>OY720274.1:0-2500000 GCA_963082995.1 Noctua comes | reverse complement strand
TTATTTTCATACGATTAAAGAAATGAGAGGCGACATGAGATCATCTTGGAATGGCACGCACTGTCTCACCCATCTCACCCACGGCTGCCAACAACTCGACGAGAGGCAATTTGTCAGATTTAAGATGAAATCGTGTTTCATAATGCCTTCATTTCTGACCTCGCTTAGCCTGTTACTTTACTGGTGTCAGTTCTAACAATATCTTACAGGTTATTTGCTTTAAAATAACTTTAATCCACGTAGGTATTACGATACTAATTGAACCAATACGTGATTAACCTTCAGAATATTCCATTTAAATTGATACCTTCGCGAGGACTCATTAAAGCGACCGACCTATAGATGTTATTATAGAATTTCCGATTTCCGGTAGCTGGAACAACTGCCAGAGATATTCATCGTTGCCGCAATGCAACCGCATCCACTTCGTTGGGATTGCATTGCTGAAATTGGCACATCCAATTATCCGTGATGTAATAAATAACTCAAATGTTTGACCGCCATTGTTTTCCGTTCTGAAGTTGAATTATTGGTATTTTTATTTGATTTGTATAGAATAATAACAGATAAAGTCGGTATATGTATCAGTGATTTTTATTAACATAGCTGCATAGGTACAAAAGTTCAAGAAAAACTTTGGCCTTGTAGCAACGTCATCACAATCAGTCACATTTATTTTTAGTTTCACCACATTAAACTATAATATCAAAGAAAGTTGATGAAATTTCCCAAAAAAACGGTTTTTTTTTCAAAACTCTGACTTCTATAGTTAAGGGAAATTTGTAATTTTAAAAGTGTGGTAATAAGTTTTGAAGGCCAGCATAGAACGACTTTAAATTCGTTTAGTCGTGTCTTTGGTGATTACTGATGCAGTCAAGGTCTTTAACTCAACTTTACTGACGCCAGCATACCAAGCTACCCGAAACCTTAAAATTTTCCTAATCAACCGTGACCCTAAAGCCCCCTATTCATGGTAAACATTTGTTTAGCAACATGGTTGCATAAACATGTTGCTGTCAACATATTGCGGGCAACACTTGTGCTGCGGAGTTGATCACGTTATGTTGCAGAGTTGACGCCCGGCGAGCGAAAACATCAGTTTATCAACAAATGTTGACTTATGTGGACGTGTTTGCAATTGTTTATAAACATGGCGGTAGTGTGGATACAGAGAACACAACAACACTACTTCCCCGGGCAACATTTTAACGCAGACTGGCGTGTGTGGGCAACATTTTAACGCAGACTGGCGTGTGTGGACAACCCAAATTGATTTAAACAAAGTTTCCAGCAGCATTCTCGCCGTTCATCAAGAACGTTGATCAACTGTTACTAAAAAAATGTTTACCATGCATACGAGGCTTAATTCTATGGCGATAAAAAAAAAAAAAACTATTAAATAAATTTGACAGATTGTAGTAACTGGATGTGCTTGCGACTGTACCATGTTGACACGTTCGGTATTTTGGCATTTGTGTCACGAAATCACACTAGAGCATTTCGTGATACCTAAACAGACTTAGAATTCCAACTAGATCTAAGTCTAGGTCCTAAATTTAGCAATTCTATTTCAATTTCCAAGGTACTGGGAGGTGACGAACCCGCTCGTTAAAAGCGAGGAGGCGGACAATCGGATCAGTTCTGGGAACTTGACCAAATATAACCTGATTTGTTGAGTGTTTTTATTCTATTTTGTACCTTTCTTGTTACTTTGAAATAGAGAACATTCGTTTGCTACTAATATTAAATCTTCCTTTTAAGATTTAATATTAGTAACAGACGAGACTTAGGGATGAATGTGTGGAGTAACAAGACTGGACAAAGTAAAAAACGAGTATATTGGAGGAAGTTTGAAAGCTGCATTCGTTACTGAGAAGTTGAAAGGGAATGTTTCTGAACACAACATTTTAGTTCAAATGCTGAAAGGTTCAGGGGGGTTTAGCAGAAGTAATTCCAGTGTGGGAAAGAGACAGAGCTATACAGATCGTCTAGCGCCATCTCTATCCCACACTGGAGTTACTCCTGCTATAAGACGTCATGGTAGGCAACCAGGGGGGTTACTATGACGTCTCTGACGTCATTTGAAGAAGCCTATTACAGATATTTGTGCAAAATTTGAACAGGATCTATGCAGTAGTTTTTGCGCCAGGTCGGAACATCGGACCGGATTTTAACGATTTATTATATGTAGAGAAGAGAAGAGATATAAGGAAGTAGTAGATGATGACGATAATCGGACGGCCCATAAACCTGATATAATCATCATCATCATCATCATTTCAGCCGAAAGACGTCCACTGCTGGACATAGGCCTCCCCCAAGTGTCGCCACATTGACCGGTCCCGTGCGTCTCGCATCCAGCGGATCCCTGCAACCTTTACGAGGTCATCGGTCCATCTAGTGGGAGGCCTTCCAACGCAGCGTCTTCCGGTTCGCGGTCGCCACTCCAGAACTTTTCGACCCCATCGGCCATCCGTTCTGCGAGCAATGTGCCCTGCCCACTGCCACTTAAGTTTGGCTATTCTTCGGGCTACGTCGGTAACTCTGGTTCTCTTGCGGATCTCCTCATTTCTGATTTGATCACGCAAGGAAACTCCGAGCATAGCCCTCTCCATTGCCCTTTGGGTGACTTTCAGCCTTCTGATGAGGCCCATTGTGAGCGACCACGTTTCGGTCCCGTATGTAATCACTGGCAACACACACTGGTCATAGACTTTCGTCTTGAGACACTGCGGTAAGTTGGACGAGAAGATACCACGCAACTTCCCGAACGCTCCCCAGCCGAGTCGGATTCGACGATTGACCTCTTTCTCGAAGTTAGACCTACCTAACTGGACCGTTTGTCCCAGGTAGACATAATCGTCTACAACTTCGAGTGTAGAGTCTCCGATCTTGATAGGAGTGGGTGTTACATGGGCATTCAACATGACTTTGGTTTTGTCCATGTTCATTTTAAGACCCACTCTTTCGGAAGCTCTACTGAGGTCATCGAGCATTGTACTGAGGTCCTCCATGGTCTCAGCCATGACCACTATATCGTCGGCAAACCGAAGGTGAGAGATGTACTCGCCATTGACGTTGATGCCTAGCCCTCTCCAGTCCAGAACCTTGAAGACATCCTCCAGTGCAGCGGTGAACAGTTTCGGAGATATGACGTCTCCCTGTCTTACACCTCGCTGCAGAAGGATAGGTTCCGAGGTCTGGTCCTGAAGTCGGACTGACATGGTGGCGTTTTTGTACAAACTCTTCAGCACCTCGATGTACCGATAGTCGATTTGGCACCGTTGGAGAGACTGCAGTACAGCCCAAGTCTCGAACCTGATATAATGCTTGATAAATAAACTGAGATAAAAGTAAAAGCAAATAAAAATCCCAGAGATACCCCACGTGATATTCCGAAAATGCTGCACGAGTACCAAAAGTGTTTGAACTATAAACAGTATAAATAATATAAAAAAATCACGAGAGTCATATACTTTGTTAAATTACCATATAAAGGTATTTACTATCATGATGGTTGCATCATTTTATCATGACAACTGTCACAATATTTATTTTCCTCGTACACCCATATTTTCAAACATGACGAAATTTCTTAGATAAGAATTTTCTTGTTCTTTGTACAGACTAAAAGTAATAAATTATACAATGTTCAGTCAACTACACGTCGTCGCCTGATGAACTCAGAATTTGCCTGGTAGACCCTGGATGCGGTATATGGAGTACTGAGTGATGTGGCACAGCATGGCAGGCATATGTCCAGGAAAGGACTGCCATAGGCTGAGTTGATTGGTCCATGGTAAAAATCTGTCCTTGAGCTGGCCTAACATAGTAAGAAGTATTTTAATAGAATAAGAAGCTTATACTGGTCTTCTTACGTGCGGCCTACAGTACAGTACCTACACAAATTTTGGTTCGAAGATAATAATGACAAACAAACACAAGGATTACTACGTATAACTATGAAAACATCCAGTTGATTTGATGGATGATTATTCTAAAAACAACTTAACGTTTTACAGTACCCATATAACGGGGACATAACTAGCGTCATTACCCACATTATAAATCTTATGGAAACTTACCTAATCTCCATCATTATGTTACTCCAGTGTCAAAGATAATCCAATATTTGTTAATGAAAACCTTCGTCAAACCACAGTTATAAGTTTAGCGTGCTATCTTTGCAAATCATATCACCGACATAATAAAAGACGCGACCGAAAATTATTTAGTTAGTTTAATAAATTATGTCGACGACAACACAGCAAGACAACAAACATAAACAAAAATGGCTGCGAAACAGACTGGAGCAGATATAGAAAATGAAGTGGACAAACTAAAAGAAACTGTAGATTACGATGACCTCATATCAGCTGCTGGTGAATGTGGACGTTATCAATGGCTCCTGTTCTTTGGTACGTTTCCCTTCTACGCGTATGGAACCTTCGTATACTTCTCTCAGATGTTCATGACTGAAGTGTCGCCCAACCACTGGTGCAGGATACCCGAGTTAGAAAACTTAACTGACATACAACGAAGGGATCTTGGTGTACCTAAAGATAACAACGCACGATTTGGATACTCACAATGTAGAATGTATGAAGCCAACTGGACCGATGTGTTAGCAAATGGACTGATGCCTGATTCAACGTGGAATACAGTGCCGTGTCAATATGGATGGGAATTCAACAAAACAGAAATACCATACCCTACTATCTCAAGTGAGTGGGAATGGGTCTGCGACAAGAACAGTTATCAAGCGACAGCTCAATCAATATTCTTTGTTGGGTCTATATTAGGTGGATTTATCATTGGATGGATTGCTGATCGGTTTGGAAGAGTACCAGCTGCTGTGATCAGCAATCTTATCGGCTGTGTTGGTGGAGTGGCCAGTACTTATACTCAAAATATGATTCAGTTTGCTGCTGCAAGATTCTTTATGGGTATGGCTTACGATAACTGCATGACTATGACGTACCTTCTCATTTTAGAATACGTCGCTCCTAACTACAGAACTTTGTTGGCAAACCTGTCTTTTGCCGCGTTTTACTCTCTATTCGTCACTGTGCTCCCCTGGTTGATGCTCGCTTGCGGCCACTGGAAAACTATTTCTCTAGTCACTAGTTTACCTCTAGCGTTCGCTTTAATAACGCCATTGTACATGCCAGAAAGTCCGAGATGGTTGTTATCAAAAGGCCGCATTGATGAAGCCGTGAATAAAGTTTTAGTAATTGGTCGGATAAATAAGAAGGAAATACCACCAAAAATGATAGAACAATTCAAAATATCAGCAACAAATGCGAAGGAAGAAAAATCGGAGAGTTGCTTAGAGATACTGAAGAGACCACTCATAAGGAAAATGTTTATACTAGTGTGTATTGAATACATGTGCTGTACCATCGTTTTTGATGGACTGGTGAGGAGTTTAGGACAGTTAGATTTCGACTTTTTCATGTCTTTCTCAATGGTATCTTTTACTGAGTGTCCTTCAATGATAATCGTGGCCTTCGTTATGGACTCTTTGGGTAGAAGATGGTTGACAATCGTCATGATGACCGTTAGCTGTGTATTCTGTATACTTACCATATTTGCAAGTGGTGTACAAACAGTGATATATGCAGTGGTCGCCAGATTCGCTGTAAATATGTCGTTAAGTGCTGCTATGCAATGGTGTGCTGAGATCTTGCCTACATCTGTGAGAGGATCAGGAGTATCTATAGTACATATTTGTGGATATGTAGCCATAGTTTTGTCACCATACATTGTGTACTTGAAAGTTTATATGTACTGGTTACCTTTAGCGGTAGTGGGCTCAGTAGCTGGATTAGGCGCTTTGATTGCATTAGGATTGCCTGAGACTGCAAGAAAAGATATGCCACATACATTTGATGACGCAGAAGAGCTTGCAAAGAACCAGCGACTTTGGACTTTACCGTTTTTGGAGTTCAGAAAACAGAAAAAGGGTGAATGTTTACTACAGCCAACGCCATCTATTGACAAATCACAACAACTCTTAGACCGGTCTTAATATTTTTGTATCTGTACATTTTGTCACTATCGAGTAAACGGGTTCAAGGAATGACCACTTTGAATTTTGATTTAAAAAACCCACTAACAAGCCCTAACATAATGGTCCCTCCGAGCCAAATTAAGAAGAACTAAGAAGAGTTCCAGTTCTGTCTGTGGTGAATCCATAAATCTTCAAGTTTTCGTCGCATTAATATACGAATTTACTCAAGAAGAAATTCACCCGGCGCCATTGTACGAACACGTGCTAACAAGACTGAAGATTCAAGAGGACATAAGAGGAGTGGCAGGTGTCGAGTTTCCTATCCATTTCCCATCCTATCTTTCATTCTGTGTTAATATTTGCGCAGTGTTCGTAGTTGTTGAGCGGCGGTGCCCGGCCGGTGACGTAGAAACCCGACGCCGTGAGTTTAAATACCTAATCTCGAGGGTTAGCGCGGGCGGTACCGACGGGTCGCGCGTCCCTATCATACAGGAAGGATTACAGTGAGTACTCTTGTGTTCTTATTTTCCCTTAAAATGAGTGAAGCTAAGATGTCGGAATTCGTTAAGAAAAGAGCAGTGATCAAAGTTCGGTTAACTATTTTGGAAAATTACATTAAAAGATGTGTGTGCCCGTTAAGCGAACAACAATTAATGGAGATAAAGTTACGCGTAGAAAACAGTTCTACTTTGTTACATAGTTACACCGAGATACTAAATGTTATTGAGGAAAATACAGATGAGCTCGATCTTCCAAAACAACTGGAAGACCGAGATCGTTTTGAAGGTCAGTACTATACGGTTGTAGCTTCCGCCAAGCTCTTGCTGCAGAAAGAGGTACCTGAAAATAATAGTATTATTAATGTAGTCAATAACAGTAAGTTAGGTGTAAAGTTACCAGACATAAAAATACCTACCTTTGACGGCTCCTACGATTGTTGGTTAGAGTTTAAAAAATCCTACTGCAGTATGATCCATGAGCGGGAGGATTTAGATTGCATACAAAAGTTCCATTATTTACGATCGTCACTAACAAATAGTGCGTCGCAAGTTATTAGTGCATTGGAATTTACAGCCAACAATTACTCTCACGCATGGGAGCTGCTCGAGAATCGTTACAATAATTTACGGTTATTGCAACATAACCACGTCAGATCCCTTCATACGATTCCTTCATTACATAAAGAATCGGCTTCACAATTAAGGAAACTTATAGACACGGTGTTAAGAAACCTACGTGCGCTTGCCTCACTGGGGGAACAAACGCATGCGTGGGACACGTTAGTTGTTTATTTGGTTGTTTCGAAGTTAGATCCCAGTACCGAACGTGAATGGGAACAGTTTCAAGGTACACTTTATAAGGCTAATACCAAGCCGCCATTCGTGAAATTAGACGATTTACTTACGTTTCTCAAGGACAGGGCGGATATGTTGGATATGATTAAGGTAAACCACAGTAAACATTCACACGACAGCAAAGGTAGTGAACACAGTCAAAACAAAAAACAATCTACTCAAAGTTACGTCGCTACTGGAGATAATAATAATAACAACTCGAAAACAACTAAGCGCAGTCCGCGCGTATGTGTAATGTGCAAAGGTAACCATTCACTTTATACGTGTTCTAAGTTTATTAATTTACCTGTGCAAGATAGGATTAACTTAGTTAACACAACAAATATTTGTAAGAATTGTTTACGGTCAGGCCATTCGGTCCAAGACTGCAAATTCGGCCCGTGTAGGCTTTGTCATCGTGAAAAGCATAATAGTTTAATTCATACAGATTGTGGAGAAAACGTGGTAGGTGCGAGTGATACACAGTCGCAACCAGTAACCACTAACGTCACCAATGTCTCAACCTCGTTACATACGTCAGCTGATAGTTCTGATTCGGGTAACAGACAAATATATTCCGTGTTACCGACGGTCCTGCTGTCCACTGCGCTAGTGGATATTGCAGATAATAACAACGAGTATCCCACTGCACGCGTGCTCCTTGATAATGGTAGCCAACAGTGTTTTATCACGAAATCTTTGTGCGACAAGTCAAACGCACCTTTAATACAGTTCACTTGCCAAATTAACGGTGTAGGTCATGCCATCGCGAAGTCTAACCACACTTGTAAAATATTAATACGTTCGAAGGTTAAGCATTATCAAACTAACATTAATTGCTTAGTATTGCCGTGTATCACCAATAGGTTACCGGCCTTTAATATATATATTGATAACACTATTATCCCAGACAATATTCAACTGGCTGACCCGAGCTTTTTTCGCCGTCGAACATAGATATCCTGATAGGCGCGGATAAGTTTTGGGATTTGTTAATTAACGGTAAAATTAGGTTGAAAAATGGGCCTTACTTACAAAATACAAAACTAAGGTGGATAATGTCTGGACCCTTGTATAATCATAATAACTTCCTGCGAATTAATCAGGTTAATTGTTATTACACACAAAAATTAGATGAACAGTTAAAAGAATTTTGGGAACTCGAGGAGATTCCCAACGTGGAGAATGTCCTCGGTGCCGACGAGCAAATGTGTGAAAATATTTTTGTGGAAACAACAACACGTACTCAAGAAGGTAAATTCTCTGTGCGTATCCCTCTTAAAGAATCGCCTGCGGTGCTAGGAGAAAGCTATAGTTCCGCTGAGAAACGTTTGTTGGCACTCGAAAGAAAATTTTATCGTTTGCCCGAATTTAGGGAAAAATATATAAATTTCATGGAGGAATATGAAAGGCTCGGTCACATGAGTCGCATAGATACATACGGGTCACCGCACTATTTTTTACCGCATCACGGTGTTATGAATGAAAATAGTAGTACCACTAAATTGCGCACTGTGTTCGATGCTAGCGCAGCGACATCTACAGGCAAGTCGTTGAACGATATACAGTTTGTTGGGCCGCCGCTTCAAAACGACATTTTCTCCATATTATTACGCTTTAGGCAGTATAAGCACGTAGCATGTGCCGATGTGGAGAAAATGTATCGTCAAATTTTAATACAACCAGATCAGCGGGAGTTACAATTAATTCTATGGCGTAAAAATCCATCGGACCCTATAGGTATATATCGTCTTAACACCGTGACGTACGGCACGGCGTCAGCGCCTTATCTGAGCATGAGATGCCTGAACCAACTCGCGCGTGAATGTGAGGATGAGCAGGTAGCTACCGTGATTAAGGATGACTTTTACGTAGATGACGTGTTTTTCAAAATCAAAATCAAAATATTTTATTTCACATAGGCCTAGATGGGCACTTATAAAACGTCGACAAAAAGGTGCACGGTTCGGGTTGGTCGTTTCCTATGGAGAAGAACCGGCAAGAAACTCCATGGTTACTCTTTTCAAATCAAATAATAATATGTTAATAGGCAATGATGATTTAAATAGTTTATTAGATATGTGCGATAAGGTAACTAACACTTTAAAATCGGCGTGTCTTCCATTACGAAAATGGATATTTAATCTGGATATTACTGCCCATGACATATCAAAAAGATTGGCATTAGGAGATCAGTGTCAAAATAAAACTTTAGGTATGGGATGGTTTAATAAAAAGGATGAATTACACTTCACAACAGTGGCGGATTTCTCATACAAGCCGAAAAGCCGGGCTTGCCTAACGATAAACAAAAAAAAAAAAACTCTCCCTGATGCCGATGGGCCATCTATTTTTTATATTTTTAAATGTTTTTTGTACTGTTTTATAATGGAATATTTAAAATGTATTTAATGTGTTTAAAAATAACATTCTTACAAAAACAAAATAATACTTAGTAATTTTTTGTCAAACAATAATAACATTCGGTTTCCACACAACTATCAATCCATAACAGAAATTATTTTAAATTCGCGCGCTTAAATTCTGAAATGCCGGCCGCGATACTCTGGCGCGCTCTAACAATACAAAAGAAGAGTTGAAAAGTTGAAGTTTAGTGCGTAATACGGCCAACGGTCAGTGACCCAGTGCTAGCTAACGCTTTCTCTTTCACACCCACTGGCTTTTACGTGGCTTCTGTGACCTCTCATGTTTCCTAGCAAAATGTAATTTAATGTAATTTTATGTACTCATGTGAGAATTTGTATCGAGTTTAAAGCTAGGCTTTTCTTTGAATGTCTGCGTGTAAGTCTGTGTAAGTTTGAGAGAGAACGTGTGTGTTCGCGCCGATGATGCACGCGACTATGCGCTTCGTGCGAATTTTGATACAAAGTACGATTTCAAGTTAGTTCGTATTGTTTTGACCTAGGAATTATGCCAGTAGCACGCGTTAATTATTACGAATGAAAGCTGTTTTGAAAATTTTGAAAACAATATTCTAAAGTTAGGTTTTGTTTTGTTATTGTAATTGTGTGAAAGTTATTAGCACGATGTATGATTTATTCCAATGATTTTGCAAGTTATTAATTGATTGTTATAAAGTGGTCTGTGAATGTGAATGTGAATTCGGATATTACCGTCGAAAAGGTATGTAAATACGTTGAGTTAGCTCTTTACTTCACTGTTAAAGAAGTCCTAATGATAGTTTTTCTCGGCAATGTATTTTTGTCGCTTTTCGCATATCATTTTGTAGGTAGTTATTTGATAAAGTTCTTCCAAATAAAGAACCATCATCGTAATATTATATCTCTTTGAAATAAGAAAATACGTAAATATGAGTTTAGGTACTTAAAGAGTTGTTCTAAAGAATAGAATAAGTAAATAAAATTGGCTATTATTTACTAGTGATTTATAATGATTTTGTGAGATCATTAATATTTATGTAATATCAAATATTATCATTTTAATCGACACTATATTGAATTAATAAATTAGTGTGTACGGCAATAAAATAACAAATCAATAGTGTAAATGCCATCTAGTGGCCATTTTGAATGAAATATTTTGCACGTCTGAATTGTAAACAGTAGCGTAGCGAACTTACTTTGGTGTCACGATTTGTACGTATTTATTTATTTATATATTAAAACTTTATGCTCAAGAACTGCACAATGGCGGACTTAATGCCGTAGGCATTTTCTACCAGTCTACCTTAGGGTGATGCAGAGATAATATAAAGTAGGTGCAATAACAGAAAGAAAGACTAGAACATATTTATAACTAAAACATATAAGAATAAATACTTATATACATACATATAATAAACTATATAAAGTTAAGAGAGATAAACAAGAAAAACTACAACAACTTCAGTTCTGAGACGAATCTGCCAACTTCTTGCGTATATGTTCCCGAGCTTTCACTTTGAAAGTGAACTGACTGGTCACCGTCCTGATACTCTGAGGGAGCGCATTCCAAAGGAAAACCGCCTGGACAAAGAAAGAAGATTTTATAAAACCAGAGCGGTGAGATGGACATCGTAAAAGACAGTTGTTAGCGGAGCGAAGATTCTTGCTGTGCGCAGAGCATAAATATTGACAATTAGACGTCAAATAAGAAGGAGAAGTGGGTTTGTGAAGAAGAGAAAACATGGTTGTCAAAGCCCTCAATTCTCTGCGCTGCCGAATGGGTAGCCATCTTAAAAGCGATCGATGTGCAGATACATGATCATACTTGCGGAGATTGAAGACGAATCGAATGCAGTTATTAAGAAGTCGGTCAAGTTTATTGAGGAGATCTGCATTCAGGTCATAGTAGCACACATCACCATAGTCAATTATGGGGAAGATTAGGGACTGTACAAGCATAGCCTTAATGTGTGATGGGAGAACATTTTTCAACCGGTAAAACGACCGCAACGTTCCGGTGACCTTCCTGCTTACAATCGCGACCTGCTTACGCCAGTCAAGGAAAGTGTCAACATGCAAACCGAGATCCTTGACGTCAGAGCTAAACGGAATCACTGTGCCATCAAAAGTCACCGGTGGCACCGCTACCCCATTCAGCCTTCTCAAACTATGGGGGCTTCCTACAATAATAGCCTGGCACTTGATTGGGTTAACCGCCACACCGAAACGATCAGACCAGTTTTTGACTACACGTAAATCCCGGTTTAGCTCCTCGATCGCACCGGATAAGCTGTCGACACCTGCCTGACAGTAGAGCTGTAAGTCATCAGCGTAAAGATGATACGCACACTGAAGTTCGGTAGTTATGAGATCTATAAAAATTGAGATCTCATAACTACCGAACTTCAGTTGGTTAAAATTTTTAATTGTTATAGTTATTTATCTGGTTCATCGAATCCTGAACGGTGGACCACTACTTACGCCACACCCTGTATATGCCTATTTGTTTGTTTCATAACACGAGCCATCCACCTCGAACTAGTCAGTACCCTTTCTTCACAAGAATACCTATTAGCACTTAAAAGATTTATATCCCGGAGTGGTAAACCGGCTCAAATTTTCTCTGATAATGGGACAAATTTTGTCGGAGCCATGAAGGAGGTTCAATTAATGTTTAATGAGCACTCACATCAAATTATTGATGATTTATCTAACGATAACATAGAATTTAAATTTATACCACCTTATGCTCCTCATTTTGGGGGATTATGGGAAGCAGGAGTTAAATCCTGTAAACACCACCTTAGGCGTGTTATGGGTACCGCTAATCTAAATACGAGGAATTCAGCACGGTGTTGTCACAGATCGAAGCCGTCCTAAATTCCCGTCCAATGTGTCCTATGTCTGCAGACCCACATGATCTCCTTCCACTTAGTCCAGCACACTTCCTGATCGGCCGGTCACTCCTCTCACCAGCCTGCAAGGACCTGACAGAGGCGCCGATGAATCGCCTGACGCGGTTCCAGAGGGTGGAACAAATGAGACAGCAGTTTTGGAAGCGTTGGTCGACCGACTATATTTCGGAGCTTCAGATAAGGACCAAGTGGAAGACACCTAACCAGGACTTAGCTCTAAACGCCCTTGCCGTCAATAAAGAGGACGGCCTCTGAAATGGCGCATGGACAGAATCATTAAGGTGTTCACAGGGAGCGATGGTGTAAGCCGTGTAGCTGTACTCAAAACAGCGACGGGCACTGTGCAGCGAGCGTTTTCAAAGATTTGCCCGCTTCCGGTGCCATCACTCGTCGCCGATGATGACAACGGAGTCGACACAGCCGGCGAAGCCGCTACAGAGTGTTGAAACCAGAGGATTTCAAGGCGGCCGGCATGTTTACTACACCCAACGCCATCTATTGACAAATTACAACAACTCTCCGACCGGGCTTAATATTTTTGTATCTGTACATTTTGTCACTATCGAGTAAACGGGTTCAAGGAATGACCACTTTGAATTTTTATTTAAAAAACCCACTAACAAGCCCTAGCAGTGAAGTTAATGAAAGTTTTGAATTTGGAATGTGAAGTGTTTACATCTGGCAAGTCAATGCCTTTACTCCATGTGTAGCTTGGAAACTAGGTTTCTTTTGTGTTCAAGATGTACTCTCAGTGCCATAACTCAAATCTGTTACCAAATATTTAAAGCAGTGGAGACATGTTTTATAATCTTCTTTTTTTTTTAGAAATTGTAAATAGTTGGCATCTTTTGAGTAAAATATATGCCACTTTTGATGAAAGTAATGTGCTGTTTTAATAATAGTCTTTTGAGATTCTTTATAACAAATCTATTTAGGTACGTGCCTTTTCTCTTCTTGTGACATTTACCACAGATAGTCAGAATTTAAAAATTGATTTTAATCTCATTTCAATAATTCATTTAAATCTGAAGCGATCTAATACACCCATCATATCAAAAATTCATACATACAACCATTTGAACATCGACCACATTTTTTATTCAAATTGAGGGTAGGTATAAAATCGTACCGCTCGTCTATTCCCGAGTGACCCGATCACCCGAACGATTCAATATTCAATCACCGACGGTTCCGCGGATATGACGTGAATAAGTAATGTGACCGATATAGCTGTTAATGGAACGTTAGGAATGGAATCGAATAAGTATTTCTGGTTTTTGCTGACGTAGATGGCTGAATTTTAATAGGTTTAAAGTAACCTTGCTATGGTTTCCTTTTCTAAATGTGGTGGTGATTTCGTGATCCTCGCCAAATAGTCGGTGTTCCAAATTTAAAGGCACTTCTACTTTTCTATCACACGATTTACAAACACAATTGGGAGCCCAAGACTTCTCATTTTTATCGAAGAGCATCCCAAAATACTCAAAATAGGTATTTTTCACCAACTCTGACTTAACTTTTCTACAATCGTTAAACACATATTCTCCGTATAAATAGCAAAAATTATCTGAATTGTTTAAACAACGTCTCCTTGAACTACTCATGACGCAAAAACTTCAGATACTAATCTTAACACAGTAAAATACGCTTGTTATCGATTAATATATACGGTTAAATGGTAAAAATAAAAAAACAGTAACTCGAGCTGCTCAAAAAATTTTGAGGGTAGATTTGACAAAAACAAGAGTCATAAGGAAACATTATCAACCACAAAATTTACGGCAACATACAAAAAGTTGAATTTTGTAAACTAGTGTAATAATTGACTTTAATACATCCGCAGATCATAATAATCATGTACCTAAGTATGTTCTTTAAGAAATAAGGACGTTTTCCTTCTAAACCGCGCTTATTAACTTCGCTTATAGTCAATACATCGCCGTTCACTCCGCCGACTCCTGAAAGTGTTTTTATTCTGTAACTTTTTCCCTAAATCGGTAATCCCACTGCCAACGAAAGCCAAGTTACGAGCTTGTCAGAGTCAATTAGTTGTCACGTCTAACTTGTTAGTATGTATTTGGAAAAGTATTTCACTTTGTCGATGGGGTCGTAAACTTGTGTAACAGTAAGTTGGCACCGCATTGATAAAATGATACATACTTTCGTTCATTCTGATTGAACTAGTGGTTTAATAGTCGTAGCGCAATTGCTGAGCATGAGGTTCCGGGTTCGATTGGTCGGGTTGGTTTGGTTGGGTCGGGTAAATTGGGTTTTTCTGTAAAGAATTTCTCAGTGACAGCCAGTGACGATTTGTGCTCGGTTGACGCTGCATTGGACGTTGAACACAACTAGTACTTGGGTACTGCCATTTAGCTCGATTTTTAGTGTTTAAACCGTTTACGTTCACCGCAAAACCGCTACAAAAATAACAGTCTTCGATCTCGAAGACTGTTATTTTTGTAGCGGTTTTGCGGCGGGTGTTGGTCGTGATAGTTATTCCCACTTTTGAGCTGTATTTTGCAAATGAAGTTCCAATATGATGATTTTCGAAAATTACCAACAAAAATAAACTTACACAGTCACTTACGGGATATCCTCAGTGATTTTCATTTCAACTATTGTGAGCTCTCGATATTTCGACGCTGTTAAAAGCGCCATGATCGCGAGAAAAATAGTTGTGGTTGCGGGGTGATAGTTGAAAATCACGGAAGATATCCTGTAAAGGATCATTTCCACCAAACGGCTCGCATCGCACCGGATCGGAACGGATGTTACAATCTTTCCGCGCACAGCATCTTGACCGCGGGCGTCTTCCGCGACACGCGATCGGCTGTCACCGCATCCATTAGTATCCTTTCCGATCCGATGTGATGCGATGCGAGCCGTTTATTATCGTTAAGTGACAGTGTAAGTTTAGTTATAAACCGTGAAAGCTTAAAACAGTAGCTACAGAATTTGACAAAATGCAATGCAGAATTTAGCATAAATACAAAAACCTAATTGAACAAAATCCTCACAGTACGTTACGCTCTGAAAATTCCAACGTACGAAATGTTCCTTCAGAGTCCCGCCTTAACTTCGACTTCATAAAGTTTAAATTTATTTCTATTATTCTTCAGCGTCGTACTTTCCTTGAATTTTCTCAACACATCAGAGTTTTATGCTATTACTGTACATTCTCCCGTCATTCTCGACAGAGTAAAGCAATAAAAATTGCCTCAAATGACTCGAGATTCTGACAAATGGGTGTAATCTCTCAGACGTTGGTGGTAATCCTAGCTCTTATGTTTCACGAAATAAGAGTCATAGTGCAGTGGTTTGTTGACCGTTTTGAAATGAATTTGCTGGTGTTGAAGCCCCTTATATCCTTTACAATGGTTGAAGCGTTGTATGAGAGGGTATCGTCTAAGGAATGTCTTTTTTTGCAGTAAATCGTTTTGATTTTTTTATTTTGAAGGAAAATGTTACTGATTTTAACATAACAACATGATTATTAAAGTAAATGGGGTAGTAACTAATAGAAGATGTTTTTGTTTGACAAAATGTAATGTAATCAATGATATCTTCTTCTTCTCTACATATAATAAAATCGTTAAAATCCGGTCCGATGTTCCGACTTGGTGCAAAAACTACTGCATAGATCCTGTTCAAATTTTGCACAAATATCTGTAATAGGCTTCTTCAAATGTTAGGCTATATATTATCACGCTACTTGCTGAAGGGGATGAGCAATATTGCATTATGTCAGTATTATTCAATTGTTTATCGTTTTAGTCATGATATGCGTAACAACGTCTATTTCAAAATATATGTCAGCGAAGCAAATAGATAAACGGTTTCATGACCGCTTTACGTGCATCACGTCGCAAGTTTGATCCCCAGTAAAATTATACTTTTTGTAATTGGTTGTATTTTTTTTATAGAGATTATTATTATTTATTTTCTCTTTTTTATGTATAATACAATAAATTCTTATGAATAAAAGTTCAATCATTGGTGAAATCTCTTTCCTCATGTTTGAATCTGGCCGTTCGATGGTGTTCTGAACTGACAACGTCGTTGTGTGCTGTCCACAGGTGCTGTCAGACTCGATGTTTTCAATTTCACGTATCGCTCCCAATAAAAATAATAGCAGTTATTGAAATTAATTTGAACCTATTTTTTTGTGTCATTGTTCTTAGTTTTGCACAACTATTATTTACGGTTAGGTCTATTATTGTTAGGTCCCAAAAATAAATTCGTCTTTGTTGTCTTTGTTGGAGGGTGTATGATTGTAATGTATGATTTCTGATGCGTCTTGATTGTTAAAAAAAGCACGTAATTCGTTACTTGAAAAATATTTAGGTATCTTTATCATATCTGCCTTTTGTATCTTACTATTATTATAAATGAGAAAATTTGGATGGATGGATGGATGTTTGTTACTCAATCACGCCAGAACGGCTGAACGGATGTAGATCACATTTGGCACAGAGATAGATTATCGTGCTAATAATTATGTCCATATTCCGCAACTGGTTGCCTATTGGCAACTGTCATACAATGCATTAGAAAAGAACGGCTATTTTAGCCCATTTGTCATCGAAGCGAAGCGAGGTAGGCTGACGGTACACAGACCTCCCTGTAAACCAGGTTTCGCAATTTCGAGTCGCAGCCAGTCTCCACTTTTTGTGATAATTTATTCCAAAAATAATAAAAATGGTTGGTGAGATGGCGATCCCCAGCCGGTTTTCACTTTTTGTAACTAGATATTTTGTTTTTTTCTAATGTTTTGTGATTTTCAAATTATTATAAAGTAGATTAATATGCTTTTGGTTTTTTTTAACCATTCAAAGACAGTTAGGTAATCATAAATTAACAAATATTAATTGACCAATGTTCACTGGCCGAAAAAAATCTCTAAAAACTTTAAAATAAAAACAAAAAATAAAATTACATAAAACCAACAACGTAGTAAATTTGTTCCGTGCGGGAATCAAACCCCCGACACGCAGCACTGCAGTCAATCGCTCAGCCACTGCGCCAACTGTGCCGTCACATTGCATTTGTGCTGAATCTTCTGCTGGCCCAACTCCTCAAGTACCGCTATATACCTACAGCTTTTTTTTTAACCTTGCCCCAGTCCAGGCCCACACTTGGAATTTCTCCTGTATCGTGGGTGTGTTTACAGACAGTTAAACTCACAAACAGCCAGACCCGGAACCACTACCTGTAGGCCATACAAAAATGTGATCCGTGAGGGAATCAAACCCGATACACGCAGCGCAGCACCCATTCGCTCAGCCACTGCGCCAACCGTGCGGTCACATAGCTGTGGCTGTGCCTCCCTCGGACATTGCTGCAACTTTGCTTAACGGTGGCCGGACTGCACATTCCGTTTTCATATTGCCGCTGAATCTTGCCAGTGAAGATACCTCAACATGCAACATCACCAAAAACAGCGGCCGGGGAGTCCTTTTGCAGCAGTGCAAGTTTAAAGTGCATAAGAGGCGTTGAACGCAGCTTGCAGGACATTCGCGGCAAACAGGCGCTGATGGGTGGCGTTGTCATTTTGCTCGCAGGCGACTTTAGACAGATACTGCAAGTTATTGAGAGGGGCACACCGGCGGATGAAATAAACGCCTCAATAAATGCCTCAAGGCGTCGCCACTGTTGTCTGGGATCGAAAAGATCCATCTTACTTGCAACATGTGCGTCCAACTGTACAACGACCACGAAGCAGGTGTCCTTGCGAATATGCTGCTTCAAATGGGAGTGGGTCGTCTAGAATCGGGCGCAGATGGGAAAATTCTATTTTCCGAAGAATTTTCCCATCCAGTGGCTACAGAGGATGCACGCACATCCACATCATCACATCATGCACGTTTTTCCAAATTTGGGGGTTAATATAAAAAATGAAGGATGGTTGTGTGAGGGGTAGTGCTGTCGCCAAAGAACCAGTGTGTCAATCAAATAAATAAAAATAATATGATCGTCGGCGTCGACATTCATAGGCCCTGTGATGGCTAATGATGATAGTACTGCCTACCCCGTTGAATATCTCAACTCCCTGGGGTTAACTCCCAGACTGTGCAATGGAACCAGGCTTCGTATCACAGAGCTGGGCAGTAATATTATAACAGTCACCATTATTACAGGAGTGGCTAAAGGAGAGAGCGGTTTAATTCCCCGCATACCCTTTATTTCAAATAACTAGCCATTTCAATTTAAGAAGTTGCAATTTCCCTTAAAATTGGCTTTAACAATGACGGTCAACAAATTACAAGGAAAAACCTTAAAAGTGGCAGGCATTCATTTGGGTGCTTGCTTCTCACACACACGGTCATTAACAGTTCTTTTAATGTTGTATACAAAACGGTATTAGAATAAATAAAGAAATAGCGCCCAACAAGGCGTTTGATTGTTCACTTTGAAAAAAAAGTCGTATGGCACCATAATGTTCCAGTTTTTAAGCCATATCGTCGCCTCAACGCCGTTCAGACCTCTGCCGCCCAGAATTACAGCGCCCAAAAACACGCCTTTTGTAGTCATCACCCACATTATCACATTTTGATCAGGCCTTCAGTTCTCACACACATCCCGCCTGTAATCCTCGAAGGGTTAGGAACAGATGTGTACCTAATCGTACACCCACATTACACCAGTTATGTTGAAGTCCCATGTAATAGGGGCGAGCCTATTGCCATCAATCGGGCACAAATCCAGACTCCGTAGCTGCTACTGATAATTCCTGATGGAATAACCAAACAACACTTTACCCAACCCGGGAATCGAACACGCCCCACACAACAAAATTTCCACGCGAACGAAGTCGCGGGCAACAGCTAGTCTTGATTAAAACTTCAACCTACCTTCCTACCTTCTTCTTAGCGTGTCTATGGCAAAAAAAACTATACATTCGCGGCAGTGGCCATTCGCGCAAATGTATTTTGCGAAATTGTACTGAAATTCATCAGATGACGACAACGTGGAATTGGTGCTCAAATATGGCTCAATAATAATTGGCTCTTATCAAACAGAATGCATCTTACGAGCAATCATGTTATCTATTTTGACATTATACAAACATTATAAAACCCGGTGTGGAACTCGTCTCTGTAGTTGGGTACTCCCTTTCTTCTCCTAAAATTGTTTGTCCGAAAATCATTATCCATAACACGTATGCTATAAACTTCAGTAACCATAATGTTCAAAATCCCGAAATTTTGTTTAACATAATTATTTTTAGTTCTAAAAGTATTCTGTCATAATATCGAGTACTATAATAATTGAATCTCCTAATTTTACATGACCTAAAGTCATATGTCCTAAGTATTGTGTTAAATAATGTGTATTATTCCGAATGTTCATTTATAATATTTTTTTTGTCTTAAAAAATTTGCTAAAAATTAGGTTTTAGTGACAGAAACGAATCGCTGTAAATCCGACTCCACGCAGTCTTGTCTGCTCTACCCCTAGAGTGTAATTTAAAATCGCGTAGGCGCGGAGGGGCGAGGCGGCTCGCGAGTTGAGGAGCAGGTGGTTGTAACACTCGCCGCCGCAGCTGAGGCTGGCCGGCGAAGCCGGCCAGCAAGCCGAAGCTGCAGTGGTGAGCGTTAAACCCATCTGCGACGATAAACTCGCGTGGGACCGCCGGAGCCCCGCAGCGCCGGAGCCGTGACAGAAACCATGCCTGCTGCATGTTGCATGCTTGCTTACATGCTGCATGCTTGCTTGTATGCTGCGTGCTTGCTTGCATGCTGTATGCTTGCTTGCATGCTGCATGCTTGCTTGCATGCTTCATGCTTGCTTGCATGCTGCATGCTTGCTTGTTTACAAAAACCACATGTTCATAATCAACTGCTTTATTGAGTACATGTATAATATATTTATTTCTGTTTAATAAAAAATTATAAGAGATAGAAGTTCATAGCAAAGCTTTGTTATACAAATTTGTTCTAAGAATATTATTATTATAAATAAACATTATGTAATTTGAATTTAGGACTAATAACTTTTATTGAAAACGGTTTTATCTCTTTTGTATGTTATTGATTGTAATATTTATGACAAACGGATTTAGGACATATTATATTTAGGGATTTCAATTTTATGGCATGTGATATTATGTGATATTAAGTTCGGGTAAGTTATCATTCGGACAAATGATGATTAGGACAAAAAAAGTTATGGCACTTTAAATTATGGATAAAAAAGTTAGGTGACACAATAGAGAACCCTGTAGTTGAATTTCAATCAACACAACGTCCATTTTCAAATAGTACTAGGTAGTTGCATAAAGCTTACAAACAATAATATAATGCTTATCAGTTTAATTCTTTTATCAATCAAACAAAGCTTACCTATACTTATTCAAAAAGGCGTTTTTAATTAAAACAAAAATATGCAGGACCTATCCCAATAACATAGGTGGATTATAATCTTGGTTACTTTTGTGGAAAATTGATATAGGTACCGTACTTATTCTGAGATTCCTCCTTTTAGGTTATAATTTATGTAAACACACGTCACTAAAGCCTAATAATCCGAGTTCTAGCGAAAATGTCTTCAAGGTAAAACTCAATAAACTCTCACAATATTAGTGAGAAAACCTTCCGTAACTTATTGGAGCGTTATCCTCACGTGTAAGAGCAAATTCGCGGAAAATTGAAGCCCCCACAAAGTTCTGACGACTCAGCTGTAAATGGAGTTATTTACATACTGATCATCGAAGTTAAATATGGGAATGCGTATTACCTGCTAGGTAATGTTTCTTCTTGTAACTTTCAGATGTAGGTACCTAACAGTAGCGAAGGGTCAATTTTTGTAAGAGGTAAGCCGGAGTACATATCTTTAATGTGATTATATTATTTGTCTTTAGGATACTGACTGTGCCATTTTTCAAAGGGAAACCGGTAGGAATCGGGTTGTATGGAACCTTCGCCACTGGTACCTAAGTGTAAAAGAGGTTGTAAATATGTTTCTTATTCCTTGTCCCTGTAAAGTTGGGGTCTGCACTTTAAATGTTTTTTCTTGGAGCTGGTAGCTGGTTTCGCTAGATAACTTGGAATATTAGGTAATAGGTAGGTATACCTCTGCCTAACTTTTCGGGGATTACAGCCGTGATTTTATGTGATTTAGGTGTGTTAGTAAATATGGGAATTTGTAATGAATCTTTATGTCAAACCTCAAATCTACTTACGTTAAATCGAGATTTATCTGAGAACATCATTCTGTAATTGTCGTTGAAGTCCTAACACCACGTAAGTCAATTCTTGGCGGTTCTGGCATTTTGATGCCGTTTGCTTGAGAATCGGAAGACGCGTTGTTTCAGCCAATCACAAAAACAAGCAGCGTCTCCATCTAATTTGAAGTCAACACAAATTATAAAATGGTATGATGATAATGGTACTATTAACTAGGTATAATTATGTAGTTGTTTCACTCTCCTGTAAATTTGCTATTTTTGACTTACGTGGTGTTAGAACTTCAACGTCGTAATGTGACTTAAGAAGTAGGGGTTTCCTACCCAAGATGAAGCGACAATAGTTCAACTATTTTGGGTGTTTAAAAGCCGTGGAAATTCGACGGTTTCCGCAGTCACCCTCATCCATCTACGACCAGCCGATAGCCAGATGAGAGCGGCCGCGCCGGGCCGAAGATCGAGCACGGTGGCCGTAAATGGATTAGTTTCTACACGTACCATTGGTGATGGATCACTGTATCTAAGAGAATATTAGACTCGCTTATTACATCGTGTATGTACATAATATCAGCTTTCATACATTAGCACCTAAAAATATACAGACTACGTATTTAGCTGCCTCGATGCCCGTCGGTGTAGTGGTCGAAAGCGTTACTGCTGAGTATGACATTGAGGTCTTGGCTTCGATTCCCAGGTCGGGCAAAGTGTTATTGGATTTTTACATCAGGAATTTCTCAGTAGCAGCCACAAAGTCTGGATTTGAGCACGGATTTGAGGGCAATAGGCTCGCCCTCTATAACAAAGGACTTAACCAAACTGGCCAAATATGGATGTACAGTCACGAGCACCAATATATCATTGTCAGTTTCCTAAATTTAGAAGCAATTTTCGCGATAAATAACGATTGTAACTTGGAGATAGGATCTTTTTCATAAAAATATGAGTTCCAAAATACTATGTTCGTAACAACATGAAATTTTTAATCAGAACAGTAGGAGAAAAACACTTTTTAAAGTTTTTAAGTGTTTACATAATGGTGCTCGTGACTGTACTATAAGGTACACCTCTGCCTCACACTTCGAGGATTACAGCCGTGATGCAACGAAATCTTTATAAATACATGCAGGTATGCCCGTGAGCCCTCACCCACGCAGCCTCACTCATCTTATTATCCCCTGACATTTAATAACACCTTTTCATCAGACTTAATCCCTTTTACAAAACGTTTTAATTGACGTGAAATATCCTTTTTAATCTATCGTGGCGGGAAACGTGACGCGGTAGACGTGTTCGCACGTGGAAATTATCAAATTTGAAAGCGAAAGCTTGAAAAGGCGAAAATTTAAGAGCGTTGAATGAACGCGGCTTTTAATAATGGCATCGAGAGTTATATCAGCGTAAATGTTACCGTTGAACTGTAAAACACTTTAAAACTTCGAGATAGTTGGCAATGTGTGTAATATTAATGCATATTAAGTAACTGGCAACACAACAACACACTGCGCTCCAAAACACAAATTACTGACGTTGCTCAAAAAGTTGTTCAGCTGAAGTCGGACTGGGCTGGCCATGTCTGCCGTATGCCCGACGAGCTGCAGGCCAAAATAACGACGTTGTCGAGCCCACCTTCTGACTGTGTCAACAGTCGGAAGGCGACGCGGTAGACCTCGCAGGAGATATCACCTGGGCAGAACCAACGACCAGTGCTCCACATTGGCCCTGGATCGAAGGATTTGGAGACCATGGAGAGAGCCCTTTCCCCAGCAGTGGGATGACACAGGCCAACATTACCAGGTAACTAGCGCTATTGTATATCATCATTGTGCCTGTGTTTTCTCCAGTCCAGGGGTAACTATCTGCCTGCCATAGAGATTGCTCCAGTGGTTTCGGAAAACAAAGTGAACTTTGCATTGATAATATTAGCATCGATTCGTGTATTGTACTTGTACGCAAAAATATGTGTTTAGGGGTTCTGACGTACTGATTTACAGAAAGAAAGAAGAAAAAAAAAGAAAGAAAGAAAACATTTATTTGGCACATGCCACAAGTGCACACAACAGGCAAAAAAAAAATATTTGGCACATGCCACAAGTGCACACAACAAACAAAACAAAATGAAAAACTTAAATTTACACAATAAAAAAAAGGACAGACGCCAGTACATCAAGCTACTACAATATGACCTTAATAGGTTTTCAACTTTAACGCTAAAGCATTAGGTTCAAGGTTGATGGGGGAAATTTGACAATTAAAGTGCTAAAGAAGTTTGGCTGCACATAATAATAGTACAGTGCATTTCATAACCTGTGAAACAAAACGTCGTAACTAACATGACAATTCCATTTTAATCTGCACAAAGTGACGCAATCGTAACACGTGACGTGTCGTGACGTGAGTGACACGTTACGTGGAAGGTAATTCAGAGGGAGTGACACAATGTCGGCGTCATATTTAGTCGGCGCTAATGAGCGGACGTAGGGTGCGCAAAAACATGGAATTTATATGTATAAAACGACTTCAAAAACACAAAAAAGTGAAAAATAACTTTAGCTTCAGAAGTCGGTGACAAAAAAACTGAATCAAACAAAGAAAAGTCATACGGGATTCCAGAAAATTCGGGAATTCGAAACTAGTCTGTAACATGGTGAGGAAACGTCGTCTTTAGCATGTGGTATTTATTTAAAAAAAAAACAGTGGGATTACATAATTATTAATGTGTAATTACTTGAAGTTAATTTTAAAATGAAAAATAGGAACTTCCTTGGGGTACCTGCACACAAGCAGGAATATAATTTGATTTTATTACCCGATTTGATTCTATAATAAAAACAGTAAATTTGTTGATTCCGAAATCGCGGGATTTTTTCGATGCAAAAGTGCATTCTATAATATTAGCCAACACCTTAAACTAAGTAAATATTCCTACACCCGATTTGATTCTATAGTAAAAAAAACTAAATTTGTCGATTCCGAATTCCCGGTATTTTTTATACAAAAGTGCATTCTATAATAGCCAACACCTACACTTTAGGTAAATATGCATCCGATTATCCGATCACTGATTATAATCAATTACTGTGCTAGTAATTGACTTTTTATGAGGAAATTTATTTTGATTGTTAATTTTTTGGTACCACTTCGCAATACACATTTTGTTGCATGATAATATTTTTTACTCATGGCTTTATTTGTTATGCGGAAATTATTTAACTAAGATACAAGACTTCGATCAACTTAACTTATTTGGTCGGTAACGAGGGGGCTCCGGACAGGTCTTTAAAGAGGAAACGGTGCCTCCTCTCATGTACGGATGGTGACCACCGGGGTGGTTTTAGTGCGGTAAAAATCCCACATTCCCCGGTCTTATCCCCAAAGATCGGTTGCCTATTGAAGGTTTCCCCCGAAAACAAAAAAAAAATCGGTTGTCTGTAAAGTCGGATTACTGACGATAGTTGAACGTGACAAGGTCATAAGAAAATACTGATGGAATGGTTGCATTTTTCAAAAGAAAATTTTAATTTAATTTGTTTGATAGATATTTTGTATGGAAATAGAGAAGGAGGTAAATGGAAATAACAATTGAATTGATCAAGTTACATTTATTTGTACGCATAAATACAATTATGTCAATTTTTTTTTTTTTTTTACAATGTCCATAGTTTTTACAAGTATGAATGTGCGTTGAGCAATTGTTTTATGGAACGCCTCAGAGCGAGGTAACGCCCGTTTTTTCGTGCGTGCAGCCGGCTCCATCGAATTATAAGACGTTGTCACGTCAAAAAAAAAGAAAAGGTAGGTAGGTGGTAAGGTAGGTAGGTCGGGTGTCGTATCGGTAGGGTAAAAGAAGGTGCATTGCAACGCATACCGGGCCCAGCTTTACTTAAAACATATTCGTAATTTTAAGATTATTTTCATATCTATAAAGGTATAGGTAGAATCAAAATAAAACCAAATAGGTACATTACAATCAAACTAATTCAAATTGAATTAATTAAAACCAAATAAAATAAATCAAATTAAATCAAATCAAAATAAATCAAGTCAAAATAAATCAAGTCAAAATTAATCAAATAAAGCTAAAACGAATCAATACCTTCTCTCCAACACCTACCTACTCACCCTACCTACACACCTACCTACTCCTTTTGTCTCGTCCACATTCCGGCCCCCGTAGTATGACCACCGCAGACAAGGATTTCTTTGACGGAAGAATCGACAAGATGACAGGTTGTGTCGACAAAATGACAGATTTCTTTGCACTATCTGTCATCTTGTCGATTCTTCCGTCAAAGAAATCCTTGTCTACGGTGGTCAAGCTACGGGGGCTGGTCATACGCGCACGCCGGTAGCGAGTACTACGCATCTGACCTTTCTGAAGAACCTCACGAATAAGGTTAGTGTATGTACGTCCTTCTAGGGTGTCCCCTCCCGCAGTGGCCACTCACATCTACCTTGTAAATACCTTTTGTTACTCGCCTTTCACCCATCCTCTGTATCCTCGAATTTGGGTACTGAATGATAAACAAGTTGCTAAATTAGGATTCCTATGGGGATTAACCTTTGTTGTGGAAAATTGGCTTGAATAATGAAGCATTAAACATTTGGACGTGTTGGATGGAAGCACTAATGTTGGATCATTGGTCATTATTTTTGGTTCATAAATATTTAGAAGGAGCTCGTGGCTAAACAATAACAGCCGTTCGGGTCGAACACCAGGTTAAGCCGAGCTTGCCTAGGTTGATCCGTGGATGGGTGACCGTGATTCCTTACATACCGAGTTTCCTTCGTGCCTCGAAAATCACGTGAAGCCGTTGGTCCCGGTTGAAAGTCTGACAAGCAGTCTTACCAATGCGTTTCGTATTACCCAGTACTAACTGGGCTATGGAGGTCAGACTGATAGGGAGTCGCCCTATGTAAAATATTGGTATTCAGCTGAATCCGGTAAGACTGGAAGCCGACCCCAACATAGTTGGGAAAAGAAATATTTTTTTTCTTGGTTCTACTATTCATTAAAGAAAAAGCAGAACATCGTAAAGAATCTTGGATAAAATAGTCTAAAGTTGCCTTTACACATTGATAATTGTTCACCTACTGCTTTATTTACTGCAATTAAACTCAGCGGACCATCAGCGCCCTACGGGTTCAGTATAATAATGGATTCGAATGTTGATGGGGCTGTCCCGTTTCTGCAGTGCATCTGGTATGTTCGCGCAGGCACGCGTCGACGACTTTCACGCGATCGTTAGGAAGAAGTCTGCGTCGTTACTCTGCAGAGTACGGGCCAGCTCAAACTCCACCCTGAAGTCTATAGCAGGGATTTTTGGGGCTATTGTTCGTAGATGCCTCTCGAACAACAAGCTTGTATCAAAATAAGTTGTAATTAACATAGTTTATAAGTTTTATTTTACTAACCCTCTATGGATGTTGCTTGTCCGAAATAAAAGGTTTTTTTATTTATTTTTTTTATTTTAGCGAAATGGACAGTTCTGTACCCGTAGGTGCACGACAGCGGCGACGACGGCGTGATGGGACGGCCTGGAGGGAAGATGCAGCATATTGACCGGGCTCCACACTGACACTGTTCGAGATGGGTCGATGGTACCGTATTTGGCCAGATTGGATTATTCATTTAAGCGATCAACACGAGCCCGCAATCGGTATAGCAGCGTTGGTAATGCTTGTTCATGGATAAATCTGCTCTGAAATAAATTCAACCTGTTACTTTTATTTCAACGTCACTTAGATTAACAAGATTGTATTCTAATAAGTTATGGTTTGTTGTGAATATTATTGGTAAATAATATTCATAACAAACCATAACTTATTATAAACTCGATAATGACATACAGAACTCGTCTCCACTATTATTCTGTGTAGATTGTAGGCGTCTACTATTGATTTAAGTCGGACGTGTGGCATAGATTCGTAATGAGGGCATGCTGTATACTGAATGAAGTGTACGGAGTGCAAAAAGAGAGTTTAAAAATAATAACTGTGTCGTTGGTCTAGTGGTCGCAAAGTATGAAGTACTAGGTTCGATTCCTAGGTCGTGCAAATTTTTTTTGGGTTTTTCCATCAGGAATTTCTCAGTAACAGCCATGGTCACGGAGTCTAGATTAGTACCCAGTTGCTGGCAATAGGTTCGCCCCCATGTATGTAAATTACATGGGACTTAATCATAATTGGCGAAATGTGAGTGTACTATTAGGTACAACTCTGCCTAACCCCTAACCCCTAACCCTTCGGGGAATACAGGCGTGATGTTATGTTTTCTGGCTTTCACAGAGTCGGTTACGAGCTGTTATCAGACCACTTTATCTTCAGCTGGTCTCAGGGAAGTGGTAATAGTGAGATCCATAAGCGTCTTGATCTGGTCTGACATTCATCTTATCTTATCTTCCATACATTTTCCCCACAACTACCAGTTTTTCCAAGTTCGGTGATGATTTCCACCTAACCAGTTGGGGAGCCTAGTTGCACTGGCCAAAGTCTAGTGTAGTAGGAAACTAGGAACGTAGGAAGCTACAAATGGTTTTTAAAATCAGAAACCCGGAGGAACATGTTGAACCAACTTGACCTACTCATTCTACTTCGCTTTGAAGAAATATTTTATCGATTTCCATAGATGCGAATTTATCATGTTCTCTCTTGTGTCGCAAACTGGTAAAAATGTTAGAATGTTCTAAACCTTACAGCCACACCGTACAGTACTTTACGGATCCCTACGACTGAAATAGTAAATCTAAAAATAACCATATCTGAAATAACCAACAAGAATTTGTGTGGTATTACGAGTAAAAAACCCGATTACTGACAAGTCACGCTCTAATTAAAATCGGGGTTTACTTACAAGGTAAAATCGACTCCTCCTATTGTTGAAGTCGGTTAAAATGTATTCCTATGTTACCTGGGCCATGACAACGAATCGATTGACACCTTATTCATCAAAATCGGATGAATAGTTTACGCGCTACGTAAATCTAAGCATACACACAAAGACTGCTGAAATGATAACCCTTTGGCTTCGCCGTAGTCGGGTAAAAAGAATTTTCGTATGAAAACTTTTCTTCTGACCGTACTTAATCCTTAGGAGTCATTAGTGCGCCAAGTACCAACACGATATCTCGGGGACTGAGTAAATATAGCCTGCAGGCATGGTAGGGACCCGTAGCGTAATGATATGCAAACAGAAAGTAAAAATGTAATGAAGAATTCGGACCTAAATATAATTCCCTAGCTTATACCCACGGTTTCGCTTGTGTATTTGGTAGCCTTTATTATTCTGTGGCTCATTTATTAGCAAGTTATCGATCCGTTGATGCGCGAAAAACGTCTACCGAACTGGACGACTTAAGAATCCAACTTTTACTTATGAAAATACACTATGTGAAGATTAGTAAAAGTAGGATTCGTAAGACAAGCAGGTGTGTACCGAGGTAGTACCTACTGAGTGAGAAACCTCCTCACAATGCGTGCCTTATCCACAAGTTGCAATCTACAAGTTTCAACTAGATTCACATAAGCATTGCGGTAGCTTATGCTAATCTATATTGTTATTATTATTATAAACCTGAAGAGTTTGTTTGTTTGGTTGAACGCGCTAATCTCAGGAACTACTGGTTCGATTTGAAAAATTATTTTAATGTTGGATAGCCTGTTTATCGAGGAAGGTTATAGGCTACTAGCTTATGCCCGCGGCTTCGCCCGCATGGAGTTCGGGAATTGCCCACGGGATCTTACTTCTTGGATATAAGTAATCTATGTATGTATAGTACATCCATAAATTTACATGTACTTGCTTATAACTTTGCAAATGTTAGTTAATAGTAATATCAATTAAATTACATAAGTGAAATATTAATACCTTGGTTTGAGATTGGACACCGGATTTACTGGATTTTATCTGTAGAGTATGTACACAAATTTTCAAGACAATCGACCCTGAGAATAAAAAGTTTCACAGAAAATTCAACACCCCATTTCACCCTCTAAGGGGTAGGAATTTAGAAAAACTGATACTTACTCGTCACAAAGAATACACCCTCCAATTTTCATGACTCTGGGACCCGCGGTTTGGGCTGTTGCGTTGGTATATCAGTCAGCCAGTCAGGACATGGAATTTTAAATTGGGGGATGATTTTGGAAAAACTGTGATACACGTATCTAATCATTTTAACTGAAGTATATGTAGACACATTTTCAAGTCAATCGACTCCGAGAATAAAAAGTTTCACATAAAATTAAAAACCCTATTTCACCCTATTAGGGGTGGAATTTCAAAAAAACCCTTTCTTAGTGGATATTTACTCTCCACAAAGAGTACAATCTCCAAATTTCATGTCTTTAGGACCAGCGGTTTGGGCTGTGCGTTGATGTATCAGTCAGCCAGTCAGGACATTGAATTTGAAATTGGGGGATGATTTTGGAAAAACTGTGATACACGTATCTCATCATTTTAACTGAAGTATATGTAGACACATTTTCAAGTCAATCGATCCCGAGAGAGTTTCACAGAAAATTCAACATCTCATTTCACCCTCTTAGGGGTGGAATTTCAAAAAACCCTTTCTTAGTGGATACCTACTCTCTACAAAGAGTACATTCTCCAAATTTCATGTCTCTAGGACCAGCGGTTTGGGCTGTGCGTTGATGTATCAGTCTGCCAGTCAGGACATTGAATTTTAAAGTGGGGGATGATTTTGGAAAAACTGTGTTACACGTATCTCATCATTTCAACTGAAGTATATGAAGACACATTTTCAAGTCAATCGACTCAGAGAATAAAAAGTTTCATAGAAAATTCAACACCCCATTTCACCCTCTTAGGGATGGAATTTCGAAAAACCCTTTCTTAGTGGATACCTACTCTTCACAAAGAGTACACTGTCCAAATTTCATGTTTCTAGGACCAGTGGTTTGGGCTGTGCGTTGATATATAAGTCAGTCAGTCAGTCAGTCAGTCAGTCAGTCAGGACTTTGAATTTTATATGTATAGATAGAAGATAAACACGCGGACGAAGCTCGTGGGCAACAGCTAGTCCAATATATTTTTGAGGCCCTCTTACCTTCTGTATCTTATACAGAGACTTGGGCACTACAATAACTCCCGTATAAGTAATTGGCTAGTCTCCTTTGACCCAGCTGTCATGAGATCAGGTGTTGATTGAAACTCTTCGCTACCAGCCTTTTACTCACATGAATAGATGTTAGCCTATAATTAAGGGGAGAAACCGTAGTAAAAAATACCTTTTCATCGCCCGTAAGCGTGATTAACGGCTAGAGATTACGTCAAGAAAGCCGGGAGCAATCCCGACGAGAAAGAAAGATTAAATTACATTAAAGATGAAATTACTTTGCGTGATACTACGAAAGCACTAAAGACAAGCAAATTGGAAACTATACCAAACTAGCTTGTACCCGCGGCTTCACTCGCGTTAGTTTAGAATTTGACAATCAGGGTTGTATTCTGAAGTAATAATATAAACCAATTATGATTCGAAAGACACGTGGCGCCATCTATAATCATAAGAATGTTATTGTTATTTTCCTCGGAAACAGTGCTTTTTTTCGGGATGAAAGGTACCCTATGTCTGTTTCTGAACACCTGACAACGTATATGCAAAATTACAGGATGATCGGTTTAGTGGTTTAAGTGTGAATAGGTAACAGACAAACAAACAAACGTACTTTATATATTAGTATGGATAGTATCAAAATTGTGAGCAGGTGCTTCAAATGAATTGCCCATTAAAAACAATGTTTCATCGACGTTCAATTTATTAGAAAACAGTATGCATATTTTCAGATATTTTATGTTTTGTTATAAAAATGGCTGCCTCGTTGGTGTAGAAGCAACCGGTACTTCTGAGCAAAATCGTTACTGGGTCGATTCCAAGGTCGGACAAAGTGGAATTGAGTTTTTTCATTGGAGATCTCACAGAAGCCACCCGAAGTCTAGTTTTGTGGCTGATTGTTGGCAATAGGCTCCCACATACATAGAATTTATACATAGGTTACTAGCCATATCTGTGTGCGCTATAGTTAGGGCCACCTTTTCATAATAGTTCAGGAATGATAGCCGTAATGTTATATTACAAAACCTTAAAAAAATGTTCGACTGTTGTTATTTCTATTTTGCACGCAACATCAATCAGGAAAACTGTTGCAAAAATACGGAACCCCCATTTCGTGGTTGTGCATTTTTATTAACGAAACCGTTGACACATTTTGTCCCGTTTAAACTTGACAACGACCACTTTCATACAGAAATGAAAATCATAAAATTTTCCAGTCAGTTGCTTTATGAATGTTCGTCGAATGTGATGTGACGAATAAAAATTCCAATGATTAGACGAGTATTAGGCCAACATCTATAAACGTACTTCCGCTTACTTTTGATTGTCGTTATCCTTGTTCTTTCAAAGAGTTCCTTAACCACCACATCTTTCAACCTGAATTGACATCTAGGCTTTTTGGTAGCCGATGCCACATAGATGTTTAACTTTTTCTTCATCGTTTTCGCTGGCACAAGGTATTTTTTTCCTAGTTCGTCTTGGGTTCGCCACACGAAAGCTACTACCTATTTTCCTTTCAAATTAAAACAGACTATTAGACACACAATCACAGACTTACATAATTGCATTAAAATTGTAGGAACAGAAATGCACCATAACATCATCATTTGCCTAGCGTTTTCACAACTGTGTTGGGGTCTGCTTCCAATCTAACCAGATGCAGCTGATTACCAGTATTTTACATGGGGTGACTGCCTATCTGACCTCCACAACCCAGTTAGTACTGGGTAATACGATACCCCTTGGTAAGACTGGTTGTCAGATTTTCGGGCCACTGACTACCAGTAACGACTGTCAAAGATCTACAAATGACAGCCGGGAGCATCGGCAGAAAGGGTTTTCCGAGACACGGAGGAATCTCGGTATTTATTGGGTGGTCACCCATCCTCAGACCAACCTAGGTAAGCGCGGTTTAACCTAAAGATCGACCCGAGCGGTTGTTATTATTTAGCCACGATCTCCAACCAGAAATGCACCATAACAACCTCCCAAAAACAAAATATAAAATCGCATTTTCCGGCAAAATCTGAAACCAAGAGATAACTGGTACTCAACGCTGTAATGAGATGAAACTCAATCATAAATCAATCACAAGGAAAGTTCAACGAGGTCAGTTGTTGATGGCAGGACTCCAGGACTCATTGAAGAGTTTACAAGAGGTACATGAGTATTTTTAATAAGGACATACCTAATTGAATAAATGAGGAAAAAATACACTTTCCAATATGAACTAGCTGTTGCCGGTGACATTGACTGCGAGTATTTTGTTTGTGAAATATCCAGGGTGAAAATAAGTATATAGGGTGTAAGGGACAGCCCTCCGCAAACTGACTGCATTGACTGAAATCAGCTATTCACTGCGACAGAGTTCATCGAACTCGACATCACGCTTGCCGTTCGCTAGGTGAATTTTGCCACACCAACGATAAATTGCGTATGAGGAAATAATCAAATTCAAATTTGACAACTGAAATAATTTCTTGTACCGATCATATTCATATTCATTTATTTTGCATTCCATATGGTAAAAAGATGTCACAAAGGGCTTAAAGCTAGGTACATAAATATGGACCCTGTAAGGGCATATCAAGGTAGGAGAGAGGAAGAGGGCTTTGGGTCTTTGTCCTTCTGATCAAAATTACCGAACAGTCATAATGATTGGTTCAATGTTTTAGGCGTCAAAAATGGGCAGACAGACTTACTTTCGCATTTTCAATATTAGTATGGTGGTATTTCTTAGTTCTAGCTTTTCGTCTTCGACTTTTATTGACGTCGAACTTTTTTTGTTGAAATGTCTCTTAATGATCTCCCCAATTAGCTTTACTCTAAACACCTGTATTTTGAACAAGTCCCAAGTGCTACTTAGGAAAAGGCACTTACAACATCCACAGCACATCACAGCATGTTTAAAAAGTAATTCCAATTCCCATTTGTGTTGTTGCGAGCTAGAAAATATAACCCTATTAACCTACTACTGCCTGCGAGCGTACCTGCATAAAGTTGCCATTAAGATAAATAAAATGTATTTTACTATTGTTTCGCAGTTAGTCTCTAGCTAAGAACTTGTTGTTGGTCTAATAGTAAACAGAACAGCGGATTTTACACCGTGTATCGAACGAAGCGACACAATTTTTTTTTTTTTTTTTTACTTTTTCATTTTTACCAGTCTAGGTTAAGGGTGCTTGTAAAGGATACAGGTTTTCAGGATCGGCGCGTTGAAAATAATACTTTCTGTATACAAGCACCGTAGGGATGCTTGGTAGCATTCAATGAATAAAGTCTGTATGGGTAAATGACTGTCTTATTTTGGGCTCAGAGGGAAGGACAGGAGGTGGAGCATAGTTTGCGACACAGCTCCACGACCACACCCCGCTGCTGGTTCATTGAGGTAACCCAACTTAACGAGGTTGAAGATACATCTTCCCACTTAAACAGGGTGTAAACAGACCCTTCACATAGCCGTCAACCGAGCATCCTGTTCATCGAACTAAGTAACTTTACGCAAAAATTATTGCTGGCTGACTTTTTTTTTTGGGTGTAAATTCACGTTTTACGGTAGGACTCGATGGAAAGCACTTTAAGCATTGTGCTGATGGATGGATTGAATAGTACGGGGGTCGTGGAGGTGTGTAAAGTAAAAATCTTACATTAAAAACAAGTATTTAACAAAGAACTAGTTCTGGAGTGGCAACCACGAACCGGAAGACGTTGCGTTGGAAGGCCTCCCACTAGGTGGACCGATGACCTCGTAAAGGTTGCAGGGATGCGAGTCACACGGGACCGGTCAATGTGGCGACACTTGGGGGAGGCCTATGTCCAGCAGTAGACGTCTTTCGGCTGAAATGATGATGATGATGATGATGATGAACAAAGAACTTGTGAAAAACTCGGAACTTTGACCCCCAATATCTCCGTAACTAGAAGATTCCCAGGTATGATCTAGAACAAAAAAAATGATCGCAAAGACGGGGAGAACAAGTGCCTTTCGGCTATGGTAAGGGTCTATTTACACCCTTTATGCTGTCATATTTCAAACATTGCACTCAACGTTTCATCGCTCGTGAACTTCCGAACTTCAGTGCCTTACTGAGAATATTCAGAACTTTAAAACTCATCTGTGAATTTAAATGCTGCCTCGAGAAGCCTAAGTTTGTTAGTTGGAGCAAGGCTAGGTGAAATTAAAAGTTGAGCGCAGTTTCGTGGGACGGGGCCCGAGATAGCGGAGTTCTTCTTATTGGCTTGGAACTGAACTTTTCTACGGTTTAATTGTACTACCATGCTCCGCTCCTCTGGTAGGTGAAGTCAAGGAGAAGACAGTATACATCCGCCTGCATTCCAATATTGTTGTGATAACTGTTACCTGGTGAAGGTTGCAGGGATCCGCTGGATGCGAGTCGCATGGGACCGGTCAATGTGGCGACACTTGGGGGAGGCCTATGTCCCGTGCCCTCATAACAGAAGTCGGAACCTACCTGTCGCTGCCGGCCGTCGCTCGTTCGATGGTCGGGAGCGCAGAGTCGTGGGATGCGGTGATCTCCTTCTGTGAAACCGTCATCTCACAGAAGGAGGCTGAGGGAAGGATGAGGGAGGTCGAGACCACTCTCCCGACTCGCAGCAGACGTACCGGGCGTCGGCGGAGGGCGGAAAACGCCCTCTTCCAGCCCCCCTAAACGGGTGCAGAGGGACGGCGGACTTGGGGACGTCCGCCGTTCTCCCCACATATAACTGCACCCGAGGCGGTGGCGCGTAGTGTTCCACGCGCGCCCCTATTGAAAGTCGCGGGGGGTGTACACCTCACTCCCCCCGTGGATTTGAGGAGGCCCGCAGACGCGGGCCGGCACTAGCCGGGGATCGTGGAAAGCGCACTAGTTCCCATGATCCCCGGTGCAAGTGTGGGAAGGGAACACCGGGGTGTAGGCCTATGTCCAGCAGTTGACGTCTTTTGGCTGAAATGATGATGATGTTGAACTGTTACCTCATAACATCATCACCATCTGCCTAGCCTTTTGCCAACTATATTGCGGTCGGCTTCTAATCTAACTGGATGCAGCTGAATACTGTATGGAGCGACTGTGACCTCATACAAAGTTTATTTTGGTTACTGGTGTAGTGATTACATGCAAAGTAAGAATAAGGTAGATTGTAGGAGGCAGTGGCGAAGGGTCAAAACTGAATCAGGGGAACCGAAGAAAAATAATGAGTTTTTTTTTTTTCGTTTATTTTTCTGTTTGTTGTGCTATTCATTTCGCCCCCCGAAAACCATGAAAATAAAAATTCAAAAAAAATTGTCGGCGCCACCTTGGATTTTCATTTTGACTGTAAATATAATTACGTAATGTAGAACTGTTTTCTAAGATTCCTGTAAAATTATTTTCGGTCAAATATCCTAGCTTTAAAGAAATTAACTACGTCCATAATACGAATATTTTGCTGAATAAACATGGTTATAATAATCCCTAATGGCAAGGAGATAAGAAAGTTTCATATCTCCCATCTTTCTGCGACCCCTGACTGAAAGTCACGTCGCAAACCATTCCTTATCATCACAAAATTGGGCTAAACTTTATAATTATAATGTCTTTGCTTATAAAGGATAGCCTATTAACGTTACCTGCTATAGTATTCCCTATAGTATGGATCGCTTTGTTACTTTGAAGTTGAAAAAAATCAGGCCAATCAGGTCTTTGGCTATTTGTAACCAATTTGGGGTCGCAGTCTTTGTGATGTTGTCCTGCCATTTCGCATGGAGTCTTCCTTTGTAGCGTTTCCTACTTTTGGGTCGTTTCATGAAATAATTATGTTAGTGGACTAACATAATTAAAGTAAGCAAGACAGAGATAGATCAGAGAGAGATGGATATCTCATCTTGTAATCGCGCTACTTCGGCTGTTCAAAATCAAAACCAAGCAAGGGACATTTTAGGCAAAATACGTTTTTTTAAACCAATCTACACACAAAATTGTACTGCATCTAATGCAAAAACAACCATATTTCTATCGTAACAAAAAGTAGTTATTAAAATGCCAAACCTAGTGCAAGTCTTAGGCCGATATAACAAAGTTGGTTCTCAAATCAAACTTAACTAAGACACATAAAACTTGTACAATTAGACTTAACTTGAGTCAAACTAGCTTATAATGTAAACCAAGCTGTATTTATCAATATCAAAATGCATTACAGTACAAAAAAGATGTTGTGTTCTTAATGGTTAAAGAAAATGTTTTAATTCCTGATCCTATAAAATTTGCTCAGATGCTCTTGCTAGGGTTTGGACAGCCGACTTCAAAAATTCAAAATTGTTTATTTCTTCACAAAATTACAACAATTAGGTTGTGATTGGAGCCTTCTTTTAAGCAAACAATGCCTGTATTAGAAGACTCCGCTCTTCCATAACAAAAGAAAGAAAAATATTAGTAACATATTTAACATAGGTAAGTAGACAAGATTAGCATAAGTATAGTTTGTGTGTGCGTGTGTGTGTGTCTGTGTGTGTGTTTGTGTATGTGTGTTATGTGCTTACATGTGTTTGTGTGCCTGTACATAGGTTATGTAGTAGGTTTCAATAATTCTTCCGTTTCCTCATAGGTAAGTGGTTTGATCCATTTACTGGACTTGCCCTCCCACTTCCATTTGTCTTACAATAACATAACATAACACTTTGCCTCCCCCATAGAACTCGCTTCGTGGGTATACAATGTTATATCGGAATGTTTCTAATATTGGTGGAATGAAAGATTCCTTCCCAAATAATCCCCAACACGTAGTTAATGTTCCGGGTGTAATACGGGCACGCGCACCAATAATAGTTGGAATACCAGATGTTGGACGTTGGTATTTGTTAGAATATGGCAGGAGTTTGGACCTTAAACATAACATTAAGCCTATATCAGATCAGAATCAGAACAGAACTTATATTTGGCAGCTATTTAGCTAGAATACAGTGAGTACCTAGGTAAAGAATGCCGTTGTCATTTTTGAAATAGCTGCACTAAACGTTTACATCGAAGATATAAAAATGTTTTTTAATATTGCTATGCTTTACTCGTGAGCTCGTAGCCAAATAATAACAGCTGGTCAGGTCGATCTTTAGGTTAAGTCGGACTTGCCTAGATTGGTCCGAGGATGGGTGACCGCACATTACATACCGAGTTTCCTTCGTGCCTCGGAAAGCACGCTCAGAAGTTGGTCCCGGCTGTCATTTGTAAATCTTTGACAGTCGTTACAGGTAGTGGGCCGAGAGTCTGACAACCAGTCTTACCAAAGGGTATCGTATTACCCAGTACTAACTGGGCTGTCGAGGTCAGATAGGTAGTAGCTCCATGTAAAATACTGGTATTCAGCTTTATCCGGTTAGACTGGAAGCCGACCCCATCATAGTTGGGAAAAGGCTAGGCAGATGATGATGGGTTTCATAGATATCCAATTTGTTACGTTGGTTATTGCGTAACGAGATGAATCGAAGACCTTTACAATATTAAATTAGCTATAGCTACCAAATTGGCTTAAGGCTCTGAACATAATCAGGAAAGATTAATAAAACACTAAAGTCCAGACACGTAATGTAATAATAAAGTAATGTTATCAATGCGAAAGTAACTGTCTGTCTGTCTACCTTTCAAACCTTAACGACGGAAGGGATGTCGATGAAATTTGGCTCACAGGTAGACTATGAGCTAGGCTAAGACTTTGAACTTTTTATCCCGGTAGTACGTTCCCGTAGAGATCGTGGCTAAATAATAACTGCCGCTCGGGTCGATGTTTAGGTTAAGCCCTGCTTGCCTAGGTTGGTCTGTGGATGGGTGACCACCCATTACACACCGAGTTTCCTCCGTGCTTCGGAAAGCACGTTAAGCCGTTGGTCCCGGCTGTCATTTGTAGATCTTTGACAGTCGTTATAGGTAGTCAGTGGCCCGAAAAGTCTGACAACCAGTCTTACCAAGGGGTATCGTATTACCTAGCACTAACTGGGTTGTGGAGGTCAGATAGGCAGTCGCTCCATGTAAAATACTGGTATTCAGCTGCATCCGGTTAGACTGGAAGCCGACCCTAACATAGTTGGGAAAATGCTAGGCAGGTGATGAGTACGTTCCCGTGAGATAATGTCGACCTCATCACAGGCGAAGCCTCGGGAAAAAGCTAGTCTTACACAAACCTTTTATATAAATCTGTAAAATGAATTCCTGACTTAATAACAATTCCGAGAGGAATAATCTAGTCGAGCTAAGGGTATTATTTTCACATTAAAAGATGGATGGAATAATCAGCATTGTTACGCCTTCAGTGTGAATCTAACGACCGCCTCGGGAATTAATCTTAAATATCAGCGATGCGAGAGATGGGGGCCCTGAAATCTGTTGAGAATTTAAATTATAATCCGTCTTTTTGGACGGAATAAGCGATTAATCGGGTTATGAGTTTTAAACTCTCAACTGAGAGCTGTTCATTCCGAATTGTACTACGATGACCTTAAAATTAATTGCGTTTTCTGTGAAGATGTTTCCGAAGACAATGTTCTTTTCTGAACTTGCGGAAAAAGTAATTTGCTTACCTTGATTTATAGAAAAATCGTTTCCAAAGACTGCTTTCTTCTTATTAGCGTATCGATGGCAATCTACCTTGTGTCGACCCAGAACTGAGCCACTAGTTTGGTGCTTTCAGTAGCGTCCATCAGTTCCTGTAATGAACAAACAACAGGACACACAGGACACAATATTAAATGTCCCATCGTTGGCAAAAGACTACTTTAGTTTGATTTCACTTTTTTTCAGTTTCTAAGATTGCCACAGTCTTAAAAAACCTCGAAAGCTGGACATTTAAAGACCCTATTCAGTTTTACAAAACAGGCGAAAACTTCCTCAGAAAAATTTCATGCTGACAACGCATTCCTCAGCGTTTTTCTACAATAGGGAATGGCCGCGCCATATTTTAAATTCTGGACGTTGAATGGCCCATATCTCACAGGCCCCTGTCACACGAACGAGGCGAAAATGCCCTAATAGCGTTTATTGACTGACGGATGGACGCCGGAATTTATTATGAAAGATAAGAGAAGCCATTGTATAGCTAAAAGGTCGGTGTAGTGAGATTTATCCCTGCTTTCACATACACTAGACAGAACCTAAATACATCCGAAAATAAAAGCGCTTTGTCGGATTTAATACTCTAGGAACAGCGTCGAGAGTTGAAATTTTAACAGAGCAGTATTTAGGAGGCATCTGCCGTTTCACCCTGATATGATCGAGGTTGGTTGAATAATAATTATGTTATTGTAACATTAACGCGTACTATATACATATATTGGTTAAAGGAAGACAGACAGCTGTAGTATACAAAGGTAACATATCCAAGTTACAAACAAAGATGGCGTGTGGTTAGAACGCGAATTTACGATTCCAAGATAGTATAGAGCGAAATGTGAATTGGAGTCTATGATTTGTATAACATAATTAAAAACATGATAGAGAAGAGATATTGGAGATTATCTTTGACAATCGTTGTAGAATTCCTAAAGATTGACAACAAGTTTTACCAATCTATCTAATATCTGGGTTGTAGAGACCAGACAGGTAGTAGTAGCTCTAAGTAAAATACTGGTATTCAGCTGCCTGGTTGAGCTTTAACCCATCCCAATAAAATGGGGACAAAGGAAAACATATGATAAAAATAACAAGATAAGATATATAATTGTTGAGATTATTGAGATGTTATTCCAAAGACACAATATAAACTCATCTATAACGGATACCAGAACAAACAATGAAATAAAGCATAGTAAGGAAGTGCGCATGTTCATAAATAACAATACAAAGGTAACTACAATAAACGTGTTTACTGATCTAAAACAGGTAAGTATTGCCATCTGTCTCGGTAAATCTCAGGAAGGGAGCGAAGTGACAACAATGACTTGCGTCACCGCGCAGTACAGAACTCTTTAATGAAGTAGGATACAGGAAAATTTAAGAAAAGATTAACCCACGTAGCAGGGTTTTGTCGCTACCTAACTAAAGTATAAGAAAATCTTTGAAGAATATGGTAACATTATACTTCTATAAGGAAAACATACCGTTAACTTAGTTAACGAGAAGTTATTAAAAGTTAGTAATATTGTACCTGACGCCGTGTTGTTAGAGATAACAACTCGCATAGCCGTTGACTCATTCAATGCCAACCACAATGACGAATGTTTAGTTTCACATCAGCTCAATAGATGGCGCTGTACATATGACGCGCAATCCTGAATCGCGGTGTTAAGATTCTCCGCAGCCGAATGACCCCCCTCGGTTATTGTAAGTCCGGTATCGCTTCTCGGCCTTTTGGCTAAGATCAAAGTGTAGTATCTGTTCTTTTCAGCTTAATCTGAAAGTTCCCTCACTGAGGGACCAGTATATTAATCTGATTTTTGTAAGCTGACGGGATGTTCGGGGCTCGCTCCACTCCCGTCGCGGGTCGGCCCGGCATTGCAGTGCCGCCGGGATCGGCCCACATAATACCTTGTGAATACCAAGATCGTTTAGATCTGTACGGGCCATGCTGGCTGTTAGCTGTTCGGCCCGAACATTCCGAATGATATTTATCTTTGTCTACATTTTGCCATCTGACAGCCGATTTTAAAAAGGGGTGTAACACGTAGCACGCACATTTAAAATAATATTGAAACATGTAACTAGTTTTTTCATCGACTCCGTGGGGTCAAAAAAAAAATCCACAGGGTCGTACTGCCATAAAAGTTCTATTATCCAATGTCTAAACCCAGGTAAAGGTGCGCTACTCACTAGATTTTAATGAAATCTGTTCAGCAGTAGAATAAAAGTGAAACAGACAGATTAACTGGCGAATTTGTTATATATTAGTACCTACGAATAAATGCCTTTATAATATTCAAGAGAACATACAGGTGTATTTCAAAGGCTGACATTGATAGACAGCAGACAGTGCTATCGCTGGCATGAGACAGTACCTATAGTTACTAGCGCAAGTAACTCGCTCTTTGTTGTTCAAACTGAAGGCTTTGAATATTTCACGAGCTTGTGGTAATAATCATGAATGTTATTCATGCATGATTAAAGGTTGGATTATTTCATGTTCTATGGATAAGCTTGGATAGATAACATGAACCTGGATACTTTATTTTAGTAGCGGTAGGCAAAATCTAAATTAAATGCAATTTTTGATGCATTCGTTGGAATTCCAACAGTACAATAATATTATTTATTCTAGGAATTAATTGAGATTGACTGCCTCCTTGGTCTAGTGGTCGCAAGCGCGACTCCTGAGCGAGAGGTCCTGGGTTCGATTCCCGAGTCGGCAAAGTCTTATTCCATCAGAAATTTCTCAGTAGCAGCCGCGGAGTCTGGATTTGTGCCGGTTGATGGGAATAGACTCGCCCCCTATTAAATGGGACTTAAACATAACTGGCGAAATGAGGGTGTGCTTTAGGTAAACCTGTGCCTTATCCTTCGGGATTATGGCGTGATGTTATGTTATTTAGATAACGCTAAGTGTCAGTCAAAACGAGCATAGTTTCATACAAAATAATTATGTATTACATTCAATGATATTATAAAGAAAGATACGCTACATTCATACTGAGCGGCGGCGGTGTTCAAATATCGTTGCGTCGTAACGACTGCGATAGATAATACGGAACATTTGATACAGAAAGAGATAGCTGTACTTAAATTACGACAATTGTCTGAATTTGTCTGCAGCAATTTGCGCGCGTTAGTGCGATATCTACCTCTTTTTATTTATAATATCATTGATTACATTACATTTTGTCAAACAAAAACATCTTCTATTAGTTACTACCCCATTTACTTTAATAATCATGTTGTTATGTTAAAATCAGTAACATATTCCTTCAAAATAAAAAAATCAAAACGATTTACTGCAAAAAAAGACATTCCTTAGACGATACCCTCTCATACAACGCTTCACCCATTATAAAGGATACAAGGGGCTTCAACACCAGCAAATTCATTTCAAAACGGTCAACAACCACTGCACTATGACTCTTATTTCTTGAAACATAAGAGCTAGGATTACCAGCAACGTCTGAGAGATTGCACCCATTTGTCAGAATCTCGAGTCATTTGAGGCAATTTTTATTGCTTTACTCTGTCGAGAATGACGGGAGAATGTACAGTAATAGCATAAAACTCTGATGTGTTGAGAAAATTCAAGGAAAGTACGACGCTGAGGAATAATAGAAATTAATTTAAACTTTATGAAGTTGAAGTTAAGGCGGGACTCTGAAGGAACATTTCGGAGCTGGGAATTTTCAGGGCGTAACGTACTGTGAGGATTTTGTTCAATTAGGTTTTTGTATTTATGCTAAATTCTGCGTTGCGTTAAGTATATTAAATTCTGCAGGTCATTTTCGAGAATCGTGAGATTTTGAACTTCAAAATTTGCAAAAGATAGCTCCAAAGTGGAAATAACTATGACGACCTATGATCGCGTCATACCTCCAGTAAGTAAACCTCTTTACTTGTATTATTTTTTTCATTGGATATCAATATAACAGCGGAATACAATTTAAACTAGTGCGGGGAACAGAGTCAATCAGTTCCATGCTAAAAACCATATCTAATAAACAAGTACCGTTACACACCAAACAAATATTTTTTTTTTTTATAAACCTAACAAAAAAAAATTGAAAGTTGTAACTGCCTATACTGCTGCTATATTAACTTGGGAAATAAAGATGTTTTTTTTTGACTCAAGACTCAGGATAATCAGTTTAAACATTTCCCAAAAAAAATCAGAAAAAATATAACACAAAAAATAACTTCCTTCAATACATCCACAAATCATTAAAATCAAGTATTTTCTTTAAGGAATAAGAACGTTTTCCTTCTAAACCACGCTTATTAACTTCGGCTATATCGCCGTTCACTCCGCCGAGTCCTGAAAGTGTTTTTATTCTGTAACTTTTTCCCTAAATCGGTAATCCCACTGCCAACGAAAGCCAAGTTACGAGCTTGTCAGATTCAATTAGTTGTCACGTCTAACTTGTTAGTATGTATTTGGAAAAGTATTTCACTTTGTCGATGGGGTGGTAAACTTGTGTGACAGTAAGTTGGCACCGCATTGATAAAATGCTACATACTTTCGTTCATTTTGATTGATCTAGTGGTTTAGTAGTCGTAGCGCGATTGCTGAGCAAGAGGTCCCGGGTTCGTTTTTCAGGTCGGGTAAATTGGGTTCTTCTGTCAAGAATTTCTCAGTGACAGCCAGTGTCGATTTGTGCTCGGTTGATGGCAATACAGTCGCCCCTTTTTACATGGAACTCAATTACGTTATTAGGTACACGTCTGTCTAACCATGTGGGGATTAAAAGCGTGATGTTATATTATGCTATGTTATTTTGATTCGTAGTTCATTCAAAATGGTCGACAGTATCGAGAATATCGCAAAGTCAGAAAAGGGCATTTAGCCTATAACCCCGCACTTTGCAAACAGATTGACTAAGATGTCACATTTGTTGTGACACGATGAGAAGAGATGGGTATCATTAATCATCATCTGGCAACAGGAATTCACTGCTGGACTTAGGTCATCCAATTGCACGCCATCTTATTTGATCATCACCCACTCTTTACCAAGGGGTAATCGTATTACCCAGAAACTGGGATGTGGGATAATATAGTTGGGAAAATGCTATGCAGATGATGACTTACTCTTAACCAGTAGGTTACCACCCCATCCAGATTTGCCAAGATATATCCGGCTTGTCAGTCTGCTTTCCAGCGTTAGTCCGGCTTTGTGGGTAGTTTTAATAACGAAGATTTATTTGAGGAAATGAATAAGTTGAATGAATAAGTAAAATTATTCAAACCAAAATGTCTGGAATTTATTTTATTCAGGACCTTTCACATTTCGAAAAGGAAACCATAGCCACAAGGTTACTTTAAACCCATTAAAATTCAGCAATCCGCTTCTGCAATAACCAGAAATACTTATCCGATTCCATTCCTAACGTTCCATTAACAGCTATATCGGTCACATTACTTATTCACGTCATATCCGCGGAACCGTCGGTGATTGAATATTGAATCGTTCGGGTGATCGGGTCACTCGGGAATAGACGAGCGGTACGATTTTATACCTACCCTCAATTTGAATAAAAAAGGTGTATGGTTGTATGTATAAATTTTTGATATGATGGGTGTATTGGATCGCTTCAGATTTATATGGTTTATTGAAATAAGATTAAAACCAATTTTTAAATTCTGACTATCTGTGGTAAACGTCACAGGAAGAGAAAAGGCACGTACAAGTACCTATATAGATTTGTTATAAAGAATCTCAAAAGACTAATATTAAAACAGCACATTACTTCGATCAATATACCGTGGCATATATTTTAATCAAAAGATGCCAACTATTTACAATTTCTAAAAAAAAAAGAAGATTATAAAACATGTCTCCACTGCTTTAAATATTTGTTAACAGATTTGAGTTATGGCACTGAGAGTACATCTTGAACACAAAAGAAACCTAGTTTCCAAGCTACACATGGAGTAAAGGCATTGACTTGCCAGATGTAAACACTTCACATTCCAATTTCAAAACTTTCGTTAACTTCACCCTTTTTCTGTTTTCTGAACTCCAAAAACGGTAAAGTCCAAAGTCGCTGGTTCTTTGCAAGCTCTTCTGCGTCATCAAATGTATGTGGCATATCTTTTCTTGCAGTCTCAGGCAATCCTAATGCAATCAAAGCGCCTAATCCAGCTACTGAGCCCACTACCGCTAAAGGTAACCAGTACATATAAACTTTCAAGTACACAATGTATGGTGACATAACTGTGGCTACGTATCCACAAATATGTACTATAGATACTCCTGATCCTCTCACAGATGTAGGCAAGATCTCAGCACACCATTGCATAGCAGCACTTAACGACATATTTACAGCGAATCTGGCGACCACTGCATATATCACTGTTTGTACACCACTTGCAAATATGGTAAGTATACAGAATACACAGCTAACGGTCATCATGACGATTGTCAACCATCTTCTACCCAAGGAGTCCATAACGAAGGCCACGATTATCATTGAAGGACACTCAGTAAAAGATACCATTGAGAAAGACATGAAAAAGTCGAAATCTAACTGTCCTAAACTCCTCACCAGTCCATCAAAAACGATGGTACAGCACATGTATTCAATACACACTAGTATAAACATTTTCCTTATGAGTGGTCTCTTCAGTATCTCTAAGCAACTCTCCGATTTTTCTTCCTTCGCATTTGTTGCTGATATTTTGAATTGTTCTAACATTTTTGGTGGTATTTCCTTCTTATTTATCCGACCAATTACTAAAACTTTATTCACGGCTTCATCAATGCGGCCTTTTGATAACAACCATCTCGGACTTTCTGGCATGTACAATGGTGTTATTAAAGCGAACGCTAGAGGTAAACTAGTGACTAGAGAAATAGTTTTCCAGTGGCCGCAAGCGAGCATCAACCAGGGGAGCACAGTGACGAATAGAGAGTAAAACGCGGCAAAAGACAGGTTTGCCAATAAAGTTCTGTAGTTTGGAGCGACGTATTCTAAAATGAGAAGGTACGTCATAGTCATGCAGTTATCGTAAGCCATACCCATAAAGAATCTTGCAGCAGCAAACTGAATCATATTTTGAGTATAAGTACTGGCCACTCCACCAACACAGCCGATAAGATTGCTGATCACAGCAGCTGGTACTCTTCCAAACCGATCAGCAATCCATCCAATGATAAATCCACCTAATATAGACCCAACAAAGAATATTGATTGAGCTGTCGCTTGATAACTGTTCTTGTCGCAGACCCATTCCCACTCACTTGAGATAGTAGGGTATGGTATTTCTGTTTTGTTGAATTCCCATCCAAATTGACACGGCACTGTATTCCAGGTTGAATCAGGCATCAGTCCATTTGCTAACACTTCGGTCCAGTTGGCTTCATACATTCTACATTGTGAGTATCCAAATCGTGCGTTGTTATCTTTGGGTACACCAAGATCCCTTCGTTGTATGTCAGTTAAGTTTTCTAACTCGGGTATCCTGCACCAGTGGTTGGGCGACACTTCAGTCATGAACATCTGAGAGAAGTATACGAAGGTTCCATACGCGTAGAAGGGAAACGTACCAAAGAACAGGAGCCATTGATAACGTCCACATTCACCAGCAGCTGATATGAGGTCATCGTAATCTACAGTTTCTTTTGGTTTGTCCACTTCATTTTCTATATCTGCTCCAGTCTGTTTCGCAGCCATTTTTGTTTATGTTTCTCTTGCAGTGTTGTCGTCGACATAATTTATTAAACTAATTAAATAATTTTCGGTCGCGTCTTTTATTATGTCGGTGATATGATTTGCAAAGATAGTACGCTAAACTTATAACTGTGGTTTGACGAAGGTTTTCTTTAACAAATATTGGCTTATCTTTGACGCTGGAGTAATGTAACATAATGATGGAGATTAGGTAAGTTTCCATAAGATTTATAATGTGGGTATTTACGCTAGTTATGTCCCCGTTATATGGCTACTGTAAAACGTTAAGTTATTTTTAGAATAATCATCCATCAAATCAACTGGATGTTTTCATAGTTATACGTAGTTATCCTTGTGTTTGTTTGTCATTATTATCTTCGAACCAATATTTGTGTAGGTACTGTACTGTAGGCCGCACGTAAGAAGACCAGTATAAGCTTCTTATTCTATTAAAATACTTCTTACTATGTTAGGCCAGTTCAAGGACAGATTGTTACCATGGACCAATCAACTCAGCCTATGGCAGTCCTTTCCTGGACATATGCCTGCCATGCTGTGCCACATCACCCAGTACTCCATATACCGCATCCAGGGTCTACCAGGCAAATTCTGAGTTCATCAGGCGACGACGTGTAGTTGACTGAACATTGTATAATTTATTACTTTTAGTCTGTACAAAGAACAAGAAAATTCTTATCTAAGAAATTTCGTCATGTTTGAAAATATGGGTGTACGAGGAAAATAAATATTGTGACAGTTGTCATGATAAAATGATCCAACCATCATGATAGTGAATACCTTTATATGGTAATTTAACAAAGTAGTTAACTCTCGTGATATTTTATATTATTTATACTGTTTATAGTTCAAACACTTTTGGTACTCGTGCAGCATTTTCGGAATATCACGTGGGGTATCTCTGGGATTTTTGTTTGCTTTTACTTTTATCTCAGTTTATTTATCAAGCATTATGTCAGGTTTATTGGCCGTCCGATTATCGTCATCATCTACTACTTCCTTATATCAACTTTATTTGTATAAATCTTTATGCTACTTAAAAGCATTGTGCAGGGGACAAGCGGGAGAAGGAAAAATGCAAGACAAATGTTGATACTGACATAGACAACTGTTACAGGTTGTCCACTTATTGTATTTCTTTGAGTTAATATAAAGGCTTTCCGATTATAAGTTATCTACCACAAGCTAAGCTCTAGGGGCTTAAATAAACTTGGTTTAATCTAGGTAACTCACTGATTTTGCAGCTTGCGGTTCCACAAACATTTCCTAATGAGCAAAACATCGATATGCTGAACCAACTTTTGATTATACGCCAAGCTGCCAATCTAACTTCCTTCCTCTTAATCCGAATTCCCTTGTAAAACGAACTTTACAACTATTAAAATAAAATTTTAAGTCGAAGACTTCGTTGCTGGTCCTCATAAATTTTTACTTCAGCTTTAACTTGGAAAGTTTTCTCCAACGAAATTCATTTTCCGGTCGAAGATCGAAGTACTTCAATCGCGCTTTGACGCAGAGCACGGACACGTCTCGGCGGCCACTGGTAGACGCGGCATTGTCACAACACTTTCAATACAAACTAAGCATGCACTGTTTACTCGCACTTAGGACCGGACTCCACCGAAGCGGAGGCGAGACGAGAGGAGAGGCGATGTGTTGTAAGCCATCTTTTTTTTGTGGATGGCATCTCACAGTTCGACCTAGGAGGTTGTCGTCTGTTTAACCGGACTATCGCTTGTAAACCACAAATAGAATTTCGCTATTTATTCTTCTCGTCTCCGCCTAGCTTTAGTGGAAACGGTTGAGTAGAGGCGAGAGGAGATATCTCGTGATTGTTTAAGCCAGCGGAGATGAGAAGAGACGTGAGCAGCGTGCGGTGAGAGGCGTGCTGTGAGCGGTGCGCGTCGCCGTCGTGCGGTCAGCGGTGAGCTGTGTGCGGCGTGTGGTGAGTGGTGTGCTGTGAGCGGTGTGCTGTTAACGGCGTGCACATGCGCTTTGCTCATTCCTCTCCTCTCCGCACAGCTCCACTCGTCTCCGCTTTGATGGAGTTCGGGCCTTACAAACAAATGACGTATAGAAACTGACGGCTTTGAAGGCTGTCCCTGACAGAAGTCGTGCGCTCAACATACTTTCAGTACACAGCCGTCTCTAGATGGCTGTACTTGCTCTGTACGTCCTGATGTATTTATTGATGTTGTTTTTCCTTCAATGTAACATTTATGATTTGTTCCACAGGCAAACGTTTGTGTGTTTGCTTTGGGAACGACGATGTGCCTTTTACCTGTATCGATGGAGCTGCGGTTTTTCTCCTTTCGAAATTAAAGGCAAACATTTGTTTAACCCTGGAATAGGTAACTTTATATCAGAAAAGTGTAGCTGTTTTCATCAATTTCTTATTACTTTTGCTTTCAAGCTTGGTTCTGGTCTTTTAAGATTGGTTCTGGGGATTAAAAGGGCCTATCCCTTTTTTCTAAAACTTAATGTTTTTTTCTAATTTTAGGTTATTGGCGGGAATATAAACTCAGCATTTTACGATATGTCCCTGAGTCATAGAATTGAATTGTGCGTAAGGTGCTAGTTTGTGTTTGGAATAAGGGCGTCAACACACGATGTCGTCTGCAGAATGTAGATTAAGATCTAGGAACGAGCAATCACGTGAGTCATTCTAGAGAGTTGCTTCTTTCTCGTAATCTGAACCTTTCAGCATTTGAACTAAAAGATTGTGTTCAGAAACATTCCCTTTCAACTTTTCAGTAACGAATGCCGCTTTCAAAAGTCCTCCAATACACTCGTTTTTTACTTTATCCACTTCTTCTTTCTTGTTACTCCAAACATACATCCCTAAGTCTCGTCTGTTACTAATATTAAATCTTAAAAGGTAGATTTATTATTAGTAACAGACGAATGTTCTCTATTTCAAAGTAACAAGAAAGGTACAAAATAGAATAAACACTTAACAAATCAGGTTATATTTGTTCAAGTTCCCAGAACTGATCCGATTGTCCGCCTCCTCGCTTTTAACGAGCGGGTTCGTCACCTCCCAGTACCTTGGAAATAAAAATAGAATTGCTAAATTTAGGACCTAGACTTAGATCTAGTTGGAATTCTAACTCTGTTTAGGTACAACGAAATGCTCTAGTGTGATTTCGTGACACAAATGCCAAAATACCGAACCTGTCAACATGGTACAGTCGCAAGCACATCCAGTTACTACAATCTGTCAAATTTCTTTAATAGATTTTCAACTTTATCGCTAGAGAATTAAGCCTCGTATTCATGGTAAACATTTGTTTAGTAACAGTTGCTCAACGTTCTTGATGAACGGCGAGAATGCTGCTGGAAACTTTGTTTAAATCAATATTGGTTGTCCACACACGCCAGTCTGCGTTAAAATGTTGCCCCCACACGCCAGTCTGCGTTAAAATGTTGCCCACACACGCCAGTCTGCGTTAAAATGTTGCCCGGGGAAGTAGTGTTGTTGTGTTCTCTGTATCTACACTACCGCCATGTTTATAAACAGTTGCAAACACGTCCACACACGTCAACATCTCTTCTCTTCTCTACATATAATAAAATCGTTAAAATCCGGTCCGATGTTCCGACTTGGCGCAAAAACTACTGCATAGACCCTGTTCAAATTTTGCACAAATATCTGTAATAGGCTTCTTCAAATGTTAGGCTATATATTATCACGCTACTTGCTGAAGGGGATGAGCAATATTGCATTATGTCAGTAGTAGCTCGATGTACTGCCGTCTGTCCTTTTTTTATTGTGTAAATTTAAGTTTTTTATTTGTTTTTGTTTGTTGTGTGCACTTGTGGCATGTGCCAAATTTTTTTTTTTGCCTGTTTTGTGCACTTGTGGCATGTGCCAAATAAATGTTTTATTTCTTTCTTTCTTTCTCTCTTTCTTTGTTTTTTTTTCTTTCTTTCCGTAAATCAGTACGTCAGAACCCCTAAACACATATTTTTGCGTACAAGCACAATAATACACGAGTCGATGCTAATATTATCAATGCAAAGTGCACTTTGTTTTCCGAAACCACTGAAGCAATCTCTATGGCAGGCAGATAGTAGCCCGGGACTGGAGAAAACACAGGCACAATGATGATATACAATAGCGCTAGTTACCTGGTAATGTTGGCCTGTGTCATCCCACTGCTGGGCAAAGGCTTCTCCCCATGATCTACAAATCCTTCGATCCAGGGCCAACAGTCAGAAGGTGGGCTCGACAACGTCGTTATTTTGGCCTGCAGCTCATTGGGCATACGGCAGACATGGCCAGCCCAGTCCGACTTCAGCTGAATGACTTTTTGAGCAACGACAGTAATTTGTGTTTTGGAGCGTAGTGTGTTGTTGTGTTGACATAGTATGCATTAATATTACACATATTGCCCACTATCTCGAAGTATTAAAGAGTTCAACGGTAACATTTACGCTGATATAACTCTCGATGCCATTATTAAAAGCCGCGTTCATTCAACGCTCTTAATTATCGCCTTTTCAAGCTTTCACTTTCAAATTTGATAATTTCCACGTGCGAACACGACACCCACGTCTACCGCGTCACGTTTCCCGCCACGATAGATTAAAAAGGATATTTCACGTCAATTAAAACGTTTTGTAAAAGGGATTAAGTCTGATAAAAAGGTGTTATTAAACGTCAGGGGATAATAAGATGAGTGGGGCTGCGTGGGTGAGGGCTCACGGGTATACCAGCATGTATTTATAAAGATTTCATTACGTCACGGCTGTAATCTTCGAAGTGTGAGGCAGAGGTGTACCTTATAGTACAGTCACGAGCACCATTATGTAAACACTTAAAAACTTTAAAAAGTGTTTTTCTCCTACTGTTCTGATTAAAATTTCATGTTGTTACGAACATAGTATTTTGGAACTCATATTTTTATGATAAAAATCCTATCTCCAAGTTACAATCGTTATTTCTCGCGAAAATTGCTTTTAAATTTAGGAAAGTGACAATGACATATAGGTGCTCGTGACTGTACATCCATATTTGGTAAGTTTGGTTAAGTCCTTTGTTATAGAGGGCGAGCCTATTGCCCTCAACCGTGCTCAAATCCAGACTCTGTGGCTGCTACTGAGAAATTCCTGATGTAAAAATCCAATAACACTTTGCCCATCTGTGAATCGAAGCCAAGACCTCAATGTCATACTCAGCAGTAACGCTTTCGACCACTACACCGACGGGCATCGAGGCAGCTATATACGTAGTCTGTATATTTTTAGGTGCTAATGTATGAAAGCTGATATTATGTACATACACGACGACAATAAGCGAGTCTAATTCTCTTAGATCCATCACCAATGGTACGTGTAGAAACTAATCCATTAACGGCCACCGTGCTCGATCTTCGGCCGCTCTCATCTGGCTATCGGCAGGTCGTAGATGGATGAGAGTGTGCGAAAACCGCCGATTTTCCATGCCTTTAAAACACCCAAAATAGTCGACCTATTGTCGCTTCATCTTTGATAGCAAACCCCTACTTCTTAAGTCACATTACAACGTTGAAGTTCTAACACCACGTAAGTCAAAAATAGCAAATTTACAGGAGAGTGAAACAACTGCATAATTATACCTAGTTAAGTGTTGACTTCAAATAGATGGAGAGTATGGAGACGTGGCTTGTTTCTGTGATTGGCTGAAACAACGCGTTCCGATTCTCAAGCAAACGGTATCAAAATGCCAGAACCGCCAAGAATTGACTTTTTTTTTTTTTTTTTTAACGTGGTAAAATCATCAAATGAGTCCTCCCACCCAGGGCAGAGCGGGAGGGACTGTCAGACTTGTACTGACTAAAATCCACGGTGTCCTTCAGTAGCCCTTTATGTTCCAGGGTCACGGTAATTCTATGAGTCCTGCGACCCCGGCAGGCTTTGGCCCTCTAGACCTACGTGGTGTTAGGACTTCAACGACAATTACAGAATGATGTTCTCAGATAAATCTCGATTTAACGTGAGTAGATTTGAGGTTTGACATGAAGATTCATTACAAATTCCCGTTTTTACTAACACACCTAAATCACATAAAATCACGGCTGTAATCCCCGAAGAGTTAGGCCGAGGTATACCTACCTATTACCTAATATTCCAAGTTATCTAGCGAAACCAGCTCCAAGAAAAAACATTTAAAGTACAGACCCCAACTTTACTGTGACAAGGAATAAGAAACATATTTACAACCTCTTTTACACTTAGGTACCAGTGGCGAAGGTACCATACAACCCGATTCCTACAGGCTTCCCTTTGAAAAATGGCACAGTCAGTATCCTAAAGACAAATAATATAATCACATTAAAAATATGTACTCCGGCTTACCTCTTACAAAAATTGACCCTTCGCTATTGTTAGGTACCTACATCTGAAAGTTACAAGAAGAAACATTACCTAGCAGGTAATACGCATTCCCATATTTAACTTCGATGATCAGTATGTAAATAACTCCGTTTACAGCTGAGTCGTCAGAACTTTGTGGGGGCTTCAATTTTCCCCGAATTTGCTCTTACACGTGAGGATAACGCTCCAATAAGTTATGGAAGGTTTTCTCACTAATATTGTGCGAGTTTATTGAGTTTTACCTTGAAGACATTTTCGCTAGAACTCGGATTATTAGGCTTTAGTGACGTGTGTTTACATAAATTATAACCTAAAAGGAGGAATCTCAGAATAAGTACGGTACCTACCTATATCAATTTTCCACAAAAGTAACCAAGATTATAATCCACCTATGGTATTGGGATACGTCCTGCATATTTTTGTTTTAATTAAAAACGCCTTTTTGAATAAGTATAGGTAAGCATTGTTTGATTGATAAAAGAATTAACTGATAAGCATTATATTATTGTTTGTAAGTTTTATGCAACTACCTAGTACTATTTGAAAATGGACGTTGTGTTGATTGGAAAACTACAGAGACGGGTTCCACACCGGGTTTTATAATGTTTGTATAATGTCAAAATAGATAACATGATTGCTCGTAAGATGCATTCTGTTTGATAAGAGCCATTTATTATTGAGCCATATTTGAGCACCAATTCCACGTTGTCGTCATCTGATGAATTTCAGTACAATTTCGCAAAATACATTTGCGCGAATGGCCACTGCCGCGAATGTATCGTTTTTTTTGCCATAGACACGCTAAGAAGAAGGTAGGAAGGTAGGTTGAAGTAATAATCAAGATAATAACAAGCTCATAAAGCTGTCGACTCATTCAATGCCAACCACATTCACAGAGGTTTTGTTTCGCATCGGCTCGATAGATGGCGCTGTACATATGACGCGCAATCCTGAATCGCGGTGTTAAGATTCTCCGCGGCCGAATGACCCCCCTCGGATATTGTAAGTCCGGTATCGCTTCTCGGCCTTTTGGCTAAGATCAAAGTGTAGTATCTGTTCTTTTCAGCTTAATATCTGAAAGTTCCCTCACTGAGGGACCAGTATATTAATCTGATTTTTGTAAGCTGACGGGATGTTCGGGGCTCGCTCCACTCCCGTCGCGGGTCGGCCCGGCATTGCAGTGCCGCCGGGATCGGCCCACATAAATAAACTATGAATACGAAGATCCAAAGGGCTCAGGCGCAAAACGTCTCTTTCGCAAAATGTCTACTGGTAGATGACTGGTAGTAAAATGTCTCTTTCTCAAAATGTCTCTTTCTCAAAATGTCGCTTTGTCATAATGTCGCTTTCGCAGAATGACTCTTTCTCAAAAGGTCGCTTTCTCACAATGCCTCTTTCGCAGAATATCTCTTTCGCAAAATGTCGCGATAATAACTTAGAAAGAATTTAATTTAGCCAGGTTTAAAAAAGGTTGTTCTTTTTTTCTAATTTCTTATTCTTGGTTGGTTCTGTTCTGTTCTTTGTTAATATTGTATGGCAACGTTGTAAATTCGATTTATCGAGTGAAATCAAAAATAAAAATACTTTTATTATGAGTTCTTTACAAAATCTGGTATAGTGGTATAGTACGTTAAACATTTGGCCTAAAGGTTTTGATTACCGGTCAGTGAGTGAGTCAGTGCCAAAATTAGCTATATTCACAGGGTCATATTTCAGGATCTACTGAAGCTATATCTATGAAATTTGGCACACTGCTTTAGTACTAGTATATGCAATAGGCACTGAGCTACAGGGGGGTCAAAAGTGGCTCGAAACGGTTCGTGTAAATAGTGCACGGCATGTGCGCGGCCTGTTGCTGGAACTTGGCCTGCGCACTACCGTGCGCTTAGATTAATAAGAAATTGGAAAAAAAGAACAACCTTTTTTAAACCTGGCTAAAGTAAATTCTTTCTAAGTTATTATCGCGACATTTTGCGAAAGAGATATTCTGCGAAAGAGGTATTGTGAGAAAGCGACCTTTTGAGAAGGAGTCATTCTGCGAAAGCGACATTATGAGAAAGCGACATTTTGAGAAAGAGACATTTTACTACCAGTCATCTACCAGTAGACATTCTGCGAAAGAGACGTTTTGCGCCTGAGCCAACTAAATGCGTAGGAATGTAGTCAAAGACAATGTTTTGCAATCCTTACAATACCATACTTGTCTACGTATAGAAATCGTACAATATTCATTCGAATTATGATGAGTCAAATAGATAAATTCTGTAGAAATACGGGAAAATAGTTTGCGATCTCGTAGCATAATAACATGCGGAAACAATTGCGATGATCTTCTATTTTTGCATAATGGCATAAGTCTATGGAATTGTTCAACCGTTTTGTTGTTTTGTTCGTAGATCTGCGAGATATATCCGCATCCACGATACAGGAGAAATTCCTTGTATGGCGCAACGTTTTGTTTTATAAAAAAAAAAATAAAGAGATGGCCGTTATTGTATCCGAAATTTTGGTGGAAAAGAGAATTGTTATTAACTTTTACCGAAGTAGGGTAACTAACGCGCGTCGACACTTGTCTTTTCTAGTTTCTGGCATTTAGGAGTTGCATTTGTTGGAAATAGTGAGGCGGGCTTTACCTGCCAATCAAATGGGTTTTCAGAAAACAGACGTCTCTTTTTCTTTTACGACGCTCACAAAAACTGGTTTTTATCCTAAAACTACACACAATTAACATTGACCAGAGGGCTGGCTCTTTCTTTGGCCAAAGAATTAGCATAGCCATTCAGCGTGGCAATGCTGCCAGTCTTCTGGGCACGTTTCCAGATGACAGCGATGCGGAGGAGTACTTTGACGCCTAAGTGTCCTATTGTCGTCGTTTTTTTTTTAGATGTTTATATTTTCTTACTTTTAGTCTGTATATTAAATTTTATTAACATTGGTAGAAAACTACTTCCTATTCCTATATGAACTGGCATTCTACCAACAGTAATTGGTGTGCGTCTTGCCCAATGGGATCCATGTATCTTCCGACCAATTTAACCGCCATCAACCGATTACAAAACATTTCAACAAAGCATCGAGTCCCACATAAAGAAGGAATCGACAACCTTTGTGTTCAGACGTTCTGCTTTTAAATAATTCATGAGCGTCCACTGTAACTCGATGTTCGACGTCTGAATATTGTAACGGGTAGTTACGGATTCAACCGGCTAATGCCTGAACTCGCAGGGTTCACAAAGGAGTTGTCAGCGTCCTTAGAGGGGATAGATACAATTCAGCAAAATGTTGACGAGAACTGCAGTGTTTTATTTTGTTTGTTCATGGTGGAGTTATAGATTTTATTTAGGGTGGGTGAGCATTTTTGGGATCATTATTGTCATCGCTGTTTGCGATTATTTCAATTTATAAAATACGTGCTGTACGTTATCGAAGGATATGCCGATAGATAACATAACATCATGCATGTAATCCCCGAAGGGTAAGGCAGAGGTGTAGCCTATAGTACACCCACATTTCGCCAGTTGTTTTAAATCTCATATTCATCATCATCATCCGCAGCCCGATTTCACCCACTGCGGGGTTTAGGCCTCTCTTTCCTTGTGACAAATCTCATATGTAGGTATCATATATTATCTCGTGTTCGCGACAACGTCATTCGATATAGCGGTTTTCGACTTAATGTGTTTTCGAACTGCCGTACCGCTCTTAATTTTTTTCGAAATAGCGTGCGTCGCAATAACGTCATTCGAATCTTCATATCACTTCCCATAATACCTATATGTTTTTCAATAATATGCGAATAAAACCTACTTTAATTATTTTACAAGAACTATAAACTTTTAACTTCTAACGAACTGAAGCAGAAGCTGAAATTAATAACGCCCGCGCCCGGCAGATGAAGATTTCACATTAAAGTTCTCTCCACGCTACAATTTCAACTGTTCAACTTTCCACTGCACTGAAATTGAAGTCAACTTCAGTGAACTGAACTTTGTGCTGCTCTAAGGGATGCTATACACATTTTCGGGCCTGATCTCAGGCCGAGACGGCACTGACTGGACGGCATATTTTTATTAAACACCGCCAAGTCCTTCCGAGTACTCTTTTCCCGCGCTACCGAGAATCAGCCCTTATGGTAAGCGACTAAGGGTTGCGTCTCATCTATCAGAACAGAATCGCATTTATCCATGCTACTATCCTTTTCCGTCGCTCAGAACCGTCATTTGCTAGAGTGAGTAACAGTGCGGGAGGGCTATCGCACGCTGCAGCATCGACGATGTGCTCGGCAGCACTCTTTGTGTATGTGACACTGTGAATGTTTATTTCGGCGCCGATCAGTGGCGAATCAGTCTGACCTAAACATGTACAGTCGCCAACACATAAGTTACCACAAACTGTCAAATTTCTCCAAATGATTTTAAACCATAAAATATTGATTGTTAAGTTTCATAATCGAATGAGAAAATTTGCCACTTTGTGTTAACTTGATGCGCTGGCGACTGTATGTAGCTATCTTTAAATTCAGGACAACTCAACAAACTTTTTATGAGCTAGAATAATCTCAGAAAAAATAAAACCCCGAAAGAATAGTTCCAGACACTCCCCATTGAGTGAAAACCCAGCGATAATGGAAATTCAATAAGAACCAGAGAGACTAAATGACCGTCCCGATTCAACTATTGTTTGGCTGAACGAACCGTGCCAATTTGATTGTGCTATCTAGAAGATTTATTTCTTCGGGTTTTCGACCTTTTTTATAGTAAATTTCCAATTTATTTCGAACATTTAACGTTTAAATACACCTACCCACCTACGGGTAGACGAACAAAATCTCAATCGCACTTTAATTTTTATTCGTATCTGACCGTGGTATAACTTTGGGCATGGGCTCTGTTAGAATACCTATCTCAGCATGGTGCTGTAACATTTAAAAAATGGCCTTGTACAGAACCTATTTCGTCTGTTGTGTGTCATCAAAAACGTACGTGAGGATTTTCCGCTTGGTGGAAACTAGCCCTCTTTCTGGACTCCGCTACTGAATGTCGAAGAGTATGATGTACAGAATACTTGGTTGACGGCTTCGTGAAGGGTTCTTTTACACCCGCAGGTATCACCCTTATAACCACATTTGCAGTACGTGTGTGAAGCCTACTTTAGTGCTATAAACAACCCTATCTACTATAACTTACACACTCCATGCATAATTTCGTTAACCTTTATAAAACAGACATAACAAACCGTATTATCCTAACATTAACTTACCCACAACCATAATATCGCAAGAATTTCCTCAAGCAATAAAATTAAATGGCAAGCTATTTTTAGCCCTGAAAATCTACGAATCAACTCAAGGAAATGGCTTGAACTCTCTAAGTACAGCACTTCTGGACAATGGGCTATATTTAATACCCAAGTCGTTGATGTCAGTCTCAGATGGAGGTAGGTATGTAGTTTATTATCCGGACGAATTGACCGGGGATGGGCTGGGCGGATGTAGCCCGGATAATAATGTTATGATTGTATCTCTTGATAGTTTGGATCTCCGGTCGTAGATACAAGACTTGGGGTTCATAGCCTACTTGGGGAGGTACACACTTCAAAGGAATCGTGCGTGAGTGCCCATTTGCCGTCACTTGAAAGGGTATTGAAGCTGATCCTCATTTGTTTTGGTGTATCATCTGTCTGTCTATTCTAGATTAGAGACACATTGATACGTAAATCTTATTACGCTTATCTTATTCATAATGTCACGTCTATTTTTTTCGGCAAATTATGCAGAAGTATCTATAGGACACCCACATTTCGCCAGTTATGTTTATGGGCTATGGTATAGGTTTGCCATTGAGAAATTATTGATAGAAAAACCCATTAACTCTTCGCCTAATCTGGGTATCGATCTCTAGACCTTATATCCGCAGTAGTGCTTGCGACCGCTGGACCAATGAGTGTCTCGGATAAGTGCTGACTGAAGTCAGCAAGTTGTGGTTCCCCAATTAGGTAACTATATAGGGTGTAAATAGACCCTTAACATAACCGAAAGGCACTTGTTCTCCCCGTCTTTGCGATATTTTTTTTGTTCTAGACCATACCTGGGAACCTTCTACTTACGGAGATATTGGGGGTCAAAGTTCCAACTTTCTCATAAGTTTTTTTTAAATACATGTTTTAAATGTAAGATTTTTAGTTTAATGCTTTGAGTACTTTCCATCGAGTCCTACCGTAAAACGTGATTTTTCACCCCAAAAAAAAAAGTCGATTCCCAGCAATAATTTTTGCGTAAAGTTACTTAGTTTGATGTACAGAATGCTTGGTTGACGGCTATGTGAAGGGTCTGTGTACACCCTGTATGTTCGAAGTTAATATATCAACAGGAAACCTAAAATGATTTAATAGAAGAGTAGACCTTAGCGCATCAGAACTCTTTGACAGTCGACAAGTAAAGCGCAAACTTAGTTACCTGCGCGCGACATCTCGCAATGCACACAAACACAATCAAATATCTTCCGACATCGTCGAGTACCTTGTCATAGTGACCGAAACATACGGGAATGCAAATGCATAATAACGTCCCATGAAAAATTCGTAAGATTCGCTCGCTTATTTACCACTTTTCGGTGTTTCGGAAACATGTTCTTGATGATGCTTGATGTGTGCTAATCGCTAATGAGTGGGACTGCTCATAGTTCTAAAAAACTTGTGAGTTTTTATTATCAACAGCGACATAGGTACCTACTATGTTTATAAATGATTTGCAGACCATGGTAACATTAAACTTTTACAACTACCGAGCTCCTTAACCGGTCTGTCCCAGACAGGTTATCAGGCTGGTCTATCTAGCTAGGTAGGTATATCTAATAGTACCACACTACATTAATTTGCATTTGCCGACTCGCGTCTCCACGCTACTTTTTGACTTGGCTTGACTGAAAAAAATCACTTTAACAAATGACGGCACTGCTCAACATTTCGACCCGTAAGTTTCCATCGAGGAAATTCTTGGTTGAATGCCGAGCAAACCTCCGCGATGCGCCTCGCTTTGTGGTTGGCAACGTACAGACAGCTGAACGTAAATGTTATAATTTGCTCGACTGAGCCTTTGTGGTCTCTCTATGTAAGCTTATCTTATTCGCAATCTTGTAATTTCCGGTGGCAGATGAAATGGGATTAGGTACTTTTCAAGAGCTAACATCATAGGGACGTATTACATAAATGGGTAGGTATGTTTCGGTTAGATATTCTCGATAGATGAAATTAGTCCTTAAAGTAAAGAAAGGAAACCGCGTTATGGATGGGTGTCCCATAATGACCCATAATGGCATCGGCACCGCAGTCCGGAATAGCTTCAGTTTATTTTTGGATTACTTCATTTGCCGAGTGGTCGCAAGCACGACTACTGAGCATGAGGTCCTGAATTCGATTCTCGGGTCGGGCAAAGTGTTATTGGGTTTTCCATCAGGTATTGCTCAGTAGCAGCCATAGAGTCTGGATTTATGCCCAGTTGATGGCAACAGGCTCGCCGGCAGTCAGTCGCATGTAATAACATGGGACTTAAAACATAACTGGCTAAATGTGGTTGTAGGTACTATAAGGTACAAATCTCCTTAACCCTTCTATACTTCTTATATTTTTTTTGCATAAATTAATATGCTAAAAAGTAAAACCTAGAAAGAAAAGCAGAGCAGCCGCGACCCCAGGAAGAAAGGCAGTGACCACGGCCACCACTGCTGGGGCAGAAACTTTTTTGAAAAAAGATTCGAGGCTCAAGACCCTGGGCAATGGAGTCCAGTACCTATAACTGCGCATTAGTACCGCAATGTCCCGAGATCGCTGCCCTTAGTGAAGTCACATTCGAGGTGGAGAATACAGGCAATCATAATAGGTCCAGACTTTAGAATAGGTATTATTTATACCTATTACCTACCTTCTTGAAACACAATTTCGGCCCAATATCAGTTCACCATCCTTTCCAAATCCAATAATCTTATAGATTTGGGACTCACTCAATAACTTACGGTCCTTGTCCTGTAACTTATGTATCTCAAAATTTCTCAGATTACGACTATATTGAGTGATTCAACAGGCATCTTTTGAATTGTCAATAGACCGTTGTGTTGTGTACCTAAGTTCCGATAAAAACATTAAAATTGCTAAAGGATTGCGCCTCATCTAGCAACACGGAATCACAATTTTCCATCCTCCCATCCTTTTCAATCGCGCGTCGCTAAGAACCGTCAAACGGCGGGAGTGCGCGTGGCAACATCAACGACGCGCTCGGCAATATATTGCTGAAGTAAACGTTAACGCAGCTTAGGATCCTTGATCCATATAAATCTTAAACTTATACTGTCACTTACGGGATATCTTCCGTGATTGTTCATTATTTTGAGCTCCCGATATTTCGGCGCTGTTGCAAGCGCCATGATCGCGGGTTGACAACTCGCGATCATGGCGCAAATGAACAATCACGGAAGATATCCCGTAAGTGACAGTATAAGTTTAGTTGTAAACCGTGAAAGCTTGATACAGTGTTCATATAAATCTTATTGCGATGTGATCACTTTATTTCACATGAATGCAATAAAGAGTTTTGAGTTTGAGTTTGAGTTATATCAACGTTTGGGGTAGTTGGTTGATAGTCAATAAAACAATGAAATTACGTCCTTATCATTTTATTCTCACAAGAAAAAACGTTAACGGATCTCTTAAAAATTACAATAACGAAAGAATTATCCACAGCTAACAAACGCATAGCTGCATAATACGATATATTTACAATTAAGCTCTTTGGCTTCTAAAAAGAATTTACAAAAAAAAAACTTTAAAAAATCTTAATAATCTTGCGAATCAAGTAACGCAACATAACATAATTTAAAATTATCAATAAAATTTCAACAGAGGACTTAAATAAAATAATGTTAAAATACACTATACAAAGTGCCCAGAAATTCTAATGTGATTTTTATACAAATGTGTCGAATACTGCGTCGGTAAACGATTTTAATCACTAAATGTACAAACAGAACTTATTTTTTTACTTTCCGTAAAATTATAATGAATTAATTTTCTAATATAAGTAACATTTACAAGACGTGTAACGTTTTAAGTAAAACGAATAGATAAGAAATATTAAATTTTAGTTCTAATTGTACAAAGCCCTCTTAGAGATAGCCAAGAATGTTCTCTCACTGTAATGTTCAAAATGTACAATCCAGTCCGTGGCCTGAGCGGATGAAATTGGCCTCAACGACGAAATATTTGAAAATCTATGAGCTTGTCATCTTTACAACCAGCGCGGTGAGATGATAGGCTACAGGCGCATTCACAGCCGATTAATATAAATAATAAGAGAAAAATGGCCTTAAGATCTAAAATCTCTTGTATTGTTTCGCATACGTCAGGCCCAAGATATGTACCTCCAGGCCACAGCTTGAATAGGCTGTACCAATAATTTTGCAAACATAAAACATTTTCTTTAATAAACTATCTGAAAAACATGCTGAGGCAGACTGACATTAAGAATGTTTGGTAAAGACAGCATTGATTGGTAATTGTCGTTTGTACAAACAATTACCTACGTATGGGTCAGAGAGCATCACAAAGTATTTTTTGTTTTCTAAAACCTGGACTGCACCAATCCTGTGTATTTAGTAAGAGTACCATATTCTTGTCAGTAAATACTATAACAGTTACAAAGAAGATTGTGATTTAAATTCTTTATTACTAAAATACGAATCCGTTCAGTCCAAGCATTAGAATAATTCAGAACACCAGTCCACGCTCAGGCCAAAAATAATAAAACCCCAATTAAACTGTCATCAAAATAAACAGAAAGCACAAACATCTAAAAGGATTAATTCTAAAAACGCGATAATATTACAATGAAGTACTTTACAAATTGGAAATATTGACAATAGTCCAGGAGCCTGTGATGTATGTTTATTTTTCTTTTTAAGTGTACGTCAGCTCCTGGCCTATAGTCGTGAAGCGTACTACCTAAGAGTAGGCACAGAAGGATCAGTACATTTTGGTTTATTAAGGGAGACCTTAAGTATATCACATCGACTATTTAGCCTTTGGGGTGCTGAATAATTTACAAATTGGAATGTTAATTTGTCCGTGATTCGTTAACTTTGATTTGTATATTTATTTAGCAGTGGCGCTAAATCGTTGGCTTTTATGGCAATACTGGAACGATGCGAAGTCCTTACCTAGTTATAATCTAGATTCATGACCAAGCATATTTCTTGAATACAGGCCAAAAATGGTAAAACCTGCACTGCATGCTGGTAAAAATATATAGAAAAAAATACACCAGTGTACGATTTTTTTTTAAATTTTCACTAAAGTCGACTTTTTGTTTAAACCACAACAGATTGTTGACCCCTCGGAGGTCTAATAACAATACATGATGATGATGAATTGTTCACATTAATCAACTTTATCAGATACACCGGTACAGTTAAAGAACCACGGACCTCACACCCAAAAGCCCTAGGGTAAAGCATGAGAAATTACCACTAAATTATTATCCTATACCCTACAAATAGCATTGAGCTGAGATCTCGCTTCTAAACGATTAGTATAACATCTATGCTAAACTGTGACTTTATGGAAACTTGGTTATAAGTACCGGGCTGGCAGATTACTGAGGAGGTTGATATAGTTAAAAGATATATATCTTTCGGGGTAAACCGGAGTGATGGTGTTAAGTGATGTACTTCGACCCACACTCTCGATCGGGGAGGCGACCATGTCCCACCAGTGGGACCGCAAAAATGATGCTGATTACGTCAGTAGTCTTGAATATCTTGATATTGCCCCATTAAGAGCTTCCTTTCTTTCATCAGTCTAAAAATACCATATCAACTTTACTTCAGTAATCTTTCACAGATATTGTTTGTTAATAATATTGTTTGAAAACTTCGACTATACGTATTTTACTGGACGTTCAGAAATCATCAAATTCAAATCGACCGAACTTCTAAACAATCAACACTTCAAATTTTAAAATCCGCTGCCATCGATGCAAGATCCGAAAATCCGTGATCCGGTGTGTTAGCAAAATCAGTATAGTCTCAGCCTACATCGGTACTTATTTGGTACTAACTCCGCAACGCCACGTAGACTAGTTGTTCTAGATAAAATTACGCATGCCTGTTGGCATATTATTGGCTATTACAGTACTTCGGTAGCACACTATTACTGTAACATTATTGTAACCATAGACATTTAGTTCATATCGATAAGAAAATAAAGTGTAAAGATAATCGTATTTTAGTATAGACAGCTTTGCAGTACAGTTGAAATGATTTATCTACGTGAAAATTATATTGTTGTAAGATACTTTGCGTGTAAATATTTTATTTGAAAATGAAGGGTTCCTAAAATGCAATTGGTACCTACACTACGCAACTAGAAAAAAATTGTATTAAAAATTTGAACTATTAACACCGGATATCTAAAACTGTAATACGTAATGAAAGAAAATACAGATTGGCTGAAAACACTTATTTGCATCAAAGATACCAATTGAATTAGTATTTGCATATAGAAATGTGTTTACATAGAATACAGTAAAGTGCATTTTAGAGCGTTAGCGAGCTGCCAATTTTTGTCTCCACGCTAATAAGTGTTTTGAGCCAAAAGTATCTTTGCCTAGTGACCCAAGCATGAAGATACAAGAAAGATTTACAGCATTTCAATTACACTAACAATTTGTCTAATTTAATTAACTCTTTAAATTGACAGACACGGAATTTTAACTAATTTCGCGAAGTTTTTTTTTTCTATGTAAGAATCAGAGATTACGTCAAATTATGTACCGTCAGTCGTATGTAACATGTATACGTTTTACATATGAATACACTACATGTATTATATAAAAATGTGTGGCCCGCAGTTTTGTAAGCAAATAAGTACCTACATACTTTGAATTTGGAACTTATTAAATTAAATGGCAACTAAACTATAATTTTAATAAATAATCTCTCTCTCATATTAATCAATTTTGCTACAAAACAAATTTGGAAATAACAAGATATATAAATATAAACTAAGAATTTTTGCTTTAGTTAGCGATCTTAGAAATCACTGGTTGTAAAAGAAATAAATACTGATAATAACTAAACGAAACAAATATTTGACATAACATCACGCCTGTAATCATTGAAGGGTTAGGCAAAAGTGTATTTACGTCCTGCATTTTGCCAGTCCAAACCATAAATATTTTGTCAGTTATAATTATCAACAATTTTAAATAACTTACAAAACTGCAGCACACATGTGAATCAAGTATAAATATACCACAACGGTAACAACGTTCAGTCACAATATCAACATTTATTCAAAACCGACAATTAGATGTAGAAAAAACCGTATTACACTACGCTGCCGCACTTTCCATTCGTTAGCGATAGATTGGGGCCCAACGAGGGCCGTCCTAGAGTGTTGTGTGCGAAGCTGGCGACACTGATATTGTGGTCGTAGCCGTTCATGTATTGGTTGTTCTGTAAGCCGATGAGGAGTTCGACAAGGGCTTTGCTGGCGCTCTGAGCGTTTAGAAGCTCAAAGATGATGCAGTTGCACTCTGGTTCGGGGTTCTTGAGTGAGCTCTTGGTGCTGGAGTTGGAGCTGGTGGAGTTGGTGGCCGAGCTGGGCGTGGAGCTGTGCGGCGGGTTGGGGTGGAGGGGGCAGGTGAGCTGGAGGGTCTTGGGGTACTGGGTGGGGATGCCGGAGAGATGGTTGGCTGCAGCTCGCGCGTAGAACACGCACGTGTGCCCGTCCGCGTCGGGGTAGTTCGGGTTGCCGTTGTGCTGTGGATAGAAAATTTGATGTTTAGCTGCAGTATTTTCATGAGATTTAGTATTTTACAGAAGTGTGAGAGTCTCGTGACGGATTACACGGCCAATTTGACAATACGATCACGGTTTATTTTAGCAGTAATTCGTGGGTAGGGGAGCATAAATATGAGATACACATACCCATATGAGCAGCTGCGCAGCCGCCAGGTGTCCGGCGGCGGCGGCGGCCCGCAGCGCCAGCGCGCGGTCGGTGTGCGCGGGCGCGCGCGGGGGCGGCACGCACAGCGCGCGCGCCAGCGCCGCCACCCCGCCGCGCGCGCCGCACGTGCGCAGCGCCTCGATGCCCGTGGCCACCACCTCGCTGCTCAGGAAGGCGCGACGCTCATACTTTAAGCGGATCCACCTGAAGAGAACAGAAACTGGTTAGAATGTTTACAAGAAGCACGTAAAACAAAGAGCAGCGTGTCTAAATGACAAGCAGAGATAAATTTAAAAAAAATTATCATACAAGAATTTATATCTATTAAAATAAACGAACAATATTAACATTAGGCATAGGCAAACCCACAGACAGCTTTAAACGTGTATGTAATAATGATTTTATTAACACAAAATTTATTTACCTACGGTGTTATCTTATTTACTAATTGTAGTAATTTCTATCTGCGACTAAGCATCTGGTTTAAATGGTTTGTTTTCCATTTTTACTATTCTTTTTGTCAAAACCGTGCAAAATCCCGACCAAACGACAGGTGAACTCGCACTGATAGCAATTTTTTTGATTCCCGCGCGCTGCTTTCGCATTGGTATCATCCTCTCTTTCGCACACAGAAAGGCGTTGAAAGATAGAAAAGGATGGTAATAGTGATGTTCTTGTGTTATGAAGCTAGGAATGTGTGTAAATAAAGGTAACGGTTAAATATTCATTACTTCTCACGAGCAAATTGATGTAACGGACACCGAACCTAAATATAATTCGATTCAAATAGGTGTAACGTTGACATTGCTTAAAGTATGACAATGCAAATTGGGGTAAGGGACAACTATGTCGGGCACGCCGCAATCGCGGCGGTAAGACCCCTCTTTGAGGAGTGGCTGGATAGGCGTCACGGCGTCCTGACCTACCGCATGACGCAGGTCCTCACCGGACACGGAAGCTTCGGGAGGTACCTGTGTCTGATGGGGAAGGAGGAAACGCCTGGGTGTCACCACTGCGAGGACCGCCCGGAGGACACGGTGGAGCATACGGTGCAGGACTGCCCCGCTTGGGCAGGGCACCGCCGTGTCCTCACGGCGGCGATAGGCGGAGACCTCTCGCGCCCGGCATTGGTCGAGGCCATGCTGCGGGGCGAGACGGAGTGGGAAGCGGTCGCCTCCTTCTGCGAAGCAGTCATGCTCGCGAAGGAGGAGGCGGGCCGCGTGAGGGAGAGGACAGCGTCCTCCCTCCACCCCAGCCGCAGTGGTAGACGCCCACGGCGCCGGACGTCGGCAGACGATCTCCGGCCACCGTAGGCGCGGGCTTGCGGGCGGCGAGTAATGGGCGACTCGCTGTCCGACCATGGACCATGCCCGGGTCGACAGCGCGTTGTGTTCCACGCGCGCCTCAAAGAGTGTCAGCATTATGACGGGGCCCCCCTCTAGAGGGCGAAAGCCTGCCGGGGTCGCGGGACTTATAGAATTACCGTGACCCTGGATCATAAAGGGCTATTGAAGGACACCGTGGATTTTAGTCAGTACAAGTCTGACAGTTCCTCCCACTCTGCCCTGGGTGGGAGGACTCATTTGATGATTTTACCACGATAAAAAAAAAAAAAAAAAAAAAAAAATGCGTGTCTTTCGATTTTATTACAGTACATACATCTGCTCCTGACCGGGTCAAATTCGATTCCATGTAGTGTTAAGTATGTGTTAAGTATAGTCACCCCTTTATTACATAACCCACATATAGACAACCCACCCAACTTTAAAGCCCGATTTCCATCAATAAAATGTCTCTAACAATCGATAGGTCCGAAAGCACCTAAAAAGCCAATTCCTGCCGGCTTCCCTTCGGGAACAAAGCACACTCTACGTAATATCTAGAGTGTCTTACTGTCTACTGTAGTCAAATAGTACTCGTATATTACATACCCATCTGTGAATATCATAATAACATCACATGATCACAATACAGCCATTTAATACATCATAGGATTGAAAACATTTAAAAAATGACAACCTTTTTCATGTCAACAAATAAAGCAACAGGTGGCGCGAAATAAGCCATTGCTCAGATGTCAGAATTCAGAACTTAAATCGTATGGACACGCACACGTGACTTCGCGGCTGGCAGTATCGTTTTATAGGGAGCCCGGTAAGCCAAAAATTATCGAGTTACAACAAGGACAGAAAAAGAAAGTATGTAGAGGAGAACGAGATATTATTATATACGATAAAATCACTTTTTTTTTTATTATAATGGGGTCGCTGATAACGAAAATGAGGTCAAAATGAAAATCCAAGATGGCGCCGATCAACAATTTCGGTTTTTTCTTCATGGGTGATTTTTCGTGGTTTTTGGGGTCGCTGATAACGAAAATGAGGTCAAAATAAAAATCCAAGATGGCGCCGACGAAAATTTTTGGGTTTTTTGTCATGGTTGTCATTTTCATGGTTTTCGCGGTCGCCGATAACGAAAATGAGGTCTAAATGAAAATTCAAGATGGCGCCGATGAAAATTTTCAGATTTTTATTCTTGGGTGTCATTTTCGTGGTATTTGGGGTCGCTGATAACGAAAATGAGGTCACAATGAAAATCCAAGATAGCGCCGACGAAAATTTTCGGTTTTTTCTTCATGGGTGTCATTTTTGTGGTTTTTGTGGTCGCTGACTACAAAAATGAAAATCAAGATGGCGCCGATTAAACTTTTCGGTTTTTTCGTCATGGGTGTCATTTTCATGGTTTTCGGGGTCGCTGATAACGAAAATGAGGTCGAAATAAAAATTTAAGATGACGCCGAAGAAAATTTACGGTTCTTTCGTTATGCGTGTAGTTTTCGTGGTGGCGACTAACCAATCGGTTCGTTAGTCTAGTGGGCAAGTGTGTTTTGTTTTTACAAGTAAAAAAACCCTTACCTCTCTTTCTCCTCCCGACTAGACGTGGCCATGGGCTTCACGTGACCTCTGAAGTCAGCCTCCCATATTGAATTAGCGAGATCATTGCCCAGAGACACCATTACACTTACGTGGCTTAATCTGAAATAACAAAACAAACCCATGGTTAATACCAAAAATACGAATAAATACCAAATGAACACACCCTAAAGCTAATAAAAGATAACGATTTTGTATAGAGAAATTCAAAAAGGGACTAAACTATCAGTAAATACACATCTAAGAAACAATATAGGCTTTGAGAGGCCTAACAATGCCATGAGTTCGATCATTACAACAATCAAGCATGTCAAACGGATTGGTATTTCATTTAACATTACTAGAGACGCTAATTCCGGAGGTCTTACCGTAATCTCTCTGCCCGTTGTCCTTTACGAGAGTGTTTTGTTCAGTAATTTATTGGTAGCTGTAAGTCTTTAATCAACGATTTTAATTATCAGAACCCACGATAACATGAATAGAACTATTTCTTTCGTTCATATACTTTAACAAAATCAACCGGACTTGTAGAGGATTATTCCATTAACACATAATGCCAAAAGAATAACAGTCATAAGCGAAGACACTGACAACTTCATTCGAAATATAAATGTTGGTACTCACGGCCACTCATCGAGATCCAGCGATCGCACTCGCGATATGTGCGAGCCGAGGTTCCGGTGGATGCCCGAGCACTCGATGCATATCAGCACACCCAGGTTCAAGCTCGCCCAATCTGGGTCTGGAAAAATAAGTACATGTTAGTACAGGAAAATAGGATATTTTATGGTAATAGAGAGATTTGAATGCTTTAATGCGTTGTTAGGAGATTATTCCGCTCTGTACCACTAGGCTGTGACAATTTGACTCACAGGTGGGACAACCTCGGCGGGGCCGAGTGGAATAATCCTTCTGTCATTAATGTATTCTTTATTTAAGCCATATTTTTTCCATAATAAATAAATGATTTTGTGTATTCGATTTTATTATCAAATCTCTGAATAGTATTGGAAAAGTTTAATAACCTCATTAGCGTAATGGCCGTGCGCTTGACTTTCTGCGCTAAAGGTTGCGAGTTCGATACTCGCATCAAATATATTTTTCTACAAATATAATTATTTGCATAAATATTCTTGGTCTAGGTGTTTAAGTATGTAAAATAGGTGTCAACTTTACTCATGATGGCACTATAAATATGAATGACTTTTTAAAATCAAAAAAAAAATTTTGTAACATAATTTATTCAACTTGCAATTTTAAAGACGGCTCTTTATTGTGTGCGTCGCAATAATGGCAGCCTTGCCAACTCATACAGAATTTAATACTAGTTTTATAAATGCTTGTTACCTATTCAGGCATTAAAGCTGAACAGATTTCGATGAATTTGGCACACAGTATGGACACATGGTTATAGGTACGTTCCTGTGGGTTGCATACTTCCACGCGTGTTAAATACCGTGAAAAGCTGGTCCTTAATAAATCCCCATGCTAAACATATAATAAATCATAGTTACCTGCAGCGCCACAGTCGCAGCACTTGTCGTTTCCGTTGACGCGACGTATGTAGTAGGTAGCGCGCACGTCGCCCGTCGAGTTGGCTCCCGTCGGCATGGGCTGCCGGGACGTCTGGATGGGAGATACAATGTTGTTATATGTCACTAGTATCACCCATTTTAGTCTTTTCTTCATAGAGAGCAGGCCTGAAGTATGTGAGAGCATTATAGGCAGATTTTTTTGTTATATTATTTTGTCAAAAACAGTTTAGTTCATCGGTGTAGAAATAAAAAATATTTCATCACCATTCCATTTCATACTCATTAGAGATGTCTGATCATGAGTTTTTTTTATAAAGTTAACATCCTTCATAGAAAAGGGAGGATGCTTCGACCATGCGGGTGAAGTGTCAGGTGAGTGACTGCGCGTCAGTGTAGTGCGTAGTGCCTTGAGGCGTTGTAGATGCCAGCACAATATTATGAAAACGGATATCTTACCCGTCCCTGCAGCGACGCCAGTATCTGCGCCTCCACTGCCGCCACCCAGGCGTCCCTCTCCGCGGCGGCAGCGCCCACTGCCGCACTGCCGCTGCCTGTGCCGCACACCTCCCAGCGCCATCGCTTGCCGTCCAGGCTCACTATTGTGAACTCGCATGAGGTTGCGTATTCGCCTTCTGGAATTGGAACAATGTAACCGTAAAGCATGTGAAATTACCAATTTACGTTTATTCACCAAAAAAGGATAAGAAGAGATAGTGTTTGGCACAGCCGCATTTCCTAATTACGACAGTTATTTTAAGTCCCATATAATATGGGACGAGCCTGGCCACTATTACGGGCTGAAATCCAGAATAGGCTGCTACAAAAAAAGCTGATGGAGGAACTCTATTGTTATAGGATTAAAGTGTTCTTTACCGGAGTCTCAAGACCGCATGCTCAACAAGTACTTCTGACAATAAACATGACTGAAGAAATCACGAGCGGAATTTTTACAATAATGATTATTTAAGTCAGATTTCGTTATGTTACAGATTCTAGGACAAGTATCGTCAGAATTTGGATATCAGTTCTCAAGAAAACCACACATACCTTCATCGCCATCCTTCTTAACCCCGCTGCTCTTCATCCGCCGATGCCTCTTCTTGACATGCGGCGTGTCCTTGTCCTGTCCGTTGGTGGAACCGACCTCGGCCTCAGAGGCTAGTGACTGCCGGCTGGTCGCAGGCTCCTTCATTGTGTCAAACGCGGACATCAGGGCTTTATCTGTCGCTCGGGTTGGTTTGTCTTTGTAGCCTGAAAGGAGAGAATTATAAAAGGAGATTAATGGTTTGCATACAAAGAAAGATTAGTTTGAGTGTTGAAAATGGAGGAGCTTTTTCATGTGATATTGTTTAAAGTGAAATACTGGCTCAAAGGGGATCTTGGATGTAACTAAAAATCGGCAACTGCAAAAGTTATTTACGTAGTGTATTCAAGACAGCATCGAGGGAACAGTTAGCAAGAGCAGACATATTTATCTTATGTGCCTTTACACTGGAACACAGCAAAATATTCATACTGCGTCAAGAAGATGAAGAAACTCATCTTCTTCACGAAATATTCTACTACTAATATTTCTTTACTCAGGACTCGTGACTCACCGATAGACAGTCCTCCAATACTATCATGTATATCCAGGCTGTTGTACCCATTATACCCGGGTACGGTCGTGATGATAGACTTGGAACCGCGCGGCTTCTGGCCCGGGACCTTCACCGTCACGTACTGCAGGGATATCTCCTTGCCGTTCACGTCTTCCATGTAGTCCTGGAAAACATGGTGATAAAATAATGTTATTGTGGCTGTTCACATCTGCCTAGCTTAGACTTGCTCTACTGTTGATTATTATTATGCGCGAGTGGACTGCATCAGGGCTGCGGGACTGTTCAGGGCTGCGGGACTTTTCGAAAGAGATACCGTGGCCCTGGAACACAAAGGGCAAAGAAGGAACATGGATGGGTTTTAGTCAGTACAAGTCTGACACTTCCTTCCGCTCCGCCCAGAGTGAGGGGGGGGGTCATTTGATGACTTCCCATCAGAAAAAAAAAAAAAAGAGTGGACTGCAATAAATTCTATTAAAAATACATAGATTTATGTTTTACATCTAGAAATAATTTATGTTTCAAAAACAAAATAGGTATCTCTTGAATAATAGATCAGGTTTGAATGTTTGTTATCAGAATTGATTATGAAATAGGACTGGTTTTGTAATAAGTTTCTGTTTATTTTCCACAATAAATAACTCGTTTTGTCTCCATAAAACTGCAGTACCTCACTCCTCGGATAAATAGCTTGTTCTCGAAAACTTGGGTGAGAAAGATATACTAAAGAAAGAGAATTTGAACTTACATGTAAGCTGGGATGGTACGTCAGCCTCCCATCATCGCATAGCGTCACATATTTCTTCTTCCATTCCTTATTTAGAGCCTTACTGCTCTTCTTGTACAAGTACCCCTGCTTCAGAGGAATCGCTCTGCCAGAACCTAACTCCCCATTCTTAAGTCTATCATCCCCCTTTTTGGAAGGGGTGAAGAGATTCGATCTCCTTCGAGACTTCCTCGACGTCGTTGGCGTTGAGGATGGAGTGGGCAAGTCCTTAGAATCTTTCGGTGGTTGTAAGTTATCAAGACAATGTGGGGCGGTGAATTTCACGTTGTTATTCTCCGTTGCTATGGAAACGAGGCCCGATGAGGAGCCGTGGCTGCCGAGGGAGTTGCCCCATCGCGATGAAGTGTCGGAGCCATTCGTGCTGTGGATTTCGACGACGTGGGTGGAGGAGATTCCGCTGCTGTTTGATGAGGCATCGAAGGATTGCGCGCCTCTGTGTAAGTGGTGGGATGAGGCGGAGAGTGTGTGGTGACCGCGAGGTAGGGAGTCCTGGAACAAAGATCACGATCAGGTAACATCTGATGAACTCTAAGCAACACTAAGGTGCAGAGGCGGCGCTAGGCGTAGGCGACGTGGGCCACCGCCTACGGCCTCGCGGTACGAGGGCCGCTTCGCACCTCAAAAACCCATTGACAAAATTGGGACTGGAACGAATACTCTAAACTGTACATGGCCAATTTTGGCCAATATATATTTTTTGTTGACAGCGCACTCTGTTTTTTTTTTTAATTTTTTTAACACAATGACATCCTTCGTTCTTGTACTGACAGAAAGCCATTCTAGTTTTTGATATTTTAAGCTAGATGGCGTTGTTTCGTAAAGGATTACTAAAAATGTTTTCCGCGATTGGATTTCAAGTGATTTATTTGCAGTTTATTTTTTCTGTCGTTGAAGTGAAAGCTGTTGGAGTTTTGTTTGGTAAGTAATATTATGTACCATTTTGTTCCTGAAATTATGACCTTTCGAATGATACATGTGAATTTCGAGTCGATGCCGATTCCGGGCCTCGCTAAATGTACCTTGCCCACATAAAATTGTGGTCTTGCCCCGCCACTGCTAAGGTGTGCAACACTATGGCAGTTTTTGGACATAGATCGCGCCAATACAAGAGAAGAATCAAGAATGTATGTAGTTTAAAGTAGGTTACGCCTATGAATGTATTACCAATCCTCATCTCATAAAACTTGAAGATAATGAAATGTATGTCAAGTCACACTTCTCAATAAGTACTTCGTACCTATTGTTTTCCAATGTCAAATGCTGTGTAGGTCGTTTGATAGCTCCATTTTCTTATAAGGGCAAAATAATGGCTTCCTACGGATATATATATGGAAATGAGATACTGACTCAGACATTTCCATAAGAAAAGGCGTTATAAAAACGTCGACATGTACCAGTTCTGGTTTTTAACAGTTTGAATGACCTTGCCCCATTCAATACTATCGAATCTAATCATTAATCAGTGAAGTAAATGCGCAGTAGATTCCGTACAAAAAAAAAGGTATGTATACAGGTAATCTATAGGTAATCCTGCATGCACTGTACCTACGCATTCACCAATCGAGTTGGTAGGTATAATGCTTTTTAATCGTACTACTCCTAAATCTTTGTACGGCGTAGTAGTGACCTCATCTGTTCAGAAGTTACAGAGTTATTGATTGACAAACATACAAACAATCTTTTAAGTGAAGATGAGATGAGATTATTTCCGATGTTTACTACTTTCTTAGACTTAGTAACATTTTATGATTCACTAATAACATTGCAAAACTGTAGCCATATTGTTTTTTGACGTCACAAGACACAAATATAGAACAATAGGTTATTGTTGGCCTATTTTAGGAGCTGAACGTCATCGAGATCCTCGAACGAGATATTTATATGGGATCGATTGAATTGCATTGTATCGTATTTTGATTGAATGATTGAACCTAATGTGAATGGTAGTCTGCAACTTTGTATGAGTCAATCGCTGTGTGATGGCATCGCGAATTGAGATGCAGTTGTACGCAATTAAAAATTTATTGAGGAGTTGCAAGATGGTGCTTAATGAAAAAGATTCAACTAAGTTGCACTTAAAGGCGCTTTCTGACCAGGATGATTTATTTACATGCAATATTACAATTTGGAATCCAATTTTGAGCATTACATTACAAAGGTACTGGCCGGAGGAAAATTCGCTTTTCACTATTTAGTGTTTGAAGTTGTCTAATTTTCATTAAAAACAAACAGTGCGCAATGTAATGCTCGGCTTAACGTAGTTACTCACCGATGTAATGCTCGTATTCGAGCAGTTTACATTACACGTAAATGATCCCGATGAATAGAAAAAACCATATTTAGGAAGAGGCAGGCAGTGTAACTAATGTTTAACAGACCAATTCGACATCTGACAAATTTTAGGCTTTGTGAAGAGCTATTCTTCAAAATACACTTTCTCGGGTGAAATAAAACTAGGTCACTTTAGTTGAGTTAGTTGCAGTCAGTTCCTCGCATTTTAAAGTATAGCAAGTACCTACCCTGTACCCATTAATTGTATTTATCAGCTATTAAACTTGTATGATTGTAATTGTCTTTGTTTTATTTAATACCTTTGGCCATCAGTCGAATTCGTGAAGGGCAGTCAATAACCAGGAAGTCGATTGATAACAATTAATGGGTATGTGTGCAGAGAACAATTAGGTATTTTGAAGTACCTACTCGAATATCCTTAATCGTAGCCTTGTGAGGTGAGCAGACGATACAAAAAAGTACGTAGGTATCTATTCAGGGTTTTTCAACTCGAAACAAAAGTACCTATGTCTTTTAAACTTTACATTACAGTTGACCCCAAACTCCAGAGAAAAATGGAAAGATGGAACGGAAGCCTTTTTCCCTGCTATGGACAATAGGCTCATTAATAAATCACAGAGTATTTACTCAAAAACTACATCAATCGAGTTAATAAATTTGAATGATATCAAAGTAAACATGGCAAATCAAATAGCGAGTCCATCCAGTATGAATTTACAAAAAAAACGGTAAACATTTCACTCGGATCCATGTTTACGCAATGCGCGGAATTGTAAAATTGACTGTATGTTTGATATTCGATATTGTGTTGGATCAGGGTAAAACAATGAAGTAAGTAATTGGCATGGTGTCATCCTAATCATTGACTGCAGTCCACGGCTGTACATGGGCCTCTTCAATCGCCCGAAACTCGATTCTTGGCAAGTCCCACCCAGCTGCCCTCCGAAATCGACGCTACACCTAGCCTGAGAGCTAATTTGTATGGCGTAAAAGGACGAAAAATAACCTTTGTCCTTGGAGGACTGGCCCAAAACATGGGCTTTATCACTTTTCATTACATTAATAAACACATTCGGAAAAGAACAATACTTCGATTTCTGTATCAAAACAAGATACGCAATAAGATTTTGATTACCTATCTACCTACACGCCTTCACTAACCTTGAAATACCTAGGAACTAGTTTGTCTCAAATATATGATCAGTAATATTTGTTGTGTGAATGTTCACATAAATACTACATGTTATAGGCAGAGAGACACACCTTAGATGGTGCTATACGTATTAAATAAGTGTCAATAAAGAAACATTCGAACTACTCTATAGAGCCGCGTTGACACGATGCGAGTATGCTCGGACGACTGGACTAGGGATACCTTCTCGGACATAACTCGGTCCGTGCATACTCTGATCGTGTCAACGCGGCTTAAATAAAGGTAGGTGAAGAACTGCTTCGTTGGTCTAGTGGTCGCAAACGTTACAGCTTTGTACTGAACATAGTGAGATCTAGGTTCGATTCCCAGGTCGGGCAAAGGTTATTGGAATTTTCTATCAGGAATTTCTCAGTAGCAGCCTTGTGCACGGTTGATGGCAATATGCTCGCTCTATGACATGGGACAATATACTGGCGAAATACTGGTGCATTATAGGCAGTTACACCTGTGCCGAACTCTTTGGGGATTTATTACAGGCGTGGTGTTATGTTATGTTATGTGACGGAATATGTATGTCAAACAAGTTGGGGCAGATTGACCTGGTCCTCGGTGTCGTGAGTTCGAGCCATGGATTGAAACGATGCTATGCTACACAGATGTGCTTTGAGTCGGGATGGGAAGTTTATTTAATGTGGTTTGGTTTCTATTTGCATAATGACCTGGAAATCATTTGCATAGAAACAAAATTTTATTACGCTATCCTTATCACATCGCGAAATAGGAATACTAGTATAGTGGATTAGTAGGCCAAAAGGTTGATTTGATTGCTGTTGATAATATTTCCTTCATAATTAAAAGTTATTCAAGCGGAAATAACTCGCTAGTCGCAACTGCCATTTTTGGACAGTAACATTAGGAATGACAAGACGTATCATTTATTGCAAAAATGATACGAAAATTGAATAGATTATAAGATTACGTGTGAGACAAAATTCGAAGCTTTCACTCTCGCTACGAAGTGGTACAGTCACCTACTTTGTATTACGCAACGAGATTAAACATTGATATGATATGTGATTAGATTTATCACCATGTTTATTAGAACATCGACTGTGAGTGACCGAATCTATACGTCATGTTATTTTTTTGTATGAGTATAATACAGGGTGGAACGGATATCCATGCACAAACCGGTTACCACGTATTCAGTACCTCATTCCGAACACCCGCACATAAAGAAACGGCTGTTCCATACATTTTGATCGTGTAGATTAATCGTGTAGATTGGTACATTTTTTTAAAAATCACCCTGTATTAATAAAAGGATAAATAAATCGATTATTCATTGGGAAATAACGAAAAAGCGATTACCTATTTTGATCATTTATTATAGAAGTGAATGGGAAGTTTCTAGTAGTAGTATAAAGCTAGTTCTAGTTCATATATTACAGGAAAAACCTCATCAAGAGAGTGATTATGGCAATTTCCCCTTTCCCCATTGATTATTATTATAGTGACCATTGGGATTTCCATGTTCTGTAGTGAAATTATAATTGCAACCTATGTTTTTCAATCAGGAGTAGTTTCCTGGCGTGTCTACAATTTTCTAGCAGGAAATACTATAAAGGTACATGGAAATCTTATCATCACAATTGTGAAACCATTATAGGTCTTTTATGGTAGGCTCAGAGCATTAATTAATGGAAAAGGGTTCAATGCTCTGAGCCTACCATAAAAGACCTATAATGCATTCGTAATTTAGTTTCCAAACATGTAAACAAAAAGTTCAATTTCTACTAGTTCAGACATTTTTATGTAATTTTCAGGAGCAATAGACATTCTGAATCAACTTAATTTACATTAACATAATGTTGATACTAGTATTAAGCGGAAATATTATCAATTGAGTACAATCGAAGCAAAAAAAATTAAAAAATTAATAGACATGGATATATCTGTTGGTCCATTAGCTTTAAGCATGTCACTATCGTACAGCAGCTGTACTACACTTGCTACTGAAAGAAGGGGTAGGTAGATATTTAGGGGGGGGTGGGATAGGTATATTATGAAGAGGTCAGTAGCGAAGGGTAAATTTTTGTAAGAGGTAAGCTGGAGTACATATCTTTAATGTGATTATATTATTTGTCTATAGAATACTGACAGCTATTTTTCAAAGGGAAGCCGGTAGGAATCGAGTTCTATGGAACCTTCACCACTGGTAGAGGTAGCTGTACATCTGTATATCCCTAAAGCTATATCTACGCCCTACCAACTACAAACGCGTAGCACTACTCACCACTCCATGTCCCTAAGTGCTGGATTATGATAAGATATAGTTCAGTAACATGAAAGCAAACATTCACCACCATTATTTTAGTTGTCAATACAGATTATTTAGAGATAGCGGTTGTGATAAGCGGCGGCATGCTTTCTTTTTGGGAAATGGCCACCCCGTACCTATTTTTTACCTAATATCATTTGGGGCCTATCCCTCTCTAAGACCCAACTTATCCTGCTATAGATAGGCTCTGTATATTCCACCTAATCATCTACATAAATTATTGGTAGTATTAAATATTAACTGAATAACCACCTACAATGAATCTGTTTTCACTGATGATAGGTTGTATTCTTCAAATAAAATACAAGTCCAGTTTCATAGTAATTTGGCAATTCCTTAAAATCCCCCCCTCCCCTCCCCCTCCCATAACCTTTTGTCCCTTAATATCTACTAATAACAATTCAATTGTAGCTTGGTTTAAAAAAACTAACCATAAAACAAAAATTAAGTGTTTATTTCAAGTATTAAAAATAGTGGATGCAAGAATTCCTCCTAGTAAGTATATCCTCTTCTGCAAATCTCGCAATCAAAATTTGGTTTGCTGTAAGAAAACCCAATTCTGGGTTAAGCTCGCCATTGTACATAAGCTATATTGCAATTTGTATGTATATTTGTTATTTTGTGTGCAATAAAGAATAAGAATAAGAATTCCATGCAATATAACTATTTAAGTACATAATGTATCTCGACTTCATTAGCTACATTAAGCCTCAACAGTTAGATTATGAGACAAACCAAATAATAAATAGTGATTAGGTGTTGAATAAAGTCATAAATATAATTTTAAAATTACTAGGTGATTGCTTCACAAAAATCCGGCATTTGGATTGTCAGTAGAGCATATAATTAAACTATTAAATGGAACAAATGAGGCATGAACGTAGTTGTCTTGGTTTTAAAATACAATAAATAATCATTAGCTAGAAGTGTCTTAGTAGAACTCTGAACTGTTTTTTTGGCTTATTAAATTAAGCCAAACTGTCCTATGTAGAAAGGCAAGTAAAATTCATCAGCTATTTTAAAAATACACACTCTATACAATTATTCTACAATCAAAACAACAGCATGTTTCTTATTGTGAAAAAGATAGTTTAAGATATTTTTTTGACTCAAATATTGATTAAAGGGAAAAAAATGCCAAATATGCAAACAATTAATGAAGGTGACTATTTTAAGTGGAGACACATTATGGCAACGCCATGTCATGGTCCCTATAAATCTAAATATAGTGCCCATGACCAACAAATGAGTCAACAGTCAACACACAATGATTTGATAGATTAACTCAAATCATCACTTAAGAAATAAAAATCTTGTGCAACAAAGGAACTATTGATAGGATAAAGTACCTTGGAAATCTGTACAATAAATTATTGGAAAGTTATCACATTCTAAAATAAAATTTGATAACATTTTGAATCATCACTGAGCTCGGGACGACAGCACCCAATCTGATTCTTTATAATTTGTTGTCTTAATTCTTTTTCAATATTGAGTGTTTGTTATTAAAAGAAGATGAATCATCATCTTATTGTCATCATAAGATGGCAATGGCAGATAAATACCTGCTCTTGTCCCATGTCACTTGGGGTTACCGCAACAAATTATGTACCTAGCTTTAAGCCCTTTGTAACATCTTTTTACAATATGGAATGCAAAATAAATGAATATGAATTTTTATCTTTAATCCTCACATTACAAATCAATCAACATCAAAAGATAAGAAAAAAAAAAAAATTTCTTTCTTGTCATTCCTCACACAATATGTCCACACAAGCATCTTCCTCTCCCTCTCTATCCATCATCAACATGTATTTACTTCTCTTTTAGCCACATGCCTTAACTGAACACCCATCGCGTCACCCTATGTGAAATGTTTTCCTTTATGAATGTTACTTGTATGGTGTACCTACATAATAAAGATATTCTATTCTATTCTGAACTAATATCATTCTGAATCTGGGGTTTATCCATTGATAGGTATTTAGTATTCTTTCATTTATTGCATTTCTTCTTTCATTGTTTACTTATACTTCAGCTATACATACCTACTTCTTTATACATAAGCATCTACCTCATAATAGATTCCAATTATACATCTCTCATGAGATTTATAGTGTTATTGTTTCAAAAGACAGGTACTTATCTATGTTAATAATACTAGTTGTTTGCTTACATTATCAAGTCTTGTTTTTCCTCTTTAAAAGATTAAGCAGGGATGTAAATATTTAAAGATGAACACAATCTTAAATGTTTTTACATTTGAAAGGGTAAAAGTAGCAAATTAAATAAATAGGTCTATAACTGTGGAAAAAACAGTACATATTGTTAACTGTTTTCAAGTAAATTCACACTATCATAAATGATATTGTATTTTCGATAGTCATCTAAAACTTGGAATTCTCTCTAATTTGTCCAAATTAAAATTCATATATTTATCTGAATAAGGTTCAATACCAACTTAATCAAAGATATTTTGTTCTTTAATTCTGTACTAGCTTACTTTAAATAAATAAAAAAACAATCTTTTCCACCCTCTAAAGTCTGACAGTGTGAGTAGCAATGGCTGTTTAAACAATGGAAACCACAGCCATATGTTTTGAAAAGAAAAAAAAAATGCCCTATGCTATTTTTTTTTTAAATTGTTAGTGAGACTAAGGCATGTGTGTAAAGTGACACACATTGTGCAGTTCATGACCTCTGTAAGTACTGAAGACTATCATTTATGCCTTTTTGTTCCTAATTCAATTAAATGATGATTTATGCTTTTCTGTACTAGTTGTTCAATTGATAATAACATCCCATTGTGTAATATTGAAGATCGGAAAGATTATGTGAAGTAACATGTGGTATTTAAGCCCAAACTAAAAATAGTTGGCACATTTCTTTCTGTGAGTTCTTGAACTATTTTTGTTTGTAACTTTTTATAGAGTAGGCAAGTATTTGATGACAAAATGCCAACTTCATAGAACTTTTAAGGTACTTTTCTGAGATCGTGAAATTGCTAATGGCATCGTGATCTAAACAAAGTTGGTTCACCGAACACAGTCGAACGCTAGGAAGTAATAGTACAATAATTACCTTGTAAAGGAATGTTGAGTGGTTGTGGCTTGGCGAATTCACTAACGGCTGTGGAGTCACAGGCCTGGAACCTCCAGACAAGCATTGGGACGATGCCGACAACCTAGTGCCCACAATCTTCTGACACGCTGCAAAACAAAACAATCACTAAATAATCACCATCACACTGAAAACTTTCACAATTTCGATACCCAAAAAGCACGACAACTAGATTTAAACTGTTAATCGAACAATAACATTTTCACGCACATTCAAATTTAGACGATTTCCTACGATCGCGTTCCTCCGCTCTTTGTATGTTGTAGCATGAGCTGCGACGCCTCAAACTCGATATAGGCGACATGTTAGACTTGAAAATAAGTGTTCTCTCCATTCTTCCATTCAGGATAAGATTGAAAATAATCGTAATATTCACGCAAACGACGCTTTAAAAACGTCAAAAAAATGTAAACAATGCGATGTCGCGGCGACGAACGAACGAGAACGAACTAAACGACCGCGCGGTTGGGGGCCGGTGTTGCCACTGCGTGCGCTAGAACACCCCGCAAGCGAAACGAGATCCACAGACTAGCTAATAAGTACGCTTGTAGTCTCATCACATCGTAGCATCACGCGAGACGGTGCGATCGTAAAAAATCTCTATTATGTAATTTTATAACTCTCTATCGATCTCAATCACAATCAGTAAAATTGATGATACGTCTAATATCATTAACGGATAGGTATGCTTTGAAATTGTCAGAATCCTCATACTGTAACAAATATCTATCTACTTTCATCAGATAAGTAGATTATTCTCAAAATGATAAAAGTTTCACATGTATTATATCGATCGAGCGATTGACATATTTCCGATTGATAGAACAGCAAAACATTTCGTACGGCCAAGTATTCTGAAAATTCTAAACATTCACTACATCATTGTTTAATACATTTTAGAAGACTTTAATAAGCATACAATATTAACAAGCTGTTCATATGTCGATATTTTGAATGTTAAATCCTAATTTGAAACAGAATTGGAAAAACAATTTGAAAGACCTGTCGCCATTTTCGCAAAGACAAATTCCATCTAATGTAAATAACAATTCTGTTTATGTAAATTAACAACGGTAGAAACATTCCAAAACCAGCGTTGTAGAAAAAACCGCGTAAGGTGACATCATCCGACATAAATATTCGATGTTCGTTACACTTACCGTCTTGGAAGACTCGTTCTACGTTCAGACCATACGTAGCGCAAGTCTCATAGTAAGAACATCTTCGCAGCTCATTCGACAGCTTGCGAGCGCGGTTGTCGTCTACCACGCGTGGACTACTTTCACTTATGGCATCTGGAAGAGCAACCAATCATTTAATAGGAAATACGTCTATCGGACGCGTGTACGTAATTATGTAAATAAACTGGTAACACATTTCTTTGATCGGAAAACTGTTTTTATGATTAAAGTTAATGTTTGTGTCTTGTATTTAATACAATGTCTTGCTAAGTATATTTATATCAGCTGTAAAAAGGCTTGGATCTTTCATTGCATTACAAAAAGTCGTGTGATGTAAAAAACAGGGAAAATGTGATTACAAAAAGACACGTAAACAAAAAAGTACACGAGGAAAACCCAATCAAGGGTAATCATTTATCATTAAAATTATGAGCGTTACTAATACAACGGATAAGTCTATAGAAACGTAAGATTAGATAAAGAAATGGAGAAATATCGGGAACAAGGTGAAAACCACAATAAACCCACCTTGGGTTCCCACCAATATGATCGGAATCTCTGCGGAATTCCTATAATGGGACATTTTACTGAAGTAGTTCGACACCGTATTATAGCTGATCTCGTTGTCCAAACTGAACACGAAGATTACGGCGTCCACCCAAGCCGTAAACTGTAACAAAAGATAAAATTTATAAACATATTGCCTCACCAACCTGATAAGAACATATAATTTTAGAATCAATTTCCTCCGACAATGATTTATCGGATTTAATTTGTTAAGCGGAAACGTATCTTTAATGACGTTCCCCTTTTCCAAGAAAATTAATAAAGATTGTTCAAAGCTATATTGGGTGTTTTATAGACTGAGTGACTCGATTATGGATTTATGAATATTAATATCCTCGCCTCGAGTTTCCCACGAGACCTTGGTTCGGTCGTGAAAATCAATATCATAATTATAAGACGTATGAGTGGATTATTTTCTTCTTCGTTTGGCAATACTTAATAGTTTACCTAAACATCAAAGTTTTACTACTGTTTTACCTGTGATTTTAACGTACAATCGGCATTTTAAGTCTCGCCAGAATCGCAGCTGAGCAACAGACGGCTAACACAACAAACTACATAAAAGTAATCCAATATTCTTATGCTAAGAAAGTCCCTAACATCCAGTAACCCCATTGCAAAATATCTTGTACAGAAAAAAAATGCGCCCTACACGGGGCCCCATAATAATTACGCGGGGTAATTTCGTGCAGTTGTTAGGGTTTAAAAAGGAAGGGTTATGTGATACTTGCGTCTACAAACATAATGCATGTGGTACGGACAAGGTAATTGTATAATGTTATAGCATTCGTAATGATGAAAGGAGAATGATATAATTGAAAACGTGTGTATTAAAGGTGTCCCAAATTTTTTAACAGTTTCCAAAGATTTAATTAGTAGTGATTGTTGATGAAATATAGAAAGCTGTGTGTGACAATTAAACATTTAGTTTGCCGTACTTTTGTGTATTAGTATTTACGTAAGAAAATTTTGTAAGATAGACAGTTTTACATACGTAACTTAACAAAAAACACTTTCTTTTAACACCATCGCTATGTATGACTTGTCTCATTAAGTATGTAACTGTGACAATAGTGTTTGTCTAATCTGCATAATTTTCGTAGACCATTGAAATGTAAAAGATGTCTCTATTATCATGTACAGTAGGCAGCACAAAATGTATGACTAACTCAGCTTCCACTTGAATGAAGATGCGTGCGTGGGAGGGTGTCACCCCTTTCCTCTGAACAACAATCGACGGCTGAGGAGCGTCATCCGGCGGCAGAGTGCGTGACGATGACATGAGAGGAAAAACCTTGGAAAAACTACTCCCCTCTTCAGAACATAGTCCTTTGTCTGAACGGAAACCAATTTTGTATAGTTTAAAAATACAACACTAAGCACTCCGTAATATCCATTGTTCTAAAAGGACATGACAAAAATAGCGCTTAATTTCTTCGCCTCATCGCTTAGATCCCGAGTAAGAAAACTATATTATCGTCGTTTCATTTAATAGTTGTATTATTCCGAAGGCATTAACTGTAGTGCTGTATAAAATATAAATCAATTGCTGAATAAGCAAAAACTTACGGATAATTCAGTACAGACGTCCGCATTTATTAATAAACAAAAGAATACTTTTATCATTGTGTCGGCCAATCTTATCGAAATATCAGGAACCAGATAGCTGAATCGAAATAACAAACGCGCACGCCAATCGAGGCCTTATTGAATGAGATGTCTATTTCTAAAAACGTCAAACGAATAAAGGATTATGAGTAGATTGCATGTCTTAATGAAATCATAGCCGTGAAATTTGGAAGCGAAGGTTGTTGCGCCCGGCCCGCAAAATATGTGAAATACTTTAAACGACGCGTGAAATTATATTGCTGATGACATAAAAATTTTACACACATAAAACCTGATATTAAAGAAGTTCACACATACGCGTAAAAATATACTGCCTAGATAGAATATACATAGAGATACTAGATATGTATAACGCTGCTATTAAAAAACTACATATGACAGTACAGGATATTGGTAATTAAGTAACTAGTAACATGAACTTTCACACTAGTGACATCCACGCATTTAACACATATATTACAGGCAATATAAAAGTGATAAAAATAAACTTAGTTTTAAAATTAAACTCTTACCAATCCATGAATATTTCACTGGCCTATTTAAGCGTATCACATGTAATATTCCACCTTTTTAAACTTTATTATTCATTTTGGAACTATTATAGTGCAATGACATTAAAAAAGTTGATCGGTAAAAGCGTCACGGTGTATCCAGGGCGGCGCGCTGCTGGCGACTGGGCGGGCGGGCGGCGGCTCCTAGCTTGGGCGGTGAAGCCTTCGTTTATTTCCATTTCCCTCCCTCACCCTGTCCGCTCTTTACAAAATGAGACAGAAACATTGAGTGCAACTTCAATGCAACCACTGCAAGCCTTTACTACTGGTGTCGGATGTCAGGATTAGCATTACAGAGATAATTAAAACAAGAAAGATTAGAAAACAATGAACGTATTAGGTAGTAATGTCATTTACAATATTCTGAATGATGGTTCTTGTTTTTGTTTCCCAGGTATACATACAGCTGGTTGCAGAATACTCGAATCGAGAGTTATAATTACGACATAATACGACATTGTCTATGAAATCAAAAGCGTCACGTCAGCAACAGCATCAATCAATTTGACACGGTATCGTTCGGACATACTCGTACTTTGTACGAATCCGAAGTATCCTCTACTACTATTTGCGTTTGACCCCCGTTCATTATGGTTATAACTGTGATGTTATCTAGCAATCTAATAAATGTCAACTGAAGAAAACAAATGAAAACTAATGATTCAGAACCAGCATTTTTGCCATTACATAACGGCAAAAATAAGCTGAAAACCTACATCATCCCATTATGAATTGTAAAATGAGTTACAATGGCCTAATAGGAGCTTAACCACACTGTAATACTCTTCATTGAATAATCCTATATAATAAAGTTCTTGGCAAAGGACTCTGGGGTTGTGGGTGAATGGACTGCGAGGGCCAACTTTCTAGACCTTGAGCCTCAGACGGCCTAAGTTCAAGCCGAGTCGGTTGAATACCCCTGGTGCAAGGTCAGTCAGTGACAAAAAATTGATCAATAATCATTTGGGATTGTTCTTTGAGCAGAATAGAATTAATGGAACTGGATCGTTTCTATTTTAAAATGATGAATTAGATATAAACAAATACAAACTACTTTATGTATGAACTACACTCATTATCTAGAATGCACTTTCATCTTCTATCACCGCCGGTGGGGACGATGAAGCGAAACTACGAGGAAGTAATCGAACGAAACTCGATTCGAGTAGAACTTGTGCGTGCAGGCAGTGACCGTGCTTCGTTGCCTGCTGCGCCCCACACAGTTCACTGACGAAATTACCCCGGAATGTGGGAAAACATAAACGTGATATTTTCTGTCAAAACGTTAATTAGATAAAGAAAATAAACCATACAGCCTGTAATTAAAATCGTTTTTGTTACTTTATAATTTCCATTACAAGCTTCTGTTGATGTTTTAAATACATAAACGCATTTTAGGTTAAGCCGATTAGACAGCTAAGTAGGCTAAATGCTACATGGCACTTTTTCCACATAAGAAATTTCAAGCAACAAAAACTCAAGGAAGCGACAGCAGGAATTAGCTAGTGTTGGATACGTACGACATTATAGTTATTAGAACATTTTCGCTATGGTTCCGCTCATATCTCTCATTATCTTTTGAGGCCAACGAACCAGAAAAAGCGGTTGTGCGTCCGCAAATTATTATGATAACATATCCGGTTTAAAAAATGATATGCATTGTGATGCAAATTCTACTTACGCCTTAAGCTTTACGCACTTATGCAATATAGGTTGTTGTTATTTAAGTTAACTTAAATTGCATGTAGGGCTAATTTTTGTATCTGTTAGGGTAAAATAAAGTTAAATGCGTGTTCAGATCAGTATAGGTACATCCAGCTTGTATTGTTAAGCTATTCTACATTCTATACCCTCGACAGCTCTTGTACTACAACAATGTGCTCCACTACAACTACGTACAATTCGAAGCAAACCAAGTAAGTACCTTCCAAACAGGTTTACGTGTCCCCTCAAAGCCGGGTACTGAAGACGAACAATAGGCTCTATCAATGTAGGGTTGGCGAACGTGCTATTTACCCAAATTCAGTTTCAAAAGGGCCTGGAGGCCTGCTTGTCCCTATGTGAATCTAAATGGTTTTAATCGCAATTGAGGATAAAAAATTAAAAGGAAATATGCTACAGAAATGTTTAAGAGAGTTAAAAACGTTAAGATTTACAACGAACACGCAAAATTTATTAGAATAGTAGGTACTTAATACATTAAAGTTAAAACGTTATTTTTTGTTTAAACACGCCTTCTCCGTTAAAATCACGGGCAACTTCCGTCAGCCCTACAAAAACACCAAGTTAGTTACACTTTATTTTTTTTTTCGAAGCATGAATAGGAGAGTGAATAGCGCCGGCCAGGTAACCCGATCTAGAGACGTGACCCGCTCTCGCCTACATTGTTCGTGCCATACGATACTTTTGCTGGACCGCGCATAAATCACTAAACATCGCGTCATGGTTGGTGAAATGTATCGTCGACTCACAATTTGTAACTGATATAGGATATTTTTATTTCCCCAAGGAAATAAAAATATCCTATATCAGTTACAAAGTTGGCCAGACATTGCAGTAGTCTAGCTTTTTTATTAGCAAAAGATGATACAGTAAATGATTTTAGCGAAACTCGAGTAAATATGGCTCATAAATAATAGAATAATATTGCAGTGAACATTCCAGTCAATACATCAAATCATTTCTGTCCTCAGGTCCTTTCACCCGTAGTCCTAAGCTTCAAAAGAGTAATTACGTCTGCTAGTACAAAGTTGGATGAACGTTGAACGCCCTTTAAAGAGGTTAGCGACAACTAAACTTGAGGCACATCAATGGAATAAATTTGTATTACGCACAAGATAAGGGTCAAAACATTGTGAAACCTTTTTCAAATGCATATTTATCTTTATTTGGTCCAGGGTTGTTGAACTTCAACTGCATATTATCTTTGGGCCAGATAATGACAAAAATATTACGTTTTTTGATTCTGCAGACAAATATACACCGTACAGGTTTTCTATGCAGCATTGGGAATGAAAGGAAAAATGACACGCGATGTTTTGGAAGACAAAACTTAAATGGGTTATTGTCACGATTATGGGCAATGGGCCAGCTTTAAAGAACTTTTTGCAATAAACTGGCATGGCTTCTGGATGTGGTTTTTAGCAGAGGCGATTACCGTGCCAGAGTAATATTTACCTACGTTGACTTTTGTAGTAAAGTGCCAACGTCAACAAATGCTAGTTCTACTTAAAGCTACGCTCCAATCATTGTTTTTTTATTAATTATGTAAAGATCAATGATGCTGACCAACTTTCCTATTCATATGTCTCGCAGAATGGACGTTAAGTCCATTTATTTTTACAACTGTCAACCCTACAAGGATTGTATAGCAACACCGCGACGAATGAGCCAATAATGGCTTTGATCCTATTCACAGAGCAAAGGAAACGTGACTGAGAGATTTACGTGTAACTTTGTTGTTCATTACTGCCGATATCATGAAAAACAGGAAAAATAAGAGTAAAGAAAATAAATAACAACAAAATAAACATTTATATTAGCTAATCGTATTAAATATACATACCTACATCATTATTTGTACAGTATGCAAATGTAAAAGAACGTTTTTTATTCCAATTTAGTTTGCTTCTGCAATTATAGTTATTACTTTCATACGTACGTACATACCCAGTCCAAACTGTACAACGAATATTAGATATTATCGTTAATGGTGCAATTATTCACACACCCTAACAAAACATGTGAACATAACCATAAATTAGGTAGGTAGGTATTAAGAACAAATTGAAGATCACATTAAAAAAAACATTATTCTCCCCTTTTTATCGCAACAGGATCGCTACGACAACACGTCTACAAACTTAAACTAAATGTTTCGTATAAAATGTTAAGGTAATTAATGTAAATAGAGTTTATTTTCTGGTCAAAAACTAACAAACACCAAGGGGCCGCAGCCAACGAAACAAAAAAATTACGACCTAATTAAAGAACCCCATACTAATTAAATTGTCTACGACTTACTGTACGTTCAGTAAAGCATTTGCGGTCAAGCAATTCGTTTTTATGCAATTTTCTACCTTACCGTTATTGCAATAAAACTGACCGTGTTTAAATATTAAGCGATTGGATTTAAGATCCTATGTATTAGACCGAGCACCACAGGAGCCTCATCACATTTTTTCTTCTTTTTTCTTCCCCGAAATCGGGTAAGAACTAACTGACGAAGCCGTACGTTAATTTGAAATGCAAAAATAGTGTATGTACCAGATTTAAAAATATCCCAAAAAAAGGGGTAATTTTCAAAACTTGGCAACTTTTTTATTTTCCGACAAAAATAATGAATGATATATTATTTGTTTATTTTGAGGTACACGATCCACTTTTCAGAACAGCAGTTGATTTTCTCAAATAAAAATCAAAATTTTTATCCTTGAACTACTCAATTCAAAATAATGCATCTGGCTGATCAAACGAAACAACTACATATTGTGCAGTTTTATTGAGCCTAGCGTGCCACCGACAAAAACCATTGAATTCGTTGCCGTTTTCATACAAAAGTAGCCCATAATGGTTTAAACGACCTTGATAGTGTCTACGCTTCAACGTTTCCGTGCAAAAATATTCGTTTTACAATGATAGTAAGATGAGAGCTCGTGTTTCTTTTTATTAGCTTTTAAACCGACTCTTTTAATATACGAGCGTAGCATTTTATAGTCCTCCTCTCTTCCTTTTTTCTTTATTTTAAAATAAGGAAACGACATTTTTCCGTCTTCATTCCGTTCATGGAAAGCATATTTTTATTTTCTTTTATAAATCTTTGTTTTCAGGTCAATGTTACTTATTCTTGCCTTTGTTTTTGTTGCCCAATGTTGTTTGCTTAGGTACCTATTTGGATTATGTATTAATGTGAAAGTATAATTAAAGATTCCTTGTGGTTTCCAGGCAGGTCGGTAGGTACCCACTTATGGGTGCCGTAAAAGGCGACTAAGAGATTACGTCAAGCGGAAGGGCAGGAAGCAGGCTTCAGAGTCCTCTTGGTTGCCAATAACAACAAACGGCCATTCAAAAACCGCCTGTCAGGAGCCGAAGCTGAAGTAACTTGTAGGTACCTACTCTTTATCTGTTCTGATGCAGACAGAAAATGCCTTGGAAAGGTTTGGACTTCATTCGTAAATACATAGTTCCAGAACTATCTCACCTCTATAAAAAGATGTAAATCCAGGTCTCTTCATGGTTCTATTTACGTAAGCGTCACGTAAAAGCCGGCTGCACGTGACCAATAACACCTCATTCATAAAACATTATGCACATTGGGTTCTAACACATTATTAACTCTATTTATGTACTTGGAATACCTTAGCTTCGTTCCTCGACTGTTAGCATAAGAACAGGTTTAACACAAAGAAATACAAGTCCAGTTCACAATTTTCAAATCAATGTAACATTGTATGTTTTTAAATTTAAATTACCTACAAGCTGATGCTGGTAATTTTTCACTCACTGTCTGTTCTCAGTTCTTCAAGAAGCTTATAATTGCGTCATCATAAACCTGGAAGGTTCTAGTTATTTTACTTGAAAATGACATGTCAATTTAAAATTATCTTTTAGAAACGCTACATTTCACTTTGAGAAAACGAATAGCAAATTTCATGCACAATCATATTACGACTGCATCAAAGTTTCAGCGAACGAGGGAAGTCTCATCGAGTCTCACCTTCGCGAAAGTTTCGTCGAGAAATATATGGGTTGATATCGAAGAGGGTGAAATGAATAAATTAGATAACATTAAATGTATTGCCGCCTATTTCTTGCGGAACAATCTTGCTGATCAATTTCACAGATGTGGGGATGGAGAAACTGGCATCCTATATAATTTGTATTAGACACACCACTTTTCGGCCCATAATTTGGGTGCTTGGTGAAGTATTAAAGTGCGGAAGAGAGGACATCAAATAATTAACTAATTGCCCTGGGCTTAATTAACAAAGGTGCAATCAACAACCTTGCGAAATTGGTTTTGCGCCCATACGTTAATAATATGCATGGAACATCTAGAAATATTTATTTTTTCTAAAGTAATGTGTTTACTTAGCTATCCAATAAATTAAAATAACATCAGCCATAAGTCCGCTTTGCACCTTAAAAATACAGTTCTATGAACTTTCTTCATTAAGATTCAGTGCATGGTATCAAGCCTCGAAATCTGGTGTAGCTCATCTTCAAATATTTGACCTTCGGTACACACAAGTTTGCAAGTCGATCGCTGTGCGTGACCTATGAGATCAACGCACTTTCAATGTGAAGTAACGGTGTCTCTGTGAGTCCGAACTATTATGAAGGCAATTTCAAATCTATTGACTTTTAACAACTCATTGATTTATGGCTGTCGCTTTTCTTTCTGTGTGATACAATTTCCTGTACATGGTGCAAGTTTATAACTTGTAATTTGTGGTTGAGATTTTTGTAATAAAGAAGTTGCAATTGCTCCTAATGTGATTGCTTGGTATGAAAGTCAAATTGGAGTGATATTTTCGTTAAATAATATAATTATGCAAATCATGTGGTTTATACAGCATGGTACCTACTACAGGTACCTCGTAGCTGTCGTGTTCAAATATTGAACAGACATGCGGTTACGTGTACCTTTATGTATTAATTAAACCACAAGATTTCGGGATCATAGGTACTGGTAGATTGAATAATTTACACAAATTAGCATATTCCTAGAAAATTATTTCTCAGGGAAAAGTTTCCTATACCTCACCTTCCCCGTGAGTATAAGTAACTTGATGTGAGCAACACACACAATTCTGTAATTTGTACACAGTGTGCCTCTTCCAAGTATTTCCATTTTTGCACAGGCGAAGTCTCTGTAGAGTGTATTTGTATGTAAATAATAAATACATAAAACTTATTTACGATTCGCACAGGTGCAGGTAACACGCGCTGCTGGGTCCGAATTTATGAATACATTCTATCGACGGGGCTAGGCGTTTTTCTTTATTATTAAAGAACACTAAGTTCTGCACAGATTTTTAATGGTGTAGTACATCAGTTGTGTTAAAAACTACAACAATTAATCAAAATAAAAGCAAATGTCAGTCTGATTGAACCTAATGTCAGTCGTGCAACGAACGAATATTAAGTACGGTTGCAAAACATACTCCATAATAGGAAACTGGCAAACGATGTTTACAAGGAAATTAAAGAGGAAAATAAAAGGAAACATTTCGGGAAACTTGGGTGCTGCGGCGCTGAAGGCAACTTTAATAAAGTTAAAAAGTTCAAAGTGCCGGCGAAATACGCCGCGGTTCCAGATTCATATTTGCACGTTTCTGCTTCAGGCTTCTTTTTCGTTTTTATCTACTAATCAGTTAAATGTAGTAAGTGAAACTATAACTGATCTCTTATCAATGTCCAATAAATATGGCTTACCTATCGTAATCAAATATTTCTTATTTCAAATTTTAAAGAACATTTTAAGTTTTCGTTTGGATACAATTTAAGAATGAAATCTACCCAAACGGACCCAAAGAGGTACGAATAAAATAACATTTAATTTAGCAAAATAATCTGCCAAGGTTAATTTGCATATCCGTAATTCATAAAACGCTGTATTTTAAGCTACAGCCTGAATTAACTAACAAGCTTTGAAAGCCTCGACAAAGGTGTTAAAAGCTTTTGTGGAGTAAAGGGTAAAAGGTACCAGTAGCTATATTTATTTTATGATCACAACTCGTGAATAACAGAAAAAATATCATACCTTCTTCATACAAATAATTTTAGTGTGAAATGTATGAACTTAACGCTGTAATACCAAACATTTACATAATCATGCTGTTTTTAACGTGTTTATTATGTCTAAGCAAATAAAGAACTGGACGACTAATTTATTATTCAAGTTCTTTTATATTTGTTTTACGAAACGCCAGACTTAGTGTTATTTACTTTAACTTTCGCGCAACCATTACGCAGTAACTACATAATTCTTAGCTATTAACAAGGAGCAATTTTTGACAGACGATCACTTTTTTAACGACTTAATTAAGAGTGGAAACCGTTACACCTCGTTTCCTTGTTCACGAACTTATAATAAGTTGTTTTTCGTACCTAATTGATAAAGTGTAATTTGAAACATCTAATGCTCGAATTCAATTTAGGTTTGTCACAGCTAATATACACGAGAAAAACGTTGAGCGGTTACACCTGTTAAATTTACCTAACAGCTTATCAAACGTATTTTCCGCATGACGATTGATAGGTTTATAATTAGAGCCACCAAACCCCGCTCTACAGCTTTGTATACAAAAGTGGCGACTCCATGGCGCCACACGCGATCCCACCCTTCCGACTACAAGCACTTTCACCCTACGTAATTCAACCCTATGGACAAAATGTCAGTTGATGACAGATAATGTAGGACTCGAATCATTCGGTCTTTCATTCAGTTCCAATTACAGGTTGTTTTCCGTTATTCAGTATGTATTTTGTCATTTGTGCTGTTTGTATCCTTTGACTAGCCCCACCGTTGATGTGGCGTCTTTACGATTCAGTTCTGTAGGTGATTCACTATATACATGCAAACAACATACATACAACATGCATACAACATACATACATACAACATTCATTCAAATACAAAATATATTTAGGACATATTTTACACACAGAGACAAACACGTACCGTACGGCCCGTCCGTCATTTACACATATACACTGGACATGCGCATCGCCTGCTGAGTCCTTTGTTTAAGGCGTGTGACGTAGCGCATCATACGATCGCTGTGACGTATGCGCGCGCGCCTTCCCCGCGGTCTCACAGCCTGCCGCTCACCAGTCACGACCTATCTATGACGACGCACGCACGCTCGCTTATGCGATTTACGTTTCCTGATACCCGCGCTAAACCGCTGTATCGCTTCATCGCGTAAAACTGTATAACGCTTGCTTTCGCTTGTACTGCGCTTCGCTTGTTCTGTGCCTTCCAAGAATAAACATTGTTGTGTCGTGTAGTGTACGTGTGCGAACATTAAAGTGTGGCTACCCAGCGAAAAGACTTTGATTTCTCGGGACCCGTAAGTCGACTCACACTACCTACACCACCCAAACTGGTGACCCCGTTTCGAACATTTTGAAAAACAGTGAGTGCAGAGGCTATTATAATAATCAAGCATGAGCAGCGACGGTAGTGACACCGAAACATCGCAGCGGCCCGCGCCGCAACGCCGGCCGAGTAAATGTGCGCGCGTGTCCACTGACCCTGATCCGGAACAATCGACACCGGAACTTTTTCGTGTAGGCGTCCGCATACCACCATTTTGGCCAGAAAAACCAAACATATGGTTCTGCCAAATAGAAGGCCAATTCAAACTCGCCAGAATTACGGACGACTACACGAAATTTCACTACGTCCTTGGCCACCTGGACCGGCAGTACTCCATCGAGGTGGAAGATATCATCACCGATCCACCCGCTACTGGAGCCTACAACAAATTGAAGACTGAGCTCATCAAGCGCCTGTCCGTCTCCAAAGAGAGGAAAGTGAAGCAGCTCCTGCAGTCGGAGGAACTAGGTGACCGAAAACCGTCCCAGTTCTTGCGGCACCACCAACACTTGGCAGGACCAACGATCCCAGAGGATTTTCTCCGCACGATCTGGACGAGCCGCTTGCCAGGGAACCTGCAGACGGTCATCGCGTCACGCTTGACCATGACTCTCAGCGAGCTCGCAGACCTCGCTGACAGCGTCCACGACATCGCGCCTCCAACACCTCAAGTCGCAGCAGCATCATCATCACGAGTCGATCCACAAACGGACATGATGAAGCTCATCATGGAGCTGACGAAGAAGGTCGACGCACTGACTACTGAGAGGTATGATCGCTCCCGCCCACGCACCAGGAGGACATCCAGCCGAAATCGCAGTCCATCACAACGGTCGCAGTCCAACTACAGGAAGTTCCCGACTTGTTGGTACCACTTTAAATTTGGTAAACAGGCGAAGAAATGCGTCCGCCCGTGTGACTACAAGTCGGGAAACGCTGCGGGCAGTCAATAATGGCGGCTGAAGATTGCCCATCCACTACTGGTCGCCTGTTCGTGACAGATCGCAGGTCGAAAGTCCAATTTTTAGTGGACACGGGAAGCGACTTATGCGTCTACCCACGATCTGCGCTACCACAGCTACGACGGGAAAAGACGGAATACCAGTTGTGTGCAGCCAACGGAACATCTATCAACACCTACGGTTACCTCCAGGTTGTTTTAAATTTAGGCCTACGTAGGGATTTTCCTTGGCGCTTTATTGTAGCAGACGTCACTAAAGCCATCATAGGCGTCGATTTTCTTTCTTATTTCAATATAATTGTAGACATTCGCAACAAACGCCTCATCGATGGCATTACTAACCTGTCAGCTATTGCTTCTATCGCACATCCAGATAGCTTAATTTCAAGTGTAAAGGTTGTGACTGGTGAATGCAAATACAGTAATCTCCTATCAGAGTTTCAGGAAATAACACGGCCAGCAGGCGCACCATTCACACCAAAACACAACACAGTACACCACATTCGCACCACATCAGGCCCCCCAGTATCTTGTTCCCCACGCAGACTAGCCCCGGATAAAATGAAAATTGCCAAGGCCGAGTTCGAGGCAATGTTGGCAAACGGTACAGCTCGACCATCTGAGAGCCCTTGGGCGTCGCCTCTCCACCTCGCCCCGAAGAAAGACAACGGCTGGCGTCCTTGCGGTGATTACAGGCTGCTCAACGCAAGGACAATCCCAGATAAGTACCCAATCAGGCACATCCATGACTTTGCCCACAGCTTATCTGGTTGTAAGATTTTTTCCACTATAGATCTTGTTAAAGCTTACAACCAGTTACCAGTATTTGAGCAGGACATCCCAAAAACCGCCATCACTACACCCTTCGGTCTGTACGAGTTTCCGTTTATGACGTTCGGTCTGAGGAACGCCGGGCAGACTTTCCAAAGGTTCGTTGACGAAATGACTCGTGGCCTAGACTACTGCTTCCCATATCTGGATGACTTTTTGGTGTACTCTAGGCATGAAGCCGAGCATGAAGATCACCTTCGCCAACTGTTCTCGAGGTTGAAGGAATATGGCATGCTCATTAACACTGCCAAATGCGTATTTGGTGCACCAGAGGTCACATTCCTAGGCTACCACATCTCGCAACACGGAACGAAGCCTTTGGAAAGCAAGGTGCAGGCAATCAGGGAGTTCCCAGTACCGAAAACTGCTAGGCAACTAAGAAGGTTTCTGGGCATGATTAATTTTTACCGGAGGTTTCTAACTCGGGCTGCCCAGAACCAAGCGCCTTTACACGCTTTGCTGACCGGGAACGTGAAAGCCTCTCAGCCGGTCGACATAAGCGGACCCTCGTTGCAGGCTTTCGAAGAATGTAAGGACAGCCTGTGTAGTGCAGCATTGTTGGCACATCCTGACACAAATGCCAAACTGGGCCTGGTCACGGATGCATCTGATTTCGCCATTGGTGGAGTCCTGCAACAATTTAAGGACGGTAATTGGCAGCCATTAGCCTTTTTCACCCGCAAGCTGAGCCCATCACAGCAAAAGTACTCACCATACGACAGAGAACTACTTGCCATATACGAAAGCATAAAATACTTCCAACACTGGTTAGCCGCTACCACTTTCACCATCTATACGGACCACAAGCCGCTGTGTTACGCTTTCCAGCAGCGGAAAAGTAACTGCACGCCACGTACGTATAGACATTTAGACTATATTTCGCAATTCTCGACCGATATTCAACACATCGCCGGGAAAGATAATGTCGTAGCCGATACACTTTCCCGTGTCGAAGAATTGCAAACCCCTGTAGATTTAGATGTACTAGCCAAAGCACAAGACACAGACTTAGAACTTGCACAGTTACTTACAGGAGATTCTTCCCTGCGCATTAAAAAAATAATTGTTCCAGGAAGCCGTATAGAATTGTACTGCGATGTCAGCACAGCGACTCCTAGACCCATCGTTCCTAAACCATTGCGCAAACAAATCTTCGACTCGTTACACTCGCTGAGCCACCCCGGCGCAAACGCAAGTGCAAAACTTGTAGCACAGCGTTACGTTTGGCCACAGATGCGGAAAGACTGTCGCGATTGGTCTAAGGCATGTTTGGCATGCCAGCGCACGAAGGTGAATCGACATGTTTCCACCCCTTTGGGTACCCTCGATCTCCCTTCAGCGCGATTCAAATATGTCCACCTAGACCTCGTCGGTCCATTACCCCCATCCAATGAATATCGGTATTGCTTGACACTCGTCGATCGCTTCACGCGATGGGCTGAAGTCGTCCCTATTACCGATATTACAGCGGAAACTGTGGCCAAGGCGTTCCTGTCAGGGTGGGTAGCACGATTTGGTTGCCCAACCGATATTGTCACCGATCGCGGGAGACAATTCGAGTCTGGCATCTTCCAACATCTCGCAAAGGCCATAGGGTTTAGGCATCGCAAGACTACCGCATACCATCCTCAGTGCAACGGTCTAGTCGAACGATTTCACCGGCAGCTGAAAGCAGCAATCAAGTGCCATGCAGACAGCCGCTGGACCGAATCCCTACCATTTGTACTGCTCGGCATAAGAAGTTCCTTCAAAGAAGACCTTCAATCGTCTTCTGCCGAGTTAGTATACGGTGAACCCTTAAGGCTGCCGGGAGAATTCTTCGGCCATAAAGTTGACAAATGTACGACTGATATAACGGACTTCACAGCCCGAATCAGATCATTTGCCAACAACTTACAGCCAGTTCCCACGTCGCACCACTCAAAAGAAAAAATCTTCATTCACAAAGATCTATCGTCTTGTTCCCATGTTTTTCTTCGGGACGATGCGTTGAGGGGTGCACTCCAGCCAGCATACACTGGCCCCTATGAAGTGATAGAAAGAGGTGACAAAGTTTTTAAAATAAAGGTAAAAGGGAAATCCGCCACAGTATCCGTAGACCGCCTGAAACCAGCCTACCTACTGAACGACACCCATGACACCCCTACCGCAAATAAACCAGTACCCGAACCACCACCATCCATCCCACCAGTCAAAACCACTCGTTCCGGTAGAAGAGTCCAATTTCCGGACTACTATCGCCCGTAGCACGGTCTCTGGAGGGGAGTGATGTAGGTGATTCACTATATACATGCAAACAACATACATACAACATGCATACAACATACATACATACAACATTCATTCAAATACAAAATATATTTAGGACATATTTTACACACAGAGACAAACACGTACCGTACGGCCCGTCCGTCATTTACACATATACACTGGACATGCGCATCGCCTGCTGAGTCCTTTGTTTAAGGCGTGTGACGTAGCGCATCATACGATCGCTGTGACGTATGCGCGCGCGCCTTCCCCGCGGTCTCACAGCCTGCCGCTCACCAGTCACGACCTATCTATGACGACGCACGCACGCTCGCTTATGCGATTTACGTTTCCTGATACCCGCGCTAAACCGCTGTATCGCTTCATCGCGTAAAACTGTATAACGCTTGCTTTCGCTTGTACTGCGCTTCGCTTGTTCTGTGCCTTCCAAGAATAAACATTGTTGTGTCGTGTAGTGTACGTGTGCGAACATTAAAGTGTGGCTACCCAGCGAAAAGACTTTGATTTCTCGGGACCCGTAAGTCGACTCACACTACCTACACCACCCAAAGTTCTATCAAGCATTCTAAAAACACACCTCCTTTGTCCCTGTCGTCTAAAAGGGACAAAGGAGGTGTGTTTTAAATATTAAATATTGAAATAGGACTTTGATTACAGTATCGATGGCGGAAAACTAATTGAATAGAATAGTATAAGCTGTCACCTATGTACTGGCTTACGTGCAGGTCATTGTACCTACTTCAAGCTAAACAACACCATCGCTCCCTCGCAAGTAATCAAAGAAAAAGAGTCCTAAAAGAACTTACCACCACAAAACGACCAACACACTGACTGCATGATTTTGTTTTGTGGCTTTGCCCATATTGTTCCCGCGTTTTCGCACGAGTCTCGTCTAAAAAGGGAACACAATACCCTCATCCTTTGTTTGGTCCCCCCGACGTCGCCTACGTCCCTTTGACCTCATATGCAGCAACTTTCGCTATCTCATTGCATACTTTATCCGCTCCGCTTCATGTTCATTCAATAAGGTCTGTGGTCGTCATTTATCATACAGGGACACCCGTTTAGGGACAGTGTTGTCATCGGCAGGATTTTGTGATTCACAATTTTGAATCACAGGACTAGGACACAAACTATTATAGATTCCTGCATATAATTTGAATTGTGGTCTTTTTTCAGAGAGAAGGCCGAATAATAGGTTATAGGTAGTCGATAAGGTTTAAATTTAAAGTGCAGTGTTTCCTAAAAACTTTCGTCTCATCACGGTAAAAGCTTTACTCTCGCAGGCAATAGTGCCAAGCTTTAGCAAAGAGTGGAAATGAAAATTCATGAGAATCAAGCGGAAAGCAGTTCCAGGAAACTAATATCGTACCTACGTAGACTGCAATATACGGCACACTGTTAGTTTTTCTTTTCCTTCAACACAGATTGGTAAAAACTGCACAAGTCAAATGAAATTCGATTTCCACAATCACCAACATCGATGGAACAGAAATCCGTCAGCCCCTAATCGATTAACTTACAAACTCGATATCTCGAAGTTTTTATTAAATGGCAACAATTTGTCGACGGGGCGCCAAACTGTCGCGCATCGCCGAACGACGGCCATCTTGATCTAATAATGTTGTAAAACCATTAGGGACCTTTAAAATGATAACATTAAGGTTTACTATCGAACGGTGTTATCGGTGTAATTTCATGAAATAGATTTAAGTAATGTTTAAAATGGAGGTGACATTTTGGCTTGCTACCATTCTTTGAAACACGCACGCAGCAGTGCCCACATACGCACTAAAAGCTGCCATGCCCTTCCTTATTTAAAAAAAGCTTGACCTTAGGAATTACAAAGAGTATGTACCTACAGTTTTATTAAATACTGTAGGTAAAGTTAGGTATACAATAAAGAAACCATTGACCTTTCTTTCCTCTTGGATTTTAAATAAACTGAACCATTTCTGCTAATGACAGTTTGATCACTAAAAACTCACTCAAAACTTTTTTCGAACCACGGAAGCTATCTCAGTAAGCATAGCAAATGCCGTATCCACTGCTTCCAACCGCTTTTCAATCCACGTTAAAATCCAGAGGATTAAAGTTTTTCCATCGTACTTTCCGTCAATTAGCGAGGGGAAGCATTTGATCGAGAATTTCCTGTCGACTATTTTGTTGTTGAACGCGTAGGTACTAATCTAGTCAGGTAAAGTGCTTCTTTTACCAGGTTATAAAATTAAAATTAGTGATTGTATAGGGGGGTTATCGTCAATATTTTTTAGTTTTAATAAAAATAGAAAAATATATAAATCTGATGAGAGCATGTAGGTACCTCAGTTGGTTTAGGTACTTAAATCCATTTTTGGCCACTTTTGGGTAGGATCGTATACTGCCCCATGAGCCTGCAGGCGTAGCATGACCACCGTAGAAACGGCTTTTCCCGACGGAAGAATCGACAAAATGACAGAATTGTTTTGTTGATCTGTCATTTTGTCGATTCTTCCGTTTTGTAGGGTGGTCGTGCTACGCGTGCAGCGGCTATCCATCGAGTTCAATGTAAATACTGCAAAAATATTTAGCATTATTTGTTCACGAAATTAGAAAAGGCGAAGTGTAGGTATTAAAATAATGAATAGCTACTTACTTAGTTAGTAAATTCTAATATTATTTTTACCCGAAAAGTTTCTCAAATTAGTTTCAGGGCACACCGAGTTTATTCAAGCTCGTAATTAATTTGTTCTATGAAAACTTTCGTTTGAGGTCCTACCTTGTACCTCGCCCCGGGCCATGTTACTACGTCAGACAAAACATCCCTCGACTCATGTTAGTCCAAGGTAAATATTATAAATATTAAGTACTTACAAAGAAAGACATCTGATACCTACCATGTTTTTCTTTTACCGAATAAACATTGTTGTAATTAGGATGAAAATACATTCAATTTTCCTTATGACTACAAATAAATTGATAGAAGGGGATCGGTTTCGTTTTGTTTAATCTTGTTAGAGGTTCTAGGGGGGGGGGTTACTATGACGTCTTAAAGCAGGAGTAATTCTAGTGTGGGAAAGAGACAGAGCTATTCAGGTCGTCTAGCGCCATCTCTTTCCCACACTCGAATTACTCCTGCTTTAAGACGTCATGGTAACCCCCCCTGTTCTTATATTTATTAAGTAAGTAGGTATATTATAAATATATTTATTTATTTATTTAACAGTTTATGTACACACTAAAATACAGAAAAGAAGAAAAGAACAGAAAATAGTACAAAGGTGATGCTTGATATAATCAGTTTATAACGATCCCACGGCTGGGACACAAGTGTTTTCTAGAAGGAGTTGGCCGTGAACCACCACGCGGGTTGGTAGATGTCACATCATCTTCGAATATTTCGTTCTAGGACATGCCGGTTTACTCACAATGTTTTCCTTCTCAGTTTAGAGAGCACTGCCAAATTAAGTACCTACTCCCTGATCATCAATAATCCCATCATCAGGTCAGCTCCTACAACCCTTCAGCTCATAACACTAATCGAAATTCATTACTTTATCCTGATTAATAAACAAGGGTCTATGACACGTAGATTAGCTCCTTGATTTATTCATAAAGGTTAGAAAACTTCGCTAGCTTGATGAATAAGTTATTACTAGGTATGGTTGTAGTGAAGTTAGGATTGCGTTGGTCTTAGTAAGTACGGGGTTGAAAATGTAAGAAGGTTCGTAACATTTCATTTGGAGAATGGGGATGGTAACTGTAAAACTAACGGCGTAAACTTAGCTAATTACAGACATCGTCATTGGTTGAAAATTTGTTATTGTCATTTTATATTTCAAAATAGCTTAACCTCATTGGTCAGTTCGGAACTTGGCTATGGGCCCGTCAATGAGCTTTGACCGACCTTCCCCAATGGGGGGGTTTTGGGTTAGGTAGCAGAAAAGCAAAATAAACTAGTAGAGAGCTAACACGTTGGAAGAATCTGAGCGGTCTCATAAAATCATCCTGCCTAAGATAATCACGTGTGTCAATGTTTTACTGACATTAACACATCCTTTGTACTGTGAAAAATGTACAAAACAAACTATACTACACTTTAATATATAGTACTTATAGTATAACGAAGAACCACATAACATATAACATAACACATTCCCCAGTTTTAAAGCTCTTAAGAGCCCACGATCCAATTTTCTGGGAAGACAGTCTTTTATGCGCTGAGCTGATGCAATGAGAGTGCAAGTAGGACGAGCATGTTAGAACTCACATGACGTGTATTGTGTGACGACATAATAGAACTACTTATGTAAGGACCTCCTTACGTGGCGTAAGTCAGCATGTGGTAGATAGAACGTGTTATGGTGATACTGCGTGTTGACTTAAGCACATGTCGTGAGAAAAGGAAAAGTTTTAGGATTAATTTTGGTGGCTCATAAAGACCAAACAAAAGATTGCGTGAAGGATGATTTGGCTAATAGAAATATATGCCACGCCAGTCCTAAATAAATTACACAGAATGACCTTACCTTAAGAATCCTGAGGTCTTAGGCACATAAAACTCAATTTTCTTTCCTACGTCCTACAAGACCTATTACATAATACAAGTGGGATTACACTAATCAGCTTCTAAAAGCAGACTTCGTAAAAAGAGTAGGATGAAAATGGCACTGGCCATATTTTTAAACTTTTTAAATGTGGAACCAGGGACTTCACGATTTTAAATGAGAACAACATCAATGGCTGGAAACACGCGTGACCTTTCGCCATTTAAGCTTTAAGTGCTAAACTAGCAAAGTGGTACTTAGCTAGTTATACGATGTTACTTAAACTTTCCTCTCTATTTTAAGCTGGCATTTTCCGACCCACAGTTTATATAAGGGAATCTGATGCAACGGCACTCAATGCAAGTGGGTCACAGCAATTACTCGAAGGACAATAGCGGGCAGGATACGCATGACGTCACTATCTGCGTTTCTCAGGATATGTGACGTCACAAATTCACTATACAGTACAGACAAAGCCTTTTGATTTCAAGCGCTTGGGTGGTTTAATCTGTTGGAACCTGGAGATGTGAAGGGATACCAACATAACTTGGTACCTTGTAGTGGCTCTGCTTTTAAAGGAAATTGCGTCAGATATGTCAAATCCGGTACATTTGAATTTAGTTCTCTATTTTGCCGTCTTCCAAGTTAAAGTGGTCTACAATGGTCGAAGCCCGCAGCTACTGTTTAAGCTTTGTTAAGGCACAAAGTAAATACGAATTTGGTTTATTTATAGTTTTGGTCAAAGACTTGTAGTTTCAGAGTAGGTTTCGGGCAACTGGACTTAATATTGATCTCGTTCAAACGTGTTTTATGTAGATATGAAATTGCCCTTTCGCTATCAGCTGTTATCCGTATCGATAGGAATGACAATTTGTGATAGGATGTCGAAAGAACATGCAATGTGCTAATGGGCTAAGTGGATTATAGATTCGGCTAGTTTAGCCAGAAATAAATCTGATGAAGCCCGTCAAGCATTATTGGTGTTACAGACTGATACCTAGCCACAAGTTTTTCTAAGATAAGTCTTCTTTATATTATCATAAACTTCCAGCCGTTGGGAATGTTACTTGGAGTCGGCGCAACACGTTTTTTGCTTCCATACTTCTCTGTCGATCGTCGCGATATCATTCACTCCCTTCTACATAACATAACATCACGCCTGTAATCCTCGGTTAGGCAGTGGTGTACCTAATAAAACACCACATTTCGCCATTTATGTTTAAGTCCCATGTAATAGAGGGTGAGCCTATTGCCATCAACCGGGAATCCACACTCCGTAGCTGCTACTGTGAAATTCCTGATGGAAAAACCCAATAGCACTTTGCCCGACCCGGGAGTCGAACCCAAAGCGTCATGCTCAGTAGTCTAAAATTGCAATGTTTAACATTAATTCATGCATTACAAAAAAAATGCGAAAGGACAGTATGTTCTTGGTTCCTGTTATCAGACCCATTCAAGATCATAGGCACCTCATCTCATGATCCTAGTCAACAGAAAAACAGTTCCAATTTCAAGCTTCTTCCACGTAAACACACAGACAATATCATCACAAGTAGAGCAATTAAAAACTCTTTGCGGAACTTGCCCGAGAGGTTGCTTCCGACTTTCCGAGTTCCGAGTTAAAATGGGGCAAGCGGGTAAACGGGAAAGAAAGAACAATGTGAGGCTTTTCCAATTTTAAACTATTAGAAAGACTCGGAATGAGCACAGAATCGGCTCAGCTTAGTGCCCGAGTGCATTATGGACTGGGCAAGGTATGTTTTTGTAGTCTAGAATGTGCTACGGGAACGTGGACGGGTTGGACTAGGTATAAGCGAAAATGGGTTTTGAAAAAGAAAAACAAGGCCAAAATATGATAGTAATAGTATTTCCTGTTCGTGATAATTATTAGTAATTTGATGAAAGGTCAGTTTAGTTATATTTGTTGCCGCGATATTGTAGTGCATGGGGGCTGTTTGCGGAGGCCAACACCGACTGCTTTAGAGCAATAGTACGCAAGAGAGTGGTCTCCTTGATGCGTCGTGTGCGGGGCAGCTCCATAACAAAGGATTGAGTGTCCTATTGTGGAGCACTCGAAAAAGGTACACAGTTCTGGTGGTGTCCTTTTTAATGTAAGGTAATTGGATAAATTGTATAAGTAGGTATAAGGTACGGTATATGGGTAAGGGTAAGAAGGTGATAAAAGTAAGGTATTTGTAATTATGTTGTGAAATAAAATTATAAATAAATAAACAATGTAGACATTCTTTTAGGTATTGCATAGTGGTAAAAACGGGAATGAGATTTTATAACATTTTCTAAAATAGGTACAACTCCACTCATAAAACTAGATGAATGTATGTGAGCAGCATGGGAATCCATGACCTACGGACTTGATGGTTTACACTCTGAAAAGCAAATCACTTAAAAATTTATGACGTCTCTTCGCGTGATTGTACAGGTGGTACAGGCTTTCCCGAAGAAGGTAGATAGGTGGATGTGTGACTGTGAGTGGTATTGAGACTTAATAAGAATAATTTATCTTTATCTTTGGTTCTTCTTGTTTCATTAGAAGTTGGCAAGGCCACGTGTTTTCTTAAACCCAAATAACAGCCAAACTGGCAATATCTTGCTTACGAAACCTTGTATTTACTTTTCACTCGCCCGAGGGCTTATTACGATAAATACTTCTTACCCTGAAAGTTGAAAACAAACCAACCAACATGGCCTCCGAAATTCAGATAGTAAAAAAGCTAGACTAAAAACAAAACCTTCGATTACCACGACCGTGTTTCAGTAAAATCGATCGATGATTGGATTCTGTTCCAGGGACTTCATCTGAAAGTTTTTATTTTTATTTCGTCCACGTTCATATAGTAGAGCAATTTGTATCAAATTGCTGTGGCGAGGTGCCGATATATGGCGCGTACCGGAGTAGGGGGACCATGTATCTGTTTCTATTAGAAATTTCGTTCACCTAAAATTCAAAACGATAGTCACCCATCCTATCGGACTCGCGATTTGTTAGGCTTGCAACCAATACTCAATCAATCCGACTGATCATGCCTTTTTAAAAGACTAGCACTTCGAAATGTGATAGCTCGGCTAATTCGCAAGATATAAATATGTCGGGTATGTCAGGATTTACTCCGTTAGGCTCTTACATCATGTGGGTTTCGTGCTATGAAAACGCTTTCCAATTCTTTTTATGTCCGTACTATTGACCGGATCCGACAAATATTATGTATAGCCTATGTTACTTCCTGATAATCTAGCTTTCTATTGGGGAAAGAATTTTTGAAATTAGTCCAGTAGTTTTTGAGTTTGTCGTTACAAACATACAAAGCAGCAGCAGCGTTTTGTGTGCATCCCAAAATAAAAAAGGGTTACCCAGTTACCAACTGACTGAGTGACATCTTATTTCCTTCTCAAATTGCTTTTTATTATTGACCACCATCGTCAGACCGATCCATCATAAAATTCCTAACCATAAAGGTTGTTTTATACCCCAAGACTTTATCACTTTTGGTCACAACACAGGGGACGCGTGCGACTATATTTAGACGACTTTATATCGGGACAATCAGGTTGCGGGCTTGCGGGTCAATCCGACCTAATGCGATGACGTCACTGCGAGCAGCGGAAGGGTTAGATAACGCGTCGGTGCGTGATCGTAAATCTAAGCGATCGAGGGTTTGGTCTTAGGATTTGAAGGTCTTTAGCTTTCGTTAGAGGTTTTGATGAGGGTGTGGTATGAGCGGTTGAAAAGATAGGTGGGTCACTGGAGTGACAGGGCGAAAAGATAAAGACGGTGGGTATTTTTAAGACTGATTATTGTAAAATCGTGGTTTAGGTAGTCCTTGAACAATTGTAACAAGCGTGAACGAATCGCAAATAATACCAGAATGAAGAGCGCAGGCCACACCGCCATCTAGCGAGCGAGTGAGCTAGCGCGTCGAGCCTCTTTTCATACTTCGTTTCGGCTCTTTCGGTAGTTCGCGGTGTGAACCAAAGTATGAAAAGAGGTGAGACGATGCCTCGCCCGGCTCGCCCGCTCGCTCGCTAGCTGGCGGAGTGGCCTGCGCTTTGAAGCATGTAAAATCTTTTTAACTTAATAAAAACGTACACAAGACGGCACATCAAGCTCTACATAACCAGTATAACAGGCTTCGCTTTGAATGAGCTTCCCGTACGATGAGAGATCAGCTTAATTTGGTTTTGAATAGCTTGATTGGCCGCCGCGCGCCGTGCGTACGTACGTACTACGAACATACGTCTAAGAAGCTGAGTGGTAGATAATGAATAAGGTATTGGTAATTTTCAGTCGTCTTATTTTTTACTAGTTTCAACAGATCAGAACTTACTTAAACTAATCATCAAATCAACTAAACTATAAACCCACAAATATAAGCTACCCTACCACGTAGCCTTCATCAAAACAATCACTAAAACAATACCACAAACTAATCACAAATCCATGGCGAATCGAATGAACTGTCGAGTTGTCGACGCCACTCGACTCGATGAAAACGATAATCGAACTAGCTGCTTGAATAGATTGCCTTGTTTCGATAGCAAGACGAGATCTTGTTCTGCTATGGTGAGATCTAGATTTTGCTATGGCTAAATGAGTAACGCGTCAATAGTCAAAGAACTCAATATTAAACAAAGACTGACGTCGCTTGTGCAATTACGAATCCCAGATTCTTTAGCCTTTTCACCGCCACGGACTTCAATAGAAGTTCCAGATTTCCGTGCCACCAGCGCCCACGACTTCATTAGAAGCTCTTAATTTTTAACTACCTATAAAAAATCATAAAAGTACTGTATTTAAAAGCTTCGTTTCATTTTATTATTTAATATAACACTGTCTAATACCCTGTTTTTTACATTTCCACACAAAAGTAGGGCCTTATTTGTCTTAAAATCGGCAAAAACATTATAGCTTAGCGCTGGCGAGGCATCGCGTTCTGTGTACGTGAAAAGGTTAGACACGTTACCCGCAACGATGATTCCATGGTGCATTTGGTGATTCAGGGTAGAGCCGAAGGCACGAGACCATATTATGGTCGATCACCAAGCCGATGGACAGACTCCATCAAATCTGTCACCAAGATCCCTGTGGTAGAATGTGCTCGCCATGCAGCCAATAGAGACCGATGTAAAAGGATCGCGAAGGCAGTTGCTGCAGCTGTGGGCGATCCCCCATGACCAAGACCACTTTGTCAAGAGTGAACGACTAAGAAAAGAAGAGAAATGTCTAACGTAAAGTACGTGGATCAGTATGCAGTTCTGCAGATTCTGTAGTTTTTGAAGAGGGAAGTGTGGCCAAGATTGTGACAGACATAAAGCCAGGAATGCACATGCTAGTGACTTATCCAAAAGTATGCAAGTTGCTTGCATGCGTTTGTGCTTGCCCAACAAACATTTGACAAGTCGCCACAACGTGCCGATTTCTACATTTGGTTCCATAAGCTGGTCGTAAATACGTCGCCATCACGTTGGCTTCACCGAGAATAGGCCCATTTTATACGAATCAGTGTCTTAAAAGAGTAACGTAACCGTCGTATAAACCACTTTTTGGTCAAATAGTGGTTGTGTAGTAGTCGCAAAACCCACGTTTTCGTCGAGTAATGGTGTTTATTACCGCTGCTTTGCGGCATTTTGTTGCAAATAGGTAGCGTAGTATTATTTTTAAACAGGATTTTGTGATAAAATGGTGAGATAAATGCCGTAAATTATTATGCCTGCATGACTTCAGTATTTTATTTCTGTCAGATCTATTTGAAGGTGAGTACAAAAATTATGATTTTGAAACTCATTGGGCCCATTTAATCTATTGGGAAATTAATTCTATCGGGTAATATGAGCTAATAATGACAATTTAATTAACGCGCCATGCAAATTCTTTAAATTAAGTGAATTAATCAAGTATATTTTTAGTAAACGTGCTAACAGTCACCTCTATACGACTTAGAGTTAAAGATACAACCATATTACAACATCAAAACGACTAATTATTCTGTGCACATACTTTTTGTTCAATATTGTCAGCCATATTAACTGAAATAGGGTTCCTTTGTAGTGTTTAAAAAACAGTTTGACCTACTTTTCCTGGTTTGAAGACTGTTTATTTTTTTATATTTGTGTCATGTGTCAGTAAAATACGTTCATTCATTCAATCATATTAAAAAACTACTGTCAAAAGCTGCTTTTTTTAAGTTGAAGTAATTGAAGTTTCTTTACGTACCTAATTAAAATGGTGATTTATTTATAGGTGGCCTCGGATCTAATAAAAAATGATTTATGATATAATGGACATCGATAAGTTTTTAACCAAATCTGATTTCATCACACTTGCACGTTGGTGTTTGAGATGGCCCTGGATATCTACTCACTTTATACGTTCAGATCGTTGTTTTGGTTGCGGATTTATGATAACAAACAACAAAAACAAACCTGCACATTTTGTAGTGTCAGAGGAAAATATTAAACATATGATAAATTATGATTTTCTCTGGTGCCCATGCTGCACCTTTTTTGTCATATACGATGATTATCCGGAGGATGAATGTGAATATTGTAATTAGAACAGATTATTTTCAAAACAACTGATCATGTTTACCTACTTACATTTGACAATATATATTTCAAAGAGGAGTGTTTGTGAATTTCTATATAATTGAGATCAATCCTAACTAACTATGCTGACTATGCATTACCCACTACACCAATTTTATTTTAAAAACACTCGTATTAACATATTCTTAATAGCTTTGATCCAAAGACAATGTAAACTAAGTAAAATAATTTCTTTGTTACTACTATGTTTATTTTGAATGATAAAACTGTGATTGTAAAGATACGTTTATTAATAATAAATATGACAAAAATCTTGGTTTTTTTTTAAATTTTATTTACACCTTTACTTCAAAGAATGAATAAGTGGTACAAAATAAATATTTGGGCCACATTCTGCAGTGACTAGCTTGCACTTTATGTCAGTTATATTAAATGTAACTTCTAATCTTCATCGAAATCAATTCTTTTGTATTCATAAAATCTTGTACGGAACCAACTTCAGTTTGTACATTATTGTCGTTACGTGTAGAAATATTCGTTATAACACAACATGACAAGAGAAGCGCATTATAGTTCTTTTTCACTTTCCTTTTAAAAGCACCACTTTTTTTTACATTTGCCCAGGTTTTTTTATTCATTTTGAGTAAAAGAAGCGAAACTTGATGGTTATTTTTTTGCAGTTTGTAAGCACTATAATAGAACACTCAGTAATTTAACGGTAGTATAAAAGTTATAAAATTGGCTTAAAACCGTATAAGGGTGCAATTTATCACTCTTAAATGGTCGTCACTTAAAGGTGGTTCTCGCGATTCTAATACGATTAATGGTGGGATAAAAGTCATATAGACGTCACTAAGGTCACGACACTGGTTTTACCACTAAATGACGCCGTTTCTACATAAAACTGTATAATAGTTATAAAAATAGTCGTATAGAAGTTAATACGATTTCTATATGACTGTAATATACGACTAAAAGTTATATAAGAATAAGATGCTCTAAGTCGTATTACACGCTAAATTACTTCAATGCGATGTTTACAACACTTTGAGTCGCATATTTTTTATTTATACGACTGAAATGTTTGTTGGGTGTGACACTAAAGTACCCTGATGTTAGCACCCTTCTGAAGTTTTGTAATGCCGCATAGTTATGATACTTGCATACTTTTGTGGAAGTAACTGGCACGGGTCGATATGTCTAAGCTTGCCTTTGAGTGACTGGATTTTAGGGCCCCTAAATGCGGCAAACAGAAATTTAATAAATTTCATTCATACTTACTCACTATTTTTCCCAGAAACTGAACACCACATGTTACGACCCTTACATCCTTCTCGAAATGCAAAGAAGGTTATTGAATAGGCAGTACTGTAGGTAGCTTTAGCATCAAACGTAGTTGAAAATCTAAAAATAAAAAAAAATGCAAGCCCGAGCGTCAGACTTAGTTGCACTTCGCAGTAAGTAACCTCGTTAGGTAACCAGCTACAAATAGGATCCTAGGAGTTTTCTATTCCTGGCGTAACCCTTTTACGGTAACGAAGTCAAAGAAGGTTGTGTGGGCCCGTGGGTTGGTCGAGAATGATAAACAACTTAAAATTCATACGTTTACCTTTACGTAGACTCAAGATAATAAAGACTGAGTAGGTACATTCCTGTGTTTCCTCATGAAACTTTATAGAGCATTACTCTTATTTGGAATTTTATAGCCATCTCCACCATGGGTAAGCACTTACTTACTTCTCCCCTTACCTACGCTAAAACTGTCAAAACATTCTTACAAAGAAAGGAAGAAAAACATGCAGCATAGAAGAAGCTTCGGCTCAACAAACAACATGGCTATACGCAAGTCGTAGTAAAAGAAACTCAATGTTTTCGTAAATATCGTAAACCCGCTAAGCAGCTTGTAAATTCGATACGACAGGCTCGTAAAAGTCCACGATTTTGTTGTGTATAGTAAACAGGAACGTAGTGTATAGTCAATAAGATGTAACCTCTATTAAACGGTAGGTACCCTCGTTTTATAGCGCAAATCGATAGGAGCATCCTGGAGGCGGAGGCGGTGCGGCTACGTTGTTGCTTACGGCACGGGAATGTTGGATGCAGTTTGAGATTTTGTTGCATTTCAAAGCAAAAGATACTGCTATCACAAGTAACTCAGAGTGAACTTAACCGTGAAACTGAACGCGATAAGCACATCTAACCCGCCATGAAAAATGTGCTTATCACGTTCTGTATCAATATGCTGACATCCTGAAATCAGCCCTAAATAATTAGGGGATCGAGACGCACGGGACCGGTCAATGTGGCGACACTTGGGGGAGGCCTATGTCCAGCAGTGGACGTCTTTCGGCTGAAATGATGATGATGATGATGATGATGAATTAGGGGATATGATGTAAGCAGACCGATTTAATTAATTGCTGATAATCTATCATCAAAATAAGCTCCTATAAAATAGCACGTCCTAAGGTAATAATTACCCAAATAGTCAAAGATTAGACCGGTATTATATATTATATATTTTTTTTTTTCACCGATCAGCACAAATTCACGGATGCATAATTCCCGTACCGCGTCACAATGGAGCAACACCAACAAGAGTAGGTCACTATCTGTTTTGAAATACATGTTCTAAAGCTTGACTACCGACGCCGACGGCTGGCTCCTGTACAACATAGACGAGTACAACATCGATACCACATCGTCAATCGTTCCTCAAACGCGAAGCCCATTGTCTTGAATATTTCATTGAAATTCTATCGATTTCTGTCGAAGCTCGTTTCAAAAGTTCGTTGTTATTGTTTTTCAGTCAAATGTAATGAATGTACATAAAGTTGTTGAGGTAAATGTTTTGTAAGAGAAGTAAATATTGAAATTTGATTGTTTGGTGAACGAAGGACGTTGGAACGACCTTCTGTTGTGCTTACATTACATGCTCTTGTATAAAGGGTGTAAATAGACCCTTAACATAGCCGAAAGGCACTTGTTGTCCCCGTCTTTGCGATCATTTTTTTGTTCTAGACCATACCTGGGAACCTTCTAGTTACCTACGGAGATATTAGGGGTGAAAGTTCCAACTTTTTCAAAAGTTTTTTTTTTAAGTACATGTTTTTAATGTAAGATTTTTACTTTACATAACTCCACGACCCCCGTACTATTCAATCCATCCATCCGCACAATGCTTTGAGTGCTTTCCATCGAGTCCGTTTTTCACTCCTTTGTAGATTCCCAGCTGCTTGTTAACTTTTGTTAACTTTTTATTTTGTTCTACATTTTTTGTGTAGTAAGCAACGACTTATTGTCGGGCCTACGCTGTCCCCCCATACTTAAGTACAAATGCTGTATCCATAATACTGTAACACCAAATGATTTGAAAAGAGTAACCATGGAGTTTCTTGCCGGTTCTTCTCCATAGGAAACGACCAACCCGAACCGTGCACCTTTTTGTCGACGTTTTATAAGTGCCCATCTAGGCCTATGTGAAATAAAATATTTTGATTTTTGATTTTGATTTTGACTCCAAAAAAAAAGTCGATTCCCAGCAATATTTTTGCGCAAAGTTACTTAGTTTGATGTACACAATGTTTGGTTGACAGCTATGTGAAGGGTCTTTTTACACCCTGTATGTAATGAGAATAGCATATAAGCTTCTTTTATATAGTTACTGTTTTGTTTTCCTTTGTGTGGGTCAAATCGGGAGTCTTTAGAAGCCTTTTCAGAGTTAGCATTTTTTTTTAAATTCCTTATTGAAATCCAAGGATGAATAGTACAATTTTACACTTATTTTCACATCTAAGTAGCAGCCCCGGATCTTGAATTATTTCGAGGCGGGGCAAAAACTGAAAAATGCGGCCCCCGCCTGACAATATTTTTACCTTTATCATCATCATCATTTCAGCCATAACACGCTCACTGATGGACATAGGCCTCCTCCAAAGAACTCCACAATGACCGGTCAAGCACTGCTATTTCTCTGTTAAGCCTATGTTTTTAAAATACATATATGTGTGTTGGACATATATTTTTAAACTGTCACTTACGGGATATCTTCCGTGTTTGTTCATTTTTTTGGTTTTTTTGTTGATATCCCGTAAGTGACAGTATATGTGTAAACCGTGAAAGCTTGAAACAGTGTTTATATATTTTTAATTAGGATAGGACAAGATATGGTCTGAGACTGACACTGCACCGGCAGCCGCGCGAGAAATCTCTCGAGAAGACTAATTAATTGTTTATTTTATTATTTTACTATACTGCCCGTTAGTAATCGAAAAGTTGCGATAATGCTGAGTAGTGTATTCGTCTACCAAGCTTGAATTTGCCGCCCGGGGCACGGGCCCCGGCTTGCCCCCCCTAGATCCGGGGCTGCTAAGTAGGTATTGATTACTAAAAGAGGTAAAAGAGTAAAGTAGATAGGTTGGTACCTACACTACCTACTATTTAGTCACGTTATTGGTTACAGGTAATTACGTTACGCTTGTTTAGATTATTAATGTTATCACCAGTTCATTAATTCGATTGGGTACTTACCTGCTCAGAAATTATTGGAATTCTGTGAATATTCTTACATAGGAAAACCTAACGGTCGGTATTGACCTAGGTTCAGGTTTTGATCAGTTGTTTTAACTAATTCTCATTTAGTTTTAAAAGCCGCTTAGTTGTTGTAGGTGGTAGGTACCTACATAATCGTATAATCATATTCGTTTTGTAGATATAGGTAGGCAGAGGCACCTAGAAGGCCTCACCTAAGCATGCCACAGCTAACCATCGAACAACAAGCAATATAAAAGTCGCAACATCATTGTCACGAGTAAAAAATCCACTATGACGATTTTCAGTTATTAAAAGTTGTTATTTTTTTCCCGTTTTAATTATTTTTTGGCACGCTTTGGTAGGTACAATAACGTTAATTTCATCTGCTGACAACTGCTTTTTCTTACAACATGACTTGAAAAAATTAATTGAAACATCTTACAATATAAGTATAGATAGGTACCGGCTGAGTCAAATGTTATGGACTAGTGTGAATTTGAGACTGCAACTGACCTGCATTTCTGGCGAACCCCCTTCATCCCTTATTAGAAGAAGGTAGCTGTGGCCGTCGATTATCACTTCTTTTTTGAAGCGACCACCTGTAATAGAAATATTCTTAATTAGTCAAGTAGGTACCTACAATAATACTAGCTTTTGCCCGCGGCTTCGCCCGCGTGGATGTCGAATAATATCCGATTACTTAGGTACCTTCATCCCCCTTTTTAACCCTTCGGGGGAAGAATTGCCAAAAACGATGAGACATTTATATTTATAGATATTTATATAAATAGATATTTATATATTTATAGAAGAAGAAGATAATAACCAGCTATAAGTAACATTATTTATCCTTTTCATTATAGCTCCTATATCTTTTAAAATCCTTTTATAAATTTCGCGACTTTGAGGCATCTGAGTGATCCTTAAAATAGCGAAGTAAATAATAGAGCAGAGTTAGAAACATTCAACTACAGAGTCTAGTTAATAGGAATTTTAGAGCGTCTGCTAAAATACGGATCCATCGGTCAATTACTGTCATGTAAAAACCCACGCAAAGTGATAGAAAGGTCTCGTCAACTTAGGTAAGGGCACTCAGCATCCCACGTCTCTTATAGAATCTATTGTTCAATGTCCACCTCCTCATGAAAACTAATAAAATAGCAAGTGCGAAATACGATACGCAATTTATCTTAGGAATAAGTAAATTTCTGCCACTATCTCTGTCTCTGATAATGATCGAGTTTCCAGTGTGTGGGTGAAGGTAAATAAATAGCACTTATAGTCCTACGCTCTAATCAAACCCTCGAGGAGAGTGTAATCAGTGCAATAACGCCCTCGGAAGTTCGTTGAACTTTCCAAATGTTAATGTTCCTACACGCATTGCCATCTAGTGGCGTAATTAAAAACTAAACAGTGAGATAAGCCACTGCTGCCATCTAGGTTCACTGAAACGAACCTACAGTTGGTTCATTGCAACTGTGAGTAGTTCCGCTACTCAACGCCAGATGGCAGTGTTACATGTTTAGGTTAATTTGAAAATATTTTCATATAAGAAAAGTTTAAAAAGAGTAATTTAAATAAAAACAATATTACCACCTTCAGGACTTTCTTCTTGCATATACGCCCCAGTTAAGTAGCGATGGACTAGTGCCGATTTCCCACTGTCCGGTGAACCCAAAACTCCAACCCGAAGTTCTGTTACACCTCGTGACGCGGTCCATTCCTGGCTATTCACGAATGAATCTGTAAAGAGAGTTAACAATAGGTTAATATTGATGTTTAATGATGAACGACCCCGACCATATCTAGAGCTGACCTCTAGCGGTAGTGAAAGAAAGCAAAACGTTTTTACAATATGATAATAGATGGCGCTGACAACAAAAATGATCATTAAACCGTAATTTCAGTTTCTTGTTGATAAAAATTCGTTGGTAAAATTAAGTAATTACCGTATTATTGCGTAGTTAGTACATTTCAGAGTTATGTGAATTACATGATTAGTTAGATAAAACAAATATACCGGTAAAATTGATCAATGGAAGGAAATGGAAGTAGGAAGCCATTTATCAAAGGCATTTTATAAGTAGTTAAATAACCAACTTTATTCTCACAAAATAAATGTATTTAAATTATATGCATGTAACGAAGCAACTTTCACTGGTATCCCTTACTTCCTGGATACGGTCAGAATGTTAGATAAACCGAGGAATGGAACCAGTTCTGTCACTGTTCCAATCAACCGTGAACAAGCGTAACTTTAGACCGGTTTGTATAAGTTGTATAATTATTTACACTAATAAATTATTGTAATTAATGCTATGTTATCTCATATTCGCTAATCCGTTGGCTGATTAACCTAGATTAATATGGTAGTTTGTTAGTGAAAAAATATGTAGTTTTATGTAGATAGTAGCGAATGATGTCATGTCTGATATAAATGAGATTATGCATGTATTAGACACATCGTATAAAGATTCAATAATTATGATTGGGGTGACGTACGCACGACGGCCAATCAAGCAATATCAAACCAGTTTATACGGATCTCTCATTGTATAGGAAATCTATACAAAGCGAGTCCAAGTTATACTGGAAATGTACAGCTTCATGTGCCACCGTGTGTACCACCGAGTTCACTAAGGGTCGACCATTTTTCAACCTTATAAATTAGGACATAAGGGTGAATAGGCGCAGACCGTCAGTGGTCTCTGTAGTACTGAACCTTGTAGTTGAGAAATATTAAGCGGACGTCCTCAGGCTAGACTCAAGCGGTATTTCATGTAAAGACTAGAATGCCACCTTCTCTCTAACACTGGTTTTCTTAAAGATGACCTCAAGACGTTAGCAAGCCAGACTGCTAATAACATAACATAACATTACGCTTGTATTTCCCGATGAGTTAGGGAGAGGTGTACCTAATTATAATACACCCACATTTCGCCAGTCCCATGTAATATGGGGCGAAGCTATTGTCGGGCACAAATCTAGACTCCGTGCAGCCACAGAGTCTGTGCCCGGTTGTCGGTAGTAGGCCTACTGAGAAAATTTCTGGTGGAAAAAACCCAATAACACCAAACAAACCTCTTGAATAACAACAAATGAAATAAAAAATGTTAGATGATGACCAAGACCATCAATCCGTCTGCTAAGCGGTGACTTTGTCCTTGAGTCTCGTGTCTAGCAGGCTGTTCTGTACCAAAGACTGACAATTCGGAAAATTCACATCAAAAGTAACATCCTCAATAGTATCGCCAAATTGTTTTGAAAACGAATTTAGTACGACAACAAGCGGTGGATGTTATGGTTTCAATGTTAAACAATTAATAGTTAGGTAGTACACACGGCTGCACATGAAGCTGTACATTTCCAGTATAACTTGGCCTCGCTTTTTTTTTTTTTTTTTTAACGTTGTAAAATCATCAAATGAGTCCTCCCACCCAGGGCAGAGCGGGAGGGACTGTCAGACTTGTACTGACTAAAATCCACGGTGTCCTTCAGTAGCCCTTTATGTTCCAGGGTCACGGTAATTCTATGAGTCCCGCGACCCCGGCAGGCTTTGGCCCTCTAGAGGGGGGCCCCGTCATTACCCTGACACTCTTTAAGGCGCGCGTGGAACACAACGCGCCGTCGACCCGGGCATGGTCCATGGTCGGACAGCGAGTCGCCCATTACTCGCCGCCCGCATGCGCGCCTACGGTGGCCGGAGATCGTCTACCGACGTCCGGCGCCGTAGGCGTCTACCACTGCGGCTGGTGTGGAGGGAGGACGCTGTCCTCTCCCTCACGCGGCCCGCCTCCTCCTTCGCGAGCATGACTGCTTCGACTTGGCCTCGCTTTGTACAGATTTCTTATACAATGAGAGATCCGCATAAACTGGTTTTGTATAGCTAGTTGGCAGTCGTGTGTACTAGTGGTTGCTACTACCATATCTGTTTTCTCATTAAGTCAGGATTTACGCGACTACCTCTAGCAGGTTGCTAGATAACATCTGAACCACGATCCGGGCCATATCCATACTCTTATATGTAGGTAATATTCTCCACATCCATACTAATATTATAAATGCGAAGTGGACGTTCAACACAATTTAGATTGCCATCGTCACGCTAAAAGGAAGAAGAATTCAACAGTAACGGCTGAACCGATAGCTCGTGGAGGACGTGGTGAGCGCTCTGTTCCCTTCGCGAGGGGAGCATCCTCCCCCGCCTATGGCTCCGCCGCCGCGTGCGGTGCCGGGAGCGGACCATACCGATGACGATGACGACATTCCGGAGGTGACTGGGGTAGACCTGAGAGTGGCGGTACGCAGGCTGAAAGCCAGAAATACCGCCCCGGGACCCGATGGCTTGCCTGGTAAAGCCTGGGTCCTGGCCTCTGAGGCTCTCGGGCCCCGACTGGAAGGGCTCCTAAGCGCATGCTTGGAGAGAGGCCAGTTCCCGCTTCGTTGGAAGACGGGGAAGCTGGTCCTCATCCGAAAGCCAGGGCGCCCTGCGGACTCTCCGTCCGCATACCGGCCCATCGTATTGCTCGACGAGGTGGGCAAGCTCTTTGAAAGAGTCATTGCCAACCGCCTCGCCGGGCACCTTGTGGGGATGGGGCCGGATCTTGCGGAACACCAGTTTGGTTTCCGCAAGGGGCGCTCAACGGTGGATGCCATCATGCGCGTGAGAGCCCTCACGACGGGGGACGCGGTGTCCCGGGGCGGGGTCGTCTTGGCGGTGTCTCTTGACATCGCCAACGCCTTCAACTCCATGCCCTGGAGCTGCATTAGGGAGGCACTGCGGTATCACCGGGTGCCGACCTACCTTCGTCGTGTGGTCGGGGACTACCTGACGGATAGGGCCGTCATCTACCCCGGTCGGAGCGGAGAATGGAACCGGCGAGAGATGTCGTGCGGTGTTCCACAGGGATCGGTTCTGGGACCGGCCTTGTGGAACATCGGTTACGACTGGGTGCTGCGCGCCGACCTCCCTAGCGGCGTCAGCGTAGTTTGCTACGCTGACGACACGCTGGTACTGGCACAAGGGAGGTCGCACGAGGCGGCGGCCGAAAACATGACACGCGGGGTTGCGATAGTCGTGGAGAGGATCCGGCAATTGGGTCTCGAGGTGGCATTGCACAAGTCCGAGGCCATGTGTTTTCATGGGCCTCGGAATGCGCCACCGTCGGGATCCCTACTGACGGCAGGAGGGGTCTCCATCGGCGTCGGGTCGACGTTGAAGTACCTAGGACTCGTCCTCGACAGCCGGTGGAACTTCGTGGAGCATTTCCGACGTTTGGCTCCCAAACTGGAACGGACAGGGGCTGCCTTTAAGCGGCTCTTGCCCAACCTGAGGGGTCCGAACGCCTCCTGCCGGAGGCTCTACGCGGGGGTCGTGCGGTCCATGGCCCTTTATGGGGCCCCGGTGTGGGCGCGTTCTTTGAAGCGGCGAGCCGCCCACTACCTGAACGCGCCCCAAAAGGTGATAGCCATAAGGCTAATCCGCGGGTACCGCACGATCTCCGGTGAGGCGGCTAGCCTCCTTGCCGGATTGCCGCCATGGGATCTGGAGGCGATAGTCCTCGCGCGCCTGCACGAATGGCGCGCGGAGGCACTAAGTCGGTTGGAAACTCCGCTGCCGCGGCAAATTGCCGCTCAGCGGACAGACCTCCGGCGTGATCTCATGGCGACATGGAGAGAGCGACTGTCGCAACCCCGTGCAGGGCACGCCACCATAGTGGCGATAAGTCCCCTCTTTGAGGAGTGGCTAGAGAGGCGCCACGGCGCCCTCACCTACCGCCTGACGCAGGTCCTCACCGGACACGGTTGTTTCGGGAGGTTCCTGCACCGGATCGGGCGGGAGGAAACGCCCGGGTGTTTCCATTGTGAGGATCGTCCGGAGGACACGGTGGAACATACCGTGGAGGTCTGCCCCGCTTGGGCGGAGCACCGTCGTGTCCTCGTTGCGGCGATCGGCGGCGGCGATCTCTCGCGTCCGGCCCTGGTTCAAGCCATGGTCCGGAGCGAGAGGGAATGGGAAGCCGTCACCTCCTTCTGCGAAGCAGTCATGCTAGTGAAGGAGGTGGCGGGACGTGAGAGGGAAAGAACCTCACGTCCCAGCCGCCGCGGGAGACGCCCTGGGCGTCGGGGGTCACGTGGTGGCTCCCGGCCACCGTAGGCGCGGGCCTGTGGACGGCGAGCTATGGGCTAGCTCGCCGTCCGGCCGTCTTCTGACGACAGGCCGTGTCGATGGCGCGTTCGTGTTCCACGCGCGCCTCAAAGAGATGTCAGCAACGATGTAGGGGTCTGCAAGGACCGATGCCTGCCAGGGCTGCGGGACTGTTCGAAAGAGATACCGTGGCCCTGGAACACAAAGGGCAAAGAAGGAACATGGATGGGTTTTAGTCAGTACAAGTCTGACACTCCCTTCCGCTCCGCCCAGAGTGGGGGGGGTCATTTGATGATTTCCCATCCGGAAAAAAAAAAAAAAAAAAAAAAACGGCTGAACCGATTTTCATGAAAGGCACACAGCTATACCATGACCTCAGATAGGATATAGGATACTTTTCATCCTGCTAGTACGGTCCCGTGGGATAATGTCCAACGTATGTATAAGCGGTTTGCAAGGGCTGGTGGTGGCTGGTGGCGGTGGTAATATAAATACATCATACAGGTAGCGTATAAAATTACAGCCTGAAAAGAAAACTAAATTTGCTAAATGTAGGCACATACACCATCTTCAAATAAACCTAATTTGCTTATATAACTCGTAAGTGCTAAATTGCGAAAAACGCCGATAATAATGTTATGTCAACTTGCGCTGAAAGTGTTCTGTTATGTAACGTAATAGCGTATTGCTATTTAATGGATATTTTAGCATATTCATGAGGACTGCTGAAAACGTGAGCAGTATATATTTGTAAGATCAAGATGTTAATAGCCTAATTCGTGTTGACATTATGCCTAGCCTATTGGCAACTTTAATGCTCCTCAAAGGATCCCCTATCTGGGTACTGTCTACCCGTAGGTGTTGCAAAGGGTAACTAATATTAGATTAGCTTGATTAACTAATCTTAATGTAGGCCCTTTTGCAAGGCTCCCAAGAGAAACTGTAAAAATGCGAGACATTATTATCAGCAGCTCTATTGAGCTGATTGATATAATTATAAAAATAACATAACGCCTGTAATCCCCGAAGGGTTAGGCAGATGTGTACCTAATGGTACACCCACATTTCGCCAGTTATGTTTAAGTCCCATGTAACAGGGGGCGAGCTTATTACCATCAACCGTGCTCAAATCCAGACTCCGTGGCTGCTACTCAGAAATTCCTGATGAAAAAATCCAATAAGACTTTGTCCGATCCGGGAATCAAACCCAGGACTCAGGACTCAGGAGCCGCGCTTGCGGCCACTCGACCAACGAGGCAGTCTAATATAATTATATCATCAATCATAAAACCTCAAATCACATGAAAATCCCGCGTAGTGGATTACGACCCACTCGCTCTCCCAGAGACGGGGCCAGTGTCCCAGCAGCGGGAACAACCAAGCCCACTATGTTATGTAATCATAAAGTTAAAGTGACTGCCGCGCGTTCCAAAGAAAAAGCTATAAAAGATAGAAGGTACAATAAAATTCCAATAATATGGTATTTTCTATAAGTTTCTCCTAACATAAAACGTTTTGCGCGTGCCTGAAGCTCAATGGATGTCCGATAACATTTGTCACAGTGTGGCCATGAAATTATATGGTGCAATGCATAAACGGTAGCGAGGCCATATCACCTACTTTCTTCATAGGAAAATCAGTTGCATATTTTATTTCTTGCAAATTGATCGCGTCGAAAACACATTAAGCGTATCCTCAAAAGTTTTATTTTATTTTATTTCCTTACAGCTAGGATACAGATAGTTGACAGTTAGTGAAAGAAGGCCAATTAAAACTTTTCACTGACAATATTAGGGAAGCACAAGAAACTTCTCATTTGCTCTATACATCAATGTTCTTTAAGTTAGGTTTTTACGCAACGGCAAAGGCGTGTTAGCAATTTTCAGGATTTATGTTTCCGAGCGAGATTTTTTTTGTTACACAGAGCCTTTCGCTTCTTCCATTAAAATCGCTGCAGCTTCCATATTGGGACTTCCCCCGCGTCGAATCCACAAAGGAACTTAATGTGAATATCTTCGAGCATAACATTGCAACATTCTTTTACAATGTTCACGTAATTTACCCTCACTGGTTTCATTTGAGGTATGTCATGATGACTTGGCATTGGCAAGTAAATCGTCAGCGAGTATTATTTGAAAAAATACGTAAATAATAAATATAAAGTATCTTGACTTGGGTCGCGAGGTTGTCGACATGTGGGATGTGGACTCAGCGATCATTGTGCCGATAGTTGTATCAGCCCATGGCTTAATTGCCAATAGCCTCGACAATACCTAAGGAGGCTCTCGTTAGGCAGCTGGATCAAGGGCTTGATTCAGAAAGCGGTACTCCTGGACACGGCTCGTATTGTTAGGAGGTTCCTCTCTCTGGAGCCCTGACCGCCAGTAACTTCGACCCTGTTCCCGATACCGGTAGGCTACCATTTTTAATATTTTTAATGTTTTTATATTGTTTTTAAAAAAATGTTAATTGTTAATTTATAAAAATGTAATTAATTTGTAAAGATAAAAATAAAGGAAATATACATAATGTGACTTTAATATAGTCCCGTATTGTGTAAAATAACTTAAGTAAAAAATAAACGGCGGTCACTAGTTTTGCCAGTAGACTACTACTTACTAAAATATCCAGATGGATGTGTTGAACTCAATAAACTGCACTCTACTGATACAATTCCTTATTCGTTAACCTGTTTAAAGCTGATTTTATGAGACAAGAAATAAACAACTCAAAATGAAAGAACCACGTAAAACCTCTGATTTACACTTCGCAAAAGAATCAGCGCAGTTAAAAACTAGTTAGTATTCACACAAACCTCACAATAGTCCATAAATGAAAATCAAACAGAATAAAAGTTCCTCAAAAGAGTTTTTACGACATGTTTACAAGCAAACGAATCGCTATCATTAACGTATGGTTCCGTACTAAATTACTTTTATTGCTAACCAGACACCTATAAATCAGTTTTGGGGTCCGGGGTCCTTTAGACCAACGTATATAGGGTTAAATTAACATTCATGGGACAGCCCATCGGGTTTTACGGCGTCGTCAAGGTGTGAAACGAGAGCTTAATCGTGTTTTTTGGCACTCGAAGTTATGGGGCTAATCTTGTAAGTTGTCAAAATTTATGGGGCTTCTTTGAATATGGGGCTTGAAAAAGTGCGACATGACTTTTAGTGCGCAGTTATGGGTTCTATGAAAACAGTAATCGTTGTCATGATACGATATAGTTACTTGTTAGTGTACTACCGAGACGGTCGACCTATTTTCAACCTAATTACTTACGGCTTAAGGGTTAAAAGTGGCCGACCGTCAGTCTACCACTCCGTAGTACATTAAAATATTAGTGTCTGTCTGTATTCTTGGATAGTTTTGAAAATACTTAAGACGATATCTGCCAGCAAAAGTATGCCCAAACACTTTTTTCCAAGCCGAGCCGCAGGCAAAAACAGTACAATACAGTACAATAAGATAATCTAGCACAAAACGTTTCATAAGTTAAATAGTAATTGTTTCCATTTTTATTCATTTTCAAATTAAAGCTTTCTACTTTCCTTTTACAAAGCTTAGCTTTGCAAAGGATTGTTTCAGTAAAGGTCCTTTGAAATAATATTATTTTAATCTCGTCTCGTTTTTATTAAAACAGTATGGCTGCGTCTATTTAGCTTGGCCATACTTATAAAAGCAATTTAGGTAAAGAATAGGGATTTGTTCTGAAAATATAATGTTGGCGTAGCGTTAAGCAATCGTGCTGACATAGTATTGCCTAGTGCCTTGAGATACCAACCCTGGTATCTATAATGAAGTTAAAGTAATTACCCCAGTTTAAGTACTTACTTATGCACCAATAGACAAGGATTTGAACGAAGTAAGAACCGTCAAAGAAAGCAAAGTTAAGAATTATAACTTTTGACAGTTCCAACTTCAAGCAATTACTAAACTACAGAATAAAAATCGTATCTAAAATAATGACTTTTACTCAAGTAATCACTTTGATTTGTTTAAGATACGGGTGTTATAAGACTTTAAGACCTATGTTTTATTCAGGGTTGCTATTCAAGTGTTGTAATTTCCTATCCCTATATTAATTAATTTGGGGTCTTAAATCTTATTCTTTCATGCAACTCTAAGCTCTGTTTAGTCTTCACTTCATTCAAAGTCACTTCATTCAAAGTCATAACGTTTTTCAGACAACCATTCTTTGATCTATCTCCTTTCCTATAAAAGGAGTTTAAGAAGAAAAAACAGAAGTTAGTCAAAATTACTTAGGTTTTAGCTAAATTCGTATTGAGATTCTAGATATATCAAATAGAACCTCAAGCATCCCTCTTATTCTTAGTCGTTCACTCTTGACTCATTAGCTCTTGGTCATGGTCATGGGGGGTCGCACACAACTGCGGTCGCTGCCTTCGCGATCCTTTTCCACCGGTCTCCATTGGCTGCATGGCGAGCACATTCTGCCAGAGGGATCTTGGCGACAGATTTAATGGAATCCGTCCATCGTGTTGGAGATCAACCACGTGGTGTCGTGCCTTAGACTACCCTGAATCACCAAACGCTCCATGAATCAGGGAAGGGCATCAGGATGTCAGGCATCTCTTGAAGAGAACAATTTAAAGCCTCAGTGAAGTAATCAAGGATTCCTAGACTAGAAGCAAGGCAAGGACGGCTCACCTCAGGCGGTAAGCTGGGACTAACAAGATCATATGACCTAAGGCTCTTGCAAAGTTGCAAGGATTTCGCGGTGAATGCAATTTCACCTTCGATTGCTACCTACTCTATTACCTTTAGTAGATAATCTTAAACTTCAAGGAGATGCTAAAAGATTGTCTTCGTTTGCTGTGCTCATTTTGACAATGATCAATTCATTTTGACCTTTGCCGTTTTAATTTAAGAGAAGGGTCGATCAACTCGTTGAGCTTCTGATCGCAAGCGTTTATGCTGAGCATGAGGTCCTGGGTTCGGTTTCCGAGTCGGGTAAAGCGGTATTGGGGTCTTCCATAAAAAAATTCTCAGTAGTAGTCTGGACTTGGCCCGGTTGTAGGCAATAGGGTCGTCCCTTATTATATGAAAACACACAGGGAAACAGAAATGCTGTAAAAAAGATCCCTGTCGCTCTGTTCGGGTTCTAATCTCACGACATGGAATGGTGTGAGAATGGTCAACCTTGGTTCAATCAAAATATTGCATGTTTAAAATCTGTGATTATGATCAGTTAGTCAGCTTTAATAATAGTATAGGGTTCCTAGTACCAGACTTTTAACTAATTGACCTTACCCAAATCTGTTGTTAATTAGAGCGACACACGAAAAGCGTTATGATTGCTGGATGACCTTGACCCCGCCCACTGTGACGTGACGACACGCCTACGTAACGAAATTAACAGCAAGTCAGCTAGACCTAACTTTTGATAATGACAATGACGTAGGCGGGTTTAAATAAATGAGTCAGATTGGTGGTAAAATTAATGTTAAACAACCAGCCAGTCTCGTACTCTGACTGAAAATGGACGATTGGACGTATGTAGTTGATTCAGAAATAGTCAGACAATAAAACAAGAGAAAGTAAATCATAAAAGCTCACGGCATTTGCAACTATTGTCTCAACCAACTATATGTTTAGCTAGTTTTTCGCAAATTGCGTACATTTTGGTCCTTCGAGCCGGATGAAGCGAAGATCTCAGTAGGCCACTTCTTAGCGCTGACGGTGTATTCTGTTGTTGGCGCGTGCAACTTTTGCATGTTCACGGTTGAACAGGGCTAATGCAAAATGCTCTGTAGAGATAGTTTAAGAGAGGTTCGCTGCCCTAGGTTCACTTCTTAAGTCCGCTTCACATGACTGCAAACTTAAAAAAGGAGAACAAGAAACTGATATGGACACTATAAGGTCTGAAGAGCAAAGTCTTGCCAGGCTTCATCTTTTTGTATTCCAAAATTCAGTTGAACCATCTGCTAATTAAAGCCTGCTTCGCACTGTACCTTATCCGTTTACCCCTTTAGTTAGTACACTGTCATTCCGCAGTCCGTTGTATGGTTGGGGAAGGGGGAACGCGTTGTACCGTGCGATGGGAAGCGCCGGAGCATCCGTGTGGCTTCCTTCCGTAGCCAAATGACTGCCTGGGACTTGTCACTGGCTACTGGGAATATGGCGACTTTTAATTATACTTTTTTGAGGAAAATTGGTTTGTTGATGACGTCAATTGGGAGTATAAGCTGGTTGTGATTTTTAAAATTGTAGTGTTTGTGTTTGTATGCGATCGTTGGTGAAATGTGGCGCGATTTTGTCGAGTTCGTGAAGTTTTGTAGTGAAGACTTGAAGAGTAAGAGTATACAAGACGACATGGAGGAAGAAAGTACACTTAGGTAATGAAACATTGGAAGGCTACATTTACATTATTCTGACGGTCATCTAAATAACAACTCAAACATTCTGTTCTTGGGTGAGTGTTACTATTTTCAGAACGAAGTATCTAATTAACTTAGGGAAAAATACGGAATAAAATCTTCCCGAGCAGAAAGGCCCCCGAATCTAAGAACCAATACGATACAAACGGCTGATAGCAACACATCACACATTAACATTAGCAGACAGAGGCAGAGCCCTTAAAATCTCAGATCAATGAAGTAACTCAATACTCCACAGCCTCCGATAGATTCGTGTTAAGTTTCCACACTCTATAGAGCACACAAAATGCTAAGAGCTTTCAGTGGGAGGATTGGATTACTCAACATAGCTTAGATGGGAATCTGCACGGTTGCTATGGTAACGGCATGTGCGAATTGGATCAGACGGGTAATGTTTGATGGGGTCGGTAATGGAGCAGATTTACACACGATCTTATGTATGGTGGATTAAAATGTGTGAAAATGGATGTAAAAAGGAGGAAAGAGGAGGTTTTGAGAGTTGGAAAATGGCAACTTACGAAATAATAAAACTCGTTGCTAGGACCGTGATTTTACTTTGTTGACATTTAAAACTACAATGGATAGTTAGCAGCTGAAGACGTATTTTTCTGTAATTCTACGAACAGTGGACCCAATTTAAAATTATTTCCAGCTTCAAGTAAAAGAAGACGTTCCGCCATGTCAAATATATCAGACCCATTTCCGACGGATTTACATAAAAAATTTGTTGAGATGTCCGAAAACTGTATCTTGACCAATTTATTGACGCCACTCCCAATAAAATTCTATCATCTTTAACATCCTCAAATTAAGATCCAAAATCGAATGGATCTAACGTTTTTCAAATACAAAAATGTCATTTGTAAAGTCTATTCATCTATTGTGTAGCCACAGATATAAATCCCGCGATGCCCTGTATTTGCTAAGGAACAGTGACATGAATGGAGAGGACATCTGCCCATTCAAGTAGAATTTACTACTAATTCCTTGTGTTATTTTTTCTTTGAGTGGACACACGCTGGGCTCATTATTCGGGCATTCTTTTGAGCACGCGTTGGACCGCCTACGGGACTTAAATGATGAGTAAGTATTAGAAGTAATTGTATGGTGATAAGAGTCTGAAGTTCGCAATGTGCAATGGTGATGATATCTTTAAATGTAGTCAGCATGCTGTCAGCACAGATTGTATTAGAAGATCCGTAGATCTTCTAATACAATCTGTTTATGTAAATTATGGTAGAGATTCAAGTGTAGAGGAGAAATGAAATCGTCGACGCTGTGTAGGTAAGCGGGCTCATCAATAATTGTTCTATGTCCGTGTGAAAAGAGGCCATTTCACAACAAAAACACCGCTAAAAGCTGATAATATTAACAGTACAGATAAAAATAATGGCATAAAAGGTCTACAATCGAAAATCTAGTTAATATTTAGCGTGACCTTTCCTGGCGAAAAACTTATCTTGAAAGAGGATTTCCAGTGCTTTGAAAATAAACAATTCTGCCTATTAAAGGACAAAGGTTCACGTCCACCCACCTGACAGACCCTGGCCATGATGCCAAAGGTCGGAACAGAAGTCAAGCGGAAACAATGAACTCAGACACAAGGGTATGAAGGCTGTGGGTAGGAATGGTACAGTCGGGATGAAATATAAGTAGTCGTTGTACGTAAAGATTCTTCTTCAAGAAGAATCTTTAACCTACATACTGGCAAGGATGAAACAGCGATAAAGATGAATGATGATTAAAAAACAGAGTTAAAAAGTACATTGTGGTAAATACGAATTTTGTTTGATTTTTACAAGACGTGGAATCTGGAACAGAAATAATAAGATAGAAAGAAACAGAAACTAGTTTTTAGATGATGTAGAGATTCCCTACTTACTAGAACTTAATTTGATATTGGTCTGTACACACGGCGGATCATAAAGCTGTACATTTCCAGAATAACTTGGCCTTGCTTTATATAGATTTCCCATACAATGAGAGATCCGCATAAACTGGTTATTAGCTTGATTGGCCGTCGTGCGAACATGCCTGTTGGTTTTTTTGTATGTTAGACATTGAGGCTCGAAATACATGAATTCTCTAAAAATTTGAAAAGACGCTGGTGATTACGACACCTGAAAAACAAAGACGAACTGGTAGGGTAACACAAACAATGTCAGGCGTGAAGTTATGTCGTTTTAGAAACAAGGAAGGAGTCTTTAGGAATTTCATCGTTGCTAACTACGAGTTTCCTATAAATATCTGTTGCTATATTGATATTAAACTTACGGCGCTCACTGTACAAAAGGTATCTAAACATTTTCTACGTGGGAGTTTATAACAAAGATCAAAGAGATCCTCCGCCCAGGAATGTTCAATGATAATATTATTTTATCATTCCAAGTGTTTGTAATTCCTGACGAGCACTGTGCCTTTTTGTAGTGGTATTAATTAGCTGTTAAGGAATTAGAAAACTGTTTTGTGTTTATTTCATAAATTATACACTGTGCCTTTTACACAAATTCTGGGATATAATATGCCTTTTTCGTTCCAAACGCAAAATCACGCAAATCGTCGATGTGTCTCAAAAGGCTGCTATATGTCTGTCGCATGCTGAAAGAGCAGTGGGCCCGTCAAGCCAGGATTGGTGCCCTGAAACAGTGACACGCGGCAGCGGCAGACCACGAAGGAGATGGCGGGACGAACTAGAGACATCTAGTTCGTCCAAGTCTCAAGGAAGACATTCCTTGAGACTTGGAAAGAAGTAGCACAGAATCGTGACCGTTGGAAGGAATGGAGGGAGGCATTTGCCCAGCAGTGGGACGAGATGAGCCATACGAGCTGTATGAGCAAGCAAACTAACAGGGGTAGTGATTAAGCAGTCTGAGTATGTGTAGAACTAGAAGAAAACCACGTTTTCATTTTTGGCTGACGGAAAAACTCAAAGTTCACAAAACTAGCGATGTTAGTTTAAAAAAAAACAATTATTCTTCATTACAGCACTTATTACCAAGGTCAAAAACCATATTTTACATTACTTCAAAACAAAATGCAATGAGGCGAAGCAATCACTGCATTTCCGGGCACTCGGCCATAAAAAAAACTGTCATGGTCACCGAAACCATTGACATTTTCTTCTTATTTCCCCAACTTAACCTTTATCTCTGAAAGTCTGTATACATAAAAAAAGGCTATTGTTTTACAACCTTTAGAACACAATGGTGCGTGACTGTACCGGCCTTGTTTCCACTGGAACATTTGTGTTTCAATGACACGGAAACGTAGATAAAGTATTGTATAGATATAGATTAGCTCTCGGCTTATGACTACCAAGATATAATTATTCTACGACAGTACTTGTAAACTGATACTATTAGTAGTATTGTATTTTTTTAATGGGACAAGCTTGCCACTATTCCCAAACTACTGCAACCCCTGAAAGCCAGAATCAACAGTGGCGACCACCAGAAAAGCACAGAGACAATGAAGCTCGACGAAGTCCAAGAGAAATAATTTAACTGTCTTGGATCCCGCAACGAAATTAATCAGAAAAGAGTAGTGGAGGAGTAGGAAAAGTGGTATTGTATGTATATCGGGCTGGTGTCCGAACTCTAGGCCCAAAGCGCGTATTTTGCGTTTGGATGGGAGAATCGATCACTCGCTCCACCCCAGCTTCCCAAGAAAGGCCAGCAACGTCTTCGTATTACTGACGATCTCACGGAGAGTACCTCGATTACCGAAATACTTTGCCTTGTATCTAATATTTTCCAAAGAAATCGTATCGTGACAGCTAGTGATAGCCAATTTGTTGGGCCTCAGCTGTTCGGTGCCAGACAAAAAGTTTGCATACGAGAAGGAGATGGAGATAACATATTTCTGTCTCGTTTACTTATACCACTGTATCTAGTAAGTGGGTCCTTGTCTAATTCATACTCAGTCTACTTACAGAGTAGATAAATGATGATTATAATAGCAGTATGTCATTCAATTGTGTTGAGAATTCAGTTGATTGCGGTTTCATTGGACACTGATTTGGATATGATGTGGTTTGTGTCAATATTGTGACGGTTGTTCATGTAACTTAATTGATAACGGACTGTGTGTCGATAATTGAATGTGGGGGTCATTATTGTGGGGGACCTTCTTGAAAGAGGACTTTTGGCCGAAAGGTGTCGTATTCCGAGGACGGTTACGCGACACCACGCAGCAAAACACGACGCCGTCAACGATTCGTGTCTAGTTTTTAGTTGAATAAGGTTTTTTATATGTATTAGTTTATAAGATTATTTTGTGTATTTGTATCTATGGGCCTCAGTTGCCTGACAATAAAATGATTGATTGATTGATTATTTTGTTTGGCAAAGTTATGTAGAATGTAAAGCATCACTTCTAATTCTTGCACAGCGTCCAGATTTTTCACAATATGGTTTCACTGTATTAGTGGAGGCGCTTGCGGCTACATAATAACAGACACTCGGCGTCCATCCTCAGGCTAATCCGCGCTTGCCTAGGTTGGTCCGTGGATGGGTGACCATACATTACATATCGAGTTTCCTCCGTGCTCCAGAAAGCACGTTTATTTAGATCTTTGACAGCCGTTACAGCTAGTTATTGGCCCAGAAGTCTGACGACCAGTCTTACCAATGGGTACGATACCCAGTACTAACTGGGTTGTGGAGGTCTGCATCCGGTTAGACTGGAAGCAGACACTTATATAGTTGGGAAAAGGCTAGGCAGATGATGGTGTTACTGTCTAAATTAGTAGTTTTTTTTTTATGGAGCACTCGGTCTGTTACTACCTATGAAATTATTGTTTTTTTCTCAGCTGTGTTTAGAAATATGACATTAGGTACTGGCCGAAATATACAAGCAATCATCATTATTAGCCCATTAAAGGTAAGACTGGTTTTTTATTTTATCAACGCTACCTATTATTTTACCTAACTAAGCCATTTCCTAGTTTAATTCTGAAACCAGTACTATCTAGTTCTATTTAATCGTTCCTTCTGCAGACATCACTTACGCGTCTGCTTACCCCGTAATTACTGTGACGTCACTTAGTCGGGTGCGCCGGCGCCGCGTGGTTGCATCTTAAATTAAGTTGCTATAATAACATTAGTGTTGACTAACATGTGATGGTAGGGTTGTCAACTTCTGCATCCTGTGTTTGTTTGTTTGCCACGCTTCAACGGCTGAACGCATTCGGATGAAATTTGGCACAGGGATAGACCATACCTTTACGCCACAGGATGCTTTTTATCCTGATAATATCTGACATCGAAATAAGCTTTAAGATAAAAAGGCTGTTTTCGTGATATTTTGTCTGCTGCATATTTCCGAATGCCAACTAAGACTGAAATTTTACGTAGTCTTCGTTTTTAGCCAACGAAAAAAAAGGAGGAGGTTGTCAATTCGACGCGTATACTTTTTTGTTTATGTATGACCACGCATAACTTTTTAATTGTATTTACAAGACTATAAACCTGGCTTAGAAAACGTTAGTGCCTAAGCATTTGTTATGACTACATTTTACAGAAGTATTTCAACAACCATTGTTAGGTTTAGACGCTTTTAAAACTACAGCGGTCTGTTGACAGTTTAGGCCACGCATGCTACCTGTACCTTGCATTACCTCGCCTCGTCTTGCATTAAAGTACTCGTGGCGGAAAGTGTATCAAGATTGATGCAGCAATTTTCGTGATTTGCGAGATAATAAAAGTGTCATCAAACCACCATAATCAATGCTTACCAGAAAAGCTTTGCAGGACGTCATTTCCAGTTTCCACGTTTCTTCATTAGTTACAAATACAATGAAGTCGTTATATTTTGAAAAGTTCCCGGAAGTTCTTTTTATAAACCTATTACAATCACGCCAAAGCTATTAAACAGTATAATAAAGTGTGTAAAATTGAATAACATAATAGTTTTCCACAATAGCCCTGAGTACGACAATTTTATTTAAAGGCCTTGTTAAAAACGTTTCGAGGTTATTACCAGTTAGCCTTGACACGCCATGTTCTATATCGTTTTCATGCTAATTTCTATTTTCATGTTTAAAAATAATTTAAACGAGCAGAAAATAATATGTCGCTTTCAATACTTAATACATGATTCTATGTTTAGCAGAAATTATGGCAATATTATTCAAGTTTTTCGTCGAAGGAATTAGGAAAAAATAACTTTCCATAAATTATAATTCATTTAAATAAATCAAATTAGCAACGTGATCGACAACCCTATTTAACAAGACCTGACCAAACTCACAACTACAATCAAATCACGCGAATTACAACCTTATTTTCCGACGCAACAAGGAACAACGAACCGCAGTAAACACAAGCAATCAAGTTAGATCTAAAAATAGCTACTGTATGAACTAATGAGCGCAATTTTGCGTTAAATCGCTCTGAGATGGAGCTTTAAAAGGAACTGTCGCCGTTATCGCAATGTTCTGCTATGCCTCAGTTGTATGATTATGAAATACTGTACTTCATATTTGTATGATGAGGGATACCATAGAATGTTATGGGAAATGTGTGTGGCAGTAGCGAAGGGTCAATATTTGTAAGAGGTAAGCTGGAGTACATATTATCTTTAATGTGATTATATTATTTGTTCCTGACTGTGCCATTTTTCAAAGGGAAACCAGTAGGAATCGAGTACGGAACCTTCGCCACTGGTGTGTGGTAAGGTAAGCACTATACATATTTGTGTAATCTTAGATGAGGAATCTAGAGATCTATGATTTCGTAACTACATCGCGCCCTGGCAAGGCGTAAAAGGAAATACAATATTACGAAGTTTTTTTGAGGGAGGTAACGGGTTTCTTTAGTTTGGTTGAAATAAGGTATTGGTTTTCCTATTTGGTTGTTATATGATGCTAAATACATATTTGTAACATAAATCAACTAAAATCGACTATAACCAAAGAGACTTAAAAAGATAAATATTTAAATGTCTTTGACTAGAACCTATGTGTATGATTTGGCTTCGATCATTAATTTATTGTAGTTTGTGATTTGGGTATTCTAAAGTGATTTAGGAAACTCAAAATGCTTTTAAAAAGTTGTATGACTATTAGGAAACCGAAAGTTTCTGACTTGGACCGCTCACAACCCCTGAATCATACGGCGCCACATGTCGCCTGAACGCTGATTAATTGACGCAAGCGCATCCGATAATGTTGCAAGTGAGTGCTTGCTTCTCGCGTCTTTGTCGTTAATTCAAATATTAGGATACAAAGTAATAATTACTGATATATGTATGTGGAAATGTGAAGACGTAGAACTAAATACTTTGTTAGGCTCATAACTTTTTATTCCATTTATCTCTCAGTTTTTCGCGTTTTTGTCACATCTGACCCTTAGGTCAGTTGTGACAAAAACGCGAAAAACACACTGTCGACATCGGTGCAATTGTCATAATTAAGAAAAAAAAAACAAAACATTTTTTATCGATAAGTCATGGTTAAGAGAGATGTACCGACAGAAAACGGCAGTGGCACTATCGATACCGTATCAATAAATTTTTAAGTATTATTCTCATTAAAAAAAAATGTGAGATGTTTGACCGGTGGGTCACTTACACTTAGTAATAAATCGATACTACTTTCATATCGATCTGTTTCTAAGTGTAAGTATGATATCAAAATTAAGTCTTCTCTCAAGCAATAAATAACATGTAATCAGTAAAAGCAAACAACAAATAATATAAAATGATTTACTTTGAAATAAACACGTTACAATCACGCGAAGTTATTAATATGAACGATGACTAAAGAGACCGCTCCTGTGGAGTAGGCTAGATTTATAGAATAGATGTACTATATTGCGGGTAGTCAGGCAATTTGGGGAGGTCTGGTTCTGGGTTACTGTACGGGCTTTTTAGGCACGTGTTTAGTAGAAATGGAGAAGGATGATATGGCTGGAAAGGAGGTCACTGCTGAGATGACGAGTAATAGAGAAGTATGGAAGAAGAAGACATGCTGCGCCGACCCCAAATGAATTGGGATAAGGGGCGGAGAATGATGATGTTTGGTAAAAAAGGTCTTTATCCTACGGTCGAAAACCAACGGTTTAGTTTAGGAAAGTTCTCCTGGGTGTAGCTTCGATGATGTTTGGTGCAGATAGTCAGGAAGAGAGTACATTTTTATAAGTCCAGATGATAGTTGCTGTGTGTTTACCTACCGCTGTCATTTAACCACGTCGGATGATCTAAATCAGAACTTACATTGTTAAAGTTATTGAAGTTTTCAACAAAATTAATGTACTTAAGTTTTTAAACTATCATGGTCACTAACATTATCATCCACCCACCCGCAATAACTTCAGTTTATCACGGATAAACTTCTCATGGTGATTGCAACAGCGCTGAAATATCGGGAACTCAAAACAATCAGTAAACATGGTAAATATCCCGTTTCTAGTGTTAATGATTAATGTACTTCTTATGAACTTACAAATGAGCGATAGGAAACCGCCCTAACTTTTTCGATAACACCCAAAACCAGTAATGCGGAAAAGTAGTTCTTGTTTACTTTCTTTCCTTTCTAGCGCTGCCTTTAATATCGTGGTTTATAGTTTCGAATCATCACAAAAAACACTTACGGTACATCGGAATGGCACTCGTTTTGTAAAAGATGTATTCAATGATAGAAAAAAGGGGTTGAGTAAAAAGAGTATTATGTTTTGCGTAATGCTCAACGAAGCGTGAAATGAGCTGATGTCGCGAGAAAGTCGTTGGATAGGAACTATTTGCTATCAATTTTTGTAGGAAACACATTTTAGCTAGGTTTTAAGGAATTGACAACTTTTTTATAGGCTTAAAAAATTTAAAATCATTTTAAAAATGGCATTCAGTATAAACTTATCAATTTCAGAAGATGCTGTTAACAATTTTATCGATAAGAATTGAATTATCTCGAAGAGATATTTCAAAACTCATGACTCAGAAGATCTGAAAGCCTACAACTGTATCTACGCACGAAAATCCATTTAAAAACGATACGTGACTTCTAACTTCTTATTCAAACCGTCACGCTCTATTTTATCGCAACGAAACCTCTCCAAAAATACGTACCATCCTTAACATTATAGACATTCTCGAAACTTCGCTACAGACGCAAGTGTGCTCAAAATAATTAAATTAAATCTTCAATGTCGTCCGTTTCTTACTGCATTGTTCTTCCAGCATCTGCTCCAGTTTACCTGGTGAACATCTGCCCACAAATAATGTGGCATCGAGCCCTTCGCGAATAGATTAAGGAAGCTTTGTGTATACGCAAACCCTAATCTTGAGTAGTGGTGGGACGTGTCCGATAATTTTGTCGATAGTTTCGGCGACACGTTATTTTTGTGATTTGAAAAATGTGATGGGAGGTCAGTCATTAAAAATTCAATGTATAGAGAATATATACCTACTGCAATTTCATTATTATCAGGTTATGTGTGCATGAGTCTTGTGTTGGTGATTAATATTTTTACCTACAGTATTTTAGTATCAACAAGTAATTAACCGATAATATTTAATGAATTACGTGTGGATCAAATAATAAATCAATAGATAGTTATTATTAGTTCCATATCGCTTGTACACAGTCTATGATAAGATATAGAATTAATTTATGATTCTTTATGACGACATATTCAAAGTCACTGAAGAATATCGCAGGGTATTGAACTAGACTATCTTTTGTCGATAGAGAAAATAAGGAAGTGGAGTAGTGTTACGAGATACGAAGATAAGGTTGAGCATATATTTGTTTTGTGTTCTCGTGGGCTACTAACATATTCTAAACAGTGTATTCGATTTCAGATTAGATAAATATTTTTGTCCCATTTGGAACGTTTTGAATTATGTTATGCCAGTTCCCTTGATTTTAAGACTATCTGTGCTGGATCTGGTGCTGGACATACATACATATCTAGTTTTGTTATGAAAAGAATAAACCGAATTATATAACAATAGTCTTCTAGGTAACTAGGTAGAGTATTTCTATCGATAATTTTACTTACCTATATTATGTTTAGCCCTTCACCAAAACCACTACTTACTTTTCCAAACATTTGAAAGCATAATTACATGTTTCCTGATACGTGAATTTCGCGATCATTATTAAACAATTTACCGGCGGTTACCATGGTAACGCCTACTATTTCAAACAGGCCCCTTTCTGCTTACCCTGTGTTTAACAAGTGAAAGATCTGTTTGTGTTTATGATGCAAATAATTCTTTTATGACGTTAATTGATTTAGAATTATGACAGATGACACGTCCATGTGAATGATGTGAATGCATGGGAATGAACGACGTGAAAGTGACTGCGATTGTATGATTGTATTCTTTCCGCTTTCTGTGAATGCTGCGTTTATGTGTATGCTAATTTGTTGAATAGAAAATCTTTGTTTTCTTGAGAATATTTCCAATTTATCGATTTACAAGTGTTGATCTTGATTTTTGTCGTTAAGTAACTCAACCTACAAACAAATCAATCAATCTTCATACAAATTCTTGAAGTGACATTTTCATTTCATAAGCTCTCCCATGACAGGTAACGTAATTGGTGACACAGGAAACTCTCGACAGGAACATATTATGACTTCCACCTGGCCGAGAGGGAATGAAAGGGCTTACTCATTTGCATAACACTAATGTAAAGAGCGATAACTAAATTCTGAATATTGCTAAGCACTTGAACCATGTAAATTCTGCTGACAGAGATGCTATGGAAAATAAATATCATATTTTTTTTTTTTTAAGTTTCTACCAGTTTCTACGGCAAATAAAAAAGTACGACGAACCTTTATATTTTTAAAGCTTAACATTTTTCGAGGCAGAAAAAAAATAATTTATTTTCATGCCACTGAAGCATGTCTAGTAATTGGGTTGTCGACCCCATAGTTCTAATATTAGTATGTTGATACAAAATAATATTGAATATAGTTTATGGCCTAGAAATCTTTTAAACTACTGTATTTGCGTCATTGATGATATCAAATCATGATTTGACGTCACTCATCCATCATCTGGTGATACACCCACTTACAACTAAATGAATTCGCAGAAAATCAAATGAAGTTGATCAATGAAAATCACACTGGTTTTTCACAATGTTTATTTGATTTACGACTGGACTAGACAAACGAAATTTGAAAAAAAAACCTGCGGTGTCTAAATCCCCATGGCAACAAACATCTAAACAAAATAATAAGCACGCCACAGAAAAATATCAACAGAAAAATAGGGTTGTGCCACCTAAAATATAATATCGATAGCGCAATCGAATCGCGATTTACGATTCAGCTCGTGTGGCGCGGCTAAACAATGGCTTCCGTTTCCTGCTCGCCACGTGCGCCCGCGCACCGAAACGACCGAAATTCGTATATGGAATTCACTTAATTGGACGAGATAAAAATACAATTATGGAAATGTTTAAAATGTGTGTTATTAATTTGGGTTATTTATCACCTCTAAATTGATTTAACTTATGTAGAAAAAGTTATGAAAGATTATGAAGGAATGTCTGCAATTGAAAAAGTGTATTTTTTTAAGAACAATATCTATGTTTGTGTTCTGTCTGACGGAAAAATGTGCAAACCATATCAAATATGTATAGCAAATCCGTCATGGAAAAATGATTAAATACTCAAGTTTACGTAACACGAATGCAAATATTATTTTTCAGAACTCGTAAATTACCGCAGCAGTTTTATTTTGAGAAGAAAAAATAATATCTTGGAAGATATTATGCGTTTCAAATATCGCTTGATTTTTACGACTTGCTGAGAGCGTGTGCCAAATGTGCCAATATTTTTGTTTATTAATAAAATAAAAATTGATATTTTAGATTTTATGCGTGCGCATGAACACTAACTTTAGATTATTGAAATAAATATTGGCGGGAAAGACAATAGATTTTGCTTTGTAATTAGGTAATAATTTAGTTTTCCATGGAGAATCAATCACAGCAGCATATCACACTTAAGCAAATGAGTGCAACTAAGAGCAACAAGAAAATTCTTTAGGTAGTAAATGAGCATTATTTCTAAATGTAGAAGCTACAAGCTCTGCTTACCCCAATAAGAAAGAGTGTGAAACGTAAGTAGTACGCGGATCTAGAGAACAGAGTCGATTGAATAGATTTCCATTCATCTTTTTCCATTTCAATAGACAATGTATGGGAATCGAACTGATTTGTATTGTTTTGTATTATTATGCACTCGTTACCTCTGTTGTTCGTTTTTAATCATTGTTGCACTTGTTTCTAATTAATTTTGCAGTAAGTGAGAATGTAATTTGCAAGTTGATTTTTTAATTGATTTTAAGGACAATCTCCTCAAAAGTCTTTTAAAGTAAACTAATGCATACACACACACAATAACACATAACGCTTATTAATACATATTGCAACTTAAGTTTTTCAGCTGTATTGTATTAAAAAAATAAGCTTCCCAAAATAACTATCGTTAGTTCTATCAATATCGACAAATCTATGACGACAGTCACACACACATCATTAGTCACACACATCTCATCACACACACACACACATCACACACACTAGTCATCACTACACACACATCACACACACATCACATCACACATGACATCTCTAGTTATTACTACATATCAGTAAAATCACACCTGACTTCATTATACAGCAATACGTACCTAAAGTACATATACAAATCCATATTCAAAGGAACAGTACATACATAGGGAGTGTAATCTGTATATAGATACAATCTATATGTTAATACCGGCCGATATCCCGCTTCATTTGTCGGTTGCATCTGAACTAGGGTTGGCAGGCAATCTTTTTATATTAAGAGGCTAAAGCCGGGATTAATAAGCAGGGAGGTTAACAAGGTTATATTAAAAATTGTGAAGATGTATGGTTTTGTTTTAAAGGGGGTCTATTGCTTTATTTTAAAGTTTTAAACTCCCCACGATTTCTCTAGTATATATTATATCTGATGGAGTTCTTGGTTCCAAATTAATAATCTTAAAGTCATACAGAGAGAGGTTATATAGCTAAAGTTTTAATTGTCGAGGGTCTAATCCCAACACGTTGTAGTTCAATAATGATATCAAGTATCTAGTTTTGCTTTCTCGAGCTTACCGAGATTCTTAGAAAAAGTTGCAAGCCTTTAAAGAACACGACGACAAGAAACGGATTTTCATTTCTCTCTAGTCTTTTCCTGTTATCTCAGCCTGATTGATTACATCCCGTCACTTATAACATGTAAGATTAACTAAAGTCGCAATACTGATCACGACCATCTACAAAACTTAGAATATCGTAGGTGTCACCCCTGATTTCCTGCACTTTCAGTATCCGCCGTGCGTTTATTTGCTTTCATATTGACGGGACGACTTGCGTAACGTCAACGCACTAAAATGCGTCAATTTGCAATGCTGTTGCAGTTGTTAGTGTTATAATGTGCGGTAATAGGGCACGGTCCTCGTGAGATGCAGTTCTATTTTCGTCTATTGTCGAAAGGTATGTTGGGAGCATGCTCTTCCTTCTTCCTTGAACTATGCCTGTGAATTAAATCCTTTGCCACAACGATAGATTGTTAAAAGAAAAAGAATATGAATGAATAAGCTATGCAGTGGCGTGCCGCTAGGTCAGAATGGAGGCAAGCCCAGTTAGTCAGCTACCGATGTGTTGGGAAATAATTTTATAAATTATAGTTTTTCAATTAATTTCTAGTCTCGATATCATAATACGCTTGCATAATTGACAAAGGCGCCATCTATACGTACGAATCGTGACACCAAAGTAAGTTCGCTACGCTACTGTTTACAATTCAGACGTGCAAAATATTTCATTCAAAATAGCCACTAGATGGCATTTACACTATTGATTTGTTATTTTATTGCCGTACACACTATTTAATTAATTCAATATAGTGTCGATTAAAACTATAATATTTGATAATTATTACATAAATATTAATGATCTCACAAAATCATTATAAATCACTAATAAATAATAGCCACTTTTATTTACTTATTCTAATATTCAGAACAACTCTTTAAGTACCTAAACTCTTCGATAAAATCATTGGGTATTGTATTTTCTTATTTCAAAGAGATATAATATTACGATGATGGTTCTTTATTTGGAAGAACTTTATCAAATAACTACAAAATGGTATGCGAAAAGCGACAAAAATACATTGCCGAGAAAAACTATCATTAGGACTTCTTTAACAGTGAAGTAAAGAGCTAACTCAACGTATTTACATACCTTTTCGACGGTAATATCCGAATTCACATTTTAATAATCAGACCACTATATAACCAACAATTAATCACTTGCAAAATCATAGGTATAAATCACATCGTGCTAATAACTTTCACTCAATTACAATAACAAAACAAAACCTAACTTTAGAATATTGTTCTCAAAATTTTCAAAACAGCATTCATTCGTATTAATTGACGCGTGCTACTGGCATTATCAACTCACTTCAGGCCGGTCAACGCGGACGCTGATTTGAGCGAACTTAATACCACAGAAAAGCCGGGCTTCTCGCGGCTTGTGGCTCCCATAGAAATGGTCAAAAATCGTCTCCGAATTTATCAATGAAATTTTAACATTTCTATACAAATATTAAGCCAAATGGCGAAGCCAACGAGTGCGAGAGAGACGGCGCACTTCAACGCTTAGTGTATTGCGTTAGAGCGAGGTCGCAACGGTGGGTGGCATTTACGGCTGGCGTAGGTTTGGTCGTGTCGCTGCATGATGAATGCACGCGAAATTTAAATAGTATTCCGATAATTATGAATGAAACAGATAATATTTGGCAACTTGTGAAATCGCGCGACGGATGACGTTGCGTTCGGCGCTCGGCGCGCGGATTTTAATGTTATTATTATTTTGATATTTATAAATGATTGCTATTATGGAACGTTTTTTTTCTTGTTTATTAATAGGCTGATTGTTAGGCAAGCCATGCTTCTGGGCTTGTATGGAAGGCACGCCACTGAAGCTATGCCTCATCTTTTTTGCTGCCCTTACTTCCCCAAAAGCTGCAGACAAAGCGATCTCTGCGTGTATAAAATTTAGAAGTACCATCGACACGAAAAAAAGAATTAGCTTCACCAAAAAAGAAAAACCGTGCCGTCCATCCCGTTAGTAAGAAAAAGCCAATTTTCCCCATATCATTTTAAAGAAACTTCAATTACCCAACACATAAAACTCAAAAGAATCGCGAGAATAAAACTCTCGAAAGACTAAACACGTCTTGAAGACCTTACAACAGAAAGTTATGACTCGCGACCAATTTCCTAGCTTCAGAAACTTAACGAGTTTCTATTGTAGTTATAAAAAGGGACGGTGCAACTGGGTCGCCTGTCATGGCGACGCCGACCCCTGTGCTTCGCAAATGGCTTTTCCGATTGCACTATACGCCACTAGTGCGGCAAAATGTGTCGAGGATAGCATTCCCGTTACGGTTTTCTATTAAATTCTAATGTTACGGTTTATTGTTTAGCTTATTGTTTTGTTTTGGTCGTTCATACGTTCTGTTTAAGTAGTGGTAGTTAGTGTTTACGTAAGGACTAAGTAAATGAGGCAAAACCCATTTACTCTACGTGTTTAAATAGCTATTCAAAATCGTTAGAACGTTTTTTGATGTGATTTCCAACTGGCAATCTGAACGATCCAAAAAACAGATGAAGAAATTAATATGCTTTTACTAAGCATCGGCACATCCCTAGCGATACCTACGTATGTAAGTCTCTCTATGTACATAGTACGTTCCAATCCCGATATTTCCATTATCGTTGTGCAGCACTATTTGCGACCTATTTTCTCTTCTCTTGGTTTTAAAGTTTTCAAAATTGGAACGGCACTATTCCGTTAGGTTGGACAGGATTGCTTCTTTTTTCAAAGTTCGAGCTAGGCTATTTTTATTTTTAAACGTTTTCATTGGTGTACCGTTAACGTTCGATTTTTGAGATGACAGATTCTTGTCAGATTCGACAATTCGTAACGGTTACAGCAAATGATTATTCTTTCTTTACTTCAATTGGATTTAATTTATTTTTAAATCGATAAAACCGGTTATTTGTAACTAATTGGATAATTTTGTGAAGTAATTTAAAAGATTTTAGTGGTCATTTCGAATTGGAAACGAATGGTATTATCATTGAACGTAATTAGATTTAATTTAACAATGAAATACTTGGTTTGTGACAGATATAAAATCTAAATAATGTAATGACATCATGCTGGTTATAAATTTGAATATAGAAGACAAAAATAAAACAATTTTAAAAACTTTAAAGTAGTCAATTTATAAAACTTGGTGTTTTGTAGCCTGATTTTCTAAGTTATGTTATTCTTAAAACCCACCTTTTTCTTTATAGACAAACAATTTTTACCTACTGTTCACTGGTGTTTAAAAACAAACACAATACAGTAAACTACTACGTTTTAATACTTTACAATAGTAAAAAAGGCTCACGTTTTAAACACTGCAGTACTGCACCTAGGATGACAATCCAAACTGAGGTCAAAATCAAAGTCGTATATGAGTCACATCACTAGTTTGTATCGATATGACGTACGATGTAGATTTTATCGATTACATCAGTGCGATTAAGTGGTACTGAGGCCCGGCCGGTTTGTTTATGTTTATTTCTTGCGTTGTAAACTGTTGAAGTTTGCAACTTTGTTTGGTAATATAAAACTAGAAATCACTTGAGATAAGCATTTATTTACAAAGTTTTTACGATATAATTTTATTGGTCAACTACGATATTTTATTTTACTACAGGACTCAATTTCATTTCTAACTTTTTAGTACCTCTTAAGGGCGATTGTAATCTTTTAACTGGTTTTTGATTGAATTGCTTTATTTTATCGATAATCCACTATCCCCGCAAACCGCCGACAAATTAGGGTTGCAATGTGATTACATGGAGTGTCAAAATTGCCAAGTGTACGAGTACGTGACTGCCAGGGTTTATTCCGAACCTGACCCGAAATCCTAACCCGGTCGCGGGTTAGGTTAGGAACTTGAAAAAAAAGAAAACATTTGTTCCGAACGTAACCCTCTTCCTAACCTGACCCGATGTCTCATTCCTATCATAACCCGAATTGCGATATGGTAGGTTTCCTTCTCCTTTTTCTCAGAATAAAAGGTACCTCTGTGTCAAATCAGAGTTTAATATTTACAATACGTTATCAATTCAATATTAATTATTAATTCAATACCTTTTACTCTGACAAACAGGAGAAGGAAACCTACCATATCGCAATTCGGGTTATGATAGGAATGAGACATCGGGTCAGGTTAGGAAGAGGGTTACGTCCGGAACAAATGTTTTTTTTTTTTTCAAGTTCCTAACCTAACCCGCGACCGGGTTAGGATTTCGGGTCAGGTTCGGAATAAACCACTGCCAGCTGAGAGAAACGGGTTATATAATAGAAAAAGGACTATAATTATGTATACGAGTGTGACACACTCATATTTTATATTGATGAGTTATATCCCACTACTAATTAATGGTACTTATTTTGCTTCACGTCTCGCTTTAGGTATACAGTACTCATTAGCCGGTTGTCTAGCTCAGTGACTTCAAATTGGCCCATATCCAATATGACTAATTAAATTACTAGATTACAAATGCTAACTTACAAGTTTCGGGACAACCTGACCTTTTTAGACGGAGTTGGACTGTTTTGAATGTAAGTAGACGTTATTCCGTAAGGTCTAAGGTAGCCATCTGCTAGGCAAGTGAATAAATACGATTGCAGGCAAGTACAGAATCCTTTGCCCGACTGCGGCGGAGCCCGAAAGGAGGCTAATGATTTTATACATCGAAATAAGTACATACAAACAAAAAATCCTCAGTAGAAAGAAAAGCCTCTTTCCTGAGACGCAAGCTTACCTGAACCTTCTTTCCCTAAGATCCACGTACATCAGCCATATTTGATCCGGATATTGATCCCGGGAGTGTCGTGCCCATCCGGACTCCACCGCAATATGTTGCAGAACCTTTTCAATAACGTAAGCCCTCCGTGCTGACCCCAATAAATTGTTAGGCGCACTTGTCTTGGCAGCATGAGATCAAAGTGATGGGAGGAAGCGATTATTTATTGAAGAAACTTCTGTTTTACGTGTCGATTTCCCTGAAATTTTGTCCGATCAGCACATTTTTGGGACGGTTTAAATCCCGGAAAAAGCTGGCTCGAGAGAATTCAAAAAGCTTTAATTCTGTGTCCTGTTTGGTTTTAAAAAACGGGTGCAGTTCTGATAGGCCTTGCGCGGTCATCGCTTGTTTGCGTGCATTGTGCTCATACAAATGGTAAGTTGATGGAGTCAATCGTGCGGTTGTCAATTATTCACAATTACCATGCTTGACCAGACATTGGGACGACTAAAGTTCACAAAACAACACCTGCACGACGATTTAATTTAGGTTCGATAAATTATGTTAAAGCGTAGTGGAAAGGCTGAAGGCCCTTGGGAATCGAAGTAATTTATTTGGCAGTGGTGTGACATCGTTCTGGTTTTTTGAAACATTCTGAATGCATTCAGGTTGAGAATTCATGCAAAGTTTGGAGCAAAAACGTGATCTCTTGTATCGTACCTTCATCATGTTAAATTGTGCTCCCTATTCATTCTCCTCTGCCTCTCATAACTTGTGTTGATGCATCAGCGCCCGTGTAAGCCGACATCAAATGAATTTATTATGAGCACGGCGCGGGCGCGCGAAACTTTTGCAATTTCGATAGTGTCTGTATCATCTGTATGCTCCCTAATAGTCAGGTTTCTCTTACCGTTTGTCTTAGTTGGAACAATGAAGTTTGGACAGACATAAGGTGAAAGATCAATGGTATTATTTTTTGGGACTTTGACTCGGTTTATTTTGCAAGGAAGTGGCATAAAAGATGACAAGGATACAACTAACTATACTCAAGTATTTAATCAGACCAGTATAATTAATCGCTCCATGTGAAATTCTGGTATTCAGCAGCATCTGGTGAGACTGGAAGCCAACCCCAACGTAGTTTGGAAAAGGCTAGGCAAATGATGATACTGGAGTAGGCCAGGGTCTATTTTTGAGGTAAGCTTCTTCGAGTAATTAAAGATGTAAAAATAATTATTGGAGAAAATTGTCTATGGCACATATCAGCTAATTGATTTGAGCAGTTGCCAGAATCTTTGACATTTACAATCTGTTGTTTTGATAGCAGTATAGGGATAGCTCGTTTTCTTTGGCTATTTCTTGACTATCTTTAATACAGCTTATTTATTTTTACTAAATACGAAAGATTCTAATTCATCTGCATCCGGTTAGACTGGAAGCCGACCCCAATATAGTTGGGAAGAGATTAAGCAGATGATGACGTAAGAACCTAATTGGATACTTAGAAAATGTACCCAAAAATTGTTAACAGCTTTTGTAACAGCGATATCTTCCAGACAACGTTTGGATGGACTGGACGAGAATAAGAAGGGGGTAGTCAGTGGTGTTCTTCTAATTAGGTACCTACCTAATGGAAAGGTCAGTACCAAAAAAAATAAGCTACATTAATCAGCCCTTGACTTAACAATGATCCAAAACATTACCCCTAACAGTCTCCATAACCATTCACTGAAATTGGGAGACAATTCCTAGCGGTGGAAGAGGTCAATTTAAATTCAAGGTTGGCGCTAAAGGGGTGCGCCAGTGAGCAAGGAATTGGACTGGATCCAATGGCCTGTTCCGACACTTCTGACCCAATTGCCTCCATATTGGGTCACTGGCTCCAATGGGCAATTTGCATTTATATTGGATAGCTTTTACCTGCAACGTTGTTCAGGTTTATTAGTTTGTGGTTTTAGTATTATAGGTGATATTAACTGTGGTTGGCTTTATGCTTTTGTTGCTGCTATAAATGCTGGTCTTATTGCCATGTCAACAACTGTCGCCACGTTTGGCAAAAAGATTGATAGGTGAATAATGTGGCTGCCGATCTTCTGATTCAATTCACGCCATGACATGTGGTTTCAGGTCTTCTTAAGCAGAGAACCCCTCGCCTAGTTTAAACATCATCATCGTTTCGGCTATCCGGTTCCTTCACAAGAATTGACACCCAGTATTAGTTTAAATCAATACACATTTCTGCAGTCTTACCTATCTGGCAGGAGCTATCTCCTTATCAAATGCACCAATGAGAGCAAATATAGGTTTTAATCAAACTCGCTTGTATTTGGACGGGGTCCAACGAGATGCGGGTGTAGCCAAACACTCTTATAACTAGTCTTACTGAACTTGTTAGGTAACATGTCTCTCAAAGCTTTGGCAGCTAGAATTTAACCTGTCCAATGAGCTTCGTAGTTTAGAACTTCTAGGAGTCGTATTGCTGGGGAGCTTGTTGCCAATCTTTCTCATTAGCCAAATAGCCACCCTCAGCTAAGGCAATAGAAAATGGTGAAGGTCGAAAGTTTTGGGGCTTCTATCTTGTCTGACTGTTTCCCAACAAAATTTTCATTTATTACTTTTGCGTTTGATTTTTTTTTTTGAGTTTGGCAAAGACGTTTTCTTATAGTAAGTAATAATATAAAATGACTCGGCACCTGGAACTGTTCCCTTTGACGCGATGCGTATCGTTGAGTGCCAAGGTGGAGCCACACAGAGTTGTGATTGTCATATTTACTAGATTATTAAAACCGCTAATATTCCGTCGTTTTTAGCAGCAGATGTAATCCCCGTACACATGACAAGCCAGATCCACCTTGCCAGATTTGCACAGAAATAAGATTTGGCAGACTATCTTTGTGATCTTTAGCATGTCAAATTGAGATACGGTGACGGTTTTACGATGTACAAACGTACATATTATTCTTCTAAACAGTTTTAATATTACTTTAGTAAAAAATACAATCACATTGCGAAAATTACTAAAGACAATGATTAACTTCGTAATAATATCATTTATTCCCACGGATGAGCCAAGCGTCAAAATAATTTGTAATTTTAAAAATAGAAAAATACGCTTTGGCTGGCGCGTTTCACACGAGGTCGTGTCGTCTAATCGTCTTGGGTTTTACATTTTTTTTTATTTCACGACCAAGGCTGAATGCTGTAAGGTTAAATACAAAGAGTTTGCATAAAATAGTTTGTGTCGCAGAAATAAATGTTTTTTGAACACAGCATAATGTGTTTTTTTGCAAAATATCAATAGATACAAGAGCGTTGTAGAATGTTTGAAAGAAAAATCTTCAGCCAATGTCTAGACATTCAGTGGCAACTTGTTGTTTTGTTGGTTATGTAGGAATCTGCTGCATCTTTAAGTACAGAAGTCCAAACACGTGATTCACTTGGCGCATCTGCAAGTATTTATATGTGGGAAAAGATCTTCGTAGGAGCGACATGTTGCTGAAGATTATAAAATGTACATTCTATGGTCATACCTTGCCAAAAATCCACAAATCTTCCCATTAAAAATACTAACTACATTACATTACAATGCAATGAAGTTTCAGTATGAGAAATTTAGTAAATACTTTTTTATAACTTTGACATTTTACCGATGACAATTAAAAACTGCTATGAATACCAATAAATTACAAAAAAGAAACAGTTCCTTTTTTAAATGTACCTTCATCAATCTTTAAAAAAATTACTCATTTGCATAGAATTTTCGATCCAAAAAAAAATTATAAATCCAATACAGAAAAACTATAATTACTAAAACCGATATAAAAGGACCAATTAATGGTAAGTCGTTGTTTATAAAAAGGGTCAAGTTTAATTGGTTTCGTAACGTCAAGTGTGACATTTAGGTGGCACGCGCTAGCCAGGTGCATTCTACTCATAATTAGTGTTGTCCGTTGGCGGAAATAAAAGTTTTAGTCGATTTTTATAAAGTTAGTTATTTTTATTAGCTCGTTTATTTGAAAATGTGCATAGATTTGATTGTTATTACTAAGATAAAGTGTTTAGTAATTAAAGGTATTTTATGGCATTTCATTTTTTGTGGATAGGTATTTATGAACTTCTTTTAGTTTTTTTTTCCGCTAGTGTGTATTTATGAGGTTTTGTATATTGTCACCAAGTTCGTAGTCGGTATATTTTATTTAGATGTTTGCTTATTAATTAATTAACTGCAGAATGCAATGCCAATTAAAGCACTGAGCAAATAATGAAATCACTTTAGCGTTTATGGTATGTCGATTTACTATGAATACATATTTATTTATCGATAAGGATGTGGTCAGGTGGCAGTAAATTAAAAAGACTTTTTATTATTTAAATGTAAAGGTGCTAAGCCTAATTTTATTAAACAATTCCACCACCGCTTAGCAGCCATTAACTTTCATTATCGTATCCATCTTCAAACATATCAAATTAATTACAAACCTTTATTTTGTATTAATGAAAGTAATTCAATTAACAGAATTAAACTTCTACAGCTCACACCGGCTTGCATTGGACAAGCGGCCGTTGCATGCCTGCCCTCAATTAACTTAACATAAAAAGATTTTATCGCTGAACTCATCGATCTAAAACTTAATCAAACTTGGACGCAACGCATCTGATAAATGTGCAACAGATTAGAAATATTTACGTAATCTGTGAACCGAGGCCTTGCATTCATTAGTTAGATTTAGTCGATTTTAAGTAACAACTTTCCTTAATCGATTTTATTTTTTATAGCCAACGGAAGTGACAGATATTGCAGCAATCAACGTCTGCTTTTAATCGGAGAACCTTCTCAATCTACTTCAGTTGCAACCCTTATTAAAATGTTACTATTACTATACTTTATGTTAAACTTAATTGTCGTATGTTTTGTAGTAGTGATCCGTCGGAAACAAAAATATAACAGCATTTTGCGCCAGCAGCTTTGTTAAAATTTTATGTAACTTTTTTGTGCAAATAAATTCAAAGGAATGCTGTAATACAAACTATGACTTTTCTTGAGGCTGAAAGATGAATGGATGCCGTGCGAAAACACGTTGCTATCATAGAAATATGGGAATCATGTCAAGAATAATAAAACAACAGTATCGATAAACAATCAGGCTTGGGAGCACAAACAAGACCAAAGACCACATGTGACCTATAAATGACCCATAAATGCACAACATATGGTTCTTTCATAGTCGTTGAATTTAAAAATATTGTCAATTGCGCAGTAAAGATCAAAAGAACAATGTAAATAGCAGACACTGCAAAAACCTTGAGACGTAGAAACGTTACGATTGTACAAGACTACGAAACAGTTGCAATAAGAATCTGTTGATCTGTATCAGGCAGTTCAATTAAAATGTTAAGGTGAGATCGGGTAGCTGCGGAGAAAAAAACAAATAATGAGAGTAGGCATCCAATTGGTATGCAGAGCAACCTTCTATTTCATAATGCGAATTTTGTAACAGCATCCATGATTTTTTTACTAGCGTGAAATAGGTTTATTCACTTAAAGATTTGTTGCTTATATAGAACGAATTTAAATAATCTAGATTTGATTAAAAAATTTTTGTTTCGGCTTCTGTCCTACAAATCACTTAATTGAAATGTAGCCCAACAAAATAGGACACGGCCGGTAACAATGGACTCATCTACTAAAACAAGTGAGTACCTATGATCATTTTTATGGCCAGTGACCATTTAAAATATGACATAGAAGCACACGAAACAATGCTTAATGATGTCACGTATTATGACGTTAAGATATGACGATAAGGTCGAGAAATGACCACACGTAATATGAAAGCTCTGGAGGGAAATTAAATTGCCAATAAGAACATAAGGCAATTTAATATAGTTGGAACTGCTACAGGTAAAACTTATTTGTCTTGAAGTATAGTGAATTTTTCATATACGTCATAATTGCTTTGAGCTGGTAATATTGTTGTTAGCGAAGCGTAAACAGATAGAGATAATATAGGTAAGATTATAGTTAAACATACTGCAAATATTTTCAACGTTTCAAGATGCAAATATTATCCGTTTAAACTTCAAATGTGATCTAATTACGTCATTAACAGTAATAGTAGTAATTTAACGGAAGAATTATCTAAACAGCAAACATTGAACTAAAAATTACGCAGTATTGCAAAATATGTTCGTGCAATGAATAATTCAATCTGAATTGTTTTCTAATCATCGGCTACTGTTCTGTAAGGTAAATGGCTTTTCTATCTAAAATCAATCTGCAATTACTCAACTTGATACTGTCGCAAAAAAGCAATGGAGGGGTTTAAGTTTCCAAAGCCATTATTGATGATGAATACCTAATGGTGTCTTCTGATTTTTTAATTACTGGACAAAAGGTGTCATTAGTAGAGCAAAAGAAATTCGTTTGAGTAAAACTGGAGTTGTTATTATCTTAACAAGCCGAACACTGTACACCCACCGTGACGGTTTTGTTACAACTTTTCGGGTAAAAACAGCAAAAAAAACTATCAAGAGAATTTAAAGAATTTTAGTTAAAAACTTGAGCTATAATCAATTTGTGTTACAAATATTAGACGTATCGAGGTCGTCAACAAATTCAGACACAATATCAATCAAAAACCAATAAAAGCAGTATTAAAATTAAGTTAATGGTATTGTGATAAAACTTGATAGGGAACTGTGAATAGTAAGATGACATATGTTCTTGTTAAACATCTGTATCAATATCAAGAAATAAAATAACAGGAAACAAAAAAGAATCATACGCTACCACTCACCGGATTTCCTCTTTTCGTTCACTAGTACCAACGACTTGGTTCTCTTCACCCTTAAAGAGCGACGTCGTATGGACCTCATTAATGCCTCGGGCATCCTCGAGAACCTCGGAGAGTCCACTCTCTTCTCCGGCATGAAAAAATTCTTCACCGCCAACATTGTCATTTTTAACAATTCCCACTTCTCGCACTTTTAACTAAATAATTTAATCGATTACACGAATCCCATCTCTAACTTCAATTAACTCACTATCACGATCAATGTCGTTCGTTTAATAAACACAAAAAAACTCTGACTAATTCATTTTTCTAGTCGATTTTCAAGGCCGGCGAATTCACATCAATTAGTAAGTTATTGACAGCACTAGTTAAACAGTTCCTTTTTGGTACGAATGTCACTATTGTTTGTTCTCATCACTATTCCGAATGCGGAGTATCCTGTTTGCCTATTCGGTGGTCGTATTAATTTTAGGGGGCGCGCGATACGTCCGCTCGTGGACAATGCGCGCGGCGTACTGGCTCAGAGTGGCTAGGTGTCGTTGGAGGGGGCTTGCCTTGCGGGTTTGCGAATGTTATCTATCTTATCAGAATTTACCTAGTCTTCATACAATAAGGTCGTAAAATTTACCGTAAGTTGATAACCGCGAACAAGGTCGTGTTCAGGATGAATGAATTCTGTTAGGTACTGACTCAATAGATCTGATGAAATTATTATTTGTGTATAATGTAAATTTGCCTCTATGCTTTGGCTCTACGCATGGCTTACTTTTTTGACAGCTGAAAATTGATCAACCACATGTCTCTGATCTGAGGAATGTTTTGTAGGTTGACGAATGTTTCATTGATTTAAAATAATTAAGTTTGCTCATTGTCTACACTATCCGCGTGCAATGGAAATATAGAACAGACATTTTAATAAAGAGTACAGTTATGCACACATAAACTGAAGTGATACAAGCCTCTGCTTGCGTGAATTAAAATAGATGTCAGCAGAAGATATGGTAACGTGTTTAGTATTATGGAAATATGGAAGGTCAAATGAAAAACGGAAATCGAATTATCCTTATAAACATCCATTTCCGATCATCATCGTAGTAAACAAACCGTACCCACTCCATACTTTAAATATCGGCGTGAATCACACACCTGCATACATTATCCTCATTCTAGTTTCCTTTCGGGGTGGTCAGAGAGTACCGAGTCTTGTCCGTATAGGTACATGCACTTCCTGCGTCACTTGTAGTTCCATAAAAGTAGTGGATGGATTACTCACGATTTTATTATTAACTTGAGCAGAACCTTAAGCAATCTGTAGAGAATGGTCAACAAATCAATCAAAAGCATGCATTAACTTTTTTGCTGAATCTTCTATATAGAAATGGTGCTCTAAATTTTGTAGAAGACCACAAAATATAAGAAGCAATAACGGAAGTTTTAGGTGTCTCAAAATCTGGTTCGAATTAGTTAAAACATACGAGATAGTGGCAATTGAAAGAATATGCGCAGATACGAATATTATGTTGACTTTGCAAAGGCTTTGGGGGCTTAACCATTTGTCTGCGATGCCGCAAGAAAGACTTAGCAGAGTTAATTGAATGATAAATGTAGTTTCGGACTCCCGGCAGAAATAAACCCGAGAGTAGTTTATTTATTTGTGGACGACGGACAGTAACTTTGTCTTGGCAGTTGGATGAAACTAGTAAATTCAGGAGAATTGATTACAAATTCCCAGCTTGAAACTACTGAATGCAATATGTCGCCAATACGTCTAAATTACGTCGTAATTACCGCAGAAGTCGGAGGGATAAAGATACTCCCGAATAGGTGTGCAAATGTTTTGCAATGAACATTGACCAACTGATGCTGGTAACTTAAACCTTGAAACTGGAATGTGCACTCATAATTCCTCTCATTCACGGCAATTTGGTAGTTTTTAAACACCCACGCTACTGCTGTAAGAGTGTATGACCCGCCTTATTTAGCCACTGAGTATTGAGTTTGCTGTTTGAGTCATACCCAAAAGTATTTTGATCTGGGATGAAAAATGTCTGATGTTTGCAGCTGCTCAGATTTGTAAATAAAACAATTGAAATGTAAGGTTACTTCAAGGTTCATAGATCAAATTCTATTGTAGTTATATTTGAGTCTTCTGATAAAATACGAGTAGATCGCTGTATGTATCCGGGTCTTAGCTTCATATCAAGCTTCTTGGACTCCTAACAAATGGGACTGTAACCTTATTGGTTACAGTATGAAACTATGTAAATGCGATCATTGGCGTCGTAGTTGTGCAAGCAACCTTTGTTAACTTGTGTGAGTGGATCATCTTTAGTTTTACGAGTTGCATTATCTCATTCTGCTAGTCCAAGGCAGCTATAAAAAACGAAACCAAAATTTCCGTCAGCCTGCTAAATTAAAATATGCACACAAGTGGTACAAATTGGCCTACATTCATCATCATTAGGTTAACGCGGGCATTCCGTTCATTTAACATTTGTGCCGCGCCTAGATCGAACCCACTCCCTCCATTGTAGTTCAGTGCTAATTAATTTACTAGCCTTTTTGTTGTTTTAGCCCCGAAGAGATTTATATTGTGTTGTTTGTTGGGAAGAGAGATACCTGTGTTCCTTTATTTAATGTTAACAGAACACGATATCTTGAATTGGTCTGATTGATTATGGGCCAGGGACAAAAGCTCACTTCTGTAGATTATTACATTATCGGCCAGTCAGCTCAATATTTTTGTCCTTTATGAATTTGTGATGTAATAGAACAAATTATTAAGGTAAACGACGAAAACTGGCTTCGCTCAAAATGTAGTCGAAAATTCGCAAATATCCAAACAACGCTGAAGTGTCGGCTTTCAAGATTAATCCTCTAAAATTCAAATGGTAATGGCGACATTAACATTTTGGCAGCTCAGCGTTTCCAAGATATATACGGTACCCGTTTCAACCTGTGATCATGCTTAAGATCATATTCTGAGAATTGCTCCAGTGGCCTTAAGTTGTTAGCTGTAGCTAGAACGTTTTTGTGATGAAAATATGTGCTTGGAAAAGTTAAATATTGCAGTAAGATGAGTGCTACTCATTTTCTTAGATGTAAATTGTTACTGAAATGCTGGAAGTTTTAATTAATATCACGTCTGTATTACTCGAAGGGCTAGACAGAGGTGTAGCTAATAGTACACCCACATTTCGCCAGTTATTTTGAAAGGGACTTCAAAAAACCTAAACACAAATAGTTGATGGCAATAGGCTGGCTGGCGAGCCTATGGCCATAAACAATTTGTATTTAGGTTTTTTTTTCGCGAAATACATCATCTGTACTATATAGGAGCTGATAAAAACCCGATAAAGTCCATGGTTTGAGGATGAACTTTGTATTTGAGATATTGAATTTTATTGTGTCTTTTAGGCAAATCGCTTTTGTATTTATGAATTCCTTAATTATTCAGAAGATCGAAATATACAAGCTGACACTGATGTTATTTTCTACCTTTATTTTAGCTTTGTAAGTTTTAAAAAACATTAATTTTTAATACTTAAATCGACATTTATGAACCCTAACGGGTTAATCAGATTCAATTAGTGTCCATGAGGGTTCTACAGAATTGTTAATGGATTTTCAAAACTATTTTGTTCAGTAAAATTGAATCATACTCCTTTTCTAATGTATTTTATCCGAGACTAATTACTTCGTTCTTAGTATAAAATATTTGAATATTGGAAACATTCATATATTACTTTAAATAAATGAAGACATCTTGAGAGACCCAGGTGAAGCCGGAGGAACGAATTTGAATTCTATCGAAAGAACTGGCCTACAAGGTAGAGGACAGACATGTCTTTTTTATATTAAATGGGCTTACTCTTGACCTCAATCTAGTCCTGAGGACAGAGATGAGGTCGACGATGGAACGAACGATCTGTATCGAAAAGAAGAATGCGCCTTTTGCCCAGCAATGGGAAATCACAGTTTCCTACAGTTGGGCAAAGACTTTGATGAACTCATGGAAACCTTGTCTAAGAAATTTACAGATATTTCCATCATACAATGCAGGTAAGTACAACATGATAGGTTAAGATTAACATTATATTGCTGAAACGTGATGCGAAGAGCAAAACACCTGCAGTACTTGAGCCATAGTATGCTGATAAATCAACTCGTTTTTACCAGTTCTACACAAGATAACAATAACCAAACAGCATAACTTACTCTGTCACATCAAATAAATGTTAAAGAATACACAAAACGTAAAACTAAACAAATTAACTTAAGCATTCAAGATTTTTTATCAAACAACAATAATAATGGAAAATTCTCTTAAAGCGAATAGCGAAGCAATTAGCATTCAAAAGTATCCTGCTAATATATTAATGCGAAAGTTTATGAGGATGGATGGATGTTTGTTACTCTTTCACGCAAAAACTACTGAACGGATTTAAATGAAATTTGGCACACAGATAGTTTATAACCTGGATTAACACATAGGATACTTTTTATCCCGTTAGTACGATCTCGTGGGACATTACTGAACTCCAGGCGGGCGAAGCCGCGGGCATAAGCTAGTACTTTATATAAAGTTAGGTAAAGCGCTGCATCGCTTTATTTACGAAATTCAACGGAGAATCGTGCAAATTCTTATCGCTGCATCGTAGTTGCACGGTGCGGTTCACGTTTTGCATCCACGACCATTGCAGCTTGACCTTCCAACCCCTCTTTTGTTTTCTTAAAATGGAACCAAGAACGAAAGAACTATGTCTTTCGAGATGTCTTGCTAAATTGGATGGTCTCGTGCTTCAGCTTTGTATTCTAACTGAGATTTATTTTTAGTGTGATGTTTAGTGGCAAATATACGGCAGAGATTTTGTAAGAATATATTCGAGAAACAAAAAGTATGAAACCCCTATTTTGTTTTATAGTGCCAAAGCAACATGAGCATTGACGAAGTAAACACACTAAACAAAGAAATACGTAAGCACAAAGATCTTACAATAAATTATACTATGAAACTAGTAAACAGTACTAAAATTAACTTGTAATATAACTAGTTTGCCATAATTGCTGCAAAAAAAACTATCTTCAAAAGACAATTATCATTAACCTGCTCAAGAGACTAAAATAGGATCAATAAAGTTATTTCTGTATCAACTACAATAGTAAGTACGTTATTAAGCCTACCTTTTCGAAAAATGTTGATTTGGAGTACCAGCTGCTAGCTTCCATGCGTGTCGTTCACAAGTATGTGTTGTGTATTATTATTACGGTTATAAGGTACTCGTTAGTTTTGTAGTTAGCTGCGATAACTGATCAGATTGGTCTTCTGTGATAGTCGTGTCTATTTTAAGCAATGGCGAACCTGTCTTGTCTATAACTTGGAGCAGCATCCGAGCTGCTTTCTGCATTTTTCAATGGAAAGTTTCCAATAACTTGATCATTAAAGTTCTCCTTTGTGAAAACTTCTAAGTGTCGACATCTCTACTTGAGATTCTTGCAAATCTATGATTAATTTGATAAACGAAAAAGTAGCTCTGTCTATCTGTGTGTTTGTTACTTTTTGAAGCCTGTTCGATGTAATTTGGCATACGGGTAGACCATGACCTGAGTTAGGACATATAGTTTCTCGGTAATAATGTTCCCGTGGGATAATTTCCTAAACCACGCGGCAAAAGCTAGTTGGAATAACATTTCGGTTTATTTTGTTCAACTAATTATTGCAAAACAACGAAGTTTTGTGACTGAGTTAAACAAATCGTATGTCACTAAAGAAAATGCTTTACCGTACTGTTTAGAAGGGCAAAGATCAGTGCAGGAGATTGTTAGACTCATTGCAGCACCGTGATCTTTGACCTATCGTCATGGCTCTGAGTTGCCAACGTCATACTGTTGCTTTGAGTTCAGTACCTACATTTAATTGAAACGAGGCAAATATTTCATTTAGTTTCCTATGTTTTTTGCTAGCTTAGTTGTGGAATCAGGCGGATCCATGGCAGTAAAATGTAATGTAATTATCGTTCCTTCTGTATGATGCATACATGGCGGTGCTGATTCCTGTATCTAAGCTTGGATCTAGTTTTTGGTGGAATTAAAACTAAGTATTGAAATTATAGAACATTTCTAGCTATAGATGCGGTTTATCGTGCTCTCTCTCGTATTATATTACTAGCTTATGCCCGCGGCTTCGCCCGCGTGGATTTAGGGAATTGCCCACAGGATCTTACTTCTGGGATAATAAGTAATCTATGTATCTATCTATAATACATACATAGTTTTTTTATTTTATTTTATAAAGTTATATTAATTAAATTAGATACGTGAAATATTGATACCTTGGTTTGAGATTGGACATCGGAATTACTGGATTTTATCTGAAGAGCATGTACACAAATTTTCAAGTCAATCGACCCTGAGAATTAAGTTTCACAGAAATTTCAACACCCCATTTCACCCTCTAAGGGGTAGGAATTTAGAAAAACTGATACTTCCTCTTCACAAAGAATACACCCTCCAATTTTCATGTCTCTGGGACCCGCGGTTTGGGCTGTGCGTTGGTATTTTAGTCAGCCAGTCAGGACATGGAATTTTAAATTGGGGGATGATTTTGGAAAAACTGTGATACACGTATCTCATTATTTTAACTTAAGTATATGTAGACACATTTTCAAGTCAATCGACTCCGAGAGTAAAAAGTTTCACATAAAATTAAAAACCCTATTTCACCCTATTAGGGGAGGAATTTCAAAAAACCCTTTCTTAGTGGATATTTACTCTTCACAAAGAGTACAATCTACAAATTTCATGTCTCTAGGACCAGCGGTTTGGGCTGTGCGTTGATGTATCAGTCAGCCAGTCAGGACATTGAATTTTAAATTGGGGGATGATTTTGGAAAAACTGTGATACACGTATCTCATCATTTTAACTGAAGTATATGTAGACACATTTTCAAGTCAATTCGACTCCGAGAATAAAAAGTTTCACATAAAATTCAACACCCCATTTCACCCTCTTAGGGGTGGAATTTCGAAAATCCGTTTCTTAGTGGATACCTACTCTTCACAAAGAGTACACTGTCCAAATTTCATGTCTCTAGGACCCGTGGTTTGGGCTGTGCGTTGATATATAAGTCAGTCAGTCAGTCAGGACTTTGAATTTTATATGTATAGATTTTCAAGCGTTGCGTGAAAGACGGCGTTTAGCTCAATGCTAAAAATAAAAGCTGTATCCCCATACCAACAGTAGTCACCAGTGACTGGATATACGTCAAACCTGTCTGTTTAATTGTAGGCTCAATTAATTCAGGTCGTTTTGGGAATGCTGTTCTCGCCCACGACATAGTGGGACCGGGAATAGAACCGGTTGAATCTTCCACGAGATAGGGGCTTCCTTTAATAATTTGTCTGGCTGATAAGACCTGGCAGGCGAGGGAGGAATAAAGATTTGATTAAGGTTGCTGAGGAACTGGCTTTCCGGCGTAGACTTGTTAGTTTGTATCTCATAGTTTATAAATGAAAGAGGTACCGTAAGGCCGAGTAACCGGAGATTCAATTTTATTGAAGGTCATATAATAATTTGGACTCTATTGCCAGAAAAGCATCATTCAATTAAAACATAACTTTTTTTTTTAGGATGGGAAATCGTCAAATGACCTCTCCTCTGGGAGGCGTGGAAGGGAGTGTCAGACTTGTACTGACTAAAACTCATCCATGTTCCTTCTTTGTCTTTGTGTTCCAGGGCCGCGGCATCTCTTTCGAACAGTCCCGCAGCCCCATCAGCCTTGCGGACCCCTTCCTTGTTGCAGACATCTCTTTGAGATGCGCGTGGAGCACGAACGCGCCGTTAAAACATATTTGGAAACCCAGCAACAAGAATTTTTCATTCCAATTAACACAAGAATCAACAAAAACTTTTGAATTCAAAACGACCACTCTAGGAAACCAGCTCAATGCTGAAGTTCTGGTTAGCATTTCAAACGAAAACAACTAAATGCCAAGGCTCATTAGGCGAACTAGTGAACTAAAACTGACTTCGAAATTAAAGGTAAACTGCTTTCAAAGCAAACAAAGGCTGGAAAACAATTAATTTGGTTGAAAATAGCGGTTCTACTGTTTAAAGGGCTCACGCAGACGATCGACTTTCGACTTTACATCTACATACATTTTTGCGTTTGAAACGATACTTTTGTTCCGTCACTAATTGTTCATGTACAAATCAATCTTCCGTGTTCATGTTTTATGTTTGTTTGACAACGCATTATTATGTTTGTATTTGATCACATAGACTTTTACTCTTGCTTGAAACACACTGTGTCTACATTTCTAATCCAACTTGCCTCTCGCAGGTCTGCTGGAAGAAATTTCTTATGAAATAGGCGGTTCATTTTTGCTCTTCTATCTTAATGTAATGCCCTGTTAAGTATTTTGTGTGTACATAAATAAATGAATTAAATTATTTACTACTAGACCCTACTAAAATATTAATTTAACAAAAACTCTAGTCGTTCCATCGCCACAACAAAACGTTTTGTCGATAGCTTGACCGCGCCATAATAAAGCCACAGGGTAGACCCCGCCTTGCCTTTAAAATGAACGGCTAGAGAAACTTGATAATTGATATCATGGTTTCAGGGGGAAATTGCTTCGAAGATGGAAGAAAAACAAGGGATATTGTTTTATCCTTGCATGCCAGCAAAGATAAAACAATATCCTATTATTCGTGATGTTTATTTGGGTTTGGTAGAAGATAAAATGGTATTTGTAGCAGTGCAATGTTATCTTATAATTAGAGTACATAATGCAATTTACATAAGTTTATATGTACCATCTCTTCTATGAATTATGAAAAATACAGAAATAACATTTGCTGCAGGTAAACTGCAATATTAAATATAATATAATTGGATATAGTCGCATAAAAATATGATCCTGGAAAACCATTTAAAACGAGTGCATAATTGTATTGTTACTTTCTAACAATATCTAACCATCTTTATGTCAATGTCCACAAAAAGCATTAGGACACGATCTCACAGCCGTCCACCCACAGTAATAAACAACCCAAATTATGTTGCATTCACCACGTCTCTTACCGAGTAGGATGTTATATTAATGTCTAATTTAAACAGCGCAGGAACCAGAATGGAGCCTTGTGGCATTCCGTGTAGGTAGGGCAAGTATAGAGACATAGACAGATTTAGAACTAGTACAAAGAGTGGAGGTGTATGATCTTAGCTTTAAGATGCCTTGAAAGGAAAAGAAAATGTAGTATTTGTATCACCAAGTTTATTAATAGATATTTAGAGGCAATCAGTGGAATGTGTTAATTACTTCACTAATAATAACCCATCCTACATCTTGCTTTTGTATCGTGGCTTTATCAATATCATGCGTGTGACTATTTTTATACAAAACGGCGAGGTGTTTTACACGCCAGCAATATGAAGGCAAAATTTTGCAATAATATTGTGTACAGTGTCCATCCGTAATAGTTATTAACGGACAAGAATTATGAGCTTTGTCTGTCATTGGACACAATAGTCTAATGCTTGCAATCTGCAAACGTCCCAAGATTTTGGCCGAACTGATTTGCCTTAAGCAAATTTATTTGCAAATTCTTTTAGCGAAGATATTCTCGATTTGCGTGGGGGTACAAATATCATGGATTATGAAGGTAAAATGTCGGCATAAAAGGAATATCGAATGGTAAGCCCCGGGCATTGGTAATGATACGCCTACACGCTACAATGTAAGAAGAATTGAATGTTGAATTATTTTTGTGATTTCTGTAGTTTACTTTGTTCCCTCTTTTGAAAGGTCAAAGGTGTTTTTGTTGTTTTATAATCTACTTTGGATAATTTTCTTAATATATTTATAAGGGATGCCCTTTAAAGGTTTTAGGAAAATTATATGTTCCTTGGCTGTCAAAGATACTGCAGCATTTTGTATTTTTTGTCAATTACTAATACGAATTGCATGACGTCGGATTTCTAGGATTTCCAGCCTACCTTGTCTTTGCTTTATAACAAACCTGTGTTTTCCAATTAAAGTTTCTAATCTATTCGAAGATGATTGTTTATGATCGTTTGTGCTGCCAGGTTTCACCAGCTCTCCATAATGACACGAAGAAAGTATTACCTGAAACAATAATAGAAAATGTTAGTACCATTTAAATCCCATTAGTGCACCATCAAACCACCATACAGGGGATTACGACGTCGTAAACCGAATAATAGAAACATCTACGAATCGAATAAAAAAACGAATCACAAATAGACATAAGAATTTTATAAACTTGGTCCTGTATTTTTTACAAAGGATTTTACGACTGTGGTCACAGAAGGCAATGAAAGATTTTACGATGCAAAGGGACGCACAGTGTCCGGCGTAGAACAAGCCAGGTGGACAAAAATATATTTTCATGGTTTTGGAACTATATCTATAAATTAGTTAATTATACAGTACTTTATTTTATTTTTTTAAAGAAAATGTATAGGAATTGTATATAAATATTTTATTTCGTGTATACACGATTATAATACAGGAAAAAAAAAAAATAAGAATAAAATTATTTTAATCGCTACAAATATCAACGCTAATTATATATAATACAACCTTAGACTAACATATTATAAACAAAAAAAATATAAATATAACGCTAGAAGTATCTATTTACATTAAAACTAATTCTCAATATCAGAATCATTGGATTCAGAATCCGATAATTCCGATAAAAGATAGTTTTCCTAAGTTTGTGGAGGTTCTACTAAACGTTCTGCTGATTTATTCAAAATAGCTTGTAGCTCAATTTCTGCTCGAAATTGTGTCACAACAATGTGCTCCTCGGAAGAACACGCTTTTTTTATGCATTCATATAATGGAAACACGTGATGCCCGACTTTCATTGTCCACTTCCTAGTCTGTTTGTATGAGTGAGTTGTTGATTTTGAATCAATATAATACGCTAATGCCTCGTCACTACTTAGCGGTCTATCAGTTTGCACAGCACTTGCTTGTTGAAGGCTAAAGCATGCACTTGCAGAAGCTGAATTTTCTTCAATGTCCTTTATAACTCTGGCAACGTTTTTATGTCCAGTTGACCGTGCAGCTACCTCTGCAGCAGTCATTAACTTCCCAACACTCCGCGATTGAGCTAGATCTTCAACTCCACGTTTCTTAGTTATAAAAGACGAATCTTCGAAGTCTTTTTTAGGTCTTCCGGGTCGAGAAAGGTCAGCAGATGAGGTAGAAGGTTGCGGTTGAGTCGATCGCATGCAGAATTCTATCTCCTCTCCTTCCAGCCACAACTTATTCTTATTAAGGAAACGCTCTTTTGACTTTCCTGAAGACACCCATTTGGTAGCAATTTTCGAAGAAATGCTGGCTAATTTCATCTTAGTTTTTCTTTGACATTCTTGTGTGATGTCAGAGAAATCAAACTTAGACGAAATATATTGAAATAGATGATAATTTCTGCCACTCTTCGAAAAACTATATTTTACCAACAGAGTAAAGCAGTTCGGCAAAAAAAAAAAAAAAATGGTTGTACTCATGTGTGCTACATAAAATATATGTCATAATCATGTATAGCCATGAAGCTAAAACATATCAAAAAATTAGCCTGGATACAAGAGGATACATGGCTTTTCCAAGCCTGATAAGTTCGAAAACAAAGAAAAACATTGGTTTTTTTTTGTGTATTCATAGATGGTCTACTTTATGAATGTTTATGACACATTAAAAGATTGTAATAAGAAAAAAATATTGTACATACCTTTAGAAGTAAAATCCATCACTAAAACCTTCCACAAATTAAGAACTGCCACCATGAGATGTTAGTGAAAATGTCGCAAAAATGCAACTGAACTATTTCTTTAATTGCATTTACCTCATTAGCTTAGTTTGATAAACGATAACTCATCAGTTTGGAATGATAGACGTAAACAATTTTGGAATCAGGGGTTTAGGGTTGTTGTTTACAGGTAGAAAGTACCAATTTCCGGGAATTTGATAATGACTTTTGTCCACCTGGCTTGTTCTACGCCGGACACTGTGGGACGTAGAGATAAATTTTAAAGACATATAAAAAGTCCCTTTCGATAGAAATTAGGGAAACCGTCGACGATACAGAGTGCTATATCAATTAATGTAAAATGCACCCTAAGATGGAGATTTAAAGTGTGTTGTTGAGTAGCTGTTTAAATTAGCAACTTGAATGCAATTGGTAGACTTAAAATAAAATTCAGCTTGCGGTTATTCTTGTATTGAACCTGATTGTAGATAGAACTAATGCCCCAATTTTATTAACGCTACTGAATTCTAATGATACTTGAATCTGCGTTGAAAATATATATAGGTTATGTTAAATAGGTATAACCTTGAATGTTCGTCTACATCTAATCCATACGGTCAACCACATTGATTATTACAAGCATAAAACAATTTCCTTCCAGAATACACCTTCAATATTAGCTGCACCTTTGGTCTTATTGCCTCCGCCCACGAATACTCTTGGTCATGGTCGTCTGGCCGTATCCAAAGTAGTGCAAATAGCCCTATAAACATTGGCAAACTCGGAGACAAGTAAAACTGGTCTATAATGGCTGAGCAAATGATGGACGGAGAAGAAAATCACAGTGTAGTCGTGTAGTTTATATACATTACCCTGAATAGGGCTTCCTAGTATTATAATAGGATTATAGTTTGAGGTGAAGAGCCGGACCTTGAAATAGATTACGATGAATGAGATGTATGGAAAGAATTAGTTCAAGTACGTCATTATTGGGAGCTTTGGTAACGTTAAAATTATGAATATGATCATCTTATTTAAATGGATCAATGTTCCAGATCTAGATAGTTGTTTTGGATTTTGCTGTTTGTGTGTGTGTGGGGTCCATGTTTGCAAATGCACCCACGGTACTGAAGAAACTACTAGTGTGGGTCAATCCGGCAACATAAACAAATAAATTGTAACCGAATTTATTTACATAATGTACTTCAGCTTCGTTTTCATCGATCTACTTACACTGTTCTTTGATTGATCGACATAATATGAATTTAGCCAGTTTCTGTTAAGTGTAAGTTAATCTTCAGTCCATCCATTAGCTCCTTTCCGTTTGAAACTCAGATGACAAAACTAAATTACAGAAGCAAATTAGCATCGAACACTGGCCTGTAACCTAAGACTTTCTGTCGTCAAACAAGAACTTAGCAGTCATTAACTAAGTATAAGTACGGGAAGTTCGCCGTTTGTCGTACCTTCCCACGGTTCAGGGTTAGCGATTACGATCATCATCATAATGTTAGTCATTAACCGTGCGATGTGGACATAGCCAGCTTTAGGGAACTGTAACGATGACAACATTACACTGAGGTACGTCGTTAGAAATTGCTGTGCTTAATTTAATTTTGTGTGCTATTCGTACCAAACAATTTGGGAAAAGCCTAAACACGGCTTTAAGAAGTAGTTATGTATACACAAGTGCCTAAAATAATAATGTGGGACTAGTGATATCAAATTCAACATTAGTTCCATTATTTTCATATTCTTTTAAAAATGGAACTAATGATAACAAATTCAACATTAGTTCCATTATTTTCTGAATCTTTTAAAATGGAACTAGTGATAAAAAAAAACAATCAGTAGTTCCATCATGGAACTGTCAATGGTACTAGTGACAACGAACCTACACAACGACTTTCGTCAATGATTTTAAAATTGACGACGAAAGGATCGACGAAAGGGTTGTACTTTTTTACGTCTTTGACTGCTTTGTTGATCTAGTAGACGCAAACGCGACTGCTGAGCATGAGTTTCGGATTCGATTCCCAGGTCAGGCTAAGTGTTATTGGTTTTTTCATTAGGAATTTCTCAGTAGCAACCACGGAGTCTGGATTTGTGCCCGCTTGATGACAATAGGTTCGCCCCCTATTACATGGGACTTAAACATAACTGGCGAAATGTGGGTGTACTAATGAGTACACCTCTGCCTAACACTTTGGGGATTACAGACGTGATGTTATGTCTAAGTTTGTCAAACATAAAAATATTTTACAAGTTGACAAACAAGCGCCATTTCAAGCCCTTCATACCATGAAAGGTAAAACAAAAATGTGCGTCGTAAATAGAGATCCGAGCCCCCGAGTCAACAACACGTTAGCCAAATCCAGCCAGCCGACCTACATCGCAGATTTGAGAACAAAATTATTCATTTCAACGTGACGAGGGTAGTCGACAGCGACACGAGTTTATACTCAGCTTAATGACACCTGCATTTATTATTAAACTCAGTTTTAAGAAACTTTGTTTCTTTGACTTTGAAGATGAAGATTGACTTGGTTTAAAGGAATGAGGGAAGGAGGAAGTTGGCTTTATGTTTAGCAGTGAGGTAAAGTATAACAGTGTTGTCACAGAGGTAGAATCTATTGAGTTGCACGGATGACCTATTTGGAAATGAAAAGAATTAAGTGCCTACAGAATACATAATTCATTATGTAAAAACTGGCTAAGTGCGAGTCGGCCTCGCGCATGAAGGGTTCCGTGCCACCGTAGTAGGGGACCCCATTTTAATTTTTAGTAGCGGCAACTGAAATACAAATTCTGTGAAACTTTCAAATATCTACCTATTACAGCTCATGAGATACAGCTCGCTGACAGATGGACGGACAGTGGAGGCTTAGTTATAGGGTCTCGTTGGTAACCCTTCGGGTACGGAACCCTAAAAACGGTCATTACCTTGCAGTGGGACAAACTGCAGGGGAATTAAGTAGGACCTAGATGAAAGCATAAACCCCCTTAAAAAATAAAATATTGAGAGGCTATTCTTAAATGTTTTTTAAAAATAGCCTCTCAATATATCTTTACGCCTGAATGATCTTCAGCTATAGGCTGGCAGTGATATCGCTAATCAATTTAGTACCGTGCCAAATTGGACGCTCATAACATTCGAGATGTATTATGGAACGATTGAATGGTGATGAAGAATGCCGTGTGAAAGATTAGAACAGCTGGGAATAGACATATAAGATGGAACAAGTAGACGAATATTATATTACGGAAGTAATACAACGAGATAACGTTGAGCCAGTTTGTCTACAAATGTTTAGTATTGAGACTGCACTCTCAACAACGTTCTAGTTTGATTTAGCCTTTAGACGTTCTAAGGTGGGAATCGAGTCTCAACGATCAAGACTGTACTGGGATGTCTGTTAATGGGTGTCTTCTCCAAAGCCGATCATGTTTACACTACAGTTTTATGTAGTTTATAGAAAAGGTTTTTCGTCTGAAGAAGGTATAACCCATAAACCATAAAAGGATTAGAACGGCTGGTGCGGCTGACGATCTAGTGTGTATCAAGGTATTTTTTTACACCAAGAAACAAATACTACCTAGTTTTTGTTCATCAACTTTCTTCCTGAACAAAAAAAAAATGTTGTTCGGAGCCTTGTAAATCGAATCGGTATCCCACATTACGCGCGAACGATAATCGCATAATAAATAATCGAATAATCGTTTCGATCGAAAGTCATCCACTTGTAACTAATATGGGGGATATTCGATCGTAAATTGTATCTAGTTTTGGGTCGTAAAGCACTCGGGCCTCGGCGGTATGTGGCGTATTGATATTTATTCAAAAGGGGAAGGATTTTTTTGGTCGACTTTTGGTTCAAAAGATACAATGAATACTGTTACCGATATCAATCTTTTACGGTTAAATTGTTTCGTATTTCTTACGACACTACTGGCTTTCTTTTAGGTTTATAAAGTTGGAGTCGATTTTTGTTTGGGGAAACTAAGAAAACTCGCAATTTGAGATCACAAATAGTGAGCGAACGTTAGTACGATGTGAACAATGTTAGTACCTTCACTTGATGGCAAAAGCTTTTGAACCTCAGTGGAAGAATTACAGGTTTATTACAGTTTTGGGAAAGTGCCAAAATAATAGCGAAATATTCAACAGACTCGCTTTCATTTTAGGACAATAACACTCTTACTAGCTTTATAAGTGGTAGTAGTAAACAAAAAGTAGTACTAAGGGCTCGCTGTATGCCAGAGTTGTAAAGTTCCAGGACATCCCGCATCGCATCCCGGTAGAACTGGCCAGCACCGGTACATCCATTGACAGCACTTGGACATCTGCCCAACCCATAAGGGTTAAAGAGCGTGAACAACAATTTTAGGACGCCAATGACGTAAACGCAAAAGCCAACAAACTCATAAAAATGTGGTCAATTCAAACATTTACTGAGAAGCATGTGGGTCATTTATCTGTGCAGTTCTTAAAAGAGACTGATTCAAAAATAAATACGGAGAGAATTTTAAATTCTTTGACAGGTAGCTTTACCACTCAAAGTTAGGAGAGTAAGGCTCATGAAATAATTAGATTTCTGTGATGAGACTTAAGACTGGACGAATGCCAAATGGTGCAGGGTTTTTTTCTTAATATCAGTACAGCTCGTTACACAAAAATTAGCAAAAGATTTCTGTTACATAATATCTTTTTCTTCGACGTGTTGATGATTGCTTTAGTGTTAAATAAGCTTCGACCAGAATCCTGCCACCTCTATAGCGTTAGAAGTTACAGGTCCCTCAAGGTGCAGAATGAGTTGCACACAGAGCAGGACAGGAGGAGGGTCGTCAGTCACTGTTTATTTCATCGGAGTACCCACCATATACGACTATATGTTACGCCTACATCGGCCCACCACCACTACCGTCGGTTTCGCAGTCGGTTTACGGTTTTCCAGATGGGCCATGGCAGGTGGTCTACTGGGATCTTCTCTGCAAGCTAGTCGTCAGCTGCAGGAGGATATTTCGGAAGCCACAGTTTTATTCGTGCCGTACTAGGGCTATTTTCTTTTACTCGGGGAACGGCTTCAGGAAACTGTTACAGCTCTTTAATCTGGCCCTTGATTTCGTTACGTCATGAAGTCGATGGCGTTAGTTTCGTATTATTTTATTCTCCTGCCCTTATCCTTATTTATTTAGGGTCAGCGCAACGTATCTTCTCCTTCCATACTTCTCTATCGTCATTCACAAAGATTATATTATCCATCGCTTCTTTATTCTTCCCCTACTCATATTCTCATCCACATTCATACTAGCCAAGAAAATCACCAGTTTTACTTGAAAGCCAAAACATCTGAACCCGTAGCCAAACAAGATAAGGTGGTGAACAATCTAGGTAGCCTATGACGCAATGCCGGAGTGAACAACCTCATAAATAAAGCAAGGTGTACACGATATGATCCTGATCTAAATACCGAGTAGCATGTGTTATGTGAAACTAAGTCTACATTCACGGCTAAAGTTTCCTATTAACCTTTTTTAGTATATTTTACACAGTCCTTGGTAATATGTATTATGTTGCTTTTAATTTAATTCTGGATGATAAATGGTTCGGGAAAGCGGTAGGGTTCTCCAGGCAGTTTTGCTATTTTAAACTGTCAGGGGAAAAGATTGTCTTTGATAACTTTGGTCCATGGTAAGTCAATTTAGTAGTATTTACGTGGGGGTTTTCTTCTTTGACAATAGGCTCGCCCCCTAATACATGGAACTTTAAACATACCTGGTGAAATGTGGTTGTACTATGAGGTACACCTCCGCCAATCCCTTCGGGGATTTTTGACTTGTTAAGTAAGTAAGCCGCGGTCGCGGCCACTGGGCCACCGCTACTCTTTAGTTTTGCAGTTGAAATACTTATCTGTTTTACATCTGGCTCCTGCGTTTCAACCGTCGAGTGTTACCAAGAGCGCGTTGACTGTTACTGCTGCGGGCAATGAGTAGATAAAGCATCGAAACTATCCAAAATTCTCGCTGTCCATCAGAAGGTGGTCGGAGACACAACATTTTAAAAATTTTCCCCTTAGGCACTACTGGTGAACAGTGACACTTTTTTTCTGCTTTTCTTTGTTGGCTTGATGGAGTTCTACGGCGATAGCGTCTAAACTTCTAGATATCGAACTCGGTCATCAAAAGGGAGAATTAGAGTCAAGCTGACCACACTGAGCAAGTTCCAAAGTACCGATTGACGAAAAACTAAAACGTTTAGAAAAGAGAATAGAGACATTTCTTGAAAACTAATAGATTTGAGAGTACAGACCGCGTGATCTAACAAATGCTTCTTTAGCGTGCAATTGTTAGCAATGCATTGTGTTCTTGGAAATAATAACCAGGAAATTAAATAAAGGGAACAAAAAAAACTACATTTTTGGAATAATGAACGAGATATTTATTACAATTAAATCTTTGTTTAATTACAATCAATTTCTTACTGTGGTAAACAGGTTTTAGGATGGGGATGTATGAACAAGGGCACATACGCCATTTTGCAGACTTTGCCGGGAGGACACTCACTGTCTGATTTGCATTCTACCCGTACACGTACACCTAAACAATTAATTACATATTTATCTTTTATTCAATTCAAATCACACTGTTAGTTCAGCACTGACAGTAAAACTGTAGATACAACAACGGAGACCAACACTATTGTAGTTGTGAACTTTGATTTTGTTTGAGCTACTTATAATTGGTGCTTATTATAGTGCGTGCCGTTAACCAGCTTATCGAGTCGAGACACTACCGAGTCGATTAAAATCATCATCATCATCATTTCAGCCGAAAGACGTCCACTGCTGGACATAGGCCTCCCCCAAGTGTCGCCACATTGACCGGTCCCGTGCGTCTCGCATCCAGCGGATCCCTGCAACCTTTACGAGGTCATCGGTCCACCTAGTGGGAGGCCTTCCAACGCAGCGTCTTCCGGTTCGCGGTCGCCACTCTAGAACTTTTCGGCCCCATCGGCCATCCGTTCTGCGAGCAATGTGCCCTGCCCACTGCCACTTAAGTTTGGCTATTCTTCGGGCTACGTCGGTAACCTTGGTTCCCTGGGGGTCTCCTCATTTCTGATTTGATCACGCAAGGAAACACCGAGCATAGCCCTCTCCATTGCCCTTTGGGTGACTTTAAGCTCTGATGAGGCCCATTGTGAGCGACCACGTTTCGGTCCCGTATGTAATCACTGGCAACACACACTGGTCGCCACTCCAGAACTTAAAATAACTCGATTACAAAACTCGATTAAAATAACTTTAAAAAATTACCGCTAGCACTTGGTTGATGGGTGGGCCCTGACCTAAGGTTGTAAGCAGAGACATGAGCTAGCAGCATCACGAACGGGAACAACAGCGCGACTTGCAACAACTTCATGACGACACAGAGTAACACTGAGCTATAGAAATATTCTGTTATTTATTACCTGTGACAGCTATTTATAGCATACGTTATCGCAGCATATGTTCGGAACAAATTGATTTGTTACATTAATTAGTTTTTAAATCAGCGATTTATTTTGTTTGTTATTTATTAGTCACACTCATCGCTTTGTTCGCTTTATAGAAATTGTTGAACTCAAAGCATTTATTTCAGAATAGCTTTTGCCCGCGGCTTCGCATGCGTTAATTTAGAATTTGACAATCAATTCGGGTTGTAGTTACTCTACTTGTAATAATATAATTCAATCATGATTCGAAAGCCACATGGCGCCATCTATTATCATAAGACCGTTATTGTTGTTTTCTTCAGGAACAGTACTTATTTTGGGATGAAAGGTACCCTATGTCCGTTTCTGTACACCTGACAACGTACTATCACGCTCAAAAGTCCAGTAGCATGCTAAGGATTACATTTCTATGAACTGTGCGAGCATGATACAGCAGTGTGTGTGCGTGTGCGTGTAAGAGTGATGTCCCTACTGTACGAGCCGGTAATGTTCATACAGCCGCTCATTATTTTTGTGTGAGTAAACGTATTGTTACCCTACACAGGGTTTATTATTTTTATTTTTACCCGTGTAGGGTACACGAGTAAAGTAAAATAAACGGGTTCACAATAAGGCTCAACATTTTGTATTAACGTAACATGGTAATCATGGCTGATTGGTGTAAGCACTTACGTTAGCTAGTGATCTAACCTCGACGACGTGAGTTCGATCCCAACTAAGAATTATTTTTGCTATTTTATACTTTTGTTTTTTAATAAACTTATTTTGTGGCCAATAAAATCACTCAAGCAAAAAGTAAAAAAGTAATTAAATAAAACGAATAAAATAATTTGATTTTTTATTATATAAACATTGGTATCAATTGGAATGGGCTTATCGCTTGGGTCATTAGCAAATGATCCGTTTCGTTTCTTCCACTACGTTACTTCCTTACATTGATTGATTTAAGGTTCAATTATGTGTACGAGTGATGTCTCAACATTCCACAGATAACACACAGTAAAGAACTGTCGTCACACTACGCGAAATAGCATTATATTTCTGTTGCATTTAGAATACACTTCATGGTGGTGACCTGTTCTTACCATTGCATTGCTAAAATTCACGTAGTTTTAACATGTGTTGGTAGCTATTTGGGCTGAGCATAGGTTCACGATCAATGAAGTCTAAGTTCGAATCTTAGTTACAATGTGTGGCTGCTTTTTGTTTCTTTGAAACCATAATAATGCAGAAAGTTGTTAGGTATTTGTGTTTATTTATAATGTTTTCGTGCTTATTATTTATTTTTATAAGAAGTTAAATATAAGATAGTTATTGTGTTATTAATTAACGTCATTATGTGATTTTTGTTTTATTTTTTCGGTGTTGGAAGGTGGAAATAAAAAAGTCGTGCTGAATGATAACAAATATGTTTATTCGTTTAATTTATTTATAAAATTAACAAACTTTTATTAGAATTGTGACGTCACATTCCTACCTAAACAAAAGAAGTTCTCTTGTCACCGTTCATAAGATTTTTTGTTGTATACCCACTTGTCAATTCATAATAACATAACAAGGAAAGTATATTCTAATAACACAAATATAATTGTTGATACCCACATTTTATAGTTATCGGTATTCAACAGAGTTTCTTGAAAACTAATATATGGTTTAGACTTTATGAACGTGTTTTTGTTTATGTAACGTCACAATGAGTGTATTGAGGTTATAGCTTAAGTGTTCATTTTCTTGACGAAAAGAAGATTGAAACTAAACCTCAATTTAAGATCATTGAATTAAAAATTTTATTACGGAAATTATGTTAATATTACAAAATATTTAGTTACACCGTCTAATTATAAAAACAAAAACATCTTATTAATAATTTGTATAACCCCAATTATGTTCTATGCAGTCAAGTAGACGTGTGCGCATGGACCTTTTAAAAAGAATTTAATATTTGGTATGACCTCCATTATTGTCAATGCAGCTAAGCAGACGTCGACGCATGGAAGCTACAATGTTGGCACATATATCTGTGCCACGTAAATTATCCCACAATTGAGTGCAATGGGATTTAAGCTGCTCAGGACATCTCTCATCTCGTGCATCCCATCTTTGCACCATTAAACCCCATATATTTTCAATGGGGTTTAGATCAGGGGATCGTGCTGGCCACGGAATAACTTTAATATCAGCATGCTGACTAAACCACTCTTTTACAACACTGGCACGATGTATCGGACAATTATCCTGAACAAAATTTAGTTCACTAAAGTCTTCCGAGGGGTAAACATTACGCACAGTAGGTAGCATTATGTCATTTAAAACTTCGACGTAATTAGAGCTGTTGGCACGCGTTGGTATGAATTCCAACTCACCTGGCCCTTGAGCACTAATCCACCCCCACATATTTACACTTATTCTACCTGATTCTGTATTCGGAATAATGTTTTTCTCAGACCAGCGGGTATTGTCTTTTCGCCATAAATGAAGTCTTCCTTTTTGGCAAGACTTGAAAGTCTTCTCGTCAGAAAAAACGGTCGTCTCCCAGTTAAAATCTAAATATTCCCGAGCAAAACGTAGTCGTTCCTCCTTATGTTTTTGGGTTATAAATGGTTTTTTAGCTGGCTTCCGATGATGTAAACCTTCAGCATGGAGTGCACGACGAACAGTTTGCAACGAAGTATCAAATTTATTTGCAAACATTCTAGTTGGAATGAAACCATTTGTTTCATATTCATCCACCATGAAACGTCGCTGAGTCGGGTTAATAAGCGGTGGCCTTCCACTTCTTAGATGACTCTTCAGGCTACCTTCTTCCTCAAACCTCTTTACCCAACGGCTCACAGTATTTCTCTAAAAAGTGAAAATATTATTACACACTTGCAAACAGCAATTTATTTAATAATAAGAAAATCACACACCACAACTATCATCATAATTATAATCTTTAAAAATAACTTACACTTATGCCGGTTTCAGTTGAAATTTGAGAAATATTGAGCCCATTTTTACGCAAAGCGACAATATTTGCCCTGGCGTCAATACTAATATTGGCTTGCATCTTGATTATAGATATATAATCAAACAACACGCTAATCGTAATAATCACACAAACGCTCGTACCAAAGTTCACCAACTAACAACGTCGTAACTACTTTGTTCAATCCAGAAGTTTATTTTGTTTCACATACACCCTCATCTTTTTTGTAAATAATAACTTCAACTAATACTTAAAGAAACATCTCATCGGGTCTAACGTATCTAAGACATTCAGAATTCATAATTAAAACACAAAAAGTGTATTGACACTGGGGTTCGAACGCAGGCTACAACGTGCGAAACATCATAACTGAAGCGTTAGCCACTAAGCCAGCCTAACTCATATTTGTTGGTTTGAAATTAAATACAACTATCTAAATACGAAGTCGCGACATGACAGGTTTGTCACTAAGGCAAATGATCATTATATCGCACTCTTTCTGACTAGATAGTAATGAAAGAGTGCGATATACCAGATCGTGTATGTGTGCAAAATGTTTGTTATTGAAAAAGGTCGTAAGTGCGAATTGTTTTGATGCGATAGATTTGTGAAACTGCTAATGGACTTATGATACCTATAGTACATGCAAAATTTCAGGATGATCGGTTCAGTAGGTTAGGTTAGGTTAGTCAGTACAAGTCTGACACTCCCTTCCGCTCCGCCCAGAGTGGGGGGGGGGGTCATTTGATGATTTCCCATCCGAAAAAAAAAAAAAAAAAAAAAAGTGAAAAGGGAACAAACTTACATCCGCATTTATAATATTATGGTTAGGCTTGTTAGGACTAGTTAGAATTAGGATAGACCTGTTACCGGTTACACTTTACAGGCTCTCTTGAACCGTCAGTAACAAGATGTATCGCTACCTACAGTCCAGCTACATTCCAAAGCGTACATTTCATGAAGAAGAATGAGCTACTCCGGGGAACCTCGCGCTCGTCTCAAATCAAATTAGGTATTTTAAAGTCCTGTTATTCAGGCTTTCAGGGACTGCCCTCCGCAAACTGACAGACTGCATTCATTTTTTTAATAGTTTTTTTAGGGTTCTGTACCTCAAAAGGAAAAAACTGAACTCTCACAGGATCACTTGCGTGTATTATATATTAGTCTAATTCAAATCAATATAACAAAATAATTAGTTGGTATTTCGGTAAAGTGTAATTATTATACTAGTGAATTGAATACAATTTTATTGTTTTTATAACATACGAAATCGACATTACGGATTCCCCTTTTTTCTTCGTGAATAATGCCTCTAGAGAGCAATCATTTATCTTCTCTACATATAATAAAATCGTTAAAATCCGGTCCGATGTTCCGACCTGGCGCAAAAACTACTGCATAGATCCTGTTCAAATTTTGCACAAATGTCTGTAATAGGCTTCTTCAAATGTTAGGCTATATATTATCACGCTATTTGCTAAAGGGTAGGTCAGTATTATTCAATTGTTTATCGTTTCAGTCATGATATGCGTAACAACGTCTATTTCAAAGTATATGTCAGCGAAGCAAATAGAGAAACGGTTTCATGACCGCTTTACGTGCATCACGTCGCAAGTTCGATCCCCAGTAAAATTATTATACTTTTTTTTATTGTTTGTATTTTTTTTGATAGAGATTATTATTATTTATTTTCTCTTTTTTATGTATAATATAATAAATTCTTATGAATAAAGTTAAATCATTGGTGAAATCTCTTTCCTCATGTTTGAATCTGGCCGTTCGATGGTGTTCTGAACTGACAACGTCGTTGTGTGCTGTCCACAGGTGCTGTCAGACTCGATGTTTTCAATTTCACCTATCGCTCCCAATAAAAATAATAGCAGTTATTGAAATTAATTTGAAACTATTTTGTTGTGTCGTTGTTCTTAGTTTTGCACAACTATTATTTACGGTTAGGTCTATTATTGTTAGGTCCCAAAAATAAATTCGTCTTTGTTGTCTTTGTTGGAGGGTGGATGATTGTAATGTATGATTACTGATGCGTCTTGATTGTTAAAAAAACACGTAATTCGTTACTTGAAAAATATTTAGGTATTTTTATCATATCTGTCTTTTGTATCTTACTTCTATTATAAATGCGAAAGTTTGGATGGATGGATGGATGTTTGTTACTCAATCACGCCAGAACGGCTGAACGGATGTAGATGATATTTGGCACAGAGATAGATTATCGTGCTAATAATTATGTCCATATTCCGCAACTGGTTGCTAACTGGCAACTGTCAAACAATGTATTAGAAAAGAACGGCTATTTTAGCCCATTTGTCATCGAAGCGAAGCGAGGTAGGCTGACGGTTCACAGACCTCCCTGTAAACCAGGTTTCGCAATTTCGAATGTTTTTTTCTAATGCTTTATGATTTTCAAATCATTATAAAGTAGATTAATATGCTTTTGGTTTTTTTTAACCATTCAAAGACAGTTAGGTAATCATAAATTAACAAATATTAATTGACCAATTTTCAGTGGCCGAAAAAAAATCTCTAAAAACTTTTAAATAAAAACAAAAAATAAAATTAGATAAAACCAACGACGTTGTAAATTTGTTCCGTGCGGGAATCGAACCCGCGACACGCAGCACTGCAGTCAATCGCTCAGCCGCTGCGCCAACTGTGCCGTCACATTGCATTTGTGCTGAATCTTCTGCTGGCCCAACTCCTCAAGGACCGCTATATACAGCTTTAAAGTTTTTTTTTAACTTTGCCCCAGTCCAGGCCCACACTTGGAATTTCTCCTGTATCGTGGGTGTGTTTACAGACAGTTAAACTCACAAACAGCCAGACCCGGAACCACTACCTGTAGCCCCTGTAGGCCATACAAAAATGTGATCCGTGAGGGAATCGAACCCGCGACACGCAGCACTGCAGTCAATCGCTCAGCCGCTGCGCCAACTGTGCCGTCACATTGCATTTGTGCTGAATCTTCTGCTGGCCCAACTCCTCAAGGACCGCTATATACAGCTTTAAAGTTTTTTTTTAACTTTGCCCCAGTCCAGGCCCACACTTGGAATTTCTCCTGTATCGTGAGTGTGTTTACAGACAGTTAAACTCACAAACAGTCAGACCCTGAACCACTACCTGTAGGCCATACAAAAATGTGATCCGTGAGGGAACCGAACCCGATACACGCAGCGCAGCAGCCATTTGCTCAGCCACTGCGCCAACCGTGCGGTCACATAGCTGTGGCTGTGGCTCCCTCGGACATTGCTGCAACTTTTATCGGTGGCCGGACTGCACATTCCGTTTTCATATTGCCGCTGAATCTTGCAAGTGAAGATACCTCAACATGCAACATTACAGCGGCCGGAGAGTCCTTTTGCAGCAGTGCAAGTTTAAAGTGCATAAGAGGCGTTGAACCGCAGCTTGCAGGACATTCGCGGCAACCAGGCGCTGGTGGGTGGCGTTGTCGTTTTGCTCGCAGGCGACTTTAGACAGATACTGCAAGTTATTGAGAGGGGCACACCGGCGGATGAAATAAACGCCTCAATAAATGTCTCAAGGCGTCGCCACTGTTGTCTGGGATCGAAAAGATCCATCTTACTTGCAACATGTGCGTCCAGCTGTACAACGACCACGAAGCAGGTGTCTTTGCGAATATGCTGCTGCAAATGGGAGTGGGTCGTCTAGAATCGGGCACAGATGGGAAAATTCTATTTTCCGAAGAATTTTCCCATCCAGTGGCTACAGAGGATGCACGCACATCCACATCATCACATCATGCACGTTTTTCCAAATTTGTTAATATAAAAAATGAAGGGTGGTAGTGCTGTCGCCAAAGAACGAGTGTGTCAATCAAATAAAAAAAAATGATATGATCGTCGGCGTCGATATTCATAGACCCTGTGATAGCTAATGATGATAGTACTGCCTACCCCGTTGAAATTCTCAACTCCCTGGGGTTAACTCCCAGACTATGCAATGGAACCAGGCTTCGTATCACAGAGCTGCAGTAATATTATAACAGTCACCATTATTACAGGAGTGGCTAAAGGAGAGAGCGGTTTAATTCCCCGCATACCCTTTATTCCAAATAACTAGCCATTTCAATTTAAGAAGTTGAAATTTCCCTTAAAATTGGCTTTTACAATGACGGTCAACAAATTCCAAGGAAAAACCTTAAAAGTGGCAGGCATTCTTTTGGGTGCTTCATGCTTCTCACACGGTCATTAAACAATTCATTTAATGTTGTATACAAAACGGTATTAGAATAAATAAAGAAATAGCGCCCAACAAGGCGTTTGATTGTTCACTTTGAAAAAAAAGTCGTATGGCACCATAATGTTCCAGTTTTTAAGCCATATCGTCGCCTCAACGCCGTTCAGACCTCTGCGGCCCAGAATTACAGCGCCCAAAAACACGCCTTTTGTAGTCAAAAAACACGCCTTTTGTAGTCATCACCCACATTATCACATTTTGATCAGGCCTTCAGTTCTCATACACATCCCGTCTGTAATCCCCGAAGGGTTAGGCACAGATGTGTACCTAATCGTACACCCACATTACACCAGTTATGTTGAAGTCCCATTTAATAGGGGGCGAGCCTATTGCCATCAATCGGGCACAAATCCAGACTCCGTAGCTGCTACTGATAATTCCTGATGGAATAACCAAACAACACTTTACCCAACCCGGGAATCGAACACGCATACACGACAAAATTTCCACGCGAACGAAGTCGCGGGCAACAGCTAGTTTTTTTTTAAATAAAATCAAGGTTTACTGTAGACACGTACCTGCCAAATATTTTTTTGGACCCTCCAAAATTGTCAAAAAAAATCCATGATTGATGAACGGCCATGATTAGAGGACTACCAGACAAATTCGAAAAGTTTTGAACATAAAAGAAATAGATAGAAACCAAGACATACTCTTTCTTAAAACTTTTATGACGCAAATAATTGAATCGGCTCAGTTTTCGAGGAGAAAAAAAGGGGAACACGAAACGTCGATCTCGTCAAAACTTTTGTGGTATAATCGTTCTGAGCTGCAGCTGTCCCTATCGCACTCTACGGGGGCAGGCGTGACGCAGCGCGACGGCAATAGTTTCTTCAAATACCTATTTAACAAATTCCTCGCAACTCCTCTTAAAGTTGACTTGTTATTTATCTTACATTGTTTTTAATTTAATCTTAAGATTGTTAAAAGGTTTCAGGGTGTGGGTTGTTAGAGTGCCTAATACCCTAATTTCGTTGTTTTATTTTCCACATGTCATCACAGTAGCGAGGAGGGCGATAGGTGTATATAGTGTTCATCCAGCAGCCTAAGTTGTGAGGACAGTCGTCGTCAGCCCTGCATTGCCGACCCCGTTTACGTAAACCTAAACAATTAATCACATGTTTATCTGTTATTAAAAAACAGTGACAGTTTCGTCAGATTGATTTTGTTCGTCAGCGTACCACAGACAATTAATAAATATAATAAAACAAATATCATTTGGCATTTACAACTATACAACAAATGACAACTATGTTATTGTAGCTATGAACTTTGTTTTTGTTTGAGCTACTTATTCTTGTGCGTGGCGTTAACCAGCTTATCGAGTCGAGACACTGCAGAGTCGATTAAAATAACTTTAATAAATTACCGTCTGGATCTGGTTGATCGTCGCGCCTTGACCTAAGGTTGTAAGCAGAGACACGAGCCAGCAGCATCACGAATGTGAACAATAGCGCGACTTGCAAGAATTTCATGACAACACCCTACGCTGTCCCCCCATACTTAAGTACAAATGCTGTATCCATAATACTGTAACACCAAATGATTTGAAAAGAGTAACCATGGAGTTTCTTGCCGGTTCTTCTCCATAGGAAACGACCAACCCGAACCGTGCACCTTTTTGTCGACGTTTTATAAGTGCCCATTGAGGCCTATGTGAAATAAAATATTTTGATTTTGATTTTAACACAGAGTAACACTGAGCTGTAGAAATATTCTTGATTATTTAAAACTTAAAATACCTATTATACCATAAGTTACAATGAAAAAAATAAAAAATTATGTACAAAACAAATTACTTATTACAAAATTAAATACTGTTAGTAATTGATAAGATTACTGCTATTTTTCATTATTTATTACCATTAACAGCTATTTGCAGCATACGTTATTTTCCAAAAAAAATTGGTTTGTGTTCACATTAATTATTTTTTAATTATGCAATTTATTTTGTTTGTTACTTATTAGTCACACTAATGGCTTTGTTCGCTTTATAGAAATTGTTGAACTCAAAGCTTTTATATCAAAATTTCAGGTCGATCGGTTCAATAGTTGCGTGAAAAGGTAACAAACAAACAAACTTACTTCTGCATTTATAATATTATAGTTAGGACTAGTTAGGATTAGGATAGACCTGTTACCGGTTACACTTTACAGGCACTCTTCTTGACCTACAGTCCAGCCACATTCCAAAGCGTACATCACATGGAGAAGAATGGGTTACAAACTCAACGGACACTCGTTTCAAATCAAGTTAGGTATTATAAAGTCTTGGTTACATTAATGTTGCTGCTATATGTGAGTACAGTCATGAGCACCAGTACGTTTACACTTTCCTAAAGGACAATGGGCAAAAATGTATGGAGCTTGGTCCAAGAGCCTCCACTGATGAGACTTGTGGGGAATAAAAGTACATACTTGTCATATGATTCTGGCAAAAGCTTATCAAAATCCGTCCAAGGATTGTTTTTTTATGATCTATAACCTCTTTCTAGTAATAAGTTTAAAACACTGGCTATAAACATTCTTTCAACACAATCTTAATCTAAAATTTATCAATTAATTCAAAATTTATAATACAAAATTACCATTCCGTTCTTTTTGTTCATTTAGTAACCCGTGGCCAATAGTGTGGGTTATATGTTTACCTATTTATGTAACGACTCATGATTTTAAACTTTAACATGTAACTGTTTTTTGTCCCTAATAAATAAAATAAAAATAATGGCTTCGCAAAATTATTTTCTGAAGTATTTCACAGCACTAAAAAAAATCTCAAATTTTCGTAATATTCTTCTATTAAGGGAGAAGCGCCTGGGTACCCCGCGAAATTCCTGACACTGGCCTTCAAATTGCAAAAACCGAAAGAAAATTAGATTTTTTTCCATTTCTATCTTTATTTATACATATAAACGCCCACTAACACGCTCATATTAAAACCTTACATACATAAACTATTTCTATCCCACTAGCTCCCTCTACTTTACGACTGAAACTAGACCCACTTCCCTGCATAATTTTATTAAGAACTTTCCATGAAAATTAAGCGCCAATTTTCCCACTTATTCACTAACTAAATATTTCAAATGTTCAAGTTTGAGAGGTGCGGTAACTCGAGCTAACTAAAGTTTGCCAACTATAACGACTTCGCATGTAAGAGTACTTGGAAGCTAATAAGTTGGCAACTTAATTGGCACTTGAAGTTGAGACTTAGGCCCGCTTGCACCACGAATCGCAAAATTTATTAAAACATCATTCTGTCTCTGTCATCTTTAAACGACTGATAGATACAGAACGATGTGATGATGTTAAATGCGTTCTACGTTAAACGCGTTTAGCGATTCGTGGTGCAAGCGGGCTTTAGAGTGCATTTTTTTTAATGGAATTTTTAAATCAATTTGAATATTCAGTGGGTTGGACGAGAGCATGCGGAACCCGGAATGCTCTAGCTTGGACTTTTATTGTTGGGTCTTCTTTACCGTTATTCAGTTTTTCATTCCTTCGCTTAATGAATAGGCCACACAAATATTACAAAAAGACAGAAAGATGAACCCATGTGACTCCCATGTATCCTAGGCTTGACATACAAACGTATTTTTGCGGCTTCTTTATACAATATTTATTTAAAAATAGTTAATTGTTTTAGTTAATTGTACCTACCTACCCTCGCTCTGAACTCACCACTTTCTCTCTACACCAATCACATCACTGCAAATTGACAACTCAACATGGACAACCAACCATGGACCTAGTATAACCAACCAACTTGTGCACAGTATGGAGCAAATGGAGATGCTGTTTGCGAATGCGATGCGACGAAAGATCTTGCTGGTCCACGGTATTCCTGAGAAACCTAATGAAAAATTGAGTGAATCGATTCTCAATATCATCTCCAAGCAGCTGAAGATAGATAACTTTAAAACGGATTATCTAGAACATTTTATAGTATCGATTATTATATTATCGTATTGAAGTCAAAAATGTTTGTAGTTCATATGCGAGTAGACCATTTAATGAAGTTATTAATATTTTTTTATGTCCAGAATATTTTGTAGTTTTTTGTTCAGCGAAGCTCAAACATGTCTCGCTCGTTACTTTTGCGGAAAAGGGGGTTTGAATATGGGTGATTGCCATTAATACTCGTACATGCATTATTTTAAACATTTGTTCAGGCTATCTGCAAGAATAAGAATTCGACTCTAATAATATCAAAAAAGAAAGTTCAAATTCTTCTTGTGTTTTCCACAAGTAGTGATCAAAATTGTTCAAAACTGGTTGATTTTGTGCACGGCCCTTTAAAGCATCGTTACCACTAGAAGCTTACACCAGGTAAAAATCACTGAAGTCAATACAAAAATAAAACCATTTACGACCCTTTTAAAAGACCACCATAAGAATCTATTACTGCCACAAGACATCCAGTTACTTCGAACAGCATGTTAAAACGTTCGAGAATAACTTATAATTTACGGGTGTGGATATAAACCCCTGATCTACATGAGCCGTACTATACCGTAGCTGGCGGTAGGTGGTCGGCACCCGAATTGTTCTCCAGTTGAGCGTGACAGTTTTCTCGGTCTGATGCTCTATAAACCAGGGTGGATTATGGTTGAAGATATTTGGAGGTGGGTTATGGGACAAGCGAAAGAGACAAGGAAGATTATACGAGAAGAATTGTTACTTAAAGTGAAAGGGAATTGCAGAAGGCACCTGCTAAGAAGATGACTAGAATATATAGATGATGATTCACGAACTTTCACTTCTTGACAATGAAGATCAAATCTTATGCGACCGAGAGCACGAAGACGTTGCCGCATTACCAACAAACTCCGAAGACAGCCCTCAATCAAAGGCAGAGGCCAGCACGCAGATAAATTGTTTTCTCTCACAACTATGGGACCTGCATCTCCGTACAATATTTTTTCTGACAGTTCATAACTTGGACAGCACCCAAATAGCGCCAGATGTGACAAAACAGTTATGGGCAACACACCCTCACCCCGACCCCCAATTTGTATATAATTGATTCAAATATTATTTTAAATTGCCGACCGTGCCTGATTGATACCGGAAGAACACATCAAAATATAGGCTTCACGAGGGCTATTAGTAACTTACTGTTTTGAAACAAAAAATGACGGATGGGACATTAGTACGAGTATGTTATTAGACTAATAAATAGTAGTATGATGTTGTCAAAGATCTGTTATTATTGGCATGTTTCCGCTTGATGAATACTTATTTATTTCATTGCTGGAGCGATGAAATTGTCGTGCAATATCACGAAATTGAGTGGGTGAAGTTCATACTTCACTGACAGTATAACAAACTTAGCGCCAAGCCATCGTAGTGTCTACTTAATGGAACCTTGGTATTAGTTTATCTTCATATGACTAAGTGACACAGACCAGACGGACGCGCGTCTCAGAGTCCAATTTGGCCTTTGAATGATATATTGAAGGACGATAACGAAATATGTATAATCATAGCGTTAGTGTAAGATTATCAGTTAAAGTAACTCAACAGAATAAGAACGGTAATCCGAGTGGGCTTGGTTTCAGTTCATTTAGTTACTCCATTAGTATTTGAACTTCTTTTAGTTACAAGTAGAGAAGTGAACATACACAATATTGGAAGAAATCTTCAATGATCTAACCAACTTATTTCCAATTACAGACTTTGACGGCTGACCGATTGAATATGAAAATAAACCGTAAGAAACCTTAACCTTATTAACCTCTGATCAGAGTGAAAGTCTAGACATTTTCACTTCCTCAATGATCAGTAGAAATAATGGAAAGTTGTCTGTTTGCACAATTATACGTTGTGGAAGCGTGACATCGGATATTGCGGCAAATGACGGGGCGCGAGCTATGTATTATGTATGTGTGAGGACTGTGGTTAATTTGGAGTGAAATGTTGGTTAATTAATGGCTGCCTTACTGTCAGACTTTTTTGCGTTTGGAAACCCGTAAGTGCACCTTCCGCCAAAGCTGGTTTATTGCACAGCTGGCTGATAAGGATTTAGTTTATCCTACTCGGTAGCTGTCATCAGCTCCATGGATTAGGTTTCATCAATTTGCAAATGCGCATACACGCTTAACTTCACATTTTTTAAGTAAGGGGTCGGCGGATGGCTGACGAATATTCGTGTCTGTCAGTCCAGTCATAGCAGTAACCGTCAGCAATTTAACCCAATTACTAGGCTTTATATCGATAACAAATAATGAGACCGGCGGTGGTCAGATTTTCGGGCCTTTGGTGACACGTGACAAAGGTATGACAACTGTGACAGGCGGCTTTATACTTCCTCCGTGGGAAGGGTTTGGTAATATTGTTTTCATTCACATTCACAGTAAGCATTTCGAACTTCAGGCATTTTAATAATCTTCTTTATCGTGTGGTTAGTGCCTAGAGTAATTATGCCGCCCATGCGCCTCTGACTTGGCTATACACGCCGCGGCGTCAAGAAATATCTCTCAGGCATGCTCGTTTCTTCACGATATTTTCCTTCACCGAAGCCAGTGATAATCATACAATACGCACAATATGTCATTAAAGCAAACTTAGGCTCACTTGCACAATAAACCATTGAACGTTTAACTTATTTAAAACATCTTTGTGTCTTTATCATTCTTAAACGATTGACAGAAATAAAATGATGTTCTAAATTAGTTATGATAATAGATTTTGTTGTCTTTGTTTCGACAATTCAAAAGTGCCTGTAACTGGCCTATTTGAAATAAATGCTTTGATTTTGATTTTGTTAAACACTCAATACATTTTACGAATTATGATGCTAGTGGGCCATAACGTCTTCCAAACATACTTTACTCCACAGCGTATGTCAGAATTTATTTGAAAAATAAAAATATAAAAAGTAATCCATCAAATCAATATCGGTATACGACAAGATCCTCGCTCCTCAGTGATGGGGACATTACATTGCACCCCAATGAGGGGACCCTCTCGCTTCAAAAATCCGAGAGTGCAGTTAATGTTATAAAAATTTTGGCGACCGAATTGTGGGTGAGGAAAAAAGTAATTGAAATGGCTATGGGTTCTGTTGGTACGTTTAAGTCTGCAAGGCTTTATGCACCCGATGAATTAGGATTTACCAAATTCAGATAAGTTAACAGAGACTGAGTTGGTGAAACACACACCAAAGTTTAATTTTCAATTTCATCATCTCGTGACCCAGCGTACATGGTGTTTTGTGTACCTACCTAGATTAACATTTACATATGCCCATCGTGCATAGCTAGGCCTTGAATGAGGCAAACAGCTGTCCAGGTTTCTAGTTGCTACGTACTGGTCGGACAAAATCTGAGTCATCGATTCAAGAAGAACAAAAAGATTTACTTAGATTTACAGTATATCTACAACACCTTGTGTTGAATATATTTCCTTTACAGTGTCTTAGTATTTACGATATCCACTACACGTGACAGCTTCGATAAAAGCTTTTAATATGAAGGTCTTCATTTCAGTTCATACGGAACCCAGACTATTTCCCTCTAAGACCCTCTGTAACGCACGTGCTTTGCCCTCCCTAACTATTATGTAAGCAAAATGTAAAATCAGAGGCCCGTGTGAAGTCGACGTGGTTTCATTATGTTCACGCTAGGGGTGCAAGGGTGTAGTTAGAAGTCTTTATACCGTGGAAAAAAAGGGAATGTGTTTCGAAAGTTCAGTTTTCGTAATTTTATTGCAGCTGAAAGATGTAAAAACTCCTTGACGTTTTGTAATTATGGCATGGTCATCCAAGTTAACACTATTAATTACTGTTTTATGTCATTTAGGTCTATCAGTAGACTGCCATCATGAATATTAGGTCTAGTTGATTAAGAAATCTGACTTTACCAAAATCATCATCATCATCATCATCATCATTTCAGCCGAAAGACGTCCACTGCTGGACATAGGCCTCCCCCAAGTGTCGCCACATTGACCGGTCCCGTGCGTCTCGCATCCAGCGGATCCCTGCAACCATTACGAGGTCATCGGTCCACCTAGTGGGAGGCCTTCCAACGCAGCGTCTTCCGGTTCGCGGTCGCCACTCCAGAACCCTTCGGCCCCATCGGCCATCCGTTCTGCGAGCAATGTGCCCTGCCCACTGCCACTTAAGTTTGGCTATTCTTCGGGCTACGTCGGTAACCTTGGTTCTCTTGCGGATCCTCTTACCACGCGTCCACCACGCGCTTTTACCAAAATAGACTGAGATAATAATTAGTAATACAGAATCGATGCGAACTTTATTTATTTTAGTCCTCATAATTAACATGAACTTAATTCCACCATTTGTAATTCGCTGATGTAATCCTTATTTACGGAACTATGCAAATTGTAAGGCTTGGTACACAAATACGTAGCGATCGCCAATTGCGTATCATAATAAATTAAATTATGCAAAAAATCTTGTTCGGAATGCGAATGGGTTGGACATAGTAAATTGTCGCGGAAAATATCGGTGAACATGTTTATTCAGTCAATTGTATTTGTATATGAGTGACGTCAGTAACGAAGACTGGATTAGCCTACTTTAAGGAAACGATACAATCTAGTTTCTAGTTCTAGTTTCATTGGTGGAATTAGAAGATTGTTTATACAGCCAAAGTATCTAGGTGCTAACGTGGGTCTGCTAATTCTAGTGCAGGATTCTTTTAAGAAAAACTAGAACAAAAGGCACATTGTACACATTAAACAATTAGGGCATGCGGAACCCGGTTTCCGTTCCATAGTAAAACCCGGGAAAATCCCGATTTATTACTATGGGACCGAAACCGGTTTCCGCGTGCCCTAATTGTGTATTGAGGACTACGGAAGAGACCTTTAAAAAACAGTTGCATATTACTAACTTGATTATCAAAAGCCTGTGTTTCCTATTACAGGGCGAAGCCATATCTACTCTTTTTCTACTTTTCTCTATTTAAAGCTTCTAAGAACCAGTTCTTATTGAAGCAGTCCCGCTCGTCTCTCAGAAAATGTAAAGCAATGGAAAAAAAAGAAATCAAGAAAGTAAAAATAAAAAGAAATAAAAAAAAGGAAAAAAAAAAGAAAAGAAATGAATGATGTTAAATGTATGTGTGTGTTGTATGAGTGTGTATGGCTAATGCCAGCAGCGAACCAAAATAATTGAGATTGAGAATACGAAATAAAATCGTTCACTAATAAACAAAATCATAAAGGAGAACCTAATGCCAAACCAAACACCATTCTCAACAAACCCGGAATCACTAATTTACCAAAGACGCGCAAAATATGAAAAGTGTACAAGCGGCGGTAAATCGGTGATTAAATCTATAGTGTGCAACATGACTAACGTGTGGTTGATGGCCACACTAGCCACAAACGTGCCAGTGCACATGGCAATACTATTACAGGGTGGTGTGCACGCAGTTTTTATTTGTGGGGTCAGCAGAACTACGAGAAGGAAGTATTGGGCATTGAAATTGGCGATTCAAACATAGCACATGAAGCTGTACATTTCCAGTATAACTTGGGCTCGCTTTGTATAGTTTTCCTATACAATGAGAGATCCGCATAAACTGGTTTGTACAGCTTGCTACATACGTCGGATTGTAGAAGCAAAGTCATCTTTAGGACACACAGAATAAATATAATTATGAGAATATTTGGGATGAAAAACCAGTCATCAAAATATTTTAAAAGACTTGCTTTATGCATTCATATGCACATAACGCGTGTCGGCAAACGTCAGGTGGGACACCCTCAGGCTCGGTGGAGTGACGATCTTCGCAGGGTGGCTGGTTGCAACTGGATGAGAGTCGCTGAGAATCGAGTTAAGTGGCGTGGGATTGAGGAGCCCTATGATGTCCAGCAGTGGACTGCTGTAGGATAATGCTCATGACGTGTGGTAAGAGGATTAGTCAGTCAGCAAATTAGATTATTTATGCTCAGGGGTGCCCTTCACCATATTTGTTACCGTAATCGTAGAAGCTGTAAAAATTGTAGTAGGCAAATACCTCACTTATACTAATCAGGTATCATCATCATCATCATCTGCCTAGCCTTTTCCCAACTATATTGGGGTCGTCTTCCAGTCTAACCGGATGCAGCTGAATACCAGTATTTTACATGGAGCGACTGCCTACCTGACCTCCACAACCCAGTTAGTATTGGGTAATACGATACCCCTTGGTTAGACTGGTTGTCAGACTTTTTGGGCCACTGACTGCCTAACGACTGTCAAAGACCTACAAATGACTGCCGGGACCAACGGCTTAACGTGCTTTCCGATGCACGGAGGAAACTCGGTATGTAATGGGCGGTCACCCATCCACAGACCAACCTAGCAAGCACGGCTTAACCTAAAGATCGACCCGAGCGGCTGTTATTATTTAGCCACGAGCTCCTCTCCACTAGTCAGGTATGAGGTTATGTAAATGAAATGACTGAAAAAATTCTAATGTACAGACGACAGCACATTAAGCTACTACAATCTGTCAAATTTCTTTAATAGATTCTCAACTTTATCGCTGAAGCATTAGGTTCAAGGTTGATTGGGAAAATATTACAGTTTCGGGTAGTTTATTTATTTATGCACACACATAAATATCATCATATCATATCATAAATCTTTATTTATCTCAACATCAGAATTAACAGGTACTGGTAAATGCACAATCTTAAATAGAGAAAGGTGTCTGAAGTAGGTATGTCCTGAGGTACAGATCACCTCTCCGGCTCAGATATACTATTTTATTTACAGCAAAAATTTAAATCAAGATTCTAGAATTAAAATTGGAAGTAGGTAAACAAGTGCTTAAAAAGACACAAAACACTTAACAAGACATTACATTAAGATAGAAGAGCACAAAGGTACTGCTTATTTCATGAGAAATCTCTTCCAGCAGACCTGCGAGAGGAAAGTAGAATTAGAGATGTAGACACAGTGTGTAGAAAAGACAAAACAGGAAAATTGAAATTGGAACTTAAAACAAAATTATACCTATATAAAATAAACATACATACAAATATACACATATAAAATAAATACTAGTCCTGTAAATGAGCTTGATGTACGTCTGTACATTTACATTAGAATTTTCAGTTCCTGAGTAAAATGAAGCCTCAGTTTTTATTCACTTTAGCTTAGTCCACGTTCTAGAGTACCATCAGCTTCCCCCTCCTCGTTTAAACCTAGATATGCATTATACAACCCATTTGCTTTTAATCAATTAATGGATTCAACCGTAAAAAAGAGGTGCAGACCTACAGCACTATTTATAGATAGCTATAGAATAATATGCACGTGCATCTATGCGTTTGTCCTTGACATAGCTGTGAGCTAGCCTAGGTACTCTAGATAGCTTAGTCGACACAATGTTCTATGTGCTATGTAATGAGGTAACTCAAATTGTGTGGAAATATGTTTGTAAATATGTAATAATGTCTTGTTTATTTTTACTTGATGTTCATTTTTAAACGTAATTGTTTGCATAATAGTTGTTGAAGTCCTGTTTTAAGCTTTCACGGTTTACAACTAAACTTATACTGTCACTTACGGGATATCTTCCGTGATATCGGGAGCTCAAAATAATGAACAATCACGGATGATATCCCGTAAGTGACAGTATAAGTTTAGTTGTTGAAGTGTAATAAGTTGATACTTAGGTGTGTAAGTAGTTAGTTGAGTAGTATTTGTTCCGCAACTTGAGAGTCATATGTGAGCATAAGCAATAATGAGAGACGGGTAAATTATTCCAAAAAAACAGTAGTTTGCTTATACTGGAAAAATTGACCCTGAATATTACAGTGGCTATTCGTTTTACAACTATCCAGCCAACAACAGACGTATGCAACCATTCTGCAAAATTTTTGGTTCTTCACATCAATCACAGCATGCTATCAAACAATACACATAAATATTAACCTAATAATCCAAAATCAAATACCATTCACAAAACTAAACTTAATACCACACACTAACAATAGATCGACGTTAATGTAAGGGGGGAGGACACAATCGATTGGCGTAGCGCGTAGTGTGAGACGTCGTATTATTGCGGGGGTGTGTGTAACGCTTAAATATGACTGATGATCGTAGATATTGACAGATATGAGAAATGAAGGAAGTTAATTTAGTTACCTTGCTTTTGTGAGGCTGAGTTGGAGTTCTTGTGAGAAAATAGTGAGTGGTAGACTGATATCGATAGTGTGTTGGTTGCTTTGGAGGGCACTGTCTTTCGTTTGCAAAAAGCAGGTCGAGCAGAATATTCTGAAGATCAGTGCTATTTTTTTCGTATGAGTACGAGATGAAATCTATTATGCAACGGTGTAGCCGCTTAAACAGCACAGAAACTGAAACTGTACATGTCTTGCTCCCGCAAGAAAGGTAGCTCTGTCTATTTCCACGAACATTTTACACGAGTAAAATATACATGTTTCAGTGTTGATGCCAGGGGCATTTCAAACTCGGCCAGTATTCGTCCTGCAAAAACCATACGAACAATTTTACAAAAATAATAAAGATATCGGAGACTGTATGTGCCAAACGACTGTTAGCTAAAATAACGATGATTTTACACAAAAATAAAAGCCCTTTAGTGTGTACAAAAAGTAAATTCCATACACATTTTACCGTTTTAAAAGGATACGCCACAATATTAATGATACGCCGAATCGTATCATTGAACAATTTCGCTACATTTGTGTCAGCGCCGCTGTTGTGTCCCGGGATTTAGATTAATGATACGATACCATATAAATATTGGAAAGTCAAACTTAATGGAAGTTCAAAAATGATTTATTATTGCATGACATTATTGGCATTTTTAATTGTGTTATTTTTGGCTTTCGGGGTTAAGAGAGTTCGAAATCAGAGCAGTTAACGTGATTTTGCGCTTTATCGAATAAAAATTGTGTTAAAATAAGTGTGAAAATTATCCAGCCAGGTGAACTGAGTAGAAAAGACTTGAAAAAACTAAATCGTGTCGAGAGGCGAGATGCAATAAACCAGGTTGATTGATTGATTGATTGATTACAGTACATAAGGAATAGTGAAGACCGTGTTATGTTATAAGATACCTCCTCGACCAAGTCAAGATAGATATGAATAACAATTTCAAAATAGATTTCAGTAGGGATTAGTATGAAATCTGTTAGTTTTAAATCGAAATCAATTCTGATTATTTTCAACTTCATCATTATTGAGCTCCTGAGTAAGGTTGCATTGAAGCAAAGACTATTAAGATCGCGTACAGTGGGCATGTGGCAGCAATTACTTAAATAGAATTTCTAGCAACAATGAATTGAGCAGATTAATCTTTCCTAGACACACACAGTAAACTATAAACAAAGTTAATCCTTGGTTAAGCTACAAAAAATATCCCAACAGAGCGTAACAATCCAAGGCCCGACAATACAATTTCAACCAATAACCGTGAACGGAGATTAACTCTAATACTAACCGCAAATGACAATATTTCCCATCACTCATAACGACGTGACATTACAAACGTCAAACTTGAACTTGACATGTCAAAAGGGGCCGAACAATGGGGCCCCAATTAAAATGTATTTAGAAAACTAATCCGTATAAAAAACAAGATGTCTACCTCGAGAAACACGCGAAAACATGGGTTCATGTTACCCTTCAAATGTGTATGAATATTTGCATAAGATTTGTAGACAGGCCGTGGATTGGGATGAAACCAAATGAAAAATCAACTTAGAATTTTAAAGGGTAAAGTTCACTTTTGATTGTAAGTTTTTTGTTAAAGATGAGACATAAACTCAAGTAACAGAGTTTAACTAATTGAAACTGACGGATCCTATTGTGTTACGGCACTTTAAGGTTAATATTGGTAGCATAGCAATCTTGTACGAAAGAGTGAAAAAATAAAGTGGTGCATGCTGAGAATAAACCACTCATAAAAGTAATTAAGGAGCCCACAGAAATCACGATTGATTGAAAGGGGAACAGAAAACAATATGGAAAGTAATTTTTAATATCAAAGAAAAAATTGTTATTAGTCCCGAAGTTATTTTTAAAGTTCTTGTAACAGAACGGGTTAAAATATGTATTGTTAGTTCGGATTACACAATATCCCAAAAATATCCGTGTCGACGTAACCGCGTTACAAAACCACGCAAAAACATTATGATATCAAAAAGTCGCTCCGAAAGCCATAACAATCGGATTTATCATACCGAAGAGTGACAACTCCATTGTAGAGAAAATACAAAAAAAAAACTTAAAACGTCTAAGTAATAAAAACTAAACCACGACTAAAATAAGATCCCACAAAATTCGCACAAAATAGTAAAAAACAAAATTTCGATTTGGTCTGAGAAAAAAAATTGGACAGACCCTAAATTTGCAAGATGGGACACCCCTGATATATTTTTTATGCAATCCAAGAAGGGTGCAAATAAAGTTGCAATTTTAAGACGATGCGATTGGACAGAAATAGCAAGCGGTGACACCCAAGAGTAAAGGGCGGATCGTGTAAGGGTAGGGACTGTGAAAAGATTATTAATTTTGAAGATGTACCAAGGGGATAAAGTCTAAGAATTTATCTGGGTGGAACTGGATCTAGAATATGTGATGATGTTAACACGTATAATATAGCCATGTTTAGTGTTGGGATGACATTATACTGATGTTGAATACTTTAAGAATCCATAAAAGTAGCGTAAACATTCTTGATACCATTCGATTTCCACATTCTCCATAGCAATCTATTCACTACTACTTGCTACTAATCAAAAACATTTCTAAAGAATCCTAAACAAGTTGTCAGGAATTTTCTTAAGCAATTTCAAGAAACTCAAGAGCAATCATTATAATGTCTAGTGACATTACAATGACATTGTTGAAGTTCAGAATACCACTCGTAACAATTACAACGCTCCTAACACATTAACATTTTATTTACTTACCGTACATCTTACACAATAAATAATTTCACGTAATTATCACAATAAAACGAACCCCGAAGACGCCACGAATAAAAAGAAAAGAAATCTCGACGTAATTTGAATTTTAATCCTTTTCTCATAAGAAAACAATAGAAGTAATAAATCAAAATATTTTACTTTAACAATGACGTCACGGCATGCGCGTACGACGATGTACAATAGGATTTCTCAATATCAATGACATTAGACGGCGTTATCAAAGGCGTTAAACAAATTTATGAGCCGTAAAACCCATTAGAATTATTCGTACACAATAAATCATAGGAAACGTATGGTTGGTCTATGGTAACAGTATAATTTCTCGCTACTAAGATTTGGTTATGGGTCGTTTGGTAAATTGATAGAATCGGATGATGGAAAAACGTGTGTAACGCTCGACTTTTTCTATTAGGGGTAATCTCCAATCGAAAAGACGATTTAGTTATGGATAGTAATAAAATGTCAAGTTGTATAGTCGCCGTAATCCGTAATTGTTAGCTAAAAATCATGGCTAAAGATGCTACTATATCGAGACAAAACTTCGCCATGAATCCGTTACAAACAAGAAAAGGAGAAAACGAATAATAAATCCACACTTCAGAATAACACCAAAGCATAAAAGACTCATCTTTGACCCAAAGCCTTTGGAGCTTCAATCATAACACGTCAGAACTGACATCTTCACAAAAATGCAAGATGCAACGGACTGCAAACAATTGACAATAGGACTGCCGACAAATACGAAAACCGGACAGATGTTGGAGCCAAGATTTACTTGAAAATACGAATAATCGGCGTGCGACTCGACTTCCGTGTTGCAAGACCGGTTCTTAGTGTTAAAAATAATGTTAACATTCAACAATTGGCCACTTGGGAACATTTGGATTGTGAGAAAAAATGTAGTCAGAGATGGATGCCTATTTGTTTTATTTTGTAGCTCAAGATTTAAAATGTATGGATTTATCAAAGGTTTTGTAGAGGTCAGACTTGTATCCGTAATGCTAATTACGTAACACGACGAGTATAAGAATAAAACTAAAAAGTACAGTTCCAGCTAAGATAAAGATGTTGTACCAACCAGATTGTTAATAGTTTGATCTATGTTAACTTAATCATAATGTAGATAAACCTTTAACAGTTACGACATGTTTCTAACGTTACGTCAATTCGTAATTGTTTCAATTCACGTCATCCACAATCACTAGTTACGCAAAGGGTTCAATAGATCGCAAGTTCTTTCAATTTCCTTGACAGGTTTCACAATCAATTTCTATCCAGTGACCTTAACATACCCTGCTGATTCCGTAATCTAATATTTAGCAATATGATTATCGATAATGCTATTAAGATTACAATCCAACCCGTTTGATCTAAACAAGATAAAAATGTTCAACAAAGAAACTTTCTCAACTAACAAAATGTTTTAAACGTTATGAAATGTCATTGTTGACCCAAGGGTTGCACCCTTTCTTGCCTTGCCCTTTCTCGTCATAGACTGTCATGACAATGTCAGAATTTGCAACGTGACAAGTCATGTCAGAGTAAAAATGCAGTTTGATGAGGTTCGAATAAATGCAGGCGAGAGAGAGGTGCGTTCACACGACCCGGTTGTAGCACCACTCGCGTATCGGTTACTTCTCTAATGGGGTTCGTAGCTTCAAACAAAGGCACAGGTGGACTGTCTGGCGTTAAATGTAATAACAATTTTATATCGAACGTGCGATTCGAACAACGGTGTGATATCGGTATGTTCTTACTCGCATTCAATATTGAAAGTAGTAACAGTGAGAGCATTCACACTACTGATGCTGATACAATTTAAGTAAAGCGCAAAAGAGATTGGAAAAGGAATCAAAAGTTGTTTAGCTAATGCATTCTGTATTCATAATATTTGCACAAAGGATCAAATTGCAAAAGTTATGGAAGCCATAGCAAAATTATCTGCTGTGTCTAACCAAGGCTATGTTTAAACACTGAACCCTTATTCAGGCCCTTTTAAGGATTCATTGCACAAATTCGCAATATTGACGTTAGTTGATATAATTTCCCCCTTCAAAGTTTCTTCGAGCCCAGGGATGTCCGGTAGATTGGATATTATAAGTACTCAAAACTTTTCTCACCCAACAACGAAAACAAATGTTTGATACTACAAAAAAAAAACGATGATTAAATTCTCCCCGTCAAATGCATTATTCTCCGAACTACATGCAACTAGTCCATTATATTTTGGAACTTCGCAATAAACAAACCCAAATGTTGCTCCCTATTTCCTTATTATATCGAAATCTATTCAGAAATCTGTCATCTTATCAAATACTTGTCTTCCCTTGTTTCCAAAAATATTATTTGAACAAACGCCTCGATATTCAAGACTGCGATATACTTTTGTATTGACAAACTTATTCGTATCTTCTGAAATTGCACCATACTCTTTATCACCTTGACTTAGGGAATCATTTTCTTTGTTTACTGTTTCTTGGTGTGCATCAACTGTTGGTGTTATTTGATCTAATAAATTGCTAGATAAAGTAGGGGGCTTGCGGTATTCAATGGTGCTATCAAGTGAAGAAAAATAACCCAAATCGTAAATATTGTAACGTTATAGTTTGGTGTCCCTCGCTTTAGGGAAGTTTGTTAGAGATCGTATTTTATGTTCGCATTGCATTATAAGTTGAGACATATAAATAAACGGAAATATTATGTTTCCGTACCGCAGTAGCGGATAGTGCGAATTAATTCACTTCAGATTTACATTTACCAGAAGTTACATCATCTGCGGCAATAATTTTAATGAATAACAGTTGGTTTCGAATAACTAGTTATAAGTACATGTTTCTTACTCAGAGTCGAAGTAAATAAAGAAAACAATGCCATGCTGTTTACCGACACTCTAGAATTCATACTAAACTTCGAAATTAAACCTAGTATGTATCAAACTAAATGAAACAGAACAAACATTCCGAGAATGTTAACTTGTGTGAATTTATGAGAGTTGAGGCATTTCGCTGTAATGCCGAAATATTCTAGCAAATTGGTAGTTGAAAGAATATTTACTTTTGGGTCTACAAAACTTATGCGGGATGGGACTATGGGACTATACATATTATATTAATGAATGATTTTTTAATTTTGATTGTGCTTTCAGTTTTGAATAAAATCAAGAATTTCTTGGCAGTTTTTCTTCGTACTAATGTGTACGTACTTAGGTAGAAGCGAGCATATTTCAAACTGAAATATTATAATAAGGGCTTATTACAATATTTCATGATTCCGTCGGATCATCTGTAAACGGATCATACTTGTTATAAACGATTCTATAACCTTGATTAAGCTTCCTCTTCACTACGGATATTATACTCTTAAACCTTAAGACAAATAGAAATACAGATGCAGTTCCGTATAACAATGTATCTATTATATTAACTGCATTAGAAAGGATTAGAGCAACAAAAGGGTCAACCCAATTGTCTAACATAGCTTTGGGGAATTGCAAAAATGTTAACTGACGCATAAGGGATTTTTACGCCAACAGTCCATAGCCAAGAGTAATAGGGTGCAGCCCTAAGCGAAACTAACACAACTTAAGGATGGGCCAACATGTCATAAGTATCTATTAATTTAAATTTGGAACAAGTTGTCTACTCTAAGTACAGTAGTCTATTCTTCTATTGTCAATGTTTTGTTAAAAAACAGGATTTGTGCTCCAAAGAGGTCATGGTCATTCTCTATGGTGTCCACGAAGGTTAGCTGGTTTTGTCTATTTTTTGTGAAGCGAAACTAAATGTTTGAATCGAGAATAAAAACGCCGAGAATGGAGAAACCAGAGCAATGGTAAAAATGTAAAAAAATCAAGTATGGTGTAATAGTGGTGAAGGGGATTTCAATAATGTCAACCCACCTAGTCATTGTGTGTCGTTGCATACTAATTACATTTAAGGCGATGTTTCCCATTATTTTTCCTTATTAAAATCCCAAGTACCTACTATGGAAACAAGATTAGGAACTAAACTAACAATGGTGACTTTTGTCCTAAACTGCCAAAAAAAATTTACCAAACTCTTTGATTGCGAAAAAAAATCTTTTAATAATTCTTCATTAACTGAAATGAAATGTAGATTAATCAGTATGTATTTAAAACTTAAGCCCGTAACAGATTACAGCATGACACAGCATACAGCTGAACAAATTAATAATTCCCTTCAAGCTGATTTCAATTCCAGTAATAATTCTTATTAGTATTACCACGTGAAGTGTATGAATGTTGAACAAGCCGCCAAACTTGTTCGCATAACGAATAATGATAATGATCCGCATTTATAATGATATATTTTATTAGGGTATTGTGAGCGAGTGAGCCAAACAAGACGGAATGAATAACTCCTTGAGAGAAGGGTTGTGGAGACTTGGCAGATGGTAACTAACCATTACATTTTAGGAAGTAGATTTTATTTCTTGAATTTTGAAGAAATACAGGTCTATTTGGTTATTTCTATCTCCAAAAACAAATCCTTTAAGACACTTAAAATAATAAAATTATGAATAATCTCATTGTCGTATAAGATTGCTGATAATCCAACAAGAGTCGCAGTGAGCACGTAATCCTGATAATCTTGTAAGCTTAGTGATTGAGAATCACTGTTATCAACTGTTCACACAGAGGTAAACTAAAGATATCTTTGATTGTTTTCAGTTTTGATGATAACAATCTAAAATTAGCCGCCTCGTAAAGCCTACCTAAAAAAATATATATTTTTTTGTGCAATCTGTACTTGAAAATTTTTGGAGCTCATGGGAAAGATTTTATTTATTATTGTTATATTGCTTTTTTAATTTGGAGCCGCCGGGAATAAAATTCTGGAGCGCCTGGGAATAAGCCAATTATTCTTCGATTATTTTTCAAGTTCTCAAATAAAGTCGCATTACACTTATCTAAACAATGTCCTGTTTCCCTTATAAAACCGGGAATATGTAAGAAATCATTCAAGGTACCATCACGCCCCAAAACTCAAGCCACATACCGTATCCTAAGCCACAGTAACAGAACGAGTATCTTAAAACCCGGCTAGTTAGCGCACCCAATTTGCGTCCGCCAGGGGTCGCCGCGTACGCGCACCAATTGTTCCCTTTCATTGCACACCGCGCAAAAAATATGTCAAACTTGCACTGGCACGGAACGGTCAGATTGTGATTTATCTTGATATAAAAAGGCCGAGAAGAATTGAACATTTCTTGTGTTGAGAATTGGATGTTGTAGAATAGCCAGTATTTCGGTTGCATGCTTTTATTAATGTAGATAGGATATCATTGGTTTGCTCCCCTTTATGTAGAAGTAAAATGTGAAGGGTCAAGGAATGTATGCGAAGACAGTTTTAACGAAAACAGTAGTAAGGATATTAATGTTATACCTTACCTACCGAGGAGGATTTTTGAACGGATGTATTCCAAAACGTTTGATAAAGCTGCCATTTTGACTACTAATTCTTAATAATCCCTGTTCAATTTTTTTTTCTTTTTTCATAATCCTTTTTTAAAATTGTCATGTATATTGGGCACCCGGACACACAGACGGACGGGCACCCGGTCAACAAGATCAATTTAATTAAATAAACCCCTACACCTAAATAAAGTTTAAAGTTACTCAGTAGCAGTCACGGAGTCTGGATTCGTGCCCGGTTGATGGCAATAGGCTCGCCCCTATTACATGGGACATAAAACATAACTGACGAAATGCCAAATACTATTCTGCCTTATCCTTTGGGAATTACAGGCGTGATGTTTATTTAGTAAGAGACTTCATTTAAATTAGATTTAAGAAAAGTTTCCTTCTAAAAGATACAATCAATATTGATCCGCCTCCTAGTAGGTTGGTAGACTATAAGCAAGCGATAAATGAAAATGATGTAAATTGATACTCAATACTCAATACTCAATACTTTATTGCATTCCATAATGTATACAAGGCTGGTAGGTAAATTATAGAGAAACAATTATGGACCCTGTCGGGCACAGCAAGTTAGTTTTTAGAGGAGAGGATGAAGCGCTTTTTGTTTAAAAACATAATAATATTGAAATTAAGGAAGTAAATCTTATATTAACCCTTTTTCCCTTTTCTTTTATTATTATTCTTCTTTTTCTTTTCTTTCTTTTATTATTATTTCTTTCTTCTTATTTATTGATCTTATATCTTTTCAGTGTTTACGTCATAACAGTGTAATGTAGTTCACTATTTCGCGATGACTACCATCGCTCCGATAGCCGTGATCGTCTAGTGGTTAGGACCCTACGTTGTGGCCGTAGTAACCCAGGTTCGAATCCTGGTCACGGCAGTGTTCAACACTGTCATGGCGGAGCATATCTTTTTGTTTAAATTTTTCAGTTGTTTACGAACTTATTTATTTATTTTATTTTATAAGAATACATGCTTTAACATTTTCAAGAAATAAATGGGTGATCAGATGCCGTAAGGCTAATAGCGACATCTAGTGAGCAGTAGCTGAACCTCACGAAGTGAAGTAGTGTACAATAAAAATCACAGGTGGCGTTGTTCTATAGTTTCAATAACAACTCAATAGATGGCGTTAAATAATTCTGCCACTTGACGGTAGATGGCTCTAAAATCAGTACAACTTACTGTTCGAAAAGTTGAAACTAGATGGCGCTACAAGTCAGAAAAGACAGGAAGGCTTTATTTACTTACTGATAGTAAGTAGATAAAGTTACGAAAGTTTTCACCGCACCTGTGTTGTTGTATAGACTTCGGGACAGGGGATTTCGAATACAATATGCTACATTGTGATTTGTAGTGATTAAAGTAAAAGCTTTTGTCACATTGTTTTAAGGGTAAGCAGACTTTCGTGTTTTTTCGTCTTATTGTAGAAACTGCAGGTTATCGAATTTCATACGGTCAAAAAGTATTTTGGTTATTACTAAAAACGGACGAAAATAACCCATCTGAAAATCCTTTATCTTACGCTTAAGTCCTTACAACAATATTTCACTAGACATACCTTCATAAAAAGCTTCAAAGAACCATGGACAGGATGAAGGCACCGTGAACGCGCTTGACAATCATTTATCAAGACATTAGCCGACTTAAATTGCAGAAACGCGAGGTAAAAGAGTGTACGGATCATGATATTGTTATCTGAAGAATAGGTAGGTACGACACTTACTTAACACATACTTACAACACCGATCATCAAGGAGTTGGTTATAGTTTACCAGGTACCATTATGTTATGAAGTGTTAGTGATTAAAGAAATCAGGAAAGAAAAAGAGTCAAATGGAACAAGAAAAATGTTCACCGTCAGAACGATGAAAGCATTTTTCAAGAAATTTAAATGTACCTCATCATCATCTTCGTGCCCATTCTACTTGGGGTCGGAGCAACACGTTTTCTTCTTCCATTGTCCCCGTCAGTCGTCACGGCATCATTTACTCCTTTCTCTTTCATGTCAGTCTTCACACAATCCATTCATCTTTTCTTTGGACCTCCTCTCCCTCTCCATCCATCAAAATTCATGTCCATTACTCTTTTAGTCACATCCCTCCTCATTACATTACATTACCTAAAACGTACGAAATATGCAGAAAATGTGCATGGCACTTAAAATTACAGATGACTGAAAATCATTCTCTACTATTACTTTACGTAAATCGATAACGATATGGATTTTATCATAGATAACCACTTATAGTTTCGAGGCATATGTCCCTATTTCACAGACAAAAACTAACGGCCTTTCGCTATGGTCGTAGATTGCAAAGCGAGTTAGCTAGTTGTGAAAGACTAATTGTCTTTTGACCTAGTATTTCTAGCGAGGGCTTAGGACTACCTATAGTGGAGTCTAGATCTTTCCGAACAATCTAAATATTGAATAAGAAGTAAGGATTTGATCTTCCTCTTGTGTACCATTGCTGGCCAAAGGCCTTCCATTTTTAATACTACTATCACATGACATTACTATTAATACTAACGGGATATTTACCATGTTTACTGTTTTCTATGAGTTTCCGATATTTCGGCGCTGTTGCAAGCACCATGATCACGGATAAACTGAAGTTATTGCGGGGGGGTTAAACATGGTAAATATCCCGTTAGTATTAATAGTAATGTTAGTGACCATGATAGTTTAAAATCTTATATTACTATCACATGAGTAGCTACTATGCCCAATTTAATTTTGTGACGATGACACAAAACGTATCCTACTTAGTAGCGACTTTTTTTTTGACGCATCGTCTATGAATAGTCCACCTCATCATTCCTTACATACGACAAAGTGATTCTATCAAAGATTCGGGATCACGTCATGCAATGTTTAACTGTTTTAGAATCTAGGTAGGTGTACCTACATCATCAATATTTGGAATGCCCTCGTATGTTCTTCATCTTTGTTCTTTCCTTCGGGTACTGAACTTACTTTCTTAATTATTTCATCATAATCTATAATACACCAACAACCAGGGACCCAGTATTTTACTCGTCTTGAATGATAGACAAAATATTAAGTACCTATTCGATCTTCCTAATGGTTTTTATTATCATTATCATTAAATCGATAAATGGTTTCTTACTCGTCAGTAATAAAGTAAGAACAAAGTGCATTATGTAGATAAGATGACACACTGACACCTTTAAGCATTATTAGTTATTAATAGCATGTTTATTATCTATTGTTCACTTGTTTTCTGCCGTAAGAATAATTATGTGGCGCCATTTTAGAAGATAATAGCTTAGGTTATAGTCATCGTGAATTCATATATAATTACTTACAATGTTTATTAAAAAACCTAAAATTTATATTAAATCGTCATTGACCTCAATCCAATCACTGTTTTATAAGGTTATCATCCTAAAGATTATTAATTAATTATTTGATCACTTATAACTTTTTACAAAAAATACAGGCCCATTTCATTCATTTCTAAGGCTCAGACCCTGGTCGGAAAGAGTAATTGGGGTGTTCCGTTCAAAAATTCTCGCTTTTGGTCGGTGATTGGTACTGTGAAAGGTTTCGCCCCCAATCACAGCCCTGCTTAACCCCTCGGAGATTGAGGGTGTGACGGTATAAAGTATCAATCAATATTACTCAAATCTACAGTAGTGACTTTGGTATTATGAGATAAAGATTGCCATTGCTGGTAAAATCTGGATGCCTTGGCCAGCTAAAAGCGAAGATTTAGCACAAGCATAGAAATATGTACAGCAGTCAGTGACAAAAGTCGGGCTATGATTGATGATCATGATTACAGAGTAATAAACATACAATACAGAACACAATGTCTTCTTGGATTCAAAGCCGTGAAGGCTGCGTGCATATCAAACATGTGCGAAAAAAAATTAAAAATAACGTTCGAAGAAACCTTACATCTAGGAGTATCTCATAAAAAAATCCCTATACTTTACCGTACACATTACTTTGATTTACGCTACAAAGAAACAATCTGCCCGGGCAAGGTAAATACTGCATAAATTATGCGTGATCGCCGCGTATGCCTTACATACTTAATGTTGTTCGGAATTAGATCGCCTTCCTCGGTGTATTGTTCAGTAGGCAATGAGCCGTTGGGATGTTTATTTTAAGAGATACCCTAGCCATAACACTGGTGAGTGGTGATATCCCGAAAAGGTAGATATCTACTCGGTACTCAGGTGGATTGCCATTCACAGCCTCTAAGCCTCCAAATCGGGCTCAATCTCGATGAATACGTTGTAATTGTCTTGAGGCAGCAGTCTTAATAACATCAGTAGGTACACGTCGTCGCTGGCTATGCCTATATTCGCAAAAGGACGATCTGTATGTAGCCACATTTAGGCCTACTTGGACCATACTTTTCATGATAAAAATATTTAAAACATCGCTCTCACCCTGTCATCTTCAAACATTGATAAAAACTGAAAGATATTTAAAATTTATTATTATAAGAGCGCTAAGTGCTTGCTATTTTTTTCAAACTGAAATATTGAATTTATCCATTTTCTGAACATGACGCTAGTAACATTTCTGAAATTTCATTTCACTATAATTGAAAAGCCCATGTTCATCAGTCACTGTTTATGTTCTGATATTATAATACCTACATGGACAGACGGCAAATTACGCGAACGCTGTCCAACATTGCCACCTATAATTACACAATGTGTTTCAGCGGCTGGTTCAGTCTGTTGCCGTACCTAATTGTGTTCGACTATAGCCTGTCGACGGCAAGTTTGTAGTAATGCCTACACTATCATTATAGCCTGGTGGTGGAAAATGACATAGCCTGAATATAGCCGCGGTAAAATTATGTTTACGGCGTTGGTGAGGTTTCGTTTCTAGGTTACAGGCAGAATGTTGTAAATGTTTCTAGCTTTTACAACGTCTCGCTTGTAATCCCCGAAGGGTTAGACAGAGGTGTATACATACAATAGGACACCCACATTGCGCCAGTTATGTTTAAGTCCCATGTAATAGGGGGTGACCCTATTGCCATCAACCGGGCACAAATCCAGACTCCGTGGCTGCTGTACTCAGAAATTCTTGATGGAAAAATCCAATATCACTTTGCCCGACCCGGGAACCGAACCTGATGAGAGCCTGCTCATCAGTCGCAGTTGCGACCAACGAGGCAGTCAGCTATTTTATGTAATGCTTTCCGAAATCAGTATTTCCAGGCAGAGAATAATCATTCTATTCCTGGGTGTTATTGATATTTTTTGACTAACTTACGATTATTAGCTGTGGTACAGGTTCCATTCATAACAATGCCGGATCCCTTTCAGTTCATACTACAAACAATGATTACCTGAAACAAAATAAAAATGTTTGTAAAAATAAAATTCAACGTAAAAGACTAACGGCAAAAGCCTTTTCGTTTTAATTGAAAAAAAAGTCTAAATTAAAATGTAAAAATAATAAAACGCTTTTTAATAACTGGCCGCCAGTAAAAATTTAATTGAAAGCCAGTTTCAGGTAATTTTTTTATGAAATAAAATTATATTTGTGGTAAAAATGGTTCGGTGCGTGGGTTGTGTGTGGTGGCTCATAGGCCCAGTGGTCATATTTCGCCTGGAACAACGTTGACCTACTTTCGGGGTCAAAAAAAGGTTTTTTTTTGTCTCAGTTTAAGGTAGAATTCGAAAGTGGATTAGCGAAAATTTTGGACCCCTTCGGTTTTTGGATGTCCTAGATTTTGACAAGATGAGATGCCCATGATTGAAGATAAAAGTAATATACAGGGTGTAAACAGACCCTTCACATATCCATCAACCAAGCATTCTGTACAACTAAGGAACTTTACTTTGGGGTGAAAAATCACGTTTTACGGTAGGACTCGATGGAAAGCACTCAAAGCATTGTGCTGATGGATGGATTGAATAGTACGGGGGTCGTGGAGATGTGTAAAGTAAAAATCTTACATTAAAAACAAGTATTTAAAAAAATCTTATGAAAACTTAAACTTATGACGGGGAGAACAAGTGCCTTTCGTATATGTTAAGGGTCTATTTACACCCTTTATTTGGTAAGTCTCGAGTACTTTGTGAAAGTGGTTTGGTAATCTTTCTGAGAATTATAAATTCATTCATAAATCATAAATCTTAATCCTAAAGGTAAATAATTGATAAGCAAAATGTTAAATGACTTGTTCTAGTAAAATTTTAAGGAAATAATCCTAAAACATAATGATTGCTGTTAATACTACGTCCAGCGCTCTCTGAACAGTCAGCCAACTCACCATTCTCGCTGACTGCATATGCCTATGAGATATACTTTATTTCTGCATGAGCTATTGCGGCAGTATTCATCGTGCGGACACAGGTCAAAGAACCATCTCCTCAAAAAGACCCTCAAAACCATCTGTTGGTAAAAGGCTCGCTCCAGGTCCGGCAAGCGTTCCTAGAAGATCAAACCGTGAGGCTGGTATTGTTTAGCCACAATTCAATGGCTACAAGCCCTTAAGAGGGCCCTTCTCGGTCCGTCTATCGTCATCGCGAGCATGGTCGAAAAGCTTGTTGTTTCATCCAGAGCCACTGCGGCGATGTTTTTTCAACTCCCCGGGGGTCTCAGAGGGCCCCGACCCCGCACGAATCGTCTCTCGCGCACCTCATACCGCCTAATGCAACATTATTGAACGAAAAATAGTGTTCGAAAATTTTATAAACTTGTTCCAGGAGATACGTGTTTTTGAATAAGGCTTTCAAGTTTGTGAAATTAATATTTATCATTTAAAATCTCCATTACATTTGCAAGGTTTCTATCACAATGTTTTCTTTACTTTTACAATTTATGAGTACAATATGAACGGCCAAGGTTTAGGTAAATATGTGCAAAATAGCAGATTTTTAGAGGCTTATACTGAATTTGTTTCTCCAAATTTTTACTTTTTGCTTTGATAGAAACCTAGATATAGTGCACAAGATACCTATCATTAAAAAAATCAAAGATAGATGTGTTACCACGGCATAATCACGTAAGAGCGTTTGTATGAGAAGTATGACGGGTTGGCCGCTCTTAAGTAAACGAAAGATCCTCAACCAACAACACACAGACGCACACGCTCCAGGCAACATTCTGTTGTCTATAACACAACAACATCAGACGAGGCATGCCGCTGTACATCCGTACACCCGTACATTTGTCGCCCAGTGAATACACGGCTTATTTGCATACTAATTTTGAGCGCTCGAATTTTGGGTAACCGCATGTTGAATGTATAGGGAACAGGTGGTATGGATATGGTGGTGTAGGTTGGTATGGTGGCATTGATGGTGGTGGTGGTATAGAGAATATTGTAGTACATAATATTATGAAGATATAAGGGAACTGCTTCATTGGTCTAGTGGTCGTAAGAACAACTGCTGAGCATAAGGTCCTGGGTTCGATTTCCAGGTCGGGTAAAGTGTTATTGGATTTTTCCATCAGGAATTTCTCAGTAGCAGCCACGGAGTCTGGATTTGTGCCCGGTTGGTGGCAATAGGCTTGCCCCCTATTACATGGCACTTCAACATAACTGGCGAAATGTGGGTGTACTATGAGGTACTACACCTCTGCCTAACCCTTCGGGGATCAATTACAGGCGTGATGTTATAGGAAGGGAAGGCTAAACTAAGGGAAGCCCGAAAGTCTTATAACCAGTTCTACTAAGTGCAGATTACTGCATATCTGGGTATTTGAAAAGACTGCTCGGTTCATGTTAAATACTGGATTTGCTTCATGCATAACTACATACAAAGGCTAGGCAAATGGTGAGGGTTACGTAGTTTTAAGCTTTCAAAACTTATTTAACTCTTGATCTCACTGTTAGGAAAATCAACAATAATACTGTGATTTCTCGTCGATTGGATACGAATTTGAAAAGGTTCATTAAGGTCACTCGAATATTCATATATCATTTATAAGAAAACCAATTATATTTATCAAGACTGGAAGCAGGTCTATTATGGACATTGCTCAACAATGCTCCCTGAATACATAGTTGATCATGATAACATAAAGGAGTCGGACTGTGTATAATATTGGCACTCAAGAGCACACAAATTAGGTACACAATACCTACCTGCATATTACTACACAATACACCACACGGATTTCTTATTTATTGAACAGTAAATTCAGTACTAGCAATATTGGATTTCAGTTCTGTGGTACTATCGTAATTATTTTGAAAATCTAATAGGTTAGTTTTACTAACATTATGTACATGTAATTCATTTAAATACGGGGTTTAATACAGGTCGGCAAGGATTCCATTAGGAGTTAGAAATCAAGAAAACTTTAACGAAGACGGTAAGAACTCATTAAGGTATATTATGTGTATAACAGTAGAAGAAGACAAAAGAAACGATGGATAGACTGTGTGCAGGGTTTCTTTCTTTATCGTGTGGTTAGTGCCTAACCTGGTGTCAGAGATTTTTTTTATGCCGCTCAAGTGCCTCGGACTTGGCCTTACATGCCGTCCAGAAATATCTCTCAGGCATGCTGGTTTTCTCACGATGTTTTCCTTCACCGAAGCAAGTGATAATTATACAATACGCACATGAATCCGAAAAATCAGAGGTGCGTGCCTTGGGTTCGAACTCGAGACCAATATGGTTAGAAAGGTGGTGACTTCTGAGATGAAGAGGAATAGAGAAGTATGGAAGAAGAAGACATGCTGCGCCGACCCCACATACATTAGGATAAGGGCAAGAGAATGATGATGATCAGCCTATTTGACCAATGCTTAGCAAAAACCTCTCAAATTGCAAGCTTACACCCTACTCATAAAGCCATTACACACAGGTAAGTGAAAAACCAATAAAAGCGAACCAAAACGGCATAACTAACAAGTTTCCCTCACCCGTATGAAAACAAATAAAATCGGCTGAAACTCATAACAATCCAATCTTTGGCGGATCAAAGAAACACCTGCTTTGCGATTTCATATCAAGAAAGGATAAAGGAGATTGGTTAGTTGGGTATCTCATCAAATTCAAACGTTTCAAAATCTAGTTATATGCAAATTAAAGGTCTTATAGCTGTAGTTATTTTTCAAGCTAAAATGTTTTTTTAGTTGTTGGGAGTAATAAGAAAACCATGATTTTAGGGTGCAAAAACAAAACGCATTAATGCAAAACAAAACGCATAAAATAGAACCAATTAAATGTATGACGTCGTCAGTGTTGCCATATAATAAACCTAAATCGATGATCACTTTAGTGAAGTAGAAAAATATCGTTTATTCAAAAAAAAATGATTTAAATAGACGAATAGACGGCCAAAGCAATTCCACAAGTATTATGTATGTTTTGGAAAGTATCTTTCGTCCAAATATTGTTCATTAAATAAAAATAAAGTAGATCGATTTGATTCGAGAATATATGCTCACTTTGAACAACATAATTATAATTTAAATAGCATTGCTTTCACTAAATTAATTTCGTATTGATTCGATGATTTTAATCGATTCGAATCGATTGTTAATCAATATTTGGCAACACAGCTGTCACTTATGTCAAATACAAAAAAATATATTTACGTCAGAATTTTTTTTTGTGTTTTACGTTTAAACTCTGCATAATTCGTTCTTTGTGATATGTGTAATGTTTTCTGCATCTATAAATGAAGTGTGAACTTTTATTTTGAGCCACCACGTTGCTATAACATTAAAAAAAGACAACTATAATATTGGACACAGTTTTTATGACTACTATTTTCTGAACAAACATTGTTTTTAGATCAACCCTTCTGATTATGTATGCAATTCTTGCTGGGCGATAGGAATGCATCAGCTGCAACATACCTGTATTGTTTGTGGTACTTCAGTGATTGAGACTGAGAGTCATATCAATCATGCATCAGAGGAGGAAACCCAAATAGTTGCAATAATTGACCAGAGGATACAGCCACGTCATTCTATGTTTTTTTCTCTATTATTTTTTGGAAGAATGACACACTCAAAGAAAAAGAGACGTTAAGATAGGGAGGATGCTGATTGCTGGTGTTGAATAACTTCACCTAGATGGACCTGTCTATTTTTTATTATTGTTATTAATGGTGATAGTCGGAAAAGAGTCTATACTTACTGGGGCGGGCCATAATTAGAAGTATATTAGCAGGGTTATAGTGGAATCCGATTTCAAGGCAATCATCATATGCGTCAAAATAAAGTATTGAATTATTTTAACAGGTTACATTAAATGAACCAATTTACGTAACTTGTTGGGAACAACCACAACAAGAACTTCTGTGAAGACACGAAAACCAACTTCGAGCTCAGACAATCACTCTGCCCAACTTAAGAAGAGTACCAGAAGCATTTTCATGTCCCTGACAACATACGTCGACACATGGTGATTGAAAATAACTTTTTAATATTGTTATCATTAGAATAAAAAGTAATTATAAATACTATGGTTTTATTTTTTTACCTATTCTATTTTAAATTATTCATTATCTTTTATCCTATTGACAACCATCTTGTGGATGGATCATGGACCATCTAGGATGCGGATTCGAATCCCGCAAACGGTACGTTATTACTATTGTAAGTGACGTCATAGCAATTGGATGGCCTAAAATAATTCAAAATCTTCTTATCTATAATTGCCGTTTTCTTATCTCAACTTAGAACACCCTACTTTAAAATCTTACTAGTGCTTAACACAAAAATCCTTCCATAGTTAATAAAGTACAATCTATCCACTTTATCTGATTGAAATGTATGATCTAAAAGGGTCTGCCTTGGTTTACATTAAGTAGGTATGTACTTCTAAGTATTATTTTTGGTGGTCTATTTTGAGGTTATGTATAAATCAATTTAATATCCCCAACTCTAATGTATATCTTACCATTACATATTTTGTTATAATCTATTGTAGCATTCAAATCCATATAATCATTCTATGAAACGGTAAGCCCGTATGTGATACTGAAAATACATGGGTTCATGCCAATCTCCTTTATTCAATTTCGTTCGGAACGGCCCTAACTCCGACCCTTATGACGTTTTGATAACTAAATGTTTTTACTGAAATATACGTTTCTATTCTTCGCTGATAAAATTGGTATTTCGGGTTTGGTGAGGCTAAGCTGGCAAAGCTAGGCTTGTATGTTTAGGCTAACTTTCTTATCTTGTTTTGTGAACGCTCGTACCGTAATATGAGATTTATTTGTAAAGCTATTTAGTAATTGTATTTGTTAGATCTCTCTTTGTATGGGATTTTTCGGAAGATTAAATTCTCTGGAGAACGTAGATGTATAAGTAGATCTAAAATTTTCCAAAGCCTTTGTAGGCATCTAACTTTATTTTAGGAAAGGTTAGGAAAATAAATTAACCCTCTTTACATTGTTGAAGGTTGTTTTCTGATATTTGTGTAAGTCCAAAATAGATTATAAAATACGTACCTACTATCGTTCGTTGGGTTATCAAACTGAACCCGTGCGCAGAATACGTCCAAATAGTTTTGTCTACGTTTTTAGAAAACATTTTTCACGTGTTCGTTAAAAGATTTAATCTTTAATCTAAATCTGCGCCAACCTTGTACCTACCCGCGAACACATCCAATGCACGATTTCATAATTATGAGCTGGCGTCAGTAATATCATATTCCCAAGAAACAATCACACACACACTCCCCTTCATAAAATCCTATGAAAATTCCCCATTCACATTGAATTCAGACCATGCAGGCAATTATATCATCCCTCGAACATTACATGCAAATTGTATGAGTGCGTTACTCGGGGATTTCCCTAAGGGTGGGGATCTTTGCCAGCCTGTTTAAGGGCTAAAGGCCGTAAGGTTAACTATGTATGGGGTAGAAAGGGAAACTGCGTGAAAAGATGATATTTTTGTTATTTTTTGGGGAAATGAGAAGGTGTTTATTGTGCAGGTGTGTTTGAAAAAGTCGTTTAGAAACATGAAGATATCCCAAGGCAATTTTCAGGACCATAACTGTACATATCATTGGACTGTACCTTTCATCAAAATCGGCTTTGGCGAGTTTTTTCTTACCAAATAGACGATTGAAATTGTGCAGATAGCCATGTTATGAGTGCTGCCCTCGAATCCCTTTATCTGTTAAATCCCAGATTGGCACAGACGCAATAAATCGGTTATGGGCAAAGTTCACTAAAGTCGTAGTAAGAAGTAATTATAATCAAACTTTTGTTAATTTCACTAAAAAGGAACTACGTAACTTTAAATCAGGAATTTCTGAATGTTGAACACTAAATGTGACAACCGGTTGAATTTTAGGGATCCAGAGCGAATACTGTAACTATGAATAGACCAAAGTGGTCAAAGGGTTACACGCTAGACACAGACACCATTCCCATTGATCAATATTGCCAAAGCAAGCTTTCATTAGCAGATCAGACGCCTAAAGCTGCTAAAGGCTACCTATCCGCTTGTCCAGTGCGTTTATCTACAAAGGCATCTACATACATACAGTTCAATTACTGAATTATTTTGTTAAATACGGTTTCTACGTGGCCTCACTAACATGGGAGTCTGTGGGCCAATAACAAGATTAGATATTGAGGTCTGGCTATCGGCTATCTGGACCTCTAACTGGACTTAGAAGGCCATAGAGCATTAGTCTTGTATGCGAAGATGATGGTTTGTAGCGTGAGTCTAACTAAAGTATACTTTGTTAAACGTTTGGAGAGTTTTCTGGCGTATTTTAATTCGACGAGGAGTTACTAACAGATAGACCGCAAACCGCTAATTATGTGTTCTTGGTCCAAAGGTCAAATGACAGAATAGGCTGATCCTAAGTAAGTTCTGCCTTTTACGACTGGAATGCTTTGTAGTTACATTTAGCAACATTCACCCCTGACTGAGAGGATCAGGCCTAGGTTGTTTTGGCCTTGACAAAGCTCTGTGAACCACAGAAATGCTAGTTCGTGTCAGAAATGGAAATTCATACATATTTAGTCTTAGTATTTCCATATACAAATTATTTAACGGGGAGCTCCACTGTTAAACTAGCAGTAATTAAAGTTGTTGAACATTTACAAACAGTTCATAGTTTATTTATGGAAATAGCTGAAATTACAGTACCTAACACTATGTTGGTATAGTTCGTAAACAATAGTATTACCAGTAATGACACTTTGATAGGTTTTCATAGCTTCAATGACAACTGTAATTTATATTCCATTTATTTTACCATAATAAATGGTTCCGTAAAAACGTTTACAAATCTCTGTAATTACACACACTTTGGACATTATAGTCCATTTATTAATTAAATGAATTGACTGTTTTTGTTGCTGGTAAAATATATATTTATACTAGGTTATGCCCGCGTGGAGTTCGGTAATGTCCCACGGGATCGTATTACCGGGATAAAAAGTATCCTATGTGTTATCCAGGTTATAAACTATTTGTGTGCCAAATTTCATCCAAATCCGGTCATTAGTTTTTCCGTGAAGAGTAACAAACATCCATCCATCCATCCTCACAAACTTTCGCATTCATAATATTAGTAGGAAGTAGGATTATTCAGCATTTATTGTTATTTGATGTTTATTTCCGTGAAAAAACAAAAACAAATAAAATACTCATGTGCTTAGAAATAAAATAGTTTTATTCTCCGTTCTACGTTTTATGGTTTCTAACGCACTTGAAAATGAATAAGTAGAGGGAGAATACATTACTAGAATTAATATCCGTTTGCTCATTAACAAGCTTGAGCTTGATAAACAGCAGTGCAGTTTTTTTTTTCTATTTAATTCTTAGAGCAACTGGTATCAATGGTCAAAAATCTTGGTAAAGGTGGTCACTTCGGCAGTTTATTTTTGAGACCAAGGTCCATAGAGCAGATAAGTGGAACCACTAGCTTTTTAAATGTTTTTTTTTGATGACGTATCCTTTCCGGTGCATAATGTCAACCCAATATATTTCTGATTTTTCCATCATTATTATCGCCGATAGTATGTCATTTTAATCTCTGGACTGGGTAGGGAACCAGAACTCATTGTAATGGTCTAGTTGTTGGTTCAGTTTAAAAAATTATATCACGCCTGTTTCTCAGTTGGTTTAAGCAGGTGATTATAGTACATCCACATATCGCGTCCCATGCTATAAGCGAGTGAGCCTATTGCCATCAACCGAGCACAAATTCAGACTTTCAGCAGAAATCTATATATATAAAATGGTAAACTGACTGACTGACTGACTAGGTGATATATCAACACACAGCGCAAACCGGTAGTCCTAGAGACATGACTCTTGGAGGGTGTGTTCTTTGTGAAGAGTAAGTATACAATAAGAAAGGATTTTTAGGAATTCCACCCCTAAAGGGGTAAAAAAGGGGATGGAAGTTTATATGAAAGTCCGTCAGTTTTGAAGTTAGGATTTTGAAATTCTGTGTTTAGGCTGACGATTGAAAATTTAATTTATACGTGTCTCAACGTTTTTGATAATTCTACCCCCGAACGGTTAAAAAGGGGAACGAAGGTAAGTAACTATGTTCGTTCGGGTGGGATATTTTTCAACATCCACGCGGGCGAAGCCGCGGGCAAAAGCTAGTCGTTCAATAAAATCATGATGAAATCAACCTCCATTCGCCCATTACCTAATACGTAATTGCCTCTCATCCCGCCACGAATAGCACGCATCTCATTGTTGGCTATACAACCTTCATGGTACGATGCACCTGTAGGTACTATGATGGCGTGATCTGTGTGATTACCAACCATGGTGGTATTTAGGTACTTGTGACAGCTATCTATGAGTTCAGTTTTAGACGAAGGAGTGCTGCCTCACCTGATCTATGCTGAGCATGAGGTTCTGAGTTCGATTCAGAACTAAAATCGGGAATTTCTCAGTAGCAGCCATGAAGTGTGGATTTGTGCCCAGTTGATGGCAAAAGGCTCATCCACTTTTTCGTGGGACTTATACATAACTGGCAAAATGTGGTGTCTTTTAGAAACATATCTGCCTAACCCTTCGGAGATTTCAGGCGTGATTTTATGTTTTTTGTAATGAGTAAATACTCATTGTGCATGAGTATTTGGCTGAGCCTGCAGCCATGTTAAGTAATAAAAATTCTAGTTAAATCTATGGGGCAGTAACGGATCCAGTGATAGTTTTGCTTATCATTGGTTTTTTCGCGAACAAAGACTTGATTAATACTTACTTGACTTGTGACTGTAGAAATTATTTTTAACAAGATATTAACAGAAAAACAAAATTACACCTTATTTTAATGCAGGCTGTTTTCATTTTTCATCGTATTTAAACACATCGTCATTATGCAGATTCATTTCCGTACCTTTCAACATGTAAAAGAGATACAGAACATGCAAACATATACATTCAGTAAAACTTCCTGTTTCATTTCAATATAATTGCGTTACAGAATGATTGACATTATTTATTCCGATTCAGGATATTCACATCACTACTCACAAGTCCATACACTTGAGGGATCTATATAGAGTAGTTTATGAGGCCATACATTTTAAAGACATTCAAATTATTGTTCAGTTTTAAACTCATTCTATGATAAGAGATGTTTTAACTGACTAAAAAAAACCACAGATTGATCATCATGAGCTCATAGTAAGAAAAATTTACTCCATTATTTGAAATCAGTAACAAACAGCCGTGCCACTGATGCACAGAAGAAAGCGAGATAGTGATCAAAACAAAAGGATATTGAAGGGTTATATTAAGTTTTGTTTGTAAAACAGGGACCTATTTAATCTATACTTAATATTATAAGAGGTACAATTTGTTTGAAGTTTGTTTGTAGAGGGTAATCTTCGGAAGTACAGGTTCGATTCCGAAAATTCTTTCAGTAACGGTAAGCTACATTATCCCCGAGTGCTAGAGGCTACATTTAAAACGTCCCGTGGGTTAATTACCGTACATAACAGGAGCGAAGCCGCGAGCAAAAGATAGTGAATGAAATGCCTTTGAGCGCAAATTACAGGTAGGTGTTGTCTTATATTATCTTACACATCATTATAATAACTACGTAGGTTGGTACGTGACTAGGCTAGACGTACTTACCAACAATTTACCAGACGAACGAACCCGCCCAATTAAGACAAGTGTAGGTATCCTGTTAAAATAATTAGCAGTTTCCTTTACTTACAACGTTACTAATAACGCTAGTAATTAGACGCGTTGGAATACAATATACTGTGTTGTTTGTTGTTGGTTTTAGGCTAAAGTAGAAGACAGCTGGGTCTAGCATACTGTTTGTTAACTTAAATTATAGACATATACAAATGTGGAACTAGAGTACGTTTGTATTCATAGACGTAGACGTTAATTACCAGAAAAGTTTGAACTTAAATTCAACATAGGCCTTCAAGTACCAATACAAAAATACCATAAAAACAGACAACGGGGTCAAATGGTCTTCTTTAACCAAAGCATTGTAACTTGACTTTGCCGACAGTCACAAGAATCTAAATCACGAAGAGAAAATTTTACTAAAACAGTAGCGTGTCAACACAACACAGGCTTAAGTAAAATCCTAAAGAAAAGAGGATTTCAAATTGAAGTGTATAGGTTTCAACAACTCCATAGAGGTACGAACCCTTGCAAAGGTTGCGGGTTCGAACGATCCCATTTGTTCCATTTACCATATGATTGCGCTCCGGCGCCGATCGCACAATACTGCGGAATTATGTGAAACGTATTTAGATCCAGGCTTCGTTAGCCTTCTATTGCGTTACCTACTTACTTGCGAACCATTCGGGAAAAGGGGAATTGGTAAGCACGTATGATTAATACCGGGATTTGGTATTATTATTGGATGTTCTTGTGAAATGATGTGTTACGGCAAATTGAAATGATGATGATTAGAAAATGCGCTATAGATGATAAAGCCTTTTCATGACAAGAAGACTGAAATTATACCTATAGTTGGTAATTATCTCGTCTCCTTTCCGCCATCATTGGTTAAGGAGGTCAGATAGGCGCTCAATTTCATCATCATCATCATCACCAATTCAGCTAAAAGACCTCCACTGCTGGACATATGCCTCCCCCAAGTGTCGCAACATTGACCGGTCCCGTGCGACTCGCAATTAAAAATACTATAATTCAGCTGCCTCCGAATAGACTTCACCGACGACAACATAGTTGAGAAAAAGATAGATAGATGTTATCTTTTCAGAAATTCTCAGTAACGCTAAAAGCCTTTCTGCCTTATAATAAACAACAAAACCTATCTCACGAAAAGACATAACACAACTTCGAATTCCAAAACCCAGTATTACAGTATCACAAGAAGAAGCGAAATAACAAAATAAACATTCTTACAAAACCGAACTCCGCGAAGAAAAATAACGAAATTTTTCAGGTGCGTTATCTTGAAGAAGGGAAATCTCACAAAGGAGATAGTCTCCAACAAATAACAATTACTTACTGGAGTTGAAGAAGGGAGGATAGCGCCCGTGTCAATGTCGGGATTCGATGCAGGATTATTCCGAGGGACGATATGGTAAAAGCTAAAGTGTAACGAAATTTTAGCTTTGGTGACTGGTTTTTTAGCTTTAGTGACAGTTAAATGTTAAGGGTATGTTTTTAATACAGTAATTAGATGTAATCATTAACACTAGAAACGGGATATTTACCATGTTCACTGCTTGTTTGGAGTTCCCGATATTAATGTTGTTTTATGTTGTCGTTGTATTGTTGTTGTTGTTAATGATATTGTTGACCTGACCACGACAGTTTAAAAATGTATATAGTAAGTAGATGAATTACTTTAAGGGTAGCTGCACTCGCTGCCCGGGATAAGTGAGGACTAGTACACGCGGAACCTTATGGCTCACGCTACGAATTAGTATATCACATCTGTAGATGCTAGAGAAGATTTTTTAAAAATTCTGGGGGTCTAGTATCATATTATGCTGATTGGTAACAGTCTACGCATCGATGTACCTTACCTTACCTCATCCTGTTTACATTGGTATTTTGAAGTTGAATACGTAACGCTGTTCGTGAACTAAATGATTATTTCCAAAAATAACTAACCTGGCTATGACAGAGAAAACTTCATTATTTTAAACCCTTTTGTAAAATTACATACTGATTAAGCTCCAGCAGCATACTATCGAACAATATTCCGAGTAGTTAATTAGATTTGAACCCTACTGTTTAGATAGACAATTGTGGCTCATTTATACGGTGACAATGCTCTTAGTTCTATCACGATCAATCTTCAAAGTGAACGTTAGCGGGTCTCCCTTTCATGTGAAATTCACGACACCCTATCTCTACAGAGCATCTTCGGGGTGCATTAATATAATAATAAGTAAATACCTTGAAGCTACCGTCCTCCTTCATAGCACTTAGTCACTAAAACACTCACAGTTTCAAACTATGTTATGGAGTAGTTTTATTTAGCATAAAGTAAAAGACTAAAAGGACGATTATTTTTTTATAGTTCCCTATAACTAACTACTTAGTAAAAAAGTTGGTTTGGTTCAGTACAAACAAATTCACTAAGCTTCTGTTTATCGCCCAGTTTATATAATGGAAAGTACAAAAAAACTGGCTCGCAAAACTTGAAAATGTTTTCCAGCACGAAAATTATCGACATAAAACCGCACCTCCCTATCACCCCCAAACGATAAGGTATCTTCGATGAGCCTCCAAAATTACGGGGTGTCTGAAATTAAATGTAAATACCTAAAAAAATTGAGTTCCCTTTGTATACGGTAATGTTGTTTGGACCGATGTTAATTAAAGATAGCTGCTAACCGCAAAGGATGTTCCGATTAGGGGGTGAAACGCGGGGTGAAATGTTTGTTTCAGTTATTTGATGTCGTTTTTATAATTATGCCTTTTGGGTGCTTCTGTAAACGGAGAAATATTTTCAGCCATCTGTTTGTCTATTAAAGCAAACTTTAAGCTTTTTCATAAATAAGGACCACCAACTAATGGATGCAGAACTTTCGTCCATACTTTTTAGTACCCAAGGACAATGCTTTTCCTAAGCAAAAGTTTGCTTCTCATAATATGGTGCTTTATTTGTGCTGTTTGGAATGGCACAAAAGGACTGCATACTTACACTAACTTGCAACGAGGAAAAGCCGTAAATCAGGAAACATAGACACCCTACAACTATGTACATAGGTTGACAGACCAGCTGAAGGTGGTGATGACGTCTTCCTTTTCCAGTATGTTTGTATCGTTCACAGAGGCAGTAATACGGAGAACCCGGTGCTGTAGCGTAAATTGAGCCCTGTTCGTTGTGAAATACGACAGCTTAACTGCTTGCCTACACTAAATCCGTCATCGGCCGAACTATGCTCGTACGACGCCGTCCGAACTCGACCAATCGAAGCAAATAAGCATGTGAAAGACAGCAAGTGCGTACACCATTATTGGGCGTAATCGGAGGAGATCGTTGACGTAGTGTGTGTTGTACTTTTACGTGCAACCATCCCTTTCCTCCTTCCAAACGTCTCTGTCTTTAACGTGATCTCTGGCCATGTTTGTTCTGATAATACAATTATTATCCTAAGAATATCCCACACATATTATCTTGATTAAGTAGCTAACAACAAGTGTAATCCTCTCCAAATATCTACGTAACTAATTCGAAGCCGGCGATAGCTTCATTACCTGTCCAATCAGACGCTGGGGCCCCGGGCAATTTGTCGATTGATAGGATTTCTACTCCCGCTCATTACCTTGAGAGTCTTGATTTGTAGCGACATCTATCGGCGAGGGGACGAAGTGTTAATTGTGTTTATTTGCTAATAGATGGCGGGTATGTCACCTTTATTTTCGCACACGTGGATTCTGAAAAGTGTTGAATAAATCGTATTTTATGCTGCAAAAGCCAGCGATCTCTGTATATAACTACGGTGAAGTTTGCGGGAAGGATATGGGCTTTATGAAAACATTAAGATTCTTCATGCATATTCTATCTATCGCGCATAAAAATTGCAATACAGTTTAAATTAAGTAACGATGTTTTTTACTTGTCCCTCGCGGCTGCCATGGCAACCCTTCGCTCGCAGTTTATTTTTACGACGTGCGGGGGAAGATTGCTTCAGAACTGATATACCCACGGTGCGTTGAAACGCAGGTTGAAAGGGAATTACAACTCTAAAGCATACTGTTGCCTAGTAACAGCCGGCCGGTCAGAATGATGGAGATTCAGGTGTTTTAAAGCCGTAATGAGTCTGGTTGGCTATTAAGTAATATGCTTAGCCGTAGTTAAAATCTGCTCTGTTGGTACCTCAAAAGGACGAAACAGAATCCTAAGGAACATTTTGTTGTTACATATGTCAGCACCTTTATAAAAAAAACTTTATGGATTTGGTAAGTTCAGCAGGTATAGCCTAACCCCATCCATTCAAAAATCTGCAAGCCTCAAGATCGCACTGAATTGTTGACTAACTTCTGAGTTTGTCTACGCCTCGCCAACTAAGCTGCACTGATTTATGAATTTCATATCTATGCAATGACGTAAAGTTAGGCAATTGCGCCTGCCTAGCTGACTATCGAAGGGACAAACAATTTGATGCAAATCACAACAAGACTTCGCTTGCTTGTGTACTTAGATTACAGAGGAAACAAATCCTCCTGTATTCTAGATTTTAGATTGCTTCGGTTCATTAAGAAATACAAGGAAAACGGATTCTGCACGAAGCCGTCAACAAAGCATTCTCTATATTTATTTATTTATTATTCACAAAATCCACAGCTCCTTGAAATGTTATCTTAAAACATATAAACTAATCTTACAGCCAATTACGGATTTACAATTTAATAGCTATACATACATTGCTAAGAGTACAACGTGGATGAGTGTGTATGAGTGTGCCTGAGATTTGCAAATGGGTGTGTGAGTATGTTATAGTGGTGTGTGTGGTGATTGTGTGTATATCTTCTGTTCAGTTCTATTTATTTAGTTTCTTCGTTTATGTACCTGTCAGTTCGTTACATACTGACGTTATTAATTGACTATATCAAACTGAGTAACGCTACGCAAAGATTATTGCTGGGAAACTACTTTTTTAAACTTTCTACAAACTTACCCCAATTACCCTATAGCATAACAACATTATTTCGAACTCTAAAGCATGTCACTAGTGTTAACCAAAACTATGACCCACCTTACCCCAAGGCGTACAACTAAATGCAATTTTACACTATGTTCACGACTTCACACTATCAAAATTCACAGCATGTTCGCCTCATAAAGGGGAAAACATACGGGAGCATATTGTGTGCGGTTGTTCCACGAAATTCGATTAAGCTTGTTGAAGTTTATTGGGAAAGAAAGAGAGCAAAAATAGTGTTGAATCTGTTCAAGTTTTAAAGTTAAATAGGTCAGTAGTTGTTGAAGGTACTTGAAATTGCTCGCGGTCTTTACTAACTGAAGTTTATTGCGTTGGCTAAAGACAGTTAACTTGGCAATTTCATAAAAGCTTTAAAATTGAGTCCAGAGTACATTCACTGCATAAAACATCGATGCTCTGTTCCGATAAAGAATAATCTGTTTGAAAATCGTAGTGGTGCCGTTTATACTTCATTTTTAAACTTGTTATGCTTAAAGCAATCTCTTTGAACAGTTTAAAATGTTTATCTAGACTTTATTAGTAACTAGCTTTCGACCGCGGCTTTGATCGCGTTTTATAAAGCGGGGATAGGTAATGTAGCTTCCCATGCGTGAAAGGTTTTTTGGAATTAGTTTCAGTATTTTCGAAGATTACCCCCACATCGCAACTTAAAAACTTTAACTTTTTTAATAATAGAATAGATAACATTAAAGATTTCAAACAAAATAACTAATGAGCAATCCAATCTCACCCAGAAATCCATTCGGTTTCAAAACGAAAATAGATTTCCATCTCCAAAATGTTGACAAATATTTTCTCATCTACATTTTACTTAACCCTAAACCCACAACAGTTCCGTCCAATCTCCGCCGTAGTGTAGTCACACGTATGGGCCTGTCCAATTTCCCTGGACGTAGGGTTGCACGTTTAGTTTTACACGGCGACAATGGCGTCCGCGACGTCCCTATTTCTATCCCCATTGTCCGTCAGGTTCTGAGCGGGACAAATCGGTTGAGCCGTGAGGTGTGGCGTAAGGTATAAGCGGGAGCGGATTCAATTTGCACGAAATTAGAGGCATACAATTTTGTAGATAATATGTTGTTGGGAAATGCTTTTCATATTCGCCTATTTAATTGCTATGTGTGATTAAGATTGTCTATGTACAACTACATGAAGTAAAAAAAATCCTTGGAGTTACAATTGCATTGAAAGGTCTCCGTTTGCGAAACAGTTATATTGATTATTTTACCTGTCTCCTTCTTTCCCACCAATTAAATTTTGGTTTTGCTCGAGTACTAAATCAGACGCTTAGTACATTCTAAATATCTACATCTTATCCGGTAATTGTAAACATATTCTTATTTGATTTTAGATACGTTATTTATTTAAAATAGATATGTTATACTTTTTACTGACGTTGGCGTGACTACAGGCGTTTGAGAGAGATTGGCTGGAGAAAAAGAGAAGAGAATAGTGGATGGTTGTGGAGGAGACCTTTGCCTAGCAGTTGGACAAAAAAAAACACTAGAAATATCTTGAACAAAGAGGCGCAGAGTACATTTTATTTAACACTTCTTTCCAAAAGCAAAAAAGAAAAACCACAAAAAGCTAATCTTCTACCTTGCACCACGACTACTCCATCAAGGCTTGCGGGGGATCCGCATTTGGGGATCTGCCGCCATCCCCGAGATAAGACAGCGTGATGTCCGCCGTCGCTGTCTACTGTTTGTTATGGCAATTCTTACAACTCAAGAGAGTGAGAAAAAAGATGGGATGATACCTTCTGATTCTGTTGAGGGGAATGAGATCTATAATGATTACATATGCGTTGATATAGCTCATTACTGAGGATTATGTTTTCTTTCTTGCCTTTAATACCTTAGGATCACAAATGTACAGTGGAAGACTTAATGCCATAGTCAACCAGTCAACCTTTGGGCTAGGCTTTTTATAGCCTTATATTTAAAGAAATTCTAGGCTTTTTCAATAGTTTTTTTTGCCAAATTGACGCAGTTGTATCATAGAGTGCATTTAAATAACCTCTACGATACGCCATACTTATCTATACCCTATGAGAGTTAGCCCAGCTGCCTTGTCTACCATGTTACCTGGCTAAAAAATCTTTTTCCTACACCATATTATTTTGTAAAACTTTTGCCGCATAGGGACAGACAGCAGAGCATCGTAACAAGATGAGTGACGTATTTGACGAGTAAACTACTTACAACTGGGTAGACTAACTAATTACATACGAAACTAATACAATTATAGTAAGCCAACCCACAACTCAACATGTCAAAACCAGAATCGGAAACATTTAGCAAAATTAAATGTTTTTCTAACAACAATCTGTATCGCAACCCCATTTTAATTTAAATCTCTTAAAAGAGAGAATATTCAATTTAAAACTTTTAATCAGATGCAAATCCCGTCTTTAATTTTGTCTGTTGTGCAATGGAAAGTTCTTGAGAGTCGGGTTATGGTAAGTTTGTACGCTAGACGGGTTCGAACTGAAGTTGTGTTGCTATAGGGAGTGGAGATGGGGAATCTTGTACATGTGAGGGTTTTGTTTGGGAGGTATGTGTAACACGTGTAAAGAAAATGGGTTACGTTAAATAAGAGCTTGTGACCTGTCATAGGAGACACAGCAAAGTTTATTTGTTATGAACACAAACTGTTTACATAGTCCCGGGTTCGATTCCCGGGTCGGGCATAGTGTTTTCATCAGGAATTTCTCAGTAGCAGCCACGGAGTCTGGATTTGTGCCCAGTTGATGGCAATAGGCTCGCCCCCTATTACTTTGGATAACTGGGTGTACTATTAGGTACACCTCTGCCTAATCTTTCGGGGATTACAGGCGTGATGTTATGTTATAGTGTCGATTTGCTCAGATGATATCAAGTAGTATCAATGATTTGATATCATAAGGAAATTTTTGTCCTAAAATATTTATAGTGTACCTACCTGTTTCTGTAAAGACGAAGTTGAGGGCCAAAATAAATCGATTACGAAAAAGTGTCACATGCACATCACTATTGCGTTTCGGAAATACAACCATAAAGAACACCCTAAGTATCGCAAGGAAAAATATTATAAACAAGTCAGAGATGAACTTCAGCCACCAGTGGCGAAGGTTCCATACAACTGGATTCCTACCGGATTCCCATTGAAAAATGGCACAGTCAGTATTCTATGAAAAAATAATATAATATAAAATATATCACATTAAAGATATGTACTCCGGCTTACTTCTTACAGAAATTGACCCTTCGCTACTGTCAGCCACTATGCTATCTGTACCGCAAGTACCAGCACGATTTTCCCTCCATATTGTCAGATGTTTACCCTAATGAATCGTCTTGTTATGTTTCCACAGCTCTGTTTATGTGAGACATGACTTCTGCTAGCTTTAAAGGTTCAGTCAAATCGGTACGGACAGATTACGTATTAGCTGCGGACACAAAGACACTGACAGATACTTTTGTATATTCAAAGGCTTACGAAAAAAAAAATTGTCTTGCCTTCGATATTTTTGCTTATTTTGATTATTTATTACTTATAATAACTTAAGAATTAAGTCATTAGTGTACCAGGTCAGCTCTAGTTTTTTAGTTATTAGGGTTTGTGTAGGGTACACTTAAATCTGAAACTAAGGCAGAGGAATTCTTTGCCCAGCAGTGGGACAATACACTAGATAAATTAGAAAAGTTTTACGTAGATATAAATAATGATCAATTTTTTTTTACTTTTCCTGATGCTTCCAATTGATGTAAGACATAAATTCGCGGTTTTTTATTATTTTTGTTATTTTTATTTTTGTACCAGTATTTTCAATGATTTATAGAATTTCTAAGTGATTTCCATCTAATTTTATAAAAAATATCAAAATAACATTTTGCTCTTTCATACATATTGTTCAATTTCAAAGAAATTTCAAGCAGTAATAAAAAAAAACTAGAGCTGATCTCCAAAAACTTTTAATTTTTCGTTATTCCTGGGTATAAGGCCAACCTAAAACCACTCATATCAAGTACAACAAAATCACTGTTGTCCAGTGATCTGTCAAAGTCCGTTGTTCGCGTAGTTAATACCGTTTTGTATTGAACCCGTTCACAGCTAGGACAAAAAGAAACAAATGAACCGCGCAGCTACCATGGCAACCCTATATGTCATGCGGTTCATTTGTTTTGCTAGCCGTGCATTTGTGCGCAGCATGTCCGTGTGTCGTAGTGGACGATCCAGCCTTCAGACAGGCGAAACAAAGCGCATGTGTGAAGCTTAGGCGTGGGCAGTTGTGGAGCGGCACTTTTGTCAGCGGACTATGTAAATCTTTTTGCAAGAATAGTCGAAACTAACACTTTCTTATTGATTCAGTGCTTTGATTGCTACTTCAAGCAAAGAAAGATACTTTTTGATGTTTTTAGTAAAACCTTAAAGGTGAAAATAATTCATAAATTAATCTGATGAGATCTTCCTGAAAATAGGAAAACGCAGCGTAACTACGACTTTAACATCATCATCTGCCTAGCCTTTTCCCAACTATGTTGGGGTCGACTTCCAGTCAAACCGAATGCAGCTGAATACCAGTATTTTACATGGTGCCACTGCCTATCTGACCTCCATAAAGATACCCCTTGGTAAGACTGCTAGTCAGGCTTTCGGGCCGGTGACTACCTGTAACGACTGTCAAAGATCTACAATCGACAGCCGGGACCAACGGCTTAAGGTGCGTTCCGAGACACGGAGGAAATTCGGTATGTAAGATGGGTGGTCACTTATCCATGGACCGACCTAGGCAAGCGCGGCTTAACCTGAAGATCTACCCAAGCGGCTATTATTATTTAACCACGAGCTTCTCGATTCTCCTACGATTTTAACAATTAAGTCTATTATAAATGGTTTCAGATCTTTAGTATACCTATCGCATTATCACATGAACCTTGATGCACCTGATTTTCCGAAAATCAGGTAAAACAACAGGAGCAATAATTAAAATAAATGCAAAAAGCAATCGAGAATGTCATGACATGACATTTAAGAGCTATCGAGGCAAATTGCATGTCCGGCCGAGTACGTTAGTTATACGTTTACCCTATCGTCGGGGTAACTTTCAAAGTTAATTGAATTTACACGAACCCATCATACAGTCTGGGTGTAACTAACTGTTCGGAATTGAAATGGTAATTAAAAGTTCGATTTTATTGGTGTTGGTTTTATCGTTTTATTTACTGAATGCTTTTAGCACACAATTGTATGTCGTAGACGTAGTCAATCGTTAACGTACTTTTACACCGCTATTGTGGCCTGGGTGTATGTAATAGGAGAATTCTTTGCCGAGTGCCGACCTTTTTTCCTAAGAGATAAGAATGAATTTATTAGCTACTGAGTATAAAACTATAGGCGTAAAATTGTAGTAGACGCGTAGCAGTGTAGCAAAGGGCGTAAAATTGTAGTAGACGCGTAGCAGTGTAGCAAAGGGCGTAGATCCGTAGCAAGAGGTGTAGACTCGTAGCAGCAGGGGTTGCACGCGTAGCATGACCATCGTAGAAACGGGTTTTGTCCACGGAAGAATGGACAAAATGACAGATCAACAAAAGAAATCTGTCATTTTGTCGATTCTTCCGTCGACAAAATCCGTTTGCGGTGCGTTGCAGATGTAGATAGGTAGTAAAAAGCGTAGCTACTAAGAAACTCGTAGTAAGGTAGAATTGTGAACAAAGATGTAGAATCGTAAAAACAAAGAAAAGAAACCGAAAAGTTCAAAAACGGCTCAACATTTTCCTTTTACTAGCCCATCGGCCTTCTCCATTAAAATAACCCATTAGGCTAAATTTCGAAAATGTACTTTTTCAAACTCAATAAAATCCGATGATATGAAATACCAACCCTTGAAAATTCGTATTTAATTAAAGCGTCACCCTGGGGACACATTATCGTCACGTACTCTCCCCGAATGGGTCATAAATTTATATGATTCACCTAATACGACTTGTTTCATATGTCCCGTTTCGACCCACAATATTATTGTTTTGATTTTAATGGTGGTTAGAATATTAATTTGTAACTGTGAGTGGAAAATTTGGAATTAATGATAGTACTAATTTACTTATTCGGCAGGATTTTTCTAATAACTCAGTTTCTTGCTTCCTTTTAAGGCTTACCTTCTGCTTTTAATTGGCTAACTTTTCAATGAAAAATGTATTTTACTGTCGAATCCTTAATGTATTTGTTTGATGTTTCAGGTAAATGTATTGCATCGATTATAGCAATCTAATAGCAAACATTCATTTCTGTTGTTACATTATGTAAACATATTCAGTTTTAAAGTGGTCAGCACGTAAATGGTAATAAAAAGTGTTCGTTTTTTATTAGTCTCTTGTCTCAACGTATTATTTGTAACGGTTGATTAGTTCATTGACTACCGACACTGGAATGACCAATGACCATTTCCTTCTGTTTTTTGCGGAAACAATCAGCTGATATTGCACTTTATTACCCGGATGGGACAAAGCTAGACATTAACTAGGAACTTGAACAATCTGCCCTTTTCTATTATGAACAATTTTGCCATAAAATTGCCGGCTATACTTACGAATATATCGGATTTGAGACCGAGGGCCTTAGAGCTAAGAAACCCGCTGCTCTGTTCAGGTCATTATTATTTCTGAGACTGACTTCTAAATTCGTCTTCATTATTTCAAACAAATATCTATCACTCCATTGCAAAATTCAATTAGAATTTCAATTATCCTCACAAATATAACAAATAAATCTAAAAGAAATACGGGTACGAGTCTACCATAGCGGCAGGTGCAATCGCTATGGCTATAAATTGTGGACCTCATAATACACCCCTCGTTTACCAATCTCGCATATTTCCCGGGTTTTTTCTACCCCCTGACGGCACCATTTTGTAAGTAGAACATTATATATTTTTCCCGAATTAAGGTAATTTCTCGTCTCATGATCCAATTTGAATTAAGATGTTAGGGGTCGGGAGTTTTGTGCGAATTTTCGCAATGGTTGTTCGAATTTAGGAAGACAGATGAGGTTCGTTAAATCGTCAGGTAGAATGTAAGAGGACTATCGGTGAATGAATTTTGTTGGGGCAAAATATGAGTTTACAAAAAGTGTTTAAAGGACGGCTGTTCCTTCACGAATATGTCAGCGAAATCAATAATAAAAGGAGGAAATAAAATAAGACAAAAATAAATTCATTCATTATAATAGACCAACCTTCGATCTGACCACAATTCCATCCTATGAAAGTCGGCGGCTTCTCTGCTTTACACTATTAGACAATAAGTGCGTCATCGTAGGGTTTTTTGTTTTGATTTGCTTAGTGTTCTTAGTACTTGGGTTTTCCCGACTTATTAATTACTTTGACGAAATCAGAAATAATCATGCATTTATGTTGACCCAAACTGGGATCGTTATAGGAAGATTTACAACTAGCTCGCACTTAATTTTAGCGGGAAAACTAGCATTCACTTAATTATAAAGCCGAAAATGTTTCTGTTTATCGTATTAAATCAACAGAGACAGAATGACGCTTTTTTTTTTTTTTTTTTTTTTTTAACGTGGTAAAATCATCAACTGAGTCCTCCCACCCAGGGCAGAGCGGGAGGGACTGTCAGACTTGTACTGACTAAAATCCACGGTGTCCTTCAGTAGCCCTTTATGTTCCAGGGTCACGGTAATTCTATGAGTCCCGCGACCCCGGCAGGCTTTGGCCCTCTAGAGGGGGGCCCCGTCATTATGCTGACACTCTTTGAGGCGCGCGTGGAACACAACGCGCCGTCGACCCGGGCATGGTCCATGGTCGGACAGCGAGTCGCCCATTACTCGCCGCCCGCATGCCCGCGCCTACGGTGGCCGGAGATCGTCTGCCGACGTCCGGCGCCGTGGGCGTCTACCACTGCGGCTGGTGTGGAGGGAGGACGCTGTCCTCTCCCTCACGCGGCCCGCCTCCTCCTTCGCGAGCATGACTGCTTCGCAGAAGGAGGCGACCGCTTCCCACTCCGTCTCGCCCCGCAGCATGGCCTCGACCAATGCCGGGCGCGAGAGGGCTCCGCCTATCGCCGCCGTGAGGACACGGCGGTGCTCTGCCCAAGCGGAGCAGTCCTGCACCGTATGCTCCACCGTGTCCTCCGGGCGGTCCTCGCAGTGGTGACACCCAGGCGTTTCCTCCTTCCCCATATGACACAGGTACCTCCTGAAACTTCCGTGTCCGGTGAGGACCTGCGTCACGCGGTAGGTCAGGACGCCGTGACGCCTATCCAGCCACTCCTCAAAGAGGGGTCTTACCGCCGCGATTGCGGCGTGCCCGGACCTCGGTTGCGACAGTCGTTCCCTCCATACTGCCCTGAGATCGCGCCGGAGCTCTTCCCGCCGCGCCTCGACTTGTCTAGGTAGCAGGGATTCGCCCCGGCGCTGCGCCTCCACGCGCCACTCATAGAGGCGCTGGAGGGCAGTCGCCTCCAGATCCCAGGGCAGACAGAATGACGCTTAAATAAATTCTCTTTCTAGTAGTATTTTGTAGATAGCGAGTCAGGCCAGTCTAGAAATAATTTGGGAACTAAATGCCAGGCCACTCCATAACATTTTTTTTTATGGAGTTGCACGACACTAGGAATTTCTCCTATATCGTGGGTGCGTTTACAAACATTTGAACTCACATACACAAACAGCCAGACCTAACAACTACCTGTAGATCATACAAATATTTGTTCCGTGCGGGGATCGAACCCGTGACACGCAGCGCAGCAGCCAATTGCTCAGCCACTGCGCCAACCGTGCCGTCATATTAAATACACGGCACATTTTTCTTTCCAAATCCCCGATAAAACCTAAAATGAATTTCCCTCTAAAAACCTTTCTTAATCTTTTTATTGCCCAATCTAATTATACTAACAGTCGTTTATCTTGAGGAGTTAAAAACGTACAATATGCCATAAAGACTGCAATAAATCAGGCAGCGGCAAGAGGTAGCCCCTCTGTGGCACTCCCTAGCAGTGGAGTGTGACGCCCTCTGAAAGTGATTCAGCGGCGATGTACGGGGATTTAATATATGAATTTTTAATAAATTGTATCAATAGAGAAAGGTTTTTAAAGTGATTTAACATGAAGGGACACTTCATTGAACAAAAATAAGATTTGTTGTCTATGTGGATAAGACGAAAAAAAAACCCAATTTAGGTTGTTTTTATATACCGTGGACTAATCTCGGAAAGCCAAATAAAATCAATATTCTTCTTCTTCTTCTTCTCGAATCGATGACTCAGATTTAGTGCGAGCAGTACGTAGCGATCTGGACCGCTCTGTCGTTTGCCTTATTCAAGTCTTGGTGGGTGCAATTAGTTGTGCACGACGGGCTGGAGAGAAACTGTGGCATATCCTGTGTCGGGCGTCGAAGATGGGTCAATTAGACTCCATCTAGCCAAATTGGATCGGCAGCGGCCAACTTGAGCCCGCAGTCGGTTCAAAGATTTCCATATCGGCAACTGCATTTCGTGACCAGGGGTAGTTTTTCTGCCGGTGCGGTGAAGTGTACAGGTGGGGGTCTAATAAAACCCATAAGCACGACTTTATAACGCTTAATTTTCTGTGGTGATTGTCACACGACAATCAAGGCTTTCAATTTTTACAGAATAATCCTTAACATAAAAAAAAACAATTGACAGACACAGTATCCTCGCGATCGCGTCCAAACACAAGAGGAGAGTCTTCAAACAAACTATCTCCATCGGAGACTTGAGCACACGTTAGGTAAAACAGTTTCCATATAAAATTCAATATTTATGGGGTAGCGCGCCTCGGTGATATATTTGCAAGTGGGTTCAGCAGATAACTGAAGGGTATGGTTTTACCTTGTACGTGTTTTTGCGTTGTTTTGTTGTTGTTTTGAAGTATATTATGTGTTATGGTATTTTGTATGGGTTTATGAGTTTAGTGAGCACCATTGACTAAATATTCATCATGGGCGGTCCGTGATACAGATATTCATGATGGGGCGGACATTGTGGTGAATTATTGGACTAAAATAGGCTAGGGTAGAAAACTGGCCAAAAAATGTTTTTTTACAATTTAAAAGAATACATATCATTATAAATAATTATGTCTGATATAACGTAGAACAAAACGATACTGTAATTTCCCAATTTGATTTGATTCACGACGAAATCCTGAAAACTAAATTCAGATGCGGGCAAGTCGTAGAAAAGACGCAACAGAATATGCTACAAAATGGAAATGCATGGAAATAAAAACAATCAGTTGTATTTGCCAGCTGAGCTGTTCTAGCTTGAATTCACTGACACGTATCATTCAATTATAGAAGAATATTGAACGCGTTAGCATGTTACAAATGCCTTTTTAACATGGATGTATTTTTTTGAAATTGCCATACATATTTACTTTTTATTTTGTGGTTTATAAGGCTCAAGAATACAGTTTTTTTGAGACATTTTCGATTCCTGAGCCAAAATAAAGCTTTGGAGGTCAGAAAATTCTTTTTACGATTACCTGGGTATGGTACTTTGTTACGCAGTAGCTAGTGGGCTGTGGAGCTGGATCGGGTGCTGTGGCGCAGCTTGCCAGAAGCCTTTGTTCAGCATAGAACTGCGCTAGGCTGAATTGATTTTGATTGAGCCTCCCCCAACGTGGTATTCGTGTAAGTTCTGCTTGTGATCTCGCACTCCCAAAGCCAAATAGCTACTCCCAAAAGTACATACCTACATAGCTACATGCAAATAAATATATTTTAAAATTCGATTACCATACATTACATCGTACGAATTCGTAGCGAATCGTACGGGCATTACAACGGCGAACAAATCGTTCAAACGGAATAAGTAATGAGGCTCGTCTGGCAATATTTTTATTTTACATGGACAATTTAATAAGCCTCTTTGTGTGCACTCCCCTCTACTGGTAGATGGATGGCGAATATTATACCATTGTGCCTATTAAAGTATCTATTATGAATTCTTGTTTAAATTTGCTGGCGATCTTTTTTTGTATGACCGGTACTAAGCAAGCATCGTTATAAAGCCTTTGTACGGTATTTGGGTGTTTAAATGCCTCTTGCACCCTAACACCTTCTTCCCCTATCATTTGGGACTTTAACATACCCATTGTTTGGGTGTACAGGTACGCCTTTGCCTTATCATTCTTGGATTACAGGCGTGATCCTAACTAATATTATAAATGCGAAAGTAAGCGTGTTTGTTACCGTTTCACGCCTAAACCACTGAACCAAACATTCTGCAATTTTGCATATACGTTGTCAGGTGTTCAGAAACGGACATAGGGTACCTTTCATCCCGAAAAAAGTACGGTTTGCGAGGAAAACATATAATAATAATGATAATAAATAGCGCCACGTGTCTTTCGAATCATGATTGAATTATTTTACAAGCAGAGTACAACCCGAATTGATTGTCAAACTCAAAATTCTTAATTAACGCGAGCGAAGCCGCGGGCAAAAGCTAGTCTTATATATTTCTTTGAATGTCCACTTATTTTGCCTGGTACCTTTGCAGATACGTCTTCAACTTATTTAAGACATAATGGCCTGTTACCTACTTCTTTGCTAAACTGAACGAACCATGCGTAAACATCGGCTTTTTAGGAGTCTCAAAATACACGGTTAAGGGACCAAAATGTTCTTCTCTCACGAAAGCCACGTGAAAAAGATCTCATCATCGTACACAAAAATCCAAGCCCAAACGAACGTAAATTCCCGGACGCCCGTCTAATTCTTAGAAGACGAATGACCAAACAGTCCGGACTGTATCCAGCCCACTAATAAGATTAGTGGCCCAAAAGTGATCCAGGCCTAAGCCGATTTAACGCGAATAGCTATGGCCTGCAACTATTGGATGACGCTAATTCGACAGACGACTCTGTTAGGTAAACGTTTGTCTATGTCATGAAGTTGCTTGAGTGATTGTGATGCTATTGTTTGGTTGCTAAGAATAGAGCTGGTTGCTATTGTATCAGATTATGATCTGTAGAAGACTCAAGCGAATAGTCATGTACCTTCTCTATTAATACCAGTCTGATTTAAAATACATCCCGCATCATGTCTTTTTTTTTTGTGACTCGGTTTCGCGATTTCTGCAGAGGTCTTGGGGTTCGATTCTCGGGTCGGGCAATTGGGTTTTTCCATCAAGGATTTCTTAGTAGCAGCCACAGAGTCTGGATTCGTCCCGGTTAATGGCAATAGGCTCGCCCCCCATAACATGGGACTTAAACATAACTGGTGAAATGTGGGTATACCTACTATTGGGTACATCTCTGCCTAACCCTTCAGGAATTACAGGCGTGATGTTATGTTAGGTTACCTTTCAACAATATTTTTTTAAATTTATAATTACGTCATTAATAAAAAAGAAAAAAAATAGACTTGGCATAAACACGTGATATGATACGTATTTATTCAGGAGAGAGGTCTTCTCGTTCTCATTCGCCTAAGTACATGATACACCTAGGTACAACTTTGGGTCCGCTATTCTGCGAAATATATCTAATCAAAAATTTCCTGGAAAATGTAACAAAGGCTACTTACGTCATTTTGCAAATCTGATAAAGGAAGCAAAGTGGTGATTTCCAGGAAGTGGAATGGTTTCTTACCTGAAACAGAAATAAAACAAATTGAGTTTTTTCAAACGAGACTAAAGCAAATAAAGATCTTACTGTCACTGCAAAAAGTGCTAATTAGCTTAATTAAACAAACACGGTTTGCTTCTTAAAGGGAATTATAAAAAATCTAAGAACATTTATCCGTCGTCAGCTACCAGGAGAACATAAAGCATCACAGTTTAATAATCGCAAATGAAGACAAACGAGCAATAGACTTAACGGGGCTTCAAGTTTATTGCCATTGTTGATGATATTTGTCAAAAATAATTAATCACCGTAAGGGGACAAAGGAGGCATTTGACAGATGATTAATTTTGGCAAGTAAAACGGTACAGGTGCGCGAATCCTTTCGGGTACACAAACAGCGGGTGAAATATTTTAGCATTCAGGATTTAAAGGTACAAATACTGGCGAATCAGTTGGCCGGAAAATTGGATAAGAGCAACAAAAGACAAAAGGAATAATATCCAGGCTAAATCGTCGTATTTGCTGTAACACCATAATCATAGCTTACCATCAGATGAGATTGTGGTTAAACGTGCTTCTTTCAATAACAAAGAAAAGAAATAAATCAAATGGATGATTTTTAAGAAAATATCATTTAAACACAATCATTCATAAAAAGAACAATCAACGAAGAGTGTTGTCTTGTCGGTGTACCACTTCAGCGGCAAATAAAAGTAGGAATTATTAATAATAACAAAAAAATATATGTATATTATGATCGGTGAATACGAATGTATATAATATAACGGTATTTTTCCGGGTAAGTACAAAAGAAGAGTGATTTCAGCATACCATTCATTGAGTTTCTAAAAGAGCAAAAGCCTACAAATAAAGTTCACCAACGAGCTTAAGAATCCCTTTGTAATAAATACCCTAACTATAGGAAGTGATTAGTCAGAGGCAATGATTGGAAAAGATCTGCTATATATCTCGATTTATCTCCTCAAGTGGACTGTTTGTCAAGCAATACCCTATTGGCGGAAGAGTCCACCATTTTATTCTGTTCACTACAGGATATTACACGATGTTTAACTTTACTTTAAGACTGTGCTGAGATTGACTTGAAAACGAAGGAGTTTTATTGGCGTCTGCGGGCGAATCTCGTGCGAGACTAGCACGTAAACTGGGCCATCAGGACAAACATAACATATTCTGCCAATCTTCCTACTGCTGGGACATTCTTACACAGTCCTATAAGACCTAGTGGGAGAGGCACTGGGTCATACGTAATTCACCACACGGGATCCGGAGGCCACTTCAGCGAAACAGGAAAATGATTACTCGGTCCTCATAATTTTAGTGACTCACGGGATATACACCGTGACTTTTTAGTCGTCTTACAACGGCAGCCCACTTCATGTATCCAATGACTACTAAACATTCATAAAAAAAGGTATTTATGAGATTTTAATAATTTAAAAATAAAAATATTATTCAGTATTATGACGCATGACGTAGATAAAACACCCTGATGCGAGCGATGATCTACTGGAGTGGAGCGCTGGGTAGGTATGTTCTCCCGTTTGACACGTAAACATCATTAACAGGAAGTTTTATAATTTAATCCTAATGTATTATTTATTTTTCTTTGTACATACCTATTATGGTAGGTAAAAAAAAAATCGCGCCTAGAGCTATTTTATGTCGGGTATATTGAGTGGACCACTTTTGTAAGACGACTAAAAAGTCATGGTGTATAATATCAACGTTTTACACAAACATTTTTTTAAGTGGAATTAACTTTTATGACATAATTACCAATAGAACTGTTTTAGAAGGAACCATAAATGCATCATCAAAATATTGAAATTCAATCATGAAAGCTTTTAAAATAAATGAAAACAGAGGCTAAAAACTAATTAATTAAATGAATAATCCTGAACCCGGTTCTCGTACCACCGCTGCACCGGCTCGAATCTTTTACCTCTATCAGCAGTAAATTCCTCATTTCTCAGAGATGCTCTGAGCTTCTCCTCAGCTTGCATCACTCAACAGAATTAAGTGTAAATACCTATTTAAATGTAGCATAAAGAGTTCAATTTGCTTCTACACCCTTGATTAGGGTTGTCAGACAAACGTGAGTTACATTTCAGTTTGAAGCTAAAAATTACTTTGGATTTTACGTATTCTTAAAAACAATTCTATGTTCTCAAGAAAGTGTATTCTTTGATACAAGGAAGTGACCCGCATGACCAAGTAAAATAACAAGGGACAAAGCAATTGGGAGAACATGCAACACACCTACATATCTACTGGTGTGGAATTCGCTGAATCGGACGTCGCTCAATAAGTGACATTTCCCCTATTAAAGCCTGGCAACCCTACCCAGTATTAACCCCCCACTCGCCTAATAGCAAGGAAGAGTGATAAAACAGCAGTAAAACTGGAGCAATCGGAATTACTCCAATAGATTGTGGGGAGCAAACAGATATTATGGGGGAATCATTTCACTTCGCGATCTTTGTTTTGTAAGCTATGAGCACTTCCACTCGATAGTCTGTGGGAAGCTTTGGTTTGTTATTGTAAGGCTGCGTCCTAACCAGAAAGATAGTCGCGCGAATATGTGCCCTTCGCATTGATATGACACACATTTATTCGGACACCCAGAAAGGGCTCTCATCGGCGGCACCACCATGCGTTCGGGTTAGCCGAACAAAATGAATGCAACGATTACCTGTTCGCGCGACGATCGCTTTGGGTGGGACGCGGCCAGACGCGGCCCTATGAACGTGAAGATTGTATATTCGCGCGAACTATCGCTATGGTTAGGACGCGGGGTAAACGATATAATATCTCGTTTTTACCATTTCAGTCTTCAGTTAAACATGATTTTTTCTACATCATTGCACACTGTTTCTTCGTTTTCATTATTAAACTGTCATACTGTAAAGGTATTTTCAGAAATAAGCAATAAAACATGTTGAAATAAAGCTGAACTAGAAAATATTTCAATGAACGGTTGAATCTTGACTTTGACCTTTAGCCTCAAGTTAAGATACCCGTTCGTTTATAAATAGCTGCGCCTACAAAGTTTTAAAAATAGAACTTAGGAAACTGGCTATAAACAAAATTCTGATTGAGGTATTTTAATTGGAGACCGAAAGAGGAAGACAAATAATTACGCAATTTCAGTCTTAAATCTAAAGATTTCGTTTCAGAAACGAAAACAAAATTGACGGATAACTGAGTCGTTTACCAGATTAAGATAATCTAAAACAACTTAAAAATGCAGCTTGATCGCAAATCAGCACATATTTTATGTATAGGTTCCTCTTTCCAACCTGCGTAGCCATTTCTCTACTATCTTGAGGTAGGCTTCCAGTGATACCGAATGCAGCCGAACACCAATATTTTACATGGAGCGACTGCTTATCTGACCTCCACAACCTAGGTACTGGGGCAACACGCTACCCCTTGGTAAGACTGGATGTCAGACTTCCGGACTTCCAATTTTGTATGCAAGTCATGTCCCTGAGGCAAGTAAATATATTTTTCTTTCTTTTTAATTACCCGTAAGGAATTCCAAGGTCTACATAAGACAGTCGGGACGGCTTAACGTGCTTTTCGAGCCACTTTTCTTCTGACTACGATAACGTACCATCAGGCATGTAATCCCAGAAGGTTGGACCCTACATACTTCATACCTCCTACAGTACATTCACGTTTCGCCAGTTAGATTTAAGTCCTATGTAGTAGTCTTCTTTCGAATCTCTCAAAACGCCACTCACGCACTCCTTTCAGGCCTCGCATGAATTATTCCCAACCAGTAGGTAAATAAAGCTTCCATTCAAATCCAGCATTAGGTAAACATAATGTTATTTCAATAGCTTCGTATATTAACGCTATTATTATACGGGTACCGGCTGAGTCGGTCTGAGTGCCGATACGTGACCGCGCATATTTCAAGCGTTCGCTGAAACACGTTTCAATTTTCACGAGATTTTCATGAAAATATACGCGTTTTCTTCATAATCGTGGTGATTTGGTGGCGTTTTGATGAGTGGGTTTACCTGAGCTCGTCGGTGTGTTATGATGAGGTTTTTTGTTTTTTTTTGTACTTGTTTATTTTTAGAGTGAGAAGGTCAAATATAAATCTCGAGATGTTTTTTTTTATCACGCCTGCCTGATTTGTATTACAGTCAGAGACCTTTAAGTACAGAAATTTCCTACAAATGGTGGTCCTAATAATATACGCTTCTAATGTTCGTAAGGACCATCTTTGTCATCTTTGAAAAGAATTACATAATAGGTCGCAAAAGATTCCCCCCCCCGGACTATCTGCGCCAAATAAAACGCACCAAATGAACCTGTAAAAATCCCATTTGTAAGTGACATGTTACAATTTCTTTTACAATAACTAAAGAAATAAACACTTATCTATTCTATTCCTACAAATCTAATGTTCGTAATGACCATCTTTGACATCTTGACAATAGTTATGGTGTGGTATAAAAAATATAAACGATATATAAACCTGAAAATCCAGCTCAGTTGTGTGTCTCGTAATTGGGCTCCAAGTAGGCACTAACATAATAATATTTGGTAATCATAGAACACATTCACTCACATTCTATTCGTCAAAACACCGTCCATTTTCTTAAGAGGAAACCCATGTTTTTACCGGAAAGTGTCACATAAAACGATACTAAATTACATTTGCGCAAGGGGCCAGTATTATTTACTACTGTAATAGTTACACTTACTCGGCTGCCAAAAATACCGATTTTGTGAAGAAGAAAGAATTCCTGGAATCAGCTGCTTTCGACCATTTCAGAGTAAACTTTGTCCTGTTTTATTTTTAAACTAGCTGTTGCCCGCGACTTCGTTCGCCTCGCATGTTACATTACGTTCTGGGCCGACAAAACGCACATTTTTTTAAAATATTATGATAAAAAGATGTTTTCTGTATTTGTGTAATTATGTAAGATTACAATATTTCCAGTATTAGTTTACCGGCCTTTATATCCTCGGTCCACGGAACTAAGAAATTAATTAGGAATATCCTGGCTTCCGCACTGGTTGATTTTGAAGTGCCGTGCTTCTCCGAGGCTATCGATGCTTGGAAACTCGCTTGCCCGAATACTGAAGAACCCGATCATCCTTTTTTCCAGAGACGGTGGGATGAGCCGCTCTGCAGTGTAGTTCAGAACAATTCACTGAACACGTCTGCTACTACTGCTGAGCGTGCGCGCCTACTGGCTGTGGGTGAGTGGGAATCGGGTCTTTGGCTTCACGCACTGCCTTCGTCGAGCATAGGCACTTTATTCGACGACACGACGTTCCGCCTCGCTGCTGCTTTACGCCTTGGTGCTGCCTGCTGTTCTCCTCATCGCTGTCACTGTGGTGAAGCTGTCAACAACCTCGGTCACCACGGCCTGTCATGCAGCCGAAGTGCGGGCCGTTTTGCACGGCACGTGAACATAAACGACATCATCCGACGAGCTCTTGTCACCGTCGGCGTTCCAGCTGTTTTAGAACCCCATGGTTTGGCACGCGACGATGGCAAGAGACCGGACGGCATGTCGTTGTTTCCTTGGAAGATGGGTAGGCCTTTAGTGTGGGACGCGACATGCGTCGATACTCTTGCGCCATCACATCTTCCAAGCTCGTCGTGCTGTGCTGGCGCTGCCGCTGCTGCTGCAGAGAACCTCAAGCGGCGTAAATATAGAAACCTTTGTGGTAACTATATTTTCGAGCCGTTTGGGGTTGAAACTCTGGGGTCGTGGGGTCCGAGTGCTCATAGCCTGTTTAAGGAAATTTCGAAACGCCTAGTTGACGCTTCCCGTGACCCAAGGGCTGGCTTTTACTTTGGCCAGAGGCTAAGTGTTGCCATACAACGTGGCAACGCCGCCAGTCTTTTGGGCACATTACCAGCTGACAGCGTTGAGGAAGAGTTTTTTGATGCCCTTTTATAGTTTGTTGTTAGTTTTCTTATTTTAGGTTATTTAATAGTTTTTAATTAATTATGTATTTAGATATTTCACTTAACATAATATCACGCCTATAATCCCCGAACGAATAGGCAGAAGTGTACCTAATGGTACACCCACATTTCGCCGGTGACGTTTAAGTTCTATGTAACAGAGGGGTCAGCCTATTGCCAACAACCGGGAACATATCCAGACTCCGTGGCACCTACTGAAAAATTCTGATGGAAAAAATATTACATTTCTTGGCAATCAATAATACTGGCACCGGTATACTAAAGCCACAACATTGTTTACAATGCTAACCATTGTGTAACCGCCGCTCAATCGTCGCTTACGTGTGTATTAGCTGGCGGGCGCTAATTTTATCGCAGTGCCCCTAATACTTTGTCCTAATTGGATTATGTGACAGGCTGTTATGCGAACTAGAATGTTCCGGGGCACCTTGACAGTTGTTTGTTTATTGCTTGTGTCGTTTAACTTTTGAACGTCAATAGATGGTACTGACTAGTTATTGAATTCATTGGATGGAGCGTTTCGTATAGCTGAATTACTGTACTACTACTACTCCACAAATACTATTTTTTCGTAATAGCCCTGTTATAAGTGTCGTCTCGTACCGAGCGCCTAGACAAAGGGCTATCGCAAGGTATATTTCCACAACGACCTTTTTTTTTTTTTTAACGTGGTAAAATCATCAAATGAGTCCTCCCACCCAGGGCAGAGCGGGAGGGACTGTCAGACTTGTACTGACTAAAATCCACGGTGTCCTTCAGTAGCCCTTTATGTTCCAGGGTCACGGTAATTCTATGAGTCCCGCGACCCCGGCAGGCTTTGGCCCTCTAGAGGGGGGCCCCGTCATTATGCTGACACTCTTTGAGGCGCGCGTGGAACACAACGCGCCGTCGACCCGGGCATGGTCCATGGTCGGACAGCGAGTCGCCCATTACTCGCCGCCCGCATGCCCGCGCCTACGGTGGCCGGAGATCGTCTGCCGACGTCCGGCGCCGTGGGCGTCTACCACTGCGGCTGGTGTGGAGGGAGGACGCTGTCCTCTCCCTCACGCGGCCCGCCTCCTCCTTCGCGAGCATGACTGCTTCGCAGAAGGAGGCGACCGCTTCCCACTCCGTCTCGCCCCGCAGCATGGCCTCGACCAATGCCGGGCGCGAGAGGGCTCCGCCTATCGCCGCCGTGAGGACACGGCGGTGCTCTGCCCAAGCGGAGCAGTCCTGCACCGTATGCTCCACCGTGTCCTCCGGGCGGTCCTCGCAGTGGTGACACCCAGGCGTTTCCTCCTTCCCCATATGACACAGGTACCTCCCGAAACTTCCGTGTCCGGTGAGGACCTGCGTCACGCGGTAGGTCAGGACGCCGTGACGCCTATCCAGCCACTCCTCAAAGAGGGGTCCACAACGACCTTCAACAGGTTTAACATAAGCTTTTCAATACGTTATGGTACATTTTTGACTTTTCCATCATCGTTGTTGCTAAATAGAATGTCACTATCAAACACCAGGACCCCTGGTGTATAAATCTGCAGCAATGCTCGTTGCTCTTCAAAATGGCCTAGTATGAATCAATTAAAATAGGTCTAGCTGTGCACAGAGCGTCGAAATCCAAACTCGCGCTGTCATCATAGATTTCCGTCTAAATTTTCTCGTCCCATATTTCGTGAACGGCAGTGTACAACGCTTCTAACCTAAAACGGCTAAAATTTATTAAAGCTGCCATGAAAGCTCATCCCCCACCACAGGGGATTATAGACTTTTAGTAGAGTCAAACAAGCTGTTTGGTACAGGGTACCTACAGGCAAAAATAATCATCTTTTTACAAAAGAAAAAGTAGTAGTAGTAAAGCCTGCCTCATTGGTCTAGTGGTCGCGAGCACAACTGCTGAGCCCCACGCTCAGCGCATCCTGGTTTCGATTCCCCGGTCGGGCAAATTTTTTTGTGTTTTTCGATTTGGAATTGCTTATTAGCAGCCGGATTTGCGCCCGGTTGAAGGCTATAATTATGCTCCTCTTATTACATGGGGCTGAAACATAACTAACAAAAAATGGTTCTAATATAGTTACACTTCTGCTTAACCAACCGGGTAATACAGGCGCGTTGTTATGTTATAAGTGTAGTATGTATTTGCAAATTGCCTGTAGGCATACCAACTAGCTTGTTCGAGTGTACATAAAGCCCACTACACACGCTTGCGAACGTCATGCGCGCAAGATTAATGTTATTCCAAACACTAGAACAATCTCATTTGCATGCTGATCGGGAAGAGAAACAAAGACTTACACACACGGTCGGGATAGTAATGAAGGAATGGGTTGGCAACCAGCTTTGCCAGTAAATACGGTTTATTTTCTGAAGAGATAGGGAGACTTTTACAGTACACCGATATTACGTTTTATTTATTTACTAGCTTTTGCCCGCGGCTTCACCTGCGTGGATGTCGAAAAATATCCGATTACTTACCTTCATACCCCTTTTTAACCCTTCGGAGGTAGAATGATCAAAAACGCTGTAATACGTATAAATTAATTTTCACTTCAAAACTGACGGACTTTCAGATAAACTTCCATCCCCTATTTTACCCCTTTACGGTGGAATTCCCAAAAATCCTTTCTTAGTGGATACTTTCTCTTCACAAAGAACACACCCAAGTTTCATGTCTCTAGGAGCACCGGTTTGGGCTGTGTGTTGATATATATCACCCAATCAGTCAGTCAGTTTACTGTTTTATATATATAGATAAAGCTTTATTAATTCCACACAATCAAACAATAATCAAATCACAATCAAATAATAACAATAAAATCAAATTCTAGATCACCTTAATTATTAATATTATTATAGGTAATTAAGGTTATTTATAATTATAGATATTTCTTTACTTCTGTTTAAATTCCGCCATTTAATTAAGAGGAGCGCCAGAATGACCCGGATAAGAAATTTACCCGACCCTGTTATTGAACCCAGAACCACATTCTTAGAAGTCAGCTTGCTCTCAGAGCATTGAGCCAGACAAATGTATTTCAACGACTACATCAATCATCCTTATAAACTCCGTAAAAATATACTAGAACATGGTCAATATAAACTCAAGAAAACAACGTCAATTGGCATTACAGTTAAATGGTGAAATTTATATTGAAAAAGAAAAAGTCAATATCGAAAAGAGAAGATATCGACGGTAAAATTGTGTAGTATATTCGAGCACTATCTAGATACTAGAGTGAAGTGACACTTACTTGTGTCCATTGTCCACTCCAACTTTCAGAGCTCTTCATGAACTTGTTAGAAAAGTTCTTTATACAAATACATAAACATAACATCACGCCTGTTCCAGAAGGGTTTAGTCAGACTTCTACATACAGGGAGTAAACAGACCCTTCACATAGCCGTCAACCAAGCATTCTATACATCAAACTAAGTAACTTTACGCAAAAAATATTGCTGGGAATCGCCTTTTTTTTTGGGGTGAAAAATCACGTTTTAAGGTAGGACTCGATGGAAAGCACTCAAAGCATTGTGCTGAGGGATAGATTTAATAGTAGGTACGGGGGCCGTGGAGGTGTGTAAAGTAAAAATCTTACATTAAAAACATGTATTTAAAAAAAAACTTGTGAAAAAGTTGGAGCTTTGACCCCCAATATCTCCGTAACTAGAAAGTTCCGAGGTATGGTAGAACAAAAAAAATTATCGCAAAGACGGGGAGAACAAGTGCCTTTCGGTTATGTTAAGGGTCTATTTACACCCTTTATAGTCAGCCAGTTTTACCAGTTTTGTAATAGGGGGCAAGCTTCAGGGCTTAAGGGCACAAATCCAGACTATGCAAGTTAAAGGACAAAAAAATATGCAAGCTATGCAATGGCTAACATTAAACTAAAAATAGAAAATGCAAACTATGTCACACATGTGCATAATAAATAAACTACAACTCCAACACCGTACAATTTAACTCAAGTGAAAATGATTTATTACTGAACACATAATAAAATGTCAAACATAATACCAACAAACGCTTATTTGCATATGGAAACGAGCAACTAGGTAAATGAATGAATTTTCACTTTGAGTTTTCTCTAAGACCAATATCGGAAAACCAACGGGACCGTATTGCTAAGCTTTCGCTGTCTGTCCGTCCGTCTGTCTGTCAGAGGGGTGTATCTCATGATCCGTAATAGGTAGACACTTGAAATTTTGACATAATGTGTATTTCTGTTGCCGCTATAACAACAAATAATAATAAAAAAAAATAATGGGGTCGGTTTCAAACTATATATATAAAAATCAATTGCTGTTCGTTAGTCTCGCTAAAACTCGAAAACGGCTGAACGGATTTATCTTATCTTGGTCTTGAAATGTTTGTGGAGGTCTAGGGAAGGTTTAAAAGGTGAGAAAAATTCGAAAAATTGGTAGGTAGTAGGTAGGTAGGTAGTAGGTAGGTAGGTAGTAGGTAGGTAGTAGGTAGGTAGTAGGTAGGTAGTAGGTAGGTAGTAGGTAGGTAGTAGGTAGGTAGTAGGTAGGTAGTAGGTAGGTAGTAGGTAGGTAGTAGGTAGGTAGTAGGTAGGTAGTAGGTAGGTAGTAGGTAGGTAGTAGGTAGGTAGTAGGTAGGTAGTAGGTAGGTAGTAGGTAGGTAGTAGGTAGGTAGTAGGTAGGTAGTAGGTAGGTAGTAGGTAGGTAGTAGGTAGGTAGTAGGTAGGTAGTAGGTAGGTAGTAGGTAGGTAGTAGGTAGGTAGTAGGTAGGTAGTAGGTAGGTAGTAGGTAGGTAGTAGGTAGGTAGTAGGTAGGTAGTAGGTAGGTAGTAGGTAGGTAGTAGGTAGGTAGTAGGTAGGTAGTAGGTAGGTAGTAGGTAGGTAGTAGGTAGGTAGTAGGTAGGTAGTAGGTAGGTAGTAGGTAGGTAGTAGGTAGGTAGTAGGTAGGTAGTAGGTAGGTAGTAGGTAGGTAGTAGGTAGGTAGTAGGTAGGTAGTAGGTAGGTAGTAGGTAGGTAGTAGGTAGGTAGTAGGTAGGTAGTAGGTAGGTAGTAGGTAGGTAGTAGGTAGGTAGTAGGTAGGTAGTAGGTAGGTAGTAGGTAGGTAGTAGGTAGGTAGTAGGTAGGTAGTAGGTAGGTAGTAGGTAGGTAGTAGGTAGGTAGTAGGTAGGTAGTAGGTAGGTAGTAGGTAGGTAGTAGGTAGGTAGTAGGTAGGTAGTAGGTAGGTAGTAGGTAGGTAGTAGGTAGGTAGTAGGTAGGTAGTAGGAAAAGGTGCATTGCAACGCATACAGGGTACAGCTAGTAATTTATAAATATTTTAGTTGTTTCCTGGAAGCGTCCCGTTCTTGACGTATTCTTCAATGCAGAGTGCACCATATTTGAGAAAAATCAACTAAGAATACGGTTGGCCGCCACAGTCGTTTACCTTTTAGGCAAAGTGATGTGGCGCCATTAGACTACACAAGTCAGACACACAAATAAGAAGCTTAGATTTTAAATTTACTGCCATATTCAAAAATACTTCCTCTATGAAAAAATCATACATCATTCGATGTCATTCTCATTGTTTACCTTTTCCACAAAACGATTTGGCGCCGACTACACCCGAACCCTACTTCCCACTTGAGAGAGTAGATTTTCATCCACAATAACCCTACCGGGTCCAAAACACGTCACGGTAAGATTAATGTTAACCCAAACACTAACAGGATATTAAGTTTCGTCCGTCCGTCCGCTGAGTCCGCTCGGACACCGGGGTTTGAATTCTGATTGTACTTCGTACTTTAATAATGTAAGAGGGACTTTGATGGCGGGTTTCTATGCGAAACCGTTTCTGTTTATTGCTGTGCAAAGTGGAGATAATTCCTGTTGGGTCGCCGGAAAGATTTCATTTTCGGGAGTTAGTTTATGCAGCGCGTATGGCTCTCGGTTCGTGTATTAGTTTATGCAGCGCGTGTGGCTCTCGGTTCGTGTATTAGTTTATGCAGCGCGTGTGGCTCTCGGTTCGTGTATTCTCCAGGTTGTTTCATCAGATTCCCGTTTTCATATACAGAAGTAACAAAACCACTCAACATTTTCACAAAGCAATGGATTTTAATACCATTTTACCATCATTTAGAGAATTCATTTTAAGTTTAAATGGTATTATTTTTTTATTTATTTAAACTTCATGTACAAGAGTGGTACGTAGGCGGACTTAATGCCACAAAAATGTAAACTATATGTAAGAAAATAAATAAAAGAATAAGAAATCTCAACATTATGTCAACTTGTAAAAACAGTGTGAAGCAGGAGCAGCTCACAAGTTAAATAATAATACTCCAAACCGAGTCGTTATCAAGTCTAGTACTATTCAGAAGTCTCACAAAGTTACCGCGGACAAACTTTCCAGTATCGGAGAGCATAGGTTCAACGCAAAACTGAGAAACTAATGGACACCCTTTATCAACCGGCGCGGAACAAAATCAATAGGGCGCAAGAAGTGGGTGTACCAGCGTAAAATAACGTTCTAAAATAATTAATGGAGAAGCTTTGTCAAGACAAGCTGGTATTATGAGCTAGTATACTGTGTCACGTTGAAAATTATTATGTAGCCGTATTGTGACGCGAGTGTGAACAGGATTAATATGTACTTATACATTAGTAGCTGAAGCCTGCGCTGAAGCCTACTAGACATGTGACAATGTGGAGGCAAGGAAATTAATTGTTTAGCATACCGGAGGCCAACTTAAAAGACCGTACATTCAAACCAGAACTGTCGTTCGTCGGAGTTGTTGTTCTTGTGTATGAAAAAACTATAATACAGCAAAAAGACGTAGTATGACCTTTTTTGATCATTTCCCCCACTGTACATCCACGAATTCTACAAACAACATTTCAAACACAAAACGATAGTTACATGGTTTTCTTTCGATCGTGTTTCGATAATGATGCAGATAACTTAGAAAATAATAATAACTAATTACTATTAACTTAACTTATACTGTCACTTACGGGATATCTTCCGTGATTGATTGTTGTGATATCGGGAGATCAAAATAATGAACAATCACGGAAGATATCCCGTAAGTGATAGTATAAGTTTAGTTGTAAACCGTGAAAGCTTAAAACAGTACTATTAACTTAATGAGGAGATTCTGGCTAAATAACAACAACTACGCATGCAGACTGGAATCCGATCCCAACATAGTTGGGAAAAGGCTAGGCTATGATCAACTTAATTTTAAGTTCTCTAAGCTTACACGTGCCTTACAAAATAAAGTATCATCCATCTTTTACCCACGTATTCAAGGATAGGTAAAATGTGCGTAGAAAACTTGATTAATTAACATAAACGCGTGTAGGATGTAACGTAAATAGCTTCTTCATGTACCCGTCGAATAAAGAGCTCTCAATTACTTTCAATGAGTGCCGTAGGTAATTAAAAGGCTGCTGAGCGAGCATGTGAAGAGGAAGGTCAAAGCATTGAGTCAATTTCTTAATTAGACTTAACATTAAGAGTTGTTTCTAAAAAGCAATTTCATTCAAAAAGGTTTCTTTCTATGGTAATTTTCATAGTCTCAGACAAATTGCCAGAAAAGTTGAAAAAAATCCATTAAATAAACTGTGAACCAAAAATACTACAAAAGGTTTTAATAAAGTTTAACAGAAGATCGAAGAAAAGATGGATGCAATGTGTGAGGAATAGTATGAAAGAAAGAGGAGTAAATGATAGCGTGACAGTTGCCAGGGGAGAATAGAAGAAAAAAAAACACGTGTGGCACCGACTTCACGTAACATGGCACATGGGCAGGAAGAGGATTGAATAAATATGATTTCAGAAACCGAATCAAACTCAAAGAGCTTGGAGCTTGCAAAGAATAAGACCTGCCAGCAGGGGTAATTTAAAATCGATTAAAATCAAATATTAACACCTCCAACGGCAGACCTATAACTTCATCTCCGGTCTCCGGTCCAGTGGTGACACCTACATCCAATATGGCCGACGTTCGCGCTTTTTTCTTTTTTCACTCGTTAGATACACAAGTTAGGTATTAGGGTTCTGTGATAAAATTAATTGTTAGCAAATTGGTCTTTCAGTAACAGTTCAATACTTTTCAAATAAATAAAAGTTGTTCTGCCTTATCAAACCAAGAAAGATGCTAATAAATCTTATTAGAGGTCTGAAAACCATGATTTTTTGAACAGCTATATTTATAGCAAGTGTTTATGATAGAAATGAAGAGATACATTTGCAAATGCAAGGAAAGTGTTAGTATAAATGCACAAACGAGTTTTAACATTGCGTAGGTGTTGCGCTTGCAAACTTTATATTTATTGCTAAACGCTGCCAATGCACCACGTAATAAAGATATATTAAAAGCTGGTCTCTGCTAAAGGATAGGTAGTAAACATGTGTATAGTAACGCAGGTATGACCGAATTAGATCAGATTAAAGTTAGACTACTGCAGATTTGTAGACTACAAGTTTACATCATAATATAAAATATGCTAAAGGTTGAATGGACCGGTAAATTGTAATTGTACAGTCACTTTGAAAAACCCTCACACCTTACTCACATACCCACTTAAAACGCTGCTTACAATACTCAAAAGGCCTTTTAATTAATATTAGAAGTACGGAACCCACAGTGAAGTGAAATGATGCCATCTTGCGGGTAGCAAATAAAACTAGAGGTGGCCGCAAAAGTCCCGGAGCACTGCTATGACACAAATGTACCAAATACTTAGCGCTGGCTGGAGTGAAAAATATTTTCAAATTTCATTTCACACGGACTGGGTTTATTTGATTTTTCTACGTCTGTGAGGTCATTCAGGTCACGGAGATGGGAGAGAATACTAACTAATGAAGAAATTCTATTCTGAAAGTGTTGAATTTTAGATAGTCTTTTTGGATTTCAAGAAAGCTGACAGCGCGTTGACAATCTTAAAAGAACGGCATTTATGAATGGCCAAACATTTGTTACAAACTCAAACATAAAGCATTTATTTTTAATAGTCCCGTGACAGGCACTTCTACATCGTCAAAAATAAGCTACCTACAGCCCAGCTACAGACGTGATAACTGTGAATGAACTGTAGTTGCACATTCCAAAATCGTACATATCATGGAGAAGAATGGGCAAGAAACTCCATGGGCACTCTTTTCAAATCAAGTTAAGTATTACATAATCCGGGGTACAATATTGTTTCTATATGTGAGCACAAAGAAGAAATAGAAAAAAAAAAAAAAAAGATAATTCAAATCTTTATGCGTATCATGTATAGTGGTCTATAATACGGAAACCGTCAGGTTCATCAGCTCAGGCTCTGCACGGCCGATAGGACTAGATAGTTTACTGTATGTATAAAATAGACTGCGTCAGTGTTCTTTAAAAATCCACTAACCGTCCACACATGAGAGGGTTTAACCCCCCGTGACACATAACACGAAAATGCCGAAAGAGGGAAGCAAGCTAAAAAAAATCCAGATGGCGTTCGGTCGTTGAGACCGCAGGAGCAACGTAACGGACACATTAACACGAGTACGGGCCACACTTAGCTGCGAGTTTTCACGGAAAACACTTGAATTTTCACACGACCCCCGTTACCTCTGTGGCGTAATTGAAGCGAAGGTAGGCGTATGGAGTCATGAGCGGACGCGATTTAGGTAATTTTTGCAAACTGGTTAGTATTAAGGTCATCATCTGCCTAGTCTTTTCCGAACGATGTCGGGGTCAGCTTCCAGTCTAACCGGATGCAGCTGAATACCAGTATTTTGCATGGAGCGACTGCTTATTTGACCTACACAACCTAGTAAGTATTGGGTAATACGGTACCCCTTGGAATGACTGCTAGTATAACAGTAACGATACATAATCAGCCTGCAGCGTTTCCGTGGTTGGAACCTAGCTGTCTTCTCTGTGAAAAGGAGTGTGCCATAATTCCCCGCGTAGGTTCAGTGCGGATTGGTGGAAGTCACATGTCTTCGAAATTTTGGTAGAGGAAGTAGTAGTATGTTAGAAAAACTCATATCGGGTCATCGACAAGACATCATCCTAGTTTTTTTTGACAATTTATCTTTGAAAATATAAATGTTCTTGATGCATTAGTTTAACATTCACACGGCAAACTAAATAGGGACCATTATTTAAATCTACGGGACAGGAAAAGCATTTAGCAAACGCTTAGTTACCTACCCAAAATCCAAAACAATCATCGCTATCTCTCAAACAAAGGCCACTACCCAAGTCTTGCATGCCACGAACCGGACCGCCGCGACGCGTTACTTTCTAACAGTATTAGAAGAAAGGCTAACTTAATTGAAAAAGGCACAATCGTGTGTGCTTTCCACTTTACTGCTCCCAGGAACTTGGCTTCGTGTGGTGGTTTTACTACAGATTACAAAATAGTTTTTATTGACTTACGTGGTTGTTTTTCCGGAACACTCTTTGAGCTTTATGGATATGAGAATTTAAATATGATGCTAACTTTAAGACGATGCATTCTGAAAGTTGGCAACGTCGCAAACAGCTGTCAAATATTTCTTTGTTTTGATTACGTAAGTACATACATAATCTTACACCCTTTTGGCCTTGGGGGTAAGCAGAAATTACAGAACGCCACTTGCTACGATCCTTACATACTCCTTTCGCGTTGTCCACGTTCATACATCTGGTCATACACGCATGCCGCCGGTTGGTTGTTTTGGTTCATTTATCAATGTTACTAAATAAAATAATTAAATATAGCTCTGCACTAAATGAACGTAAATATTGATGGTAAATCAAACAATTTGAAGAAATCTTTGAGACAAAAGTCGTACAAATAATTAATTTCGTATAATTGCTTTTATGTAAGCATCTGAAGGCAATTACCTTATCTTGGCTTTTTCAATTATTTCAAGAAACTGAAGAAAGCAGATTGCGTTAAAACAAAATAAATTTAGAGTAGCAGTTGTTGTGAGAAAATCCAGTATTTATGATCCGATAATAATTTGATTTATAAGATTAAAGACTTAGCAACTTTGCGTTACCTGAAAATAATTAAGGCTTAAGGCAGCTACTAGTAACACAATAAGCTAATTAAGATTAGTAAATAACAGTAGCTAGGTAATCCGATGCTGTTAATAACGAAGTAGGGTATTTCCAAGTAATTAGTTTGTTTAAAAAATAGGTAAATTTTGTTATGTGAATTTTTATAAAACCACTAGCTTCTGCTCGCGACTTCGTCCGCCTAGGAGAGATGTATCCTTTGAAACTTTGCTTTAGCTTCCTATCATTGAAATTGAATGAGTAGTTTCGGAGATTATCACCCACACGAAAACTTCTTTGTAATATTAGTTAACTTGGAAATACCAGGTTAGCCCGAGAAATTTAAATTTTCTTAGATTCTTTGCAATTTGCATGACTTTGTCAGGTAACCGTACGGGCAACCGTCACATGAGTGTATTTACAGAATTATAATCATTAAAATCACTATTTCATGAAATGGACATTAAATGAACTTAATGGGTTGTTTGATGATTTTGGTGATTATAACTGAGTAAAGCCATATTTGTTGCGGTCGCTAATCATATTTTGTGCCTAAAAGCCCCAAGATAGCTTATGCAGAGCAGCAATGGGCTTGAGTTGCTTGAAACAAGAGTCATGTGGAACATTGAGTTACACAAATTATAATATTATTGTAAGGAGGTTTCTCTCTCAAGAGCCCTGGCCACTGGTACCTCGGACCCTGTTCCCAATGCAGGTGGGCTACTATTTTTTATATTTTTTTAATATTAAAAATATTTTAAAATGCAACTAATATGTGTTCAAATGAAGAAAATAATTAATTTTATTTAATATTATTTTCAAAGCACAAAAGTGACTAAATAAACAAATCAAACAAAAAAAAAAAATCAAATCAAACAAACAAATCAAACAAAAAAAAAAATCAATCAAATTATCTAATTAGTTGTATCTAACGTACAGAAACGCAGCACGTGCCTGAGAAAAGGGACGATGGAAAGATATATCAAGAATGTGAAAGTGAAAGGAACTAAGGGCCGCGAAAGATCACTATCGCGATTAAATACAATGTGAACTTTCCGCGTTAGTGCAGGAACACTATAATAACAATGTGTAACCATAATCAGACTACAATGTTCCCACAGATGGGACACCGGTCTTGTCTCTGTGAATGGAGTGAGCCGTGGGCCACCACCAGCTTCAGTTTTTGGTTGGTGTGTGTCACATGACTTAATAATAATAAAAATAACGAGTATCAAAATCGGAAAAGAATAACAGAGCGTCACAAAATTCGCCAACATCGCTGTCATCAGGAAAAATGCCCAGAAGGCTGGCAGCTTAAATTAACAAATCATTATGAACAAAGTCTTTGTATTCGTTTGGTAATCGCTAAAGTATCTGCAGTATCACCAGCCGCCGAATGTCTGGTTCTAGAACATGCTAACAATAAGTGTGTACTAAATAGATTGTGAAGCAACCAGCTTAAATCACTAGGTACCCGTAGTTCAAGACATCATAAGCATTTCAGTACACCCAAAAGACCAACGAAGATTTTCATTAATAATTAAAGGTCGAGTATCCCAGGAGCGAGCTATCGGCTTGAGTAATGCGCCATTTTCCCGAACCCCCAAGGCAAATAACATAAAACGATTTAATTAAATAATATAACGCATATTTACTTTAATATCCCTCCTGTACTGTTAAATAAATATTTCAAAGGGCAAATTATTTTCCTTGGAGAAGAACGGACGAGGTTGCCAGGGTAATTACGTAATTTGCCATTTAAGGTACAAATCGGGGTTGTATGCAGAAGAATGGTGGACTTTTTATACCTTCAAATTAATTATGAGGTAAAATATCGTATTTCCAATTTATCCAAATATCTGGTAGCTTTGAGAAAAAATGTTTGTTTACCCATCATTAACTACTAAAATCCAAATGCCTTTAGTAACGTTCTATGCAAACATTTGCACAGTTTTGACAAATCTCCTAAATAATGAACAGACTACAAACAGTGACATTTGAGAACATTTGCATATGCCTGGAATCGAGAACAGCAGACGGCGACGTTATATCTGAATGAATAGGCAAAGCTTTGGAAAAACAACCTGATATTTCCAGCCATATACATGTTTCTAAAGAGTCCTGATAGAAATTGATGGCCAGAAAGGAAAATATAAAACACGGTCTTTATTTTGCTATTTCAAAGCGTATTGAAGGTAGACGAGAATGTGTGTGTACATACGCATTTATGTACGTAAGGGTCCTATTGCTAATTACGAAGACCAAATAAGTACAGTTGCTTTTACGATATAAAAGAAAAAAGATCAACGTACATAAACTTTTCGAGGTACAGAGCAGTCATGAATTTTTGTAATTAAAATACCTTAGGACGTCTAAAATACAAACACAACTTTTCACAAGCTAATTTTTTCAGAGAATTTGGACAACCAAGGTTGTCGTAGCAAATAACAGCTGCTAATAAATAAGTATAACAATAGCACCCTATTATTAAAACACCCATGTCACGGATAAATAAGAAGAAAACCTTACAAAAATACGTTTGTAAATCTACGTCTGGACTACTACAATGGACAGAATCTTACCCGACTCAACAAATACATTGAAATCGAGCCAAGATGCCGTTGTCACGAACAATGCCGAAAGACCTGCACACGATCCTATTTGAATGTTAGCCGAACATGCCACATACCCTGACAACTCCCAATAGGACCAACTCGGAGGTATTGTGACGATATTACTTTAATGTACTGGTTGGAAGGTATTTTCTCTGTCGAGGCTGTCTGTATTGTCATTATTTTTTGAGATATTTATAGACTTAGATTCTAATGGCAAAGTATTTTGGTAACCCTGGAGTAGCTGACTTTTTATACGACGAGTAGTCCCTGAGATCACCAGTGACACCAAAGCGATGCTGTTCTCGAGGAGTTAGGGCGGATCGAATGTGCAATTTTCTCACCAGTACGTAAAATAAGTGCCTTAGACATAGCCCAGACTATGTAAGTCCTGAATTGAATTATTGGGCTGGTACTAAATGGATTATGAACTAATAGCCTAATAGCTACTAAGAATATGTCACATTCTTCAACTTCATGTGTTCTTAGATCATAAACTGTATTGTTAGGTTTGTTATGATTACCAACAATGGTCAGAGTCAACATTACATACAGCGGACATCGTTAAACAATTTCCTCGATACCTAAATAATAATAAGTAAAAGGTCCTTATAATAGTTACGGAGCGATAATGGTTTATCCGGAAAAGATAAAAACTTTTCTTATAAACGGAGAAAAATGGTCCTTCGTCGGACTTTCATCGATTGGTTTTATTGTTTTGTTTGCCCGGGTTCGGGTTACCGCAGCGATTGATACTGTAGATGTAGACCAAGTGACCATACTTTGCGTTAATTTCTTTGACAAAGCAGCTCTCACTTTGAAAGACTTCAACTAGGGTAGTATCATCATACTTAGTTCTACCGCCAAGCATAGCTTTGTTCCTGTTTGAATTGAATATTATCATTTAAGCCAGTCCCTCGGGTCGTCTGTTCTTATACACCGTATTTAGTATATTATCTTTTTCATGTCCATTGCTCAAACGTTTAAGTGGAGAAAACTCATTTGAAACGAGTTTAAATAAACCAGTGCTCTTTTCCTCCTCTCCTAGTGCATGGAGCGTGAAATTTTCAGTGACCTCTTTATCATTGTCCACATAGGAACTATTTCGTGACTACCCTCGTTATTCCCCCACTAATGTACTACATTTGTCACTGTGTTGGTCAAACGTTCTAGTTTTCAGCTCGTTTTGGGAAAACGAGGTTTAATGTTCACACCTTTATTTTATGGGAGAGTAGTTCCCTGAGTTGTAGCAAAAGATTTGAGAGAGAAGAATGGATAGGTTTTCAATATGGTGGCTGTAGTAAGTTTAAAAACATTATTCAGTGATTAAACCTACAGTATCTTAAACCGACTTGCTGAATCATAGCAACAAAATAAAACCTTAACATGTAGGCACAAAAATCAATTCTAAAACTCACTAAGAATATACCATCTAACTTTTAAGCGCACAACTTTGGACCAAGTCGTATCAAATTTTGAAGTTTTATACAATTTTCAACACTATGACGCTATAAATCGGGTTCGAACATAGTTTGTGAGGCAGAACATGTAGGAGTATGCTCTCGTATGCTCTCGTATGTTGAGAGTTTGTTCCTCCAACAATACACTAAGTTATCCGTGGAATTCGGTGTCAGATTTGTTGAGACATGTTTGTTAGAATAATATAAGTCTAGCTTATATTTTGATACCGCTGATATTCTCTAGTCTGGCTTAGTTATGTCCCTAGCTTATTGTCTAGGTATACCTACTTAGTAAGTTTCTAGATACTACTTTACTCAAATTACATAGACGATGTTATGATTGATTAGGGGCCTGATTTCTACGGAGTTGCTACTTAGATCTAAGCTCCTTTGTTACCAACAAAACAAAGGAGCTTAGATGTAAGCAGTAACAATATTTAGATTATTGATATATTCCCATTATGTTTTCAACGAACCTACTAAGGGAGGAGTTTCCCTATGTACTACTTTCAATCTTATGTAGATATAGACTCACTTATATTATTGAAGGCACTATTGTAAGCTTGCCACATGGCAGACAACAAACTGCATTATCTAGCAGATAATAATAAGCAAATAACCCCCATTTATACGGTCATCTACATACAGCAATAGTATCTGAACTATTTTGAATTCATTTTCATTCATGGCAACTCTGGTATTAAAGTGGAGTGGCAATACCGATCCGCATAGGAGCATACAGATTGCCTCGTAGACGATCACATTTTTCAATTTGTTCTTCAGTATGGCATTGTGAAGTAGAGCTTGAATTGCTACTGTGGTTTATAAATACGTTAGTGGGATTGTAACTTTGGATTTTTTGTGATTGGTATTGATGAAGTTATTCTTTCATCTGATTTTATAGGATTATATTTTTATTTCATCTTTTTTACCTTAAGAGCGGCCAATCCGTCATACTTTTCATGCAAACGCTCGTACGTCATTATGCCGTTGTGACACATCTATCTTTGAATTTTTTGAAGTAATAGGTATCTTGTGCACTATATATAGGTTTCTATGAAAGCAAAAAATAAAAAATTGTAGAACCAAATTCAGTATAAGCCTCCAAAAACTGCTTTTTTGCACAAATTTTCCCTGAACTGAAAATTGCAAAGTAAAGAAAACATCACCTTGCACATGTAATGGAGATTCTAAATGACAAATATTTGTTTCACAAACTTGTAAGACTAATGCAAAAACACGTATTTCCTGGAACAAGTTTAAGAAATTTTCGAACACTATTTTACGTTCAATGTTACCGCGTTAGGCGGTATGAGGTGCGCGGGAGACGAGTTGTGCGGGGTCGGGGAGGGGTGAGACGGGGAAGTTGAAAGAAGATCACCGCTCTAGCTCTGGATGACAAGCTTTTCGACCATGCTCGCGTTGACGATAGACGGACCGGAAAGGGCCCTCTTAAGTCAATAGCTTTAAATTTCTAACAAAATGAATATAAACCTAATGCATTTACATAATGAACGGTCAGTGCGATCTAAAAACTAATGGAATTCCCATTTCAATAATAGTATTAACACGGTGCATTTAAACGGCACCAGTTCAGGCACCTGTGTTGGTTAATGTATTGTGTTAACTACCACTTAAATAAGAGCGGAGGTCCAGTAACTTATGCGCTGCATGTGACATACACCCCTTTACGTATTCAATTTACACAACACAGCAACCTAATGCCTTCCTTGGCAATTGCCCGCCACTGATTTTGTCCCAGGACAAAATTAGCTTCGCTAATTACATAACTTAACATCACGCCTGTATTCCCTGAAGTGTTAGGCAGAAGTGTGCCTAACAGTACACCCACATTTCGCCAGTTATATTTTAAGTCCCATATAATAGAGGACGAGCCTATTCCAGCACAATTTAGTTCACAGAATATCGTGAATGTGTTTATGTAAAGAAAGTTCGTAGTGGTTATTATTCTAACATTATACTTACTTCCATGAACAGAACCTTATAGGTATAAGTATTTGTGCCTCGTTGGTCTAGTGCTAGTCTTGCAGTTGGTCTAGTGGTGGTCGCAAGTGCTGCTACTGAGCATGAGGTTCTGGGTTCGATCCTCAGGCTGGACAAAGTGTTAATGAGGTTTTTCTATCAATTTCTCAGGAACAGCCAAGTGGTCTGGATTGTTTCTCAGTTGATTGCAATCGGCTCGCCCCTTATTCCGTGGAATTTATACGTAATTGGCGAAGTGTGGGTGTACTATTAAGTACAGCTCTGCTAACACATCGGGAATTATTTGCGTGTGTTTTGTATGTACTGGTATGTTACTATTTCTGTAAAAATGTCATCTCTACTTTTGTGAGGTTCCAATTTCGTCATGTAACCGAATATTTTTCCCATCCAGAATCCACTATTGGTCGACCTTGATAGTCTTTGCGTCTAGTTAACGATTCAAAGCCTGGCTTGTTACCGCTAGATCAATTTGGTATGAAAGATTTCTTAGGAGACTTATTCAGTGAGATTTCAGATTATTTATATGTAAGCATATCCAGCTGTCCTCATTAGGCCAAGAGGATAGTTCTAATTGGGTATCAACCTCTTTTTAATTTATGAACTAAGTAAGGTGAATCAATTTACTTGTCAAGTATAACACTAACGGGATATTTACCATGTTTACTATTTTCTATGAGTTCCCGATATTTCGGCGCTGTTGCAAGCACCATGAAAAAAAACGAACAAGAAAGAGGGTAGACCGATTTGTCTGCTCATAAACACCCACCCGCAATAACTTCAGTTTAACCGTGATCATGGTGCTTGCAACAGCGCCGAAATATCGGGAACTCATAGAAAATAGTAAACATGGTAAATATCCCGTTAGTATTAATAGTAATGTTAGTGACCATGATAGTTTAAAATCTTATATTGTCAAGTATAGTTGTTAGTGACTACATTTTGGACTGCTTCATTGTCTCGCTCAGCCCTTTTCTCTCGTTGTTGGCTACTGCAGATTCCTAGCCTGCAGGACTTACAAAGACCTGGAGTACTTAGAACGTCTATCGGAAAAAATATAGGATGGTTATGTTTAAGAAGGCACTCAAGTGCCGAAGAAAAGAAATTAAAATCAAATAACAAACAGAAAATACAGGACCGCAATTCGTAAAGACTAAATTGGCGGGAAGTCCGATCAAAATACTAGTTAACCTACAAACTGGGCTGCATTTAATTAATGAAGCAGTAGATGGACAAAGCTGATTAGAGACCACCAGCGTATCAATCAAGCGACGCAGTGCATGATTGATTGAAATTAATGAAATCTCCGGCGTCACTCCAATCAGATATCGGTTAATTGATGCGAAATGTGCATCCAATATGGACTTGGATATAGACTAAATTAACGATGGACACCTGATAACCTAGTTACTAAAATCAGGCCGTTTGAAGGAACAAAGCGCACTTGTTGTTATTATTTTTTCTTTCTTTTCTTTTTAAAAAAACGTTGCCCCACACTAGGAATTTCTCCTGTATCGTGGGTGCGTTTACAAACATTTAAACTCACATACACAAACAGCCAGACCCGGAACAACTACCTGTAGATCATACAAATATTTGTTCCGTGCGGGGATCGAACCCGCGACACGCAGCGCAGCAGCCGATCGCTCAGCCACTGCGCCAACCGTGCCGTCAACGTCAATGACCATACACACAACAACACCATAAAAGGTTACTGAATGGTCTATGAATTATATGCGAAACCTGAAACACTTGTGTAGTATTTTTATGTAAAGAACCTATGTACAAAATTTCAAAACTGTATCATGAAAAATCACAAAGTTATAAGCTTGTTCTGTTACCTGGTTGAATGAATAAAAACGTGGTCAACACGCGGCGCGGCCGCGCGCGCGCCTCCTACGTCGTCTTGAGCTCATTGATAATAAAAATTTGGCAGTAGGTACCAGTGGCGAAGGGTCCATACAACCCGATTCCTACCGGCTTCCCTTTGAAAAATGGCACAGTCAGTGTTCTATAGCCAATCATATTCTATTCAGTAAAAATATGTACTCCGGCTTACCTCTTACAAAAACTGACCCTTCGCCACTGGTAGGTACCTAAATGATTGCGATAGATACTTAGTGTGGCTCGGTGTCCAACTTGTAACATTTTTTTAAATATTTTTGGGACAAAATATAAAATGGTTTAAAATTATTGGAATCGATCCAGTTACTTATTCGGAACAAACTATATTCAGGTTTCGCATATATACTAAAAATAATGTTGAATATAATAAGTTTTGCCACACACAAAAAACAGAGTTGACCTCAGAGCGAAATAGATAGCATTTAAAAGTAAAAAAGGCTAATGCTTTAGCAGAAACGACCCTTGAACCACTCAAAGAAAAAGAAGACAAATAAAAAGGCTTCAAACTGACTTTAAACGACCAAGAAGTCCTTTAAACGACTGAAACGACCTTCAAACTCGCCCCCTTACCCATTAACCTAATAAACCATGAAAGTCACACAGACAAAAACGCTTATCAAACAAGCCATTAAAGATTCAAACAGCGATATTTAAAAAAAGAACATCGCAGATGACGTCATAATATTACACGGTACAGTTGGTCCCGCGTTGGTCCCCTTTTATGGTACAGCGGACGCCATGAATGTCGAAAAGGCGGGACATTTGACGGTGTACGGGGAAAGGGTTACTGCAGTTCGGTATGGGTGAATAAAGGTGGAGCATCGAGGTGAAACAGGATTTCGTGATGTAATTTGATCTTGGATGCTGGCTGGTGTGTTCCAAATATAGTAGCATCGGTATGTTGGTAGTTACAAAGTGTAGCCTGGTTGTCTGAAAGCGCTTTTTGGACTGGAAAACCTACGTGAAACCAGTAACTTTTCAAGCACTGTCTCGGCTTGAAATTTCAGTACTGCAACACATGAACCTTTTAATAGACAGTCACAATTAATAGTGTTACGAGCTCCTTCTGTCGACAATCTTGATGCAATTAGTCACTTTAAACTACTAATCATCAGTCTCTTAATCATTAATAATAAGTCTATCAAGAAGATTCCACTTCAGCAGCAGACGGTTCTGGCAGAAGACATTATTCATAGAAAAGAAAAATGAATGTTTGAAAACAGCGATAATATCGCAACGCGGTCGTGTTGGGCAAGAAGGAAGCATTAATTAATGTCAGTTCGAGTCAAACTCTTACTTTTATTGGCCTATTAACATCGCCTATTAATCAACGCTGAAGTATTACTGGCGTAATGATAAGTTGGGTTCTATTATTCCAGTTTTATTAAATAATTTGATTTTCAGCGGTATTCTATTCTAAATTATTTTCAGTGAATCACTTTAGTGGTTCGGTCATACGGGCACGGACAAATTGCGGACACGGCTCCGGACTAGCAGATAATGTGAAACCGACAGACCGGTGCGGTCAAACCAAGTGAACTGGACTGTGGGCTCGCTGTGGACACCGGAGTCGCTACGGACACCGGACTTTGACAGATATTTCAGTACTTTATACGATTTGGATTCGTTCCTGACTGATAGGCCAGAGATGGCATAACTCCGAGAGAGTTGGAAAGGAATGGGGGAGGCCTTTGCCCAGCAGTGGGACAAAATAGGCAAAAGCAAAAAAAAAAAAATCGGCATCCGCAGACCGGTCTGGTTTTTAATCCGCTCGGTTTTACTGCACCTTAAGAAGGCAAATACAAAACAATACCAATCAATATGTCCCAGCACAAATACTAACAGAATTGCCACGCTACAAACCAGGACATCTCATCGTCCTGGGACGCACTGGCACAGCATCCTTCGCTCCTTGATTCCATATTCAACGTACGCGTCCAGTATTTGGGTCATATTTGAAATAGTCGCGACTTGAATAGGCTTTGATAGCAGAATGGCTGAAAGGCCGATCTCATATTGCATACGCGAATTCGCAGGTGAACGCGTGCTGAATGGAGATTTATGAAGCGGATTTGTTTTGAATATTCCTGTGAGGGAAATTAGAGAAAAATATACTGTACAGTTTGAATTGAATGTGTCAAGTTTTGTGGAAATAAAATATTGGAAAGTTTGTAGCGGTTTTGAAAAGGTTGGATACCTCCAGGGCCATTACTAAACCAACACAGTTTGACTTGTTAAGAGAGGATCTATCCTGAACACTTTGATTTGGGAGACGCCTAACACGTGTTTCTGAAATTGGGCTTGTCGTAAATATGCTCATGGATTCACTACCAAAACTTTATAGCATGCCCATTACGTTCTTTCAAAACATGAGGTTAAAGCTAATGTAGTACCGCTTTTAAAATCATGATTTGATTTTCTCGGAAGATAAATGCAAGGAAATCGTGTGAATTACGTGAGCTTCTAACAATCTGTTCGACGCAACGAAAGGAGAAGTGATGTCAAAGCTGCAAATAGGTAAATCAACCAGATAAAACAGCAAAGGGATTTAAAATCCAGATAAAATAGTAAATAAATTGGCGTGATTCGCACCAAAATAAATAAAAAGGTAATACCAAATGGTAACTAAGTGGACAAAAAAAAAAACGATGAAACAGACGAATTTACTACATTGAGTGAATTATTGCTACATGTAGTAACGCTTGTGCAGGTTCCAACAAAAACGGTACAATTAATCGACACGAAAGTTCATCTATTTTGAACTTTATTCCTTTGGTATAAGGCTCTGTAATCATGATAATGACATGATGTCAGCTTCACGGTTGCCACCGCCATTGTTATGCATATTACATGTCTATAGCATTCACTGGTGGACTAAACGTAGAGATAGAAAGTAACGAGCCTGTCTGGATGAGCTTAGAATTTTCTATTTTGATTCATCTGTCAATGTCATACGCTTGATTCCCTGGTCAGACAGAGTGATATTGGGTTTTTCCATCGGGAATTTGTCAGCAGCAGCTCCGTCCCTGAATCTGGATTTTTAGCCGGTTGATGGAAAAAAGCTCTTATTTCATTAACATAACTGGCGAAATGCGTGTGTGCTATGCTAATACACCTCTGTCTAATCTTTTGTTATGTTATGTTTTCTCGCATTTGTCAATGAACGGAAAATAGAACCGAACCAAGATGCTTCAAAGATTTAAGAATCAATTTGTAAGAAACGAGTTTCTATTGTGTTCGTAGTCGATTCTGCAGCAATCTAAAACTACTTACCTACATTCTACATCAATTCTTCAAACCGGCATGTAACTTGTGTTTGCGAGTTCAATTTACGAGAACCTTATGTAGAAACACGAGCAAAAGAATGTAGCCAGATTTATGTAATTTTCTTTTGTAAAGTATAAATTGGATATTAAGTTTACAAGAAGAATTTGAACGAATTCGAAAATGCTTCCGGGCATCTAGAAAATTTCAAGTTTTTCTTTAACTCACATGAAAACGATCAAATATACGTAATTAAATCTTTTCACGCGCAAGTCTTCCAAAAGATATATTACTTAATTGATACAAAAAACTTTTCAAATTATTCCCCCTGAAGATATTTTTACACAGTAGCAGTTCTTTCCAATAAAAGCAGGTGTCGAAATCATATTTGTAATAAGCGCGGATATTAAAAAAAAAACGAAACGACGTGAAGGAGAAAATCCCAGGATTAAGTTTCACGAGTTTCTCTTAAGAACTGATTAATTGAAAGATTGGAAACCAGCGGGGCCATAAAGAATTCAAGATTTATTGGGAAAGTAGTTATCAAAACGGTGCTCAAATTGAAAATGCGGATTTGCCGTCAACCGTGCAAGAAATTGATCGAGATACTTTACATTGTATCTACGAATATTATACTTTAAAGGTTTTGTATCTTGTTAGCAATATTAAACAATTTTTAGACTAATAAGACAATTTTTACTGATAATCTGAGAGAGAAAGAAATAAATGATAAAGTGGTGGCTGACAGGGAAGAATTGAAGACTCGATGGTGGGACAACTGCGGGAAGGTTACGATGATTTGATTATCTTCTCTAAGACCTAATGTTAATTACCAAACAAAGCAAAACCAAACTCCAAGCATTCCAAAGTCATTTGCTTTCCTAATTTGTTTCCCACCAAACACTGCCGGCACTAAAACCAATTCACAATTTTCATTGGCAAAGTTCTTTCTATTTTCTCGTTTCGAGTTTTTTGCGTTTCCATGCACACGTGTACTCGTTCCATTTGTCGGCTCCATTCGCTTTACATTGGTGTCCACACAGTTTAAAAGGCACCGGTGCACGTTGAGTTTTAATGACACGGGCGTGCGCTGTCATTTTACAACATTTAATGGATGCGATCGATACACAGGCCGCTAAAAAAGGCAGAAAAACTGTACTTGTTACTAAAAGCGATGAAAACTTTCAGGTTTCATGTGCTCTTTTTTCAATGGAAGTTTATTGAAATTCTATTGAACGATGTTGCCGAGAATTTGTGAAGTTATGCGGCTAATCGCCTATCGGTCTATAAAGAGGCCTAGTATGCATGTCTACGTTATGGTAGAGGGATTACACCTTTGAATATTTTTCAGTGCTTTTTTGTTCATGAAGTTACGTGCAGCACTTTGCTTTTACAGGATATTGTGAAAGCCGGCAATCTAACCACTGAGGGTCCGTCTTAGTCTGAAAGCGGATTTTTGCATTATCGCCAGGAAGAATTGCATGGATTTATTTTGATCACAGGCTTTAAACAAGAAACTAGAATAAGCTTTGATTACAATAGTTTCATCCACAGAAAAGTTAACAAAGAAAAAACTTCTGGACTTAAAATAACATTACCTTCACCCTAACCCCAGAAGCCAATAAATAGTTGAAAGAAAATAAAAAGGAAATAAACGTTAACATGTAGGGAGAAAAAGAAAGTGCGATATAAACTGATGGGATCGTTTTGTATGCGACGCGTTGTGAATTTTTAAACAGAAAACCGCGTAGTTTTGATCTATTTCGTGGAAGCACGAGCTTTTTGTACGAATGTTGTTTGCGTTGAGCTTGTGGTGAACTAAGTGATTGCTTCGCTATATGTTCCGAATTTCTGCCTAGATCCTTACCTGGAATACATCTAACATCTGCGTTATATTTTCAACAGTCCAGATTAAAGGCCAGATTGGCGAAATACGTAAATATGATTTCGAAATCATGCTCTGTTAACTCTCGAAATAACATCAGGTTAATGGATGATATTATGGAAACGGCCATTCGTGTTATCTCGACCTTTCATGCTATCTGTCTGTTTTTATAGCTGATATTATTTGGATCCTTTATAACATTTTGGTGCCTAACTGAATTCCGTTAATTTATTTTATATTCACCAGTCATTTTTGTTTCATTTTTCATTTCTGAAATCACAACTTTATTTGAAATAACTTTGGGACTTAAATCCCTGGTCACCCGTTTCATCAGCATTGCGAAACTTTCAGGCATTTCACCGAAAACCGCAAGAACTCTACTGGACATTTTATAAATTGACTGTCAAAGTAAAGAACAGTTTATTTATCGAGCTATGGCATTTTATATTGGAGTGCCGAAACTAATGGGTTCCGGACTATCGGAATTCCTTTGAAACAATTTGGGACCCTTCGGTCTGAAACTTGAGAAATGTAAGCAGGAACTTGCTAACCATTGTTTGATAGTTGCACTTTTATTTTTGTTACTTTTTGCCTTTTAATGGAAGGGACTTTAATGTTATTCTGATTCTGAAAGCTTTGGCATTCAAACAAAACGATATATTGAAAAGTATAACAATATACTTTGTTTGTATTGGAATGAAAGTGTGTTATGTATGTACTGTTATTGCCATCATCCTATAATAATAATAAGGTCAAGATTTTGCGCTGAAGTTTGGCTCTGTGTAAAACCATGTAACTGTACCCTTCATAACAATATTTTATGATCACCAATTCGATTACGGAACCTACTTACACTGTCAATGGCCTGCACTGAACATTTACGGCCTGCTATAATAATAATCACTATGGTCTGTTCTGAAAGTATCTTCTGAAAAGGTAAACTAATGGATCAGAAAACTTACCTGTGTAGTGCTACGTACAAATTGTTCTAATTATAATAAATCACTTTAAAGCTGTTTTTGTTTGGTTTTTTCATATGACAACATTAAGGTTATTTTTATAACTTTCGGCGAAGATTTTTCTATTACCATAAAAAAAAACAATATTGTTGGATAAAGTTGTTAAAATATAAAGCAGAAACCTTCTAAATACAAATTCTGTTTTCTAATACCTTTAAGTTATAGTGGGAATTAAACCTTTACAGGTTTTGTTGACGATTTCATCCGACACTTTTGGAACAGACTGCATTTACATTTACCAGTTTATATTCACTTTATATACCACCTCACGGACAATTTATTATATTCCCGTGAAGAGAAACACAGTGGTTTATCAAACTATGTAAAGCTTAAACTTGAAATATTAATTGCCACATCTGCTAACATTTTGATTACCTTGCCGGTGAATTTAAGCGTAAATACTGGGTTTATTTCGAGATAGCAACAAACGTGCAGACTGCGGTTACACTAACTGAAGGTGCTGCAAGGATTCAGTTGAATATTTAATGTTGGTTTATTTATGAATTTGAAATGCAAGTTGTTTACGCTGAAAGGATGTTTGATACTGTGCTAGTTAGTTCGGGAAATATGACGATACTGTTGGTGTGAATGTTTTAGCGAAACGAAAGATGCTTTTTATTCAATTAACGCAAAAGTTTACAGAGGCAGCTTTAAGAGAGGATTCTTTATGCTAAAAGCTAGGTATCTTAGCTTGGTCGTAGTATTTAGAAGTTTTTTAGTTGAGCCAACCTAAGTATCATAAAAAATAACTATTTAGCACCAGGTCTTTATTCGGGTTTGTATTAAAAGCGACGCTTTTGAGTGAGAACTTAAAGTGGTATAAAAGGCACAAGTATAAGAATAAAATAATTTTGTTCATTACATTGCCCCACGTTGGGCGCCACAAACCCCTTCACCATATTGATGGAGTTTTGAAGAACTCTATTCTTAAAGTTTGGTCAAATCGTTATGGAAAACCTGCGAACGCGGCACCGGACCGGACAGATAATGTACTGAAATATCTGTTAGTGTCCGTTGTCCGCAATCTGTCCATATGTACAAACCACGTCCAAAACAAACATAGCAGCAACTTTTAATAAACGAAGTGCAAGTAAAAGAGAATAAATGTCGCTCATTACGTTGTCCCACGTTGGGCGCCATAAAACCTCTCATCATATTGATGGAGTTTTTGATGACGCCACATAAACGTAACAGTCTAACTTTGTTTATTTCTACCACGGTACACCGTAAAGCGTAATGAATCGCGCGAGGGATCCTCTATCAATACATATTAAGCCTTAAGCTTAATTACATCTTGTTTTATGTTTACTGTAAATAGGTGCTTATGTAAAGTTTGTTGAGGCGAACTTTGATGGTTATGGTTGAGGACTAAAATATACACTGTATTACAAGGGAGGTAAGTTCTTGATTTCGGATCATACATTATTCTTTTATTGTCATGGTAAGTAGGTAACGTAAATAAACCTACCTACTTTAAGACCTTCGCTACATAGGTACCAGGTACCAAGCTCATTTTATTGCCGCACATTAAGCAAAATCAATTCCTTACTCAGTACAAACCAAACAGACAAACTAACAAACTATGGAGTATATTAAAGAAATAAATAAATAAGCATAGTAGGTACTAGCTCATAGCACAAGACAACTAATACCCTTAAAACGAGAAAATAAACCTTAGAAACTAGATAAAACTGTTAAGTTAATCTAAAGTCAGTAAATAAGAGAGAAAGCTTGCTAAGAAGTTAATATAGATAAATAAAACAAAGTTGAAAATGTGTGGGTGTTCATAATCTTGTCTGAGAATGAAGAATATTGCAAAAAGATACCCAGAGCTGAGTTTAGATTGAAAATTAAACAATCCTTTAAAATGATATCTAATAAAATAACCCGCGGGAGTTAGTTGGAGTCTAGACGAATAAATAAGAGAAAATGGTGTGTCTGTGTGTTAAAATAAATTTGAATAGCACAAAAGAATACCTTCTAATTGTGCTCATAACTATAGTCTTTCACACTCAAGAGGCGATTCAAAGTTATTAAACTACTAAGATTCTCCAACAGTGTAATTCGCACAATGAGTTTCAATCTGTGACAATGGTTTCTAGGCAGAAAATGAACTTGTTCATGAAGAAAATAATGAGGCAGCTACAGACACAGTGGCCATCGCTGTCATAGATTTGCTAACTTATGTAGCTACTTTCAACAGAACTCTGAAATATCGGACAGAATGCCACTTTGTGTTCCTAAATGGTAATCGCTTTCAAATGTATTGTATTTGTACAACGATTTTGAACACTTTTTCGGCTAATGCTAATGTCAAAACAATAGGCCTGAAAGTTTGACAACCAGTCTTACCAAGGGGTAACTTATTACCCAGTAACATTTGGGTTGTGGGGGTCAGATAGGCAGTCGCTCCATGTATAATACTTCCATGTTTAATTCAGCTAGGTCCGATAAGGCTGGAAGCAAACACCAACATAGTTGGGAAAAAGGCAGATGATGACGTCAATACGATACAGTTTCGCCTTTTCCATCATCGTTATTGGTGACAGACTGACATATTGTCTAGGCCCACAGGTAAAAAATGAAGTTATTTTTAAAGAAAATAATGAGGCTGTTACAGACCAAATCATAGTGCAGGTCCCTCATGAGAAATGAAACACAAAAGCTACGGTAAAGGATTGTACAGAAACTGTGTGTAGCTGTGTAAACCCAGACATCGCTGTTCGCAGTCACCAGTATTTCATAAATCTAGTATTAGCACAGAGTAAATAATGGCCGGAGACAAAGTCAATTACGCTGCAGTTATTCTAATTTCCCGCGGGAACAACGAGTTTACTTGAAATATTACCGACCACTCGACATTTTTATTCAGCTTGTTTTTCTTTTGAATATTTCTGTTCTGAGTGACTTCGTTGTGAATGAATGGCGGAGATGTTAGAAATGCTTAAGGCATAGTTATTCTTGGGAACGAAAAGGCAGATAATGCTGGTTCCATTGTTGACCTATTGAGCAAAATTTTAGTCCATAAAGTGAATGTTTCAAGAACTGGAGATCACTTCAGTTCACTCAAGCATCAGCTTGTGTCCACTAAAACTAGGCTATACCTAAACATAATGCTCAAATCGTATTGCACGTTCAATTTTCAGCTCACTGGACTGAGGCGCGAGTTGTAAACTAACACTTTTGTTTAGGCATTGCATTTAAGTGTCGTAGTGTTCGTGAAAAGATTGTTTCTTCATCTTAGAAAGCTTTTAGTAAGAATAGGCACCAAAAAAATAGCTTTTAGAAAAATAGCTTTTTAAATATAGGCACACTTACTTAATTTGTTTTACAGTAGGTTCAAGTAGAGTGCTGGCCCCAACAATAATTTATTCCTGGATTCAGTGCCAGGAATAACAACAGTTATTCATTTTCATTTACTTGTTTGTCTCAATAATTTTCTCTGTGCTCCGAAAACTACGATGTATGTGCCAATACTTTTATGAAACAAAAAGGTTGCGAATTTGGGCTTGACCTACATTTATATATTTGAAGTTATTATTGAACATTAATAGTAGACGAAACACGCAGATTAATTAGACTCCCAGCTAAAGTTGTCAGCAGGGTGAAGGAAACATATATCTAAGACAGAGGACCAAAGTAATTTTTCTGTACATTTTGGAAATGAAAAAGAATTAAGATCCAGAAGAAGAAAGAAAGAGAACAAAGACAAAGTAAGAGAGAAGATGGAAGACACCAGAGATCGAGGTAGGTAGTTTGTCTAAACTTCAAGGAAATAACATATGGATAATTCTTTCCTCTAATTTACCAGCTTTATTTCGGAATCCTCCAATTCGTTGACGTTCATTATAATCGTCTAAATCCCCAACATATTCCTTCCATATCCCATGACACAACAAAAGCACGGGTTTTTCGTAATCATAATATATTTTCTTACCCAAAGTCAGCGATATGATAATATAGGGACAACTTAAGCGTTTTCCTCTTTACCTGAAACAAAGGGAACAATTTCGTTATTATTAGTCTGTATAGGTAGAAAATGTAATAAAGATATTGTCTTACGCTTTTACTCCTAAACATTTTCGTAATGCCCTATATTAAATCGCTTAAGATCTCCTTTTGTATGGAAAGGGAAGAAATAATGTAATTCATAATATCAATAAGATAAGAATAGATTATTATTTTATCAACTTAGTAATAAATAGACGTTCTGAATACACACGAACACGTGCAGCCAATAAAACTAACGACTGTATTAGGTCTACAGTGCCCAACGTTTATATTAGCAAAACTATTGTGAAAACCACATTGCAAGTGAAAAACTATCATTTGTATAGTACTTAAAGTGAAAGAAGTATCATCATCAGTCTATCCTTTTCCCAACTACTATGGTATTAAACACTGTATTAAGATTTCACGGTTTAAAACTAAACTTAGGGAGAGAGTAGACAGATTTGTCTACTCTTAACAAATTATTTTCCATCCACCCGCATTCTCCAGTCAACCCGCGATCATGGCGCTTTCAACAGCGTTGAAATATCGGGAGCTCAAAATTATGAACAATCACGGAAGATATCCCGTAAGTGACAGTATAAGTTTATTATGGTTTCGAGTTTCAGTCAAAGCGAATGCTGAATACCAGTATTTTACATAGAGCAACCCCGAACATCGACCCGTGCGGCTGTTGTCAATTAGCCATGAGTCCCTTTCTAAATTCAAAGGAGGATGCAAACAGAAATGAGCCCTAATATTAATGCTAAAGAACAAAATGGCGAAGGTGAAATAATCATCAATATTACAGTTGTTTTCCAAAGACCAGGCAATAAATCAGAACCAACATCAAACCAGGCACTGAACAAAGTTTATCCAATTTTTATACAAAGAAACTTAAATCAATCTTGCAGTGAGCGTGGACCGTGAGATTCAATGACTGCACCAATAAAAGCGAAATGAAATCCGGTTCAATGGGATTTTATAGAATTTCAAGACTGTAACTCTTGATAGAATTCTTCTTTATGTTCTGTATTTCATTGTTTGAGAAATTTCGGCCATGATTTACACGTGGATCTTGGTATTTTTTTTGTTTATTTATTTGTTAATCCAATTTGAATAGACTATCCTTAAAATTTTTAGTAAATGCACAATATAACGTTTTTGCCCTAGAAAATTGTTAAACTAAAAAGGTAACTTATTTTCTAAAACCAGTGAAAATGGCAAAGGATTAGAAGGATGGAAATGAACGGAACGGAATGAAATGAATGGAGAATGGAAAGGATATAGCATGATCTCTGCAATTTCGTCCGCTAGGTACTTGATGTAATGGAAACTCCAGCTCTGAAACTAAGACAGTTTCATCATTCAAGGTGTCAGTAAACTGTACTGATTTTCTTCTCGTTCGAAGTACACCATTAATGATTTTACCCTTAGCATCTTGTTCACGAGCCTTTGCATTTACAGTATATTAGGCTTCCGTTCTACGACTCTTCGCCTGTCACACCACATCATATTTAAATAAACTCGTCAATATTTATCTGGCTCCACAGGCCACATAATTTTCAACTAAAAACCCATGACCCTTACAAACCCTACACGCAATTTGACACACAGAACAAAACTACAAATGGTTGAAACCATCGTAAACAACACATAAGCGAGTAATGTAAACTGTGATTCCAAACAAAATGGACTGTAGTTAGTATGTCCCCGGAGACAGATCTATTACCGTTTGGCACAAGTTAAGAGCGATTGTTTCCTGCTCACTAACTTCATAGTTTGGGCCTAAATGAAGGTTTCGTCTATGTAAACGAGATGTGCCTTATTTTGTTTGGGTGCTGTATGATGGCCTCGTTGTTTTATTAAGGTTGAGTAGACTTTATTGTAGTTGAAGTTGTTAGACCGTCCATAATGTTTACGGGGATTTTAATAGCTTTCTGTTGCGATGTGGGAGTCAACAGTTTTTTTTTTTGCGGAGTCATAGGAAAAATCATGGTATGGAGCTTCGTTCACTCGTTTATTCTTTGATTATTACTTATACTTCCATAAATACTTAGCAATACCCAGAAAACTATACTAGGCCATTTTTCTTTTCCCTTGCATTAGCATCCACAGTGCATAACGATAATTGACTTATTATTACTTCTTATCAATTATGTATAATATCTGCATCTTTAAATGCAACTGTCGTAGTTTTTGTTCTTGTTTGTACGTCAGTTCTTATTTACTTTACACACGGATAAACTTTAATACGATGCAGTCCCGCTACAATTTCTGTTTTAATACTGATTTGCATTTTGATGTTGGCATAGCAAAGCAAAGAGAAAAACTTTTTGGAACATAGAGAAAAATACAGAAGCAATTCAAGTGGAAGAAACAAACGAACATTAAATTGTTTCTTATTTCAAAATTCCCGCCAATAAAGACCACACGACTTGACCAAAATGGCCGCTGAAACGAGGTTGCAAGTGACCGCACGCTAAATTAAACGTTTGCATTCTGTGGCCGACGTTCGTCGCGGACAGACGCGGAGACCGTTGACTTTTAATTACATTTATAATTAAAATGCACGTCACGCCGTGTGAGCTCCGTTGTGCACCGGAAAATTGAATGTACAAATTAGAAAAGAAAAAAATTAAAAAGCCCACCCCTTGCTCTTTCGTGTTATTTTCTACGTGAATTGCGATTTCGGTTTCATTTTCTCGCGTAGCGGTTTCTCTGAGATTCGAGTTTTTGTCTGCGAAGCAAAATAGTATATTAAAATGGGAGCTGAAAGAGAATTCATTTACGAGGATTACACTGAATGAAACATAATGATTGTGGCGCAAGAATTGCTTGTTATAGTGGAAAATGTAAGCGTATATTGTAAGTAAAAGAAGAAATACCAAATATTATGATAGTCTTAGTAATCATATTCCAATATAGGTAATATTGTTAAACACCTATTCTTGTGACCAGAAAACAATAAATTCTGAAAAATTGTCACACGGTGTCATTTTATATTGATGTAACGAATACGAACTACATCAGGGCTAATGAGAAACCGCAGCGAATATATTTTTTGTAACTGCGTACCGCTCAGGACGACCACACAGTCACCTAATAACGAAATCTGATAAAAATGAAGCAACACATAAGCTCTATTATAATCCCAAACACATTAAGTGCCTGATCACAAAATTCAATTTCAGTAAAGACACCTCTATACCCTTTTCTTTCGCAAAGAATACCGAACAAAATAAAAGTAACAAAGGACACGATGATATTACTTAAGTAACGGAAAGTTTCACCTCGAATTGAATTTCAGAGTATACAGGCTAGACTAATAATGGGGGGAGGAGGGTAAACCGAATCCGTGGGACCCCTCGTGCTCGCATGTGGGATCAAAAGAACGGTCGTATTATATTGAAAATCTTAAGAAAGCCGAGATTGGGTTTTAAAATTTTCATTAAGTTTCCCCAGACTGTTTTCTTCCTCTACACAAAGCAGCTGGGTCTTTTAAATTTTGAATACTTCAGTGAGGTAAGTTTAACTTTATTGTATGCAGTGCATCGTTAGCTTTAAGAGCACCTATAATTTAGAAGAATGGTTCCACTGGCTGCTCTGGTCGCATTTGGTGTAGAAATAAAGTTATACGAAGACGTACGGTAACGAAATATTAATAAAACAAATGAAAGTTCTTTCTGTTCTTTTGCATTTTTAAAACTTGATTACCTTCAAGTTTTGTGAGGTCTTTGACATGCTGTAGTATCTGTTTTGTATGATGCATAAGCTCGTTATCCTGCCAAATCTTTCCTATTTTCTCGGTCTTCACGATTCCAATCATTGACAAAGCTTGCCAAAAACACTAATGATTTTGTCCTTCGTCCCCAAATAGAGTAGACACGAACCTCACGAATATAATCACCGCTAAGGGTTGTACAAAGCCTAATATAAATCATATAGTTGCTACAATGTGTGGAAACTTTACCTCATAAATAATGGTTTGCTGTGGCCAGTAGCCGCTTTTAGATAAATTTCAGTAAGTAGCAACATATTTTAGCCGGCACATATATCATGGCTGAGATGTTTTTAGTTTGTATGGAGTGGGATTAAATTGGAGTTATATATGTTGAGAGTTATTTAGTAGTTTTTGTTAGAGTAATTATAATGGACATTATTTTGTTATGAGGGAGCGAGAAATGATACAGTTAATTTTTGTTGCGACAAAAGTGAGCAATTCGTGTTCAAGCATCCGTAAATTCTATTGAAATCCATGATTCCTATGTTATTTCTGTTAAAAAGAATAATAACATTATCGTAAATTACGTTGATTTCAACATGACTAAAAGTCATAAAATCGAATATTTATTTACATGTTTTTTTTTTTTTTTTTTTTTTTTTTAAAAAAAAACGTTGCCCCACACTAGGAATTTCTCCTGTATCGTGGGTGCGTTTACAAACATTTAAACTCACATACACAAACAGCCAGACCCGGAACAACTACCTGTAGATCATACAAATATTTGTTCCGTGCGGGGATCGAACCCGTGACACGCAGCGCAGCAGCCGATCGCTCAGCCACTGCGCCAACCGTGCAACTGAAAACTACATCTTGAACAAAGGTCATAATTGAACTCACAAAATCACAGTTTATGTTCAGCATTGGCAGTAAGCTCACATAGGAACGTGCCAAGAACAGTCGCATTAAAAATAAAGTACAAGGTCGGTGTCTCTCAAAGAACTTAAGAGAAGGATTTCTACATCGTTTAGCTTTTGCTTAAACAACTTAGAGCACTTTTCGAGACTAATGATAACACAAACAAATTAGAGACATAAAACTTTACTTTCGACGTCTTCTTCTAAAAAAGACAAGGAAATGTAATCAGGTTAATGAAGCGACAGTTTCCTTCTTAGAGGATTTGGACTTGTCAACGGAGGAAGAAAATCTGCTGAACCAGCTTTTCGTAGAATCAATATTTCGAAAGTATTGTGACATTCACTAATCCGCATTGGACGTGCGTGGTGGTTTATTGTGGCCAAATCTCTCTAACATAGAGGAAGCCTCAGACAGAATAACGTTTCAAAATCGTTTTTTTAGAACGTTATGAAATCGTTTTTTTAGAACGTTATAAAAAAACGATTTTGAAACGTTATTCTGTCAAAGTGACACGTGGACGCATATTCGACTAATAATTGTTGAAAAAAAATTTAAGTCTGTTTCAAATCAAATCACTTATTTCTGCGCAAACATGGGTAATAGGTACCAGTGGCGGTACTTCCATAGAACCCCAAAAGCCTGGCTTGCGTTAAATAAATTAAATATACGAGACGTACCTACACGTCTAACATCATAATAACATCAGCTGATTCTACAACGCGGCAAACGCAGCGTAATGCGATGCGAGGTTGTCAGCTTTACACACAACTGTATTAATCCACAGAAATTATTTTAAATTCGCGCGACGTTGCCAAATAGTCGGTGGTGACCCAGTGCTACTAGCGCTTTCTCTGTCACACTCACTGGCTTTAATGTGGCTTCTGACCTCTCACTTACACTCCTTGCAAATCGTTCCTTTTGTCCGTAGGTACAATTCGAAATATGTATCGAATTTAAAGCAAGGCTTTTTTTTGAATGTGTGCGTGTAAGTCAGTGTAACTTTGAGAGTGAATGTGTGATGCGCATATTGTTCGCGCAGATTTTGCTAGAAGTAAACACGATGATTTAAAATCAGTTCAGATTTGTATTGAGAGATTACTACTGGTGCATTTCTTTTTTGTGATTTTATTTTTTCAATTTCTTGTGATTTAAAGTGTTGTGATTAGTTTTTGCTGTAATTAACGTTGTTTAGTAGTGATTATAGTTTTTTTTACACTAAAATGAATTCGGAAATGCATGCAATTGTTCCTTGTGATGGATTAAAGTGTTTGAAATCGGTACTGGGCAAGGTAAATACTTTAAGTAATACAATCTGGTAACTTCACCAAAACCTACTCCTGATTTGAATATTTCTCATAAAGCTAAAAACCATAATAGACATTTTAGTCGATCAGCGTACAGTATTCAATGTCTGGTCGGCTGCTCTCATTTAAACAATTTTTTCTGTTGGCCTTGCATATTTTTCTCTAATGATAAGAATGCTTGGAGTGCATGCAAGGCAAGAGCGGCTTTCCGAATTTTCAACAATTGCCATAGAAAAACAGCTGTTGGTAGAATTAAAACGTTCACCAACATTTTATGCTGATGTAATAAAATCATTTTTACAGAAAGATAGAGCTTTTGATTTAGAATACAGAAAGTAATTAAAGTAATTTTTATTATACATTGAAGTGTTACAATAAAAGCATGCACCAAAATCATTTACTCAAACGAATTGACAACAAACGGCTTTTATCAAAGCCACTGGAGGTATGTTATTGCTGATATGTATCTTTAAATCTATCTAGTAAAACCATGCCTACTGTGTGCTTTGTTGTTTGTCATCTGTCCGTGGAAAAGAAGTGAAGAATGAAGAGTTATGGCTGTTTACATTGTGAGTAATTCCAAACATTTTCATTAATAATTTGTAGTTAGAAACCAATTGATTATTTGTGCGCCATCTGTAGCAAAAGCGAGGGAAATCTTACGAATTGACTCGAAGAGTTCAGTTGTTACATTTAAGTCAATAGATGGCTCTTATATCATTTACTTATTTTGTTAAGGGATATAAAATACGAAAAGTTAATGATCACTATTTGTATTTTTATATTTAGGCATATTTAAATTAAATAATAGGAAAATAAAACCGGCGTTATTAAAAACCAATGTCAGAACTCAGAACAGAGAGCGAAACTTAGTGCCCCAAGTATCGTCAGTTCTTTTGGGCTTTGCCTCAATTTCATTATGGGCACGCCACTGATAGGTACATAGATGTTATTTTCTCAAAGTTAGTGTCGTACGCCTAGACAAGCGACGATAGAGCACTACGTATGGATTACCAAGTCAAGTGCTTCATTATAGTAAGTATCATGCGCTAAGAATGTCCACTATTACATTGGTATGTAGAGGAGATGCGTTAAGAATGCTCAATTTGATATTGATATGTGGAATAGTGCAGGACTTACTTTACTCGCGTGAGAAATAAATATTTGAATGACTGATTAACTGAATTCTGCATTCGATTTACGATTTAATCTTTCTTTTGCATTTCATTTGTATTTCGATACGGGCTCTGATTACAAGTTACAATCAGTATATTTTCTTTCTATCTATAGTCATCATTAAAGTTCTTCGCACTTCCGTGTACCTTCACAAGTCATTTATTTTGACGTCATTGTGTAAGGCCCTATACGGCCTTATTGTCGAAGTCCCGTTCGAACACGGAGTGTGCCAGTCCGACAATACTCAAACAAGCGACGATCGCTTATTATGCCCGCCACGTGGTGTTTGTCGGACACCGGACCCCTCAAGTCGTGGCCCATTTCGCGCCACGATGAGAAACAGGAAACTACGTAATACAAGCGTTTGTGGAACGTTTTTTTGCGGAAGTGACGCTTTGTATGTGAGTCTTGCTAATTGAGTCGGATGTTTTCTTTGTTAATTAACTGTCGTTCTCTAGTCCACCCATATGCGGATTAATGATAGATTTTTTTTGGGTATTGGTGCCTAATTCTTTTTAGATCGTATACTTTCAACCCTCAACAAGTACTACAACCGAATTACTTACTTAATTGGGGACTGCCGATCTCCTAAGACTTTTGGGCTTCTTATGCCTACTCATTTCTACTTGAATGTAGGTTTAACTATATTATTTTTGTCTCTATTACTTACTTCATATTTATTATTTGACTCGTAAATGGAAGTAATGGAACTCTTCGCCATTTTCTTTGATGTGTAATTTTCCCCGGCTGGTTTTGACATCAGTATTTACACGAAGTCAATACTAGATAATTATGTGTGTTTGAGGAAAGAGGAAAAGAGTAGAAAGCAGCTAACGAAGTGAAACACTTGAAATCAGGAGGTCTACTCTTATTCAACGAAAAACGAAGTTTCGATCGAAATTTCGCGTATTTCCTACCACGGTTCAATTTCGTTCCGAAATTTCGTTCGACCGAAAATTGTTTGACGTTTAGGTTCTCTAAACCTACTCTAATTCGAAATATTACGAACGAATATTTGAATTTGACAGACGATTGTTCGGAATTTTAACCTCAAATTTGACGAAACCAAAGGTGTTACCTTTTGATTTTCGTTTTACGTTTAGTTTTGTAAATATTATGAGAAAATTATTGGCAATGGCTACAATAATGCTTTTAATCGAAGCTGCTTTACGTGAAGAACGTATACAGTGTAGAAGGAACCGACGCCGCCTGCGCAATCAACTAAATATTAGCGAAATTCCCGACTTAAGTGTTTGTAGGAAATTACGGATTTAGTCGGCAAGTATTCGAGTAGCCAAAGTATTCGGGAGTAGCCGAACCCGTATGTGGAGCCATTTTAAACTGAAAAGATGTTTATATGGTTATTATTAGAAGAGGCGACATTTAGTATTAGTGAAAAATCTAATATTATGTATGTATAATATGATATTTACTTACAAAGTTTTTAAATCTAAACTTGTGGAGACCCAAAATACAAATAGCAGACTACGACAATATGACTTGAAACTTTCTTAAATGTGTATCGCGATTGCGAAGTATGTAAAAACGCACTTGAAAACATGATTTATTTAACACAACACTAGAGAAACACAATTTAGAAAACTTTTCAAAGTATTCAAACAAATAATCGTAAGTTGACATGTTATGATTAGATTGTGAATATACAGACATTTTTGGTCGTCTTACGTTACTACCCATTGTTGGCATGAAATAGTACTCTTCAAATTAGTCGGTTAACAATGACAGTGAAAGGGTGTTTTATAGTGTCGCGGTGAATGTCGTCGAAAATAGATTTTTTATCTAAATATTTATACTTTCTGCATGAATATTACAAGAAATATTCAATAAATCACATTTTAAATGTAAAATGTAAAAATAAAGCAAAAGAGTTTATTAATTATAAGTTAAAGTAAAAACCGTAACTTACTTTAAATGACATCAAAAAAGACGCACACAATATTATAGATTTCATTCGTTCACGAAACTTGTCTATGGCTTCGAACTTCTTGTGCGCGTCCGAAAATGAAATAGAGTAGGATCACTAACGAAACTTCGTTTAAATTTCGTTCGTTTCCGAAGTTTCGTTTCGGAGAAAGAGAGTAGACCCCCAGTGTCTTCGTATGTAGAGGGTAATATTTTTATTAGTTTAGAGCATACAGGATTTCAATGGAAAATCAAAGATCCCAACTACTGGAGTTTGGAAATACCGTAGTATTTAAGTAGATGGCAATTCTGAGCAAAGAATCTCGTAGTGAAGTTATTATAAATGTTTTGTTTTATGCTTACGGTAAAGAACACGGCTAATTATGGTGCATAATTAGTTACCAGTGGCGAAAGTTCCATAGAACTCGATTCCTACCAGCTTCCCTTTGAAAAATGGCACAGTCTGTACTCTATAGACAAATAATATAATCACATCAAGATAATTATGTACTTCAGCTTACCTCTTACAAAAATTGACCCTTCGCTACTGTTAGTTACTATCATCCTTTTGCAATAGATGTCAAAAACGGCATTTACTTCGAATGTCATTCAGTAGGGACTTGATAATGGAAAAGTGTAAAGGTCTCCCACGAAAAATGCGAAGTGGGACACTCTGTTTAACGTACTCATTACTCGTTTATAAGCTAAACGAGTTGCCGTCTACCGAACTAAGCGGTTTACTGAGGGTGGAGAGTTATTTGAGAAGAAAATACTGCATATGGGACAATCTGTAGGAATGGGTCGTGATCATTTAATACTATGTAAGTTGTAAGATGGATTGCTGGCTGCATGAGCATGTGTCGATGTGGTGAAACATGGGTAAGGCCTATGATCTTTTGCGAACGACCTTTCGCAACTGATGATGACGATTATGCGTGTTTTACTATTCTAAAGCCGCTCCATCTCGCTCTCATAGCGCATTGTTTCATGAATTGCCACCCATCATATCCTTTGATATCTCCGTACCGGCTTACCTTGTATCTATCTACTTTATTAACTAAATACATACGTAATTAATTACTATGATTTGTATTCTGTACCATAATACTTAAATCTAAAATTACGCACTAGCCAGCTCATGGATACATGCATTTATAAAGCCAATCTTTACAATAAGACTCTCTTGCTCTGTTTGGTTCTAAAATATCATTAAATAGACGCACATAAGCAACGACAAAGGCTACAATTTAAACCTTCTCAATATACATTGGATTAGACATGCTAAAGAATTTCTATGTGAAGGCATGCACTTTGCAAATTCATATTTCACAAAGAAAATATGGCTAAGAAATATCATTTGTTACTCTGAGTTCTTTGTGCCATGCAATTTGTATAACTCCTGATACATGAGACAATGGGGATCCTGTTAGTGCAAGCATCAGAGGACACAGGAACCTTTTCTATGCTCGAAAGCAAAGGTTGCGAGTAGTTGCAATGCTATTATATTATCATGTTACCAATTTGCTTTGAATTTGAAAAACTTGAGGGAACCTAGTATGCTTCTTCGACTTTACTCAAATGGTATCCGATCAGTTGGTAGCAACCTACTCAACGGTACCATTGGCTTCGTTTTAAAACCCCGTAAGGAGTAGGTGGTTGTGCAGGATGGTCAGGATATCCTGCAAAAGACCTCCACAAGGGCATTGTGTCTGGAAAGGGTCGAGAGTGTCTCATTTGGCCTGGTTATTTCTACAGCGCTGGGTTATGTTACCAAAAAACCGGCCAAGTGCGAGTCGGACTCGCGCACCAAGGATTCCTCACCATCGTAGTAGGGTTATTTTTATTATTTTATTGTTACAGCGGTGGACGGCCAGCGGTGTCTTAGTAATAGGGTGCTGTTGGTTATGGAACCCTGAAAATGAAATGGGAAACCAGTTTTCGATATCTTCTTTATAAACCCATTATGTATTCCTAACTTAGCCCACATCAGTGCCTAAAGGTTTCCTAATGTCTCCCACGTGCTCATAAAGGCTCGGGTCATCGAACCCTGTGATGTGGGCCCGAGAATGGCAATCGCTAAGCCACCTATAAGGCTAGCTTCCTGCACACAATGGAATAATTCGCGATGGTATGACCGTAATAGGAAGCTTCGTATATTTTTATATGAAAATAGCGGTTTGGTGATTAATATCTTTGTTTTGGGAGTCTTTGGAAACTCAGGTTTTTGTGTATAATTAAAAAATAAATTACTATCAAAGGAACCAATTATTTGACCTCCCATCTTTGCACGTATTGGTGACATTTAAATTGAGGCTGCCGAAAATTTGGCTTACGAATGATTATTATTGGCTTGATTTGCTGCTTCTCTTATGTCCGCAGATCAGTCAGACAGCTGGCGCCCCGTAGGTGGCAAGAGCGCGACGGATGAGATCATTAATGCTAGCGTGCCTCGCAATCCGATCTGCACTCTTACTGCAGGGTAGTCATGGTGTTAAAAGCAGTCGACTGCTTCACCACATTGACTGTGATGTGGAGCCCCACAAGGAGTGCCCAATCGCAGACAAGTAGCGAGCGGAAAGTTGTTTAAATAATTGCAATATAATTTTCAGTTTTCCGTATGCGGTCTCGATTGTGTTGCGACTGCAAATTCTGACTCAGAAAAGTCTGCCCAATTGCATTCAACGGGAGCAGTAGCGTGAAAGAAAAAAAAAAAGCATATTTATTAATTGTGCGGAGGAGAACAGAGATGTAAGCTCTCTAGTATCCTTTTATGCTAAAGTTTTTAGTCTTCAATTAATTTCACTAAATCAATCAGTTTCTTTAGTGCGGGTCTATCGTTAAGATTGGAAACTTGGTAAAACAATTATACCTTTTTGGGTGGTCGATTTCCATGTTTGGTAATTGTAAGTTTAGCTGTAGTGAAGTTTACGGGTTCGTCGGTAATTGTGAACACTAAAAGTGGGCACAGTTAAACGTCTTGTACTTAGCTCTCTAGTACTTGTAAATTTTATTGTTGTCTGGCTATTATACGACTTTTTAACCTCCTTGTTCACCGACATATTGTTGCTCGTTTTGGTCTTTGGTCTTCAGAGTGCATTTTGAGCTCTTCGTTTGGGCGTTCGTTTTGTGTTTAACGACATAGTAACTGGGTGGACAGTATTACAATCGTTGTGAATTTTACGAGTGATAGTTTCAGGACAAAGAAGTCGTCACCCATGTTTATTGTGACAAATTAGGCTATATATATATCTCAAATGGTTCACACTAGGGCAGGGCAATACTTGTTGTCACTGAATGTCACTGGGTGTTTTTAAAACATCACTTCTTCTGCGCTTATTTATTAGGTGACCAAGAGAAACAAATACAGGGTACGTGCATAAGATTAATTAACTTATTTCACTGGAAGTACTATTTTTTAATTTTTACGCCAACAAAAATTACGTCAACGATGAACACTCAAGTGTAACTGTAAATATGTTCTCCATAGCCCGAAGCTCTACTAACCCACTAAAACAAAAGCAAGGGTCCCTTCCAGTACAAATTTCAAGAGCCTCAGACACCCTATTAAATCTTGAACACAGACTCGGTGTAATCCGACGAAATTAGTTATTCAAAAGTAATTTACATGCAGTGTCCGTTGTCCCGTATTAATAGTAATGTTTGTTAGAGAACTGGTTTACTGCTAACTTGTAGGTCAGATTGTATTTTGAGGATTTATGCTATGTTATTATTCATGCCTCTTCGGGTTCGTCCTTTGAAGAATTGGGTGTAAGGGTTTTTGTTTTAAGTGGGATTATTTTGTTGACTGTTTTAGCAGCCCAAGCAGCCTACTTAAGTCTGCTACTTACTTATATTATAAGCTTGTTAAGACGATCTAATATGACTATTAAGTGTAATGCTTGAAACGTCCACTCAAGGTACTTCTGCCAAAGGTTCCTGGCTTAACAAAAACCATATTGAAAGTCAAATCTATAAAGAAGCAGATTCTTGAGGCAGTCCATTGGTATAAATTAACAAGCTCAGAAAAATAATGTTCAAGACAACCAATCAGCAGCCGACAAAACGAAAAATCTTTCAATCAAAGATCATCAAAGATTTAGTAAAATCGAACTCAACAGAACCACCAGGCTCAACGGAAGCAAGTACTGGTATTAAGCAAGTTAGATGGATCCGGTGCAAACATCTACCAACACGGATGTGCTGGAATTGCTCCGTGCACTGCATTGTTGACGCGCTATGGTAAGCGGAGAGTTTGCCAACTTTGTTCTAGAATAAACGGTTCACCCTAGGTACGGGAAGTGTTGTGTGCTTGTGAACAACACCTACATACCTACACTACAAGCTTCTCGACCTGTACTGTATGTACGGTAGCAATAACAACACCTACTGTCTAGTAGGTGTTGTTATTTCACAATATGCCTATCGTTCGTATAGTAATAGCTATCGTTCGTCAGGAAGTCTTCATTTTCGTGTATTTCTATATTTACACGAGATACGTATTTGGACACAAGACAAAAGGCATGGATCGTCGTGGGTAACTTCGAAAAAAATACGGGAATTCAGCGTTCGCTAAGACTGGAAGCAGACCAAAACTAAATTAGGAAAAAGCAAGTCAGAAGGTAATGACTAACTTAAGTAATAAGGAGAGTGTGTTCTTACAAAGAAGAATAATAAATCAAATTGCCATAAAAAACCGGGCACTTTTTGCAGCAGACACCATCGCATTAACCCACTAAAAACAATGTACAAAACTATCAGTAAACTCCAAATCAGACACCAAATTTATTTAATGTGAGAGCCGGTCCATTGGCTTAATAGCAGCACAATTAGCAGCGCCATCAACAAATCAAACAGATGATAATACGATCGCGACCATTTACAGCCTGATTACCGCGATCAGGGTAATTGTGCAGTCGTAACGTCTGAACACGGCTTAATGTACGGACATTTGTGAGGCTGTTTGTCATAAGCTGCGGGTTTAAAATGGATTGTGTGACTGATGCTGGGTGATTATTGTATTGACAGCTATTTTTTTAAGCAGTAGCCGAAACTGTGAAGGGTTTGGACAAGTAGCAATCTCTTTCAAAGTATTTCGTATTCCTACGAGGACTTTTTCACAAGATTGATGTAAACTTTTCCTTGTGCGAGTGTATGTCCTGGCTTGTGCCCTATATAGAATCCTATACATTTTTTACTTTTGTATCATAGAATGCAACTTTGTCTTAAACGCAGAACAGAGGGGACTCTGAACAGGTTGATCGAATCAATCGAACATCGAATCAATTTATTCAAATAATTTAACTTCGATGTAAATTAAGTCAGCCCAAAATCAACCTTAAGTACTTGGTACACTGGTACATATCAGGATCAACTGAGAAGTAGCGCAAAGCAAAAGCTTCTCAGTAGATAAAAGTATTTTTCAGCCATAATTTGGCTTTGCATCGTGAGATACTATTAATTGTGAGGTTGAGATCTATTTGTCTATGGCTATTTAATTCACGGCGTCGCCTGAACTCTCATTTAACACAACATGGACAAAACTTAATTATCCATTGAAAATTCATGGTGGATCGACACGAGTCATTACCATAATTACCATTACCATAATTACGATCGAGAATCGGTATCGGTATCGGCTGGAATCGATTATATAATCGGATGGGGCGATGACCGTAACCCCATCGCGGTCATTCGACCTTATCATCGTATCTTATGGTGAATGATCGTAATGGGGTGTAAATACAATTTATGGGCTCGCCGTAGGTTTGGCTCCAATGACATTGGGGTCTTAGTACTTGTAGTGTTCAATGACGAAAAGTGAACTATTGATTAGGGGAAGGTGAGTTTCTGCCAATCCTTTTTGAAATAGAGCTCAATTTAGCCTAAAATAGTCCTGCTTAAATTTTGCCTTGATTCGGAAGCTGTTCCACCATAAATATCGATTCTTCCCCATGACAAGGGTTATCCTCATCTTAATTTGACCCCCATCAAGAAAAATCCCCTGATTAATGACCGAAATAAAAAACGCCATTTTCGTTTAGTGGTGAATGATTCAACATCTTCTAGATAGATGGCTTCATCATTCTCCTGCCGTTATAGTTTCAAATCCGGTAATCCATTATACTTACCTAGACGCAGTCCCGTAAAGCTTAGATAGAACTTGAGGTTCATCATTTTTAAGCTCTTATTAGATCATGCTCTCCTGGTACCGAAAGCTTACCTATCTTATTGCGATTACGCGCAAATCAGACCATGATTCATCAAAAAAAAATCAGGAACCTCAAACCCTATCTAGATCCGAAGTTCACCATTTTTAAACTCTTATTAGATCATACTCTCCTGGTACCCTGGTAAGCTTGCCTATCATAATTCGATTACGCGAACCTCAGACATGATTCGGTTACATAACACACTTGTTGCTTCACTCCGTACTCTGGACGCTGGATATGCACGGAAAGTCAGTATGAAATCGTATCTCATCATACTTGTGTGAGAAAATGTTAAAAGTAACTTAGGTCTAAAACATCACGCCTTTAATCCTCGAAGAGTTAGATAGAGGTACACCTACATTTCAGTTATGTTTAATCCCATGCGTACTAGGTCTAAAAATAGTTATACAAAAAGGTCCTCCCGTTATACACCTGAAAATTCAGAGCGGAAGGAACAGCTGCCTATACAGGCGTTAGATGATAAAGATTTTCAGGACACGTGTAGGCCTTTTAAAAGGCTCTTTAGTTCGTCAGTGATGTGTTGAGAGTAGGTGGGAACTCCGGAGCCGGAATCGCTTTAAATAAGGCGCCAGTGCAAATAAATCTGAAAATGTACTCTGTCGTGGGATTTGAAATCATTCATTTTCCGGGCGATACGTCCAATTCATCATTTAACCATTTTAAATAAAGTCATTTTTTTTTTTTTCTATGCCAAATGGGGACTGTTATTTTATTTTTATTAACAAGAGCTGGAAAATGTCGTAAGAAAAGTAATGAGTGTCAATTAAGATGGTTATAAAAGTAGAGGAAGCCAAAGCAATGATCGATGGATAGATTGTGTGAAGGGCGATATGACTAGAAAGCAGGTGACTGCTGAGATGACGAGTAAAAGAGAAGCATGGAAGAAGAAGAGATCCGGCGGTGACTCCAAATAAATTGGAATACGGACAGGAAAATGGTGATTAACTAGAGCTGGATTCCCGCTACCGTTTTGAATCTGCACGAACTGCTTGCATTTGTGTCATTGGTTCATCGAAGTCAAACTTCAGAAGCAAAATATTTACGTATTAAATATCGATATTGTTCCGAACATTGACCGCGTAACCCGATCGTGTCGATCAGCGGACCTTATCATCGATTCTCACGCTCTTCGCCTCTGGACTGACGTGCGGTGTGCTATTTATAGAGATCTGCTGTTTATGTAGGGCGATCAGGGGTGTAGCGTGACGTCATTTATTGATTCCTAGGCCCTAAAAAAAGACAAGTGACAATCGCTTTCTACCGTTTTCAATTTTCTACTAGTTTGGCATAAAGCTTTTAGTAGCTGCTGTAAAGGTTAGTCAACAAATGTAGGACCTTCTATTAACTGTACATTATTATCACTGACAGTCTGATAGAATGTCACTTTCCTAGGCCGTCTGGAAATTATAAGACGTTTAAAATATGGCCACAGCTGTCTGAAGATTTGTTCGTCACCATAAGAACTAAAAGTTGAACTTTCAAACTACGGTCAGTAAACCGTCTCTGTTGTCAATCGCAAAAGACGATTCGACGATGAAATTGTGATGGGATGGATTGAAGTCAATAAGCTAGTCTATCATGAAATAACGGTAGTCTTTCCAATTTAACTTAAAATATTTGGAGTAGGTTTTTCTCAAAACAGTTGCAAAATTAAACAAGGGCGCAACCCCAATGTTATGCCTAGCCTAAAGCAAAACACTTAAATAAGAATGTTACAAAAATATTAAAAGAAAACTTTAGCAGGATCCGGACCCGGATCCAATTAAATTCGCAAAAATGTTCAAAAGGAAGTAAATAAAAATCGTTTAGAGCACGCACGAATCCCTTTTTCGACAAATCCTACTAAATCCCTACTAACGTATAGGCGTCGCCTTAATATTTCATGAGTGTTTTTAATGTTCAAATCCTTTGGGGATTAAATGAGAATAAACAACATCCCCTTTGAAGCTTAAGATCTTAAATTTGTTAAGGCGATGCTCATAAATAAATATGGTTACGGTGCACGGCGAGCGAAAAGTAAAATGTGGGGAGTATGCAACTTTTCAGCTCAGGAGCCGAGGAACCATCGGGGTCGTGTAGCTAATATGAACATTGTATTTCTCGTGACTGGTCTAATAATCAAAAGATACCAGAAACCTCAGCGTCAAAATTTTTCGTCGGTGCTTTAAAAAAAATATATATTTTCCGTACATTTTAACCATGTAGGCATTGCACTTTTGTGGGAAACTGCTGTTGTTTTTTCAATAACCGACCAAAAGTTTTAATTCATGTGCTGAAATTTCATGGCAACAGTTTGTGCGTCGATGTGTTTTCCTGTATAATGGTGATTGCAATAGACAGCCATCTTCACAAAAAACAACGTTCTATTATTAGCACAATATACGAAAAACAGCAAGTGGTATTCCCTGTCAACCACACGCATCCTGCGCAAAGTTGCTTTATAAGCAAACTGTCGCACAACAAACACATGTAAAGTTAAAAGGAAGCAGGGATTGTTATGAAGCTTATTACCCAAGTTGACGTTACCATGCAACTAATATGACGTCACGTCAACTTCTGTCTTTGTAAAGTTGTATAATATGCGGAAGGTGAAGTTATAAAATGGTGGAGAGACGTTCTGGGAAGATGGTTTACTTTAGTGTCTGAAGTAAGTATTCATAAAACACTATGGGCACAAAGCATAGCACTATGGGCAGAAAGCCAGCTTATGCTAACACAGCTTGATGCTGTGTCCCTGAAAAATTATAGCTAGTTCATGACTAATTTTATATACTGCTTCGTTATTCGTATGTTCTTACTGGTTAGTGTGGTTTCTCACTCAAGATAAACACGCACAGAACAGCACACCTGTAATCCCCGAAAGGTTAACAGCCTGAAGGTTTTCTTTTGGAAGGGGTCGACCTGATGAGATCGTCTAAATGTGGTACTTCCAAGTTGTGGATACTATTTGGCCGTAGCTGCCATAAGCTTATTCCTTATGCACTGGTCGCCTGAATAGGTAGAAGAAAATATTTAAAAAATGCTCCAATGGTCAGCAGCAGTGGTCTTAAAACAAACGAAACTACACATGGGTGATGGTGTGTGTGGTTAAAAGTACAGAAGGACGATCCCCTCTGCACTTTGCGTAATCCCTTAATCCCTTACACCTTAGGGAGAACTGGGCCGATATTCCTAGCAAAAACAAACAACCCATTTGCACAACTGCATAATTAAACAGCTACTCCCAAAAACGTAATACCGTGATCACTACCAATGACAACACAAACGTAGCCAAACTGGTACATTATTAATCACGTAAGTAGCCTAACTAACAGTTCCGTTGCGCAAATAATTAGGGACAAAAGGTTCACTGTAGACAAGGCGAAGTCTGAGGAGAGGAGAAGTAAATGATCGCAATGGTGCATTTAAAATGGAACAGATTTAACAGGGTGCACACATACCGTTGACCAATGGATAAAAGGTCTCAACAAAACCAAGAATACGGCAGTTTTGCAAATTGTTAAACGATCGATAAAGCCCGCCACAAAAATGTTGCAGGACAGACACCCAAAACGGGTATTTTAAGTCGGGGACTATATTTCTTGTCACCAAAATTTATATTTGTCATCAAGTTGTATCATCTAATAAATAGATCTATCGCCACGAAATATTTTCGTTCTCAAATAAACAAAAAGTGTTCCCAGGTATGAATTATCAAATTAATGTTAATATATGTGTACAATAAGAGATGCATTACCAATAAAATTGTAGTGCATTAGATGAATATAAACTTCGTTGTTATAATAGTAGTTTCATTACTTAAATAATAGCTTTGTGCTCAGAATGGTAGATCTGTCACCAAATAAATCGATTATCGCAAATCTCGGGACTTGGGGCACCCCGACTTTAGGTTAGGTTAGGTTACTTTAAACCCTGCAAACAGAAATAGGAGCCCCGTGCGAAAATGTGGCCGTAAAATAATACAGTTTATCTCTTGTTTAGAATCCTACGAAAGTTTATAAATTTCCTAGAAAATTTATTAGTTTGCTTAAATATCTATTAGGACAAACCTATATTATACATACAAAAACATTTATTTGGTACTGGATCCTATATCTCCATGATTTTAGGTGATTTATTGTGGAATTGATTTTATATTGTTTGGGGACTAAATTTTGGTGACAAATCTGCTATTTTGCGGGCAAACCCTATTATTTAAGAAACACAAAACTAATTAAATTGGCGATAGCTTAAATGATACCCTTTTAAGTCAAGTAGCAATTAGTGTAGTGTAGTATATTGTTATTCTTAATGCCTGATGGAGTTGCATCGTCCACTTAATAATTAATACAATAGTGATCTTTACGTCATAACATTCTCCCATCACATTTTCAACCCTTTCATATACCACCTCCTCGTATACCTTCTGTTCCTCCAGTGATTGTTTGTATAGTAGTACATCTACCGGTCTACGAAACTTCGCTCCGAGCAATGTGTCTAACGTTAACAAAAGCTTGGCTTCACAGTTTGATGCTCTGTTCTTGAGTAAAGTTATAATGACTTGGGTATTACTACACACTTAATAGTCTGGTAATCCTTGAGAGAGAGAAGTACCAGATGTTTTGTTTAGTCACTCTTTGCCAGAATGTGAAAGTTTGGATGGATTGTTTGTTAGCAAACCACATAGGACTTGTTGGAGCGGAATAAAGGTGGAATCCGTATATGTATAGTATAGATGAATGATGAATTTAAAAAAAAAAGGTTGTTATTCCAGGAATCTGGCTTTTCAATCATGTATTGAATAATACACATGAAAACGTTTGTGGATTTATGAATGGTGTTATGAATCCACAAACATTTAGTAGTCAGAATTCAGAATTGTCCGTAGCATTTCAGACTAAAAACGTCAAATATCATGTACGTTATTGACGTTTTCTCGCTCGAAACTTGAAAATTCCGAACCAACTAAAAATGCATTAGGTAAAATTACCACAAATTTTGTAATGGATCAAACATTTCCAGCAGTGGTTTTTCGTAAAACCGAAATAAACCCGTAGAAATCAAGCCGGATCACTACAGGAACTTCGTGTATAAAAATCTATACCTACACACATTTTCTCAAATACCGAATATGTTCCTACAAAGGCTATCGACCACAGCCAACTCTCATTAGACAAGTAATAGAAATAACATTAACTATACACTACATAGCATAACAGACGGTCCACAGAGTAACTAATTTCCCAAGTTGGACATTGTTGCACAGGTCGATACGGAAACTAAACGCGTTAATTAATATCATAGATGGGTTATGTCCTAGACGGCAAACTTGTTCTAGTGTATTATAGCTTTGGTGATATGTTTCGAAGTGGGTAGATAACTTGTACGGGCTGTATTCGCTGTGTAGTTAGTTGGTTTATTCAATCTTAATGATTTGTCTGAATGTGATATGTAGAATGGTAAATATTAAATTTAAGCTAAATAATGTAAATGATTTAGCTTAAATTTTGCTGTCAGGGTTGACTTGCTTTGTTTCATGGTTCCTCCTATTGTCTTAGTCATCCAGAACAAACAGTGGCAAATATTATTTTGTAGGTGTTTATATATGGTCAGCAATGTTTACCAACGGAGGCTCGGTATATTCGGCTATTCTATTGCATACAGTATGGGCACAATACAAGGCCTACAGTGCTGTTCTTTTTCAACATCTATCTCTTATACAAGAGAATTTTATCAATCAAAGATATCAAAGGTGAGATTGCTTTCTAAACTTCAGATTTGTGGTATCTACTGAATTTTTTAAGGAGGGTTGCAATTCACCGCTACCCTTAGTCCTTTATTGCTTGCACTATATGATATTACTGGCGAGCCCGAACTGTCACGAGTTATGAATTTTTCATACTTGAATCGCTAGTCCAATACTTCTGTCTGCTGTCTAGCCAGTTTGCTACCTGTTCACGTAAATATTAGTTCATTTCAAATTAGTTAAAATTATTATCAATAGATGGCGTTGTTAGTTGAGCGCCAAATCCTGAATCTCGGTGTTAAGATTCTCCGGCGTTCAACTAGGTCAAAATATGGAAAAATTGTTTGTGTGTGTGAGCAGCAAGCACTGTGGATTTGATTATACGCGCTTAATTTAAAGTCCAGTGTTTGATTAACCCCCCTCGCAAGTCGACCTTCGTTCATGGTCCTTCGAGTCGGATTGGTTCGGGAGTGTTTGTGGTGGTTCCGGTGGTGGTAGAATCCTACCACCCTTCGCGTCATTACTGGGCAGTGGATCGCTGTCCAGAGCAAACCCCCTTCAACCGGGGTACACCAGGTGAGAGGTGTTCCTGGAGCTGGAGGTGGAACCGGCTGGAGCAGAGAGCAGCCCAGCAGCAGGGAGCGGTCAGTGGAGCGTGGTGCAGCGCTACTGGCAGACTACAGCAGCCGGAGGAACGGCGCGAAGGAGGTGACGTGCGGCAGAGGGCGCCACTTGTGGTGCAGTACAGCGCGCCGATACCGTGGTGCAGTACAGCACGCGGATAGTGTCAGTGAGTGAAATTAGTGGTGAAAGAAAATAAAATCGTGAGTACATTTTGCGTATTAATTAGGAAGAATAAAGAAATCTCAAGAAAAGTGCAAGTCCTGAACTCCTTTGAATATAACTTTTGTAGATATTAGAACTTGTAAAATTTTAAATGTAATGTGGTTCAGTCGGGGAATCCATGCCCGATTTTGACCCGTATGACTTATTTGTTTACAACTTGTAAAATTTTATGTGTAAATTGGTCCTGACGGGAAATCCATGCCCGATTTGGCCCATATAACTTATTGTTTATAACTTGTTATTGGCTTGACGGGGAACCTATGTCTGATTTTAAAATAGGCAATCCCTTGTGATATTTTAAAACTTAGTATTTGTTTTGGTAGAATCATATAAAATAATTGTTCCAAAATGGAGTCCTTCCTTGCTATACAGGAGGATATAAGCACAAAAATGAGTAAGGCAAAGTCCAATTTTAAGAAGGCTTCTAAAGATAGGTTAACCCGAGCATATATAGAGACACGTCTCGAAATTTTGGAACAATTATGGAATACATTCACGGCCACTCATACTGAGATTTTAAGTAAGGTCAAAAAGGCTGAATTGTCTAACTCGAGTTATATTAAAGATTGTCTTTATGATGAAGTAGAAGAATTTTATGTAGATTTTAAAAGTGAGCTAAAAGATTTATTGGCTAGAGGAAGTTCATCTACGCTATTTATGGATGCTAAGTCTATTTGTCAGGACCAAAAGAGTAGAGTCAAGTTGCCAGAAATTAAAATTCCCTCATTCTCGGGAAAATATTCAGAGTGGCAAACATTTAGAGATTTATTTGTGGGATTGGTGCATGAGAATTCTTCTCTTGATGACGCACAGAGATTTTTTTATTTGAAGGCTCATTTATGTGGGGAGGCTGAGCAACTATTAAGAAATATAACTGTAACATCAGACAACTATAAATTTGCATGGTCTAAATTAGATAAGATGTACAATAATAAGAAATTTCTCGCAAACGGTATTATGAAAAGATTACTTAGTCAAAAGACGTTGTCCTATGAATCGGCAAACGAGATAAAAAGGCTTATAACGACTACCTCAGAATGTTTGGAGTCGTTAAGTAATTTAGGAGTGAACGTTTCTTCCTGGGATCTGATTATCATACATATAATTAGCGGAAAATTAGACAAAGAGACCAGAAAATGTTGGGAATTCAAAGTGGCTTCAGATTCAAGTAACGAGCTACCTACATTTATACAGTTTTCAGAATTTTTAAATAGTCGCTTTAGAGGTTTGGAAAATTTAGATAAGTCAGAAAACAGGGAAAAACCTACACATCAGAAGGGAACTCACTCATTTCACGTTTCAAAAGATAAAAGGTCAGTATCGTGTGATTTTTGCTCAGCCGACCATAAGATTACGTCATGTCCAAAATTTTGTAAAGGGACAACTGAAGTTAGGCGTACTTTTGCTATTGAACATGGTTTGTGTTTTGTTTGCCTACACAACAACCACTCTGCCAGACACTGTAAAAACACTCTCAGATGCCAGGTGTGTAAACGCCGCCACCATTCTTTATTACACCCAACAGGTGTTTCTGGGTCGGTAATTGGTGAGGGTAATAGGGGGACTCACGAGGAAACCTCATCAGCCGTTGTATCGGTAATGAAGGAGGATAATAGTAGTAAGAAGGAAATAGCCGCGCAAGCGGAGGGGTCAAGTAAACCACTAGTCGCGTGTTTCTCGTCGGGAACTGGTCGCAAAACTGTTTTATTAACTACTGCGTTAGTAAAGGCGAAGTCGAGAGATGGGAGCTATCGAGTAGTTAGGGCTTTACTTGATCAAGGATCGCAAGGTTCGTTCGTAACGGAATCCACGGTCCAATTTTTAGGATTACGCAAAACGCCATCCAGGCAAACTGTGATAGGCGTAGGCGGAGAAAAAAATGCGACGGCTAAGGCAACCGTTGTACTTCAATTGAGGTCTAGAGTAGATCCGACTGTCCAAATAAATGTAAATGCGTTCGTCCTGAAATCAGTCACTGCTCTTCTCCCAGCTATGAAAGTAACTCGGGTAGAATGGGTAGATTTGGCCAATGATGATTTGGCTGATCCAGAATACGACAGGCCTAATAAAATAGATGTTTTATTAGGTGCTGAAGTATACAGTCAAGTTATTCAGGAGGGAATTAAAAGGAATGTTGGTGGAACTCTTTTAGCACAAGACACCACGTTAGGTTGGATATTGTCAGGAACCTTTGAAGTGGACCAGACTAGTAATCCCTCACACATTACTGTGATGCATTTAAGCCTGGACACAGATAACCTGCTTACAAAATTTTGGGAACTAGAAGCGGAACCATCTAGTAAAAAGATGCTAACGGAGGAAGAAAATAAATGCGAAGCTTTATACACAGCTACTACTGAACGTGACAAGAGTGGTCGTTATATAGTAAGGCTACCGTTGCGTAATGTAGACTCGGTCAGCATGGTTGGTGATTCGAAGGGAATCGCTGAAAAAAGATTAAGATCGTTAGAAAGTAAATTCAGAAAAAACAGCAAATTCCAGGAAGATTATACGAGAGTTCTTGAAGAATATTTGGAGCTGAAACACATGAGAAAGGTTGCAGATGAAAACAAACCTCAAAAGGCGATCTACTTACCTCACCATGCTGTTATCCGGGAGGATAAAGACACATCGAAGGTCCGTGTCGTATTTGATGCTTCCTGTAAAGGAACTAATGGGATGTCACTTAATGACAATATGTTAATTGGTCCTAGTTTGCAGCCGGAACTCCGGCACACTATTATGCGTTGGAGAACACATCGGATATGTCTCGTAGCGGACATAATCAAGATGTACCGGCAAGTGTTGGTAAATAGAAAGGATGTAATGTTACAAAGGATCCTCTGGAGAGACAGTCCTGAAAAAGAAATAGAAGTATATGAGTTGGAAACAGTTACTTTCGGCACGGCAGCGGCACCATATCTAGCTGTAAGATCGCTTCAACAGTTAGCACAGGATGAGTGCCAGGATCAACCAGAAATCGCAAATGTCATTTTAAACGATTTTTACATGGATGACTTAATGACCGGAGCTGAAAACGAAGCAACCTGTTTTAATATATACACAGAGTTGTCCAAAGTGTTAGCCAGAGGAGGGTTTCCATTACAAAAATGGAGAAGCAATAGCCATGAATTATTAAATAGCATTAGGGATGGAAAAGATGAAGCGTTACAGATAAAAATAGACGATATATCAAAAATATTAGGACTTACCTGGAATTCGCGCGACGATTGCTTCCAATACTCTCTGGAACTTAAGCCGGTAGCAGAACCTGTGACAAAAAGAAAAATTATATCCGATATTGCACGATTATTCGATCCATTGGGATGGCTAGCACCAAGCATAATCGTAGCAAAGGTGTTGATTCAAAAGCTGTGGTTAGCAGGGTTGCCATGGGATGAAGAAGTTCCAAACAACTTACTAAAGGAATGGTATACATACCGTAATAATTTGGCGTCTATAACAAACCTGAAAATCCCACGATGGCTGCTGATGCGTTCCAATAATGTGAAGACTGAGCTGCACGGATTTTCAGATGCCTCGAAAGTGGCATATGCAGCAGTTATCTATGTGAGAGTCATAGATAACACCGGTAATATCCATGTATCGTTAGTAACAGCAAAAACGAAGGTTGCCCCCATAAAGCAGGTGTGCATTCCGCGTTTGGAGCTTTGTGGTGCAGTGCTCTTAAGTAGTTTGATGGTCGAAGTCGGCAAGGTAATGGATATACCAAAAAGTGATTGGCACTTGTGGACGGACAGTGAAGTGGTTTTGGCGTGGCTTAACAGTCACCCAAGCCGTTGGAAAACCTTCATTGCCAACAGAGTTTCCCATATTTTGACCATCACAGAAGCCCAACACTGGTGTCATGTACCATCAAAGCAGAATCCCGCAGATTGTGCATCCCGTGGTGTTTCTCCTGCAGATGTGGTTAGCACATCTATATGGTGGGAGGGTCCAGAGCTTTTAAGACAGCAAGTAGTTGAATATAAGAAGCCAAAGAATAATAATACTCATTTGGAAGAAGTAAGGGTGCACCCATCTATTATTGAAGTTGGGTTTTGGAATAGGTATTCGACATTGTTTAAGCTAGTACGAGTAGTTGCTTACTGTCGTCGATTTTTAACACTTCTAAAGGAACGATCAGCTAGGTGTGAAACAAAACATTTAGTTAAGCAGGAAATCGAGGAAGCTCTCCACACTTGTATAAAGAGATGTCAAGAAGAATGGTTTTCTGAAGAGTTGATGAATTTAAGAAATAATAAACCTTTAGAGAACAAGAAAAATAACTTACAATCATTAAATGTATTCCTCGATTCCAATGGAATAATAAGAGTTGGAGGCAGATTGGAGATGTCGCAGCTTGGTTACGATCGTGTGCATCCCATTCTAATTCCAAAGGAGTCATTCTTGACAAGCCTTTTGGTAGCTGATGCGCATAGTAAAACAATGCATGGGGGCCCTCAGCTTATGATCACGTACTTAAGATCCAAGTATTGGATTATAGGGGTTAAGTTGTTAGCTAAAAAATATGTAAGGAGCTGTGTTAAATGCGTTAGGTATTCAGCAAAAACACGGACCCAACTGATGGGGCAACTACCATCGGCACGTGTGACGCCAAAGAAACCTTTTCTGTGTACAGGAGTAGACTATGCTGGCCCCATAAACATAAGGGTATCGAAAGGTCGCGGGAACAAGTCATATAAAGGTTACATAGCACTTTTTATATGCATGTCCACTCGAGCAGTGCATATAGAAGCTGTTAGTGAGTTGAGTACTAAAGGTTTCCTGGCTGCGTACAAAAGATTTGTGTCTAGGCGTGGTCGTTGCGCCGAGTTGTACAGCGACAATGGTACTAATTTTGTGGGTGCGGCACGTGATTTACTTTATTTATATAATGAAGAAAAATCTAATTTTAATTCGGAATTAGCAGATTATCTTGCTACTAGTGGCACTGAATGGCACTTTATTCCTCCTCACGCGCCAAATTTTGGGGGTCTGTGGGAAGCAGGAATTAAGTCTACCAAGTACCATTTAAAGAGGATCATAGGAAACGCCACTCTGACATATGAAGAGATGGCTACTGTGCTGGCTCAAATTGAAGCGTGCCTCAATTCTAGGCCGTTGTCCTATGTTGAGGATCAAGATAAGGTTGAAATACTAACACCTGGTCACTTTCTGATTGGAGAGCCAGTTGTTTTAGTTCCGGATTCAAGTTATGAAAGTTCGAATGTTAACAGTTTACAACGCTGGCAACTCCAGCAGAAAATGATGCAGGAGTTTTGGCGACGGTGGTCGCATGATTATCTGCATCAATTTCTGCAACGGCACAAGTGGGCTCATAGAAATCCAGAACCATCTGTTGGGGACATAGTATTAGTAAAGGAGGATGGCATGCCTCCCGGCAAGTGGTTGTTAGGAAGGATTGAGCAGAAACATTGTGGACCTGATGGAATTACTCGGGTAGTGACTTTACGCACGAAGGCTTCAATTGTTAAAAGGCCGATATCTAAATTAGGTCTATTGCCAGTTGCCTAGAATAGAATAAATGTATGTTTTTTTTGTTAACTATCTATGTAATGTGATTTACCTGTCTGTTAGTTTAATTTAGTTTAAGAAATACAGTGGTTAGTTATAAGTTCAGTAATTACAGTGTTGTTTTAAAATTATTGTTAGCAATAAGTTCTGTACTTAATAAGTTGTTTAAACCTGTTGATAATTAATTATTATTGATCATCAGGGCTGTACACGATTTAATATTGTGATAGAAGTCAGTCTTGAAGGACATTCGCCATAATGTCCTTGGTGGGCGGTATGTTCACGTAAATATTAGTTCATTTCAAATTAGTTAAAATTATTATCAATAGATGGCGTTGTTAGTTGAGCGCCAAATCCTGAATCTCGGTGTTAAGATTCTCCGGCGTTCAACTAGGTCAAAATATGGAAAAATTGTTTTTGTGTGTGAGCAGCAAGCACTGTGGATTTGATTATACGCGCTTAATTTAAAGTCCAGTGTTTGATTAACCCCCCTCGCAAGTCGACCTTCGTTCACTACCTTCTTTCAGTTATTTGTAGATTTTTCTTGATGAGAATTTAGCATCGTGTATAAGCTTAAGGAAAGTTGAAATAATAAGGATATAAGGGTACTTTTATTTTACGTGATGGTTCTATAAGGCAAATACAGCACAAAGGAAAAAAAGACACCCAAACATAATTATGTATCCCGACAACATCCAATACAATCCACATAATCCGCACAAAAATCATTAAAGAAAACAAAACAAAAATATTCCCTTCATTTTCGTCGTCCCTTCACCTGTAACTGACAACAAAAGGGGAGAGGTCATCAAAGAAACAATAATAGACTTGCCGATAAAGAACAGTCAAAACAGACCCTTATTACCTTTCACGGGAAACGAAAACGTCCAACGAATAAAGGATAGGGATGCCGAATGTTTCTATCGTGACATCCCGGCTTTTGAACCCCGGGAAATATGCGGGGAAATTATCCCGACATTTGATACGGATAATGGAGACCATAGCAACGAGTTTACTGTGTTACAATAATATGTCCGTTTCCATAAAAGCTGATGTTGATTTTCAATCGGTTTTGGGATGAAATGCAATATTGTTGTTGTGAAATAAACGATGGGTATTTGTATCTGCACTCAGCGCTTATTTCGTAATTGAGTAGAGAGCTTTCCATTTGCTTTGCTTTGCGGTTTAAAGCCTGGCATAAATGGATGTGTTTAACTTTATCAATGCCGTGTATGGGTACCTACTTTTAATTGCCTTGTTGTAAAGGATACTATTCTGAAGAAATCTCTGTAAGAATTGTCTGAAACTGTAATAAATGATGACTATCAATCGCGGTTTTTGTTCTAAATAAGACTACAAAGCGAAGAATATCTTAGGGTTGAATACTTTCGCAACCGAATTCCACATTGTAACATCACTACTACGACCTAGTAATGGGTGAAACGGCTATAATCCTTAGTTATTTCCCAAAACGGCGGGGGCTTATCCAAGGCGGGCTATGCTTAGCTATGACGTCAGACCCCATGAAATGTTTTGATGAATATTTGATCCGGGACCGAACGTGTTAATAATTGAACAAGTTATTATATATACAATTAGCTTAGCATATGATGATTAGAAATGGTACAAAGATGGCCGCGATAATTACGAAGGAAAGTCGTCTCTTTGTATAAGCCAATTTACTGGAATATTTTAATTAGCTTGTGTGGCTTCTGACTTACCTACCTACTTGTATCCAAAATTTTAAAAATATTTCTCTTTTCATTGAATTTGTGACTGACACGAGTTTTTTTTTTTCCTATGAAAATTTACGAAACCCCACACAGCATTTTTATGTTCTTGGCTCAAGAATCTCTTTGAAAAGTATGGCGCAAAATCTTGTTTTTTTTTTAATAATTATGATTTTCGACATATTTTTAAGTCATAAAGCGGGATATTTACCATGTTTACCATTGTTTTGAGTTTTCGATATTTCGGCGCTGTTGCAAGCGCCATGATCACGGATAAATCCCATAACACCCTGTTTAAGTGTCAATGATAATGTCAGTAACCATGTCAGTTTAAAAACTTTTAAAGAGTGTAACAAGACCCTTAACGAAGCTGAAAGGCACTTGTTCTCCCCGTCATTGCGATCATTTTTTGTTCTAGACCATACCTCCAACGTTCTAGTTACGTAGTAAGTTGCAACTTTTTTATATAATACATGTTTTTAATTTAAGATTTTTAAACACCTCCACGACCCCCGTACTATTGAATCCATCGATCAGCACAATGTTTTGAGTGCGTTACATTGCGTCCTATCGTAAAACGTGATTTTTCACCCCAAAAAAAAAGAGCCGTTTCCCAGCAATATTTTTTGCGTAAAGTTACTTAGCTTGATGTACATAATGCTTGGTTGACGGCTTCGTGACTGTGTATTTTTAAGTCTTCCTCATCTTACTATACATGTAAATAAATAAAGGAATTAATAATAAACTGCTCTTCTGAACCAAAACAAAACCAACAAGTTACAATCTTCCTCTTGTGAAAGTAAATAGTTATTCATTCTTTGAACTCACTGTAACTAAGTTACCTTCCCATATCCCACCCGTTTTATTTCAAACTAGTTAAATATTACTAAAGTTAATTTAAGTTAACGTCGAGAGCATACTGCCAACATAATAACAGTATAAGTTTATTTATTAAATTATTATAATATTGGTGTTTTACGCGTGCACCTTGCTTGGTCTAAAATTATGCTGTAAACTGGAAATTGCAAACTAGACTATATTGTGGGGGAATATCAACTAGTTAATGTTATGGAGAAACAGTTAATCGAGAGGCTGATCGTGTATTTAGTATAGACTAGCTTTTGCCCGCGGCTTCGCCCGCGTGGATGTCGAAAATTATCCGACGGGGACGTACCGAACAAACATAGTTAATCTTCACCCCCCTTTTTAACCCTTCGGGGGAAGAACTATCAAAAACGCTGAGACACGTATAAATTAATTTTCAATCGTCAGCCTTAACACAAAATTTGAAGATCCTAACTTCAAAACTGACGGACTTTCATATAAACTTCCATCCCCTATTTTACCCCTTTAAGGGTGGAATTCCCAAAAATCCTTTATTAGTGGATAGGTACTTACTCTTCATAAAGAACACACCCTCCAAGTTTCATGTCTCTAGGACCAGCGGTTTGGGCTGTGTGTTGATATATCACCCAGTCAGTCAGTTTACCATTTTATATATATATATAGATAGAAGAAGATTATCAGTAGAACGCTATCTAGGTAAACCTTGTTCATACAGATAACATTTTACAGACGCCAGCACATCAAGCTGGTACAATCTGTCAAATTTCGTTAGGTTCTAGGTTGATTTGGAAAATGTGACAATTTCGGTTAGCTTGATGTGCTAGTGTCTGTACATGAGTGAGTGAGCCCGCGATATAGCTCTCGATATTGAAATTACCAAGTATTTTCTACACTCTTCAGTGGACAGGACCAGATGCTTTGTCACAGGTGTTTCAATTGTAAGGAGCTTATATAATACAGGAAAATATCGTGGGATTTAAAGGCTTGAATACTAGCTCGTAAGCGAACGAGGTATCATGGTATGAGTAAATGCTTTTTAAGGCTTTGTCCTGCAGTTTAATAATAAAGCCTGAGATTAGCAAAGGTTGGGGACTATTTCCCTCGTGAGCCGAAACTTCTGGGTAACACTAGTTCCAGAGCCCAGTCTCTACTCAAATTGAAGACTTGCATTATCATATAGTTTACTAGCTAATGCCCGCGGCTTCGCGCGCGTGGAGTATGATAATTATTCCACGGGATTACACTACCGGGATAAAAAGTATCCTATGTGGTAATCCAGGTTATAAGCTATCTGTATGCTAAATTTCATCTGATTCCGTTAAGTCGTTTTTGCGTGAAAGAGTAACAAACAGCCATCCATCACACACAGTCATCTATCCATCCTCACAAACTTGCACATTTATAATATTAAGTAGGACTTTAAACTATAAAATATGTATAAATAACCTAACCACTTCAACAAATTAAACAACATGATGTCCCACGTACAAAGTACCAAAATTATAACGTTCAGCTATAAACGTGAAATTCAGTAAAACAGGATATTGCACGACGCCCAATATTCTGCGGGATACTAAACTTATATTAAAGCTGTGTTTGCACGGGGACAGTCGTTAACCAGGTTATTAATGTGGGTTTTGCCGTGGTCGCGTATGGTCAATTTAAATTGTTTAGGTATTAAAATATAATAGTGTTGCTTTCGATGGGAAAAGATTAGACAGTTGGGGTTTTTTAGGATGATGGTGGAATTGGTGGTCTATTGTGCAGTATTATTCTTAATTCTTTATTGCACACAAAAAATAAGAGAAATACATAATTACAACACATAGCTTATGTACAAAGGCGAGCTTTGCAGCATATATTTTTTTTTGTAAATAAATTGTGTGCTTTACCTGGTCCAAAATAAAATCTTATCAATGGACTCTGCTGCGAAAAGATACTAAAATACTGATATTCAGCTGCATCTGGTTAGACTGGAAGCCGACCCCAACATGGAAGATAAAAGGCTAGGCAGATGACGTTACTGTGGATTAATATTATACTTTGACAACCTGAGCTGTGACTGTGTATAATATTGACTGTACGAGGCATGTTAAAATAATAGAAATAATCATAAATTGTTTTAAGCTTTCACGGTTTACAACCACCGGTTTATTTTCCATCCACCCGCATTCTCCAGTCAACCCGCGATCATGGCGCTTGCAACAGCGTCAAAATATCCCGATGTTTCTAATTATTATTATATTTTTTATTTAGCTCAGAATAATGAACAATCACGGAAGATATCCCTTAAGTGACAGTTTAAGTTTAATAGAAATAATACTTAAAAACACTGTCTTGTCGTCCAAAAGCAAGCATTCCAACTCATCAAATATTTAGTCAAACTAAACAACAAAATATGAAGTTGCCCGGAAGGCGGGAAACTTTGTCACCTCGCTAACACCAGGCTCTCAACGCTAGTGAAACAAAGAGGAACAAAACAACAACTTTGCTAAACATTTGCCAAACAAAAACACCTGTAATTGTAAACTGGCACAGTTTGTTCAGAACGACTCGCTAACGTCCTGTTAGGCCAGTTGCACGATGCGTCTGAACAGGGATTTTGAAATTGGACCTAGAATTTCTAATTTTTAATATAAAATGATTACACCAGTATTCATGAAATACTGCTTTATTATTATTATTATTTTTTCGTATATGACCACATGACATCACTTTGGGCCATAACGGAATACCAGCGCTGTGACACTTGTTTTTAAATACAGTTTTAGTTACAGCCCTATGCTGAGATGTAGGCATTTGGCCTCGTACATGACCTGCCAATTTAGTTTAACGTGTCTTATTTTTACTTTTTTTCTTATGTTTACTTTTTACCTAATTTAGTTTTTTTTGTTAATTTTATCTTTTTGTTTTATTTTTCTTTTTTCTTTTTTTCTGGATGCGAGTCGCACGGGACCGGTCAATGTGGCGACACTTGGGGGAGGCCTATGTCCAGCAGTGGACGTCTTTCGACTGAAATGATGATGATGAGACAAATAAATACTTTTTCTTCTAGGTCCCCAAAGGTTTAGGGAATGTGGGTGCACCATAGTACACCTCGTACTATAGTGCACCCACATTTCCTTAGTAATGCTAAGACTCATGTAATAGGGGGCAGGCCCGTCAAAAGGAACTTCTCAGTAGTGACTGAGAAGTTCCTGCAGGAAAACCTAACCTGTAATGATAGCTGTAAGTTGAATAAATAAGTTATTATAACAACACTTTCCCTCACCTGGATATGAAATCTAGGACCATAAGGTCTGTCTGCTGTGTATGGCCTTTGCCACCAATAGATCAACGAGAACTGGAACTAGAATTCAAAAATTCAACTTCCTATTTTATTTTGTTTTTGGATACAAATCACTGCTATCATTCGTTTCGGATTCGCTAGCGTTGATTTATCTGCACCTGGCGGAAGTTTCCAGGTGACCATTCTCGTTCGTTCAGGAACTGCATGCGATAAACTCGCTGTATGTTGTTTTCGAGGTGTTTCTGAACTATTTGCGGTGCACTCATGGAGCTGGGCTTTGTAGGACACCTCATTAGTAACTCTTCAACAATTTCCTCCTATTAAACTTCAATATGTCCAATTTAATAAAACAAAATAAATCTTTATTTTACAGACACGCGGAAGCAGGGTTTTGGAGATGATAAAACGAGACAACGCTATGCAACACCTGAGCGCGAAAAAGAGAACAAGCATCAAACCCCGTCATAAGTGTCACCTTTAAATAATCTACCCAGAAACACCTTTAAAGGGTAAGACAATAAAATCACCCCTTTTTATCACCCGTCTGTAACCACCCGAAACACGGGGCTCCTAATGGTTGTTCGCTGTTTACTCCAGGACAAAAGCCGGAGCCACGCTAAATATTTTATAATATTTGCTTAATGTGCCCAGCAGCTATTTAAGGGAATCCCTGCTTTATGTACCTCATTATAATATTAACTTTTGTTGGAACAAAGTTGCGGGTTCATACAAAATTCTTGAATATTCAAAAATTGCGAAATAATATTAGGTACTGAAACTAAACTATCAACTTTAGGAAAATGTATTTTAGGCCTATATCTGGACCACCAAAACTAACTACTTACGTAAAAAGACATAAAACGCTTAAGTTACTTGTACAAGTGTAAACCTTAACAGCATAGAATTAAAGTTTCTAATCCCAAAACAGCTTATCTGGTTAATGTTTACTTGCCTAAAGGCTCTAAGAAAATAAGGGGTTCTTAACAGGGTTGTTAAGGAAGGTGCTCTTGTTGACGATATGGGGTTAAGGTAAGGTATAGCAGTAATTATGGCTTGTGTATTAATTAATTTTCATGACGATCCAAAATGGCGGTCTACGCCCGTGCAGAAAATCGCCATTGTACTAAGGTCAAATTATTTGATCTTACGTGTTAGAATATATCGTATTTACAGGTGAATCATATCAACTAGGAAGTAGTTTATAACTAAAAATAGATTCTATAAATCAACCGCAGTAATAAAAAAATTAAGTGGAGGAATAACCAACTATTTCTAGCGCACAAAACAACCTATTTAAGTTTCATTACACCCAAATCTTTTTACTACATCCACAATCAGAAAGGGATGAGTTTAGTCCTTTCTCAGTAGCAGCCCGGGATTTATACCCGTTTGATGGCAATACGCTCGCCCCTATTACATGGGACTTAAACAACTAGCGAAATGGGGGTGTACAAGGTACACCTCTGCCTAAACCTACGGAAAAACAGGCGTGAAGTTCTGTCCTTCATTGGTAACTGCACGTTCAACTTCATAATGAAATTCGTAAACGTGATCGTTATTGCAACATGGAGTCTTTCTTACATCGCCCCTCTCGAAGGGGTGCAAAAATTCCTTTAATAATTTTTGTATGAAAACTGCTCCCTTTAATTATGTCCCTCAACTCCGAAGTTACCAGTTTACGTGAACTAATTAAAGGCAAAGTTTGTTTGTTTTATTAACAATTATTTTCGTAATTACGGTAATTTGTAAGTACGTAAGTCATGTCCTGTTATTTTATCTAAAACTGTTGTCCACCTTATTTTATTTAGAAAATTTTAGAGGTAGTCTTCTCATAGCTGTTTGTTGAAACGCCTTGTTGGTCCTACAGTCTGCATTTAAGACAAAGGCTTCAGTTCTCAGATTAAGCAAAGTATTGCTAATGTCTTTATGACATATGTCTTCATAATCAAGAGCAGTAATATTTGAAGATTATAAATGGGTGCTAATTAAACAAACTTCTTTTTAATGGCATTATTCGCCTCCAAAAAATTAGGTTGACTTCTAAATTACTAAGTCAGCCACAATTAACGAGCATCTAAATAATACTATCCTAGCCACAAGTTATCATCTATGTAAACCACCCTAAATACAACTCAGCATGATGGTTATTTTTTAGCATCTAAATTTTTAACATGCATTCTAACGGTAAACTTCTAAAATACTATTAAATGACACCAAAAAATATATTTATTTAGCTTCTAATTTTTTAGCTCAGTAGGTTTAAAATGTAACATCCCATATTAATTGATCATCAAAATTTTGCTAAAAATGTCATGAAATAAATTAAATGACATCAAAAAATATATTTATTTAGCTTCTAATTTTTTAACTCAGTACGTTTAAAATGTAACTCATCCCATATTAATTGATCGTCAAAATTTTGCTTTACACGCATTCCTTTGGCAAACGCTTCGCTTTACAAATGTTGATATTTAATCATTTATAAATTTTTCATTTAATACATATTTTGTTTCTTTTCGGCAAAATCACGTTTCATCTAAATATCACTTTATAGTAAATATTCTTAACCAGTCACAAAGTTTTAAGCTGTTTTTGTGGGTAGTCTCGTAAGTTTTTAGTGCAGAAATTCATCTAAAGTCCAAGGTAAATAATATCAATATTTTGTAATAGGCATAGTCGATGTAGCCCCGCTGTGCGGGGCTCCCATTTCTGTTTGCAGGGTTTAAAGTAACCTAACCTAACCTAAAGTCGGGGTGCCCCAAGTCCCGAACTCGCTTCATTCGCTCTTGATTCCTAAGTATTTGTTGTTCCGTTAATTAAAATTACCGTTGTGCCTATTTAATGAGTTGAATTTTTATGAGTTCTGTCGTTTCGAGTACTCGCGCCAAATCATGCAGTGGCTATTTTCACGATAAAAGAATATGATGTATTATTTTACATGCTAACTTATAATAAATGATGCTTTCAGTGGAAGTTTTTTGAGGACATTGTTTTGAAGCTGTAAAACGTAAAATGGTGGCGAGTTATAAAATCCGTGGCCGAGTTAGTAAATTAGGTGGCAATGTATAAATAAGAAGGACAGTCACAATAATTGATGATCTTTACTTGACGCTTTCTATAGAATATTTAGATGGCGTTGTAAAAAAGACGAATTAGTTTATTAGAGGCTATGTTATTTTCCCGTTGCTTAGTTATAAAATTAGAAGTTTAATCACATGGCCCATAAATAATTTTGTGGCGAGACTTATAATTTCCCATTATAAATTGATTTGTGTGACATGAAGATAAAAATACAATATCTTAGATAGAGGTATAGCGGTTGGTCGCTGTTCACGTGACCAGAGGGCTTGCCTTTTTTTTGACCAAAGATTCCTTCTGGCCACTTTTCCTATTGACAACGATGTGGACGAAAATTTCCACCCTGAAATTGACGCCCTGTAATTCTTTTCCCGTTTTGTTACTTATTATTTTATCCACATTTTTGATCTACATGTAGTTTGAAATAATGTACATGCATACTGAATTCAAATGAAGTTAAATTAAATTTCGTCGATATATTGGGTTGGTAAAACAAATCTTTTAAGAAGAACAAGTTAAACTAAAAAAATGAAAATTTCCATACCAAAGTAAACTAGACTAGCTCTACAAATATTTTTCACGTCCAATATTGAAATTACAAGTATTACAACCTATAATTTCAACCACAAACTCATTAGCCTCCCTCGTGTTTTATTAAGAATCCGAAATCGCTCGTAAAATTAGTTTTAATGTTCGTATACCGTAAAAGGGCCATAAACTAATTTATGGTGGATGACGTAGCTAGGACGGTAACGTCTGTGGGTTTACTCAATCATAACACGGAGGGTGCTATGATTCATCGATGATTTTCTACAAAAGTGCTGTATCAGTTTTCGTGCAATTAGTGGCGAACTATTTTTCATGTATCATACGCGCTCGGCAAAAGCAAAATACGAACGACGAGGGTTCAATTTTGAAGGATTATCGTAGGAAGGATAAGCGGAGATGAAAATGTTTAAACCTTTGGATGGCTTTTGGCTTAAATACCCAAAAATGTCTAGTTTTTTTACCTGTAGTCTAGAATCGTGCCTGGTCGACGGCATAGACCCCACCTCCTATTACATAGGACTTAAATATAACTGGCGAAGTGTGAGTAACCATAGCCACACCTCTGTCCAACCCTCCGGGAATTACAGGCCGGACGTTATATTTTTTTTTTTTTTAAATTAATTTGCGTCACATTTTCACAAACGGCACGTACAAAAAAAGAATGGCAAACAAGAAATGGAAATAAGTGAAAACGTTAACAGTCACAGTTCGATTGAACACGAAAGGACATGTTTATTATCGGAACGCATCGAATCAATTGCCGTTCAGCGTCGCGGGAAAGATAATGTTGGGGCTATGAAAGCAACGGTAGTTTCGACGAACACCGTTCCGAAAGACCTAAGTAGACTGTTGGAAATATAAAATAACTCATCCCAAGATTAAAAAAAACTCAATGTTAATATTGAAATGTTGCGGAAGGAGTTAATAGAAAACTCAAAACTTTTAAACTCTCATTATATCAGGCGACGACGGACGTGACCAGGATTTTGAATACGTAGTACATATCCAGCCTGTAGTTTCTGTCTACACCAATGAGAAAAGGCGCAAGTTCATGTGTGTTATAAGCCATGAATGTTTCCACTACTCAGGTTCGCTACCACGCGGTTCTAGTCAGTGCCTGTTCGTAGCAAACGCCTGTTTCGTGGCCCCCATCTTGTCGTCAACACCACACCCTTCTGTCATCTTTCGATCGTCTCTATTCACGTTTGAACATTAAATAGATGTTCCAATAAGATAATATTATTTACTGAAGTAAACAGCCTGTTTGTAGAGTTGTCCAATAGCCAGTTTGGGTGGCTGAAAGCTAGAAATTCTTATCAATTCTGATCGACTTTATAATAGGCCAGCGTTAAAAAAAATGTACTGATTTTAAAAGATTTGGACGATTCTCGAACCAAAGTCTTAAAATATTTTAGTTTTTTTTTGCATTATAGTAATGCTTCTGACTTGTAAACCCAAAAGCAAATTACTTGCTTGCTTTTAGTACCTCTTTTAGTTAATAAATGAATGAAGACTAAATATAGTGAAGGGTTAGTTTAGTGAATATTTCGAGTTATTTTGAAAGGCCCAAGTTGCCCAACAGTTCTAAATGAAAAATGAAACCCCGTCCCTGTAACGAAAGCCTCCGCACAAACAAATCGTGTGGGACCCAGCAGCTGATTCAACACTGTTTTTCTCCCCACATGAAAAGAAAAACATGATAACCGAATCACGGCCCTTTACCATTAAAAATAGCAATGCGAAACACCGTGCGTTTCCACTAGAGCGGGCACAAGGGTGGGTAGACATTGGCTTTGTTAGGTAAACGCACATATTGTGAGGAAAATCACGTTCCCTATACTGAATATCTGATTTGGGTTCCCTCAACGTTTTTTGCGTTTTCGAAACCAGTTGCTAGCGCCAAATTTTTGGAGGAGCGGTCTTGCGATTTTTAGTGTCGTGTTCCGTTAGAATTCCATCGTAAATGTGTATTTTGTGAAAGTGAAAGTCTAAAATAGCTTTGATGAGTCGTTTAAATTAATATTTAGTAAAGTAGCGATGGGTGCCTGACGATGGACGGCGCCGATGCCGGCCTAGAAAAAGGTGGCGAGATGACGAAGGCTGGTTCTAGGCGGCGCGGCGTAGAAGAAGAGTACCTGGAAGGATATGGGGGAGGCCTTTGCCCAGCAGTGGGACATATGAATAAAAAAAAAAGTGGTGACTAACTGGTCATAGTAGCCTTTCCGTTTAATGCGAAGATTTGTTTGTTTGAGTCCGCACATCCACGACGGAATGTTTGTAACGTGGCAAAGGCCTATGTCCAGCAATGGACGTCTTTCGGCTGATGATGATGATGAAAGGCCTTAGTGGCAAATAAATTTCCCTGCATTCATTCATACCTTCTCCTAATTAATAAAAAAACCAGCAAAAATAATAAACTCAAAATTAATCACAAAGTTCACAAACCCAAAGCAGACCTTTAAAACTTCTAGAGCGATAGAGGGTTCAAAAAAACCTCTAAAGCTTAAAAAACTTAAATCATTAGCGTGGCTACATCGCGAACGGCCAGACAACAGGTTCTGTTAGCTTTCAAAACAATTTACATTGAGTTTCAGTTTCAAGTGGCTGGCGGAATATTTCGATGAGAAAAATGAACTGTTGCATTGTTTATGGGAAATATTTGCTGGTCATTTCTCGTTCTGTTGCGGAAAATGCGGAGCTCGGGTGTTGTTGTGAAATAAATGATTACGATTATTATGTCTAGAGGTAGAACAGCATACTGGGTAGAATACAGAATAGTGTAATTGGCGCCCAACATGATATTATGATAGTTGTTTGAATTCTATGATAAATAAATTCCATAACATCACGTCTGTAACGGTTATTACGCAGAGGTGTACCAAATAGTGCACCCACATTTCGCCAGTTATGTTTATGTTTAAGTGCCATGTAATAGGAGCGAGCCTATTGCCATCAACCGGGAACAAATCCACAGTCCGTGACTGCTATAGAGAAATTCCTGATGGAAAAATACAATATCACTTTGCCCGACCCGGGAATTGAACACAGGACCTCATGTTCAGCTGTAGCGCTTGCGACTACTAGAACAACAAGGCAGTCGAGTAAATGAATAAAAAGTAAAGTAAAATACTAAGAATTATGAAGGGTAATCACCAGTGCCAGAAAGAGACCGATTAATGGATCTCATTCACACTCCAACCCTTCCACATCATAGAAACACCCCGCATCTCTAAAACCGGAAACCCGGTAATTCCATAACGGAATATTAAAAAAGGGACTTATATCCTGCGATACGAGGCACAGGATACAGCCAGTTTTCAGCTGAAAAACATTTTTCATAATCTGAAAACGGCGGTAAGTACGAGCATTTCAGCACCGCATTACGAGAAGATATGAAAGGCGTATTATTTTTAATCCCGCCATTCAGTGGCCGATTCAGCTCAAAATATTTTTAATGAAAGTTATTTTTGCAGTCTGTTATTTTAGAATAGATTTTTTTTGGAGGTTTTTATTTATTTTGAAGGACTTCTGGGGCTTTCACAACATTCGTTACTAGCCACAGAGTATTGGCAATCATGTCGTGTGCTCGTCAGAGACGTCGAGATGAATTTCGATATCCACAGTGCTTTTACTTTTCGTTTCGTGCTTTTTCAGTCGGTAGGTACTATCGTACATTTGTTATTTCTTTTCTGTTGATTTTTTGGGGTCTTTATCCAGTTCGCTGGGCTGGCTACATCTGTCGCAGCCGCAGGAGCTATGGGCTAAAGTAACCACACAATGGGTCCCAAACAGTAGCAAACGTCAACGCGGCAGGACGAAGAAGGAGATGGCGGTACGAACTCGATTCTTTTCAAAACGGTTGGCGAATAACTGCTATAGACAGGAATAAGTGGAAGGAGGGAAGGGAGGCCTTTGCCCTGTAGTGGGACACAAATGACCAATAATAATAAAATCCAGTTCGCTTCAACAAGGCCTCAGAATTCTTTTTCCATTATTGAGTTCCAGCAAGCACAATGCAATACAACACAATAAATTAGTAGCACAATTAACAGGGGAGGTAACAAGAGCAGTAATCAACTGGCCGAAGGGAACCGCTATGAATGTTAAAAAGCTTCGCTCGCTACAATTCCATCATCACTCTTTTATTTTCTATGTAGTTTTAAAATTGGTGCTATTTGTGGCAGCGTTTAACGGTCATTTTGATTCGTATTGTCATTAGTACGCCATTTTGTTGCGTTACTTGGAATGGGCGTTGTAACTTCAATTTGAAAATCATTTTTCAAAGTTGACCTGGAATGTGATTGGAGATACGAGTTTTATAATACTAATCCAGCAGTAGCCTTCAATACACAGTTTCGATTTATTTCATGAATCAAATCTCTGTATATGGATAAATGTGCCAAATTGCTATTGTATTCAGCTTCACAACAAACAAAGCTCAGTAATGTGGTTTACATTTTCTTTGTACTCCTTGTCGAATATTCTCCATTCTAATATTAAACCCCTTATCGTTTTATTCCATAAAGCTTATAAAATATTCCGTTCCAAAATATTATTACCAGTTTATGATCATCGCACAAGAGGAGTAAACATCTGAATATTGAATTACCAAGCTATTCCAACAAAACATCCTGCCGATGCAGCCCGGGATAGACCTCAAAAGAGTATGAAAGGAAAATTCAGATTTCGCGGAACACATATTGACATTAAAACGCTTTGAACATAAGAATAATGCAAAACACGCTCGCTTCCAAGAACGTGGTAAAAGAGTATAAGTAATAGATACAAAGAATAGCTGTAGAGAATTTTTGTTCAGATTGTAATGTTGGGAATTTTTCGGATAATTTCATGGAACAATTTCTGCTGAGAGGCTTTGTAAATGAAAACGTAGAGAATGTTAAAATAGAAATAGCTAGCGAAGTCTACACTTATTTAGGAGAATGTTTTAATATGTTGCCGCATATTTCCTGGGATATAAATGTAAGGTGCTTAGGTAACATGGCGTTTTATTTTGACATCACAACATGCGTAAGATACTGCTCTAAAGTGAAGGTATTTGTCATCAAGTTTTGATATACACACACAGTATGATGTAGAAGCATCGTTAATAATTAAATACCGCTACTTCTCTTCTACTAGCAACAAAGTCGCGCACAAATAAAATGCAAAGCTACATAGTTTTCTTCAGGATTTAAATAAGTTAGAGCACAGAAAGGTCAATAGACATTTTGCGGCGGCTGTAAACAAAGATTTTATTATCCTAACGTCTTCTTTTCCTAATAAAGACAAGTGATAGCGGTCTTTGCATCTAAATAAGTCCTAACACACGATCTCATGAAAAATCGATAGTGGGTTAAGCCAGGAGCTAATAAAGCCGCGAATTCAAGATAGCAACAGTTTGGCAACACACCATACATAAGTAAGCAACTTTTTACCGTGTTTCTAGAAGGCAACATCTCAAGGACTGAGAGGCCATATCTCCAACAAAATGACCTTCCTTTATAAAATATTCAAAGGCCAGAAGGACGGAATTCTTAGAAATAATAATTATTACACAGTAAAGGCAAGATCGTAGGGAAACAGTACCGGGGGTAATGCCGAAATTTTTATTTCAATAAAAATTTGTCATTGCCCGAGATCAAACAAAAAGAGAAAAAGCGTTGCTGAATTTGATAAGGAAAACCGTTTCAAAGGACTTTGGTTATTCATGAACCTTCGGAGGTTAACATAAATAATAACTTTCTGTACACTAATGTATGAAAGAAATTATTTCCCTTTGGACTGTCGCTTTGGAATTTGGAGCAAATAACATGCTTATTAATAATTAAACAACATTGTTATTATGTATTATATAAACAAATATTGTAATATTTGTTATATTATTAATATTGTAGGCCCGGAAGAAGATGGCGGGACGAACTCCACTCCTTTCACAAGGATTGGCGTTTAACACCACTCGATAGGCATGAGTGGAAGGAGGGAAAGGCCTCCCGCCTTTGCCCTGCAGTGGGACACAAATGGCTGATAATAATAATAGTATAAACAGAACGAGCCTTTGTAAAACGTTCATCGCATTGGTTTGATTTTGATTCGTTTCAAAAGTTACCAAAAAACATGAAATTAAAAACAACAAGAGTTCACGAGCACATCATTGAATTCAACCATGCAAATAACGTAACCGTTTTAACCCTTTACAAAATATTGATATTGAGGGACTTTGTTCAATGTAAAATGGGCTCGTTGCTGTGCAATTTTGAATTTTAATTTCTGAACCGTAATGTTTACTTTCAACTGTCAACAGCCCCGTCGATCACGGAACTTGTTTAATTTAGGCCCGACGCACCTTTGTGATAATAAAATAAAAAAAGTTTTTCCCTACATTTGCCCAATACCCGGCGATAGCACGTCAAAGAGAATTTCTGATGGTGAATTTGATTAAAATGTGGACGGGAGGAAAATAAAGAGTTTTTAGCAGAAAAAGGGCAATATTTATTATTGATTGAGTCTTAGTTATCGATGCGTTCAATGTACCGGTTTTTCGGAGGATGAGCATTAATTATTACATCATGGAAGCTTTGCTTTCGGAATATCCCAACTACCTATGTACTACCTACGCTATCAGATACATGAATGCACAACTTCGCACATACATAAACAAGCTTCAGTCAAAACTGATGTTTGCACGTCGAAATTCAAACCTATAACATAATTAATCCTGAATATCGAATCAAATAGCATTGAAAATAGCTTTCGAAAACCCGTCTCCTCTTGAGCCACTTACCAATGCTAATGCCGGCTTTTAGTTCCATTTGCAAATGTAAATTAGTTGACAGCGGCTCAATCTATGATAGTTTCGTTGACTGTCCCGACCGCATCAGTCTACCTTTATGCGATAATGCTTGGTGTCCCTCAAGGGTCTATAATTGGTCCAGATTTCTTTGTAATGCATATGAATTTGGTTTGATGTTTATGTATAAGGAGCAAATGGGATCGTGAGATTTGTTCGTGTTACGTGTTTGTTTTGTTAATTTTTTTACATTTATGAACAAATTAACATTTATTAATTAAAAACTATTAAATAACCTAAAAAAATAAATAAACTAAAAACAAACTATAAAAGGGCATGAGCCCAGCATAGTTCAGTAACGCAATCTAACAATGATCTGAAAATAAGTCAAGCTACGTTCTGCAATTACCTACTTAATGATCAGTTTAGACATATGCCTTGAAGCTTTCCGCATCGTTGCTCCAATAGAATCCTACTCCCAGTACCATCGCAGCCACTAAGCTTTTAAGCACTAGTGCAGTATGCACTATGCAGCATCATTTATAAAACACAGGAACTAACTAAGAACAAAACTAAACAGTGATAAATCTTCGTTTTGCACACAATTATTCTCGTCTGGTACACGACTTATGTTTCAATGTCTGCCTTCAGCTGGAGCTCGCACTTCATTTGTTCCTGTCGAAAACTCCTAGCTAGCTAGTGTTTGTTTTTAAAACGATCTATTCAAGAGGGCTATTATTGTTCGTATTTTATCTCTGGAAGATGGAGCTTCGTTTCGTGTAGAACTGTCCGAGTAAAAGGAGCTTTATTAATTGAACGCGAGAGTTTCAATGTATCGGTTGTGGTCTTTGACAGTTTGTTGGTATTGGAACTCGGGAAAGTTCATTATTATTGCGAATAGGATCTTGGTTTCTTAGATAAGTAACGTTGATCCTTGAATGTTTGTTATTAATCAATGTCAAATGCGTGCTCTAAATGTTCATTTCGAGCAAATTACTAACCTAACGATTGTCACAAAATTCAACTACACTCAACCAGATTAATACAACATAGTCATGTTGTTTTGGTATCCAGCGAAATTCAAATTACCAAAATTGTTTGCTCGCAAAACAGAAATGCGATACAACAGCCGAATCCCAATCATTAGCTCCTAAATCGAGTAACTACGTTCACAGACAAAGCGTTACCCGTTTGATGGTAGACCACAATTTCACTCACGGACACATTGTAGGTAAGACTGAAGGCACATTGTGGGGTTGTCGCATTACGAAGGACCTCTTACTACCCCTCTTAACGGTAATTAGTTTGCGACCTTCCTGATTCAAAGGGATGAATGCAATGTTTTACACCAATAGTTTCTAGATTAAGTTAAGTTTGTGAGTAATTGAAAACGTGAAATAAATCAAGTAGCGTTTATCGTGTTTGGCTAAAAAGGAAAATTTTCGGCAAAGTTTCGAGTGAGGCGAAGTTTCTTTCGTAAATGGGTTTGCCTTCAGTTATTATTCAGTTGGTTGTTCGTAATCTTCGCATTATTTACCGTTATGTTGATTTCATTGTTCCTTATTTAGGGAATACTCCAAAATTACCTGAAAAAAGAGAAAATGGTTTTAGTACTTACGTTTGAATTATTTTGACGATAAGACACGCATTAAGAATTACAGACAAAAACTTTTCAAAAAGAAAACTCGTTACGAACTTTCATTTGGTTTACCAATGAAAGGATTATGAAAATAATAAGCTAACTTTATAGAAGTATTTATTTATCTGAGAAATGAGAAAAACGTTGTGAGGAAAGTTTTGAGTAAGATTGTTGATGGCTATAAGACTAGAGCAAGACCATAAAAACGATGGATGGAATGTGTGAAGGATGATATGGCTAGAAAAGAGATTTCCGACGAGAGTACGAGTAAAGACCCCAAATAAATTGGAATAAGGGCAAGAGAATGATTATGATAGAAGTTTTCATTTAATCAAAAGAATTTTTGGCCTTTCCAGGAAACAGCATACAGCACGACATAAATAAGATGACAGCAAAATCATAGGTATTCATACCAGCCCAAAAACCGCACCACCTTTATAAAAATATACTGTTGCGTTATACCACAGTATCTATTACGGTAATGGAAACCCATATTGCTTCAGCACGCCAATAAACCGTCCCGTGACACTAAACCTTATGAGCCGGGTCCCTGAATTATCTACGACAGCCGTAAACTTTGTTTCGTCATGCGCTGGGTATTGTCCTTTATTTTCTACTTTTCGTGGCCAGAGATAGTTTTATTGAATTTAGTACAAGCACGCTAGGATAAAGGCTCATTTTCAAGATTGGAGGATTCAGGATAGTGCTTCAAAACATGTTGAGGCAAGAATTTTATTCGATTTGGAGTTTAAATTATTCTTGGTCTGTCTAGTCTTTTAGAAATGAATTCTTTATAACTTTACCAAAACAAATAGATACGAGGGTACGGGTAGGTACTCTCGTATTATATTTCTTTTCTGACTCAGAGAAATGAAAGACTTTTTTATTATTTCATACAGTTTTACTTGGTTTTATTTCTTAAATCTGTAGAAGGCTTGACATTTACCTACCCAGAAAAAACCAGGCATGCAGTATGAGCCATTTCTACTTCAATACATTTCGGCGCAAACCAGTTATATCTGGTCGAATCCGCCGCAAATTGGATTGGACCGCATTGGCGTACCGCGACTTTTGCATCGTAACGTTTATTTTATTTATTTTCTACTCTACATGGGGAGCACCATGATTTTTACATGCCGTCAGAATGTTGTAGAATATTCAACGTGTCTCCGAATTTGTTTAGTTTAATATACTCAATATAAAATCTTGTAATGAAACTTTAGATTTCGTTTTGGACTAGGTAGAGGGAGCTGGCTTTCAATGTCGTTAGTCAGTAAAAACCCAGAAAAAGGTCATTAGTTTCCAAACATTTTCTAAGTTTTCAACAACTGTCATGGATGAGTCTATTGCTCATAAAACCGTGATGGACGTTACACATAAAACAAAGTGAACCCATAGAACCCTTCGGCCGAGGCTGGCAGTTAGAGATACATACATAAATCCTTGAGACGGTTACCGATGCATCTCAGAGTACATTTAAATTACCTCGGTATGCACTAATCTATCATGTCCCGGACTACGATTTAGAAATGGCACATGAGTTGAAACATCTCATGTAGGATATTGATATTCACTACAGAGTTCTGGACGTATAACGAGGCTTTGACCCCCCATTTGAATACACAAAAAATATGAAAATAATATATTTTAACCGGATTGTTCAGTAGCACAGCTTTTAAACAGTTCTATATTTTGCATACGCTGACATGCTCCGTAATAACAATTTCCAGGATTTCGCTTGCACAGAAAACCTCATTTTATTTACAAAAAAAGAATAAGCACGAAAAACTAAAAGCAGATTCACACAAAACTCGTGGTCGAGTAAAATTGTAGCCGCGGCGTCCTCTTTAGCATCGCATCGTTTCCATTTTGTATCATTTTAAGATATTTTATTACCTTCCCCGTCAGCGTCAGTTCCACGTCACGTTTCCCGTAAAATTTAATTTGTCACAAATATGCGGTAACTTTATATGCTGACAAAGAGGTATGAAAGTTGCCGGTTAAAATTCAGGACCCCTTTTTTGCTGTCGTCGGGGCAAAGTGATCGGTCGCTTTTATTTTTGTTTTCAAGAATGGTAATATGTTTCCAGCCGTAATCAAATCTACAACGAAACGGTTTTAAAATTAATTTGCAAAGCTGTCGTTTCATGAAATATTTCTTAACGGTTACTTTATTTTGGGATTTTTGTGTTTTATGGGTTGGAATTATTCGAGCCCTGGCTGGAAAAAATGACAACGGCGTTGTGTTGTGTAGGCATTATGACCAAAAATTAATTCAATTTTAGTAATAGGTTTTTAACTATAAAATTGCCGTTTTTTTCCCACATTTTGTTCTGTTTGTAACTTTGACGTATAGTTATATTTTTTACTAATTCCAGTTTTATTGGATTCATTGTTAAATTACGTATCTTTTAGAGTTTAAAAACCGTACTAGTAGTTGCGTATTATCTCATAGGGTAGTGTGGCAAAACACCTGTTTCAATGTGCCGTCGGTTTCACTACTTCAAGTAGACTTTTTGTCGTAGACTGTGTTTTGAAAATTTAAGGTACGCAGTGCAGCGCAGCTTTTCTCACTCTAACTATAGTTTGCAATTGCATCATACATGATTCAGAGGTTTACAAGAAAAAAAAATAGTATGAAAATATCACTTTTCACGAAATCCTCCATACAAATTGTCAATTTCATACTTTAACCCCCAATATTATTATGTACAGAAAACCTCGTCATAATTTTCTTAACAAGAAAAACCTCTGACATTCCCAAGTACGACAACTAACTTCACCGATTTCTGAACGACCAACAAAACAATAAGTTATTTCAAATAATTTGCTCACAAAAACAGGACAATAGCATCAGATGAACTGCTAAGACTGTCCAGAATAGGTCAGCGTATTGTTCCCTTGCCCTTTGATAGGATTATTGTCAAACGCTTTTGTCTACCGTACCTTTGTGAAGTTTACGCTGTGAATGCCGCCATTGTTAATTAAGGTACGAAAGGTACGAATTTAGGCAGTTTTGATGGCAGGAGAGCCGAAACTGATGTTGGGAGAGCTTTTTAAACGTGTTTTAAACAGCGAGCTCAACTCGATACTGATGATTCGATGTTTGAAAGGTAGTCCTTTGATGTTGTTAATTTGTTCCAGAATTTTCGAAGGATTTAGAAAAGGAATAAAACAATACAAGTTCCGAAATTGCTTTTTGACAGCCCTGACGTCCGTCATTCAACTTTCGCCGAAAAAGCTTTCGAACGTGAAATTAAATTCATGCAGAAAATGTGTGTATAATAAAATTACACGTACTGTTTTCCAGTGTCAGGGTATTTTAACATAATCTGTTAGAGGACTGGAATGAAATTGAAACGGTTGGAGTGATACGTTTTACAGTACTTACTAGTATTTGGCAGAATTAATGCAATATTATGTTGGATAGTATACAGGTTACATTCGGAGTTATTTACTACACGGACCTTGCATAAACTAGAACTTTCCGTGCGTTCAAGCGTTTTTGCGGTCAATGTAGCGACACTTGGGGGAGGCCTATGTCCAGCAGTGGACGTCTTTCGGCTGAAATGATGATGATGATGAAGCGTTTTTGCCATGCCTATTACTGGAATCAAATGTAACAGCTCACAACTCAGGACCCATTAATGATAATATGTCTCCGTGGTGCTAGGCAACTGGGCTTAGCCCAGTTGTAAATGTCCCTTTGTGCCTATTGGCCTTTTTTCGTTCTGTGTCCTGCTGATATGGAGGGAAGTGGAAATTATGGTTTTCCTACTACTCTATAATTTTCTGATTAATTTCGTTGCGGAATCTAAGATTTTTTATCTGGGACTTCGTCGAGCTTCATTGTCTCGGCGCTTTTCTGGTGGTCGCCACTGTTGATTCTGGGTTTCAGGAGTTAAAGTGGTTTGGGAATAGTATGCTTGACCCAAAAAAAAAGTACATACCAACCCATCAAAGGAAATGAAAACCACATCAAATACGCCAACCACAATGGACAAGATTATAATCAGCTTGTATTTAGAAAGAGATAGAGAAGAAAGGAGAGACAATTTCAGTTTGTCTGCGCAGTATGATCTCACAGACAATAACCTTATGTCCATGATTGTCATTAGTATCTCGATGAGACACAGCAGCCAACCAGACCTTGGCTAAAGCCCTTACAAGAAAAGATAATAATTGAATGGCGATATTTCCCCTGTAATGCCCGAAGGGTTAGGCAGAGGTGTCCTAATATGTAATAGTACACCCACATTTCGCCAGTTAGGTGTTTTTAGGTTTGTTCTTTTGGTTGATGGCATCAGGGGCGAGCCTATTGCCATCAACCGTGCACAAATCCACAGTCCTTACTCTGCTACTGAGAGATTCCTGATGGAAAAACTCAATAACACTTTGCCCGAGCCGGGAAACGAACCCGGGACCTCATGCTCAGCAGTCGCGCTAGCGATCACAAGATCAACTTTCAATTTCTTAATCTTTGTTGTTATTGCATTATTCAACTTAATTATTATTGACATTCAACGGGACTGACAAGCTTCTCGGTACTTTAAATGTGAATCCATTACATTTAGTGAGTTTTCCGTTTCATTGTTATCTCTGATAGAATGTCCCTTAATAGAATGTACTAGAACAAATAGCATTAACGAAAACCAGTTTCCAAGCAATTAAAATCCCTCCAGATTGTCAGGGGAAAGCAGTAGGGGGAGGTCCTACAATTCAATAATGTATTTCGGGCTATCGGAAATTGTATCAAATCCCGATGCTGATTACATTTCATATGTATGCGGCCATCGTACATTGATCCGTGTTGTTAGTACCGTTCAAAGCCAACAATATTAACATGTCGTGGAATGTGCTATTGTAATCATTTAGATTGTAATTAGCTTTGTTGTGGGTTGGCGCATATGTTTAGCGTGAACATGGAGATATGCTGATGTTTATTTTCAAACAATACGCTATACTGCTGGTAATACAATAATTAATAACATGGTAGATTACCAGGTCCCGGCATGTAAAATTGGGGTTTTCCATTAGGAATTTCTCAATAATTATTAGCCCGGAGTTTGGAAGTTGGCGGTGTGATACCCCAGCGCAGAGGTAAGCGTGTTTTGCCGTTGGTACTGCGCCTGATCTCTCTCCGGTTCAGTCAGATTGCTGTTCCATCGGACTATGAGAGTGAGAGCGCCTCTGAGGACTATTCTCCACTGAAATTGGCCGCCATGACAGAAAATGGTCAAGAGGACTGTAATACAACAGCGTAAAAAGATGTCGCAAACACAAATTCATTTGTTTAGTGGTGTGGTCGGCACACTCTGGCTCGTCAGCCATGTTCCTATTGATTAATCCATTCACTACGGCATAAGATATTCTGTTGAAGCTGGTAGCCGAATTTGAAAGGGAATCAGTTATGAGGCCATTGATTACGATGAATAACCATGGAACGATAATAATGAGGCATTGACGTTAAATATGCCTTCCGCCGGGCCGAGATACATGTTTAAAAGCGATACTGCAACAAGATCTTTAGACTTCTACAACCTATTAAAATATTTCACATCTACCAATATGCACTGGACCAGCGTGGTGGCTGGTGGTCCGCTCCTTTTCAGAAGTAGAAGGCCTGTGTCCCAGCAGTGGACACATTAAAGGCTGATTATACAACTATTTTGGTCTAGTGGCCACGGAGCCTAGATTTGTGCCCGGTTGATGGCAATAGGCTCGCCCCCTATTACATAGGACTTCAACTTAACTGGCGAATTGTGGGTGTACCATTAGGTACACGTCTGCCTAACCCTTCTGGGATTACAGGCGTGATGTTATATTATACTATACAAGTATGGAGTTAAATGGCTTAAGTACCAGAATAAACTCCAAACGAAATAAATTTCGTGTTAAAACTAATTATGTTACTAAGTTGCAAACAATTAACAATAACCATGATTACATCAGAGATAAGTTAAACACACAGATACGACACGCAACACTAAACAGTTAATTTAACGGAACCATATTTAACCTATCTCTATAATTAAGGTTTACCGGATTACGTGTTTCATTATGGTAATTATCAACTAACCGCGGGACAGGCTCCATGTAAACTGTTATTTATTAACCTTCAGGTTTAAGCTATAAAATTATTTTATCGTTAGCTGTTGAAATTATATGAGAGTGTCCAGTTTCAGTCTGTAATTTTATGGTGAATTTAATAATTTTTACGCGAACTTATAATTAGCCGAAAATTTAATAACTATAAGTTTAAGAGCTGGCGTCTTTTAATATAGTATTTGTAAACTTTGACGTGAATATCGCTAAGAAATAATATTAATTGTCTGCATAATTAGAACCTCACCTTCTAATTCTGCTGACTGGTACGGCTAATTAAATCTTCACCTTTTAAGTACTTTTGAGGACCTTGACGACGGCTTTCAAAATGCCTTAACGAAAAAACAGCACAAAAGAAAAATTAACCATCAGCTTTTACCTACGTCAACTACACGAATGGTTTCTTGGAAAAAACAGCCAAAACAAATGACAGCTCCCTCACTTTTTAAAAGCAACAAAAAATAATTTCCAATACGCCTCCACTCACTTTATTGTTAAAGCATTTAACCATTAACATGTCTGCAAAATTTTTGCCTTAGCGTTAAAAAAAAAGGTCATCTGTCAAACCGCCATACTTGTCCCGGCGTAAATTAAAAAGTTCACACTTTGCCGTTTCACTTCTGATATCCTTATTCTGTTTACGTACACTGGGCCCAAGTATTTGGTTTACAGTTTATATGTGTGGGTGAAGTCATAGTTATGCACACAAACACAAAATAAAACGAGCGAGCTCAGTTTTTATTAGTGTGCGTGTGGCACATCAATTACCATATACCAATATATAGTCATCATTCACTTATGATGCTGAAGGAGATATAATATTTTGCATGATGTTAATATAGCAATCCTGGCACAATGGCTATCGTCTTTGGTCACTGAACGAGAAGTCGTAAGTTCAAATCATGCATGCAATAGTATATTATTTTTCTTTTTGTATTCATATTTTGTTAAAACATTACTTAAAGTAGAATTTATAACAATTCCAACGTTTGAGACAAACATTGAACTCTCAGGCTATTTGATTTTGACTGTTTAGACAACAACTACCGACAATTTAAAAATATTGTTTTCAAACACCTTCATTTATAAAAAGTGAGCATTCTTACTTGTCAATCTACGAGTATTTGCATTACTGAGTTTATTGATTACTACTCTTGAGCATGTGTGTGGTTTTATTTCTGTGGATCCAACCATGCAACATTTATCAATGTTCAAAGAGGTGGAAATCGTTGTTTTGGATGAGCAAAACGTATCTATATTCTGTGAAATTGTGAGTGTAAATGTGGTGCTGCCTAACAAACGATGGGACACTTTATATCGTGTCCTGCCTGTTCTGTTGTTTGCTCCTGTGAAATGCATCACAGGACGCTACTGAAAGAGCCAAACTCGTCGCCAAATTTTGGGCTGACTCAATTTGAATTGTTATCGATTAGCGTATCGATGAGATGAAGTGAAATTACAAGGCGCTTAATGATATCGGTGAGTAACAGTTAGATATTACGTTGATATTATACCTACTTCACTTTAACTAACTCCTCTATTCTCTTTATTCCTAGTAAACATTGAAAGGGATGTTTACTAGGAATAAATAATTAATGTAACTTAAGTGCAATACCTACCATAGTTATAATAATATATTATCATAACTGAATTATTATAGTTTCTTTTTTTTAATTTATAATCGTATGATGATTATGATAAAATTAGCTTGGTCTAAATTTAGCTTGATCTAGCCTTTAGACAGATTAAAGAAAAGCCTTTGAATAACGTAAATAAAAATAGATTATAATGTTTGCTAATGTCAGTGTATATCTTATATTTATGTATTGTATTATTATAAGTAATATTAATTAGGTATATATAAGTATATTGAATAAACATAGTGTATATATAGTATAAAAATATAGTGTTTATTTATTATAATATTAGCTATTATTATAAGTATTATAAATACTGTTTTTATCCACAGGGGAGAACCGTGCAGTTATGGGTCCGCCGATATGCGTATTTTGGAGACGTAGAACATCTTAGGCCAAAACCAAAGGCAAATTCATCGACTCGACACTACGACATCGTGGCAAGGCACAAGGCTGATCCCTTCTTGTCCACCCGCATAAAAGTGTGCTTACAAACTGTGAGATCTCATGAGCAGAAGGTTACAAGGAGTAATAGAAAACGAAGGATTGCCGACTCATTATTAGTCGAATTTATATTAATTAGTAGACGAATATGAATCTTATTTTTATGCAAATAATGTTCATATTTGTTAAGCAAATTAGAACAAATACAAAACTTAGTAATAAGTAGGTAGGTATAAAACTTTTTTTTAAAACCACAACTCGTAAATTATTAAAAAGTATGGTGAAGTGATGTTATTGTTATGCGATTAGAAGTTGTCATAATTTCTTACTATCTAACATGTTGATTCACTTCACCTCTAATTTTACTTTGATTCAATTTATATACCTACCTACTTTGACAAATTATTTACGTCAATCCTTACCAATAAAAAACTTTGTATTTGTCAAAAAAACAGGTAAACAACAGTGTATTAAATCATTGTATCGGCCACACAAGTTTTTTTTTCTAACATACAGCCCCCACCAAATTGAACCTTAAAACAACCAATATAAGAAAGGAACATATTGGAAGAAACGAGACGGATAATTTGCTAATGACCCAAGCGATGAGCTAAGCAAACAATAGCAATGTTTATCTAATAAAAAAATCAAATTATTTCATTGGTTATATTTAGTTACTTTTTGCTTGAGTAATTTTATTGGCCACAAAATAAATTTATTAAAAAACAAAAAGTAAAAAGTAGCAAAAATAATTCCTCAGTTAGGTTCGAACTCGCGTCGTCGTGGTTAGATCACTAGCTAACGCAAGCGCTTACACCAATCGGCTATGGTTACCATGTTAAGTTAGTATAAAATGTTGGGCTTTATTGTAAACTCGTTTATATTATTTTTACTAGATTACCCGACAAGCGTAAAGATAAAAAAAATAAACCCCGTGTAGGGTACAATATGTTTACTCACACAATAATAATGAGCGGCTGTATGAATATTACCGGCTCGTACAGCAAGTCAAGTTAATTTTAATTTTGTGTTTGTGTGCATAACTATGACTTCACTCACACATATAAACTGTAAACCAAATACTTGGGCCCAGTGTACATATGTGGGAAGAAAGTTGCAGGACATAATAAATCATTTACGAATCTCGAGTATACTGCGAAAAGAGGAAAATACTGGTAAACTGTTGCTTTTGCAGTGGCGCTTGGTGATAGTATCAACCTTCATACGTGTATTTAGGTACTTATTTTCAATGTCGATGAAGCAACCGAATTGAATTTGAAAACACACATCGTATCATGCATGTAATTCTCGAATGGTTAGGCAGAAGAGCTGTACCCACATTCCACATCGCCAGTTATGTTTAAGTCCCATCTAATAATACTTGCCTGACCTGAGAATCGAATCCAGATCTTATGCTCAGTACCATTAGAACAACGAGACAATAGAATTGTGAAAACATAAAAATGGGATTCTTTTCATTTCAGCAAACTTCGTCGAATCTTGCTGTTTCATTATCAATGTGTGTCTAAGTTATCCCCAAAATATTGATACTACGCTGCATCGGACTATTTACTTTTCATTAATTTCCATAGAATTTTGAATTGATTGAATAGACCATATATTTGTTTTGAACGATTCTATTTGATCGAATTCCAGTATGCATTTCACAAATAAACACAAAGTTCACAAATTATCAACCGCAATGTTTATTTCATAGAAACAAACATACAGTGAATAAAATTCAGGTAATTAAATAAATATTTTATTAAACCAGCAGTTGGTAAATTATTTACTCAAATTAGAGAATAGTAGTGTAATACTTTGTTATTGATTCCAGTACATGACATAAAATAATGCCTAAATCTCCGAGGGTTTAGTTAATAGCTAGAGGTGATTTCAAATTCCATGTTTTGACCTTTTCACCGCCATGGACTTCAATAGAAGTTCCAGATTTCCGTGCTAGCAGCACCACGACTTCATCAGAAACTCTTAATTTTTAACTACCTATCAACCATAAAAGTACTGTATTTAAAGCGTGTAAATCTCATTCATCGATATGACGGTACCCTCATCACTTCTGTTTACTGTATATTTCGTTACACAATTATAGCTTGGCGCTGGCGAAGCATCGCGTTCTGTGTACGTTGGCGGTGAAAAGGTTAATATCCAGAATTTCGTAAAATGACCTCATGTCACTTATCCATGGAAAAAGACTCCGTGATGAAATAGCGCCTCTGTTGCATTTCAATCCTGACCCTGTCGAGATAGGAAACCATACAAAAATAAAGAAAGACCTAACCCTTACTATTAATACTGCCGATATTTCGGCGCTGTTGCAAGCACCATGATCACGGATAAACTGAAGTTATCCGGGTGTGTTAGTTAAGCGGAAAAGTGCCGAAAAAAGTTCGCGAGCGGACACAGTGAGTTTCGTGTGTCGGGAGCAGAATCGACTTGCGAGTGACAGTGGTAGCGGTACTGAGTGAAAAAAACGAACAAGAAAGAGGGTAGACCGATTTGTCTGCTCATAAACACCCACCCGCAATAACTTCAGTTTATCCGTGATCATGGTGCTTGCAACAGCGCTGAAATATCGGGAACTCATAACAAACAGTAAACATGGTAAATATCCCGTTAGTATTAATAGTAATGTTAGTGACCATGATAGTTTAAAATCTTAGACCTAACCCTTTATCAAATAAAGTCCCATAATCGTAATAATCTCTCTCTTAATAAAACTTAAATCCAACACCATTTCATCAAGTACCAAACTCAATAAAACGGTCTCTTAGCACTCAAAAGCACTTGAAACATAAACAAAACATTCGTACCACGCACCAGTCCATAAATTAAAAGCTCTTTATTCGCTCCCAATCGTATCTGATCCGACGTTCATATATTTTATCCGGACGCCGAGTGAATACTAAGCGACTTCGGAAGTTGTCGGAGCTGATCGAAGGCGCGAAAACTGTTGAATAGTTTGGTAATGATGAAGTTCTGTTTAGTTCACTTAGGTTTTGTTACTTCTATTTACTAAGCCAAATTATAACAATATTAAGTACATTTAAATAAATTAAAATAACTTAAAGTTACTAACATAACAATACAATAAAAAATGGCGTCAAAAAAACTCCTCAACGCTGTCTGGTAATGTCCCCAAGAGACTGGTGGCGCGCGGCGTTGCCACGTTGTATGGCAACGCTAAGCCTCTGGCCGAAGTAAAAGTCAGCCCTTGGATCACGGGAAGTGTCATCTAAGCATTTTGTAATTTCCTTGGAAGGGCTGTGAGCACTCGGGCCTGTTCACTTCTTGGTTATCAAAACTAGTATTGGTATACAGCCGCAATTATAGGGATTCTAAGCCCTAGCGTTCAAGACAGTACGCAAAAGTAACGTGTTGCAAACTCAAATCACCAAAGAGTAGGCAGCAGAATATAGCACCAGTACTTCGATGGTGGTCCATACATGATACACGACGTTACTATTACTAAACGCGTTATTAACCAGACCTATCAATACTTGGTACTGCGGATTCGGTTAGGGTAGATTAAAACTTTTGGTTCATTAGTAAGATTGATCGAGTTTAGAAATACTTAATAGAAGTAAAACAACGTAAGACAGAAGGTCTTATGTAATTTATAAACCGGAAAGAAACGTTAAAGGACGCCCTCGAAGTGGGCAATAATTTTTTTACTCCGTTCTTCGGCCACAATACTGTCAAAGTTATGACATATTCTTACATTTCATTTTTATGAGCTCATCATAAAAATAAGCTTGTTTACCTGCTCGATGCCAAAACACGCCTACATTATGTCGGCCGCTGAATTAGATAATGTGGCCAAGTTTTTCTGAAAAGATTATTACAATTTTAGGCTCTTACGAAGACTTGCACTTGTGCCAAAAATTTTGTAGATACTTTGAAAACGAATTGAAGAAGCTATCTGGCGAAAAATAGTAGCCATTTAGTCATAATATTATGAGTCTTATTTGTAAGAAACTTTCAAACCTACCATAGCTGTTTAAGCAATTAAAGCTTTTTTAATCATAGTCAGCGATACGACTGTTCACAACCTTATTTACTCCATTACCCAAAACCACTTTTAAAATAAATCTAAACCAAACTGACCTTTATTATCTAACAGGTGCATCACTCTGTCCATACTTTAAATGCTAATGTGTGACATTGAGGTAGGTCGTGATGGCATTCGCAGTTTCGCACCTCGTTTTATAGCTTATAAATATTATAAAACTTTTATCGTTTATTGAACCCCGTCAATAAAGGCATAATATCTTAACACCAGATCGCTTTTAGAATGTAAATGAAGACTGGCAGGTACGATCTCTCTGCTCTCACATTTAACATGTCAATTTTCTCCAATTTACAGTTTGAACATTCTTTGATTTTCTGTTCTATTTGGACGACCCATTTTTCCATTGTAAAAAAATATAGATTTCGGCAACAGTTGTTCGAAAATAGTTATAATATAACAGCATATATTACATCCCACTGCTGTAAATGATGCCGTAACGTCTGACAGCGGAGAATGGAAGAAGAAAACTTGTTGCGCCGACCCCAAATAGAATGGGACAAGGGCAGGAAGATGATGATACATCCCAAAGCTGGGACAAAGGCCTACAGAACGTGGGCTTGTTGGTTGGTGTGTTGAGGACATTCCTGTTTCCGAACGATGTTTTACTTAGCCGTCTTAAGAAATGGTGGTGATTAAATAAATTACACATGATAGGCCTGCCTGGGTTTAGGCCTACAACTCTGTAAATTGGGTCCGTTGCCATTAGGCTACCGCTGCTCAGCCTCAGCAGCTATTATGTAATATTTGTCAACAAAATCGGTCTCCGTGACCACTTTCCGAGTTAAAAGCTCTTTCATTTAACTTTACCTTCACAATAGGTGACTATACATTTAATCACCATAATTACAAAAACTTTTCATACAATTTCTAAAACAAACAGACTGATACAATCTGTAGAGGCACACGCATTCATTGTGATGACGTCACCGGCGCACGCGCGGCTTTCCCGGACGCAATTTGCGTGTGAAGCTCCCCCTATCTCACGCTCGAGCAAGTACACACGTGCCAGTTGCACAATATCCAGCGCTGGAGTGTCTGTTTTGTAGCGATGCAGCGGCTTAACTGTATGTGTCATCGCATAATTGTAAGGCTTGTGGTTTTGTGTTAATTTACAACTCAATTTATACAACATAAAAGGATGTTGCCTTAAGCGCACGCGCTGTTCAGGGTTTCATTGATCTACAGTTATTTAGTAAAGATATAAGTTCAAGTAATCTCTATCTGCGAAACTGCTCACAAATTTTCAATTAATATTCTTTAACTCATAGGAAGCTACACCACTGCCGAGTTCTATAGCATTAAGTTGTAGGTAGCCTAGCTTATGCCCGTAGCTTTGCCCGCGTGTATTTCGGTAATTGTCCCACGGGATCGTACTGCCTGGATAAAAAGTATCCTGTAATAAACAGGTTATAAAATGTACAAAATTTCATCCAAATCCATTCAGGAGTTTTTGGGTGAAAAAGTAACAAACATTCATCCTTACAATCTTTCGTATTTATAATGGTAGTAAGGGTAATTTTAATTTCACGTGCACGAAGATTCGGGCAGAAACTAGGTAGTGTCCTTTCTGATCTTCGAATTCAGTTGAACTAAATCAGGTGATGCTTCACACGAAAGGGCAATACACAATTTGTATTATTGTTTCAAGTCAAAGCACTGGTTGAAATTTAAGTTTAATCGCAATAGATAAGCCCAGTAATAAAATACAGGAACTACATATTACAAACAGCAGCTGTAGACGCACATGCCGTGTACGTGACACTGATACAGCTGATTTAAGTCTCGACACACGAAACCTATAACTGTACAATATAATTATTAATTTAGATATTGAATTCGTGACAGTTTAACAACCTATCTTCCATTATCTAACACTGTTATCTATAAGCTATAACAACTTAAAAACTTACTCCATAAATCAACGAACTCATGCACAACAATTAAGAGTTTCTTGAACGGCCATAAAAGCAAAATGATTTATGAACAAAACACATTTTTATGAACATCCATCTAAGCCACTCACGTACAAAATCCTTGTATTAAGAACTGAACAAAACATCCATATTTCATTATTTAACGGAGCTCTGTAAAACTCTGTTAAAGACTTTGCAAAAGTTTCTAAAGTCATCGATCAATTTTGGCCATTTCCCCTAAAACAAACATTTTAGACGATCGATCTAGTAAACATAGAGCTGGGAAGTTTGTTGGTGTTCCTGTCAATCGTGATTGATGTCAATATTTAGTTTGATTAGATTTTACATTGTGTTCAAAGTTATTTATAAAATTAATTACAGTTCAAGTTTTAAGATGCTGTTTACAAATTGGAACCGTTCATGCGAATTCGCTTCGAACAATTCGGTAACTTCCTACTTGCAAAAACGAGCAACCTTTAAAAATCACAACATTCTCATGACTTGTATTTGAAACGCGATGTCGCTAGTAAGGCCATTACAAACTTCTTAGAAGCGAAAATGCATTCTGCTACTAAACTTGCCAGTAATTCTTAAAAAAAAGCAAATCCCGCTGCTCCAAATATTTTAAATGAATTCACACACTTTTATAACGTTCCAAAAATTCCAATAAAAATAAAACGGGCTGTTAAACTTTGCGATGAATAACACTAATTCTTTAACACTTAAACGACAAACGCTTTACGATGGCCAAAACGTTCTATTCGAATTTATCTTAAACAGTTTTAACCCTTCCAGAGAGTTCCTTGAACGATTTACAGCAATTTCAATCGTCAGTATTTGTCTTTTATGGGACATTTACTCGTAAAACTCATTTAGTGTTTATTACTGACCCATAACATCAAAACTGATGGGTTCTTATGGGGAAATTGGCAGCTGTTCGCATCAGGGGATAGTAGAAATTGATAGGATCGATGCTAATCGATCACATAATTAATGAAGTATTTATTCTTTTTTTCAATCTGTTTCGTGTTTTATGTCTATTTCTAAGTAGTGACCACGAAAGGCCAAGAACGAATAGGTTTCTTTCTATAATTGCTTTTATTACTTACACTTTTCTCAATTAAAAGTAAGAAGAACTACTCCAATAAATTACTACGTGATGTCGCTACAAACACGTACCTATGGCTAAACGAAAACAAACGGTCAACGGCACAGTATGTTTTAATCCGAGCAAACTTGAACAAGATGATGATATCGGATTTTGGCCCTAAACTAACATCGCAAAAGGGACTCCTTGATGCCGTTATCGGGATCTATTGGATTATGTTAGTGTTAGCATATTTGACTGAGCAATTTGTGAATTGAATTTGGCTAGTCAAGAGTATGATGAGACAGTTATACTCTAATCACCCGAAGTCACAGAACGGATAAGATTTTCTTACGCGTTTCCTTGTATCCCATAAGGAAGAAGGTGGACAGGATCCTTCGTTGAAAAAGGTAGGACCAGACGGGTGTTTTGTCTGGTGGGCTACTGCCTGGCGGTTGTGGTCGGGTATCCGAAGATACCTATTCTAATCGCGCGATGCAGCTTTTTGCGTGACGTCAGGACGAACAACACCAAAACTTAATGACTATCAAGACTTGGGCGCAGTTTCATTTATAATTGTATTTCCCAACCTTCAAGTCCTAACATTCACTTAAAGGTGAACAGAACTAAAACTCCACAACAATTAAATGCGATGCGAACTAACCAGAATCGGGTTAATAGACATGAAAGGTGAGCGGCTGACATTTTGTTCCAACGTTTGTTCGTGAAGGTCTTAAGGAATATCTCTACCATTTCGACGGCACGGAGAATCGATGTTTATGTCAAAAACCTTCAGACTTGCGTGGTGCTAGGTTTATTTGTTTTATGTATTCAGGTTTCTATGTTTCATCATACCTACTGCCATTTGATGGTAGGGGAAGGCTGGCTCCAAGATAAACTTACAAGTTTTGGAAATGTTTGATTCATTTAACTTCCAATTCTATAGAATAGAATGTGTGTGTCTCAATGTTACGATCCACATAAGGTTTTATAGAACTTTCCTTAAAGAACAGCACATAACAAAAATCTGTGATATGCCCAGATATGCCTTTCGAGGTCCATTTTGTGCTAGATATATCTACAATCTCCATAGCAAACACACACTATAGTGTAAAACCAGTGGACTCCTACCCACACAATAGTAATTTTCTCCGCGCATGCCTTGACCTACTTGAGGTGAATGAAGTCCCGTGGGAGGCCACCACTTTAGAGGATGCCGTGAAGACGTGGAAGCCATCCGTCTTACTATCGGGCTCAAGTAATCCTTAATATATTCTTAGAAACTGTTTGCAAAGTAACCGCTATTTTGTTTAGCAAGGATTATTATTCATTGGCAATACTGGTCCAATAAGGTGGACCGTATGTACTCTATCAACCGAATTGGGTATTACCATAGTCCATCAATATGAAGATACCAAGCTTCAAATGACTGTCTACATATTGCATTAATTTGGTTCTATCGTATAGACTATCAACTCTTTGTTGATGAACAGGGCCTAGACAAGCACTGTGCACTGGAATAATCAGTTTGAAAGCGTTTCATATTTCTACAATAACTTTCAATAGGTCAATTCGTTACATTTCTGATTTTTGCACTATCTATATCGCTGATAGAATGTCACTTTGTCTAGTCTCTGGGCCCTAAGATCCTTTAAATCTTCATGCATAATGATAATATATGCACAAGTCACGTACACAAACATCAGTATCTTCGATTAAAGCAAATATTCACACGACGGGGGAATTGCACCCGGACGCTCGTCGGACATTCCGATATTATGGTATGCAGTACTTAGTACTTAAATGTCATCATTAGGGCCAGTGTGTTACTGTTGGTACTCGGCTTTAATCGACGTCCACACACCGTTCCTCGTACTAATATCACTTAGGGATCCGTTTACTGTTATGTATGCTATGAAACACAACGCTTTCGAAAGTGATACTTGCAAAGCCAGACCATTGTCTTTTTCGTGCGCAATGTCAGATGTTTCTTACACATAGTGTTTTTATTTCGCACATGACATTTAACTTGGCATTAAACTAACTAAATATATAATTAATTAAAAACTATTAAATAATCTAAAATAAGAAAACTAACAACAAACAAACAACAAACTTGGCATCAAACACTTATCTGCTGGGCAGCATTTTGTAAATATTTTCAAAAAGAACACATTCACATTCGTTGCATAACTGTTAATGACTTGTGTAAAACACGTTGACGATTGATAAAATGGCTGGCGCCAACAATTTCATGGACGACTTATTTTCAGAAACAACATTTGAGCAAATTCTGAAGATTGTGCCAGTAGGTAATATTACTGATCCTGCAACTTCAGAAGGCCTAAAGCTCTGTGGAGATCGGCGTCTCCGAGGAAGAAATAATAATTTGCTTTACCAATCAAGACAATTAAAACTATCACTTAATACGGATATATACGTCATTCTGGTTCCCACCACACAGGAAGATTCAACAAGCATTAATAAATTAACACGATGTTATTGAACTTCGCACTAAAAATAATAACTCCACTCGTCAGAATTGGCGCTAAGAGTCCATTGGAACCGTGCCAATGCCACCTTCAAGCATTACAGCGCTTCGCACATTTCACGCGACAAATCGAGTGTGAAACGATAGGAAGCTTTAAGCGGCTGGATTGTATATTTTTGTTTGCAACTTCTGTCACACGTTCAAGTGTTGCCCGTGACTTGGTTTTTTGGTCTTTCATAAGATGTTTGTAGTAGTCGAGGGTCTTACGAAGAACTTGTAGGAAAATGCAGGGATGGCCTGTAAAGATTTCACGAAGATCAGCTGGAAGATGAGGTTATTAAGAATGAAGAAGAAAAGGTGAAGAAAGCCTTAGTAGCAGCGTAAGTAACAAGCTTAACGACAACGTTAATGTTATTAAGACAGTCGCCAAGTTGGTTCTTAAATGTAGCTCAAGGACCTATTTTTTCGACTTCCTTATTGCCAAATAAAACGTGCAGTAACATAACGAATCAAATTTTATGAGAGTAATAAGATCCACAAATAGTCATACTTTCATCACAGTAGTAAGTTTTCGACGTCTTATTGAAGCCATACTCCAGTGAGTTTATGTTACTGGGAACATCGCAAGTTATTTTTGTTCGCGAACGGAAAGATGAACTATCTGTTTATATCCTTGGGATATGGAATGAATTATTACTTCCTTGGATAAAGTCTCGGAGGAAGATAAAATTATAAGAAACGTACAATCCATACAAATGATAATTCGGTTATTGATGTTTTTCTTCAATAATTTTACTGCTGTAAGTAACTAGTATTTGTGCTAATCTATACTAATATACGAAAGTGACCTTGCCTGAAAGAAACCTTATTATGCCTGGACAGTTGAACGAATCTCGATGAAATTTGGCACACATGTTATGGCTTGGCATGGCATTCGATACATTTTATCAAGGCAAGTTTTTCCCGTGCCATAATTTCCGACCTCAATGCGGGTGAGGCCGCGGTACGAACTAGGTAATTCTTAAGTAAAATTGTTTCAAAGTTCCGGTTTAGGTCAAAACTCAGAAACATTAATCTTACAAAACAGTGCAAAGACTTTGCAAACCGTAATTACCATGCAAAGTGGTTTATCCGTTTCGGAGAAAAGATCTAAAAAGGCGTGATCGCGCTTTGTAGCTAATGATACGATCGTAGATCTTGTCGTGATGATGGTACTGCTTAGCATTCAGCTCATACAAAGCATTTGCACGTAATACTTGGTTATTTTCGTTTTTTTTTTGCCGCTTCCAGACATGTATTTGGCTTTGGTTTAGAGGAAGCTGGTCGTGTAACTTCAATTTACAAACACATTTTAAGTTTTTTTCAGTAAATTCTCAGTAGTAGCACGGTGCTGGATCTATGCCCGGTTTATGGCACAATAGGTTCACCCCTATTACAAGAAAATAAAATATAACTGTCAGAATGTGGGTGTACTCTTAGCTTCTCTAATACTTCGTTCCCGTCTGACCAAAGATCTTTCTGATAACCACAAACAGAAATGTTGAGTGGTCCTGAGCATTGAACCCGAAAACGATCGTTACAAGAAATTGCTACCATAAGATAACGCCGCCATTGGCAGACGGATTGGCAATGCCAGCGTTTATTGGCTGGCAAGAGGATTCTACTGCTCACCCTCCTGATGTAATCTTTAAGTTGGTTTTTATGACACTCTTATTAAGAAGTCTTTCGGCGCAACCAAATTCTGACTAAGAGAGAAATTAGAAGACAAATCTCTTGCCATGATGCTGGTCATCCCAGACCTGAACTCTGATCACTCTTTAGCTTTTAATCAGCATCTTCTTGCAACATCTGCTCAAGAGATTAGGTGGCGTATTATTAGCCTAACAATACATGGCACAACGCCACAATAGATTAACTAGACTTGCGCTAATTAGATTCTTACCACGGTCCTACCGTTTTTAAGCCTCTACGTTGGGGTCAGCTTTAGTCCAGCCAGAGGTTAAATATTTTCCACCAGGCAAGTTAACAAGATTAAACTACTTTACTAAGCACAAAAAAAGAAAAAGTAGTTGTTTATTACTTGTTTAAAACTAGAGTAAACATTCACAGCTAGCACAGATAATATTTTTAAGCTCGTAAAGTTGAGTGCTCAAGGCGTGAATTAATTAACTCGAAGTCGTAACTATTTTAAAACTTGAAATCTTTTAATTAGTCGAACGGAACCCTCTTAGTGCAAGAAAGTTGTTAAACTGATCCGTTTCCGTATTGCAGCTGGTTATTTTAGATCTGTAAGTGGAAAAGGAAACTGGTGTTATTGGTTATGATAGTTTTGTCTTGAAGTCCTTTACTCCTTTTCTGCTTCAGGAGTTTATGGTCTTTGTTGCAACAAAAAAGTCTTACATTTGATACTCATCATCATCTGCCTAGCCAGCTAGCTAGATGAGGTCGGCTCCAAGACTAACCGGGTGCAGCTGAGTATCAGTATTTTACAAGGAGCTGCCTATCTGATCTCCACAACCCAGTAAGATTTGTTACTAAGGTCATTTCCCTACACATTTGTTACTAAGATCTTGAAATGATCATAAAATCTCTGATTAGTTGGTTGGATCATTTTCAATTGTTTCCATTCCAATTTCCAACGAAAAAACTTAATTCATGCCATTCGGACGAACATTATTATTACCTTGACACTTTTCACAAAGTTGGCAATATTTGGGACCCAGCTTATCCCCAATGAAAAAGCGTGAAGTTACGAGCCAACTTAGGCTATAAACACAGTCTCAATTGCAACAGTTTGGCAACACTTGATAAAATCGAGTGTTCTTTCGCCAAGTTTCCGTGTTAGTTTCTTAGACAAATATTAGTTTAGTGATTTCAGAAAGTAGTGTGAAGTGGAGTTACTTCTGTTTGAGTTTAAACTGGCATTGTAAAGATCCTGAGTTTAAAGTTAACTTCTTTTTTGTCTAGTGGACGTCTTGGGTTTGATTTCCGGGTCGGGCAGTGTTATTGGATTTTTCCAACAATTTCGATTTAGCAGCCTGGTGGATGGAGATGGCGGGTTAATGGCGATAGACTGGTCCCTATTACATAGGACTTTACTACTTACTTGACAGGGGGTCTGTGACACCCTCTCTGCCTAATCCTTCGAGGATTACAGGCGTGATATTATGTTATGTTTCATTTTACAATCAAACTTTTCAACAGTTTTATCTAAATTATGAAAACGTGATAGTACGTCTACTTGTATAAAGCTTTGTTCGACAAGTTGGTAGAAAATAAAGGTAACTACGTAGCCTCAAACTATTTCAACATAAAATCAACTTCAATTTCATTAATTAACAAACCCGCCCATCACTCCACACGACCAACTCACCCATACATGATATATGAAAGTTGAGACCACCCCGCTTCAGCAGCAACTATTGTAAAATTCCAGAGTACGATAGATAGTTGGACAGTTGAAGGTTGTTGTGGTACAGAATATTAATAAATATCAGCCAACATGGCTGCGGGCATTCGTTACATACGACAACTTCTCGACACAACGGCATTTTAGTTTTGACGAAGGTTTCATTTCAGCCATGTTTCAATTTGTAACAGTTTCTAGTTTTGGACCACCAACACCAACACCGTTGTTTGGGCAGAAGTTTGTGCATAAGCCTAGCAAACAGTTGTACTTTCCAGCCAATATTATTTGTGAGTTATGTTTTAAACCGACGGACATTTTTCTACGTTTATGTCCACTTTATATTACGCTGTAGCTCCCCTTACGACACCCAGGGGATGAAAGAGGATGACCTACTTTGAGCTAAGTGCTACGTTTGAAACTTATGCATCAGAAAATTTCCTATTCCCATCATGAAGATTTTAGATCCATTTGATATCATCATCTGCCATAGCCCTTTTCGCTTCATTTAAAAGCGAGATGATACACTTTGAAACCGACTCAACTTGCACAGAGGTATTTAATTAAGCCTCCTCTAAATTTGGGGCAGCATTAACATGGCGCTCCGGGCATGGGATCTATCTTTTGTAGTCTTGTTAGCTTAGGTGAAGCAAATGTGTATTTTGGCCGTACAACAGTGAAAATTGTGCAGGTAGCAGGTACAGCAGAGAATTTGGTGTGATAACTCTTTTCAAAGGGAGTTTAGGTTGTAGAATTTTGCATTTTACAGGGAATATTCATTATCCATGTTGTTCGAAGGCGGAATATTTTGATGAAAGCTCTCATATTGGAATGCTTCGCGGAAATAATTAAAATTCTCGTTTGTATTTTATCATCAAAACAGTTTTACGATAAAATATTTTGCGTTACAAGCTTTTAATCAGGAATTTCACTCTGCCCATAGTTGATTGAAAATGTTACAAAAATCTTTAATCTCGTGGTAATTTTAAATGAGTACCTACCTACAACAATCATCGAAACAAAATATTAATTTTATGTGCCAAGACTGTCTGGGAAAATAAAGCGAAAAGTAATTTTAAAAACCAACTTGTCCAATATTTCCGTAATATTCAAAATTCCAACTCAGAAAATATGATCACGCGAACAAGGCTTTTGACAGCAAAATGTTCCTATATTTAAGTCAAGAAAGCTCTTCATGTTATATTCTTGAATTCGGAGAATCCTCGTCAATCATATTCATCGTTTTATTTTCGTCTTCACCTAGGAATGAAAGGAATAGAAATTATGAGAGCTTTTACAGAGAATATCGGTTTGAACTCCAGCAGGTAAAAATATGTAAGGCCATCAAACGTTTCTTCTTCATTGTAGAAAGCGAAGAATGCCTCTGAATTGTGTTCAAAGAAAATGTTCACATTTCTAAAATAAATACGAACTTATGGTTAAGCTTTTAGAAGAAAATCAAGTGGCCTTTGTCAGTGGCTAACAATAACATTTAATAATTGTGGAATTCTGTTAGCCCATTCTTTGTACATTTTCATCTTGACATTATTAGGTCAACGTGTTTCGGATTAAAAGAAACCAGTTCAATGGTTTCTGAAGTACTTTTTCAAGGACAAATCTTGAGGCATGTGTGTAAATCTGAAGACTTCGTTACGCGACCTATTTATCTAAAACTGAGTCAACGTCTAAGAATTCCGCTTCTTGTTCACATGTGACTGTTGATCCTCTAATTGAAGTCCCGCCAATTTAAGGTTAAACGGGCAAATAGTGATGTCACTAGTGAAGTTACATGTGGTGCGTCTATTTTTAGGGGCATATCTCTATTAAGGAAGTGTTTTGCTGCTACTAGTCATATTCTTGATGCGAATGAATGTGGACCATTCATTGTCGTTAGAATGAGCTGGTTAAAATTCCTCAATTTAGACTTATTTCCCCGAAATAAAATACCCGTTAAAAGTAGTTTATGGGGAATTTGTTCCGCCCATTCTCCCTACCTACAATAGAAAGTGGTGTAGGTTATATTTTTGTCTACCTTCCGTAATTTTGATGAAGTGCTGATTTTCAGTCTAATTTGAAAAAAGAGTTTGATTCTGAGAACAAGAAACTGTGAGTAGACACGGCATTTTAAATCTAGCTGAAATTCAACGAATGGAACCGTTTTCCCACCAAACTTCTCCGAAATTAACTTAATCAGTCTAGTAGATATAAATTGCAGGAAATGTCTAATCTGTGACACTTTTTGTTTCATAATAATTTTAATTCATACTCCTCTGGGGGTATCTAACGGGTGAGTCAAAAAGATAAGCCTTTTGAAATATGCAGGCGGAGATAAAGAGTCGAGTATTTTTCGCAATTTGTTTAACGTTTTTATCTTTTTCGCTATCAATCTTTTGAGCTAAGCTTTTGAATGCTAATTTTAGAACCATTTAAGGTTTCTGTTCTTCTTTAACTTCGCGTTGCTCCAGTTTGCAGCTCATTGCATGAATTATGAGAGCAACTACGAGTTTTGGAATAATCCATCTCTTGCAGGCTTTTACAAGTTTCCGAGCTTCTCGGAAGTCTTGTTGGAGGTAGTTAGTTCATTATTTACAGTACGAAGAATAGCTTTATTTATGGCTGTATAGTAGCCTAGCGGAATATTCTGGTTTAAAGGTTTCACCCACACCTATTATAACATCGCTAACTGTCCTCGCAACATGACTGTATCAATTAACCTTATCTTTCAGTTCATTGAATCCTTCAGGGCAAGACTTATCATCTCCGAGAGAATGATGAACAGTCTTTTCTTTCTTACTGTGATTACGATGAAATTACCAGATCCTATTAAACGCTTGATGTTTTTAAACCGCTCTTTTTGATTTTCGGTACTTATTTTTTTTATTTTTTTCTATACAAATTAATTACATTTTTAAATATTCCTTAGAAAAAACAATATAAAAAACATTTAAAAATATTTATTTATTTATTTATTCATTCATCAACAAATTTACATTTGTGTCGAACAGTGGTTTTAACAATAAATGTAACACAACAATTAAATATAAAAATATAAAAAAATGTAGCCCACCGGTATCGGGAACAGGGTCCAAGCTACCGGCGGTCAGGGCTCCAGAGAGAGGAACCTCCTAACAATACGAGCCGTGTTATGTCCGGTTCCTTGACCTGTATGCTCTAAAACATTATTATTTTTGTTCTCACATTCCTTTGCCCGACCTACCAGCAAGTAACATTATTAACACATTAACATTCTATTGTCGAGTATTTTATCGATCTACCCACATGAGGTCAATGGCCGCAGATAAGTCTGAACGAGTTAATCTGAGCTCGTAAATCACCTCTATTAGGTAAACATGAGATAAGAAAAGCTAAACAAACATAATAAGCTTGTGAAATGGATATTATCTAACAAATATTATGTGGTTCTACTCCTTGTTGGTCCAGTTTCCATGTTCTAGACATCAGAAGAGGGACTGAAGACTGTCCTTCTATCTTGAGGGCCAAGAAGAGAAGCAGTCACTTTGAAAGGTTTTCGTATTTCTGCAAAAAAATTCAAAAATGAAATTGAATGGTGCTTGCAACAGCGCCGAAATGTAAATATCCCGTTAGTATTAATAGTAATGTTAGTGACCATGATAGTTTAAAATCAACACTTTCCTTTCAACAGTTTTGTTTTTGTCATCGTTTTCGTTGCCAGAATAGCACTTTGTCAGTGCACTCTGGATTGGTTCCCCAAGCAAGGCAACTGTTATGGGATTCATTGATTCCTCAGTAGCAGTTCGGAGTATGCATCGGGTTGGTAGAAATAGGCTCGCCTCCTTATGGGTTTTGAACATACTCGTAGCTGACGAAATGTAGGCGTACCTAACATTTCTAGCTAACCCATCAGGGAATACTGGTTTGATGTTGTGTGTCGTGGGTTGGTTTGTAAGCTTGCCTGAGTCTACGTAATTACTAGACCACACAGAAGCTTAGCCTGAGGTACAGGGTTAGGAGCTACTGAGAAATTATACTTAGTTTAGTTACAAGCGTTGTGGTGTTAATTAATATCCTACGTAGATTAAGTTTCTCTGTATGTTATATTGTGGTGAAACTGGCATGTTCTAGAATTAAAAATTCGAAGACGTGCTGATCCATCCACAAATCTGGGCTTGCGTTGTAGATTATGGTCCACTCGTTCTCTCAGATGGGTGTCCCAGTAGTGGGAACGTTAAAAAGCTTTTTATGTTGGTTTATTTATAGTAACATAGAAACACAAACTTCGCGTTTATTCTGATTACTGACCTTAGGGTCTTTTGGATCGCCAATTCTTATATTGCCCGAGGACAGTATTCATTCTTAAAATTCTTAATGACTTTTAAATAGCTTCCACCATTCGGTGTCGACCCAAATACTTGGTCTACATTATAAATTATGAGCACCATTTATAACACAAGTTGTCCGTTATAAATATCAACATTTCGCTATCAAACTGTCACATTAACTACCGAGATGTTTTTTCCTTGCTATTTAATATAATAGCATGTCTTTAACGTCTTGCCGACCTTTTGCTTGGGGTTTTAATTTATTATACTTTTGCAGCCTTTCCCAAGTTGGGGTCAGTGTCTAGTCTAACCAGAAATGGCTATAAGTATATCAGACCTCCACACATCGTGAGGAAACCAGCATGCTTGAGAGATATTTCTCGTCGGCATGTAAAGCCAAGTCAGGGGCCTAGACGGCATTAAAACTCTCACACCAGGTTAGGCACTAACCACACGGTAAAGGAGACCTCCACAATCCAATTACTTACTAAATAAAGTCCGTTCAAGATGACATCAGTTGTCAGCTTTCGGAACTGCAATGGTAAACCTTCCTCTTGAAGGCAGAAGAGATCTCGATATACGGAAAGGTCCATAGATTAATCGCGGAAAAAGCATTTTTATCTGAACAATCCGGTTCAACAACAACAGTTTTCAACAACAGTTGAAAGGGAATCGACTGTCTTGGTATGGACATGTGATGAGGAGGGACGAATCGCATGTGACTAAAAGAGTGATGAATATAAACGTTGATGGATGGAGAGGGAGAGGAAGACCAAAGAAACGATGGATGGATTGTTTGAGGAATGATATAAAAGTTAAAGGAGTGAATGATAGCGTGACGGTTGACAGAGAAGATTGGAAGAAAAAAACGTGTTGGGCCGACCCCAAGTGACATGGGACAAGGGCAGGAAAATGATGATGATCTGAACAATCCATTTATGAGATCGAGAGTTGTGCTATGTTGGTGATAGTTAACCAATTAGCCTTTGAATAATTAATTGCGAATTCATAAAATAACCTACTACTCGGTGATAGCGAATGTTATGCCCTGCTCCCAATACACTGCGATACAACACAACAAACACACATACACACACACAAACATTACAACACTTTATCGAAATTAAGTGAAATGAAATTGCAATATTTACTCCAGAACGGATGCAGCATTCAGAGTCTAGAGAGAATAACTGTCAGCAAACGTACCAAAGTGCAAAGACCACTGCGCCAATTTGCACTGTAAAGGTAGCTAGGGGTTGGGATAGTTTAGTAAGCACTTAGCGCTTGGAATTTACTTACTGTGCTAACTACCTTGATTTTACTGTTGCTCTATAAACATTGTGTAAAGCGAGTGCTGCCAGATAGTACTAACAGGTACTTATAGGAGTCCTCTCATCTGCCATTTGAAGTTGTCAAAAGTGGAGATATGCATGTACAGTATGACCACTTCACGTGTGCAGTTCAGTGGCGCTGCTTGTCAAGAAAATATGCATCGATATGTCAAATTTGGTACCTTTATTTTAGTTCTGTTTTCCCGTCTGCTCAGATAAGTTGGCTGCAGTGTATTAGGAATGTCACAAGCATCCTAGCCAAGACAAAGTAACATTCATACAAGAGATAATGATGACGACTAAGTCAAAAAGGTATTAAATTTTCATCATCTACCGGGCCTTTTCCCAACTATGACCACACCATAATTGGGAGTAGGCTTCTAAGCGTCCCAACCGAAGGTAGCTGAATACCAGTATTTTACATGGAGCGACTGCATAACTGATTGACTGATGACACGGTTGGCGGCTGAGTGATTGGCTGCTGCGCTGTGTGCTGCTGATTCGATTCCCGCTCGGAAAAAAATTGTATAGCTTACAGGTAGTTGTTCCGGATCTGGCTGTTTGCATTATGTGAGATAAAATGTTTGTAAACGTAACCACAATACAGGAGAAATTCCTAGAGGCAAGGCTTAAAAAAAAACTCTCACCTAATCTCCACCATAACCCAGTTACTGGGTAATACGACATCCCTTAGTAAAACAGGTTGGAGTCGTAATACAATAAGAATGCATTGAAAGCGGTTGCTACTTCTGTAGTCAGTCTCGGTATTCCTAGGCAGCAGTACCGAAGGGTCAATTTTTATAAGAGGTAAGCCGGAGTACATTTCTTTAATGTGTTTATATTATTTGTGAATAAAATACTAACTGTGCCATTTTTGAAAGGGGAGCCGGTAGGAATCGAGTTGTATGGAACCTTCGCCACTGCTAGGCAGTCATCTCAGATACAATCTGCTAACACGCTTAACTTCTTTTTACCACGACATGAACTTGTTAATGTCGCGAAAGAACAAGAAAGGACATAAATATAAAATATAGTTTGTCTATTATTAAACTTTTGCCCTTCTTTTGTATTACAGGGCTATGTAGCACAGATGTGCAGTAAGCCCAACAACTCCCATCAAAGCAGGGCAATCTCGGCACATTAGGAAGCAGAAATACAGTAAATTATAAAAATTGCTGCTTCGGCATCTGTATCCGATGGAGTTTTCACTTTGGTACAAATTGTTCTTTTGGCTGATCCAATTTCAAAGCTCTTTAATGCATGTGACAGTCAAAATAAAAGAGTAATATTAATAAACTTGCTTCTAATAACGCAAAAATGATTTTATAAATCATGAACACATAATTCAGAGATAATTTCTGTATTCAGACAGCCCATATCACTAAAAACAATACTCCGCCAACAATGAGAACAAAAAGTAACATAAAATATGATTTGTTCACATTCAAATGGAGTCACGGACAGAAATTAGTTATAAAAAAGTAAACACCAACAAACACGAGTTCAGTATTCCACATTTTATTGTTCCAAAGAGAAATATTAGAACAATGAAATCTGTAGAGAAGTTTCCCACAATAACAAAAACATTTTAATTGTTCGTAATATTGCTCTTAACATTGAGAATAATAACAATAGGAAATGCGGTCAGTATTGAAAGCGACAGTCAAAGAAGACGTGAAAATGAGAGTCCTGTGAAAAAACACACAATATACACTTATTTAGTGAAAGTGGTTAATAATTAACGGGTAGGTGAAGATTTTGCGGTCAAACATTGTTCACACAGGGTTTTGTCTCGACGATCTGCGAATGAAAAAGCACCAGAGCTGCAGTGTTAGAAATACACTGTATTATTCCGCGATTCTAGATAGTACTGTGTGACAGTTTTAGTGGAGTCGCGATTTACTATAGTGCGTTTATGGAAAGCTGCATGCAAACGCGTTTTATGCGAGTACAATATAAACACGTTGCGCTTGCGTCGCTCTATTGTTCATTTTGTCAATGAAATACCGTTATGTTACGGTTTATGGGCTGGCGAAGGAAGAAGCGAACGTAGCTTATCAATGAATCTACTCATTCACCTGTCCTGCTCTAGATAGTCTGCTAGTAAATTATATGCATGAGTTCTCTTGCTTGCTTTATGAGATGTTCGGTCATCTGGCAAGAGTAGGAAACACCTCAAACTACATTTTCTGAGAATCAACCACCCTCGTATACACAGAGAACGGTAGCGATAAAGTTGCTTGTAAAACTTTTAAACTGATTAAAACATGAAGCCGCAGTAGCAATCTGTGTTCCTAAAACAATTAAGTTACCTAAACTGATTACTTTGGCTAAATTAGTATTTAACCATCGCATAGCAATCAGTAACAGAGTATATTACAACAGAGTAGTTCCAGATCTTAATCCAATGGTATATCCGGACTAAATATAAGCAGAACAAAAGTTAATATTATCAAAGACAAAGAATTTTCGTTTATTCTGTCATTTTAAGACGTAAATGTACTTAAGAAGATTCTGATCCACATTTAAAAGATTTGTTCATACAAAGGGATTTACTTGATAATTCAAAGGACCATTTTCTCTTTGTTGTCAAAGGATAGGAATTCAGAATCAGTAAAGCCAGAGTATACTGTGCTTACACGTTAAATTTCACGGATGTCTTGGCCCAGATTCTTTGTTTTTGGTAGTCCAAATATAGTCCTTTATGTTGTGGAATTTCTACGCAATGACCTAAAGCCCGGCTTGGATACCTATTACCAACTCATCGTGTCGTTTCTCTATTCTTTTGGAGAAACGAAGCCTCGTAGAAATCTTAGCAGCAGTAACTAAGATTTTGAAGATGCTTCGTTTTCTATCATTTCCCCAGAACTGTCTGTTCATTAAATGATTATGGACAATGAAGTCTTAACTTAAAAAAAAAACAAGTAAGTAATTTAAATTTATCAACTCTGTTACCTAAAACCATTGTCCAAAATGCCTCCACAATTTTCCACTTTACCACCATCAAATGTTTGAACAGAACCGTTTTCCACCAGCTGGCACTGTGTCATAAATCCCGAAACACATTACTTCAAATGCAACACACACAAAACACTGTGCCTTACCATCTGTTATGATCTTACCTCAGTGGTCTGCCAAGTGTGAAATGGCGGTGTACCGTTGCGGCAGCAGATGTAACGGTGATAAACGATTAAATAAAAGAAGTCTAAAATAACACTATCGCACATCGGTATTACGGTATAGCGAATTTATAAATCAGCTCGCGTTTAGACTGAGGGCAGATGATTTTGGTCAGACAGCGCTGCGTACTTACGATTCAAGGAGCATTCACAGTCGTTTGATTATAATAGAATATGTAGATGATACTTAAGGGGTGTTAGGCACCAAAATCCGATGCGAAATAGATATCATCTTAATGAACAAACGCAAACATACTTTACCATAGTATAGTGAGACTTGAGTCTACAAAAGACCATTGTTTAATATCATCGTAAAATTCTACGATATTTTGGAACCATTTTCTGTAGCGCAAGTAATACTGGCATAAAATACGCCGATATAGTTGAAAACTGCAAGCAACATATTGGGTGTTGCAAAGGTAATGGTGCATAAGTAAAACGTGCCGCTTGGAAACCAGCTCGTTCCGTTGCTGCAGAGACTTTTAACTAAGTTTGCTGTACAGTCGCAAAGGATTTTTGTTGACTAGCAGTCATACTTCGCGTGAGATACTTTCTTTTACGCAAACGATGTTAAGGTGTGGTTAAATTTTGTCACATAATATCCTGAACCCTAACTAATATTATAAATGCGAAAGTAAGTTTGTTTGCGCTTTTTTTTTAGTTTCCAAGCGCTAAGTGTTTTGTTTTTTACCTTTTCACGCCTAAACTACTGAACCGATCATCCTGAAATGCACCGGTTAGGAGTACAGAAACGGACATAACTACCTTTCATCCCGAAAAAGTACTGTTTCCGAGGAAAACAACAATAACGTTCTTATGATAATAGATGGCGCCACGTGTCCTTCGTAAAATGATAGAATTATATTATTACAAGCAGAGTCCAACCAGAATTGATTGTCAAATTCTAAATTAACGCGAGCGAAGTTGCGGAAAGCAAGTTATCTGATAACGCACGATATCCGCAGCCAATCCTGTCAGGTCCGCTTGGTTTAACCGCACTTTGAGAAGTATCTATTTAATCATTTGGCGGTTAGAAATAAGTTCTATCTATCTGTTATTTCTATGGTATTAGGTAGGCACTTAAAAAATCTTTTGATAGTCTAACAAAAGCAGTATGACGTCTTTGTTAGTGATTATGACGCGAAGTGAAATTACGGGTAGCTGTAATTTCCAAACCATATAACTTTAGTGTTGCTGTTATTACTGAACAATATTTTCTTGTTGAGTACTAAGTGAGTGTTATGGAGATTTAAAATAAGCTGCTGTATTATTATGAGCATCAGCTAAGTTTACATATTTTGACTTATTGTCAGGAGGTTCCTCTTTCTGGAGCCCTGACCACCGGTAGCTTGGACCCTGTTCCCGATATCGGTGGGCTACAATTTTTTATATTAAATGGTTTTTATATTGTTTTAATAATTTTAAGGAATATTTAAAATTAAAATGTTTTGGATTTGTATAGAAATAAATAAAGGAAGTAATAATCATTCTCTTGCCCTTCTCCCAATTTATTTGGGGTCGGCGCAGCATGTCTTCTTCCATACTTCAAAATAAATATAATGATGACATGAATGCCGCCTGATCTACCCACACTAGTTACAAAAGTCAACTAAGATGGGTCAATGAGGTGCTCGTAGGTGTTTAGCAAATTATAAACGCGTGCGCAATGTGGAGGATTTACGATTCACTCATTGATGTTTATACGACTCAAGGTCATGGACACCAACTGCTTAATATGGGCGTATCCCATTAACAGTTGGTGTTACCGCTAGTAGGAGTACTGGCTTTAACTTAACATGGAAGCGCTTATTTTAATGATGAGGTTATCACTTCGCATTTCTTTAAATAATAAACATATTAAGAGGACAGTCCTTCGCTATCCAGGATGTTGGCAAATCCAGAGGAATAGCGAACCGATAAGGATAGAGCGAGGTATATTTCAGGGCGATAGTTTGAGTCCACTTTGGTTCTGCTTAGCCTTGAATCCTCTTAGCACGCTGCTGGAGGATTCAGGTCTAGGCTATCGGTTGAGGAGAGGTGGTCAAGTTATATCTCACCTCCTTTACATGGATGACCTGAAACTCTTTGCCCCCAACGATTTACAACTGATGGAGCTACTGAAGGTAACTGAAACTTTCAGTAGCGCCATCAGGATGGAATTTGGTGTGGACAAATGTACGGTCATGCATGTAAAGCGAGGGGAGATTGTGGAATCCGTGGGAACCCAGCTCTCGAATTCCATAAATCTTAGATCCCTCTCAGCAACCGAAACCTATAAGTATTTGGGTATGTCGGAAGCGCTGGGCATCAATGTTGCTGACATGAAGCAATCGTTGAAGGAGCGCTTCTTTGGCCGCCTGAAAAAAGTATTTAATAGTCTTTTATCAGGCGGAAATAAGGTACGTGCCTTCAACGGTTGGGTCATGCCGGTTTTGATGTACTCTTTCGGCATACTCAAATGGACTCAAACAGAACTAGACGCCCTGGATAGGAGGGTCCGTACATTGTTGACGGCATATCGTATGCATCACCCGCGTTCTTCGGTTATGAGACTGTATATCCCGCGGAAGTGTGGGGGTCGAGGCTTTTTAAATGCTAAGACTCTCCACAATCGCGAGATATGCAGTCTCAGGGAATATTTCCTTGAAGCCGACGTGGGGATGCATCGAGATGTGGTCGTGGTGGATAAAGGCCTCACCCCGCTTTCCTTGGCTAAAGAGAACTGGCGCAAACCTGTAGTGCTTGACACTAACGACCGCATGGAGGTATGGCAGAGTAAGGAGCTTCACGGACGCTTTTTCCGGGCCTTGCATGGGCCCGATGTAGACCTATCAGCGTCCGTAGCCTGGCTACGTTTTGGGGACCTTTTCGGAGAAACCGAAGGTTTTGTCTGTGCAATTATGGATGAAGTTATGATGACGAATAACTACCGAAGATTTATTGTGAAGGATGGTACGGTTGACATATGTCGGGCATGCCACCGTCCAGGCGAATCAATCCGTCACATTATCTCCGGGTGTTCTCGTCTGGCTAACGGAGAGTACTTGCATAGACACAACCTTGTAGCCAGGATTATCCATCAGCAACTTGCTCTAAAATACAACCTTGTGGAATCGGAAGTGCCGTACTATAAGTATGTGCCCGACCCAGTTCTCGAAAATGGCAGTATCACATTGTACTGGGATCGATCCATTATCACTGACAGGACTATTGTAGCCAATAAGCCTGATATAGTGGTGGTGGATCGATCAGAGCGGCGCGCAATGATTGTTGATATAACGGTCCCGCATGATGAGAACCTCGTGAAAGCCGAGAAAGATAAGCAAATCAAGTATCTTGACTTGGCTCACGAGGTTGTCGACATGTGGGATGTGGACTCAGCGATCATTGTGCCGATAGTTGTATCAGCCCATGGCTTAATTGCCAAGAGCCTCGACCAATATCTGAGGAGGCTCTCGTTAGGCAGCTGGATCAAGGGCTTGATTCAGAAAGCGGTACTTCTGGACACGGCTCGTATTGTTAGGAGGTTTCTCTCTCTGGAGCCCTGACCGCCGGTAGCTTGGACCCTGTTCCCGATACCGGTGGGCTACAATTTTTTTATATTTTTAAATGTTTTTTTATATTGTTTTTTAAGGAATATTTAAAAATGTAATTTATTTGTAAGGAAAATTAATAAAGGAGATAATAACATATTAATAGTTAAATATATTTTGATGACAACAAGGCCTGTGATATTAACGCATTAGCAATTAGAATCAATGTTTCTTTATTAGGAGACACATACTCACAATTAGAAACAGATCATTATTTAAATACACAAATGAAATATCAACGAACTAATGATAACTGTTAAAATATTTGCACGACTTCGAAATAAATGTTAAATGTTTATTGCAGAATTCATTCGAATTGCCAATAAAGATAAAGAATAAGAAGAATAAATTTTACTAAGCCATTGTTACAAACATTTTCTTAATCTAACTTAGAGCTACTATGATATAATCGTAACAAGTTACATTTTAACATGGTAATTAGTAAACAGAGGTCCCCACACTAGGCGGCGCCTGTATCTTGGGGGCCAGTATGGAGTAGATGGACTAGCTGTTTCCTTAATTAATCTTTACACTGCGAACACAAAGCATGATTTTTTAAGATGACTCCACAAACCAAAACACACTTTGCAATCCTAAGGGCCTGCGCAGACGAGGGACTATTGTCCGCCGGATAGAAATGACCGTTCATGTTCATTGGTTATTGTGTTGTTTTTTCAAAAATCAAAAAATCAATTATCATTTATTTGCGTAAATAAGGTACAGAAGGTTGGTTCATCTATTGGTTGACATTCATTGGTCGTTGCAAATTGTTCGCGGACAAATTGTCCCTCGGTTGCGCAGGCCTTAGTGTTAAAAACAACTCACAGTTCGTAGTCATTGACAATGCAGGCAAAAGAACTAAACTATATTGGACTTTTGGAGTTGAATTTGTGTGGTCGACTGTACCACAAAATGTGAAAACACGTGGGAAGGACCGGAATCATGTCCTTTAGTTCCAGCGTAATACAGTGTAGATTCGACTCCGGGTTTTTGCCAAGTATCAATGAACCTTGGTCCACACATGAATAAGGCATAATGTGTTTTGCACCTTAGTAGTGTTTATTAATAGTAAGGTATATGTGTTCTGGAGTTATGGATGAGTACAAGGGCACGCCTACGAATAAAGTCTTGTGTGCAAACAATAAAATATTTGTTTACCCAAACGAGGTTCTTATTCGGTCGGCACAATTTTGTGAACATTCCATTTATGTATTGGGTTTGAGAACACGTATACTAACAAGCTATTATAAGGCCCTACTGCCTCAGTTGACGGCCTCATTGGTCTAGTGGTCGCAAGCGCGACTGCTGAACATGAGGTCCTGGGTTCGATTCCCAGATCGGGCAAAGCGTTATTAAGTTTTTCCATCAGGAATTCTCAGTAGCGGCCACGGAGTCTAGATTTGTGCCCGGTTGATGGCTATAGGTTCACCCCCTATTTGATGGGACTTAAATATAACTGGGTGGGTGTACTTGTTAGGTACACCACTGCCTAACCCTCCAGGGAAAACAAGGCGTGATGTTGTGTCATGTATGTTATGTTTTATAAGGAAAATATGTTACAGTTATGATTTTTATTCAAGGTCATTATGGTAGTGTAAATACATGGTTCTTAGAATAGTCCTTTAATAACGAATTGACAGGTAAAACGTCTAAATAATCAGACACAATTGTGTTTACAGATTTAATCCAATCGTAAACTAACATAAACGGGCTCGCATTTTCGTTTGCATTGTTAAACACCGTTTATAATTCCAGACAAACAAAAACTGTACTTACGGTAACAGAAACCAGCTGTTTACTGGTTTAACGTATTCAAACCGAGGAACCAAGTTTACATTCATAAAACTTGTTAATGAATAACATGTTACTAATATTATAAAGTTGAAGAGTTTGTTTGTTTGGTTGAACGCGCTAATCTCAGGAACTACTGGTTCGAATTAAAAAATCCTTTAGTGTTGTATAGTCTATTTATCGAGGAAGGCTATACACTATATACCACCTCGCTACGACCGAAAGGAGCCGAGCAAAAAAAAAAAACAAGTCAGAAGCGGCGGGTGAAACCGCGGGGCACAGCTAGTTAAAGATATAATTAGTAAGCGATTGTGCGGTTTGCCTCACGCTTCCCAATGTGGAGTTATCATGGTTGGCGATAAAACACGTGTTTCTGTTGTAGATGGTAAACAAAAACTTGTACCATCTGTCCGTCGAAACGATAATAATTGGCGTCGCAAACATGTTGGGAAAACTAGTGTGAAGAACAAACATGTGTGAGAAATTGCGATTTTTATGGGAGGAACAACATTGTTAATTGGAACTGGTTTGGCTTTGGGCAATAGTTTTTTTTTTGTTGGTGCAACTATTGAGTTGGAGTTGTTCGTTGTCTTTGTGTTAAGTTAGTAGAATACCGCTGTCTGTTGCATGTTTTAGTATTTAAAAAAAAACAAATTGTTTAAGCTATCATAAAATAATATTAACAGCCGCTCGGAGCAATCTTCAGGCTAAGTCGCGCTTTCCTAGGTTAGTCTTTGGATGGGTGACCACCCATTACATCCGAGTTTCCTCCGTGTCTCTGATAGCACGTAAAGCCATCCTGGCTGTCATTTGTAAATCTTTGACAGTCCTTACAGTTAGTCAGCGGCCCGAAAGTTTGACAACCAGTCTTAGCAAGAGGTATCGTATTGTCCAGTACTAACTGGATTGTGGAGGTAGTCGCTCCATGTGAAAAACTGGTATTCAGTTGTATCCGGTTAGACTGCAAGCCGGCCATACTTTTTTTTTTTTTTTTTTTTTTTAAATGTCCCGCTAGTATTAATAGTAATGTTAGTGACCATGATAGTTTAAAATCTTAGACCACAACATAGTTGGGAATATGCAGGCAGATGATGAAAAATAGTATTACACTTATCATAAGTATCTTCTTTTATCTTATTCTTCTCTTTCTTGAAGCATTGACGAAATAATTATTAATTAGGTACGGATATCTAAGGAAACTTTTTTTACTTGAACAACCCATTTTCGATTTTATTTGCCTTTCCGATACAAAGTCGGATTCCTCTTAACATCGTGTAGCAAGTGCCAGTAATGGTCGTCCCTTTTAAATTCTTATAGTCTCTTGAAAACGTTTCCTGATCTGAACTAATCAGCTTTTAATGAATACCTCACAATTTTCTATAGAGTCGTTGGTACAGTTTGATTTAACTGGGACTGTGAGGAGCGTAGAGATCGATAATTGTCCCACAGGATCATACTACCAGGATAAAAATTATCCTATGTGTTAAGTCAGGTTATAAACTATCGGTGTGCTAAATTTCATCCAAATCCGATCAGTAGATTTAGCCAGAAAGGGTAATAAACATCCATCCATCCATCCTCACAAACGTTCGCATTTATTGTAAGATTCCCAGTTAGGCACCTCTGTTTATTTAAATAATGTAGCAAATCTTTTCAAAGTGCAAAGAAAATCCAAAAACCAGTCAAGTCTGTAAACAGTACTTCAATTCAGTGGTAATATGCTTAATCGGCGACGGATCTCAGAGCTATTAAAACATGATTCTATCGACTGTTTTCCACGATTGAAATGGTTGTGTTTACGGACAGCTACAACATACTGCAGCGAGGGATTACCGTTATAAGTTATCTAAAGCAATACCACAAGAAAATGACAGTAAATTCTTTGGACAGCGAATCTTAATCCAGCATAGTCATACAACCGATGAAAAAACACAAGTTTTCTAAACATCTCATCATAATTAACACTTCACATGATGCGTGAACGTGTAAACTGTAATTTAGTTCATCTCGTTCCAGTAAAAAACAGTACGTGTGTACTGTGTACATAACAGTCAATCAGTGGAAGCAAAAAGTACAAATTGGTTAATAATTCATCACGAAGAGTTCGTTACACCGAATGGTGGAGGTTCCAGCTTCAGTGGAAATGTAATGGTGTGAGGCTTGAAGGATTCCGCGTTATATTGGATTTTTTTATTTAGGGCAGGTCGCAATTCAAAATTTTTAGAACTTTTAAAATATCTGTTACAGTTGATTACCAAACGCGCTACGTAAGCGATGAAACGGCCGACTTCGGTGCACGCTTGTTTGAATTAGAACTATAACATAGAAATTTTAGATTACAACAGTGACGATTGAAATTGTATAAGTAAAAGCAGAAGAGAAACCAAAACACAAACCAAAGCAAGAATTCAAAAAACGATTGTTAATATTGAAAATAGATTCGGAAAAACCAATCGATGCCATTTCCATAACTTTCAATACGGATAAGAAAGAATAGCATAATATTTAAATTGCAATGCAAAATGGTAACAAGACTGCAGCCATTGCTAATAGGTTTATGTAAATACTGTTCAAAACAAAAGCACCCAAAGCTCACGTTAGGTCGGAGATTACTATGGACGATAGAACAGATACCAGTAGGTCTGACCTACATATTAGTGTTACAATAGCCTATATATTCTAATTAGCTGCTACAAAGTAACAACTTAACCGTTTACTACTAAATGAAAACAATGCAGCATTCATTATACAATGCAGTATGATTGCAGAGTTAATAGTTCTCATTGCTTTGATTAAAAACATTACATTACATTAACAGTTTGTTAATATTGATAGAATCTCCAAACACGAATTGTTGTACAGTTATGATGCAAGAGAGCAGGACTTGTTGCCCAATTCCTAGTATTTTACTAAAAACTGTGTAAGAAGTCATGAAACGACATGCCACTTATTTTATAATTACTATTGTTTCTGCCTACTATATGCGTGAACATGTGACCCATATTATAAAAGAACATCTATGTATCTATTACCCATATTTGCAAAGAAAAAAATGATTTGATTTCAAGAACTGTCAACCGCGCAAATATTGAAAAATGGTGTTTTAATAAATAATAACACTCACTACATAAATCGAGATACTGACATGAATGTTGGACTATACAAGCAAGCCCTGAAGGGCAAGCCCATTGCATTATCTATTTGTATACGTAACTCAGTTCGATGTCTGTATTACAGTATGCCATTATTCTAGTAGGTCCCATGTGATAGGGGGAGAATGTATCGTCATTTATCGGACACGGTTCCAATCACGAGCGTGCAGGTATCTTTATTTTGTATCGATTTATTACATTTGGGGTGGAATTTGTTTTAGCAGAGGACGTTTTGTTTCTACTTGTCTCTACTGTTACTGCCAATAATTTTATTGATGAATCACAGATTTTAATAACGGTTTGATTGAGAACAAACGTTGAAGAGAGTGTGAAATATGCTATACTAAGGGCCTGCGCAGACGAGGGACTTTAGTCCGGCGGATAGCAATGACCGTTCCTGTTTATTGGTTGTTGTATTGTTTTTTTATCTACTGGTTGACGTCCATAGGTTGTTGCAAATTGTATGTGAACAAATTGTCCCTCGTTTCCGCAGGCCTTAATAGATGATGGGTCCAGTGCAAAATAAACTAAAACAAACATTTCAACACCCAATTTCACGGAACCCTTCACCTACTAAAAAGCGTTGCTATTTTTATTATTTTCCACATCGAAGCCCGTATCGAACACGACTGTGCAAATATATTGTGCATTATTGATTCGTTGATATCTCCCGTTGAAACGGGGACTTTTTAATCTGTCACACAATCTAAAAATCCCTCTGCAATAAAATTCCATGCTTTGGATGTCCACTCTCGGTTTTTGATATATTTTGTTTCGTGTTTGTCGTATAGAGGTAAAAAAATGTTTGCGATGCTCTGTGAGCGTTAATAACTTGCCTTTATTGTTGTTTCAAATAAAAGCAAAACAAACTCACACGTGGACGTGGGTAGGAGAGGATTTTTGCTGTCGTCTTGGATGCAAATTTATTATGATTATGTTAATATATTTTCAATGAAAATGTTAGTAAACCTCTTGTTTAAACGAGGCACGAGGCGGTCGGCGTTGGCGCCTGCTCTATAACCATTGTTCAGGGTACAAGCTTTTATTAAAATACCTAGTTAGCCTGTAGTTAGGTGTTTGAAAATACGGACGTGCTCCTTTGTTAGGCAGTTTTGTTAGATCAACAAAATGTTTTACTTTATTTTTTCATTCTTCGATCGATCACGATTATGTTAATTTTTTTGTTCCTATCCAAACAAAAACTATTGTCTTCGAGGGTATCTTTTTGACTTGGCTCCACGTTTTTAGCATTACATAATACATTCAGTAAAAACGGTCTAAGAAAAATCTCAATTCAAGTTTATTTCAGGTCTGATTCTAACATTTCTATACAAATCAACGTCCAACATTAAAGTTACATTTAGCTTGAGTACAATGACAGCAAAGTTGAGTAATGTTGGCCGTGACGCGGCCTTGAGATTGGTCTGTCCATGTCCATAACATTGTATTACAAACCGGTTTGCGTCGCCGGTGTTATAGTAACCAGTATGTGTTTTAATTAACATGTAATTGTATGTGCTCTGATCTAATTAACGTATGACAGGTTGATTACAATATTGACGAGCAAAACATAATCATAATCAACCTAACAGCATTCCTATGTTGGAACAAAGCCCTCAATCCTGCGAGGAGTGGGCTGTAATCCACCACCCGGTCATCATCATCATCTTGTTACTTGGGGTCGGCGCGACACGTTTTTCTTACATTCTCTAATTCCCATTCCACCACGCGGTGACGAACAAAATTCATAAAGTGCTTCTCCCTTAGTATTTACAGGTTCATAATGCTGGCTTTGGAAAGAATAGCGTGGTTCAAGCAAATTACTGGACTAGGGGAATATGTCCTGAGCATGGTGAACCAAACTATTTTTATTAAAATGCCAAGGTAAGTAGCTAAGGCACAACGGACCGTCGACTTGAAGATGAGAAATGACTAAAAGGTGAAGAACCCGTTGCTGTGGTGTCATTTGAGAAACGCTTTTTAATATTAGCCTCTGATTTTGAACGATAGAACATGTACACCAGTGGACTGGAATAGATATTTGACCTCATAATCTGGATCCTAATGACATTATTGTGAAAGTACGAGCAGTAGCAGACTTCGTACTATTCCCAGTCGACACTTAATATAAACTTTACAGTTCCGCGATCCATAATTGGTTCCCGGATTTATGCATGTGAGCGAAATATTACACATTACAGTCGCATTGGAATGTCTTTGAATGTTATAGCTTTCTGAGCTCAAAGACTTGATTTATGAGAATTTGCGCAAAGGCACCAATATTCACATACCTACGCCGATACATTCAATTCAACATTCATGCATTGATACTTGGTGCAATGTAAGGAACTTGCTAGACGACTGTCATACGTACTCGTGGGGCGAGTGTTAAGTTAGGCAGGATTTTTTAAGCTTGTAATGAACATGACAGTGTTTAGAACTCCTAATTTTATTGCAATACACATTCCGTGTCTACCTAGACTCACACATATCCAATCGTAGTTTGTAGGTTTTCTTTCATCTGCCCCCGTAGCATGACCACCGTAGACAAGGATTTCTTTGACGGAAGAATCGACAAAGTGACAGATTGTGTCGACGCAATGACAGATTTCTTTGTACTATCTGTAATTTTGTCGATTCTTCCGTCAAAGAAATGCTTGTCTACGGTGGTCATGCTACGGGGGCTAGAGAGATCTAGGCCAAGAAAGGAGATTCGTTCTAAATCATTTCCTAACATTCATCCTGTAGTTAAATTAGGCATTTGACTAAACTAATGAGCGTCTTTAAAGCTACGCTAGAACAACTGTTCCTTACAATTTGATAATTAAATCCCAGATAATCACTGGATCCCTCAGAAAATTATTTTGTATTGAAAGTTAAATTAGGCGGGTAAGCAAACCATTTAAAACTTGAATGAAAGAACTTTAACTGACGTGCAAACGTCAAACAAGAATCTAAATAGCTTCAAAGGCACCTTGAGGGAAGTTTTACTGAAATGTTTGGAAATTAATTTCCTTTCAGATTCATTCTTGTCTTATTTGCCCGAATTTTACTATTGAAGCAGCTTAAGACGTATTAGGTACTTTAAGACTAACTAGCAGTGGCGAAGGTTCCATACAACCCGATTCCTACTGGCTTCCCTTTGAAAATGGCAGTCAGTATTCTATAGACAAATAATATAATCACATTTAAGATATGTACTCCGGCTGACCTCTTTCAAAAATTGACTCTTCGCTACTGCTAACTAGCAATAGGTTCGTCAGAACACCCTTGTTGTGCCATGTTTAAATCCCGTACAATAGGGGTACTGTACGGTGTTCTATAGGTACTACATCTCTGCCTAACCATTCGCGTATTATAGACGTGATGTTATGTTCAGCACTAACTATACTGAAGACATGAAACAGCAATCTAGGTTTTGTTTTTGCTTTCACCGTGGTTAATGTGTCTTTGTCTATTCTTCCTACGATAGACAAAGTGTCATAAACTCATAATGCAGCTCGAGAGTCGCACATAATTAAAACATGTTATGATTTAAAGGACCTATCTTCACCGTACGAATCATCATTCTGCGGTTTCTCATTTTCTTACTGGCCTCTTCAACCAGCAAAGCTTTTTCTTATTCGACGACATACATCATTCAAAAACAAAGCATTGTATTTAATTAAAATTAATTGCTACAGCCAAAACATAATTAGATTCCAACTTTATTGTTAGCTGTGACATTTGACATTAATTAGTTATTTGCACGTCAGCCACTGGGGAGGGTAGAATCGTATTCACCTTCGCTCAGGAGATTAATGATGCAGTGGAATGTTCAATATTAAATCAAAATTGAATGGGGAGAATTCAGCTGGTTCTGGCTCTTAATAACAGAGAAATTGGGAAGCAATAGAAATACCTAGGTGGTTTGATATTTTATTTAACACAAAGATCTTGTTTAGTATATGAATATTATGAATGCTAGTTCTTTTGGGAAGTATGGGTTTGAACTCGTAACAACAAAGGCCTCTTCAAACCTAAGCGGTATTCGCTGCCGCAGCGATTACCGCTTTTTTTTTTTTTATCGTGGTAAAATCATCAAATGAGTCCTCCCACCCAGGGCAAAGCGGGAGGGACTGTCAGACTTGTACTGACTAAAATCCACGGTGTCCTTCAATAGCCCTTTATGTTCCAGGGTCGCGGTATTTTTATAAGTCCCGCGACCAGCGAATACCGCTTAGGTTTGAATAGGCCTTAACTCAATGGATCCATAAAAAATCTAATCAGAACGCAACAGTAGTTTACTAACTGTACTTTTTGACATGCAATACTGATGACGAATCGGGAATATCAATATTACGTAAACATTCAATTGTTTTGTTATGATAATGAATCGGGAAATCTTGTATGAAAAAAAAATTGGTGACGAATCGGAATAGTGACGAGTTGGGAATAACTCATTGAATCATAATTTTATGTTTAGCTCTAAGGATTGATATCTCGGTAGTCATTAAAACGAGTATTTCATTTGTTTTTGAAGGAACAGTTGGAAGAGAACAGTTTGTGGAATGGACCTCCTTCCTCGTTTATGTTTCATTTTCTTCTATACTCTTGCTGATGATTTTTGTGAATGTGTGGACATTGTAGGCTTTGTAGATTCCCAGCTGCTTGTTAACTTTTTTTTTTCTTCTACATTTTTTGTGTAGTAAGCAACGACTTATTGTCGGGCCTACGCTGTCCCCCCATACTTAAGTACAAATGCTAATGCATAATAATACTGTAACACCAAATGATTTGAAAAGAGTGGAGTTTCTTGCCGGTTCTTCTCCATAGGAAACGACCAACCCGAACCGTGCACCTTTTTGTCGACGTTTTATAAGTGCCCATCGAGGCCTATGTGAAATAAAATATTTTGATTTTGATGGAAAGAAAGAGAGAAAGAAACATGGAAAAAAATGATGATGGACATATTTGAATAAATGCTATTTCATTCTATTATTTTCTATAGAATTTAAACTAAGGTTTCCTTTTCAATAGTTCTGCTTCATTCTGCACTCCAAGGTTCGCAATAAGATATTCCAAACTATAGCCAAACGACACAACTGCTATTGGAAAAATGGTATCTAGTTAAAATTTTAAAACAGCTCTCGTGCAAAAATTACCTTACTTACATGACCTACTTTTGTATCCAAGTTTTCGAAGTGAATTCCCCTGCTGGCTCTCAGCCAAGCGTTTATTTAATTAAAAAATCTGTTTCGTATGGAAGTGTCGGTGTAAAGTAGCCACCTAATGGCAAACCGTAAGGTACTTTCGACATGCGTTGGGTTTTTAGAAAACCTTTTATATAAAAGCCAAAGAATAAAAGCGTATAGAAGCTGAATTATTACACTAACATATTATCACGCCTGTAATACCAGAAGGGTTAGGCAGAGGTGTACCACATTTCGCCAGTTATGTTTAAGTCCCATAGGGGTCGAGCCTATTGCCATCAACCGGGCACAAATAAAGACTCCGTGGCTGCTACTGAGAAATTCCAGATGGAAACACCCAATAACAATTGCCCGACCCGGGAATCGAAAAAGACTTCATTTTCAACAGTCACGTTTGCGACCAAATTAACCAGCAAGGCAGTCAAGGTGAAATAAATGATAAATAAATAATAAAAAATATTTTCGGTAGTAGCTGTATTTGAAAAAATAACCACATAAATCGGCCTAGTTATCACGGCGATATCGGTCTACATAATTAATAAAGATCGCTCCAAAAAAATCAGTACTATTTCCCGTATCTGTACCTATGAAATTTCTAGAAGTATTTCTGACTGCAGCTTTCAAATCCAGTGCGGATGTCCGGATTCAACAAATCGAGAAGTGTTGAAGTGTTCGACGAAAAATGTGAGGCATTTACTGGCTGTCGCATATCTTCAGGTTTGTGTGAACAGAAAATATTTTCCGGATTCGAATGCTTTAGTGGTTTCATTTTATTCGCGGACTTACATTGTATTTAATGATATTGAAAGGAGGTGTCTGATAAGATGACGAGTAACACAGAGAGAGAGGAGCTCGTGGCTAAATAATAACAGCCGCTCGGGTCGATCTTTAGGTTAAGCCGTACTTGCCTAGGTTGGTCTGTGGATGGGTGACCGCCCATTACATACCGAGTTTCCTCCGTGCCTCGGAAAGCACGTTAAGCCGTTGGTCCCGGCTGTCATTTGTAGATCTTTGACAGTCGTTAGGCAGTCAGTGGCCCAAAAAGTCTGACAACCAGTCTTAACAAGGGGTATCGTATTACCCAGTACGAACTGGGTTGTGGAGGTCAGATAGGCAGTCGCTCCATGTAAAATACTGGTATTCAGCTGCATCCGGTTAGACTGGAAGCCGACCCCAATATAGTTGGGAAAAGACTAGGCAGATGATGAAAGGAGGTGTCTGATAAGATGACGAGTAACACAGAAGTATGGAAGAAAAAGACATGCTGCGCCGACCCCAAATAAATTGGGATAAGGACAGGCGAATGATGATGATATTATATTATACCAGCAGTGCCCGGCATGCGTTGCAATGCACCTTTTTTAACCTACCCTACCTAGCTACCTACCTTACCTAACTACCCTACCCTAGCGGTATGAAAAATAGATAGTAGCCGATTCTCAGACCTACTGATTATGCATATAAAATTTCATAAAAGTCGGTCAAGCCGTTTCGGAGGAGTATGGTAACTAACATTGTGACACGAGAATTTTATTTATAATATAAGATAATACTAAAAACCTGTAATAGGTCTATCTATTTAGTGCATTTAAATTCAGTTGCATTTAAATGCAGATTTTTCTGTTCACGTTCACATAGTCAAATACGGTCACATACAGACTTGTACCAGGTAGGTACAATGTATAGGTTTCATCTAACCGGCCTTTTGATCTCCGCTCAGTTGATTGCCTGCCTCGCAACATCAATGCACTCAGATACTCTTCGAGATCAACTCAACGTCAGCTTATTGACTCCAAAGGGCACTTGTTGAAAACTTCTCGATTAAGTCGAACAATCGAGATATATTCGAACTGGAGTCTTCAATAAATTGATACGAAGTGAAAGGATTGATTTTAAGAGGATTAGTAATTTATGGAAACACAGAATATACTTTAATTAATCTATTAAATTAATCAATCTATTTCAACCCTTCTGGGATTATAGGCATAAAAAAATAAATATTTAAAAAGTTTGCTATTTTTATCAAATCAATAATTATCCTTATAACTAATGAGCTAATAAATTAAACACATAACATTCCCACGTAAAAGGATAATAACAAACTGTTCAAAACAAGGACAGTTTTGCAAATTAAGATAATGACTTTAAACAACTTCACATTTTATACTCCATTGCGATTTACTCCAAAGCTACTTGTAACAACTAGAAATTGTAATCAAAAGAGAAGTATTCCACCTCGTTAGGACACTAATACGGTACTTTTGTTCCAGGCTCTCTTTGTGAGTGCTCTCTCCCGCAGCCATGATGCGCTCTAGCGCTAAATGTCAGGATCGTAGTCAGAAAAATACTGTAGGACAGTACCGAACTTTCTATTTATTATTCGGAAAGGTTATATAAAGTATATGGTGGATAATGAAGGATTAATAAACACCACTGACGACATTGTATTGTTCTGATTTATTTTTTTGAAGCTTATTAAACTCCATCGTTTAATTTTGTGGTATACCCTGGGCCTCGGCATCGAAAGAGTTGCCTTATTAATAATAAGGTCGAACTGGTAGAACAGACAAGGATGAAGTAGAATTTGGCAACCATAGATACCTCGTGCAAAGAAAAATATAAAAAAGTAACCAAAGTTAATTGTACTCATATTTATGTGCAAGGTACCTTAGCATTTTACACGATGAAAGAGCTATCGCTAAGACTGACTCGTTTCCCTTTGAATCATAATATTGAAAGGAAATGACCGGATAAGCGTGCCAATGATAAGCGAATTTTATTTTTATAATTTATTCAATTGACTGCCAATGATACGGGTATTTGTAGTTATAAATTATTGTTTATTGTTAGCATTGAATGTTTTAACGATGAAATACTTCATCCGATTATATGCGATTATTTCTACTAAGCAATTATTTACTTGCTTGAATAAAAATAACATTGATTCCGTCCAATCAAAGAAAATCTAAGAATTCACTCAGTTCTCGCGTAATTGCCTGCTCAATAAAATAGGTTACTGTACTAATTACGTTCACGATAGAACGGACCTAATTGAAGTAACTGCTTAGGATCAATCAATCAGTCAACGACTCGACGTCCTAGAAATAATCTTTAGTTCAACTCATTATTAGACAAAAGCTTTTGCCACTACACGGTACAAACTATGTAGTAAAGGGAGAAATAAACTAAAAACTACTTGTTTCGCAAGCAAAAAACCAGGGTAGCATAAGTCACTAAGCATAATTGGCCCATCGTCAACGTCGAGTGCATTATTCAAATTTTTCAAGGGTGCGCTGGCACGCTGCCGACACTTATCGGACGATGCCAACTTACTACCGACTCCCGACTCCCGAAGTCCCGACATAACACCGCCGCAACGAAAGGCACTTGCCAAGTCAAATGTCAAGATCGTGATAGCCAGAATTTTTCGAGGCCAAGCTGTCTAGAGATAAAATTGTAAATGTTACGCTTATTGTTTCATGGATTCGTTTCCGTACATATTTGCTAATCGTTTTAGAAACCAGTATTATAAGCGTGCCTTTAGACGTCCCGATTTCCATCCAATGAACGGGGTATCTAGTCTGTGAACTTGGAAACGAGGGCTTAAAGTTTAAAACGCATACGTTGGGTTTTAACTTCACATATTGGAATAATCTCCGAAGATTATCTCTGAAATTGAAAATGTTCGAGCGTTTTTTTCAACTGAAAGAAACTTACATGCAGATTCTACTGCAGTAGCTGTAAATATCCAATTTCAATTTTAGTTCGGGCTTCTACATAATTTACAAAATAATAAGACTTCGTATCTAAGAGTGCTGCAGTGACCCATTTCGCGACTTGCCCCTTAGTTATACCAGTGCAGAAATAAGCAACTGATTCATTTCAGATTTCTCCCAGTCCCAGGTGAGCAAATAGCTTCATCTATTTTATATTGTTGAGCACTGATTGCATTTTCTGACCTACATTTCGCTGGTTGCAATGCTTGAGGCGTTCAATTGCAGCACTTGATGAAGGAAATGGATAAGGACCGAATATACCAGGGAAGAAAATTTTCAAAGAAAGCTTTTTGCAGTCTCGGTGATACTGAGGTGAAAATTACCAGAGTTTTACTAGACGTGGATTTCAAAGGCGTAATGAGATGCTGTAGTTTCCGTTATCCAAAATGAAACCACTGATTTCAAAATAAATGGCTTGACTAGCGAAACTTTTCCGCGTAGTAACATCTGCTAGTGCTAACAAAAGACTTGAAGTTGCTCAATAGCCGGACGAGTTAATTCCAGAATTAGTCATTAGAATAATTCTAATTACTTCTGGAGTTTGTACAATGTACAATAATACTTTTACATTAACTTGAGAAGCTGATAGTTGTTTAACTTTCATTTCAGAATTAACATAGAATATTCTAAAGGGTTTTAATAAAACGTAATTTATATATTTTAATTACTTCTTGTTTGAAGTACCCCCGGACAAGCGCCCGACGTATTTCAAGAACATTATTTAGATCATATTTGTAATAGTTGGCATAACTACACGCTATGCGAGATATTAAACTATGCTGTATAATAACAGAATTCCTTTGATTACCAGTGCGCAGTTTTGACCTTAATTTGCTTTAGAATATCTTGTAAAAGTTATGCATTTCGCGAATGTAGGACAGCAAAGTTAATGTTGAGGATGCGCTAGTTAGCATAAAGTGGGAAGACTTAGGAGGAAAATGGACCCTGGCAGAGGGCCAGGAAAGCGTTCGGAAGATGAGGTACAAACAGACCAAAAGTGATGAACAGCGTCTGACGATGATAAATATTTAGACAGACTTGAGAGAATTAATTTCGATGTTCGTGCTCAGCTTAAGGTAGGATGGATTAAATTAGGTATAGCTCACACACCGCTAGCATATCCCGGAAAACAAAGCGTACTATTATATCGGATCGTGAGGCAATGCTGTCACAATTAGGGCGAGCTTGACAAACGGACAACAGAATAATGCCTGATAAAGACGAAACCAGAGATCTGTGGCACATACGTTATGATTTTCAGGTTAATAAACTAAACTGTTTAAACGCCTTTAATCCCCGAAGGGTTAGGCAGAGGTGTACCGAATAGTAAACCCACATTTCGCCAGTTATGTATAAGTCCCATGTAATAGGGGGGGGAGCCTATTGCCATCAACCAGGCACAAATCCAGACTCCGTGGCTGCTACTGAGAAATACTGATGGAAAAACGCGATAACACTTTGCCCGACCTGGGAATCGAAGCCAGGACCTCATGCTCAGCAGTCAAGCTTGTGACCAACGAGGCAGTCAACATTCTGCACTCCTGTCATTCAATTCAGATTGCTGCTTCACGATTGCAAAACACTCCGTTTTTCCGTTTTTCTCGGTTTTATGTGGTAATGTGAGATATGGCGAAGATTACTTCGCCATATCTCACATTACCACATAAAACTGGACACAAATAAGTGAATAAATCACGTAAACATCTCTCTAATTGCCACTTTATTGATTTCAAATCAGCGTTTCTAAAAATAACCGGTCGTTACTGACAGGTCGGGTTGCTCTGCTCGTAAATCGTTAACCTAGAAATAAACAGTCTAGCTTAGATAGCTAGGTCTCTCGGTCACCTATACGGTTAACTGTTGGTTGCTAATGATATTTAATGGCATCTATCACTCTTCGCATTAGCTATTAACATTCTAGATTAAAGACATTTCTCATGTTGATTATATGAAGTTCTTGTTCTTATAGGAGCAATTAGTTGGCTGTTTGTTTGCGTATGGTTGCTTTTTTTTGGCAAAAGGTACCTACCTACTTTATTTCTTGTCAAGACAGACAATACTGGTATCGCAGCATAAGCATAAGCATAATCAGCCTATAATGTTCCCACTGCTGGGACACCGGCCTCCTCTCTATGAGAGGGAATGGGCTATAATCCACCACGCGGGCCCAGTGCGGGTTGGTAGAGGTATCGCAGATTTGTGAAGAATTTGCTTCTGCTTCATTTGTGTTTCGCCCAGCCCCCGTAGCATGACCACTGTAGACAAGGATTTCTTTGACGGAAGAATCGACAAAATGACAGATAGTGCAAAGAAATCTGTCATTGTGTCGACCTATGGCATTAAGCCCGCCAATGTACTTTTGTGCTTGAAGTGTTAAATAAATAAATAAATCTGTCATTTTGACGATTCTTCCGTCAAAGAAATCCTTGTCTACGGTGGTCATGCTACGGGGGCTGTTCCTTCAACATGGTGGTGCAAGATTTTCTTAAAGGTGGATTATGCTCGTAATCTACTCTACTTGCTTTACTTCATCAATTTCTTTAGGGTTAATCATAGAAGGAGACTTGTGTCGAAGTCTGTAGAAGGATTTCGTATCAATGTGTCGTTCCTCATTGATGTGAGAAAGATGACACATAAGTCCTTGAGCAATCGTATTAAGTAGTCTGTAGCAGTGGCGAAGGGTCCGTACAATTCGATTCCTACCGGCTTCCCTTTGAAAAATGGCACAGTCAGTATTCTATAGACAAATAATATAATTACATTTAAGATTATGTACCTACTCCGGCTTACCTCTTATAAAAATTGACCCTTCGCCACTGGTCTGTAGCACAATCTACAGTTGAACTTGAACTTACCGGTTCCCATGCACTATCTGCTTATTTAAGACTAGCTGTTGCCCGCGACTTCGTTCGCGTGAAAATTTTGGTGTGTATGTGTGAGATTGGCTCGTTGGTCTAGTGGTAGCAAGCGCGACTACTAAGCGTGGGATTGATTCCCCGGGAGTCGGGCAAAGTGTTAAAAAATTTTTTTTTTTATTTCAATTACATAAAGTTGTCACACACATGATTTGGAGATCACCTTTTAAGCAAGAAGATGCTTTTGTTAGGGGGCATCCATTAATTACGTGAGGCGATTTTTCGACCCCCTCCCCCCTTGGTGGGATGTCGTGAGATTTGGGTTGACCCCTCCTAATCTCACGTGAGACTCAATTAAACCTCAATTAAACCCGGTTATATCTGCCGAAACCCCCCTCTCTCCCTCGTGAGATTGGGTGATAATGGGCGCGACCCCCCCCCCCCCCCCTTAAACGTCTCACGTAATTAATGGACGCCCCCTTAGGTGACTCCGCTCTTCCACTTAACATTAAAATATGCAAATGAAAAAATACTATGAATAACAGTGTTATTGGGTTATCCCATCAGGAATTTCTCAGTAGCAGCCACGGAATCTGGATTTGTGCCCGGTTGATGGCAATAGGCTCACCCCCTATTACATGGGACTTCAATAAAACTGGCGAAATGTGTGTGTACGATTAGTACACGTCTGCCCAACCCTTCGGGGCTTTAAGGCGTGATGTTATGTTTTGTGTGAGAACTGACAGCCAGATCAAAAGGTGATATGACTACAAACGGCGTCCTTTTGGGTGCTGTAATTCTGGGCGGCAGAGGTCCGAAACAAAATTAAATGGCGTTGAGTCGCAAAATCCGTTCTTAGCGAACGTCTACTAACTATAAACTACCTCACTGCCAAATATTAAGTGTGTAGCACAAAAAATGAAGGACTTCCATACAAACTTGCGAGAGCCCTTAGATCTCCTTAATCCGGCCCTGTCGCAAAATTCGTTCTTAGCGGAAGTCTACTAACTATTAACTACCTTCCTGCCAAATTTCAAGTTTATACGTCAAGCGGTTTTCGATATTTCGTGATGCCATTTATACTTTCATCCGCTATTTAACTCCCTTAGGGGTTGAATTTCGAAAAACACTGAAACACGTAGTTTTTAATTTTTAACCAGAATGGTAACCACCAATTTTCATTGTTTAAACTACAAAAATGACGATTTTCCATGCAAACTTTCATCCCCTATTTAACTCCCTTAGGGGTTGAATTTCGAAAAATACTCAAACACGTGGTTTTTTATTTTTCACCAGGATGGTAACCACCAATTTTTATGGTTTAAACTACAAAAATGACGATTTTCCATACAAACTTTCATCCCCTATTTAACTCCCTTAGGGGTTGAATTTCAAAAAATCCTTCCTTATTCCTTGTCTACATTATAAAGGAAACCTCTGTGAAAAATTTCAGCTTTCTAGGTCCAAGGGTTTGGGCTGGGCGTTGATGAGTCAGTCAGTCAGTCAGTCAGTCAGGCCTTCTCTTTTTATTTATATCGATGCCTTACGGGCGAAAAAGGATAACCGCCTCTTTTCAAATTTTACAGGGGAGTGATTTAAAGTTCAAAATAAACGAAAAAAAATCATAAAAAATTAAGTATAGCTCCCGAAAGCCTGGAAATGAGTTTTTATAATATTTAGCATGCTATCTATAAGATGGCGTTTTTATTTTTACGTAATTCAGCCTGCAAGAAGCAGTTACTGTCGGTTATCCCCAAATGGTCTTTATTTTAAAATCACCCAAAATGTCGTAAATTGAATTATCAAATTATCTGATGCGAGTAAAAATGACCTAAATTCAACCCATGTTTTATTTAAATTAAGGAAAAAAAGGTTAAGTCTTGGTTTTTAGAGAAAAAAATGTGATAATATAATCTAACCAACAATGTAACAATAGTTGACTGAAAGGAAAATTGTATCAAGCACATTTTTTGAAAAGATGTCAATTATTTAGTGGATGTATTTTGATTATTTTACTTTAAAAAACTGTTATCTCTGCATTTAACATTTCAAGTTCACCCAAGAGGTATAGGTATACAATAAAAAACCATTTAATTAGGTAATCAGCTCAAATATTTTTAACGAAGAAAAAAAGACTACAGACCAAACAGAGTCTGCAAAATGCGGCCAAAACGGAATAAACGACTAATTATGTTTTAAACACGAACATGCATAACAAACTAAATACATATTTCTGAATTTTTACTTCCAGCCAAAATAGTTTAACGTACAATCATTAAAATATTACAAAAAGTCCAAAAGGTGTAACTTCTTTATTCTTAAATAATTCGTAGATCAAACACCAAAAAAATAATTTTACAAAAATTGAAGTCGTTTACAACGAAATAAATTGACAGAAGTCTATATTTTTCCTACCGCGTAACCGACAAAAAGTTTCACGTAGGCAAACGTTACCTAGACCAATCGACGCAGAAAAAAAAGGCGATTCTAAGTATGTATATAACTGAATTTCTCAAAAAATGTCGCTTATCCTTTTTCGCCCGTAAGGCATCGATATAGATAGATAGATAGAAGACTAGCACTTCGCCCCCGAGTTCGTCCGCAAAAATTGTGATAGCGCGGCTAATTTCTATGATATAAATATAATTTATAGCTTATGTATGTTACTTCCTGATATTTAATACCAGCTTGTAACTCCGCTACCAACTTACGAAGAAGCTCAGAAACTAATGGACCGATTTTAAATTTAATAAATTTAAAATCGGTCCAGTAGTTTCGGAGCTTATTCGGTACAAATGAACAATCAAAAAAATCTTTCCTCTTTAAAAAAAAATCCCAACGCCCCGTAGTGTTGTTCTTAGTAGACATGAGGACGCCATCGTCTTTCATCTAGGTACCCTTGCCCACTTTTTACACTACAAGCAGAGAATAGAAGCGGCTATTTTTTTTGGGAAACCCCAATAGTGTAACAATGCAATCGGTAATACATTACAAGTCTTTTAGTACTTAACAAATAATAGGTACAATTCCTCTAGCCCACACATACTTTAGCTCATAAAATGATAATTCTACAGACTGTTCTATTATTATGAAGTACCTACATTACAATAGATACACTACACTACAATAACTAGTAAAGGTTTACACTACAATAACTAGTAAAGAACTTCACCTGCAAACCTTGACATTGACACGAAGTTGCCAAGTTTCTCAGCGTATTAACACGAGGAAATCCGCTTAAAAAAACTGGATGCTATCAACTAAGGACCGGGTTTGCGTCGATGTCGTAAAAACCGGAGAAAGTATAGCATTCTTATAGTAACATATACACACTTACCTACATTATTGTATTGGTATCTTTGAATGCTTGTGGAGGTGTCGGATTGTTATCAAATTCTGTTTCTTTCGCAGTTTTGATTTGTGAATTGTTATTGTGACGTGCAATGTTGCCGGTACCTACAAGTTAAACGGGATTTCCAGTCTTCAAGGCCTGTCGAGTAATACAGGTAGGAATATTAGGCAGGTAAACGGGTATTGAGGCGAAGTGATTCTTTATTATGTTGATTTTAGGGTGTCATTTGTTTTGGCGTCATGCAAACGGGCTAGCGGTATTCCTTACTCCAAATTCAAATTATACATTGTGATTCAACGTATTGAATAATACTGAGTAACAGCTAGTGTAGGTACCTACCGTACTCCACTCGTGCTAATCGTCAATACAAGCTGCGCATTATTAGGTTATCCGATGTGATTTATCTAAGTATAAACAACTCAGTCGCCCGTAGAAACCGCACGCGAACATGTAAACATTCAACCAGTACTAACCTTCTATGGCCACGACGTGGTCCCTTATCTGCTGGGCCAGCAATGGATCAGGTACCAACTCCACAAGGTCGTAAAGAGCATAGATAGAAGGATGCACGCTTTCAAATCTCTGTATCTCCTGTCGTATGGATAGGGAAGTGTTGAGACACGCCTGGGTATGCTGCCGGCTACACATCGCGCCTCTGTAGCCCAGCATTGAGCCGGGAAACTTCGACTATCACAACACTACACTGGACGATGCATTCTACCAACGCTTGCAGAGCGACCCGTCGCTCATCGCTTTCAAAACTTTATCAAAAATCACTTTTACGCATACAAATGTGCATTCAACAAGCGTAGTACACAATAAACACTTTACACTGTGATTGTATTGGTTATGATTGTGATGTAAATAAAGTAAACAACCAATCAACGCGTGTCGCTTTGACAGCGGCGCGAGTCAACCACCCCGGTGGCGGCCATTACCGAACTGTAGCGTTCCGCGTGTGGCCGAGGGGAGAATTGTCAAAATATACGCAAACTTTGTATAGCGCTATCTGTTGACTATTACCCGCAACCACTGAATAGGAGGAAAGGGAAAGTAGTATTCGGTTTTCATGATAGATGGCGCTTTTCTATAATTTAAAACTAGTTCTCAAATTATAATTTTATTCGCGGTTTATTTATTTTTGTTATCCTGTTTGAAATACAAATAATAGTAAGTATCAAAATCTTGGCGTTCGAAGGTACAGTCAATCGCCCATCAGTACAACTGGTTTGGAAATTATGGGTAGGATGGATACGTACCTACTATGTTAGTGTGATAGGTATTTACTAGTGTTCACTAGTAGCAATGCGATTCAGTCAAAACCTTGACTTGACCGATCATTGCAGCGGTCATTGGGAGTTTGGGAGGCATACCTATATTATGTACCTATTTATACAAAAATTTTGTATCAGTCTTCTAGAGTTTTGGCAGTCGTTCGTTACATACAGGTAGACAGTGGCCCGAAAGTCTGACAACCAGTCTTCCCAGTACTCATTGGCGTCATTGGGTTGTGGAACTGTAATGTGGAGGTCAGATAGGCAGTCACTCCATGTAAAATATTGGTATTCAGCTGCATCCAGTTAGAATGGAAGCCGACCGACAACATAGTTGGGATAAGGCTAGGCAGATGAGAATGATGGTAGTGCCTAGGTATATTCCCGTGGAATAATTTCCTTAGTCTTATTTTCTATTTAATTACTTACCAACTCACAAAAGCACATAAAAGCAATGAGATCGTAAAATAAGAGAAAACCATTTGTTTATCTACACATACACATGCCATTGTTTGTTTAGCGCTTATCACTTTAGTGGTTCATTATATTATCATAATGAAGCTGAGCTATAACTAAAGGAGTCTGCCCACTTCGCCGAACTATACCATGAGTACCGACCACGACCGTGCTATGAATCAAGCAAGGAAAGAAACATGACACGGACTACTATGCCCACTGTAACGGATTTAGAACGGTCATCATACGCGGTATAATGCTGATGCATAACCCTATGTATCGTGCCATGCACGTAGCATCAACAATTGTCGGCGAGAATGTTTTGCCGGTGCCGACCAATACATAATCTCTTTTTTACTTGAAACGTTCATAGCACAGTCATAGTATGGTACGGTGTAGTGGGCAGACTCCTTTACTTACGTTCAGGTAACCTGCATGTGGGTATCTAAAAAGAATCCCTAAATACTAACAGCAATGCAACCGCAATGTTTCGGTGAATGCGATTTATCTATGCAGCCTATCAGCCTTTATGAGTACATGATGCTCGGCTTTTTACATTCAGGTTTAGCTGCTATCCTAACAGCGACCCTGCGAAGATCATTGTTCCACCCAGCGTGCAATGCAGACATACATACATGCAACGCCTGTAAGGAGGTGGTGGGGTTTGCTGAGTCAACAAGAAAATATTGTATTGGTAGCTTGATTTTTTCACCTATGAGTTGGTCCAAAATTCTGTAGATACTAGAAAGCATAGATAAAATCTGCTAGTTGCTTCCCCGTGCTAAAAGTAGCGTTGAACTCCAATGGAACCTATCTAAAAATAATTTTCTGATTACCGTTTTTAGAACCTACTCAAAAATAATAATCATTAAAAACAGGACATTATGGACCATTCGACAACATTCACAGGTAACGTTAAAATATTCGCGTAAGAACATAACTCGATCATTTCAGTGAGTTTTGCTGGTCCACCTTCAGTTTTATTCACCAAAAATTCGAGCAAAAAACAGTTAATGATGAAAATACAATTGATACAAGTTTATTTGAGTACTTGATTAACCAAATCGTTGTATTAAAGACTTGTTTAACAACTTTACTTGATAAGCAAATTGTTCAAACATGACTAACACACAAAATAACCGAATTTAAAATTCTATAAGTATTGGTAGGTGTAGGTAGTAGGTACTACTAGTTCATCATCATCATCATCATTATTCAAGAATATTAAATTCGGAAACTGGTTCCTTCTACCATGCAGTTTGTCTGTAACCACCACACATGCCTAAGCTTCATCTTCTTCGTCGTGTCGAAGAATTCCCTTTTTTTATTAATGTTTATTTATTAGTTTAGTTTTAGTTTTTTAGTTTTTTATGTTATTAGTTTTGGCCAGAACTCTGCCAGCTCCACGGTGCGGCGATGGTGTTTTCCTAGAAGAGATGTTAGCGGCGAGCGGCGCGCGGCTTCGCTAAACTGGGCGTGATTACCCTGATATACACAATCATCTCTGCTCCGGTATAGCTAGTGCCTATCTCCGCACAGCTTCGGTGGATACACCCTAGCTCCTAAGCATCTCCTCTCCTCTCCGCTTCGCACATCTCCACTATGGTGGAATCCGAGTCTTAGTCTGAGACTTAAATGAGGATATAAATGTCAACTAGAGTTCTATTTACAAGAGTTTTACTCTTCGGCAAAGATTTATATTTACCGGATTATTATTTTTATTAATTGTAGTAGTATTTAATAAAAATATACCTAACAGTTGACTCACATGATTATTGGCAGTCAAGCTCTATCGTTATGCTATTATAAAGTAACGTTACAAACTCAAATCAGCAATGAGTAGCCAGAATGTCACAGCACTAGTATTTCAATAGCGGTCCGTACACGACACAACCAATCACTATCACATTGTAGTCTGTTATCATTCCAGATACAAAGCTGATAAGTAGCATCGCACCAGAAGCCATAGGTACCAGTGGCGAAGGTTCCATACAACCCGATTCCTACCGGCTTCCCTTTGAAAAAATGGCACAGTCAGTGTTCTGTAGCCAATTATATTCTATACAGTAGAGATATGTACTCCGGCTTACCTCTTACAAAAACTGACCCTTCGCCACTGATAGGTACCAATAGTGCTTGGTGGCAGAATACTAATGATAGTAGTACTGCACCGGACGAACTCCTTCTTAAATAGCTCTTCTACCTTCTAGTTCATTATGAGTCCGTGCCTGCTCCAAAAAAACCACTTTAGCAAGTGGTAGTAACTCAATGCCTGCAACTTTATACACAAATTGGCCAGGTATGCTGGCATGCTGATGCTCTAAAAACGTTCATTTGTTCCATTTATCAACAATGTCTCTGCATCCTCATTTGCATGAATGTTTTGTTCAAATTATAACACCTACACGAACGGTGATTGGCGGGGGTCAAACCGATTAGCGAATGCATTCAATTAATGAACATCTTAATACACCGATCACTTATATAGGTATGATCTTCTTACAAAAAGAAGACTTTGCTTCTGGTCTGTTAAAAGAACCAACGCGGCAACGGTTAGCCGGAATAATCAAGCTTTCATGATCCAACAGCTGGGACACATTCATCCTTTTTGTGAGAGTGAGAACTACCACTACTAGAACCAAGACTTTGTAACAATATTTTGATTTAACTCACTGGGCCCGCGTGATGGATAACGCCCCACTCCTCCTCATAGAGAGGGGGAAGGCACGGGGCCCAGCAGTGGGAACATTATAGACTGACTGTGCTTATGTACACATGCTCTAGTATAGTAACGTAAGAGTGTCCATGGAGTTTCATGCCCATTCTTCTCCATAGAGATCTACGCTTTGGAATGTGCAACTGCAGTACTTTCTCAAGTTATTATGCCTTGTGAGTGTGTTTTTTTGTTTTTTTGACATACAAAAGTGCCTGTGAAGGTCTAATTGAAATAAATGCTTTGAGTTTGAGAGAGAGTGGGCTATAATCCACCACGTGAATCCTGAGGGCTGGTAGATGTCACATGTCTTCGAGTTTTTGGTTCTAGGACAGGTTTCCTCACAATTCCTCCACTGTTTTGAGGGCCACTTCCTACAGTGCGCTTGCCTAATTCCTTTAATGCTTCCTTCCGGAACATTCTCTCAATTATATTGAAAGCACTTAATCGATTGTAACCCAAGCAGGCACTGCAAACACAATTTCGTTATGAGAGATAATCAATCATTCCCACACCCACTTTAAGTGCGGTGCTGCTGATCAAACCATGACCCACTTGTTAGAGTATCCCCAAGTATTTCTTCGACAACTTGGACTTTTGTACTACCAGTTCGTACGTATCGGGTAGTCAGTTGATATGTACGAAAAGAAGAAGATATATTTTAAACTAGCTATTGCCCGCGACTTCGCCCGCGGGGATGTTGAAAAATATCCGATTACTTACCTTCATCCCCCTTTTTAACCCTTCGGGGGTAGAATTATCAAAAACGCTGAGACACGTATAAATTAATTTTCAATCGTCAGGTTAAATACAAAATTTGAAGATCCTAACTTCAAAACTGACGGATTTTCATACAAACTTCCATCCCCTATTTTACCCCTTTAGGGATGAAATTCCCAAAAATTCTTTCTTAATGGATTCTTACTCTTCACAAAGAATACACCCTCCAAGTTTCATGTCTCTAGGACCAGCGGTTTGGGTTGTGTGTCTGTCTGGGTGATATTGATATATCACCCAGTCAGTCAGTCAGTCAGTCAGTCAGTCAGTCAGTTTACCTTTTTATATATATAGACTAGCTGTTGCCCGCGACTTCGTTCGCGTGAAAATTTTAGTGTGCATGTGTGAGACTGCCTCGTTGGTCTAGTGGTAGCAAACGCGACTACTAAGCGTGGGGATCGATTCCCGGGGTCGGGCAAAGTGTTTAAAAAAATATGTATATTTCAATTACATAAAGCCCGCAGATGCTTTTGTTAGGGGGCGTCCATTAATTACGTGAGCTGATTTTTCGACCCCCCTCCCCCTGTGGTGGGATGTCGTGAGATTTGGCTTGACCCCCTCATCTCCCTCTTAATCTCGCGTAGTTTAGTATAAATACGGGAGTCTGTGCTTGATTGCGTTGAATTCACTAAAAGAAAATAATTTGTAGAGAAACATGTTTACTCAATTAAACCCAGTGATATCTGCCGTAGTTATTAATTACCAACCAAAAGGCTTAATACAAATTTTCATGGTTTGAACTGCAGACATGACGATTTTCGATACAAACTTCATCCCCTATTTAACTCGCTTAGGGTTTGAATTTCGAAAAGCACTGAAACACATGGTTTTAATTTTTGACCAGAATGACAACCACCAATTTTTATGGTTTAAACTACAAAAATGATGATTTTCCATACAAAATTTCATCCCCTATTTAACTCCCTTAGGGGTTGAATTTCGAAAAGCACTGAAACACGTGGTTTTTAATTTTTATCCAGAATGGTTACCACCAATTTTTATGGTTTAAACTACAAAAATGACGATTTTCGATACAAACTTTCATCCCCTATTTAACACCCTTAGGGGTTGAATTTCGAAAAACACTGAAACACATGGATTTTAATTTTTCCCCATAATGATAAACACCAATTTTCATGGTTTAAACTACAAAAATGACGATTTTCGATACAAACTTTCATCCCCTATTTAACCCCCTTAGGGGTTGAATTCCGAAAAGCACTAAAACACGTGGGTTTTAATTTTTCCCCATAATGATAAACACCAATTTTCATGGTTTAAAGTACAAAAATGTCAATTTTCTATACAAACTTTCATCCCCTATTTAACTCCCTTAGAGGTTGAATTTGAAAAACACTGAAACACGTGATTTTTAACCGGAATGAAACACCAATTTTCGTGGTTTAAACTACAAAAATGATGATTTTCGATACAAACTTTCATCCCCTATTTAACTCCCTTAGCGGTTGAATTTCAAAAAACACTGAAACACGTGGTTTTTAATTTTTCCCCAGAATGATAACCACCAATTTTTATGGTTTAAACTACAAAAATGATGGTTTTCGATACAAACTTTCATCCCCTATTTAACTCCCTTAGGGGTGGAATTTCGAAAAACACTGAAACACGTCGTTTTTAATTTCTTAACTAAAATTGTAATCAGCAGTTTTCATGGTTTAAACTACAAAAATGACGATTTTCCATACAAACTTTCATCCCCTATTTAACTCCCTTAGGGGTTGAATTTCGAAATATCCTTCCTTATTCCTTGTCTACATTATAAATCAAACCTCTGTGCAAAATTTCAGCTTTCTAGGTCCAAGGGTTTGGGCTGGGCGTTGATGAGTCAGTCAGTCAGTCAGTCAGTCAGTCAGTCAGTCAGTCAGGACTTCTCTTTTTATTTATATAGATTATTAAAAATCACATCACGGATACCAGCGATCTCCAACAATTTAGTATTTACTACACATAACTATAAATAAATACACATCACATCTGTTTAAGTAGCGCCTTCCTCTTGTTTGTAAACTGATTGTAGTCTCAAGTCTCAAGGTTTAACTGCATTAAGTTACCGCACAGTTATCTCAGGTAATTGACTCAAATAATATAACCGGTACAATGTACATGCTCTGTTTCCGGTCTTTAGACTGACATGTGAGATTTACTCATCTGAGGTTTCCTTACCTATAAATGCGTGTTAACAGAAAATATTAGGGCCTAAAAGTAACAACCAGTAAACAACCCAGCCAATCGCAGTCGTGTCTTAGTGTGGAAACCAGGTATTTGCAAGCGAAGCGTGGGTTGTGAGCTCGATGATTTTAAAACGATGGCTGGGTCAGATGAGGAAAGCGGAAGACAGTCGCAGTCTACGACTGGACTGAGCCTCTCTTCAGTAACGCCACAGGACCTGCTTCTCCGCCTTCCACATCCAGTCTTTCAATCTTCCCAGTTTCCTTTTTAAAGTCATCGATGCATCTATATACCTCTTCCAGAAACGCTCGACGCAGTCTCAATAAACAAAATACTTAGTATTTGCAAGGACGACTTCAATCAATCATCATCATTCTATGGAGCGAACCCCTAGAAACCTTTATTGGTGGTTACGAGTTACGACCGCTTATTGTTGGGCACTTACTCGTAGCTCCATGTGACTTTTATCAGCTTCTAGGTTTAGGCCTTCCTCGTCGCCTGCGGGGTCGTAAATTATCCTACGGGACTGGATCATAAGTATTGAACTCTTAATCCATGTCATGGTCTATCCGGTTGCCGTAAATCCGTAACAAAATAAAGGTAATAGACAGAATTACGGCCTCGGCTTCGCCCAGTAGAGCATATTAAAAATAAGGATTAAATATTTGCTTACTATTATTATATAGTTATGGCAACTGGGCCCAATTGTTAGTAACATTTGCTTAAAAAGTTATTGTTATTAAACAAACAGAAACAAAAAAAAATTGTAATGTTAAGTGTGGTGGGGTCTTCTGACCAGCACCTCCATAGTGTGCGACAACCAAGGTGCATCGAACTTCACCACACACACAGCTCTATCAATATACTCAGGATACATATTACAGTTCTTTTTGCTACTGTTTTATATATGTTTTTAAGAGGAATAATTCCGTATATATATTTTTTAATTGATTTACGCGGCGCACGCAAGTTGACGCGAGTAGCGCTCCTCCAGTTGCCATGGTTTCATCATATTTCAGCCTATGACCACCGTTTGAATGTCAGCTGCAGTTGTGACACTGTTGGTCTCGATTAAATACAACTGCTGCTTGCGATATGAAGACTGTACAGACTGGGTGGTAAAAACTGTATAAGTAAATGGCCTATGTATGTACACGGTAAGTGACGGCGAGCGAGTTTTTTATGTATGTAAGTATTTTATGTACCTAGAATATAAATAATGTAAGTACATTATCTGAAATGAAAACCATACTCCACATTGACATGAGAACGACAAGGCCAGAAAATACGCCGTTTCCCAGAAAATGTTTTTTCAATTTGATTTGTTTATTCACGTTCAACCTACGGAACCCTGTGCTCTTACCTAAACACACTTCAGTCATGTCTTGATTATGAAAACAGCTCGTGCTTGTAAGGAATAAAAACATAAACATTGTGAGTCCTAGAGCACTTCTAGCCTTGACCGAGTTTGTGTTGGGAAGGGGTGCGTACTACGTACTAGTTAGGGGCGGCACATTCGATTCGGTAGGATTTGTTTATCTACAATGCCGAACTGCCCCCGTAGCATGACCACCGTAGACAAGGATTTCTTTGACGGAAGAATCGACAAAATGACAGATAGTGCAAAGAAATCTGTCATTGTGTCGACACAATCTGTCATTTTGTCGATTCTTCCGTCAAAGAAATCCTTGTCTACAGTGGTCATGCTACGGGGGCTGGAGCAATTTAAAAAAAAAAAAAAACAAAAAATATTTATTGACATAAAAACGTTGTACACGGTATGTGGAATTCTCTGAATCCTCCGACAGTTGAAACTGTTACAGGAGCCTGTATCCTCCCTTAATGAAATGATACATTTGTTTTAAGACAAAAAAGCAAACCAACTAAAACATCTTCTACTTTGACTAGAAAAACTAACTAATTACTACACTATTCGGCTATCATTCTTGTGCCGAACGGAAAATTCTTTTCGGAAACTATCACCGCTGAGTCATGTTTTGACTGCAGCACAAATCGGGTTAAGCCGAACGGCTTTTTCCCGGACGTAGGTATATCTACTATCTACATTATTATATTTTATTTTCCTTTGCCGTGTTATGCAGCTGACAAAAACATGTGAGAGGTACCCCTAATGTTCTAGTCTAGGTCCTTCTGCTTACGTCTCAGGGTTTAGTCCTAAATCGCCGAAGCCTTGGAAGGATCAACTTTTACCGATATATTTATAGGCGTAGTTTCTTACGGACATGTTTTTACGAAGGATTGTTAGCTCTGTTACTGCCTCGACTTCGTTTTCATATACCTAAACTTCAACTAACAAACGTACCTACTTACCCGTTTAATAAATTTTAAAATATTTTTTTCTTCAAGGAAACATTATTTCATAAATTCATGCTGCAGGTATGTAGATATATCTAAAATAATAAAAATAAACTTAATAATAATGTTTATTAAAGGTCGTAAAACTAGTGATATATATTTCATTAATAATCTTTTCGAGTTGTTTCAGATTCCATATTGTTTTTTTTTTGGTTAGGTATGCCGAATACCGAAACATAAGTTCTGGAAGAATTCAAGAATCGGGTTTTACCTTCTATGACATTGAATAACGGAACGGCTTTAAAATAAGTTTATACATAAAAAAAAATATTCTACATGAATCTTTGAATGACAGAGGTATGCTAACAACAACTTTAATATCGTCATCATCTCGTTATCATCCCGCGCATATAAAATTCAATGGAGGGAAATAGGTTGTAATATAACGCTAGTGGGCGATGAACTAGGGTCGTTGCGCCGGTAGCGCGACCACCTTCAGTAGGCGACCATTTGACGGACTAAGTTTCTTTAAATCAAGTTAATAGTATTTGTAGAGGTAACATAAATAAAAAATAAATCTAACGTGCTTTATAAGTAATTATGAAATAAGAATTTACACAGTTTGAAACAAATGGGTTAACCCAGCTCCGAAAATAAATTTCTCAGTGCGCGTCTTGATTCAGTGGTGAGTAAACGTACGGCGAGTTAGAGAAAAAATAACACGGCGCGCGGCGCTCAAAGGTAAGTATTATTACATAATTCATGTTTTACACACAAGTTAGATGTTAAATTGTACAATCGATAAGTTTTGCTTATTATTTAGTTGTATTTTGCTATTTTTAAACCTATTATTAAGATAAAATCAAGTGGTCGGTAACCGAAATGCTTATTTATCAAAAACGTTAGTTAGCGACCGCATGGTCGCAAACCGACGAGAACTGCATTATTTTATTTTGATTAATATGATCCTAATGCTTCATACAGGACTGTTACAATTTTGAATGTAGCATTGTAAACGTTTTTCTATGTAGTTCTTTAGTAAGCGACCACCAGTTTCTTTGAAAGAACTTAGTTTAATTTACGTACAAAATTGGGTGCTAAACAGGTGGTCGCAAACCAAAATAATCGAAATAAAGACATTGGTTTGCGACCACTATAATTTAGTATGAGAGAAATAACGGTCGCTAACAGAAATAAGTATGAAAGTTCATAAAGTATGACACCACGTCCGTTTAAAAATTATTTTAACAAGCAACCATGTGGTTGTACATAATCTGTCGAAACCTAAATATTATTATTTTTCAGTTTAAAACAAAATTAGTCATAAAAACAACAATAAACTATTTTATATATTACTTTTTTTTTAGATGGTGCTCCCAAATAATATAGAGTCAACAAAAAAAAAGACGCTATCCAGTACACTGAAGAAGCCCTGAAAAAAGCTCTCGATGATATCCGAATAGAAGGGAAGGGAATAAGAGAAACATGTAGACTGTATCAGATCCCAAGGACCACGACACAAGATTGGCTTAATTCTGAATAAGAAACGTGGAATATCATCATCATCTTCCTGCCCTTATCCCATGTTATTTGGGGTCGGCGCAACACGTTTTTTTCTTCCAATCTCCTCTGTCAACCGTCACGCTATCATTTACTCCTTTAACTTTTATATCATTCCTCACTCAATCCATCCATCGTTTCTTTGGTCTTCCTCTCCCTCTCCATCCATCAACGTTTATATTCATCACTCTTTTAGTCACATGCGATTCGTCCCTCCTCATCACATGTCCATACCAAGACAGTCGATTACCTTTCAATTTTTCTGTAAGTGGCGCAACTTTTAAACTTCCTCTAATTTACTCGTTCCTTATCTTATCCATTCTTGTCACACCACACATCCACCTCAACATTCTCACCTCCGCTACATGCAATCTCCTTTCATCCATCTTCTTCACAGTGCAGCATTCCGATCCATACACTACGACAGGTCTAATCACGGATTTGTATATTGTCTCCTTTAACTTGAGGGGCATCCGTGGGTCACAAGTTGTTCCAGTGACCCGTCGCCATTTCATCCATCCTGAGTTGATCCGGTGCGTTACGTCTCGGTCTACTTCGCCATCCCCTTGGACAAGCGACCCGAGGTACCGAAAATCGGAATAGATCGGTATGGGCGTTCCGGCAAGTGTTATGGGCACAGGACTGGAGAGACCGCCGAAATCACAGAATAAGTATTCTGTTTTGGTCCTACTGACTTTCAGGACAACATTCTCCAGTCTTTGCCACCACACCTCCAATTTGCTCTGGACCTAGAGGTCCAGGCCACTCTCGGCAACCAACAGAATGCCATCGGCAAACAGCATACACCAGGGAGCCTCTTCCTGGATGTCCGACGTAAGTGCGTCCATTATCACCAGGAAGAGGTAAGCGCTTAGAGCCGACCCTTGGTATTGAAGCTGTCGGTAGTGCCCGCTGTAGACCGGACTTGGGTACTACACCGACTGTACATCGCTCGGATCAACTGCACATACTTCCCAGGCATAGCTTTCCCTTTAAGGGCCCACCACAAAACCTCACGAGGTACCCGGTCGTATGCCTTTTCGAGGTCGATGAACACCATGTCCAAGTTTTTGTGCGCACTTCTGTATTTCTCGCACAGCTGGCGGGTGGCAAAAATGGCATCCATCGTTCTCCGACCAGGCATAAAACCGAATTGGTTTCGTGAAATTTCACTCTTCTCTCAGTCGTCTTTCAATAACTTTCTCCCAAACTTTCATCATATGCGCCATTAGGTTTAATCCTCTATAGTTATTGCACTCCAGCACATCACCTTTATTTGTAAAGATATGGCTTCTTCTAGCAACAACTTATTGAAACGTGGAATACGATTCCTAAAATAATTTTAAAAACCAGATGACTTGAAAATATTGATATTGATTATTTTTAAATGTTATACTACATATTAAGGATATTGTTTGACTAATGATTGTTAATTCTATTACAGCTATGACTAAGTTCCTACGAAATGTAAGATTTATTTTTTTTAATTATAAGAAAACATTACACCAAAGGATTACCATATTTGTTTTTATTAAGAGGCAAAAATTAAAATATTTTTAAAGCGATTATAATTGTTTTAAAAGCATATTTTTCATATTAAAAAGGGCGGTCGCAAACCGGCTCATGGTGGTCGTAAACTGATGAAAGTGGTCGCTAACCGACGTTTTCGCTATATTTTCACTTTTTCAGCATTTTATAAATATTTTTGTACTAATGTATTTTATTTTATGTTTTGCATCCAAACTAGACTATATTTGGGACCAATTCACATTAACATATACTATTTTGCGTGTAGACAACATTTTTTTTTCCTCATCTAATGTGGGCAACTCAACTAACTGGTCGCTAACCGGCGCAATGACCCTACTATGCTGTCATTATGTAATATCACAATCTAGAAACACGTTTCTTCTTTGTATGGCTTAGAAATGGAAACGTTTGAAGGGAAAACTTTATAAGAAAGTTTTTGGTATTTAATATATGGGTGTTACTGGCCGAAATCGAAAGAATACCATCGGTTCTTATTTCAAAATTCAGCCAGTATCAATTTAAATCTATCAACACCGGCCAGCATCGATTCGACTGTCTCTCAACTCCCGAATTCGTTCCATAATCAAATAGCTATTACAGCGCCTATTGAATGTAATGCCGACACGTTTATTTTCTAAATAGCAAAACTTCATGTCCATTTCCCAACGTTACACTAACATAATATATTTTTTTAATCGCATGTCACTTATTGGAACTTTCGTTCTCGATCAGACAACAGTGACAATCCGACTGTCGCGTCGAGCGGTCGCTCCGCCCGCGAATCAAGTGCTGTGATACACATGTAATTGGTTACAACTAACAAGTCGTCATGTCAAAACTCAAGGTAATATTGATAGTAAGCGTGCGAAACTCGCAAAAAAACTTAATGATAACAACCTTGGAATATTATCTCGTGTAGATGCATTTTTAATCGTAGTTTTAAATTTAATCAAAATGTTACAGCTGCTCTGATTATGTGTGAACGAAGTTTTATTTCACGGCCAGGATCGGTTTCTTTTGTTATCGTCTGTTTACGGTGTGTTGACACATCTATTATGTTAGTTTCTGAAACGTTTGAGAGATCATTTCAGAGGTTTCTCGTTAAAGTTTTCATTGCGCTGTGTATGATTAAAATTGTTTGGTGCTACAAGGTAAAGTGGGTCGAGTATTTTTTATTTAATGGGCATGTAATGTTCTCGTTAATGTAGTAAAATGGAAACTGCTTTTATCAAATTTCGATGAAAATTTGCATATAATAATATGCAAAACGATAGATGATTACTTCTTATCAGACGCATACATAGATTTCTGTAACTTTTTAGATGGATGTCATGACTATGCACTCATACAGGTTTTTGAATGCACCGAGGATAATAAATGCTATGCTGCAAAAAACTAAAATCATTAAATTTCAAAAATAAATAACCTTTTATAAAGGAAACAAAAACGAAAACTCTGTTACTTATCATAAAACAAGAATTCTACCAAACATAACAAGAAATCTATGATAAAAAATAAAATGAACGAACATTTAGATATGAAACACACATATTTTTAATGCACCGTTTAGGCGTTGACGTACAGTGGAGCCATTCAGTGCGACAGTGGACGTTTACGAGTCTGATGGATAGCGTTTAGGGACAGATGACGTCCATCTAACAGACGCTATCACTTAAGACGGCGGACAAACCGAGCGCAACGGACAGCAGTCTGGCTGCGGACACCAGTCCCCGTAGCATGACCACCGTAGACAAGGATTTCTTTGACGGCAGAATCGACAAAATGACAGATTCTGTCGACACAATGACAGATTTCTTTGCACTATTTGTCATTTTGTCGATTCTTCCGTCAAAGAAATCCTTGTCTACGGTGGTCATGCTACGGGGGCAGACTGTCAGATATTTCTGAACATTATTCTTCAATCAATGCGCAGCTCGCTAAATAATAACAGCCGCTCGGGGTCGATCTTCAGGTTAAGCCGCACTTGCCTAGGTTGGTCTGTAGATGGGTTTCCAGTGAGTTTAATCCGTGCTTCGGAAAGCACGTTAAGCCGTTGGTCCCAGCTGTCATTTGTAGATCTTTGACAGTCGTTACAGGCAGTCAGTGGCCCGAAAGTCTAACAACCAGTCTAACCAAGGGGTATCGTATAGCCCAGAATTAACTGGGTTGTAGAAGTCAGATAGGCAGTCGCTCCATGTAAAGTAATGGTATTCAGTTGCATCCGGTTAGACCCAAAGCCGACCCCAACGTAGTTTGTAATAGGCCAGGCATATGATGATATCTGTCAATCAGGTGGTGATCCAGGAGCCAGTCCACTCGGTTTGACCGCTACTTGTTAGTCTCCCAATCATTGCTGCTAGTCTCTGTCACTGCTGGTGAACGTTTATGATCATACTATAGACTCGATTTTATAAGATACCGAACATACGAACATAGGAACATACGAAGAATGATCGGTAACTACCCGTACCGGTTTGTCTGCACCGGGAACCTGCCTCTTTATGTCCTCACCCTTACCCATAGAGAATATGAATAAAATCTTTGAAGTGAGCAACTTTTATGTGCGAATGAGTATTTTCAATTTTGAAATCGTTCGAATTCTAATTCGAATTTTGAAATCGTTCGTTTATTCCGCGCGTTCCCGCTAGACCCAAAGAACTGAAGATCTCGATAAATGACTTTTTGATAAAGGTTTTTGATTGGACGGGACAGTCACCGTACAGCCATTGTGAAACAGTGACGAATTAATTTCGTAATTCTTCCTTAAACTATACATTTATGCATGACCTATTCGAAGTTTATTTTTGGAGTCGGATTGATAATAAAATAGTTATCAGCCGTAGAAGACTAGTGTTTTCCATATTACAGCTTAATAAACACATTTATAACCTATTTGATGATGCCAGTTTATGTCATGAGGAATGTTTTCTTTAAAATTGCGTTGTATCATCACCACATTGGATACATGGGTTGTTGATTGAAGTATATAATTATACCTGCAGGAGCAGAGTGTTACGTACTTTATCAGTATCCTCCTAACATTATCTGTCCTTTGCCCATACAACATATACATATATAATAGTGTAGGTTTTAAAAACAGATAAATGCCTTTGATTAATCTACATCTGCTCGTGCATAAGCTGATTAAAGTCCAGTTAGAAGGAAAGTGATTTCCACCTCCTGCATCGGCTCTTCTACTGGTCCTGGAATACCAGCATACAGCAGAATCCCACACTTTCACTAACCGCCCTCCAATGGACACGTGCAGTGCAGAACCTAAGGGATGAAGTTGTCAAAGAAAATGTGTCAAGTGCCTGAACAGAGGGCGAAGAGGATGGCAAATCTTAGACATTAATCTCCATGACCGTCGCATTACCTTTGTCCGCCTTCAAAACGAGGATGTCCAAATCTCCACGGAGTTCACGTAATGCAGAGCGTTCATCAGGCGTAATGTTGCTGCTCGGAGGTTTGGCATGACGTAACACCACGGAAACATCTTGTCTTAGGGCGTCTGCGTCATAGGGTGGATATCTCTGCTAAGTGACATTAATCTCCATGGTTCTCATGTGATTGACTAAGATTATGTCTGGACTTTAAAAGAGACCTTGAGTTCTGAGTTTTTTTCGATTGTTTCTTCTCGAAATAGTCAGGAACACAACTACTAAGCCGGTGGCGGCTTCAACTAGGAAAAAATAAATGAAAAAAAAAATTACAATTTTTTTTGTGATTTAATTTGATTTTTAAATTGTTATTTATTTAATTTAATTTGTAATAATAATGTATAGATAATTTCAAACCCTTTCAAAGATTTCCATATTTCTAAAACAGCTTACAGGATTGACATAAGATTGTCAATAGTTTATGTTACATTTCCACCAACTTAATTGTGCGGGCGGGAAAACACAAAACTGAAATAAATGTACCAAGATTGACATATCGATGCAAATTTTCTTGACAAGCAACGCCACCTTCTACTGCACACTTAAAGTGGTCATACTTATAAATTTGTGTTTCTCATCACCGTTAACGCTATCACTATGTTTAGACATAGTGTCTGTCAAATAATCTGATAATATCTGAAAGGTAGAACGTTTACTGCCTCGTTGGTCTAGTGGTCACAAGCGCAACTGCTTAGCATGAGATCCTGGGTTCGATTCCCAGGTCGGACAAAGTGTTATTGGGCTTTTCCTTCAGGAATTTCTCAGTAACAGCTACGAAGTCAGGATTTGTGCCCGGTTGATGGCAATAGGTTCGCCCCTATTACATAGGACTTAGACTTGGGAGATATGGGTGTACTTAGAACTATTAGGTACTTATGCCTCTGCCAAACCCTTCGGGGATTACAGGCGTGATGTTATGTTATGCACAACGCAGAATGCTTAAGAAAATATCTACCAATGTTAGACACTGATTCTGCTGTGATGCGTCAGTCCACAGTTTTGCGTCGTTTTGTGTGCTAACCGGTTCATACATATTATTATGGTGGATTAAGTCATTATAATTACATAATATAATTATAGCAAAGATGCTGTTTGTTTTGACTTATTGCTCTTGACATTGTGATTTGGTTGAAGGTTGGAAAAATGATGCATTGGTTGTTCTGTAAGTACTTATCCTATTTATGTTATTTTCGCCATTTAAGTTTGAGAAATAGGTAGTTATGGAGCTGTTACACACAGTTATGTATTCTACGAAAGGAAGAGAAAAAAGATCATTGGAAGACCAACGACAGACAGACAGCATCATGTCTGACATGAACGCTAAAATGGACGTTTTTGGCGCTGCCGTGAGGCACACAGCACATACTATATATTTTCTCTTTTTTTTTATTCGTTATTTATTTTTTACTTTTTTTTATTCTGTGTGCAATGAACTGACGTCAAATAAACTTTATTCTTTCTATCAAAAGTCATCATCATCATCATTTCAGCCGAAAGACGTCCACTGCTGGACATAGGCCTCCCCCAAGTTTTCTATCAAAAGTGTAGACCATTTTCCTAGTCCAATAACTGATAGTCCAGTGTTCATACCTACTTCAGAAGCTGTCTTGAGGGTCAGCTATTAGATACAATTCTAATTATGCTGCTACCGATTTCTCTTTACCCAACTTTGAAATCGATCCCAAGACCACACGTTCCGTAACCACACTAACTACGCACTTTCAATCTTTGCAATTCAGAACAGATACGTGCCTAAAACGAATATCTTTCCATTGTAGAGGTCGGGTCCACGTGTAACCTACTTTAATCAAAATTGGCAGAGAGAAGACCCTTCCTCCTTATCTCAACAAAGGACAATAGGTACTTTACAACCCGGGAAATTACCCAACTTTATCTACATGCGGGCAAACTGCGGGCAGAGCTAGGCAACTAATAGTTACACAGTAATTGAGTCGATTCAGTATGCAGAGGTTCGCAAAATCCCTCTTGTTCCTTTCAAAGTCGGCCTGAAAGTTTGTACTGAAAACGTAGAACTTTCATGGAACCAGCGCTGGCTTTCAGGTGGTTGTAACTTTTGGATGGCTTGACTTCAAGACTTCTTCAATGGAAGATATTGTTATCGCTCGTACTTCCGTGGTTATATTAAACTTATACGGTCTTTTACGGAATATCTTCCGTGATTGTTCAAAATTTTGAGCTCCCGATATTTCAATCACGAAAGATAGCCCGCAAGTGACAGTATAAGTTTAGTTTTAAACCGTGACAGCTTAAACAGTGTATGATGATGTTTGTGGGTCTTCTTTATAATGGACTGGACAGAATCCATGAAGTACTGCAGTTTTTAAAACAAGTGTGAGCTAAGCAAGTTATTGTTTAGAAAAGTTGGCAAACTGTCAAAATTCTCCAAATTAAATTTAGCCATAAAAAGTTGACTGTTAAACTCAAAATCAAATGAGAAACATTTTACAGTTTGTGGTAAGTTTACACGCGGCGACTGTACCTATATTGGTACCTCTCTTTCTAAGCATGATATATGTACAACTATAAAGGTTTTACGTTGTTCATATTAGGAGAGAATCTGTCCTTACTTACCTTCTATCCAAAGCAATTTCAAATTCTATTCAGCTTCTGACCATTTCCCGGAAAATTTGAATTACCATTTCACGATCAAAGCTTCAGATTTCGACTTCACTTTCCAACAATTCAGATTTTCCAGTAAACAACTATTGGAAACATCAGTTCCCAGAAACTGTATTATTTGACACAGAATCAATTCATTACCACCTTCCATCTTGCACCGCATGCCCTATCACCTGTGCACTTGATTATCTGCTTACTGCATCAATGAGTGGAGTTCGCGTGGCTGAGTTTTGAGCTAAACATAACATTTGAACTTTTTGCCATCGACACGCTTAGGAGAAGGAGTATTCATTTACTGGTAAAAACTTTATCCATTTCCAAAGATAGTTCTCTCGTAGTTCTCTCTGAGCCATCGCATGTCTCTCCTTGAAAAATACTTAGGTAATATACTAAAACTTGCTTGGAAAAGTGATTCCGCCGGGACTCGAAGGAGCTCTATTTCATTTACTATAAAACCTTTTTAGAGGAAAAAGAAATTGTGATACTTACATTTAACGTTGATGATTTTTATACTGCTTGGGTTCAGACAGACACGAATAAAGAATGCTAATTTACTTGAAAGTTCCTTATACAAGGTGTAACATAATAAACGCAAGACCGCCCGTGTGGTCTCTCGCACCATGAAACTAAACATCTTTTGTTCTACGAGTTCTTGAAATTCGCAAAAAAAAAAAAAACTTTCTATAGGAACGGACGCAATCAGCTGATCCACATGTATGGTAAAACAAAAAAAAAAGTTATGAATTTCCAAAATTCATAGAACAAAAGTTGTTCAGTTTCATGGTCTGAGACACCACACGAGAGGTCTTGCGTTTATTATGTTACACGTTGTATAGTACTTTCAAAATCGCAATATCATATAATTGTAAAATAATTACTACTATCATTACGTACTTCTTCTTTATCTGGTGTCAGAGTTTTATGTCGCCCATGAGCCTCTGACTTGGCTTTACATGACGTTGAGAAATATCTCTCAGACATGCTGGTTTCCTCACGATGTTTTCCTTGACCGAAGGAATTATTATACAATACGCACATGTTACCGAAAATCAGAGGTGCGTGACTTGGGTTCGAACTCGAGACCTATGACTTGTCAGTCCGACGGTCACACCACTAGACTCTCGCTGCTATTACGTACTACAGTTATCAGAATCAACTGAGACTTCCAGGTCTGTAACCTGATTTAATAAACATTCGAAGAATGCATTTCTTATTATCAACATAAACTGAATCACTACACGTTACACGTGTCATAAATATCCATACTAATGTTAATAACACGATTGTAACTCTTTATGTCTATCTGCTACATTTTTACGCCTTAACGCCTGAACGAATTTTGATGAAACATAGTACACAGCTAGACGATGACCAGGGTAAGGACATAGGGATACTTTTCATCCTGGAAGAACGATTATTACCGACTGGGATAATTTCAAACCTTCTCGCTGGCGCATGTAATATCTTGTACTGTATGAATAGGTACCCAAGTTTATTATGTTATTATTAATACTGATGTAATTATTTGCATTGAATAGAATATTTATTTACTTATCGTTGTTGTAGGTGAGTTACAAATAAATGTGGTTTAAAAAAAAAACAACTTTACAATTACATTCATACAATTCACCATTACATCGATTTAGAATTTTCTATACTATTATTACATGGAATGAAAGGCATTGAACTTGTTACGATTAAGATTTATTAATTACTGGCTTTCACCCGCGGCTTTGCTTTATACGAAAAAATACTACCGGGATAAAAGTATTCTTTGTCTTAACTCAGGTCATGGTCTAACGTGTTTGCCATTCCGTCGGTATCTGTTCAGCCGTTAAATCTTTAAATGGTAACAGAAAATCGAACAGAGTTACATCCGCATTTACAGAAAAAATCTCTGAGTATTTGCAAATCGGCGAACTCATCAATTTGATCAATTTCATCCGAATTTAAAACTAGCCGGAAAACCTCGAATTAAATCAGCAAACCGGTAAACGACTATGCGCTTATTACGTTCGTCAGTTACAATTACACTGGAATGAAGCGTGAAAATGACAGCTGTCATCATTATGACAGCTGTCATTTGCACGCTTCATACTAACCCCCACGATTCTGCCAACGTAATCCGTTGTCAAATCTCATGTCAACTTATATGAGGGCTTGTTGTTACATTTGTCAACCATGAGATTTTTCAGTAATTTTACTAATCAATGATTCTGGGTTTTAATTAAAGATCTTCTCGTTGTTCTCTGCTAATGCTCGTATTTATTTGGAAAAGGACAATGTGAACTGACGACTTAGGCAGAGGTTTACTTAATGGTATAAGTAACTACACTACGCCAGTTATGTTAGTATCATGTAATAAGGGGAGCCTATTGCCATTGGATAAAATTATCATTTTCTGTAGAGCCAATCAGTGTTGGCTTCCTCGGATTAGCGCGCCAATGACAATCTTAATTGAGCCGAAATTTAATTAGGATCAGTGTTGGCTACTTTATACCGTCCTCATTTTCACAAGTTTATTGGCCTTTGTGCTAACTATTGGAGAATTTTAACTCAAAATCTTACACGCAAGTCATAGGTTCAATTTGTAAGTTAATTAATCAATGAAATCCCACGAATAACTAGGCATATGGCATGTTGGTGTAGAATGCTGTTACCTCAATTTTATTCCACATAATAACATTGGGAACACTACGTAACAGTAATGAAGTATTATTTATTTGTATAGAGTTAGTCCAACAAACTTATCTTTGCATGTCACGGCGGCGCTGCTTGCTTGAGAAAACGTCAAAAACGTGTCAAAGTCAGTACATTCCAGTTTAGTTCTCTTTTTTGCTACACGCACAGATAAGTCTGTCGTTTGTAGAATAGTATGTATGCATAGATCTAATATGCATGTAAATACATGTGTGACTATTTGATGTCTCTATTTAAGTCTGTGTACAATGCAGATTCACAATGCTGCGGGATGGGTAGGTACCTTAACGTTGAACTATTGTAGGCAAGAGTCATTGGTAACTGTCATCTGAAGGTTAGAAGGCCAATCACTGCTGGACATAGGCCTCCCCTAAAGGGGGGATTTTGCCATAATCGCCACGCTTGGGAGGTGGGTTGTTAATCGCAGTATGATTGTTAAAAAACGCACAGAGAACACTGCTGCCCATTCTCTGGTAAGTCCATTAGTCGCCAATAATGAATATAATATTAGAAGGCCAATAAACATAAAAAGAAAAGCATTACCATTGTATGAAAACACGCATAGGTTTTGGATGGATGGATAGGATAAAAATAAAGTAACTGTAAGGTTTTTGTATTAATATGAAGTAAGTAATACTGAGTATGAATGTAGATGGGTATAAGAGCAGGGAAGACCAAAGAAACGATGAATGGACTGTGTGAAGGATGATGTGGCTAAAAACGAGGTGTCTGATGAGATGACGAGTATGGAAGAAGACGTCATGCTGCGCCAACCCCAAGTAAACTGCGCAAGTTAACTGTTGACGGTGCGGTTGGCGCAGTGGCTGAGCGATTGACTGCTGCGCTGCGTGTCGCGGGTTCGATTCCCGCACGGAACAAATATTTGTATGGCCTACAGGTAGTTGTTCCGGGTCTGGCTGTTTGTGTTTGTGTGTGGGGCAACGTTCTTTAAAAAAAAATTATAAAAAAAATATAAATAAAAAAAAATTGGGATAAGGGCAAGAGGATGATGGTGATGATGATGTATGGCTTTTTAAAGATTTCGATTAAAAGAAAGTGAGAGGTAAGGGAATAGCCGAATCTAGGAAAGATTAGTCTATATAGGTTCATTATCTGTATAACTCTGATATTATGGAATACGGCGGCGCTTGAAATCCAAATCACGAAAGTTACAAAACGATATATCACACATATTATCACAGTTATGACTATCTATATTATTGAGCAATCTGCAGCATGAAGAGACACTGTTAAAAAGAGAAAAAGAAAAAACTTGGAGGAAATGTCTGTCGCGGAAAATTGATTCTTCTATTGATAGAGCCTCACGGATGTCTTTCTTTACTGTTCGACATAAATTATCACAATTAATTAGTCACCTCATAAATCAGTAGTGAACTTGGGATGTCCACAAATGTGCCAAGAATTTCATTGTTCACAAATGAGATTCTAATCAGCTACTTGTAATTCTGCACCTGTTTAGATGATTTCGAGGAAAATCGTTTGTCGTTTTCCTTTGATGATGGGCTACCGACCTACTTGTACGACATTGTCACTTACAAAGGCCATGCAGCAAACTACGGATATTCGCACGTCATCAGTACCTAGCTCTTGGACTACGAAGACTGCACTTATAGCTCTTGGACTTTGAAGACTGCACTTACCGGTACAAAAATAAGGTGATGTCAAAGCCAAATTGTAACCATGAAGTGCAGGACCTGCTTAGTGAACTACAGTTTCTTGTGGGAAACAGTTGCACTGCTGATGCAGAAGTGTATGCGAATAGATAATAGTAAGACGTAACCTCGCGGAATTCTTACTACCTGTATCTTTGCACCTAATTTGCAGCTTTTAGCCATTCATTGTAGACTGACTAACGTACTCAAACTACTAACTAGATTCACTCCCAACTTAAATATTCATTCTGGAAGGGTTCATATACAAGTAATGGTGCAACCCCATATTTATAATATATTTTTAAAGCGAAGCAATCAGCTACTATAAGCTTATGTTTTTGGCAGATCAGTAAAAGAGGAAAAATACAAGAATAATCAGAAAAGGAAATAAAAAAACGCTACCCGCGAGAGCCCGCGGCATATAAACCACACAACCAGTAAAATTTGTTTAGCTTGAAAATCGAGAGGGAAAACCGTAGGAAGTAATAAGTAATAACACAATATCAAAGCCCTGCTTCAGCTAAAAGGGAATAAAATAAGAAAGTTTACCAAGTAACAATGTTTAAAGCCTTTTACATCGGTCTTGGGCACGACCGAACGCGACCACGAGCCCTGAAAGGCGATTAGGTGCCGTTTAATGTTAGAAATACACAATTAAAGGTTATTACTTAGGCAAGTTTATTATTGTTGTGCGCTGCTTTCATTTCTTTGTCATGAAAATGGTGTGAAGTCAGGGTATGTTTAGTTTACTGGCGATAAGACGGCTGACGGCTTGTAAAATAAACAAACTGGTATTTTCTTCTTTATTTAAGTCGGCACGAAAACTGTCCGGATAAGAAATCAAACCTGATTTGTGGTAGTTTCTCATGATAACCTCTGCCTAGTCTCCTCTAAGGATATGCTGACACCCTCTCTCTCTCTTCTTCAACCTTCGATCACCCAATGCTGAGTGTAGGTCTCTTCCAAATCTCTCCACTTTTGGCAGTTTTGTGTCATGGCTATCAGTGGCGAAGGTTCCATATACCTGGATTCCTACCGGCTTCCCTTTGAAAAATGGCACAGTCAGTATTCTATAGACAAATAATATAATCACATTAAAGATATGTACTCCGGCTTACCTCTTACAAAAATTGACCCTTCGCTACTGATGGCTAGCCAGTTTCTTCCGGCCACTTTAATGAGATCGTCTGTCCAACTAGTCGGTTGTCTTCCCACACCTAATACATACTTACTCCAGCCATCTAACAGCGTTCATGTCGTTTAGACGAAAGTTTCATTTGGTGAAGAGAAGATAAACAATGGATAAGTGATTATCAATTAATCATTAACAGTGGTCGTAGGGTGAGCTCGTGGCTAAATAAAAACAGCTGCTCGGGTTAAGCCGCGCTTGCCTAGGTTGATCCGTGGATGGGTGACCACCCGTTAAATACCAAGTTTCCATCGTTTCGCAGAAAGCACGTTAAGCCGTTGGTCCGGGCTATCATTTGTAAATCTATGACAGTCGTTAAAGGTAGTCAGTGGCCCGAAAGTCTGACAACCAGTCTTACCAAGGTGTATCGTATTACCCAGTACTAATAGGATTGTGGAGGTCAGATAGGCAGCCGATCCATGTAAAATACTGGTATTCAGCTGCATCCGGTTAGATTTTAAGCCAATCGCAATATTGTTGGGAAAAGGCTGGCAGGTGATGATTAACAGTAGGCATATTTTTGTTTTAGAATTAGATACGATACGATAACAACGATTGTTATTCAACGCCATAACAACAGAATAGCAACAGCGAAATTCCGCACAATAAACGGTGGGCCTGTTCGCTATCCACAAAAACTGATACATGGCCGTTATAAAAAACACTGCGTCGAGATCAACTGTATTAATTGTCACAATCAACAGACGACGCACAATTTTTGAATCGCTCCCACATCTCCAAACTCACACTTGAATGGGAGGTTATTTACGACTGAGAAACTATGGAGGTACAGTACTACAAGGATCTTTCGGCGTTCGAATGACTTGAAAGAGAGGCACACTGTTGCTAAACATTTGTGAAATGTATTGACAAAACATGATGGCTGAATGTTTGTTCTGAAGTTTGCCACGCGCCATAAGACCCTTGTACAGATATATAGCTTGAAATAACAGAGTTCGTTTTTCATTTGTTTTGGCTAGATTTCGATGTTACCAATTTTTTTCTTGAATTCCTATGGTCTAACTGATACGGACAATGACAGACACTTCAGTAATATATGGAGGCGTTCGTGGCCAGAGCTGCGTCCGTAAATTGTCCGTTCCGGTCGGCCCGATCCTTTAGTTGTCCTCAACTGTTTTTCTGAACCCAATATCTGAAATATTAGACCTGCCTCGTTTTTCGAGTGGTTGCATGCGCGACTGCTGAGCATGAAGACCTGGGAACGATTCCCGCGTCGGGCAGTGTTATTGGGTTTTTCTCAGGAATTTCCCAGTAACAGGCATGGAGTCTGGATTTGTGCCCGGTTGATGGCAATAGGCCCGCCCCCTATTACATGGGACTTAAACATAACTAGCGAAATGTGTGTGTACACTGTACTATTAGGTACACCTCTGCCTAACACTTCGGGGATCACAGGCGTGATGTTATGTTATGTAATTAGACGTCAAATTCAAAAACATCAATACACTGACCTGTGATTCGGTATATCACATTCTACCGCATTTTTTAGCCTGAGTTCAATTCAATCACTCGTGAATAAGACGTTTGCGATTGATAACTAGATACGACTCCACGACCGATTCAGCAATTGAACTCCACATTTATATAATTTGGACTATTAAAGAATTGCTAGCGAACAGTCTGGTGTGAAACAATTTAGTAGAATAGACGAAAACTCAGTTTTAGTAGACCGAAGCTAAAAATAAAGGTAATTGTGTCATGTTTGTGGGAACTTTATATTCCTTTGTTTTGTAAAATGATGATTTTATGTTGATAAACTGTTGAAAGGACTGTGAGAATAATGTTTACCAAGTTACAAGTTTAATTACTAACGTTAATTGCTGATTTAGATTCGTTGAAAATATTATTAAGGCCCGCTTGCACCTATAATCATTAAATGCGTTAGTGCTGAACGTTCAAAACTGTGTCTGTCATTTTACGTAATACATAACAATAATTAAACAGTAATTCCCGAACGGTTAGGCAGTGGTGTATCTAATAGAACACCCTCATTTCGCCAGTTATGTTTAATTCCCATGTAATGAGGGCGAGCCTATTGCCATGAATCGGGTACAAATCCAGACTCCGTAGCTGCTTCTAAGAAATTCCTTATGGAAAAAACAATAACACTTTGCCTGACCTAGGAATCGAACCCAGGACCTCATACTCAGCAGTCATACGTTAGGCGTCAACTCACTGAGTTGTGATGCAAGCAGGAGTAAGAATGATTAGTTATACTTCACGCCACTTAAGTTCCGTTTAATCATAATAAATTACATTGTAACTTTGAATAATAATCTCAAGCTTGCAAAAAGAAAACGTAGCTCCAAATTAATAATACAATCCCTAACCTTTAGGCCAAAGGAAATTGATCCAATTAGGTATAAGTGGCCCAGCCCATCCCGTCGTCGCTGGTGAAAAACTAAGGCCACTTCGTGATAATAGTGCCTTCTGAAAGACCTTATAGCCATGAATATATCTTTAGCTAGAGCTAGACTACAGAACAGCTAGCTATTATAGGCTACAAATAATACGATTTATGGCTATGTAAATTATGCTGAGTATGCAAATGCATGGTATTATGATGACTCAGGCGTGTAACACACATGTTCATTGTTAGGGTCGGGTCGGTCTGATTCGGCACAATTCGCCACATCTGGCCGGAAAAATGTCCATGAAACGACTTGTGTGTAAGCAACCCTGCACATACACTTATTTTTTAAGACACTAAGAGAGCAGCAACTTTAGACGGCACGTATGGCGCATTGGTTGAGCGATTGGCTGCTGCGCTGCGTGTCAAGGGTTCGATTTCCACACGGAACATATATTTGTATGGCCTACAGGTAGTTGTTCAGAGTTTGGTTGTATGTGGATGTGAGTTACAATGTTTGTAGACGCACCCGGGATATAAGAGAAATCCCTAATGGGCCAAAGTTTAGTTAAAAAACAAAACTTTTGAAGTTGGTAGGTAATGTTTAGATTGTACAGTCGACAAACACAGTCACATAAAAAAAATAAGAATTTCCTTTTTTTAAAAATTTAAAGAATTTCCTTCTGTGGTCAAAACTTTACTAATATTTGCTGCCAAACACCACAAGATTTATTGATGCAGTAGACGGGATTCCAATGCTGATCTGTTAGTAATTTGAATAGTTAGCTTTGGCATGAGACTGCCCGCGAGCAACACTCGACCTATCATGAAGTTTGATTTATTCTAGACCCGCGTATTTGGAAAAGATCAAACTAAACCACTTTGGAAACACTGTTTAAAATTAGGACCCCAATTGCATCGCACACTTATCTATAGCAATCCGAAAGTCTTGAAGGAAATTAATATTCTATTGCTTCATAAGTTTGAAGAATTCTACTAGACAACGTAAATCACGCAATGAATATTGTAGAATTGTCCACATTATTAACAACATTGGGATCGTGACTTCGTGAATGTGTTACGCCATTACAGACGTCCACCAAACAGGATTTCATTCCATTAAATATGAGATCGTCAGCCATTGGTAGGTACTATTTCAACTAGTGCAAATCTTGGAACCCAAACTAGTGGTGACCAACGAAAATATACCAATAGTGAAGCTCAGTAAGGTCGCATGACCGAGACAATGACTCAATTGCTGAAGCGTCCGCCAAAGAAGAGAATACCTAGGAAAACAAATGTGACACATTACGAGCAGTGACATTTCTTCACGATCAGCACAAGAAAACAAACGACAGTTAGAACCATGTCGTCCTAATGCCCAACAGTCTGCCCCAACCCATTAGTGGTACAATTATGACCGCCGAGCATAAGACAAACAAATCGTTTATGAGCAGCATTAATCTTTACGCTTCAATGAAAGATATCATCGTAATTACGTGCTTAATGGGCTGTAAAGAGAGGAGCTTTATTACCGTGGGTGACGACGACGGATAGAGTAAAGTTATAACTTCTTCAATGCAAACAGCAGTGTTGTTAATGGTGCTAAGATTCTATTTGCTGCAGATCTTTGCATCAACTTGAATTGTGGCCAGACTGGGTGCTGAGGACGGGATGTTGTGGTGAGAGGCTGAGCAAATTCTAGCTCGCCGTCTGTCCGTCTTATACCGACAGGCCGTGTCGGAGGCGCGTTCGTGTTCCACACGCGCCTGAAAGAGGTGTCAGCACACAGGAAGGGGTCCGCAAGGGCCGATGCCTGCCGGGGCTGCGGGACTGTTCGAAAGAGATACCGCGGCCCTGGAACACAAAGGGCAAAGAAGGATCATAGATGGGTTTTGGTCAGTACAAGTCTGCACTCCACTCCGCCCGGATCGGGAGGGGTCATTTGATGATTTCCCAACCGAAAAAAAAGGCTGAGCAAATTAGTTTGGTACTTTAAGAGCCTAGAATAGGGTGATGATTTTCAAAACAATCTATAAGTGTGACTCTATTAGGATCCTCTTGAAAGTGGTTTTCCCAGGGACTATTGTTCATTCTTGTTTTTGCAAGCGTCCTTACTGTGCTCCAAAAAGCAGTATTTTCTTCTTTGTCTTGAACTTACTCTCTTGTTTCTGTCTCTAAATCATTATTAATTTGGTGTTATTAGAATAATAATGGGTTTAAGAACGATAGTTATGTGCTCATTGTATGTTTTATTGCAGTTAGATCTGGTTATAGTTGCATTCACACGTTAGTTCCATTAAATTTCAATTCCAATTTTAAACCTACCTCTCGAAGCGGGATACTTTTGGTCTGGATTTTGAACAATATATTCTCTAGTCCAATAAGATTACTAATATAAAACAGAACACAGGACCGGCAGAGGATATAGATGATCGCGCGTGTCGCAAGCGCACTCCATAGGGCCGGGTGGCGGGTGCTGTATCGAATTAGGCTCAATTAGGCTAGCACGCGAGCTCTCGGTAATCTGTATGCGATGGCCTAAAATGACGCTTTGGGAGTATTCATAACGTAGAACTAGAAATACTTTAAAAACTTTTTTCAACCGCATTTATAAAATACTATAAAATTCTGATGCCTTGTATTTTCAAATAAATTTTGCAGAGTTCTGCTTTTCTTTTATTTTCGACAAAGAATATCTAAGACGCGTGGCACGGCATTATGCGTCAGCGACTCGGCGAGTCCGATTCAACTTTCTTTTCAGTCTGTCGCCCGCTATTATTAATTGACGCAATATAAACTTACTAAAAATATAAAAACTGGTTTTAGCGATCTTAGAATATTTAAATAGATTTTTAAAAACACATGTAATGATAAAGGGGTGACATTTAAGGCTAATTTCTAATAAAGGCTAAGTTATAGATTTTTGTAACTTCTGATGGCAATGTTTTCTCATTAAGATAATCGATTAATAAGCTTGAATCGTCGTGTATTTTAATTAGGTAAACAATAAAACTGTCCAGTCGCCACGTATCTACCTACTGGTCGAAATAAAGAACAAAGGCAAATGGCATGCAATCTGGGGCACAGAACTAATAAATATAAATTATATTTAATAATAAAAGAAATATTCTCAAAAGAAAAAGTAGACCTTTGTCAAATTAAGATGAAATATAATGCAAGCTTATAAGTCGAAGTGAAGAAGAATCGATTATGGCTCGTTTTCAGATCTCTAAGCGACTACAAGATATTCATTCCACGCTGAGCCGCGTGCTTTTTAGGTGTTCAATTAGGCGACGCCTAGTGCAAGTGTGTAATGAAAACAGACATACATAATCATTCTGTACACTAGTAATTAAGTACACACGATTGTTACAGTTAGGTATTTTTTTGCCATTCAAGAAAAGCATGAACATGTTTATATTATTATTATCGCAGGTGGAGCCTACAATTATATTCTTTTGAATTATTTAAGGATAATGTGGTTTTAATTTGGTTATCGAATTATTAATTTGCATAAATTTCGGTCAATGACTTTGAACGCGTAAAAGTTGAAATGCTATGTAAGTTAAAAGGATTCAGTGTAGGCGTGGATGTAATTTCCCTTAACCTTTTGACCGCCAGAGCATAAGATCTCGAAGCTAAGCCACATTTTCACCTACCATTTTGTCACATATTTGTGTCGTTTGGCGTACACGTGCTTGCTTGTCACGTATATGTGACTATGGCGGTCATAAGGTTAAGCACGCCTATGATATTCCTTGATGCAGGCTTCCTCCTTTGTGAGAGGGCTGTTATATAATCCATCAAGCAGACCTACCGGTTCCAATAACGGTTTTTTCTAGGGCTTTCAGCATTTTCCTTTATTACATAATCCATGCTGAGGCTTTTACTGCTTTGTATTATTTAATCTGCCTTCCCCATTCTTCTTTTTACCACAACTATAAATGTATTGTTTCCATCCTTGGTAAACATTGCAGCATTTTAGCACTTTCTTGTACGTCACTCCGTGGGAAGAAACCCGCTGTTTAAACAAATGTAATGGGACGCGTAAACTGCTCAATCCAGCCGCTTTATTGTGTAAACGACGTTCTAAATGTGTTTGCCTAATAGGTAATGGGTTAGCTAAAAGTAAAAATATACAATATTGTAATAATTGACTAGATCTTAAAGGAGACATGATTTATGAAAAAGCTTATAAATTACATTACCTAAGTACCCTACACAAATATTTACAGACCAAACGTCTCGAAATCTTAATTTTGAGATATTAAGGTTTGGTAAAGGAATAGGGCGTGCGAATAGTGTGTCGACTTGGATGATCTACTGCTTGTATCTCACCCACTACCATCACTCGCCATGATCCACTTGGTGGAGTGACCGAAGTATCCATACACCTACACTTATTAATATTTATCCGTGGTGCTAGGCAACTGGGCTTATCCGATTTGTAAACGTCCCTTTGTGCCTATTGTCCTGGTTTTGTTCCGTCTCCTTCTAGTATGGAGAGAAGTGGAAATCATGTTTTTCCTACACCTCCGATTTTCTGATTCTCTGTGACTTCGTAGAGCTTTATCTCGGCGTTTTTCTGGTGGTCGCCACTGCTGGTTCTGGCTTTCAGGAGTTGCAGTGGTTTGGGATTAGTGAGGCGGGTTTGTCTCATAAAAATAACTTGTTCTTTAGAGGACTTAAAGACTACGCTACGCCTCACAAGACCTGCGATAAAGTAGTCGCTAAGCAGAAAGACATTAAAAATAATAACGGCAAAAAGTCTCCATTCTTTTAATAATGTTGCGTGCATAGGCAATTAATACCACACCAACACTAACGTCAGTTTGCTGATACATTGTATCGATACAAAAGATGAAGGCAATCTTCCCGGAAATGTCGTTTAAGAGGCTATTATAGGGCAGTGTATCAAGCGACGCTCGTAAACGCTGACCGGATTTTATGTGTTCAGCAATATTTAGCTAGCTATGTACTGCCTAGCTATATTTTTCTTTGGACATAAAGGTGTCCAAAGGAAATATGTACGGCATACAGTCCCGTGATTGACAAACAGAAGTGTTAGACAATGCCAAGCTAAAATCATTGGGTCAATTAAAATTTGCGAGCGAAACTCCGTAGACGTCTTGTAATAACTATTAGCTCTTGCCCGCAGGTTCGCCCATCTTATAGTCTTAAAATATTGTCAAGAACGTCGTAAATTTAACCTATGAAAATCGGGGATAATAAAACTTCCCATCAGATAAGGAATTTTCGGAATCGGATCAGTGGTTCCGAAGATTACATACATTCAAACTTACCATAAAAATTTACCTCTTTATAATGTAGTATGGTTTCTTAACTCATACCTCACTCAAGTAACCTGAGGTTTTTGAGCACAAAAAAAAAACATCAAATAATTTTCTTTTTAACCATTTTCTTTTGTTTATCGATACCATGTTGACCCTGTCGGTAATCACACAATTTGAAACACGTCTTCCTCCAGATCTAGATGATATAAGCGTGCATTTTGAAAGATGCACGATGTATTGAACACGTGAATCGTGAAGTTGATTACTATGTAAGTAAGTTAAGTACCATGAAATTACATAACAGCAGCGGAGCAGAGAATCTGTAGCATAGAAGGTCTTCATTTCATGGAATTGACATTTTATGATAGGTTAAAATGCAGATTATTTTGCATTGGTAGATAAAGAGCGTAAAGCAACATTTATTAACACTCTTATAAAATAAAGAGTAAGATTTTCTTAAAGAGATGTAATTTAGAAAGACAAGTTAAAACTTTTCTATTACTTTCTGAAAACGAGTCACCTAAGATTCTGCAAAGGGAGATTTTGAAACAAATCTAGTTCTTTTCTTACCTTGGAAACTCTATCCAAAGTAAAAGAAATCAATGCAAATAAAAATTCTAAATGATACCACGTAGATACTATGTCGCAAAACGGACAAAGAACATGTCTTGGTATTTTTTTGACATAAATAATAAACGATTTTCACTTCTATTTTGTTTTTTATTTATCGTCAAATTGTAGGACGGACACGTTCTGAGCTTATGCAAATATTAGTTTCTAGCGAAGTAAATTATTCGTTTAGATAACAATTACCTATCTATGGTTAAATAATTGGTGGGTTAGACAAACTGTAGGAAGTTTTCATGTAAACATTGCAGTTGTATGTGACTAATAATGACTATTATAAAGAAATGTCAATAAGAAAGTGTGTAGTGATATGGATGAATTTGAAAGACCAAGGTAACGATGAATGGGTTGTGAGAAAGATTATTGCTGGAATAGGGGTGACCACTGAGACAACGATGGTGATGATGTATCATGTAAACGGAGACAAAGAAATAAAATCGCGTTGACGAAGTTAGGTACTACCATGGACGTAAATTCAAAAGCAAATCGTAGTACCGTATCAGGGGTCCCTTAATCCAGCCTTTTCTCAAATATGCTGGGGTCGGTCAGTCTAACTAAATGCAGATGATTACCAGTGTTTTACATGGAGCGAGTGTCCGTCATGATGACACTGGAACCACGTGCAATCGGCGGATACCCCTCAAGTTAAAGGGGAAAAGCGGAGCGGAGTGCTGGGCATAAAAGTAGACGGATGAAAAAAGATTGCATGTAGCAGAGATGCGAATTTTGAGATGGATGTGTGGTGTTATTGAAATGAATAAAATAAGCCAATCAGAGGAAGTTTGAAAGTGGCACCTGTTACAGGAAAGATCAGTCGTGCTTTGGACGTGTGATGAGGACGGATGACACACATTTAACTTAAAGAGTGATGAATATTATGTGTGTTGATGTAGAGGGAGAGGAAGACCAAAAAAATGGATGAATTTTGTGAGGAATGATATGAAAGAAAAAGATGTAAATGATAGCGTGACGGTTGATATGGGATGTTGAGGTTGAATGGAAGAAAAAAACGTGTTGCGCCGACCTCAGCCCCCGTAGCATGACAACCGTAGACAAGGTTTTCTTTGATGGAAGAATCGACAAAATGACAGATAGTGCAAAGAAATCTGTCATTGTGTCGACACAATCTGTGATTTTGTCGATTCTTCCGTCAAAGAAATCCTTGTCTACGGTGGTCATGCTACGGGGGCTGGTAACATGGAAGTCATGGAATAAGGGCAGGAAGAGCATGATGAGTGCAGGTACTCCTTGGTAAGACAGTTGAGATGTTATTTCTTTAAGAAAGGGAAACGTCGGTAGGTATTCTAAATATAGAAGCAATTGTATCGTCTCAGCAGACTAGATCGGCGTACGTGATACAAGCCTTTGTGTGCTAAACGCCTGATTGAATATGCAACATGGTGGCATATCTAACCAAATGCACACATTGTTCAGTAGAAAGGTACCCATATGGCTGGTAACATGTCAAATCGAGATTTAAAATGAAATAGGCTTTGTAGAACATCACCTCTGTCACTCGTATTTGCCTGTTACAAACTCAAACTCAAAGCATTTATTTCAATTAGACCTTCAAAGGTATTTTTGAATGTCAAAAAAACAAAAAAAACGCGAAGCTACAGTCACAGTCACAAGGCATAATAACTTGAGAAAGTACTGTAGTTGGACATTCCAAAGCGTAGATCTCTATGGAGAAGAATGGGCAAGAAACTCCATGGGCACTCTTACGTTACTATACTAGAGCATGTGTACATAAGCGTAGTCAGTCTATAATGTTCCCACTGCTGGGCCCCGTGCCTTCCCCCTCTCTATGAGGAGGAGTGGGGCGCGCATCCATCAAGCGGGCCCAGTAAGTGGGTAGATGATCAAATCAGATGTCAAATGTTTTCGATTTTTGGTTTTAGGACATGCTTATTTCCTCACTATGTTACCCGGTTTTGAGAGCAGTGCTGATGAAAAAAATTACACTAAGTAATGCACCTGGCTGGGTTCCACCTAAGGCCTACAACATTCAAGTCGGGGCCGATGCCAATGGTTGACTGGGTCATACCATACAATTGAGTAAAATTATAATTAATTGCTTTAGTTACTCAAGGATCCCTTTTTTCTAAGAAATTATTGGGCGGTTTTTTTGCCAAATACTAAATATGTGACATTAAAAGGTATCCTTCCAGTATAAACAGCGCTTCCATTTATTTTATTTTGAACTAACACTTAAGCTTAACTGGTGCATTCGGCCGCTGAGTGAATTTGCTTGTACCGAGTCGAAACGCGCACAGATGGCTCTTAGTCTAAGCCGAATTTAAAACTAGGGATGCTAAGCTAAAGCTGTGTCGCAGAGAATGTAGCTGTGTATCCTGGTCCGTCCAGGCTACTATGTTGTTGATGGCATGCAAGAACATTATAGGCACCACTAATTAACGAGGACATCAACTCAGCTTGACGCAGTCTAGTCATTTAAACCAGATTATTATTTAAGATAAGTAACGAAACGAAAGAGCCTTAAACTCACGACACAGGGAATCCTAGTGTGAGTTTCAGGAATCAATGCATTGAATGTAATCTCTTAAACAATAAATTATTCTTATTCTTATAAGTAGAAGTTTAAGAGGCCAACAAAATGACATAAATCAGTTTATGAAAAAAAATAGTCCGTATCTAAATAACATTCAGACGGTAGTTTGGAAAATTATGCAGAAAGAACAGCAGGCCTAACCAAGTAACAAACGTTTCGTATCGAATCTCTTTCTACAATCGTTAACGCCTCGGCCGTAAGCGATTTGAGAAAACGCTATGTCGGTAGGCATCTTGACACGACTGAGTCGATCGCTCGTTCTCCAATGTCTTTAGAAAAAACTTATACTTTAGTCTATGGTGAGAGTTCCTACTGAGATCAAACTAACATCAAAGTCACAGTTGTTTACTTTGTGCGCGGGCTGAACTTTTGTTTTGAATAGTTAAGAAAGGAATATTTGTTTTAAGTGATAAAAAAGTAAGCGAAATAAGGTACAAGTTCTTCTTATAATTAGTTTATTATAATATCACAGTGCGGGATGTAATTTTAAACCTAACTGTGACTCGAAATAAGATGAAATGATCCTGCATTTAAATGAAAGATACCTTAAACAAGGCCACTAAGGGCTTGAGATCATCTATAAATAATGAAGAGGCTTATCCTCATATATAGTCAATCGAGCCAGGCAGCAAGGTTGAAAGTCGCTACTTGGGTGCGTCGGCCCAACGGAAGTGTCGTCGATTTGTCACTCGATAGACACTTCTAATGGACCTCATGAATGACAATAGCTAGGCTTTTTTCAGTGAAGATAGCACTTAGGGCATTGCTTTGTAAAGGTCTAGTGTAGCCATCGACTTCCGAAACTGAAGTTATTTAGCAAGTCGTGTTTTTTAGAAGTTAGTCGTTTATTTTTGTTAAATAACTTTTACTTGATCATAAAAAATACACAACTGGAAATAGCGTTGCACATAATTATGTATTCGTGAAAGCGAGGAAAATAGTGGAATTTAGGTACCTACACGAAATATCAATCTTTCCCTCATAATTTCCACTTGATGAACCACAGAAGTTACTCAACAAGAATTATATTCGCACATCCGCCTTTATAATGAACTAGTTAATGATTTCACCTGTTCATAATAAATCAAAAGATTCCTTCAATACTTGTAGTTAAGAAAATCGATTAAAATCTTTATATCTTTGCGTGCATGCGTGTCGACTCCAAATTATAAAGTTATTTCTGGTCCAGGTTTAACAATAGAGCAGTTTATTTTTTCTTGAAAATTAAAGAGTTTTTCTTATCTGTTCATTACATTTGTGCAAGTACCAGGACATTTATTTATCAAGGTGAAAACGTGTCACTTTATTAACTTAGAGGTTGTGGATGCAACTTTGTAAGTAGTACCTGCTACTTACCGTAGTGTTACCGGCATTTTGATGAACTGGGCCTATTCGACGCAGCCGTACGGCAAAGGTACCATGTTACATTTTTTTTTTTAGATTTAGTTTTTTATTATTTTTAATTAAATAATAACAGTCGCTCGAGTCAATCTTTATGTTAAGGCTCGCTTGCCAAGGTCCGTGGATGAGTGAGACCCATTTCATACCGAATTTGCTCTATGCCTCGGAATTAGTCCCGGCTGTCATTCGTAGATGTTTGCCAGTCGTTACAGGTAGTCAGTGGCCAGAAAGTCTGACAACCAGTATTACCAAGAGGTATCGTATTATTCAATACTAACTGGATTGTGGAGGTCAGATAGGCAGTCGCTCCTTGTAAAATACTGGAATTCAGTTGCATCCGGTTAGACTGGAAGCCGACCCCAACATACAAACATTTTGCTTTGGGTGATCCCTTTAAACGGGTCAGTTTAGGAAACCCACTATTACACGCTTTGATTATACACGTATATTTTGTAGTAAGGACCACCATGTCGTCCACTTTAGCATTAGAAAAACTAGCTACCTACTTCATGAAAAATATTTGGCATTGTAATAATATGCCTAGTCCTTTTCCAACTATGTTGGAGTTGACTATCAGTCTAACTAACCAGTTGCAGTAAAAAAAAAAAACAATTTCTTTAAATAATTATAATCTAGAGTTTATACACTATCTGAAAAATAGCTTTTCTAGCTCCCTGTCTGAAAACGCTTAGTTACGGAAATAGGTACCTACTTCCTATAGAGTTTTCGAAAGCAAGAAGTTTTTTTTTATGTATTTATTTTGTACCCTATCACAATGTTTTCTTATTTAACCCAAAGGTTGACTGGTAGAGAATGCCTTGTAGCATTAAGTCCGCCTATGTGCCACTATTGTACATGAAGTTTAAATATATAAATAATAAATAATTTTCTAATATTTTTCCTATCCACCCAAATGCTACAACTCTCTATTTATTCTAACAAAATTAATAAAAAATTACACACAAATGTCCCACTTAACTGTTGCTAACATAAACAGTGAAAATAACTCAGTCTATTGTTATTGGCACGTGTTAAGGACGTAGGTAGCCGTTTACCGGCCGGTTGCCATTTTTGCCAGTGTCACCTACAATGGTGCGCCGGCGCTATTATTGCACAACAACGAGAATTATAATGGTTAGTCCATTAATGGACGCGGGTTGGACTGGCGATTGTAAATTTAATGCTCTGTAGTTTGTAGGTTTTATTTTCTACTAGCTTATGCCCGCGGCTTCTCACGCGTAGGTTTTGGAAATTGCCCACGGGATCATACTTCCGGGATTAAAACTATCATTAGCCTATGTGCTGTTTCAGACTAAAATAACTGAAAAAAAAACACTTCTTGTCTGTTGACTTCGTTTTAAATAATTTCAGTAATTGTTCTATTTAAAATGTTGAATATTTAATAAAGCGCCATCTATACTGCACTTAAAAACATGTAAAACTGTTAGTGTAGCTACTCAACGCGAGATGGCGTTTATTTAAGAATCGTTAAAAAAGACTTTTATTCATAATCTTAAAAAGTCGAACAACTGGATAAAAATATTTATTTGAAACCCCTAAAAAATAATCACCAAATCCCCTTTTCATAACCATTTTCAATTGAATTAAAATTCTATATATACTTTAAATTCCGAGTGCAAACTGTTGACAATAGATGGCACTGAACTCAGAAAACCAAACATCTACTAAACTTTCGTTAGTTTATATTGTTGGTTTAATATTTCGATCAAAAATACGTTTAATAAAAAACAAAAAATTTAAAAAAACAATATATTCGTCTGCGAATTGAAAAAATAAAGGCCTTTTAACACCATCGTTTCATCACTTTGTTGAGGCTATGATAGGTTCAGCGAAACCGAAATTCTATCATCCATTAATGTCCCATTTAAACCCATTAGCAGCTCCCACGCCCACCAATTAACTATAACGTTACAATTCGTTTATTTACGTTATTCATAAAAGGTGCGACAGATCCTGGCGAGTCGATGAACTTTTGCGGGTCAATGACCTTTGCAACTGGAGTCCGAACTGTTGGAAGACTGTGTTGGAGAAAATAAATATCCGTTTAGAAGATCATCGCCGTTTCTGCACGAGTCCAACTCGGACTTGGCCAGTTTTTACATGGAGAGACCGTCTATCTGATGGAGGGCATTTCGAATTCAGTTCCTAAGCAGAAAGCTCTGTTCGATTAAGCCTGATAGATATAAATGTCTCCTCGTCTTCAGTTGCTCATAGGGGCAAGGGCAAGGCTCGGCAGGTGATGACGTTTTAAGTGCTCACAATTCACATTGAAACGAAAATCAACACAATTTAGCTAACAAATTGTCGAACACGTGTATCTAAACTACAGTGATTGCGTGAATGAAATATCAACAGCCTTGCTCAGACTTGCGTGTAATTTTGGCGCTTCGATGAAAAAACCGGGTACCCATTAGATACAGTTCTACAAAAATGTATTTGCGCTCGAATGACGTTGACACCGGGCGCTGTTGGTGAACATACGCAAAATTGCTTTGCGAAATGAGATGGAAAAAACAAAATAGTAGTGTTGTTTCGATTTTGGCCACACGCCAATAGATCCTTGTACTGCTATACGCGTGTCGTCTACTCCCGGTACCTTCTGAATTAGGCATTTTAAACGTTATCTAGGTAGGTATAACTGTAGGATTAATTAATACAGAAGCGTGACAGTAATAACATAATCATCGTCTTCTAATTGCAGTCAGCTGGGTCAGCATCGTTACTTAGTACTAATTGAACGCTGTAAAGTGTTTTATAATGGGTGTAAAAATACCCTAAATGAAGCCGAAAGGCACTTTTTTCTCCCCGTCATTGAGATTTTTTTTTTTGTTTTAGACCATACTCGGGAACCTTCTAGTTACGGAGATATTGGGGGTCAAAGTTCCACCTTTTTACAAGTTTCGTTTTAAATACAAGTTTTTTGTTATGACTTTACTTTAAATGCCTCCATGATCCCCGTACTATTCAAGGCATCCATCAGCACAATGTTTTGAGTCCTACCGTAAAACGTGATTTTTCACCCCATAAAGATAGTCGTTTCCCAGCAATCATTTTTGCGTAGTTACTTAGTTTGTATTACAGAATGCTTGGTTGACGGTTTCGTGAAGGATCCGTTTACACTTTGTAGATAAAAAAAAATAAAAATTCAGAAAAAAAAAAAAAAAAAAAAAAAAAAACTAAATTCAGTAAAATCAATGTTCTGAAAAAACCTTCCGGACGAAGCAAAAGAAAAAGGCATGAGTGTATACAGAATGGCGTAGGAGAAGTACTAACGGCAACAATGAACTTAGGCTGTTCAGGAATATAAGGGCTCAGAGTGGCAACAGCTATGCTTCCACATTTGAATCAGAATCAGAATTTATTTGCTATGACAGTAGGTACAGATTAGGTGTTGTACATAAATTAATGAGATCGGCTACAGTCTACCTTACGGCGAGCAAATTATTACATTAGTTAAAATATTAATACAAACAAAATAATGTCAACAAAACTAAATAGAAATAAAAGTGAAGTCAATTAACAATATTATAGTCAGGTACATACATAAAGCGCAGGCCACACCGCCAGCTGGCGGGCGGACGAGCGACGCGAACGACGCGTCGTTTCACCTCTTTTCATACCTTGGTTCACACCGCGAACTATTGAAATATACGAACAAAGTATGAAAAGGGCGTCGTTCGCGTCGCTCGCCCGCCCGCCAGCTGGCAGTGTGGCCTGCGCTTAAGTCTTACATGGTCGGTCATGGTTCATGGTTGTTGTGCAAACCGCCGCGCCTGCCGGCCTGTTCACTCCCGGTTTCTCCGTTTCCCGATCATTATAATCTAGATCTCTTCAAAGTTCAAGTGAATCATATCTTTTAGGCAAGCGTGCTCCATTCTAGGCCGCGTGATCGCTACACATCAGGCGCGTTGCGGTCAAACGCAAGCCTACTTAGACTAATACAAAGAGCATTGTATTGTTACTGGGATTGGGTTTGAAGCATAGCAATTGGCAGGAGCAGCCTCTTTTCTAAACATCAGTACTCCGAACAAACCTCTTGTTTTTCTATATTCCCTGGCAAGATCCGAGTTTCCGATCAGCAATGTCAACAAAAGCCATCAATGCATTTGCATAGTCTCTTTTGTTTTTCCGTTCCTCAAACCTGTTTGAAGTCACGAAGAATCGTGATATTGAAGCAGATACGTTAATACCGATGTAAAAATAGTCGTAGACGTGCTTGGAAGGATTTTCAACCTTCCTTAAAAGGGAATGTACTCTTTGCCCATTGTATATACTTATTTGTACTAAGTTAGTGGTAATATTGGAACATTTTGCGCATGGTTGTCGGTATCAGTGGCTACCCACCAGCTGATGATATTTTGAGTTCATAATTTTTAAAAAGCTTCTGAAAGTTAGTATAGTTTACCTAATTTATTCTTGCTGCATTGGCCATTGAATTCGTGATTAGGTGCTTGTAATAAACACCCACGTGTTGCCGAACTATAATGAGTGATTTCTCCAGTATAGCTGCTGAGTTAATCTAAAATGAAATAGTAAAGAATGAAATGACCACAATTTTAAATTAATTATGTTTTTCTTCATGGTTAGAAGTGAACATTAATTTGTAGGTACTACATTATATACATAAATCTGAATCGGAACAAGTGTTGATTAGATCAATCTAAAACGAACACGTGTTGTTTTAAAGCAATTAATTAAACACTAACGCGGAAAACCAATAGCTTTGTATACAATTAACACCTGTTGTATATGGGTGTACCATGGTACCGACTACATTAGATCTTTACAGGTCACATAAAGTATCTAGGGAAGTACAGACACCAGCACATCAACCTACTACGATCTGTCAAATTTCTTTAATAGATTTTCAACTTTATCGCTAAAGCATTAGGTTCAAGGTTGATTGGGAAAATTTGACAGTATCGGGTACCTTGATGGGCTGGCGTCTGTACATTGTTGCTTTTCTAAAGTTTTTTGCAGTTTACAGGTCAGTGTCAGGCTGTGTGTTGAACAAAATATGATTCCCGACCGTAACAAATATGGCTTTACTGAGCTTTTATTAAAATCATCAATATCCTCGAAGTTCACCAAATGGGAAGAAGACCTGCACATTCCCAAAAACCTAAAAAAAAAAAACAGTGAGCTTGACGCTTCCTCCTTAGGTAGGTTCAATCAGTGTCCTGCATAACCTAACCCCTCTTCGCATTGTTAGAAAGGTCAGGTGATGCAGGGTAAATACTGCGCTCAGTTGAAGATGTCTAGTTGTTGCCGGAACAGTAGAAATTTTCTGAAACAGTTTCAATTCAAATAGAGCATTTTTTCAGAGTAGGTACCGGAAGAAGTTCTGCTAGAATGCCACTGAAACCGGAGGCAATTGTGGGTTATTTAAGCCTTCTTTATTCTGCTCACTAGGACCCACTATATGTTAATCAAATTCTAAGTGATACGCGGTAATGGAAATTTTGATTTTTCTTCTTCTTAAATTCGCCTTTTCGGGCTATTTCGTTGCGGGTAGAATAGTTTTATTTTTTAAACAAAGGTTGTTCGAATTTACGTTACTTTAACTTCGCGCTAGGGCCTCTGAAGATGAATGGGTGAGAACGGCCCGTACCTACAGATTACAGAGACAGATAAATCAAACACTCACACATTCATCTCCCGACATACAATTACGTACCATAATTATCTTAACGGTTAAATAACGTGAATACATAATGTTCTCATACATAATGTATGACTGTATGTTTAAGTGTTGTGTTTCATTCATAAGTTCATAACGCTTTGCTAGTGTGGGTAACTTCATATCGAGGGGTGAAAGGCTATTTGGTTTAAGCGACATTTTTGCAACTTTACAGGAGAGCCATTTAAAGTTTAAAATTTCCGAAAAAAAATCATAACAAAAAAACTTCTTCAGCTATTGGAATGGAGTAAACTTAATTTAAATTAATTTGAAAACGTCGAGGTGTTGATGCTTATATCATATAAAACGGACCTTTAATTAAGAAGATAAATGTCGCTTAATACGAATTGCCCTAAGCCACTATTTTTCAGGGAACGGAAAAAAGATTTAAGTGACTTCATAACTACTATTGGCTACAGGAAAAAGATACTAAGCGACTCTGCAGTATATTTTCAGAACAAGCCCTGTTTGGCTTATTCTGAAAATATACTGCAGAGTCGCTTGAAGTGACGCAGCCCAAAATTAACTGTAGCAAGCTATTTATCTCACCTGCCAATTGAGATTAAATTGACTGACTGGCTAATTCACTTAAGCTGAAAGAACTTAAGCGACACTCCATGTCGTATTTTGTTGACGGACAAATGATTTAAGCGACATCACGACATGTAAACCGTGGAAATCAAAATGATTTAAGTCACATGTTAATAAAAAATAGAAACAAGAAAAACGCTTTAACCGATATTGAATCTTTTATCTGAGAAAGGTCTACTGATTTATGTCTCGGTTCTTTAAATCATTGTATAGTTCAAGTACACTAGTAAAAAATTAATGCAAAAACGACGTCAGATAATACACTGCCACTTTGGAAACAACCCAAAAATAGAGTTGTTTCAAGCGCCAAAAAAGTGCTCAGATTTAAATGAATCCGGCATCATTCGACGGAGAAAAATTTGCTGATTCCGAATATGTATATAACTCAATATCGCCCAAGATGTCGCTTAAACCAAATAGCCTTTCACCCCTCGATATTATTTTTAACGGCAAAGCCAAAGGAGAGCATATATTTTTTCTAGTAGTTTCGCTATTGGAAAAAAATCTACATAAAGGTGAAATTATTCTGCTAGATAGGTAAATGCTAAAACTCATGTAATAAGAAGCTAACACACCAGGTACCTAGAGCCTGGGAGCTCTAGAATAAAACAAAAGAGACAAAGCTCAATGAATTATTTAGGTACAACAAAAAACCTAGCTTATCCGAAGCAGAACTGACCGCGTTAAAAAGTAGCTGTTGCTAGGTGTAAGTCCAGACAAGCCAGTTCTACTTGCAAAAACTCCTTAGAGACATAAATGCTTGTACTAACAGACATTCTTCAATTTTATGTATCGATGCACGGCAGTAAGAAATTTTGAAGTCTTGACTGTTGTTAGGGCAAAACTAGGACCTGTACCCAAGTGTCTGATTTTTTATTTGTTCATCATCATCAGGTCACAGCAGTCCACTGCATTCATCCAGGTGTCAAATCGCACGTCGTTTACCTCGAAGACGAACTTGAACTCGATGTTTGATAACTCCCATTCATCTGCTACCAGCCACCGTGTGAATATCGTCTTTCCACCTAGCTTGAGGTGGTCCAACTTTTCTTAGCCGATTTTATTAATTAAAGTCAATATCCAAACTACAGTTAACACTAAATTGTTGGCAAACGTTATTGAGCATTTGTAAATACGGATGTTAGGAGGCACTAAATAACATTCTAGAGCCCAGTTGATACTCCTCATACAAAAACTGACCGCTACATTAATCAGCGAACAAAACTAGTTCAATGCTTTGAATGATCGCCATGTTAATCTAGTATAGCGGGTAATGCGCCAGGTAGCAAATTATAATGACGCGCGATGCGTGGGAATCACACGCTACCAGTGAAGTACGTACGATGTGGATATGTGCGAGTTTTCATTCTGTACTTCAAAATTAATATCGTGGTATAACTCAAGTCTATCTTCACCCCAATTTATTTAGGTTCAGCGCATTGTTTCCTCCTCCCATTTATCTCTAGAGGGCCATCTCAGTATTCAGATGGGGTGAATACTGAGATTGACTTTTGGACATATAAATGTTCTTTACTAATATTAAATCATCTGTCTTACAATCCGTCCATCATTTCTTTAGCCTTCTATTAACAAGCTTCTATTTGAAGAATGTAATTACTACATTACTAATTACGGTTGTTCTCAATACACCTTGTATCCGTGCATATCATCTTTGTCTTTATCGCAGCATAACTTTTCATTCAGGTCATCTTGTTTTTCATGCTTTTAACCCATTTCACTTCAACGCTCATTGACGTTCTCTCAAATATCTTGTATTATCATCCATCACACGTCCATAGACCATTTCTACCTATATTGTTATTGTTCCTTCTCTTCTTTAACACTTTCCTCCTCACCTGCTAAAAGATATGCAGCTATATTTACAAGAACTGTCACAACATTCCCACACTCACTCGCCACCTGTGTGTCACCAGCTCGGATTGTATAACATCCCCCACTTGCACGCTGACCGAGCGCACAGACTATCGCTTCCTCGAGCTAGTGCCGTGCCTTTTGTGCACAAAACTGGACGTGTATCAACATGTGGTGTAGACTGTGATAGTGTTGTGTTATGAAGTTGTTCGTGGTATAGCGCAGTAAGTTTGGTGTCCTTTCTTTGGTATCTTTTAGGGAGAAAACTTCTCCTAAAGATATTTGTTTGCGACGATACTTTTGTCTCGGTTCGGCTGTCAAGTTCTCGATTTCTCAGTATTTCGTGTTGTGGTCGTTGAGAGTCGTCGAAACGCTAAAATAAATGGCCCGTTAAGCTACCTCATGAGATCCGGTTAACAGTTCTTTCTTGAATTCACCTGTATCATAGTATCCTTCTGGATTCAAGAATTCGCGAAAAATGGCCTAACAGTGAAGGCCCGTATGCAGTTCTTGTGAATGCACTTCGTATAAGCATTGGAACATTATATTGCATTGCCTTGAAGACACTTTCGTGGTGCAGTCTTTGATGTCATAACTCTTATGTGTGTCAGGTCACGTACGGCATTGGTAACTAGCATAGGTCTGTTTTTTATTAAGGATACCCTCACTTATTTGTTTGTTAGTAGGTACATACGCATGAACTCACGCCTTTTCCCTTGAGGGTAGGCAGGAACTACAGAACACCTTCAACGATCCGTACATACTCCATTTACTTCGTCCACGTTCTAATTCAATACTACATCACTACATAGTACAAAACAAAATCGCTTCCTGCTGTTGGTCCCTATGTATGCTTAGATCTTTAAAACTGCGCAACGGCTTTTGATGCGGTTTTCAGTAATAGATAGAGTGATTCAAGAGGAAGGTTTACACATACATATATTGCACCCGTGCGAAGCCGGGGCGGGTCGCTAGTCACCAATAAGGTTCACTGATTAAATGTCCAAAGGTTCCATATACAATATAGAGTGTTGTTTACTTTGCCAAAAACTCTAATATTGTCATGTTTATTTAAAACTTTGGGCGTGCCATTACTGAGTACTGACGGGTACGCTAAAAAAAACAACAACAGTAAGTATAGTCATCGTTAATCAGATTTCGGCCGTGAATGTCCTTCTGTTTAGCTTGTCAGTGTGTACTGACGCGTACAAAACGTTTTTGTGATGCAACTGAAGATGGCTTACAAACTAATGACCGCGACGTTTATAAAGCAAACCCTGACACTGATTTCTTATGAAGCTTTTTGAATAATAATAAGTACAATCGTGATCAATTCGTATCTATCTGACTTATAATTTTCTAACAGCTCAAAATTGATGACAAGTCTCTCTTTTTTTTGTTTTTCTCGACTAAAGCAACAAAAATATCTTATCTTATAGGGAGCGACGTATCTTATGCCCAGCTCCTAGAACGAAAATTAATTAACAAAATTTTCAAGCGTGAGTAATTTCAATGAACGAATTATTAAAAGTCAATTATTTTGACGCGTCCACAATTTTTGTTGTTGCCAGGTGTTAATATTGTAGAAATGTACTAGGTAATGCTAAAAAGTGGAGATGATAGACACTAATCAAATTAAGCCAGGTGATCGGATGTCATTGGGCAAAGCTGTAAACGATTTATGACAATAGAGGATTCCGAGAAAGCAGGTTTCTCCTTTTTCTGCAAATATCTGAAATTGTTTTGACTAACAAATCGGCGTCGCAGTCGTAGTCGTGGGATAGCTTCCGCTTTGCACACTGAAGGTCGAATTTCTGCATAGATATGCATTATTTTCTTTGTTATGATTGGCATGCACAAAACAAACTATGTGACTTTTAGTATTAAGCCATTTTATTGTAAAAAAAAAATGTAAGTACTTTTCTTAAATGAGTGCATTCTCAGAAAACTCATTTTCTGCAGTTTGTTTTGTGGTTTCCGAAAATATAAAGGCCATTAGTTGCACCTATAATTTTATCATATAGGTGTTTTGTATTATCGTCGTTGTTTATAATAGGTACTTACTTTTAGTCTTCTTCTTATCATTATTTTAGTTCTATTTGTAGTCTGTATACAGGGTGTAAGCAGACCCTTCACATAGCCGTCAACCAAGCGTTCTGTACATCAAACTAAGTAACTAACTTTACGCAAAAATTATTGCTGGGAATCGACTTTTTTTTTGTGGGGTAAAAACCACGTTTTACGGTAGGACTCGATGGAAAGCACTCAAAGCATTGTGCTGATGGATGGATTGAATATTACGGGGGTTGTGGAGGTGTGTAAAGTAAAAATCTTACATTAAAAACATGTATTTAAAAAAAACTTGTGAAAAAGTTGGAACTTTGACCCCCAATATCTCCGCGACTAGAAGGTTCCCAGGTATGGTCTAGAACAAAAAAAATATCACAAAGACGGGGAGAACAATTGCCTTTCGGTTATGTTAAGGGTCTATTTACACCCTTTATAATGTACATAATATAGAATACACAACATAAACAACATTAAATACGAAATTTTTATTTTTAAATAGAGAAGTATTGAAGAAGAACACATGGTGCCGCAGCCACAAATAAATTGAAATAAGGGCAGGGAAATGATGAAATTATGTTAAGTGTTTCGTGTATTGTGTATTGTATATTTAAACCTTGGAGGTTCTTTTTGTTGTCATAGATAGTTTCGAACAAGGTCATAAATGCTTAAAGAACATTAATGAAACTGTAAGGGGTGCCGTGTACGAACATGGGAAATCCCAAGCACAGGTTTTATGAGTCACTATGCAAAGTTAACATTATCATAATGAACATAAAACAAGCAGGTTTACCAACTTTGAAACGCAAATATTTTTGTCGTTATGTACTTATGAAGAGAATGTCGTTTCTGCACTATTATTATCTAGGTTGTAACGTAGACAGATTTTATTTAATTGAATGTTAGTACATGGGTTTAAGTTTCCGTGATCCGGTAATTAAACAAATTGTTGCAATTAGGTTTGTGGCTGAAAAAAATCAAAATGCAATAGTAGATTTTTTTCTGTTTTGAAATTTTATTAATCTCATTAACGATGGAGCCCTAACACAGCCAGAAGGCGACGCGGTAGACCACGCAGGAGATGGCGGGACAAGCTGGATAGAACCAACGACCAGTGGTCCACATTGGTCCTGGATCGAAAGCCCAGCTTTGCCCAGCAGTGGGATGACACAGGCTAACAGTGACAGAACCAGTAATGATGAAGATGGACACCTGACCTAATTACAGGGATCGACGGAGTTCATTGCAACTGCTGATTGATAGATCGATGATTACAGCGACAAGCAAAATTGCTCTTAACAAAGCTAAACAAGAACCTGTTTTTATTACTTAATCTAACTTTTAATTAGTCATTTTAGTTTTTTTCTGAAAAGCCATCCTGTCATCGTTTTCTTTTCTTTTAAGATTAAAAAAGTAGCGGTGCAACCTTAAAATTATTTCAGAAAATTTTGGTTTTGTATATTTTACTTTCCAAAGTAATTTAAATAAAGCAATAAAGTATTGCAATATTGACATTTTTATTTATTGATTTATGTAAATTCGGTTTAGAATAAACTGGTTAGTGTTGTATGCTCTAGAAAATTTAAATAGGGCGGTTATAACCGTCTTCTAAATTATGTCTACAGTTTTAATTACACTTTTTATACTTCTTTGATAAATTTGTAAGTTTTTTTAATGCAAATTAAAAATATCAAATTTACTTGGGGCCGATTTTCTAATCTTCAGACTTTTATCAAAGTAAATATAGCGGTTTGACATATTTTTTATGCCTTAAATAAAGTTTTCTGATGATTTTTAAAAATACATAAGCTTTATCTCACTCAACATTCCCAAACTATATTTGGCATATTTAATATATTTAAATAAAAACATAAGAATATTTTGAAAGCGTTCCTTTATAATTTGCATTTCGACTCGGCTCGAACGTACTCGCATGTACCGTTGGCTAGCTTTGTGTATGTAAACTGTGATGAGTCAACGGTAAACCGCGCGAACGTGCTTAGTGGGTGTACTGACTCGAAGAAAAGTCATTTTAAAATTTTCTTAAATGTATTTTTGCTCCTTTTTTTGCGTCTTTAAAGTGATTAGTGGATGTACAGCTGGGATGAAAGCTTAAATTTTTATGTATTTTTTTAGTTTTTCTCTTTTACTTGATTCCGTTTGCAATAAAACATGTCACTTTTGCAGTTTAATTGCCTAGCTACTGCCTATCTTTAAATAAACGTGGTATGAATTATGCATACACATAAATAAATACTAATGATATTTATAATGTGTTCACACATAACTTTAAGACGAAAGGACGTGTTCTTTGGCCCATTTTTTTCTTAAGCACTTTAGAAATTGACGTATTATGGTTAGCCAGCAAAGTATTGTGCAAAACCAGCTGATATTCTGTTATCATTCGTTAATTCATTCAAGTTGTTTACCTATGGCATTGTGTTTGCTTAGGTGTAAGCCAACCCACGCACTGTTGTATGAGTCAGTTGACAATACAACACGTGTTGATCTATTTGCTGCCCAGCAATTTAAATTAAACCTATAATTATGAATGGGAACTGCTCATAAGTACATAGGTTGGATAATCCAAGTTTATTCAGAGAAAGACTGCATGATTGTCACTACTGGAATGGAACTACTGGAAATATTTTCAAAGACGTCTTCAAACAGTCATTGTCGTGCCATAATATTTATAAAACCGCTTTTTATATTATCTGCTTTGTTTTATGTTTTCGGGTGAATAGTTGATAAAGCATATTATGCTTATTCATTTGTAGTACTTCTTACATTTTTAACATTCCTTCAAAAATCAATACAAAAAAAAAACATAAAGAAAAATATAAAAAACATACCATTTTATTTTCATCGTAATTGAAACTAAACTCCTGTTTCAAAACTTAGGTTCAATTTAAAATATCGAAGGACATCTCTTACTATACTGAATTCGGAATTCTGCAGTTCATTTACCTTTTATTTCGCAGATTATCTTTAGAAGACTTATAATTTAGTAAAAAAAACTTTTCGAATAAAGTCAAATAGTAAAATTTTCGAAGTAAACCATATGAATTAAAACTGGTGTAACATTTAAACACGGTCTTTCCGACTGTACCGGCAATGACAGTCAAGCTTGCAAGCTGTCTTGTCACGAACTCACGACACTTATCTAAATAATACGTAGTCAAAGACTATTAGAGCGTAGATGTTTAAATTCTGCAAATAATAAAAAAACGTATTTGTATTGATTTTGCCAAAACTTAATATTAGCAGTTGTGTCGGGGATTGTACCTACGGTGACAGTCAAGCTTGCAAGCTGTCTTGTCGCGGCACACAAGTGAATATCAGGCAAAGATTATTATGTAGATATGGAAAAATATAATATGAATTTGGATTCACTTTTAGGTATTGAAAAATAAATTGGTTGCTGTTATCATACCTGGATGATTTTAGGTAGTGGGCTTAGTAGTCGAGTTACTACGTATTTACCTTATTAGGGCCAACATTTTTTTTTTTAAATTGGTCTCAAAGGAATTTGGCTGACTGAAACTATAAACCTTGAATTTATAGTTCAGTTGCCGAAATTATTGAATACCTTTCTATTGGCTTATATGAATTCTGTTTGGGAATTAAAAAACGTTACTGAGCGTTACCGTATTGTCCACAAAAAAAAATCAAGCCAAATATAACATTCGGAAGTACCTTTGCCGTTGTGTTTAATGTAATAGCTCAGTCACGAATTCATCCGTTGCTAGGTAAAAAAACAACACAGCTCGCCTAACTAAGGAAATCAAACAACCGGCATGCGTATTTGCGTAACTGTAAGTAAAATCACATCTCCAATCAATGACACTCAATAAAATCTATGGCCGAATCCGATATACCCTTTATCGTATTGCGTATGCGCATGTGTGGGTGGATAGCGAGGCTGCGCCGGCGTAGAGCTCAGTCATCGGCCGGTCGGACGCGGCGAATGGCCGTTCTTCTCTCAAATTCGCCAACCGGTAACTCACCGACCCATTCGCTAGTTCGTATTTAAATCCCGAAATTATTAATGACGATTTTTGACTGAAAAACAAATAAAAAGAGGTATGTATTTTTTGTTTTTGCTATTTTTCTATATAATTGTAATTTTTATTCATGTTTTTATGAATTATGAACGGATTGAAATTATTATCAATATCATGCTTTGTTGATATTCGTTCGTTGTTTTGCGATTTTTAATTCCGAAGAAATTCTTTATTTCTTGTATTTGTAATGTACCGTGGAATCATTTACATGTTGGAACAAGATTGGTAGTGGAATGATTTCAATTGAACGGTCGGTAATTGATTCACTGGTTACTGCGTCTACCCCAATCATTGAAGTAATAAAAGCATATTGGTGATTGGGTAATCTTTAGTTCTGTAAGTACCTTAATTATCTTATCTTAATATTTTATACAGTCATGCATTACCTAACAGTAAAATTTTAATAAAATAAAACTATATTTATTAAAGGAGGGTCCTTTAATAAATTTAATTTAATTTAATTTTAATTATGCGTTTTAGTTACTAAAAGGTGAATTTTGAAAACAGTTTTCCTCAAAATTCCAATTGCGAATGAACTTTCAATTATGTAAATATCCTATGTCAAGGTTTAGGTATGTACAACGGTGCGATACATTTTTGCTGAATTATTCGTCGTATTTTTGACATTCTTAGAGCGATAAAGGTTTTTGCATTACTCCAGTTTAATGTTATTGCAATTTAATTTTTTAGTAATGGAATGAAATACAATAACAGGTTTGTATTTTGATAATGATATTTTTATGTTGTTAAAAATATATATTAACACAGGTATATAATAATACTTAACTAATTTAAAAACTGCAACTTCAAATTTTAATATTTTTATACCAAGACACCCAACACGTGATTAAATATAATTTACGAAACCAACAAACAATGCATGACTTTTGTTCATGAAGGTATATATTCACAAATGTTTTAGTCACTATATTGTACTCGTCATCTCAGCAGTCACCTCCTTTCTAGCTATATACAGTCCATCCATTTTTGACAACCGATTACCACACAACTTTTCAGTCACCGGCGCCGCTTTCAGACTTCCTCTTATGTACTCATTTCTTATTTTATCCACTAGGGTAACACCACACATCCCCCTTAGCGTTCTCGTCTCAGCCAAATGCATATGCCTTTCATTCATTTTCTTGTGGCCCATGGTCTTGTATGGATCAGAATCCATACAAGACCATGGACACCGCCACATTTTATAGTATCACATTTTTTCCAAAATCATCCCCCAACAGAGTCAAATAGGGCTTCGGAACTCACGTGGACGGGCGCATGGCCCCGTTACTATTATAAATACGAAAGTTTCTGAGGTTGTATGTATGGATGTTTGTTACTCTTTCACGCAAAAACTACTGAAGGATTTGGATGAAATTTGGCACATAGATAGTTTATAACCTGGATTGACCACGATGATTTTTATCCCGGTAGTACGATCCCGTGGGACAATTGGCGAACTCCACGCGGGCGAAGCCAAGGGCATTAGCTAGTGCATATATATTTTTCAAAACAAATTCTCAAAATCAGAGATCAGCTTTATTTGGCTTTGCATAGTTTGATTGGCCGTCGTGCGTACGAAAGGGTACCTACACCTCTGCCTTATCCTTCGGGGAATTACAGGCGTGATCATGTTGTATCCAGTAATTAAGTTAAGCCGGTGGGATCAGAAAATCAAAGAAAATCCAAACAGTGGCAAAGCTTTATTAATTAGACTTCAGAAAAGGCCTTCGATTTGATGACTCAAGACCAGACCAGACAGTACAAAGAACAAACAATATCGAACATCGGAACAATATCGATGTAAAACATTACCTAATTAATAATGTATCGTAGCACTTTGACGAAAGTCTGTCTTTTGATTGTTTAGTAAGTCCGATTTATCTACCATATTTTTCTAACTACTTTTTTTTAATCAAACATTACTTACGAATCGGACGAATGCCATTATATTTATTTGCAGCTATCTGACATGACAGCCAGATGGCGACACATTCCATGTTTTCCACAGGCTTTCATTTTATATCTGCAATTCAATATGGCATATTAAAGATAATCATTAACAGGCATATGGCTACTCTTTGTTTACATGAACTGTACCTACTGACGAAACAGTATATACCCTAATAATAAGATACAAGAAGGTTCACCTAGGTTTTAGTTCAGTGAATTTTGTGGGATAAGATTCACGTCTGATGCCTGAGGCCAAATTTCCAATCATTTATTTGGGATCTCATCAAAATTTGCAAGACTTGGATGTAAAATAAAATTAACAGAAACAGCTCATTATCTGCCTAGCCTTTTCCCAACTATTTTGGGGTCGGATCCAGCCTAACCGGATGCATCAAATGACAGCCAAGACCAACGGCTTAACGTTTTTTCCGAGGCACAGAGGAAACAAACGATTTAAAAAATTATTTTTAAGTAAAATTGTTCCGATGCATCATCAATAAGAAAAATATATATCAGCGGACATGCAATGCGGCTAATGCTATGGAAAGGAGGGATTGCTATAGGAACTTTACAACCCAATTGGAATTTATATTTTTTTGCACAAGCTTAATTAAACTACACGTTTAATTCACTTCAGTTAATTCATCACGTCATTCAAGTGCATATACGTACTACTGCGAGGTTATCGAAATCACAGTCGATGATAAAATCGACCTAACATCTATCCAAATTTAATTTAATCGCAACATCGATTTTTAATTCTTACAGTGTTCTTTCGATTATTTCCAATCGTTGGAGCGATCAAGCGTATAATGAATGCAAAAAGTTGCAGTGGTCCGATCCAGTCTAAGGACGTTGCCTTCATGGCTTCATCTGATCACATTCCGTTACTTTTTTTTTATTTAGAAATTATGCAAGATATGGCGTGTCAGCGACCCTGGTCGACGGCTCGTTGGTACCAGTTTTTAAGTCCCGTAGCAAAGGGTCTAATGTATGCAGAAGCATGCAGATGATTCGGTGTCTTGTTTTTAAAACGGGACGGGTTCTTTTCGTTTGGGCTTCTTTTCTCTTTGGATGGGTATTCGTAAGACTTGGAATAAATAGAATATACTTGCTTCGATATCAAGATGTGCTTTCTGAATGCAACTTGTACAAAATTAACCCTAGATCATCGTTTTAATGCAACAGAGCTAGGAGAAACATTTCTATAACACATTCAGTTGAGCCAGGTCCACAAATTGAAAGAAAACGTCCAAGTAAAACATTAGAACATTTCCTAAGAATAATAACCAAAGCAGTGATCGTGCTCACGTCAACTAATCAACATTATCCATAATTTCATTCTCATATACTTGCGTCAATAATACCGAGATGTATGAAAACCGAGTTATCCACGGTTGGTTCAGAAGACAATGCTGGTTGTCAAGATGGTTGACTGTCGAGTCAAGGACGGTTGCGGTCCGACGCACACCGTTGCCTCTGCATGGTGGAATGACGGATTGTATGAACACGATCTAACGTAGTTATGTATGGGAATTTCCTGCAGTTTTTGTGGTCACAAAAACCTCACACGGTCGCAAATATCTCTGCTGTTGACTGGATCATGTGCATGTCATCAGACATTTTTGTAATCAAGCTTTTGGACGTAAGCATTAGTTGGTTTGTCAAAAGTATAAGGTGTCAATTGCTTCTTAGTAGCAATAGCTCAATTTGTTACCTTGCCGAATAATTTCTATTGATGCCTTGCCCCCTGGCTCCTATTGTCTACAGATATGTGCTGTCTAAGTCATTATCATCATTCTCTTGCCCTTATTCCAATTCATTTGGGGTCGGCGCAGCATGTCTTCTTCTTCCATACTTCTCTATGCGGCCGTCTCCACGAGCGAGAGAATCGCGGCGATATTCCCGTATAGAAATACGTGGTACGACGATAATATCGCCGCGATTCTCTCCTCGTGGAGACGGCCCCTGTTACTCGTCATCTCATCAGACACTTCCTATCTTACCACATCATTCTTTACACAGTTCATCCATCGTTTCGTTGGTCTTCTCAACTTTTATACCTTAGGTGTTGGCTGAGGGTTGTGTATTATTTTAGTTACTGTCTACCACCGTTTGCATAGTAAATAAGACTTGAGTTATATAGAAATCGTTACGGTTTACAGCAATGAGGTTTGATAACTTAAGTGTACAATCTCAGTCGCAGAATGCTAGGCTCTATTAAAAATAAATCAGTCGCGCACAAATTTGACACTGTCAGTTGTATATCTGACTTCAAACGTTTTTTGCGAAAGTTTAGTTTGTAATTCTTTTAATAGTAACTTATTTAACGAGTTGTAGTTTATAATGTAAATTCTTCTTCTTACTTACATTGTTCGCCGCACCAATTATAGATATTGTCTGATAAGTTTAAAATCTAATTGTTTATTATACCTTTGTAGAGGCACATCGCACTTAAACTCTGCAAGGTAAATTTTATTTTACAGTATTCTTAATTTGCTTTCAGTAAAATTAAATACTTATGAAGGTGATCAGGAGCTAATTTCCATTTGATAATACAAAACAAAGATTGTACGACATGAAACACGACATTGTTCCATTATGAATTCAATTTATTATTATTCGTAAATCGACGATTACGTCTCAAGATCAGAGAAAGTAGCCCGATAATATAATAAACTTCCATAAATTGACGTCCAAATCTGAATGTTTCATAACGTGGTTTTAATACTGAATTTATGCAATCTGATAGAAACGACATGCTCTCGTGTATCAATTATGCCACGATGCAAAGTGACCAGGGGGTACTATGACGTCTTAAGAGCATTTATACCGAAAGTTAAATTAAAAGATAAAAAAGGTTTGACATCTATTTGCGACGTTGCCCACGTCGCAAATAGCTGTCAAATCTTTCGCGGTTTTGATCAATTTGGCAATATTACTGTATGCTAATAAGAAATATGGCTAACTGGTGAACTAAAATATTGATTATGAAATGCAATAATTAATATCGTAAAGCCGAATAATTAGTTTTAGATGTAAAAAAAGTATTTGGAAACTTTTCAAATCCCTTTTTTACACCTAAAACGGTTACAAAATTAAATTCAGTATTTTAATTGGAATTCATTATTATTTTTGTTTTTTTTTATTTATTTATTTTTTTATTTATTCATTATTTTTTATTTAATTTATTATCATTTTTTTATTTTTGTTTTTTTATTCGTTCACTAGTTGGCCATATATCTTATTTTCATATAGTAATATTGACAAATTAATTAAAACAGGTAAATATCTGACAGTTATTTGCGACGTTGCCAACTTTTTGGATGCACGCTCTTAAAGCAGGAGTAATTCCAGCGTGGGAAAGAGATGGCGCTAGACGACCGATAGCTCTGGCTCTTTCCCACACTGGAATTACTCCTGCTTTGAGACGTCATAGTAACCCCTCTAATTGTTTTGATACAAACGCTGCAAAAGTTTAGATATTACAGTGTTCAAAAAAAATAGAACTTCACTTTTCCATAAGTGTTGATTATGTTTAAGTCCTACGTAATAGGCCTATTGCCATCAACCGGGCACAATCCAGACTCCGTGGTTTGCAACTGAATGCCTGATCGAAAAATTCAATAAAAATTTCCGACTTGGGAATCGAAACCAGGATGTTCAGCAATAGGGTCTGTGTCCACTAGACTAACGAAGCATTACACCTAATAAATAATAACAAAATAGCCTTTATTGCTTTTACTTTCCTTACAATTAATAAATACCTACTTACTAAAAACTAAATTGATTTAATCAAGTCTAACTTTCATTTGAATGATCGGAAACTGAATGTTTGTGTGAAACAGCTTTGTCCGTCGAAAAAGGCCTCTGAAGATTTCCACGTATTCCTGTCTCTTGCTAAACGGGTCCTTACCGGACCAGTTATTTTCTTGAGGTCATCTTCCCATCTTTTGATTTGTCTGCCTCTATTTCTTAAAAAATAGAGGCAGTATACCTATTTAGGAATTAATCGAAATTTTGAATGCCATCATACGTATTACGGCAAAACCCTGTATATCAAGATACAGTGCATTGTACAGCAGAGTTTTTTAAAAAAATGCCTTCTCTTTACTTTTCATTCAGCAAATGATATTCTTTGTACACGTATGTGACAAGAAACTCCTCTAGTATCGAATATAAATAGAACGTGGTATTCGTTCTTTATCTATATCCACATATTTATGCATTTTGTGGTTAAATACCACGTATGTAGTTTGTTAAGCACATTTGCGTCACGTAATGCAGCGTACGATTTACAAGCGTTGCATTTTGTAAGACGCAATCAAAATGCGTTTTATATTTTTAACACTATTCCATTGGTGGTGACACGCAAAACGTGCTAGTACAACAACATCTTATATTTATATGAATTAGCTCAGTTAAAGTAAGCGCCTGTGGTTTGATCTGTTACATAGACAAGACTTTAACCGTACAATCGTAATTGTATAACAAAAGTGCAACAGCACTACTATGCTACACCTGATTCACCAATAAAGACTTCGTATTAAAATAGCGAAGGGAACTAAATGACGCTGTATACAAAAAACATCTTAGACAAGTAACAGCCATAACACATAACATCACGCCTGTATTCCCCGAAGGGTTAGGCAGAGGTGTAACTAATAGTACTTTAAAAAAGTGTACGTTAAATTTTCCTTCATTTATTTCCAGACGATGCTAAAAATCGGGGGAGGAGCCTTGCTGATCGCGGCCATTGTGGCGGTCTTCGTGGTCGCCACCCAGGGCCGGGATCCTGACCTGGAAGCGTTGGAACATGAGGGTCGGGAGTACATCTTCCAGCTGGACAAGGCCATGGGCAAGAGGAAGAACAGGGCCAGTCTCTCCGAGTGGGATTATACGTCTAATATCACTAAAGAGAACGAGGAGAAATGGGTGAGTTACTGAATTGTATTGTTTTTGATTGAGTTTCGGATGCTCAAATTCACTCATAACATGAATCATCATCATCATCTTCCTGACCTTGCCCCATTCTACTCGGGGACGGCGCAACACGTTCTCTTCTTCCCCTGTCAGACGTCACGGCATCATTTACTCCTTCATATCACTCTTCACACAATCCATCCATCTTTGCTTTGGCTCTCCTCTCCCTCTCCATCCATCAACATTCATGTCCATCACTCTTTTAGTCACATGCGTGTCATCCCTTCTCATTGCATGTCCATACCAAGACAAAGGACTTCCTTTCAATTTTTCTGTACCAGGCGCTGCTTTCAAACTTCCACTAATATACTCATTCCTTACTTATTCTTCATAACATAGAATAAATAGGTTTTTAAAGTGATATGAAAGAGGGTAGACCGATATGTCTGCTCATAAACATCCACCCGCAATGACTTCAGTTTATCCTTGATCATCCCAAGCAACAGATTGGCTGAATAATCTTTGTATAACAGCATTTCTGGAAACTTCAAGCTGACATAGTAGACTGGTTAATGTATAAACGCCTACACAGATGTAATTCAAGCAGTTTGGGCACAAAACAAAATGCTTTAATTTGAATACTAGCAATATAATAGCAAAATAGTAGATGAATAAATGTACAACAAGCTTAATGTCGTCTCCATAAACCCTTTTAACAGCTGTAAGAACTCTTTTATCCAGTTGAAACTGTTCAAATCCAGTTATTCAGTTAATTCGCAGCATTCACATTATTTTTTTTTCAAAGAAAGTTTGAAAAATTGTGAAATTTTTAATTCACCAACACTCACCTTAATGGCGTAATATTCAGTAATCGGTGTATTATTGAATTTCGATGAGTAATTTGTTTCATGTTATCATTATGGGAGTAAATTCTTATTGCGCATGTAATTTTACTGTGAATATACATATATCTTTACGGTTTTTATAAAGCGCCCCATGATAAAGCCAGTATTCAGAAAGTAAACAAGTGTTTTATAAATAACTTGGTTTTGATGAATGTAAAATTTTCTATGCGTAACAAACGCATAGAAAATTTTACATTTCAGCGTGCAAAAATAACGTGGCTAATGCTCTACACCATTTTAAATATGGTTTTAGTAATTAAACGTAGTATTTGATTAGATGTTGTATCGCTTATATTTTTATCAAAGAGGTTATGTAATGGCGACGTATAAGTTGAAAAAAGCTGCGCACACAGCGGTTTTCAAGCTTATTCGTGCATAATAGATCAAATGTTCCTACTTATTATGCTATTATTTGGATAAAAGTGCTTTTGAAAGACCATATTTGCCATCGATTATAATTATTATTTTTTGAATTTCTCCTGTACTGTGGGTGCTTTTACAAACATTTAAACTCACATACACAAACAGCCAGACCCGGAACAACTACCTGTAGGCCATACAAATATTTGTTCCGTGCGGGAATTGAACCCGCGACACGCAGCGCAGCAGTCAATCGCTCAGCCACTGCGCCAACTGCGCCGTCGAATGCGCAGACTGTTGCTTAACAAAACCTAAAAATACCTCAAATATTCAACTACTGAATAACCGACTATGATTAAAGTGCAATGCAGCGGGAACTCAAAACAAATAATAAACATGGTAAATATTCCGTTTTCATTGTTAATGAAAACATAGAATAAATTGTGCAGACACCAAAGTTATGAGCAAGAAGAAATAAGTCTTCCTAGGGTGAAGGCTTGTTGTTGTTCTAATTGACATTTTCGAACAAAGGTTTGGCGCCTTAGAAAAAACCTTAACGTGAAGATTTGAATGCATAGTATATTAAAAAAAAAAATATGAAGAACGATCCGATGACGGTGAAAAGGCGAGCAAGAAGGCAACCAATTCTGATAAAACGAGCCTAAAATCCACGTTGTTGGAGTACATAAAAAATCAATCAACAATCATAAATATAAAAGCTATAATTGCCATTTTACATTCACCGCTACTGAAATTGAATTTAAACTTTTATGTACACATGTGTGACTTAGAAAAATCTAAATACAGATTCCAGCCATGAAGATGATAATTTTAAGGTCCCAAACCTTTTTGTAAGATTTTGGAGAGTGCTTCCAATCACCGAATATTATATCTAAGGGCCATTGAAATATCTACATAAACATATTATATATATATATATATATTTAATCATTATGGATCAGGACAGATGGGCCAGAATCGTCACACAGCCTGAAGACTGCCGTCGACTCGTTCCTGACTGATCGGCCAGAGAAGGCAAAACACCGTGACATTTTGAAAGGAATCAGCGAGGCCTTTGCCCAGCAGTGGAAAAGAATAGGCCAAACAAAAAACAGAACTAGTTATTATTTATAAGTTTACATGGTTCTGGATTCCAGAGGCACAGGACCGGGCGATGTGCTGTTTCTCGACGGAGGCTAATGTCCAGCAGTAGACGTTTTTAGGCTCAGATGATGATGATGACATAGATAGATAATAAAAATAACAAGATCAACACCAACAAAATAACAACACCTCTATTTTATAACTCAAAACCACCAGTTTTTTAGTCTTTCTAAACTTTTGCACGTCATTCCAGATCCAAATACGCCTAGAACTGTCCCAACAAGAGAAGCGAGCTTGGGAAGAGACAAAAATGTACAGATGGCAGGACTTCCAAGACTTCACTCTTCGGAGGATGTTCAAGAAGTACAGCCAACTGGGCGTGTCAGCGCTACCTGATGACAAGTACAAGCTGCTGATGAGGTCGGTGTCAGGGATGGAGTCCAACTACGCAACAGCCAAGATTTGTGACTTCAAGGATCCTACCAAGTGTAATTTGGCTTTGGAACCAGGTAAGACTTGACTTCAATCAAAATTAATTTAATGTTCTTTTTGGGTTCACAATCGTTGAGGTAAGTTAAGGAGTTGAGGATAGTTGCAGGAGAAGTTAATAGGGAACCAGGTCAGGGTGTAAGTAAGGATAGGATAAAAATGTTAGCTAGGATAGTAAAAATGTTTTTTAGTAAAACACACATGAAAGATGTTTTTAATCGACAGAGGGTCTAGTTAAAATTACCATAAAGGGTGTAAATAGACCCTTAACATAGCCGAAAGGCACTTGTTCTCCCCGTCTTTGCGATATTTTTTTTTGTTCTAGACCAAACCTGGGAACCTTCTAGTTACAGAGATATTTGGGGTCAAAGTTCCAACTTTTTTCACAAGTTTTTTTTTTAAATACATGTTTTTAATGTAAGATTTTTACTTTACACACATCCACGACCCCCGTACTATTCAATCCATCCATCAGCACAATGCTTTGAGTGCTTTCCATCGAGTCCTACCGTTAAACGTGGTTTTTCACCCCAAAAAAAAAGTCGATTCCCAACAATAATTTTTGCGTATAGTTACTTAGTTTGATGTACAGAATGCTTGGTTGGCGGCTATGTGAAGGGTCTGTTTACACCCTGTAGATTTCGAAAATATTTTTTTACATTCACATTCAAACATTATTTTGTATTATGTATATTTCAGATATCACGGAGCTGTTCGCAAAGAGTCAAGACCCCGACGAGCTGAGGCACCTCTGGGTCGAGTGGCATAAGGAAGCCGGTGCGAAGACGCGGCATAACTTCACTGAGTACGTCAGATTGTACAACGAGGCTGCAAAACTTAATGGTAAAGCATTTCCCTGTTTCACCTCGAATTTGTGTTACTTTCTATGGCCACCGCAAAATTTAAAATTTTTCTTACCCAAAAATCGTAAGAAACCTATATCTATACTAATATTATAAAGAAGTAAATTTATTTGTAGGGGTTAATCTTCTAACTATTGATCCGATTCCTAAATTCTTTCATTACTGGGGAAACTTCATTATCCCGGGTCGATCGATCGTCGATCGAGGCCATCGATCGATGGTAGAATTTATAAGTCGACGTCGATCGACAGTTTCTACTACACCAATTGATCGATCGTTGTCATTTCTACCATCGATCGATTGGTAGCTAGTTTTAACCGTCGGCGTCGTCAGGTTGGCTTCAAATTTTCAAATTATTATTCAGGAACAGTGCACAAAATGAAAAACGTTTTTGCTGTGAAAGCTATTGGCAGATTAGTTTCATTTTGTTTTGAGGTCAATGCTCCTTTCAGCGGACTCATTTACGAGAGTCCGATAGAAATATCCTCGAGCACATTCGTAGAAGTCAGAGGAGAATGGAAGAAAAAAACGTGTTGCACCGACCGACCCCAAGTAACATGGGACAAGGGCAGGAAGATGATGACATTCGTAGAATTCCGAGTATATAAATTAGCAGCATTATTAATATTGTAAGATGTTACTGTCGATGACGTAACAAGCCATTTGAAAATTTCGTAGAATTTTGTGTGGTGGGACATAATTCTATCTACAATTCTAGATCTTGTGCTAATTCTTCAAAGATTTCCACCAATCAATTTCATATTCTAAAACCATTCTTCCCGTTTCCAGATTTCAAAGACGTAGCTGACTGGTGGCAGTCAGAATACGAGGTGGATGACTTCGAGCAGCAGCTGGCCAAGCTCTGGGAAGATGTGAAGCCGCTGTACCAGCAGCTACACGCCTACGTGAGGAAGAGGCTCAGAGACAAGTATGGAGACCACGTCGTGTCGGCCAAGGGACCCATCCCTGCGCATTTGTTGGGTTAGTATTGTTGTTTTGGTCAGAGGCTGCAAGAGACTATTGCTGATCAAGAACTTCGGGCGAATTTCGTCTTAAGACTTATTTTCAGTAGGGCGTAATAGTTCCTTCTAAAGCTCTTTCTTTATCTGTTTTAATCATTTTATTTACGGTTGGTGCTTATGCCCTTTCCTATTCTGTCTGGATCGCGAATACTGATAGTGTTAAATAATTTGAGAATTTTACTGTGTGGAAGTATCATAATAGACTTGCCTTAAGCTGAGTAGTGAGTACACCAATAAATTTCAAATTTCAGGTAACATGTGGGCACAAACCTGGAGCAACATTGAATCCTTCACCCGCCCGTATCCCGACAAAAAAGAAATCGACATCACTCAAACAATGAAAGAACAGAACTTTACCGCGATCAAGATGTTCCAGATGTCTGATGAGTTCTTCAGGTCATTGAACCTGACAGCGATGCCAGAGAAGTTCTGGAAGAACTCCATTATTGAGAAGCCTAATGATAGGGAGATTGTTTGCCATGCATCCGCTTGGGACTTTTATGATGGAGAAGACTTTAGGTAAAAACGAATATTGACTCTGGTAGGAGGAAGTTAACTTAAAAAAAAACAGCATAGAGATAACAGTACTAGTATCTAATAACCCACAGAATTTATAGTGAAACTTAAGTAATGTCATCCACCAAGGTGCTCCATAGTCAATGCATCATGCAACTAATTCATTAACATTTCTCTTTTCTCGGGAAGCAATTGACAACTTGAAGTGGATTAGTAATCGCAGTGTGATCACTTTCGGAGCCGGACCTACCACTTTAATTTTATTTTTACGAATCAATCCTTTTCTTTACCGCATTGTTTTCTATGTTCTCGACTGTTTTAAAATACTTCGCTTTGGAATATTCCATTAACAGTGTGTTTCAAAATTCACGAAAATTCTAAATTTCGACTAACATTCTCATTTGGATTAATTTTGAAGGATCAAACAGTGCACATCAGTTGATAGAGAATACTTTGAAACCACACATCATGAAATGGGACATATTCAATACTTCCTTCAGTATAGACATCAACCATTCGTTTTCCGGGATGGAGCTAACCCAGGTAATTAATGTTTAGTTTGTTATACCAGGATCAAAATGTGTACATCGATCAACAAAGAACATTTTAGAACGGTGCACCACGAAATGGGTCATGTCCAATATTACTTGCAGTATAAACATCAACCGTTCCAGTTTCGAGAGGGTGCAAATCCAGGTATTTAGAATTTGGGAACGAATTAACTTCATCATCATTTGGACCTGTATCTTCCTAAACTTCTTTATGAATTTGTTTGTACTGCGCGAGATGCCCTATTACATTGTTTTCTACATAGTCAACCTTTCTATTTTCGTATGTCCTCATTGATATTATGTATTTACAATATTGGTTCTTCTGTTGTATCTGTTTATTCCACTGCATCGTCTTCATCATCAATATTGATTACTTGTGTTAATGAGATGAATCTTTAAAAGACTGTTGTTATTTTTCCTATTATTATATTTCTATATCTACATCGTCTCTCCATAAACGGTATATTATAAATACTACATATGTTTTGTGTGGCAAACCGACTCCATCGCAAGTCTTTCTACAGCATTGCTATTCAACTTTTCCATAGTAACTTCTAACCCTTCCGGCATATATTTTAGGTTTCCATGAGGCTGTAGGAGACACGATTGCGTTATCAGTGTCCTCGCCTAAACATCTCCGACGCGTTGGTCTGAGTACTGGTGACGCCGAAGATGAACAGACTGAAATCAATCAGCTTTATAAAATGGTGAGCTTGAATTTTGATGTTATCTGCATTGATTGCGACTTGAAGATTCTGATGGTATATTGTCAAGATCCCTTGCAGAATTTATAATTTTTAAAAAGACTTTCGTAGTCTCGTTACTGTGAAAGATAAATTCTTATGAATAATTTATTTGTGACTGAATTTTTAAACAACGCTATTTAATATTTCCTCTTCACAATTTTTCCAGGGTATAGATAAGATAGTATTCCTGCCATTCGCCTACACCCTGGACATGTTCCGTTACGGTGTGTTCCGTGGGTCTACTACTCCTGAGGACTACAACTGCCACTACTGGAGGCTCAGGGAAATGCTGCAAGGTGTGGAGCCACCGATCAACAGGACTGAGGAGGACTTTGATGCCGCTGCCAAGTACCACGTGTCAGCTAATGTGGAGTATGCGAGGTGAGGATGATAAGTGATACGATAAAACGCTAGCAGCTGGATGAATGTATCCGAAGATCGAATTTAATGATTTGTTATCTGCTCTTACCTCTTCCAGGGTTAGAACGGATTTCATCAATGGACTTGACCGCGATCAGCACATCTTTTTAGAGCTGTTCGTGTCAATATACCATAGCAATTGTAACACTGACAGCTTTTGAACGCGGTTTAGATGTATTGATCGCGATCAGATTTGTACGGAATATTAGCCATGAATGTCCAGCAGTGGATTGCTATAGGCGGTCGAGCTTCGATGATCTTAATAAGGCCCACGAGGATAAAATATATGGAAGGAGCAAAGTTGACGCACGGTAGGAACTTGTTACATAATTATGTTTCACCAAAATTGAATCTCTGTCTCTCTTTGACATTCCAGATACTACGTCTCGTTCATAGTGCAGTTCCAGTTCCACCGCGCGCTCTGCCAGCTGGCTGGCGAGTACGTGCCCGAGGACCTCAACAAGAAGCTCGTGGACTGTGACATCTACCAGAGCATTGCTGCTGGAAACGCGTTGTCGTAAGTTATTGGCACTTAAAAATTGTGATAGGCAGTAGAGAATGCACGCGCCGTGAATAGATTTATTTCAGATTTGTCTGATTGATCCCTTAGCTACCGATGTATTGCAAGTTTGTTTCTGAGACGATTATTTTGCATTGGTCTGTCATCACGTGACTTACTTCGAATCTGTTATTTCACCTGCCTGATTGTTCCACATCTACAACCTACACGAAGATTTAACTTAGAAGTTGGATTCATGAAAAAAATGCCAAGTTATCATAGAATTTCCGTAAACACAATTTAGAATTATTTATCTCGATTTATTTGGGGTCGCCGCAGCAAGTCTTCTTCTTCCATACTTCTCTATAAGTCGTCATCTCACGAATCACCACCTTATCATCTGCCTAGCCTTTTCCCAACTATTTTGTGATCGGTTTCCAGTTCAACCGGATGCAGCTGAACCACCTACCTATCCAAATTATATTTCACATAGTCATCTGATTTGGTCTAACCCCACTTTAACAAGTGCCATAAAATTGTACCAATTTATAAACTTTCGAGAAATGAATTTGTCTATGTTGCTACGTTTAGGTATAATGCTTAGATTTGTCAGTCTATACAAAATACAACAGAATATTATTAAAACACCTTTTTTCCCCCAGAAATATGCTCAAGATGGGCTCAGCGAAGCCATGGCCCGATGCGATGGAGGCCCTCACTGGCCAGCGACAGATGAAAGCTGACGGACTCTTGGAGTACTTCAGGCCTCTACAAGAGTGGCTGACGGCCGAGAACCAACGCACCGGAGAACATATCGGATGGGAACCTAGCAGAACACGTAAGTGTTTCATTGGTTTTTTAAGTGAAGTTGGTAATTAATTTGAGTAAATATAAAACAGCTATCAAATTCAACTTCATAGGGTCTGTCGTGTCATTGCCGTACACAACAAATCCTTCATAAAGTGGTTTTAGGCCCGTGTAAAAACCACTTAAAGACTCGATTCGTCCACGCGCGCCTCAAAGAGTGTCAGCATAATGACGGGGCCCCCCTCTAGAGGGCCAAAGTCTGCCGGGGTCGCAGGACTTATAGAATTACCGTGACCCTGGATCATAAAGGGCTATTGAAGGACACCGTGGATTTTAGTCAGTACAAGTCTGACAGTCCCTCCCGCTCTGCCCTGGGTGGGAGAAGAACTCATTTGATGACTTAACCACGATAAAAAAAAAAAGGACTCGATTCATTCAGACACCATTAACTAGTCTTTCACCAACACTAGATGACACCTAAATGAATGACTAAAAAAAAGTGTCCTGATGACGATCAATGCTCGTGCCTTTTCTGTATGAGAAGAGGCCTTTGCCCAGCAGTGGGTCAATAATAGGCTGGTATTCTTTTTTGTTTATTGGATTTTCAACTCTCGGCTTAGCATAGATAGTTGAAATTCGACAAGTGAGCTTTTAGTAGGGATTATATGTACTAACTCAGATATCGCGTAGTGTTAGTGGACACAGGCAGAAGACACCTAAGTGACGGTCCGGTTATGAGCTGGATTGGTGAGAGGCATCATCTCAATTCTTTTACTTCCATTCCAGAATACTGCACAGCGGAACAGCGGGCCACCATAAGCGCGAAGGAGGTGACAAAACCAGAGACACAAGAACCGGCGGCGGAGTCGTGACGCGTTGAGTACTTACTACACTTAGTCTAATTTATAGCAGACAAGCAACACAGTATTCATAATAAATGTTTTTTTTATAAGGAAGGTATGGGGTTTCATTTAAGAAGCAGTTTCTTTGTGTGATGGAGGCAGAAATGATGATATTTGTAGGACAACCTAGTTACCCGAAATAAGTCTAAGCCTTTCTAAAGTGTAGCATAGTTCTTTTAGCGCAAGAGGGCGCTCTTGGTAAACATTTGTAAAAATTGTACAGCAAAAACAATATGGCGGTGTTAGTTCCTACTATGGGCACACGCCAAAAAAACAATGCAGCACTATAAACTTAGTGACAGTGATTGGCAGTGCAACGGTCAGTTCAACAGAACGGAAAAACCTTAGCGTAATGTACTGGCTGCATTGAAAATAGGACCGTAATGTCATTGTTTAAAGAAGAAAATAGTATGAATATCGATGCGGACGTCAAGCGTCGCCTCGCGCATGCTCGTGACTCGATTGCGCGTCTTTAAGCAACGGAAATACGGTCCTATTTTCAATACAGCCAGTAATTTGCTCGCGCATTTTTTGTTCTGCCTGAACTGACCCTAAGTAGCTAACGGGCCGAAAAATCATCGAATGGTGAAGGCGTAGCGTGAGAAGGCAAGTGGCTTCCCACGAGGTAAGCCAGGTCGGGAACTAAGGAACTAGGAAGGACGGGGTATTCCTTAAAGCGCAACTATTATTAAGCGCAACCAACTAAGCGCGAATAAATTATTCCTCGAAGCGCAACCATGATGAAAAATAGAGAGGGGTATGATGGATTCATTATTTTTTTACAAAGATTCTTTGAGGAATACCCCGGAAGGGGGGGGGGGGTAATTGTTATTATGGTCATCCAGAAGACACAGACGAAGTCCAGCGTTGGCCGTTTATTGGTTGAAATGATAATAATGACGATGCTTTCTAGCTTGAAGATTACTATGCTCTTCAGACAGTTGTTCAACGATTTTATCTTTGTCTCCTAGATTAAATACCTGTCTCTTACGTAATTTAAGAACAACTTTTAAAACCGCTGGATCATTCAAGTGATAGTTGAATAAGATGCAGATAAGAGCATTATCTCTTATCGAATCATCAGGCCGGGTGATAGAGTAACACTAAATAATGTTAAGTGGGTTCAAAGCCTGATACGATAACAAAGATGACAATAGATTCAATTATCTTTTAGAATTTTCTCAACTGTTATGCTGTGAAATAAGAAAACTCGATATCAGTGGTGTCTGAACTGCGGAGTAAACGTCCAGAATAGCCTTTATATTAACCATGCATGTATGAATATGAGGTCCTGAGTTCGACGTCCAGACCGGTCAAACTGATGTTGGGTCTTTCCGGCATTAATTTCTCAGCAGCAGCTGTAGATACCTCGGAGTCTGAATTTTATTGTGCCCGGTTGACTACGGGCTCGTCATCTTTAACATGGGAGTTAAAGATAATGGGCGAAAGAAGAATGTGGGTGTACTAACAGGTCCTCTGTAAACCCTTCGGGGATAACAAGCATGTAGTTATGTTATTAACTATACATTTTCCAAAGCTTAAGTTTAGTAAAACTTTCTTCAACGTTCGAACTGGGGCTGATCGTAGCTAAAACCAAAAAAGATTTGTAAAATATAGATAGAGATTCAAACAAATAATTAAGTAATCACTATGAGGACCTCGATGTCTGGGATACGATTCTCATATTGAAGCACTTTGACAATGTCAGGTGCAAGGACGGTAATGCAAGTGAAGTAAACAAACTTTAATCAATATTTAGATGCCACACACGTTTTGAGGAAAAACCTAGAGAATGTATTTATGCAACACAAACACGTTTCGAACTGAGCCAATGACAAGTGCACGGGAATCTAGTTGAACATCAAACTAGTTTGATTCTGCTGTGCTATTTATTTTTAAACGTAGATATGCCTGTATGATTAAAAACCGGCCAAGTACGAGTCGTACTCACACGCACACAGTTCTGTAGCACCAAAAAATTTAAAAATATTTTGAAGGCTCAGCCATATGTTGTATAATATTACATTCCACACACAGCACAACTAAACACACACACACACACACAGCAAAACTAAATTTGTTTTTCATAGTATGTTAAGCAAAAACAAAGTTACTGCAGCAGTTTCATGAAAAAGTTCCATGTCTCAAAAAGTAAGCAACAAATCTTATTCAAACTATTTTTCGTTGAAAGTATGTTTTACGTCCAACAGTCCTACATTTTTTTCAGAATTTTCCTCTTCTTACTTTAGAAATTAGAGGGCGGAACACACGCATTTTACCACTTTTGAAGTGTCTTATCTTTCAAACGATTGACAAAAAATGGTTTTAGGGAACTCAATGTCATTTTTACCTATCTATAGACACTCCGCACGTATAGGATAGTTGATTTTTTTTTTTAGTTTCAGTCCCATGTATGGGGGGGAGTATGGCCCTTAATCATTTATTTTTTTATTTTTGTATAAAAATCGTAAAGCGGTTTACAGAATACATCTACCTACCAAGTTTCAATTGTGTAGTCTTAATAGTTTCGGAATAAAGTGGCTGTGACATAAAGACGGACAGACCGACATGACGAATCTATAAGGGTTGCGTTTTTTGCCATTCGGCTACGGAACCCTAAAAATGTAAGAAAACGAGTTCTGTAGAGGGTACAAATATATGGTTTCCAACATCCAGTATTGGTGTTCAATACGGGATAAGGAAAATGCATTCGAAATTTTGAAACGATTTAGTTTTTTTGGGCCCACAACCCACAACAAACCAGAATACCTACTTATCCCGATTTTAACTTGAATACGAATTTTATCATTTCGAATCAAAAGTTGGAACTCGTTTTACAGGACCAGTGAAAACGCTAACTTAAGGTTTTGATAAACAAGACTGGCCAAATCTTATATCGGTGGACTAGCTGTTTGTGCTCCACGGCTTCCCCCGCCACTCGGCTCCTAAGAGCCGTAGCATGTTGTTGATTAGTCTATAACCTTCGTCAAGAATTGCAAAGCCAAATTTACTACCAAACCAATGTAGGTACAGAACCCTCAGTATGTAATGGTAACTCGCACTTGACTAGTTTTTTGTGGCAGTAGAATTTATGCAGTGGTTCACAATCGGTTTGCAAAATTTGCAACATATAGGTGTATTTATATGTAGGTACTTGCAAAGACCTACATAATTACATAGGCAAACGGCTGTCACATTACATACATATGCGGCGAAAACTATAAAATGCAAACTTACTAATAAACCAATGGGCGGAATTTTAGCTGAGGTTGTATGGGCTCTTAAATGCAAAAAAGACTGGTAGTCCCAGAGATTAGCGCATTCAAACGAACAAACAAACTGTTCAGCTTTATTGTATTACGTAGTTCAGATATCAATAATTCAACTGAGACAGATTATATTATTATCATTCATGGAGCGCCTAAGATAAATACGTATCGCATCCTGCCTCAAGCAGTAGTGTGGATTGATAGTAGGAGGAAACAGGCGGTGAGTCTTGTCACTTTTTGTTACTAGGGAAGTCTAAATAAAAATAGAGTACCATAGGTACTTTTGGTGGACTGAGTGCAGATGGAAAGACGGCCTTAAAAGTTTGAACAGACTGGAAGTGGAAAGCGAAGGACATGGTGTTGTGGCGAAGCTCGGGAGAGGTGTATGTGCAGTATTGAACGCAGCAGGAGGACGGTATAGATTTTCGAAGTTGCCAAGTTTTTAAGGATATATTGTTACGGCTAGGTAATTTTGCGTAAAGATTTGCTTTCTCAGAAAACAGTCTGTTATTATTTCCGAGGGTCTTGTGAGCACTTATTACGAAAGACAAGATTCTTGATTCAGGACCTTAAGAAGTTCTTAAATCTTATGCTGTTCACATAACAAAACGAAGGCGGAACAAGGAAAATTATCTTGAAGATACTCTATTTAGATGTCTTTGTCTGCTGTGATAGTTCTACGAATACAGATATTGTTGGACATGGTGACATGTGCAAATACAAGGGTCGAACTTATTTGGTGCCAAAATTGATTGAAGGAAGAGGTCAGTCACAACAGGAAACATCCGTTGTTCTTTAATAGGTCCATGAGTGATATTTGATCCTGCTTGTAGCACTACTCTTTTATTCTTCGTCGTAGGTAATTTGTTATGGTTTTTACCCGACTACGGCGAAGCCAAAAGGAAGGGTTATGATTTTAGCAGTTTATGTAGATGTGTATGTTTGTATTCAAATTCAAATTCTTTATTGCGATCTAAGTGTACAGTATTTTAACGATGGTAACAATAGGTAGGTTCTTAGCACTTTGTTGCCTGTTAAGGCATTGCAATTTAAATGGTTTAAAAAAAAATACATACTTAATATTATAATTAACATTATATTATTTTAATTAATATTATTCAAACATTTTATATTAATAATCATACTCTTTTTATTTTAATATTAAATAATTATTTTTCTCCAAGGAATTCTTTTATAGTATAGTATTTACGTATGTTCCGCCGTAGCGCCTGAACTATTCGCCCGATTTTGATGAATAAGGTGTCCATCGATTTGTTATTATGGCCCGGGTAACATAGGCTATATTTTATTCAGTAGTCGGGTTTTATAGTTTTAGTATACCACATAAATTCTTTTTGTCATTTTATTTTAACATTGTCACAGGACTCCCAGACCAAGACATTGTATGAAGTCCCTATCCAAGACATTTTGCAATGCATCGGATCAAACTCATAGCATAATTAAACCTTTAACTTTTCCACTGGAATTCCTCTCTGTGGACGAGAATGGGCCATTCCCCCGCGCGGCCCTGTGCTGCTTTGATTAAACCTGTTTGCCCACGTTTTTTGTAGATTGTGATCATGCAATGAAATCGCAATATTATTGATATTAAATTATCTGTTGGTAATTTGCTATCAAGTTTATGAAGGTATCCTGAACGAGCTAATAGCAGTTCAATACAATTCTGGCAAAATGTACCAAGCCACATGAAAACTTCTCAGTTAATTTGAAATCCGTTATAAGTATATGTTTTGGATGTTTAAGGGACTGATTTAACTGAAGAATAAATACCACATCAACATTCAACTGAATTAAGAAGAGATCTCGAGAGACCTCTGAGACCTCTTGAGATCTCTGAGATTGTGTGTTGGATCAGTATGGCAGAATTTAGTACAAGTGGTCACATCTGTCTGTCTGTTACCGTGTCACGCCTTCACGGCTGAACATATGTCGATGAAGCTTGGCATACGGATAGACCATGACCTGGGCATAGACATAGATCTGATTTATAAGTTCCTGTGGTTTAATTTTCGTCCTTCACACTGACGAAGTAAAAGTAAAAAAGTAAAGAGTTTTTTTATTTTGGAACATAGACAGTTGGCTCAATCACAAAGAAAACGATGATAGCTACAAAAGTTTATAACTGTGCCGCAGCTATTAACGCCCATCTAAACAAAAAAACAATTGTTTATGCAGTATTTAACCAACATTGTGCATTGGGGTAGGTAAACTTTAGTAGAAAAGAGGGAGTGTGTTCGATGGTGTGTGTGGGTGGGATTAGGTGTGTAGGAGTGTGTGTGCATAAGGGGGTGCGTGTAAGTTAGTGTTTGTGTGTGCTTATGTGCAGTATGGGGGTTTATGTGTGGGAGTGTTTGTGCTAGTTAAGTTTTTTCTGTTGAGTCATATGAAAAATATTTCAACCACTCAGTCAACTTCCTTCTCATCTTCATTCTTCCATCTTCGCTTTATTGAAGGTATCAGACCAGTTCTTACCGTGAATTATAAGTACTCATCTGCAAATGTGATGATTTTACAGTTTAGAGGAAACAGTTGGCAGAGTTCATAAATGGGGAAGAGAGTAGGTCCAAGTATACTACCCTGAGGCACACCGAAACTAAAGGAAGTCGCGGGAAAGCTAGTAACTAAAAGATATGTAACATAACATAACATCACGCCTGTAATCCCAGAAGGGTTAAGCAGAGGCGTACCTAATAATACAGCCACATTACGCCAGTTATGTTTAAGTCCCATGTAATAGGGGGCGAGCCGATTGCCATCAACCGGGCACAAATCCAGACTTCGTGCCTCGACCAACAAGGCAGTAAAAGATATACATATGTTCAGGTAAAATCACTATCGTCACGTAAAAATAAAACGAGTGGAAACTAACGAAAACATCATTTTCCTCATAATATTCAGCAATTAGTTGAAATTAAAAATATTGCTGCTAACATCCTTATTATTGTGCCAAGTGTCATCAAAGTTGATCGTGATTCAACATCCCGGTTAGAAAATGAATTTATTTAATAAAAACGTGTCTTCGTGAAACAGGATAATGTGCTTTGTGTTCTGTGCAATAAGAGACAGTTTTGAGTAAATGTGCTGCAGAGCTTAAAGTTTTTTGGATATTTCGGTCTCGTGGCATGATATTATCGAAAGAACAAAAGTGTTGTCTTGTAAGTATAGTGTATTTGCTTTTTCTGTTTCTGAGAATTTGTAGACTATAGATCAACTATGAATAGTGATGGTTCGTTTGGAGAGAGAAAATCAAAGAAACGAAGGATGGATTATTTGAGGAAGAGTATGAGAGAGAAGTAAGAGAATGAAAGAGAGACGACTGACAAGGGAGAATGGATAAAGTGAGTAGTGCCGAACTTAAATAACGTGGGACAAGGGCCAGATGATGATAAGATGATATGATGATGCTTGGAAGCGTAAACAAAAACCAGTTTTTTTTTTGAAAATACGTATTTCTTGAATTTATTTTTAGTGTAACAAATTAGGAAAATTACGTGAGACAATTGCCAGGCCTACTCCGTTATTCTGAATATCTTCTTCATGAGTTCACGTACTCTTTAAGAGCAGAGTACAAAAAAACACTAATTGTATGAAATTGTCACAAATATTTGACTAACAATGTTTTGTAACGCTTGTTGAATAGTGAACGAGAATCTTTAACGAAACTAATGTCGTCCACTTTATGTAGTAGCGCACAAGTAATATATATTTTGAGGGAATATTTTTCTTGGGGCGTCAACGAAAATCCAAATTGTGTCGGGCCAGAAATTGAAGAAAGAATGGACATTGCGCCAAACTCGTAGCCAAGAACTCACTTGCAGAAAACAGGACACGCAGGACCTACTTGAATCTTTTGAATTTTGGATATAATCTTCTTCTCCATTAAACCACACACATCTATGAAGGTATACCATTCGGTATCCTGTGGTAGTTGGCAATATTAAATGTTGTCGCACACAGCAGCTGCTTTATATATGTCGATTGTCAATTGTTCAGGCAGATCCTGTCTTATTCCCGTTTTTACTTTCACTTGCCTAACTAAAAATTATTTTTCTTTAAATGTTTTATATTGGTGTTGCTAGATCGGTGTAGTCTCTTTTTATTAGGTGGGAGGAGAGAAACTGGTTCTTTTCCTAAAAATAGATTTTTTTTAAAAAATGCGGAAATGGAATGAAAGGAGAATTCCACAAATCTATTTAATAAGCTGACCTCAAGCTAATTGCTACTTCAACCTGATTATCTGTTTGAAATCGAGAAAAGAATGTCGATTTACTTTGTACTGTTTTTGCAGTGGCTTTTAATAGGGCTGCTCTTAATTAAGTAGGCACTTCATTAACTAGACAATAGTAGTCAGATAATCAAGCTGTCTATCTTTTTTAAATCGGAACTAACGCAGCCATTTTTTTTTCAATACTTTTCACTAACAGTTTCACAAAAGTTTACCAACAACGCCCCCTGAAGTCTCTTTTGAATTTTCCAAAGAAATCGTAAAGACCTCGGCGATAATAAGCATGAGTCCATCGATGTGTCAGTAGAATGAAGAAATGAAATATGTCGCAGGAGGTTTTGAGGCATAAATTGGAAATAATTTCCGATTTGTCTTCAGAGAACCCTTCGATGTTAATCGAGACCACGCACAAAGCCGGTTTCATAGGAGGATTCGGGATTGTCGTCGTGGTGAAAGATTAGCCAGTCAGGTGTGTGGGTCACTCGCTGACTGCCCAGGGTGCGCCGGGCGTATAGTGATTCAGTGGATACGTCAACTCGGGGATGCGTGCCTTTCGTGCACCCCAACCGTACCGTGTCAGTTGGTGACAGCCGTTTTGTTAGGCCTCAGTCAAAACACTGGCGCCAAACAAAAAGTTTGCCTCCGCCAAGAAAGTGGAGAAAACATATTTCTGTCTCGTTTACTTTTAACTAAGTACCTACTGGATAATAGGTGTGTGCTTAGATTACTGCAAACTGCAAAGACAAGCAAATATTAACGAGCGATAGACGGGACAAGACGAAGGAAATCGTCATCTAATACTTGTTACTACTTAGTAATAAGTCGCTGTGTCTATTGTCATACGCCCGTTTGTAAGGCAACATTCTGATGTCAAAATCGAAAATCTTCGGGATCAAAATTCTTTTATGAAAATTTTCCCAATGTCCGTTTTATGAATCTTTTAAATCTCTTTGGATTACTGTCATGGGTGTGTCCTTGTCGCATTATTATTATAATTTAGAGACATCGTGACTTCATTATGGCGTAAGTATGTTGATTCTGATTTCATTAAAATTAAATAACACCTATTACTCAGTTGTGGTAAGAGAACCAGTTTGTAAATCCACAAGTTTGCAAACTAAATGCTAAACAGGTTTTTTGTTCATTTATGCTTTTCGCTTTGGTTTGCGCATCTTTATCTCACCTGCCTTAAGGACAACCAGATGATTCGTAATGTTTATCATACTATTGGCCTTACATAACATGTTTCATTATGCCCGTGTTTCCCAAAAGGGTACACAGCGGAGTGGTCATTTCATCAGCTATTTTTAATATCTATGTAAGGGTACCGCCTATTGCTGCAGAACGGGTACAGACGTTAGTTACTACGAGCTGGTACTAAAATATTTCTTTTAATGGAAAGTAATACTGCTCAACCTCCCTTACCAGTTGAGTTACCAGCCATTACATCTACGAGACAGTCGAAAGGCGACACTACTGGCTATGGTACTTCAAAGTACACTGCACTATTTGTTTTAGTGCTACATTCGGCCTGAACCATCCATCCATCCATCTCATTTGTTTCGACGACAATCTTCCCGTCACACTAAATATTTAAAATCCTAAAAGCATGGCACGGTAGTAATTAATTTACATAATAATTAATGTTTTTGAACCACTGGTCTTAGTACACGGACAGTTTTTGGTAGTTCTGTGTTTTTGTGGTAAAATCGTCTAAGTAAATTATTATAATGGTGAAAATAAATAGAACCAAAAAAGATAACAAGATGCCTTGTGCATATTGCAATCATACTGCTAAAAAGATTTTGTTTGTAAGTATGAATAATTCACGAAACGAAATATTTTTTAAATAGGAAAAAAAAAAAACGGGCAAGTGCGAGTCGGACTTGTGCACAAAGGGTTCCGTAGCACCAACCAATGTAAGAAGACACGCGACTACTAGCAACCCACTCTGGCTTCAAGTGACTTAAAGAAAGGTGGCCAGTGTTCTAGCAACAACAGGGTACTAGTAACATGAGGTCCTAGGTTCAAAACCTGGGTCAGGCAAAGTGTAATGAGGTTTTCCCCATCAGGGATTTGTCAGTAGTAGCTCGGAGTTAGGTTGGTGTAACCCCCTGTAGGTGTGGCCTAAACCTTCTGTATAACAAGCGAGATGGTATGTTATGTCACTACTCGTAGTAATTAAATAGTGAAGACAAGAAAAAGTTCTTGACGGATTTTTAAGCGCTTTTTTAAAAACAGGCTTCTTCCATGTCAAAAATGTTTTTGACCTAGCCCATTTAGTTCTTATTTGGTATCTGGTGTTTTACAATAATCATGTGACAGATAACACATGATGTGTTAGATAGTGGAGATTACGACAAGCTGATCCACTTAAACTGTTGCAGAATACCATCATGGGTTTTCATTTTTGAATATAAAGCAGCGTCCCCACTATGAGGCCGAGCTCGGCCTCGCGAGACTTTTCTGTTTTTTTGCAACGCGTCCACATTAAAGAGCCGCGCGGCCCACCTTGCGCAGATGCCACAGACTCTAAAGAGATATTACGGGCAGTTTCTTTTGAGATGTACGAAGAAAAGGACGTGCTTTTAGCTTCAGCAGCATTCATAGTAATAAGCACCGCTGCGCAAATAAGAAATAAACCGCGGCGACGACGTTTTTGGCGTTTCTAGCGCACTGACAGGCCGCGCGGCCCGTCCCCACTACCCAGAGCCGCGCGGCTTTCTTTGAAGAAGACCGACAACCGTCGGGTTGCGCGAGGCTGGCCGCGCTCACGTCCACACTCACGAGGCACGGCCGCGCGGCTCGGCCTCACGGAGCCGCGCGGCCCTATTGTGGACGCGGCTTTACAAAACTGTTTAAGTCTAACCTTTTTAAAATGCAGATAAGTTTATGTTGTTGCAGCCGTTTTATTACAAATTGGTTTCAACAAAGCCAAATATTTTTTACGGATTAGTTTGAAGTTAAGTAAATACAGTATGTCGGCGATGTCCAATATGTGCCGAAAAAATATTTAAAACAAACAACCTGCTAGTGTTCAAAACTAGACAAATGCTTAATTTATTTTTATATTAATCGCATGGTTATTTTTGGCTAAGACTAGGCTAGGCTCAATTCAATGGTTTAATTTAGAATAATGAAAGTACAAATTGCACTAATTAAAAGCTTATTGTATTGAATTCATCATCGATTAAAGGATTGTATGTACAATTTGAATGACCCAAGGCAACCATTTGACCAAGAATCTACGTAAGACCTCAATTCAATTTATTAATCAAATCGTTTGAAATTTAAGATGCATGCTCATGATCAAACAACTTAATTTGCAGAAGGTTGACATGGATCTGTATTATTATAAATAACAACTCCACACTGCAACCTCGACGGTTAAGGGTAGCCAAAAGCCCGAAAATCTGACAACTTGTTTTACGTACACTACGTACACTCGGAGAACAGATAGTCGCTGCATTTAAATATTCAGTTGTATCCGATTAGACTGGAAGCCGACGCTAACATACTTGGGAAAAGTCTAGGTTAAAGAATAAATAAAAACACGTGCAAGCTTAACCGAGGTTACCTACATCTTAATATTTTTTCCCATCCGTTCAGCTCAATTTGCCGCCAACAATATTGCTTGGATCATTCACCTCAGCATCCTCCTTGACACGTTGTTTTGTTCATTTTTTCCGACGGAGCCATCAGTATTTATTCATTGATATGAGTTTGTTTTCGTCATTGCCATTTGTGAAACCGTGTGATCTCGTAGGTTGGTCTGTTTTGTTTTTTGTTTTGTTTTCGCTGTTTTGTGCTATTTTTAAGTTGTGTAGTTTTGAATTGAATGGAAGAGTACGATTCAGTTTATATTCTTTTTGTTTATCAGATACTATTGGGTGTTCCAGTCCTTAGTTTTTTGTTTTCAAAAGTTCTTAATACATAGTTGCAACTTGCAGATAATCTTCAACGACCAGTCGATATTGATATAGATCGGCACAAACTGTGATCGGTTGACCTTTGATTTCGTTGTAAAACAACTACCACATCTATAAGATATTGTGCTTTTAAGAGAATTGCTTAGTGAACGCCTCTGGCTAACGCAAACCTGTATTACTCAATTCAATTAATTGAATTATGTAGAGAAATAAAAGTCTTAAGCCTGATCTTCTGTGACTATACCATTATCTGTCCCTCTTTTTTAATTTTAATTTTTTGACTTTGCCAATTTAATTTGTAAGTAATAATGAAAGTGTGTGTTGTTTGCCTTTTTTTTTTTTTTTTTTTTCGGATTGGAAATCATCAAATGACCCTCCCCACTCTGGGCGGAGCGGAAGGAAGGGTCAGACTTGTACTGACTAAAACCCATCCATGTTCCTTCTTTGCCCTTTGTGTTCCAGGGCCACGGTCACTCTTTCGAGCAGTCCCGCAGCCCTGGCAGGCAATTTATTTGTTTTTCTGATTATATTTTTTTTATTTAATGTACCTAATGCTATTTATTATATGATCCAACTGTTGATTGAAATAAACAAATTGAATTGAAAATTGAATGATCAACCTTATTCCAGTTAGTAATGAAGATCATCGGTGAGTTAGCCCTGGTGGGGGCCATCGCCTCGATCTTCATCGTGGCTGCCCGCGGGCGGGCGGTGGAAAGGGCTTCCGAGGAAGCAGCTGGCAGGGATTACATGAGGAATCTGGATGAGATCATGTCCAAGGCCAGGAATAAGAAGACGATCGCGTCGTGGGACTATGAGAGCAATATAACGAAACATAATGAGGACCGAATGGTATGTTTTGTGAGAGTGTGTTTGTTTGTTAGTGATATCTTACGGTTTACGGTCATTCGTAAATTGGATGGCTATTTACTTGCAATGCATCTCACCATTTCTACTCGAATGGGTCCTTTAGGTTTTCAGTAATATTTTGTCGGTTGTGCCTCCAAACAATGCCATATTTTATTGAAAACCAGTTTTTCAAAAAGAATTTTGTAGGAGCGACTTGTTTGATGGATTTTTTAAGATGCGTTTTGATCCCAATAACAACAAACAACATTTAAGTGACTAAAAATAAGTTTTATTCCAGCTCGCAGTTTCATTAGAGCTGGCAGAACATGAGAAGGAATACTGGAAAGACACGATGAGTTACCTTTGGCATGAGTACGAAGACCAAGACCTCAAGAGAATGTTCCAGAAGTACACCAAACTTGGTACATCAGCTCTTCCAGAGGACCTGCACGAGAGACTGATCAATGCCATCAGTAGCATGCAGTCGACGTATGCTAAGGCAACTATCTGTGACTTTAAGGATAGGACCAAGTGTGATCTGCATGTGGAACCAGGTTAGTTATCACGATTATTCTTTACTTGGTTGGATAGTAGTCAAGTTTTGAAATGGAGGCAACCATATTTTGAAAGAGCTTCCGATCAACTGATTCAATCAACGTCTACTAGATAGTGTTATTGTGATATTTCAAATATAACGCCGTATTACTAAAGCTAATACATTAGAGTAATGAAAGCCTGCTAATTTATAAAGTTTACTGTGCAGTATTAGATGGTTAATTAAAATACGAACAAATCTCCTAATTCCAGAAGTGACAGAGATCTTCGCGAACAGCAACGACCCTGAGGAGTTGAAGTACACCTGGCTGGAGTGGCACAGGGTCGCCGGCGCCGCCTCCAAGGGCAACTTCACTGAGTACGTTACTATGAACAACGAAGCTGCCAAGTTGAACGGTAATTTTTTGCGATATTCTTCTATTCCTTGAAGTTTTCTCAAGGTTTCTTTGGTCGGAGTCAGCATTAGCTACTTATTCATCGGAACATAATTTATAACTTCGATGTGTTTTAATTTGATGTCAAATGTCATGAAGTTCATTGAGATAAGATGACATGATATGCAGTCGTGGTTCGAGAAATCTAATTTTGTTGATCGAAGTCACAACTAATTACTTTGATCTACAAAGCTAGATTTTATAGAACACATTTATCTGATAAAATACTTTATTTGACTTTCAGAAATCTGGAAGAAGAAAATAATGTAATAAAATTCTTAACTAGGATCACATTATTTATCTCATTAAAACGTTTCCAGGTTACGACAGCGTAGCCGAGTGGTGGCTAAGTGAGTACGAGTCAGATGACAGTGAGGACCAGTTCGCGTCCCTCTGGGCCCAGATCAAGCCTCTGTACCAGCAGATACATGCTTATGTGAGGAGGCACCTGAGACAGAAGTACGGAGAGCATGTGGTGTCAGCTAAGGGGCCTATTCCTGCGCATTTGTTGGGTAAGATGAAGTATAGAAATTATTATTTTACATTCTGTAATGTTTTTGTGTTACTCAGCTTTTACTAGTCCAAAGGCCTAAGAAGCCAAAAAAAGTAGTGACTGGAAACTCAGCTGACACATAACTGATGGAGACCTATTTTCAGAAGTATGAAAATTGTATTTTTTCTTTTTTGTGTCGCTGGTTCGACTGCACTTTAAATTTCATTTATTTACTGAAAATCTCCCATGGCGTTATACGAGTATGTAATCGTTACTAGCCTGGTACACCTGATTTTAGTTGACAAATTAATTCTTGTCATGAATTTTTATTTCAGGCAACATTTGGGCTCAAACTTGGAACAATGTGGAGAAGTTCACCAGGCCTTACCCTGATAAGCCTGAAATCGATGTCACTGCTGCTTTACAAGCCCAGGTAAAAATCTATTATACTTATCATGAGGAGGAGTTTTTTGATGCCCATTTTATAGTTTGTTGCTAGTTTATTTATTTAGGTTATTTAATAGTTTTTAATTAATAATATATTTAGTTACTTTACTCTACTTAATTAAATAAATATAATTATACTTAAGTTATACTTAACTAAAAACCTCATACCTATATCAATTATTATGTTATATTTTTATCGACACACCAATCCATTTTCACCGATTCAATTATTTACCACAAAGAATCAAATGCCCTAGTCTTCTGGAATACTACGAAGCCTGCACGAATGATATTTTTTCCTATTCCTTCAGAACTACACAGCGCAGAAGTTTTTCACGACTGCCGAAGAGTTCTTCACATCTCTGAACTTGAGTCCCATGCCGGAACTGTTCTGGGAGAGGTCCATCATCGAGAAACCTAATGATGGCCGTGACATGGTCTGCCATGCCTCGGCCTGGGATTTCTTCGATGCCGAAGACTTTAGGTAAGATTTTAATCAACAGCGTCATCTGCCTATCATCTTCCCAACTATGCTGAGGTTAGCTTCCACTCTAATTGGATGTAGTTGAAAACCAGCATTTTACACAGGCCGACTGCCTATCCGATCTCCACAACCTAGTAAATAACTACTAAAAGAAGTAACAGAAATAAGGCACAAAACTTAGTTATATTTGAGGGTAGTCAGCAAGAGTGACATGGACACAACACCAATAGCGAAAAATTATTCGTTGCTGTTAAATTCAATTGGTTTTCCTTGATTTCACACCAATTTACAATATTTTATCTTTTAGGAACATGAATACTTAAATATATGTTTCTTCACCAGGATCAAGCAGTGCACCACAATCACGGATGCCTTCTTCAAGACCACTCATCATGAGATGGGTCATATCCAGTACTATCTGCAATACAAAGATCAACCCGTCGTTTTCAGAGCCGGCGCTAATCCTGGTATATTAATTTTTTTAGCTATTAGATGTAAAATGAATGATTCACATTCAATTATTTCCAAGGAAAAGCACAAGCTTACGCTCAAAGAAAGAACAAGATAATATGAATAATCGGAAGGTAAAGACTTGCACCAAGTTGAAAATATTTTCAATAATGCTTCTGTTGCTTTTCTTTTCAGGTTTCCATGAGGCTGTGGGTGACGTCATTGCTCTGTCTGTAGCCACACCAAAGCACTTGAGAGTTATGGGCCTTCTCGAAGACGGCCCTGATGACATCGAAACTAACATCAATCAGCTTTATAAAATGGTAGGTTCTCTACGTTACATGTTCTTGCCTCTTTCTTGTTTGTGGTACTTCTACTCTACTAGTCACTACTATCAAAACCGGAATGCTTATAAGTACTCACAGCAGTGGCGAAGATTACATACAACTTGATTCCTACCGGCTTCCCTTTGAAAACTGGCGCAGTCACTATTTTATAAACAAATAATAAAATCATACTAAAGATATCTACTCCGGCTTACCTCTTACAAAAATTGACCCTTCGCTACTGACTCACAGTAAACATATAGTGTTTATAAAAATAGATGGTTATTTCTTTACAAGGTCCAAACCCAATGAGATTATCTACCATCGGCAAAAATGACGGACTTTCATAGAAATTTTCCATAGGATGGTCAACTTTGTCCTCATCTTCGTTATTAAGGAATTCTTATAGGAATACTAGGTCTATTGATGCAACGTTTGCTTTGCTGTTCAGTGTACAATTATAAATTTTTTATTAAGAAGAAGATATTTCTTTCCATAATTTTTTCACATTATGTTTTACTCTCATTCCAGGGTTTGGAAAAGATAGTCTTCCTGCCTTTCGCCTACCTCCTAGACCTGTTCCGTTTCGGCGTCTTCCGTGGCACCACTACCACTGAGGACTACAACTGTCACTACTGGCAACTGAGGGAGGCTCTCCAGGGTGTGGAGCCACCAGCGCCCAGGACTGAAGACGACTTCGATCCTACTGCCAAGTACCATATCTCTGCTAATGTGGAATATATGAGGTGAGGAAGATTTACTATCAAAAGGTTAACGCTGCAAACTTATAAGTACAGACTTTTAATACAGACATCTGTATACACGTTGACATCCTGATATTCTAAAGAGCAGATTTCACCAATTAAACTGAAGCCGATTGCATCTAAACGGCGCTCAAGAGTTGTCATTGTCAATATTCCATTGTAGTTATGACGCTGATACGTGGTTTAGTCTGCTGATCCCGTTCATTTACTTTGCAAGGATGTATGTCTATTGCCGGTATAAATAATAATACTTTTTAACTTTACATTCCAGGTACTACATCTCATACATCATCCAGTTCCAATTCCACCGCTCCCTGTGCCAGCTAGCTGGCGAGTATGACTCCGGAGACCAGACCAAGCTACTCTCCAACTGCGACATCTATAAGAGCACTGAGGCTGGGGACGCTTTGGGGTAAGCAGATGATAATACTAGGCGGTTCTTCCTTTAACTTGAGAATATGATTAATACTTGTGAAAGTCAAATAAAATAAAAGGTCGACGAAGAGGAATACCTACGCCTTAGTTTTAGAACTTCTCAAAGCAATCACTAAAAAAAAATCGAGGCGGAAGAAAAGAAAATTTGATGCGTGATAAATGATTTCTATATCTGGATGACACTCGTACACTCCAGATGAAGCACACTATAAAGACAATGGGACCTGTCATTTATAATAAAAATACCTCATGGTTTTAAGGATTATACTTTAAACATTTTTAAATCTTAGGTAACTGCACTACTTTTAGGCAAATGTATATGTATGTGTATGTATTACTCTGTGAAAGATTTTCTAAATGATATGAATTTATCCAGATTATGATTGTTATAATTAATTGCAAATTTGACCATGTAAGACTTATGTATGTACCTGACTATAATATTATTAATTGACTTCACTTTAATTTCTATTTTGTTTTGTTGACATTATTTTGTTTGTATTAATATTTTAACTTATGTAATAATTTGCACGCCGTAAGGTAGACTATAGCCGATCTCATTAATTTATGTACAACACCTAATCTGTACCTACTTTCATAGCAAATAAATTCTGATTCTGATTCTGATTCTGAAAGAATGAGGCTTTAATACAGCATTGTACGTGACTTAGCTGTTAATCAAGATAATGATGAGGTTTGCTGCTGTCCATCTTCTAGGTCTGGTTATTTAGTGCCTCGTATGACAGTCCCAGATAGAAGGAAAATAAGTCTTTGTAAACACTTAGCTTGCTCCTGAGCAACAATTTTCTAAAAAGTTTAATCATTACTTTGTTTTCTTTACAGTAAAATGCTCCAGCTTGGATCTTCAAGACCCTGGCCTGATGCGATGGAAGTGTTGACCGGTCAGCGCAACATGGACGCCAGTGGAGTCCTGGAGTACTTCGCACCCTTGCACGACTGGCTGAAGGCAGAGAATGAGAGGACTGGCGAGTTTGTAGGCTGGGAACCTAGTGCTGTCCGTAAGTGATCGTTATGATTATAATTCTGTATTTTTAAACCTAGTGCCAAAAATCAACATTACAAGTAATTATTGGTAATGAGACTGAGCATCAACATTTTTAAAACGTCAAAAATTGGAAGACGGGTGCATTATAATTATAATTGCATTCAACAGGGATCGCATCGGCATCGCTAGTCGATTATTATCATCTTTGTATTGCACAGCGTAATTTATAATTGTTTGGAATTCCTCCTGCCTAGCCTTTTCCCAACTATGTATTGGGGTCGGCTTCCAGTCTAACCGGATGCAGCTGAATACCAGTATTTTACATAGAGCGACTGCCTATCTGACCTCCACAACCCAGTTAGTACTGGGTAATACAATACCCTTTGGTAAGACTGGTTGTCAGACTTTTTGGGCCACTGACTACCTAACGACTGTCAAAGATATACAAATGACACCCGGGACCAACGGCTTAACGTGCTTTCCGAGGCACGGAGGAAACTCGGTATGTAATGGGCGGTCACCCATCCACAGACCAACCTAGGCAAGCACGACTTAACCTTAAGATCGACCAGAGCGGCTGTTATTAAATAGCCACGAGCTCCTCCTTATTTAGAATAATAATAATTATATATTTTCCCGATCTCCCGATATTTACAAAGTAGCCAAGAAAATAATTCAATAAACATTTTTGTTACATGTATGTATTGTGTTTAGAAACCAGTATACACCTAGTATTATCAGACATTTTGTTTATATATATTTTGTTTTTCCAGCATACTGCACGGGTGAACAGCGTTCGGCGATGGAATCATCCGGTTTCAACATGAGACTGAAGAAATACGCTTCAATGTAAATAAATGTTTAATGTATCGACTCGAAGTAAACTATTTATTAAATGATACACTTATAACTGTTAAGTAACACTATTTACAATGTCATGTTTTATTTAATCTTTCCATAAGAAGATTTGGACGAACCGCACCACATTGTATGACTCCTCCTACGTCACTTTCGTACATTTTACAAGAACCATCGCAACACAAGTCACACTATAAATAAATAATCTTACTACAGGTAGTTTGTACAGCATTTTTTTTTGTATTAAAATGCTGTGTGCTGATAAACAAATTATTCTTTGTTATTGAATCATCATCCTCAGCTTTCATCGCATATGCAAATGCCGATAAAAATCGAAGAGTTTCCATTTCACAAAACATCACGCTTCTAAGTTCTGAAGGGTTAGTTTACTTCTAATGTAATATGGGGCGACTCTGTTGCCATCAACCGGGCACAAATCCAAACTCCATGGCATCACTGAGAAACTCTTTATAGAAAACCCTATAATACTTAATCCGACCAGAGAATCGAACCCAAGACCTCATGCTCAGTAGTCGTGCTTACGACCACTAGACTAACGATGCAGTTTCCATTTCAGTACTTACTTCAAAATTATAATCAAAGTATTACACAAGCAATGAGTTATTTGTGTCGAAATATTCCAGACTGTGACAAAAAATTGGCAATAATTCAGGTCTATTCAATAAATACAAGTCATGGTTCTAGGCGAACTAAATCCGCTCAATGGCATAATGGCATATAATACTCAATAGTGGCGTACCGATACAGCCCTGACCTCGTGCTGGTGAATTTCGCGCTACTTTAAAAGGTTTGTAACATTACTCTGTCCCTTTTGAGGAGAGTGTAGTTGTAATTATCAGCTAGGTACTCGTTCGACCCTCGATCTTAATGGTCTACTACTTTACTCACGTAAATGTACTTGTCTTCAGGAAAAAAAATGCTATTGTCAATAGAATTTGCAAAAGGTATGTAGTTAGTTTGAGTGCCTCGTGCAATGCCTCGTTGATCTCCGGCATCTAAAATCCAGAGAAATATCTTAAACAGTTTTCTAAAGAGTTCTTTATGATACAAGAGTGAGCACTAAGGAAGAATTTTAGAAATCTATCTCCTAAAGAAGTTCGCAAATGTGATACTTTGTATGGAAGTTCGTCATTCTTGCTGATGAGAGATCCCATCGGGCGCATGTCGTGTTAAAATTTAATATATTTGCATAACATGATGGTCACATGCGGATGCATTCAATTTAACTTCTAATGTTATATGTAACCATGCTTCATGGCGATGAGCGTTATGTCAAGAATTATAAGGAGGGCCGCGCGTACGCAGTCCCTCACTACCAAAAATAACACGTCCGAGTTATCCACATTAGGGATAATCGCAAGGGTCAACCTATCCGCAGTGCAATGGAAAGGCCTCGCCCTGGGGGAACCGCCGTCTTGATCACGGTTTCCCCTACGCCAGGTAAGTATGAATTCACTACAGTACCGCGCGAGAGTCGTTCAGCGGCGGAGAATCTTAACACCGCGATTCAGAAAACGGGTCTCAATGAACAACGCCATCTAGTTTCAAGGTTGGAACTAGGTGGGGGGACCGTGGAGATGGGTTGGGGTGAATAAATTATGGAACGTATGTGTCATTTTGGTACATTAAAAGACGCGTTTGATTTGCAAATAATGGTGCTTCTCAGTTATCTTACCGTTTTCACTTAAATCCATCCGAACTAGTATAGTCAATAAACCATGTTCTAACTGCATACTACACACTACACTGAAACGGAGAAAATTTTGACCTTCTGTTTCACTTACAAAAAATATGCTTCACACATTTAAACTAAAATCTTAACCTCCAAAATATTTACAATGGTATCAATGTCACACGTGTCATTTGTTATATCAGCCTAAAGCTAATGATTATGGGACACCATCAATTAAGTCGTATTTTGTCAGTATTTTACGCTTCCTGCTTGTGTAAGGCACAAATAGAGACTTAATTTTAAGTGAGACAACTACAGACAAAATAATTTGTGGACAATGACAAAAAATATGAAGACTAAATTAAATAGATTACTAACTCGTCTTAGAGGAATAACAAATTGGAATGAAAATATAGTAAAATGCGCAATAATATTATGACACAGTCACAGATAGGCAGTCGCTCCATGTAAAATACTGGTATTCAGCTGAATCCGGTAAGACTGGAAGCCGACCTCAACATAGTTGGCAAAAGACGCGGCAAATGATAATGATTTTTATGACACAGTGACTTCGTTGTGACTAGGAGCTCGTGGCTAAATAATAACAGCCGCTCGGGATCGATCTTTAGTTTAAGCCGTGCTTGCCTAGGTTGGTCTGTGTATGGGTGAACACCCATTACATACCGAGTTTCCTCCGTGCCTCGGAAAGCACGTTAAGCCGTTGGTCCCGGGTGTCATTTAGTAGAGATCTTCGACAGTCGTTGGGTAGTTAGTGGCCCAAAAGGTCTGACAACCAAAGGGTACCAAAGGGTATCGTATTACCCAGTACTAACTGGGTTGTGGAGGTCAGATAGGCAGTCGCTCTATGTAAAATTCTGGTATTCAGCTGCATCCGGTTAGACTGGAAGCCGACCCCAACATAGTTGGGAAAAGGCTAGGCAGATGATGAGTGACTTCGTGGTGACAAAAATAACTTTTCAGTAATAACAGAACTATACTTGGTATCTGAGAATAATTAATTATTCTCAGAATATTTCACTTCATATCTTTTATGGCTTAAACTCATTTATCCTTAAACAGACAAAAAAATTATCTAAACACAACATTGATCGAATCTTTAATCAGGAGGACAACAATAGATTTCAATTAAGTAGACGGAGTACAAAAAAATGTTGACATCGTTATAATAATAGATTTGATACTACTAAAAAACTATTAGATGTATTTGTAACAATAAGAAGCGTTGGTATTATTAGCGATATAAAGGACAAAATAGACCATGATGACGCTTTAAAATTGATCACACATCTCGTGGTGAATTTAGAAAAAAGGAACATACATTTAATTGCGTTAAACATGACGCATACAAAATTAAGAAAAAAAAACAATAAGAATTAGTAAATATGCGTCACATTCAATTTCGTAAAAGTCGTGAAGAGGATCATATCAACAGAATAATTCAATAGCTACTGCTAGAATTAAGAAAAAAAAACAGTAAAATAGAATACTGTATTATCTCAAGCTCGTCTCGAGCTCGTTACTAATAACAGCCGCTCGGGGAGATCATTACGTTTAAGACGTGCTTACCTAGGTTGGTCCGTGGATGGGTTAAAATATAGTTAGTCCACAGAATCGTGTTTTCCCCCATCCTTTTCTGACCCTTCGCATTTAACGTATCTGGATCTCCATTCATTGATGGTTCCCACAATATATCACATTTTTTGTCAAAGTATTTTTTTTGCTAAATATTTTTCCGGCCCACTTTGTCATTTTGTGACAAGGACTTGTAATGTTTTTATACGTATATGTAAATATCTTTTGTTTATGAAATATTGTGGCTGATATTATTATTCAGAGGCGTCACCATCGGTCATTAGTTAAGGCACAGATAATATAATACTGCGGTTAAGGTATGTAAATGATGCACAGAAGATGATTCATGGAATCTTAGTTGTACAGATGATTTAATAAAGTGGTAAATGATGGCGAACTCCAACTGTCTAGGACAACAATCCGATCATCATTGTTAATTCTTTCATCTTGGTTTTCAGCCACTTGATCTTCTTTTTATACGTGTCTCAGACACGATAGTACTTCAAATTTTGCTGGCACAGAAGTTTTCTACTTTCACGGCGTTAATTGGTGATAGCGCAGAAGTTACTTTGATCACCTAAGTGTGATTTTAAGTCTTAAAAGAGGACACCTCTTTCTTAATTGCTGCTGGAAACTTTAGATTTCAAAATCATCGTCGTCTTCCAGCTCTTGTCCCTTGATACCTCGGATTTCCGTAACTTTTTCGCACAAAAATGACAAGGCAAAAAAATAACCTGTCACTAGGCACCAAAAAATAATTTTTAACGTGGTAGACCACAAAACTGATAATTTCAGTAGCAAAAACTATCATAATCATGATAAATGTGAGTTTCCAAAAAAAATGCAAAATATAGGTTGCACCACTAACATATAGAAAAAGAGTCCACCACATTTGTCCCCAACCTTGTTCCACTCCGCATAGCCTTTATTCCTATGGTAATAAAGTTCATAATAATGTGACTTATCTTAAGATTATCAACCTGACCTTGCAAGCTGTCCGCGGTCAACCCAGGCCCAGTCGTGCGCGTAATGAATATAAAACAATTTTACTATTATAAATAAATGTTTGTTTGTAATTTTACGCCAATTTGTGTTCAGACTAGTAAAAACTTGACGTTGCATGTCTTTGGAATGCAGCCTCTAGCTCAGCACAGCACATCACCTTCATCCACCAGATGGCGCCATTTGTCAGCCTATAAGCGATGAATATAAATGTTGATGGCTGAAGAGTGAGAGAAAGGCCAAAGAGATATTAGATCGATCGTGTGAAGAACTATAAATGAAAGAAAAATAGCTAAATGATAGCGTGACGCTTGACAACGAAGAGTAGAAGAAACAACATGTTGCGCCGACCCCAAGAAACATGGGAGAAGAGCTAGAAGATGATGCTATTGATAACTTGGATGTAAGGCGTGAATTAGTGTAGAGTATTTTAGAAGGTGGTGGTAGGACACACACATTTCGTTAAAGGAATAATTTTAGGTTTGTGGGAATACATGCAGCATGCAATGTACGATTCTTAGCACGTACGAACTGTTTCAAAGCACCTCGTACAGGTGTTTTTACCCAAGTCAAGGGTACCTTTACCAACAATTTTATGTTAAAATTTGTCCTTGCTTTACCTTATGCACTAACAGTAATGTGTCGCTTAGTATGGGCCTATGGGTGTACAATGTACATACTGAGTAGGTATATGTCTAATGTACATACGCAAGTATAGAATAATTCCCACGGTAAAACTGGCACAATAGGAAAATTGCGTCGCCGATGTTGTATGTCGCTTGAGATGTTAATACCAAGCAGTTTATGCAAAGTGTAAAAGTTTTCCGGTGTGTGGATTTAGAGGCGGTGCAGGAATTATGATAAAAGGTTTAGCAGTGAGGGCCACTTAGCTGAAAACATAATGCTGATAGTCACTGAATTAACTTAGGATGCATCATGCATTGCAACCGGAAGACGCTGCGTTGGAAGGCCTCCCACTAGGTGGACCGATGACCTTGTAAAGGTTGCAGGGATCCGCTGGATGCGAGACGCACGGGACCGGTCAATGTGGCGACGCTTGGGGGAGGCCTATGTCCAGCAGTGGACGTCTTTCGGCTGAAATGATGATGATGATGATGATCATGCATTGATGCTTCTTTAGAATGCTCTTTAGTTTGCTCACATTGGTTTCCTTCGGTGTTTATTTGTCTATTTTCATAATGCCTTATGTCCCTTGTTATTTTTTAGTAGGTACTGCAGATAACTGAATGCGCTGTCTTTTAGCCACTGCTTACACGCAACTGAATATGACAAGTTTTAACCTCTCTATGTAGTTCTCCATAATTTTCTTCCACACACGCTTAGAATTCCCCTTTGATTTGTGTAGAAAACGATGGCATCTTGTTTAAGATATTACGCATGTGCGTGCAATGTCTTATTATTGTGTAACTGAAACCTACCAACCGAGTTATAAGTTTCTTCTTATAATAAAGAGTGGGCGAACATTAAACAAACGTTTCAGTCTCCTTGGCTTCGATGTTTCTATACGGGTTTTCCGAATTTTGAGTTATTCATGGTCACGGTTTTAAAGTCTTGTTTCACCTTTCTTTAACACGTTGCAAATTGTTGGTGCCTGAAGCTGACAAAAGAAATACAACTGCTTTTGCAATAATTACAGGCATCATCATGCTCTCGCCCTTATCCCAATTCATTTGGGGTCGGCGCAGCATGTCTTCTTCTTCCTATTACTCGTCATCTCATCAGACACCTTCTAATACAATTACAGGCATATACTGATCAATTTCAAATACTAGTATTGGTATCCTTGGTGTTACTAGTATTGGAGTACTTAGTGGTTTTTAATCCAGTGAGTTTCCACATTCCTATATGAAACACACATTTCCTATACAGGGTGTAAACAGACCCTTCACATAGCCGTCAACCAAGCATTCTGTACATCAAACTAAGTAACTTTACGCAAAAATTATTGCTGGGAATCAACTTTTTTGGACTTTTGGGGAAAAATCACGTGATACGGTAGAACTCGATGGAAAGCACTTAAAGCATTGTGCTGATGGACGGATTGAATAGTACGGGGGTCGTGGAGGTGTGTAAAGTAAAAAAAATCTTACTTTAAAAACATGTATGTAAAAAAAAAACTTGTCAAAAAGTTGGAACTTTGACCCCCAATATCTCCGTAACTAGAAGGTTCCCAGGTATGGTGTAGAACAAAAAAATTATCACAAAGACGGGGAAAACAAGTACCTTTCGTATTTGTTAAGGGTCTATTTACACCCTTTATTAATGGTTTACCGAAGAAACCTACTTTTAAATACCAAACAACCATAGCCATAACTATCTATGACAATGCCCCATTAAATAACACCAGGTACCAGGAGATAATAACTACTCATTAGGTCACAACTTCCTCCGTTGCGTTATCTATCACTTTCGCTGTCGCCGCTTTCTTCGTCACACGCCATACCTAGGTAATGAGGCCCTCGTATGAATGTTAAGTGCTTACTATGATCTAATTGTATCATCATCATCATCATCATTTCAGCCGAAAGACGTCCACTGCTGGACATAGGCCTCCCCCAAGTGTCGCCACATTGACCGGTCCCGTGCGTCTCGCATCCAGCGGATCCCTGCAACCTTTACGAGGTCATCGGTCCACCTAGTGGGAGGCCTTCCAACGCAGCGTCTTCCGGTTCGCGGTCGCCACTCCAGAACTTTTCGGCCCCATCGGCCATCCGTTCTGCGAGCAATGTGCCCTGCCCACTGCCACTTAAGTTTGGCTATTCTTCGGGCTACGTCGGTAACTCTGGTTCTCTTGCGGATCTCCTCATTTCTGATTTGATCACGCAAGGAAACTCCGAGCATAGCCCTCTCCATTGCCCTTTGGGTGACTTTCAGCCTTCTGATGAGGCCCATTGTGAGCGACCACGTTTCGGTCCCGTATGTAATCACTGGCAACACACACTGGTCATAGACTTTCGTCTTGAGACACTGCGGTAAGTTGGACGAGAAGATACCACGCAACTTCCCGAACGCTGCCCAGCCGAGTCGGATTCGACGATTGACCTCTTTCTCGAAGTTAGACCTACCTAACTGGACCGTTTGTCCCAGGTAGACATAATCGTCTACAACTTCGAGTGTAGAGTCTCCGATCTTGATAGGAGTGGGTGTTACATGGGCATTCAACATGACTTTGGTTTTGTCCATGTTCATTTTAAGACCCACTCTTTCGGAAGCTCTACTGAGGTCATCGAGCATTGTACTGAGGTCCTCCATGGTCTCAGCCATGACCACTATATCGTCGGCAAACCGAAGGTGAGAGATATACTCGCCATTGACGCTGATGCCTAGCCCTCTCCAGTCCAGAACCTTGAAGACATCCTCCAGCGCAGCGGTGAACAGTTTCGGAGATATGACGTCTCCCTGTCTCACACCTCGCTGCAGAAGGATAGGTTTCGAGGTCTGGTCCTGAAGTCGGACTGACATGGTGGCGTTTTTGTACAAACTCTCCAGCACCTCGATGTACCGAAAGTCGATTTGGCACCGTTGGAGAGACTGCAGTACAGCCCAAGTCTCGATCGAATCGAAGGCTTTCTCGTAGTCCACAAACGCCAAGCAGAGAGGCAGGTTATACTCTTCGGTCTTCTGTATAACCTGGCGCAGCGTATGTATGTGGTCTACGGTGCTAAAGCCTTTTCGGAATCCGGCTTGTTCGGGAGGCTGAAAATCGTCAAACCTGCGCGCGAGACGATTCGTGATGACTCTTGAAAACAGCTTGTAGACATGGCTTAGAAGTGAGATGGGCCTATAGTTCTTCAGCCGGGCATTGTCGCCCTTTTTGAAGAAGAGTACCACCACACCCCTGCACCATGCCTGCGGCGTTTTCCCCTCGAGTATGACGGAATCAAACAGCTTCTGAAGGGTCTTAAGTACCGGTTTTCCACCTGCCTTCAGTAGTTCGGCCGTAATTCCGTCCTCACCCGGTGCCTTGTTGTTTTTAAGCTGTTTCAGAGCCATCCTAATCTCGTACAGGCTGACATCCGGAATGTCTTCGGTATAGTGTCGGGTCAGTCTAGCTCTTGGGTCGTTAGCTAGATTTGCAACGGGTTTACTGGTTGAAGTGTACAACTGCCCATAAAAACTCTCGATCTCCCTCAGCAGCTCCGGTTTGGCGGATACGATCCTGCCATCGTCGGTCTTCAGTTTCGTGAGCTGGCTCTGCCCAATAGCCAGATCTCTTGAAAAAACCTTGGAGCCTTTATTCCGCTCAATAGCGTCTTTAATACGCTCGGTATTAAAGCGGCGGAGGTCGCGTTTCAAGGATTTAGAGATCCGTCTATTGAGCTGCCGGTATTTCCACGCCTCGTCTGAAGACTGCAGGATCATCTCGCGCCGCTCCTTCATGAGCTCGAGAGTATGATCAGAGAGTTTTTTGTTCTTCTGTGCACGACGTGTCTTGAAGAACTTAGACCCAGTCGTATGGACAGTTTCCACGAACCCATCGTTGCATTCGTCCACTGAGCTTCCTAGGCACTCGAAACGATTCTGGAGTTCAAGCTGAAAGCTCTCGGGGTTTTGGATCTGGATTTGTGCTGGACGGAGCGTAGACTTCATCAGTCGAGACCTTTCAAGCTTTATATTGATGTTCAATGTGCCTCTTACCATGCGGTGATCGCTCCCGGTTTTCACCGAATTGATCACAGAGACATCATTGAACATTTGCTTCTTGGTTGACATGATGAAGTCAATCTCATTTTTAGTTGCACCATCGGGACTCTGCCAGGTCCACTTCCTGTGCTCACGCTTTCTGAAGAAGGAGTTCATCATATAGAGGCCCTCCTTCTCCATAAAACTAGCCAGTTGGTGACCCCGGTGGTTCCGACGTCCAACCCCAAATTGCCCCACCTGCAGCTCATCCCCGTCTCGTTTGCCCAGTTTCGCGTTGAAGTCCCCCATGACAACGGTGAAGTGAGTTTTGAAACCATGCAGGGCTTTAGAAATATCCTCATACATGGTCTCCACTTCGTCGTCGGGGTGTGCCGAGGTCGGGGCGTAGACCTGTATGACCTTCAGCGAATATCTTGAGGATATTCTGAGTATAAGGTACGCCACCCTGGTCGACACACTCTCGATCTTCACCACGTTATTCACGAGGGACTTGTGGACGATAAACCCAACACCACCCTGGGACTGCCGGTCACCCTCTCGGAAATAGAGCAGGTTGCCGGATTTCAGGATTATCGTATCCTCCCCCTCTCTTCGGACTTCAGATAATCCCACAATACTCCATCGCAGCCTGCTCAGTTCCTCTTCGAGTTCCGTTATCTTCTCGTCGTTCCGGAGTGTACGCGTGTTGTATGTTGCCAGGTCAAGTCGTCGGTATAGGCAGCCTGATCCCGTCCGGAGATTCTTCGCACCCCTTGCCACGCCGTAACCTCGACCGCTACCATAGTCGAGGGTAGACGGGCTGCCGGGTACTAGGGGCCATTTCTTGGTTGCGCTCATCATTGGGGGGGTTTTGCCATAATCGCCACGCTTGGCAGGCGGGTTGGCGATCGCAGTACGGTTGTTATATACCGCAGAGAACGCTGCTGCCCATTCTCTGGTAAGTCCCTTAGTCGCCTCTTACGACACCCACGGGAAGATATGGGATGGTGCTATTCTTTTACGTCCGACACCATACGGAACCGGACCATACGGATCTAATTGTATAGGGACCTGGTATTAGAAAATGTAATAAGGGAAGAATCTGTTATAAAATTTTCTTCACAATTTTTTCATAATCTTTTGCTCATACTATGAGCAAGTACTCCTACCGAAGATCCAATAGCTGCCTACGAAGAAAGAGAAACAGACGTTTTGGTAGGTACCAAAGGGTATTCTCATGGCATGTTTTTTTTTCCACTGGATGTCCTATTGAAGGTATACTTCTGTTAATTATAAACAAAGGCTACATATATATGACGACAGATGAGGCATGTCTTCGCTGTCTTGTTGGTCGGTCATGATGGAACGTGGAATCTGACGTGAAATAATACACAGGCACTATTCGGTACACTAAACTTTACTGTTTAAAACACTTTACAATAAAATAATAACAAAAGATTGAAGAAATAATGTTGGATTGAATTCAAATAAAAATGGAATGTAGTGAGGTTAGCCAAGTTAGCCGTTCGTCACCACGATTTCAATTTGAATGCGCCAACTGCACAAGTCTACCGCCTTTTTTTTCAACATCCAAATGACAAACGATAACTTTAATCGACTAAACACACTCAAGCATTGCCATACCAAAAATCAAATTAAATTAAACTAAACTAAAATTATGATAAACGCTTGACATTCCATTAGCGATCTGCGACACGGCCATTTCTGACCTTCACACGACCTCGTGGGATGAGGTACCTGAATAGACAAATAATCCAGAAAAGTGACTAATTCACTCGGCTATCCTGACCCACGTCAGGGACATTATCACAAAAATAATTGGGTCAAATTAAACCGTTTAGTATTACGTTTAATGCTTAATTGATTGTAAACCAAACATAACAAACAAAAATTAAGGAATACAAAAAGCACAAAATTAAGTATTATGACTCTACCAAACAAATCCACAGCACTTAACCAGCACCATGCATCACTATTTACACAATAGTGTAAATCACTAAAGTACTTAACCAGTACTTAACATTGTAGCGCTTAACCAGCGTTACAAATCCTATCACTTAACCAGTGATAATAATAACGCTTAACCAGCGATATTAACCCACTAACGCTTAACCAGCGAAAGCTCATCATAATACGCTTAACCAGCGATTCAACAGCTAACGCTTAACCAGCGAAAGCACATCATAATACGCTTAACCAGCGATTCAACAGCTAACGCTTAACCAGCGGAAGCCAACATAATCCGCTTAACCAGCGATTACACTACTAACGCTTAACCAGCGATAGTCAACATAACTCGCTTAACCAGCGATAACACTACTACCGCTTAACCAGCGATAACACCACTACCGCTTAACCAGCGATAGCCAACATAATCAACTCGCTTAACCAGCGATAACGTATTAAGAAAAGGTAATGACAGAAATAAAAGATTTACAATTTCAAAAATTAAACAGGATCATTCATTACATCATCATTAATTTCCATTGGAACATTAGAATCAGGCATTTTCCTAAGACGATCGTGAGCATATTTATAATGGCGATTACTTGTTAACGATTTTAAGTTGTATCTGTCACCGTCTAATACTTCAACGACCTTAAATGGACCTTTATACTTAGGGTCAAGTTTTGTCTGATTTCTCTCTTCATTTTTTAAGAGAACAAAATCACCTACGACAAACCGATCAAACTTAGATTTATTGGAATCAAATCTTGCTTTCTCATACTGTGCACTCCTATCCATGTTAACGACAGCATCAGACCTTACTTCGTCGATACTAATTTCGGGCTCATCGGAAAACATTAAATCTAGAGGACGTGCGACTTTACCTATGATAAGTTCTAGAGGGCTGTGTTTGGTTACTCTATTCATAGTGCAATTCAGAGCTAACTGCACATCCGGGAGAGAGTCTTGCCATGAACGATCCTTGCTAGTCTCTACTGCCGTGAGCATATTTTTTAGAGTGCTCATGACCCTCTCTACCTGACCATTCGCGCGGGAACTACCAGTAGCAATTAAGTGCAAACTAATATTACGAGAGGAACAAAACTCGCGGAAGTCGGTACTTGCAAAACAACGTCCCTGATCTGCGATTACTCGCGTCGGCGCTCCAAACAAGGTCACACAATTTTTTAAAGCACGAATAGCACTAGCACTATTTATGTTCAGGGTGTGATGTAGCAGCACATATTTTGTGAAGGCGTCAATCAGAACAAAGACATACTCTTTCTTATCATTTTTGCCACTTAACTTACCTGTAGCATCAATATGAAGGGTATGCCAAGGTATCGCAATTTTAGGAATGGGATGTAATTCCACTGAAACTTTGCCCGAGTGCGATTTGGAAATTTTGCAAACAACACAACTCTCAACAAATTTCCTAACAAATTTAGCCATATGCTCAAACCAATACAAGTCGTACATTTTTTCAAGGGTTTTCTCCCATCCTAAGTGCATAAGGGACTCGTGAGTGGTGCTAACGATAGACCATCTCAAAGCTCTAGGTACTATAGGTAGACATAGACTCCTATTTTTGCGCTGTATCTTACGATGCAAAACACCAGATCTGATCTCGTATGTTTTTGCGATATCATTGCCAAGATTCCCATCTTTAAGTTTAGCAATAAGCTCAGAAATCTCATTATCACGTTGTTGCTCGGCCAGCAACCAATTGGCAGAGAGATTTGTGATATTGATATGCTTCTGCTCTACCTTTGTGAATGGGGTCTTGTCAGGTACGGGATTTCTAGAGAAAAAGTCGGCATGTTGCATCCGCTTGCCATCAACATGAATAATGTTAAAGTCAAACGACTGCAAAAATGCCCACCACCTATGAACCCTAGGTGTGAGATCCAGCTTTTTACGAGTGGATTCAAGAGCGTGACAATCGGTCATGACTGTAAAATGGTTACCGTACAAGTAGTGCCTAAAATGCCTAACCGCATTCACAACTGCGAGAGTCTCCAACTCATATGAGTGGTATTTAGACTCCACAGCTGTGGTACGTTTGCTATAGTAGGCGACCACGCAACGTTTGGAATCCTTTTTCTGGATCAAAATTGCACCATACCCTAACGAACTTGCATCTGTGTGCAATTCAATGGGACAGTTTGGGTCAAATATAGTCAGAACTGGGTGGTCGGTTAAGGCAGAGATAATAGTTTGCCAAACAGTCTCGTGAGAAGGGGCCCATATAATGTTACCTTTAGAGACACTTGTCAGTGCATAAAGAGGTGCCATGATCTGCGAGAACTTTGGGATGAATTGACGAAAGTACGACGCCAAACCAATAAATTGTCGTAACTGAGTAACAGTCTTTGGGGGAGGGAGAGCAACTAGGGCTTCTATCTTTTTAGGGTTAGGTCTAATTTCACCACAGCTAACCTCGAAACCTAGGTACTCAACCTTTTGTTTGAGAAAAGAACACTTTTTTAAATTAAATGAAAATCCAGCCTTTGTCAAAACATCTAAAACTAATTGCAACCTATGTAGAGCTTGATCGACATTTGAGGCTACGACCATTAAATCATCCATGTAGACCACGACAAACGTATTTGCAAGCTCTCCTAAGGCTTTTGTCACTGCACGTTGAAAAACCGAAGGGGCATTGCGCAAACCGAATGGCATGGCTAAATACTCGTATTGCCCGTCGGGCGTAACAAATGCGGTACGTTCAATGGACTCTGGATGAACTGGTATCTGATGAAATCCACTAGCCATATCTAGAGTAGTGAAGTAATGAGTACCGTGAAGCCTATTAATTTGGTCGGAAATCATTGGCAATGGAAATCTGTCAGGTACAGTGTTATCGTTTAATTCGCGATAATCAACGCACCTTTCTTCTTCACCAGAAGAATAGGACTGGCAAAAGGGGACGAGCTTGGGCGGATCACATTAGAGGAGAGCAGGTCTTCAATTTTATTGCGCACTACCTGTCTTTCCTGGGGACTCAATCGATAAGGACGACGATAAACCGTTTTATTTGGATCTTTAAGTCGTATTTCCATAGGGTCAGTATTTGCAGGAGAGCTAGGTGTTCCAATAATAAAGTTACTTGAAAATTGACTTAAAATTAAAATCAATCTTGCTTTGATATCCGGAGAAACGTCGGTATTAATGCCATTAAATTTAACTGCATCTGACTCTACATTTAAAATGGTACGTAATTCTACACTCGACTCTACACTCGACTCTACACTCGACTCTACACTCGACTCTACACTCGACTCTACACTCGACTCTACACTCGACTCTACACTCGACTCTACACTCGACTCTACACTCGACTCTACACTCGACTCTACACTCGACTCTACACTCGACTCTACACTCGACTCTACACTCGACTCTACACTCGACTCTACACTCGACTCTACACTCGACTCTACACTCGACTCTACACTCGACTCTACACTCGACTCTACACTCGACTCTACACTCGACTCTACACTCGACTCTACACTCGACTCTACACTCGACTCTACACTCGACTCTACACTCGACTCTACACTCGACTCTACACTCGACTCTACACTCGACTCTACACTCGACTCTACACTCGACTCTACACTCGACTCTACACTCGACTCTACACTCGACTCTACACTCGACTCTACACTCGACTCTACACTCGACTCTACACTCGACTCTACACTCGACTCTACACTCGACTCTACACTCGACTCTACACTCGACTCTACACTCGACTCTACACTCGACTCTACACTCGACTCTACACTCGACTCTACACTCGACTCTACACTTGACTCTACACTCGACTCTACACTCGACTCTACACTCACGGTATTCACATTAGGTAAATTTTTCAAAAAGGTTAAAGTTCTAGACGTCATGTTAATTACCAAGTCATTAATCAAAATATCACGTCCAATCACTATGTCATGTTGAAGATATTCATCAGGTAAAACATGAAAAACAATATCCAAACTAAAGTTACCAATATCAACATTAACTAAAATGTTCAGGTTACTATTCACGGAAGTTTGACCTATACCCGTCATAGTAACGACACTATAAGTACGCTCACCATTAAATTTACACAATATAGAATCTCTCATTAATGAACACTGCTCCAGAATCATAACAAAAACTAAAAGACTCACCAGCGTGACGGAGTATACCGGTAGGCGCGTTAACCACGCACAAGTCCACACGGCGTTGTTCAGGAGCTGCACCAGCGCCACCACCAGTGCCGCCGCTGCCGGAACCCTGGGCTGCTGCTGGACAACGGTTTGCGTAGTGGCCTCGGCTCTTGCACCGGAAGCAGGTGACGGAGCTGGTGTCCTTGGGCTTCGCCGGAACAGATGTACTCCCATGAGAAGATGAGGAGTGAGGTCTTCTGTCAGTCTTGCTGTCTCTTCTCTGGTAACATGTGGAAGCCTTGTGGCCTGCCTTACTGCATACGAAACACTTGACTGCACTAGTCGTAGGGTTAGGCTTGGAATGCTTGCTATCCACACTTGGAGCACCCTGGTTAAACGGGTTTTTGCGTTTCAGGAACGACATCGCACGGAGTTCTTGTTGTAGCTTAGATCTTGTGTCGATGTCGGTAGTGAATGCCAGCCGCTGAACACGATGATCAAGGTGTGACATGTGTGCTAGCACGGTAGAAATTGCTATCTGTTCCACAGTCAGGTTCTTCCAGCGTGACATTAATGACGTAAGCACACGTGAAGAATAAGCAGCAAAACACTCACCTTCTTTTGGTGCACTATTGTTTAGGTTTATAAGGGAAGCGGCAGGTGTTTCAGGGCAATCATATCTTGCAACAAATAAGTCCTTGAATTCATTCCATGTCATACCAGGAAACGAAATCTGTGACAACCATGACGATGCTTGGCCCTTCAGCGCCCTGCTCAAAGTAATCATGAGTGATGCACCTTGCAGCTCACAATCTGCCATGCACATATCAGCGGTGGTGACCCACGCACGTGCATCGACGTTTGGTTTTTCGGGATCGAACTCAGGTAGCTGCACTTTCTTGTTTGAAGCAGGTGACATTGCTTGCAACAGCGCGAGAAAGTTTTGGTTCTGTTGCTCGAACATCATGCGCCATTTTTCGTCTCCATCAGGTTCGGGTCGGGAAGCACGTGGGCATCTCACTTCTGATGACGACAGATGAGGCATGTCTTCGCTGTCTTGTTGGTCGGTCATGATGGAACGTGGAATCCGACGTGAAATAATACACAGGCACTATTCGGTACACTAAACTTTACTGTTTAAAACACTTTACAATAAAATAATAACAAAAGATTGAAGAAATAATGTTGGATTGAATTCAAATAAAAATGGAATGTAGTGAGGTTAGCCAAGTTAGCCGTTCGTCACCACGATTTCAATTTGAATGCGCCAACTGCACAAGTCTACCGCCTTTTTTTTCAACATCCAAATGACAAACGATAACTTTAATCGACTAAACACACTCAAGCATTGCCATACCAAAAATCAAATTAAATTAAACTAAACTAAAATTATGATAAACGCTTGACATTCCATTAGCGATCTGCGACATATAGATATACCAGAGGCCTTTCGTTTAGCTATAGCAAAATTTATGTTTATATGTTTTCTGAGGGACATGTGTGAAATTGTCTTAAAAGCAAATCTGTCAACTGTTGTGTCTTCATCATAGTTTTCCCCATGTAGGTCACTTAAATTCCAAGAACGTCAAAATATTCAGATTTCAAAGTTTCTTCGTAATACTTAATTGTTAAACGATGTTAGGTGCGGTACACTACTCGCACCTCACAATTTACGCAACAAATAAGTGTAGCACCGTGTTATATAACAAAGAATTCATTACAACTGGGATTTTACGTCCTTTGGGTAACTGTGGACGCGCCTTTATGTTTCGAAAATGGTGACGAAAAAGGTGTGTTGGGTGTTGTGTAAACTGGCTTACTAAATAATTGACACTTTGAAAAACTTCCATTACAGTGGGGCAGATAGTAATTCGACCACCTGAGGCATGTGGTTCTTCAGTTGTCAAATAAATAATCATATAATATTTTGAATACTGGATATTTGCCATTTTTACTATTTGTTTTGAGTTCCCGATATTTCGGCGCTGTTGCAAGCACCATGATCAGGGAACAAGTGTTCAGTTTATCCGTGTTAGTGTGAATATTAGTGACCATGTCAGTGTTTAAAAAAATACTAGGAAATTTTATCAGCAGTGTACGTACCGCGAGACGAAGCCTACGAGAGAAGTAAGGAAATGTGTCGATCACAAATAAATTGGATAAGGACAGTAGCATGATGAGGATTTTAAGTTTTCTTCGTCATCATCATTCTCATCACCATAAACGGTGATGTTACTTACCCTTTGTTACTTAATTATGATAATTTAATTAACTAAGCCTACCATCATATTTATTCACCCATTAAATTGTTTCATTACCAACGATTTGTTTTCAGCCTATTATAATTAAATGGTGATTCTTATATTTATAATTAGCATGTCATCGTCACGCTATGTAGCCTACATCTATCACCAATTAATGTTACAGCATTGAAATTATTTATGAATGCTTTTCAGTCAACCTTTATGAACTTCATTCATAGTCAATACATACTTAAAGAACCTTACTTTAAGGTTGCGAGTTAAATAGGCCCGCCCTTCATTTATTCAATCGTGGCATGCGAAATTGAAGGATCAAATTATGAATACTTTATCACATAAATATAACATCACGCCTGTAATTCCCATAGGGTAAGGCAGAGGTGTTTCTAATAGTACATCCGCATTTCGCCGGTTATGTTTAAGTACCCATGTAATAGGGGACGAGCCTATTGCCATCAACTGGGCACGAATCCAGACTCCGTGATTGCTGCTTAGAAATTGCCCGCCCCGGGAATCGAACCCAGGACCTCATGCTCGACATAAAAGTTTCGCTTTTCCACATAAAAGTTTTTGCGATCGTTGAATATTGGATCAGAATAAAGAACGCGGGCGAGATAACAGGAGAGTACGTAAGGATGTTTCTGCCAACTGTCATGTAGAAAAGGCGTAAATTTACACGAATCCGAGAGAATTCTCCTTCTTTTATAAAAGCACTGTGCTGACTGACAACTTCACTAGTTTCTATTTCAGAAACTACTACTTTTTTGCAGACTGTACTCACCTTATTTTCATTTTCCACGTAAAACACGAAAAGAGACCTAAAGTGCAAGATTTTAAAGATCCAATCAATTCCATATAAGTAAAGCCTGTGTATAGTTTCCGTGGGATAATTGAAAAACTGAGTAATCCACGGACAACAAGGAAAACCACAGTCTAACCAGCATTTAATATAATTAGCATGTGAATTCTTAAGATGAACGTAGTCTTTATAAAACGTGCTATTATCATTTTTATGAATGGCATCTAGGGCATTAAATGAAAATAGATTTTACTCTAATGAGATCACCAACCATCACAGCCGACTGTGAATTGAAACAATAAAATATCTTACTTGAAGAAATATTCGAGTATGACATTCAACTACAGCGATCATCCCCCAAGCCTTATACCATCCTATGCAACCCCGTGCATCGACAATAAAGCGTAAGATGTGACGCATTATGACCTCAAGTCTATTAGGTACGCAGAAGTACAGCCAGACAAAGCCGATTCACACGGCCCGAGTACAGAAGCCACCTCACCGACGGGCAGTCGTAAACGCGATACCAAACAAGCACCACGCACCATTGGCTGCTAAGAACCTCGCGCAACTAGGTCAAACAGACCAAACTACCATGGACTATCTTCCAAACAAAAACCCCATAATGTGGTTCCAAGTTATTCTGGTGCTTCTATCGTACTCCTCCGCCGAACCACAGTTGGATTTGCCGCCAATTTCGAGCACGCAGCGAAATTATGGCGGATATGGCTTCTCTAGCTCTCAGGCATCTATAAATTCTCCTGGAAACCAGTACGATGTGAACAGGAATTTCCAATATAGTTCTGCAAGACCCGTATCGTCTAGTCAGTCTCCTGGAATATACCCTGTGTCTTCCACCCCTTACAGTATAAACCCCGATATAAGTAACAATGGTTACCCCAATAACTTTGGAAATAGTCGGAATCCAAGTTCTACGTCAAGACCTTACGATGAAAGGAATCGAGATGACTCGATAGACATAAATAATGATCCGAATTTCAGGAGGAATGATCCGAATTTCGTTCGCAATGATCCGAATTATGTTGGAGCGAATCCTTACGATTTCAACAGGGGTGTCGATGGTAACAATATTGATGATAGACTGCAGCACGTGAATCTGCAACAGATTCGGGAGTTTTTGGCTCAGGCAGAAGAACAGGCGTCGAAGGAGTGCACGAACAATGTCGCAGCTCAGTGGAACTTTGAGACTGATGTCAACGATGCTACTCAGCATGCGGCGGTAAGTTTGTTTAATTTTCTATCAAATTTAGATTTTATCAAAGTAGCATTCTTCTGTTAATTAACACTTAAACCATGGTGTTGTTTATATTCCATCAACCAATTACTTTTGTCTATCTGTCAAGCCTGTATTGTGTCTAACTGCTACTCTGGGCCTGTCGTAAAACGTTTTACGACTGCAGTTCAGTATTGTTTTATTTTTTCTTTTTCAACATGCGGTTTTTCTTTATCTTCGGTTTCTAGTGCATGTATCTATCAGATAAGAACAAACGTGCTTTGGTTCAGATACTGTTCGTACTCGCTGGTGGCATTATTTGTATTCAAATCATGTGTTTGAAATAATTCTGACAATGTAGATAGCTTGCATACTGTATTTTTAATAGCCGCTTGTGCAGATGCTTTCTTTAAATTAACAAGAGTAAGCTTATTTTGTAAATTTTCTTCAACCTTTAATATTATTCTCTTTTTATGAGATTTCTAACGTTATATGTTGACTTTAATGCAATTTAATTCCGTACATGCATCCGGTCTAAGTGCATAAAACATACAAAGAAGTACATAATATTTAAATGGTCGTCCGACCACAATGATTACCGGCAAATGACTCTACTATTTGAGATTGTTATCAAATAAACAATGTGGTACCTACTGCCATGTTAAAATGACATGCAGCATTTATAATACCTTGGGAACATGTTGTTCCGTTCTTAATTATCGTCTTTAGAACATACCTATACTTATTCGTCGTTATTCAACGTCTCAAAAATTGTTTCTATGGAGTATTCTGTCTTCTGACTTGTATCCCAGTTTATTTGAGGTCAGCCCTCTTAGTACTGCGCCACACCGTACGGTTGTGGGTTGTCTCTTTTGTTGTGTTGCTCGCTATCATGTCATTCTTTAGTGTTTGTAGCCAGGTTATTGGTGGTTGCCAACGGCCTGTTTTTTCGTCTTCTATATTTATGACTTTTTTAGTCATATGGTCATCATATCGTCTCATTATATGTCTGTACCAGCGCAAGCGGTTTTCTCTAAGAGTTTCATGTATCTTTGCAACTTAAAAGTACCATGGATATATTCATAGAGTAACTGATAAGAAATGGACCTTTTGTAGGTCCTTATAATATTGCGGTGAAAACCACGTTTATCATCAGTCTATCTACAGCTGATGATCCTGATATTGGAAAGTCAGCCATCCTAGCCATGGTTATAGGTTTGGTCATTGCTTGGCCTAGAATTCCATCACAAATACCACAATTCAAATTATTTTTATTTGTCTCTCAAGACAAAGGTAGAATTAACAGTTAATTTTCGTGACCTGGTGACCTCTACAGAAATAAATCTAATTTTCTAAAAATCCCAATTAAAGATGTAGAATTTCTTATTTCACACATTCCCATAGGCGTTTATCTAGTGGAAAGTTTCCGGGTAGCGGTTCCCATAGTTCAACAATGTATGTGAGATCTACAGCTACGTTTCTATGGTGTGTCTTCACGGTTTTTGTATTAGAGAGTGCTGTATTGTTTCTGCCGTCAGATGTTATTACGTGGTGGCTGTTTTGCTCCATGTTATGGCCAGGTTTCTAGATGTAATGATTGATTATGATATTGTCTGTATTATCAATTGTGCGGTAAGGAAATAGGTGAGACTTTGAAATCGTGGTGCATGAGAATGTAGGAACTGATGGACGTTACTGAAAGCGCTAAACTCGTGGCTCAGTTCTGGGCAGACAATTTAGATTGCCATCGACACGATAAGTAGAAGAGTGAGAATGTAGATGTCGTCTGTTATCCATCTGTTTTAGTATGTATCTTCAACTTTGGTTGCAGAATTTACGTTTGCCGTTTTTATCATAAGAGATTTAGATCAAGTGCAGACCATCTCATCAACATAGTCCCACGTTGACGTTGTAAGATAGAAATCATAGATGACATTTTAATTTTCCATTTTCTGCTAAGCGTGTCTTTTCTATGGGTCATCTTGCAATAGTTATTGTAGGTTCATTTGTATTGCATACAGCATTGCATTTGCCGAGGTATTTTTTTGGTCAAGTCGATCATTTGGCAATCTATCAGTCGCCACTTGTCTAGGTGCTATTATCAATAATTGGTTGTCTATCGTCTGCGCCCAGCTATAGTTTGTTAACAGCCATACTAGCCGATTCATTATTGTTTTCCACTGCAGCATTATCGTCCGGAATGAAACTTCCAATAACTTTACACATATCCAGCTACCAAGCTACTTCCACAACAATGTCTTATGATCAAGATCTAATTATTATAGTATTTCTTATGGCACCTGTTCGTGGGAACATAAACCTATACATGTGGGTCGTGACTAGTTTCGATATGTACTTCTCTTTCGATGTTTTTTGCATAAATGACCTTATTACCGACGACATAAGGATAATAGGGTGATGACTAAGTGTTTGTGGCTTGATCAGCATTTTTATTGTCTTTTGTTTTTGAATGGCCTTGATAGTGCTTGATTGATTGGTCCTGATAGCTTGATAGGAATATGTTTTGGTTCAATCTCAGTTGATAATTTATGGTAATTGGTACTAAAAACAAATCACAATATTTTCTCATCATCAAGTGATGAAGTTCTAGTAGATATGTTATAACTTCCTCTAACCTTTTCACCGCCAACGTACACAGAACGCGATGCCTCGCCAGCGCCAAGCTATAATTGTATAACGAAGTATACAGTAAACAGTACTGATGAGGGTATCGTCATATCGATGAATGAGATTTACACACTTTAAATACAGTACTTTTATGTTTGATAGGTAGTTAAAAATTAAGTTTCTGATGAAGTTGTGGCGTTGGTGGTACGGAAATCTGGAACTTCTATTGAACTCCGTGGCGGTGAAGAGGTTAAAGGACCACTTCCTTCTTCCCAGTATTGATCATCATCTGCCTAACCTTTTCCCAACTATATTGGGGTCGGCTTCCAGTCTAACCGGATACAGCTAAATACCAGTATTTTACATGGAGCGACTGCCTATCGGACCTCCACAACCCAGTTAGCACTGGGTAATACGATACCCCTTGGTAAGACTGGTTGTCAGACTTTTTGGGCTACGGACTACCTAACGAATGTCAAAGATCTACAAATGACAGCCGGGACCAACGGCTTAACGTGTTTTCCGAGGCACGGAGAAAACTCGGTATATAATGGGCGGTCATCCATCCACAGACCAACCTAGGCAATCACACCACACAATCAAACCACAGTGATCAATTTCTTGAACACAATTGCCTTTCTTTTGGCCTTTGCTACACTCGAGTCAAAATATGTTGCCACAGTCAGCCAGCAATTTTAATCTGAACAAAAGTTACAAATAACATCAAAATCAACAATCTGTCACGATCGACACCCATTGATTTAGGACCAGTAATATCCGCTCAACCCGCTTTATTGTATCAAAACAATGAAGCTATGGTGTCACTGATCATGGCCGCTTTTATTTGTTCTGTAATCTATTGAAATGTCATCCAAATTGTGGAAATGCACCGAAGATCCGCAGGAAGGCTTTAGAAATAGCTGAAATTATGTCACTTTGGCTATGAATGTAGTAATTGAACACAGCACAACAAGTATAAAATGATAAAAAACTTGTTTCAGTTTGTTTTTATAACCTTTGCATTTAACATATTTTTAGAAAATAGCTGTCAACCATGTGCTAAGTCTTCGCCTAATTATTTTACCGTGTCATCATCTGCCTAGCCTTTTCCTAACTTTGTCAGGCTCGGTTACCAGTCTAACCAAATTTAGCAGGATGGTTACTGCGTGTGGTACCATATAATGTTTCACTTGATCAACACGTGCCACCAATAATAATAACAATTAGCACGGGCAACATCTGACCATGTGAGGATAAATGATGTTTGCCAATTATCTGTTCCCATTTAAAATTGCAGAAGCCAAGGATAGGCGGATTGTGATTATTATTATCAGCCATTTGTGTCCCACTGCAGGGCAAAGGCCTCCCTTCCCTCTTTCCACTTATCCCTATCCAGTGCTGCTCTTTGCCAATCTTTTTGAAAAGAGTCGAGTTCGTCCCGCCATCTCCTTCTGGGCCTGGCGCGTTGCCGTATTGTGATAATCGCGGATTTTTCTTTGAAGGCTGAGGTGATGTTTACATTCATTAGGATTTACTTGTAGACGTTTAGACAGAAAAAAAAACATAATTAGTGGTTAAGCAGAAATTAATAATTATTCAACTGTAAGCAACGTTTATAAAAAACATATTTGAGTGATTTGTCGAATTAAAAACTGTAATTATGGAATAAATTGAGGAAATACCCCTACCAGGTCAAAACCCACTTGAAGACCATCCTGCAGAGAACCAAGAAATACGTTTTAAGCCAGGTCCAATTCTGACAGTCCCAAAAATTTCCATATTTTATTTGTCCCAACAAAATATCTTGTCTGTTTTATATCCTATAAGCGTATCTTGACCCAAAAGGCTCGTGATAACAGAACAATGAGATAATTCATTACTCCCAAGGCTTCGTATTGTGTTTCAGCCATTATAATGATTAAATATAGCTAGAGGAAAAGCTTATGGTCGTGTGTAATGGGTTTGTGACCATAATAATTGCATTTGACGACACTTGTGAGGTGGTTGCGAATGGGTAACAAGTATGTAATGGGTAACTTTGTGCTTCCTGTAGGTCAGTTTGGGTTTTTGTTTAGATTTTTCCTTTTTAGAGTGCTTGGTGGGATTTCTTTTGCATTTTGGTGACGTTATTGAAACATCTTGGATCTTCAGAATTGGGATTTGGGTCTAGTTGTTTTCGGGATTAGAAAAACTTTAATACATGATTATACAGTACTTTTAGGCTTTTATTGGTGTACGGATATTATTAGCAGTGAATAAAAAAAATATTAAAAAAAGTAAAAAATCTTTTTCTCTTATTCAAGCGAGCTACAAGAGGATAAAGATTTATTATTAATAGACCTCCGACATTAACAAAAAATATTGTTATTTCATAGCCTAGAACCTATTGAAAAGAGATTAAAATTCTAGTCCTGTTTTTTCATAATCTAACCCGATTCAGTCAGTCAACGACCAGCCTCTGATAGACCAACAAAAAGTACAACAATCACTTCAGTATGTTTTTTTTGATAATTCAATAAATTGTCGAATTATAGTAATAAGGTTATCGATAAGAATTTCAGTGGAGCCTTGAAAGTTTTTCGTGTAAAAAAACTCAATTTATTCACAATAGAAAATTTAAAGGAAAAAATGTTTTATTATATTATATGTACCTAGTGTTGCGAAGCACGTATAAACCGACGGAAAGGTTTATCAATGCCGTGATAATCTGTTGCACATTTAGACACGCTGTGAGTAATTATCCCGGAAAATCATATGACTTCCATACTATACATCAGGGATTGAAAACCGGTACGAGTTTGGGTTCCGGTTCTTCATTTCGGTTCTTAAAAAGGTTCTTCTTTTCGGTACGGTTCTGGTTCAGGTTCCGGTCCGGTTCTGGTTCCAAAGTACCGATTCCAAATAAAAGGGTATGTTTGACGCGTGCCTGGCGTGTCTTTTCTTTCAGTTCGCCTTCGAAATATTAGCGAGTGGAAGTCTGTACTGTACAGTGTCAGCAAGTATTATAGATAGATAGATAGTGGTTTGAATAATCTAGAGTAATAAAATTACTGTTAATTAATACATAGACTCGCTTTGAAGAAGAACCGGTACAATAAAGGTTCTTAGAGGTTCCAATTTAGGTTCCGGTTCCGGTTCGGGTTCTAAGTAACGGAACCACTAAATACCGGTATTTTACCGGTATTTCGGGAACCTTTTAGATCCCTGCTATACATACGGCGAAAATCGAAGACAGATATCTACCAACCTGCACTGGGCCTTCAAGATGGATTATGGCCCATTTCCTGCATACCAACTATGGCAACATTATAAGCATAGTCATGCTTAATAACCACATTTTATGAATAGGATTTGCTAAAGAAAGCTAGACGCGACAACAGGAGCAGAGGTCAAGTTACTAGTATCGCCTGGTCTAACATGTTGTAACATGTTGTCTTCGAAGGACAGTTTCAAGGCAAGTAGTGAGTGCCACAAAGAATTTTGCCAGCCTTGTAAAAATAAGTGCAAGTGAAAACTATGCCATTGCTGATTTAAAGTCTGATTCAATTAGCATTACGCGAATTGTAGTGACACATCCATTTGACAATACTATGTTAAATTGTTCAACTTGTTAGCACTGGTATTGCAGAATATTCATTCATACAGATTTTATTCAAAGGAAAACCTTACTAGTTAGGATAAGGTTCACCCCATAAAGTGTGAAGTATTGTAACAGCCTGTAATGATGGTATGATCCGGTCTTACTCAAGACTCGTCCCAAACGGATCTTTTAAGAGGTAATCCCCGGAATTTAACTTCACCAACTCTGTATTTAAATTAATATTGAAGAATTATCAAAATAAAGGCACAAATGCTTTTAGAGCTCTGTCGCACTTCCAACTTACTACGTTTACAAGAAATAGACCACAGTCGGAATCAAAAAAGACCAGAAATTCCCTGCCTAAAACTTGCAGCCGAAATAGCACCTAGCACTGCAATAGTGTCCACCTCCATCTACTCTACTGACTTAAAAGAAGCCGTGACAATCGGCACTGGACAGCCTGTAACATCCCCATAGCTGGTACACAGGCCTCATCTCTGTGAAAAGTAATCCAAGCCATAATCCACTACGCAAGACCCGGTCCTTCTAAGGCTTGAAAGCATGTTCTTCACTAATGATCAGAATGTGGAACTCTGAAAAAACACTAAGAGGAAACAATCACAAAAAGGCCCCGTTTCATGAAGAAAATATATTATAGTCTGTTATTTTGTTCTATTTATCTAATGTTCTTCCGTATCTTGGCTGTGCTTAAATGTAATCACTTTTCTGAAAGAATTTGATAACTATCTACCTTCACCTTGGCTTGGAATCAGCAGCATTCAGGGTCGAGAAGCTCTGACGTCACAATGCTCGGTTTTTTAACAATAATCAGAATTTTGTATGACCACGACTGCGTTGTTATGCTCCATTGAACTAGGTACAGATAAAACCAGAAATATTTCTGAATTTATATTTTATCGCCCATATTTTTAGAAGGTAAGTAAATCGACAGTTATTGGTAATGGAATCTTTGTGGATTGTCTATTGTGATTCAAAAGGGCCCATTCTCAGATTGTTACGAATATAAGTGAATTATTTTGTGAACTAAATAGCAAACAATCAAAAGTGCTTTACTTTCTCCAAACTGTTCTGATTCATTAAAAGTTTTCCTATAATCACCGTATCTTTTGGAACCTTTATGTAAACATTTGACTTTTCCAACAAGACAATGTGCAGATTCGCTCGCATACCAATGACTTTTCTACTTACCGGTACAACCATTTCACACAACCCACTCACGTTGTTCGCTAATTGATGACAAAAGACGATCCTGACCTTAGAATCCTTAAAACCACATTATCAAATCACACCTCACAGTTTCATCCATACCTTATCACAGCAGCTTAAGGTCCAATTTTAAGTTGAACGAGTGTAAAACTATCTTGGCGTTAAAGTGCAAATGGATTGCATAGTGTTGTGCCAAATATTGAGGCAGCTTTGTGCGCGATAGTACATCTGTTTGTAAACTTGAACTAGTTTGGGTATGAATGAGTTTTTTTGTTGGTTTGGTCTCTTAGCTTTTGTTAGCTTCTTTAGCAGTTGCATTGATTTTGATGGATAGTATGACGACTTCTTTAAAGGATTTGTTTTGGTGCTTTGTCGAGTGACTTTAAAGGAAATAATGTGGATTAAAATACGTTGAAGCCGAGTGATTCTCGGACTGATAAAAAATCATCCCGTATCTTAATTGATTGAACTAAGTTAGCATAGTGACAGTTTGTATTCCTGGCAATTAGTAATGAAACTAACTTGGTTGGATTGGAAACTACAGTATTAATTATTACCAAATATAATTTCCGCCCATTGTTACTTCTAGTAAAAAAAAATCGGTTGTCTGTAAAGTCGGTTTACTGACGATAGTTGAACGTGACAACGTCATAAGAAAATACTGATGGAATGGTTGCATTTTTCAAAAAATGAATGTGCGTTCAGCAATTGTTTTATGGAACGCCTCAGAGCGAGGTAACGCCGCATACGTCATGTTTTTTCGTGCGTGCAGCCGGCTCCATCGAATTATAAGACGTTATCACGTCAAAAACCGTTCGATGTAGGTACAGTTAGAATATTGTCATTGGCTACATTACGTTTATTAGCCCAAACTGTGCCACTGATGGGCAGAGTGATAAATGAGAGGGCTACGTTCAGCGAATTCTCAAGGAGGTCTCTCCTGTCGTCCCACCATCTCCTTCGAGGTCTATGAACGAGATGAATTTGCTAAGTTTGCGAGTTCCAGAACCAAACGTCCGAAAAAAATTAATTAACCCCATTATATAACAAAATAAAACAAAGAAGCGATGAAGCTTAACACCCGAAGATAAAGCTAAGGCCTTACGGTAGCCGCTTCAATGCCGCCGGCACATAATGAGACGCCTATTAATTCTCACACAAGTTAACGTGTGTCCATTGTCAATGATAGAGGACATTCCCATACTGTGGGGTTTCGCAACCAAAACGTGACGATGACTTCTGGTGATTTTGGTTGAAGAAAAATGAGGAAAAGGGCGGACGGAAATGGTTTGCATAACAGTTTGTTCAGCTTAGGTAAAGATATAGCTAAATCATCACCATTTTGGAGTTTATTCCAGTCTACCCGGATGTAGCTGAATAGCAGAATTTCAGATGGATTGACTGCCTATCAGAGCTCCACCAACCCACTTACTAGGTAAAACGATATCTAAGGGATAGTTAAATGTGGTATTCGAAATGTTAGTTAAGGTCCTAAGGGCCTAGAGAAGCGGCAACCGCTTTCAAAGCGCTTTTTGTTTAACAAGGAATTTTAACAGTTTTGACATAAGCTTCTTCAACCAAGTTATGGGGGTAAATTGTTAATTTAACTTTGATTATTTACTTTTTAATAATGTTGTGTTAAATTATTTACTTTTTAAATTGGATTGAATTAGTAATGTGGTGTTGTATATGTAATGTGACTGTGTGTGTGTGTAATTATTAATTATTTCTTGTATGAGTCGGTGATGCTCGAGTTAAAATGATTTTATTTATTTATTTTAATTTTATTTATTTATTTATTCTCAGTGTAATATGTAAAAGGGGCGACCTTGCCATTAACCAGGCGACTGAGAAGCTCCTGATTTGAAAAACCCAATAAGTATAATAATTCTGTTCAAACTTAATGGTGGCTCGGAAGTTAGCTACAAGTGATAGTCAAGACGATGCGACCTCTGCGCCCCGCTGATACATAAAATTTTATTCGGCACAGCTTGACGTTAGATGTTACGCTATAAAGTGTGACCCGTGATACCTGCGCAAACCGTCACTTGCAGCTAACTTCCGAACCACCATTTTGAACAGACCGACAATACTTTGTCCAACCTCGGAATTCAACCCAAGACCGCATGCTCAGCAGTTGTAGTGCTTACGACCACTAGACCAATGAGGCAGTATCTACTTAATTGTCAGAGTAAATCAGAGTAGAGTAGCCCTCATAATATCTCATGTCAGTAGGGCCAGTGTTGGAGTCTAGAAATATAGAGGTAACTATGTATTCTAGTTACTGCAGTACATGTAGGACATCATCACATCGTACCTACGAGTAGTTTAATACGATTAAGTTAAGATCGTGACAAGGCAAAATGTGCGATAATAGGAATGAATAATTAACACATAAACATAGTCTCAAGTTCAAAACCAGTTTCATACCGTGGGAAACTGAATTTTGTTATTACTGTAGGTAAGGTAATGAGTAGTTATATGTTTGACTTGTCGAATTTATTCGTGAAACTAGCTTTCGCCCGCGGCTTCGCCTGCGTGGATATCGAAAAATATCCGATTACTTACCTTCATACCCCTTTTTAACCCTTCGGGGATAGAATTATTAAAAACGCTGTAACACGTATAAATTAATTTACAATCGTCAGCCTAAACACAAAATTTGAAGATTCTGACTTCAAAACTGACGGATTTTCATATAAACTTCCATCCCCTATTTTACCCCTTTAGGGGTGAAATTCCCAAAAATACTTTTTTAGTGGATACTTACTCTTCACAAAGAACACACCCTCCAAGTTTCATGTCTCTAGGACCAGCGGTTTGGGCTGTGTGTTGATATATCACCCACTCAGTCAGTCAGTCAGTCATTTTACCATTTTATATGTATAGATAATTGGAGTCAAGCTGTCAAGTTCGACCTATTCATTGCAGTAGGTTGCAGCTAAAGTAGTAAAGTTCTAAATGGAGATGGACATTGTAGTAGTAGTAGGCCTAGAATGTCCATCTTATCACATTATTTATTGGAGATTTCCTTTGTTTAAATAAAACTTTTGTGGCAGTATTCATCTTTCCGTGATGGTTAGGTATGACCCTAAACCGTACCACTGTATGGTAGTTTTCATAGAACGCCATTTACTGCAGTTAGTTCGGGACCGACTGGTACCCGGACCCTTAGACCCTTAGATTTAATAAATGTTTATTTCAAACCTATTTTACCCTGTGCTGTGATCAAGTAAAAATTACGTTTCATCAATATATTCTTTTCTTTGATATTTGGAAAAGGACAATCGCTTGGCTCTAATATTCACTGAGCAACGTGGGAATTAACAAAGTTAACATTACATCAAAATAAGCAATTAAAATGAATCGAAGTAAAACCAAGTTTTTCTTCAAGTTTTATCTTTCATCAACAACCTTAAGATAATGATTTTGGAATTTGCAAAAGTCCGTCATACTTTGAACCTTAGTTTTTTTTTTAGAGTAAACTAACTATAATTTTACATTATTAATTAAATTAAAAACTATTAAATAAACTACCAACAAACTATAAAAGGGCATCGAAAAACTCCTCCTCAACGCTGTCAGCTGGTAATGTGCCCAAGAGACTGACGGCGTTGCCACGTTGTATGGCAACACTTAGCGTCTGGCCAAGGTAAAAAGCCAGCCCTTGGGTCACGGGAAGCGTCAACTAGGCGTTTCGAAATTTCCTTAAACAGGCTATGAGCACTCGGACCCCAAGGTCCCAAAGTTTCAAACCCAATCGGCTCGAAAATGTCTATAATTTACAATATAGTATTTTTATTGGTTTACCTTAGATTATTTTCGCTTTATTTGCTTCTCAATAGCCAAAAAATTACGGCTTTCCTAATGACTTGTTTCCATCTACCAAAAATAAACACTACTGCATGTAATTACATTAAAACAAATAACTAATTCACCGAATAATTACCTATTATTAACAACAAGCAGAACAAAACTTGAACTTGAGTCTATAACGCAGATAAGATCTCTAAGTAAATCAAGGTTACCTAATGAATCGCTTTGTTAAGAGACTCATGACACTAGTTCGCTGTAATGCTGCGGACAAGGCCGCGGTATAAAACAGTGTTATTAGCACGCAAATTTGCGAAATTTGACGTAAGGTCTTGAACTTGGGGGTCAACTGTCGTTTGTCTTTGCCCTAGTTCTAATAATAGGTGACCTGGGTTGTGGCTAGTGCCAGTATCCATTTTAATCTCATATATTTTTATATCAGTATCCATTTTCATAAAAGACACACACCATGGATAATATTATCATTAACACTAGAAACGGGATATTTACCATGTTTACTGATTTCTTTGAGTTCCCGATATTTCGGCGCTGTTGCAAGCACCATGATCACGGATATACTGAAGTTGTTGCGGGTGGGTGGTTATGAGCAGACAAATCGGTCTACCCTCTTTCTTGTTCGAGAACTCGAAGAAAACAGTAAACATGGTAAATATCCCGTTTCTAGTGTTAATGATAATGTCAGTGACCATGATAGTTTAAAATCTTATAACATGGATAATTCTTTAAACACACCATTGCACCCTCCTGCAAAATTTTCTAAGACTGACTCTTTGTGTGGTCACGACCCGCATATTTACCTTCGCGTTTTCGTACCAATTTTTAGTTAGTTTTTGGACTTTTATGTATTCATTTATTTAAAAGTCATGTACAAGAGTGGTACATAGGCGGACTTAATGCCACAAGGCATCCACTAGATCCATGCACTAGTTGGTCGGTTCCTAATTTTTAGGTGGCCAGTTCTTAACTCTGATTTTGTGGTCTATCTATCATTCGCCATGTTTCTATTTGAATTTGTTAGTTCACAAAAAAATATTAAAGGTTTATTTTATGATTTTGTGTATACCTTATTTTTATACAGTCTATTGGCCGGTCAGTCGAGCCCAAAAAAAGTGTGAACCAAACTTTAACCGCGGTTTTAATTACACGATTATGTCTTAAAGTTATTGTTAAATTGTTGTTCATCCGGCTTTTAAGTTATAATTATGATTATGAATCTTCTTACGAGATACGTTGACCTGAGAACAAAATTTTGACCCGTGACGAGATTTGTGAGGCCCGTACACGAAACGTCGAGAAACCTCTTTGTGCTAATTCAATTTCTCACGTAATAAAGTTGAATTTAACAAAAAAAAAAACAAAACTGATAAAAAGATCTTCGACCGTGTCTTAATATAAGCGATCGATGCGCAAATACGCAGTCGTCGCAATCATTAAAGTCACTTATTTATTTCAAAAACCATAAGCCACCTTGTGGCGGTCTTTTGCTGCAACGAACAAAATGAACTACGGTCACTTATATTAGGATAAGGCCTTCTGCACTGTTCGATTTTTGAAAATTAGATAGGTTGACGCGACGCTTTTGAACGAAAGCCGTTTCTAATAGAAAGATCGGTCTAATTTTGCGGTGACAAAGTCAGGATAAAGATTCCATCATATAGCATGACAATCAAGTCGATCAGCTTAGAACCTAACGAGTCACCTGGTCATTATGTCACCTTATAACAATAACCATCAATTATTATGTTAGCGACACTACCATGAATCATAACCACATAACACAGTACCATCACGCTATGTCCACTGAGTCACCTACACAGTAATTGCTATAAAAAATAGGCTACACTTTATCATTGTTTTCTTGTAATCCGTCATTATGGAATGACGTCAACTTTAATTAGGATTTTATAATTACCGTAGGCAATAAAAAGACGGTCGTTTTAGACAAACAAAAATTGAGCGTGTGTTTATCTTCTAGAATGATTTTTATTTGGGCAAATCATCTAAAAGGTGTAAATAGACCCTTAACACAAACGAAAGGCACTTGTTCTCCCCGTCTTTGCGATCATTTTTTTGTTCTAGACCATACCTGGGAACCTTCTAGTTACGGAGATATTGGGGGTCAAAGTTCCAACTTTTTCATAAGATTTTTTTTAAATACATGTTTTTAATGTAAGATTTTTACTTTACACACCTCCACGATCCCTGTACTATTCAATCCATCCATCAGCACAATGCTTTGAGTGCTTTCCATCGAGGCCTACCTTAAAACGTGATTTGAACCCCAAAAAAAGGCGGCATTATTTTTTGCGTAAAGTTACTTACTGTTATGTACAGAATGCTTGGTTGACGGATATGTGAAGGGTCTGTTTACACCCTGTATGTGCAGACACCAACACATCAAGCTACCCGATACTGACAAATTTTCCCAATAAACCTTGAACCTAATGCTTAAGCGATAAAGTTGTAAATCTATTAAAGAAATTAGACAGATTGAAGTATGTCTCTTGCAATGATGGGCCGCTCAAAAATCGCTACAATGAATAAGTATAGGCAGCATTCGGAGTAGTGAATACAGTTTATCAATATAAGCTGAGAAAAGGTCAGTAGAAGGCAGAAACCTTTAATTTAATAACTACGTTCATGGATAAGGAATAGAATACAATATTCGCTGACAGGAATCTCATCATCCGGGTCGGCATTTTGGATGCTCAAAGATCTTGAAGGAATAAGTGAAAAACGTCACTCCGGAAAATCTAACTATGGTTGTTTCTGAAGGTTACGTTATTTTCCACTTTGACACACCTTAAAAGGACCGCGCAGTAGTTCACACGACTACTTAGAATTCCGCCATCACTCTTTCATGACACCATACACTTAAGTATTTGTTTTAAATTGAAAAATGGATTGTGTCACAATGTTTTGACAGACTGTTAGAATGGAATACTGTTCCATCCATTATGGAGATTTTTCTATTTCTTTAAATAGTGTCTCCAAGTCGATAAACATAACACAAGGCCTGCAAATACTACAGCAACTGAGCAAATATGAGTGTTAGCGAAATTTCATGCATCACGTAATACGTATGATTGCATAGAATACTATAGCGGCTTAGCTCCTCAATGATGCGCACAAAGTTTTCAATGCATCTATCAGTAGCGAAGGGTCAATTTCTGTAAGAGGTAAGCCGGACTACATATTTTTAATGTGATTATATTATTTGTCTGTAGAAAACTGACTGTGCCATTTTTAAAAGGGAAGCCGGTAGGAATCGAGTTGTATGGAACCTTCGCCACTGGCATCTATCTATTCTACGGCTCGGCGGCCTTTTTGACAACTATTACAAAAATTGGTAGTTAGTGGATAATTTGTTAAGGCATCTTCAGAAGATCTATACTATCGTATTTTCAAATCAAATGACTCCAACATAACATCAAGCCTGTGATCCACATTTCGCCAGTTATATTTAAGTACCATATAACACGGACTAGCCTATTGCCATCGACCGGGCACAAATCTATGCTGCTGCTGCACAAATGCATGCTGCCACTGACATATTCCTGATGGAAAAACACAAAAACACTTTGTCCGACCTGGGAATCGAACCCAGGACCTCATGCTCAGCAGTCGCGACCACTAGACCAATGAGGCAGTCAGATGACTCCAACCTGCTGGTTAAAACCTGCATGGAGGTAACTTCGACGCCTTTACGCACGTCTTCCGAAATAATAGGTCTTTAACTATGAAACTGCCGTTTTTTTCTCACATTTTGTTCTGTTTGTAACTTAGACGTATTGTTATAATTTTTCCTAATTACATTTTTATTGGATTAGTTGTTAAATGACGTAACTTTTAGAGATTAAAAACCGTACTAGTAGGTGCATTTTACCTCATAAGGTAGTGTGTCAAAACAACTGTTTCAAAATGCCGTCGGTTTCACTACTTCAAGTAGGTATATTTTTGTCATAGACTGTGTTTTGAGAATTTAAGAGCAACACAGCTACAACGCAACGCAGCATTTTTCACTCTAACTATTGCAATTGCATCATACATAATCGGTTCAGACGTTTCCAAGAAAATTAAAAAAATGTTAGTATGTTCACTCATATCACTTTTCACGAAAACGTCCATACAAATCGGCAATTTCATACTTTAACTCATACGTTTCAACACTGCTACTTACTGCTGTACTTGTCACCTGACATTATTTTGTCTTTTCTCTTACAGCTGGATGCTCAGCAACGTTACACTCTCTTCCAACGTGGTCTGTGGGAGGCCGCTCAGCAGATACCACGCGGTGGTCTCCGGGACTTCGCCACGTTCAGACAGTTGAGGCTGCTGTCTATCATTGGACCAGCTGCGTTGCCACCTGATCAGCTTGATAGAGTAAGTATCTATCATCATAAGTAATAACGTAGCGTTATCTTACGACGGGTGTTAGAAAAATACGTTTCTAAAGTAGTCGATTGAGTACCGATTTCAGGTTCATACCTTATCTTTTCCATTTTTAGAAGCACTAAGTATACAGCTACAGCACAGCAGCAGCACAGCAGTAGGTACAGCTATTCAAGATAGCTACTTTTAATAGTAAAGACCAACTTCAATATCAATCAAGTCCGATTAGTAGAAAACCGTCACCGTTTATAGAAGGTTACTATCGGTCATCATTCTCCTGCCCTTATCGCAATTTATTTGGGGTTGGCGCAGTATGTCTTCTTCTTCCATACTTCTCTATTACTCGTCATCTCATCAGACATCTCCTTTCATGCCATACGACCCCTTACATAATCCATCCATCGTTTCTTTACTCAAAATCTTCCTCACGACACATTCCTCATTCTTCCCCAAAGGTTACTATCGGTATTCATTAAAATAGGACCCCGTTAGTGACAATACATGAATACGCATACGTATGACAATTTTTTTACACCGAGATTTGTGTCTTGATCATAACAATAGTTTTCGACTCTTACCCCCATTACTCGAAACTTCAACGCACCTGACAAAAAATGGGTTTATTTAAGAATAACTTCTGCCTACCCTTTCGCATAAAACAGGTTGTTAAAACACATTTTTTAATTTCCAGTACAACCGCATAATCAACGACATGCTGGCCGTCTACAACACGGCCGAGATCTGCGCGTACAACGAGCCCTTCAAGTGCGGTCTCCACCTGCAGCCCGAGCTCCAGTTCATCATGTCTCACTCCAGGGACTGGGACGAGTTGCAGCACATCTGGACCGAGTGGAGGAGGAACACGGGCAGGAGGATCCGGGACCTGTATGAACAGCTGGCGGATTTGACCAATCAGGCGGCGAGGTTGAATAGTAAGTAGACTTGGTGCAGTTTTCAGACCATGTCCACCAGACACGTTCTAGTTAAATTCATTAAAAGCAAAGGTATACCTTAATGTGCGTTTATAAATAAGATTTGTTGCCACCTGTGGGGGCCTAAAAGGGCAGCTAGAATATGTGGGGGCCTAAAAGAGCCGCTAGAAATATGAATCATGTTAGAATTCTTAAAATGGTCACAGACGTCGTTAAGATTATGAATTGTCACTTTGTGACTATTTACGAATTGTAGCTGTTGAAATATTATAATGCCTATCATATTTGTTATCTAAATGGATGACGCCACGAATTTAGCTGTAGAAAAACTGATCAAATACTGATATTTTGATTCACTAGGCGCCTGTTACGTTAAAGAGATCAAGCAATAGCCTGCTACTTTGCAGTTGTGCGATGCGCTCTTAGATAACTAAAAGGCGCTATATTCATTCAAGCGCTGTGCGTGTTGAAATGAAATTATTTATGTTGTACCAGCAGCTTAGTCATTCGTGATGGGAAATAGGAAGTTTTCGAAATATTCAATTTTATCTTCATCTCGTAGTCTCGTTTAAGAGTCCATTTTGTAAATCCACATCACTACAATCGGTTTGCTCTTTATTCAGTCTCTATTCTTAATGGTTATTTGTGTGTTCCAGATTTTACCGACGCCTCTGCTTACTGGATGTTCCCTTACGAGACGAATAACATGAGGCAAGAGGTTGATGAAGTTTGGGAACAGGTAACAGATCTCAATCTTACTTCTTGATTTTCTACTCGTTAATAAACGCTCAACTAATCCCACATTTAAGATTTACAAAAAGTTAATGACTAGAATATTGTTTTGGTTTCGGTATTGGAGTGAAAGAGTTCCTAGGTTTTAAAGTTTGTTTTCTTTCTTTAAAAAAATAAAAACTATTTTGATTACGTACCTACCTAAAACAGCAATGTGCTATCTACCACCAGGTGAAACTCTTAATAGTAGCTTGGGCTGCTATTATGCATTTCCTCGCGACTCTGGAGTCTAGATTTATGGTTATTAGCTTAAATAAAATTACAGGATTATCACTTATTATTGCATGTGAATTTTCGACACCTAAATCTACAGGGATTACAGGTGTTATGTTTTCCATACTAACATCCCACTTTTTTCTCCAGATCAAGCCCCTCTACGAGCTCTTGCACGCCTACGTCCGCCGTCGTCTTCGCGAAGCCTACGGTCCCGAGCGCATCTCTCGTTCAGCCCCTCTCCCTGCCCACATCCTCGGCGACATGTGGGGGCAGAGCTGGTCGGGCATCGTGCCCGTCACCCTGCCTTATCCGGGCAAGACTCTGGTGGATATTACGCCGGAGATGGTGCAGCAGGTGAGAGGAAATGGCAGGTTTTGAGAATGATATGGAAGCTGTGAAGCTGAAGAGGTTATTTCATTAACTTGAGGGCTTAGACCAGTGGTTTCTACAACGATTGTCCATAGGATTGACATAACCTTTCTGGTAGTTTATGGCAATGGAATACATTTTTTAGCTGACTGCGGTGAAGCCTAATAAGAGGGTTATGTCCTCATAGTTACTGTTAATAGAACATCACTTGGTCTAGGCTCTGAGGTGATCAGGGGAAATAACAAGTATTTTGCTCCATTTGCTAATATTGTTAAAACATCAGTATGTATTGTATGTTTGGAGTAAATAAATAAATAAATAAACAGCTATTCCAGCAAAACATTGTGTATGGCGCGTTGATGACAGATATTTTTTTACGAATTAAGCATATTATAAAATATCGAATAGCAAAGACGGTTAATGTCCTCACATTAGCTTTCTCTTACTTAACTTTAAATCAAGCTTTTTTTTCATTCCAGGGCTACAGTCCTCTGACAATCTTCCAACTGGCCGAAGAGTTCTTCGTGTCGATGAACATGTCTGCGATGCCGCACGACTTCTGGGCTCTGAGCGCACTGCAGCAGCCCACCGACAGGCACATACACTGCCAGCCGTCGGCATGGGACTTTTGTAACAGACATGACTACAGGTGAGATAAAATATTTTTTTGTAAGAACTGGAGAGCTGGGTGCTAGTCCAGCTGTGTTTTAGTACCTGAATCAAATGTTTTTTTTTTTTAACTTATTCTATCCCCCTACTAAGAAAAGGCCTCACCCACAGCAGTCCACTCCTACCTATGTCCGGTTCTCTCCAAGTAATCTCCCAGAAACGCCTCTCAGTCGCCACGTCAGCGTTTTTTTGGTCACCTTTGGCAACAACTCCCGCCCTCTGGCACCCACTGCTATGATGACTGTGTGTGATGTGTAATAAAATAACGCACGAAATCTGCACCGAGCTTGATGATAATACACTATCACAAATACTCCTGTTTCGGGAGGCCTTGTTCTGGTGTTAGCAATGTACTTGGTAACCCCAGTTTTACATGTGAACGGCCAGGCAAGAGTGCAACCTGATTGTTCAAACATTTCTTGTAAACCTTGAAAACCAATCTTCTACTTGCAACTAGTGTTAACTTCTCCTTTTTAGTGTTTTCACACTTAAAAGGAGAAGTCAACCTCAATATTGTTAAAACTAATTCTGTTATCGAATAAAACATTTTTTCATTTTCATTTTTCATTTTTCATTTCATTAACTTAATAATATTCAAATCTAAATAGCTATAGAACTCCGTTATTTATATTCCAGGATCAAGATGTGCACTCACGTTGACATGAAGGACCTAGTGACGGCACATCACGAGATGGCGCACATCGAGTACTTCTTAGCCTACAAGAATCAGCCCAAGGTGTTCCGTGATGGCGCCAACCCAGGTTAGTGGACTATTGAACTATCAACTTCTTCCTCACAAGCAAACTTATGTTTGAGGTAGTGATTCCAATTCTTCTGAAAAAACTGGCGAAAGATAAACTAGTTCCACAAGGATGACAATAAAACATTGGAAGTTTTGAAAAGCGTAGAGATTGAAGACACAGAAAATAAAATAATACCCTTCTTTTGAGATAGTCGGGTAAAATAATAGAGGTCACGATCCTCATGTTGCAAATAGTCCGAGATTGTATTCCAGCGGGTTGCTAATATTCTTGTCATAGTATAAGAATTAGGTATCCGCCATTGTCAAAGATGTGGGAAGATTTTTGTATGAAGCACCTGCCTAACTTCGCCATTTTATTTTATTTTCAAAATACCACGAAAAAAATGCATTAATTAATAGCTGGTATTAATACGAACAAGTTTTGTATGACACAAAATCTTCTAAAGTGTCACCTTTCCGAAATATAAGCTATGAAAATTTTAGTGATGGCGAAAATTTTAACTTTGATATCTTATATCTCAGCAAAATGACGCTTTAAAAGATTTTGTCTTAAATAATACTTTTTTGTGTTGATGTCAACTATTGATTTATACAAATTTTATTCGTGGCCGCTAATTTGAAAATAATTTAAAAATTCGGAAATAAGTCAGGCCAAATAATTTAAACCTCTTTGGCGAGATATCACTTAAAATTGATTGAGACACGAACATATTTATCTATGAGAAACTATCTAAGTATTTCCATATTCTCTAGTGCCGAAGCTATTAGTTTATAGCACATGCCAATCAATATGTACACTTGCATTAATGTTAAGCATCACGGAATACCAATGTCTTGTACATGGTAGCATAATGTACTAGCTTTCTCTTGTTAATCTACTGTCAACATGTTCATAAAACAATGAGATTGTAACTTTCGCAGTAAAAATTTTATCTAAAGACTACCCTACCTAACCCTGCCCTGGCCTACCTAAGGTATACTTACTGTAGTTACTTCCTAATGACATGACATGCTTTTGAAAAGTTAAAACATCAGCACTGAATTAGTAAGAGCATAATTACAGGAACCTTTGTACAGTGAGCTCACATTGTATCAGTCACGTGCAGGCTTCGTTAGTATGTTCTATCCTATACTATTAAATGAGCAGTATTTGTAATCTCGTTCTCGAAAACGGCTCTAAAGATTTCGATGAAAGTTGCCATATTATACTGGTTCACGGGGTGAAAAATCGATCTAGCTATTTTCATCCGAGTAGAGCTCGGTCGCCCAGGTACTGTAAAACTATAGAAGGTCATCAGCCTTTTCCCAACAATGTAAGGATCAACTTCCAGTCAATGGATGTAGCTCAATACCACTATAGACAATACACGTATTTTATCAAAAATTTTATATGAAAACACAAGAAATTAAAACAACAACAATCTACCATCATTTAATTCTCTCTAACAACTGACTAATACCATACCACTAAAAACAAGAAAACACTCAGCAACGCCATCTGTGGGTAGATTTGCTCAACTCCGGAGTTGCAGAGATCCGTGTTGCAAGTGCAGTAGGTGGCGAAAACGTCGCCGTTGCCGGAGACCCGCCGGCAGTGCGGCATTTTCACCTCGGGTTCAGCTAGGTAGCCGCATTGGCGGACCACTCGGACCTTCCCGTAGACTGTGGAAAAAAAAATTGTATTAGAAACTGGTCTTATTTGGAAATTTTATTAGGACATCCTCGAAGCTTTAACCGAATGGTAACCAAGGTTAGGGTAACGCTAAAGAATCTAGGGCCGTCCAAGCGACCAGGATGCTGGGACACACGGAACCGGGAAGTATGGTAGAACAAGAGGGAGGCCTTTTCCAACAGTGGGTGAATCCGAGCAGAAATGATGATAATGGCCTTCTTCCTCTATTTATGTCGATGGTACCTTTTCAATCAGCTGGGCCTAGTAAATGGCACGCCAATAGCAGCATCAGGGACGTTCATTGTGTCCTCAAAAGTGCAGTCGTACGGACAGGAGGAAGGATAGCTCTTCGAGTAGGTACTCCAACTACCGTAAAAGTCAACTTAACTACATCTGTGCCATAGCTGATTGACGCAGTATTGATCTGCAGTTTGGCAGGACAGCATCAAATGTTGATGAATGATGGTGATGATGTTGTCAATGTTGTTGATGTTAATGTTGTTGAATGTTGTTGTTGATGTTGTTGTTGTTTATTATTATTGTTGTTGTTGTTGTTGTTGTTGTTGTTGTTGTTGTTGTTGATAACCTAGACACTCTATTTTATTGACATGGAGAAGTCTCCCCAGTGGCGATGCCCAACGCTTAGAAACGAGCTGCCAACTTATTTTAATATTAATGGCAGTTCTCCCAAAAGTTGTGTTCCATTGAATGGATGCACCACGAAGTGCAAAGTACTTAAACAAGTGGATACTCACTCTCCATCTTGATAGATCGACAGTAAGTAGGCTCGATAGGCTCCAAATGTTCTGGAGGGTCCCTCAAGGAGCAGTTGACGATGCCCAGACTGAAAGAGTCGAACTCCACTCCACAGCGAGGGTCAAACGCGCTGTTGCAGTCATAGCATAGGATTGAAGAGGCTGGAATCAAAGAAGAGATTAATAGAACTCAATTGATTCTGATTCAGGCTTCCTGGAACGTCCAAAACGACAGTAAACGAATTTCCACAACTGAACTTGGGTTTCCTGATACCCCGCTATAAGGTACGGTCATAAACTCATAGCACAGACAGATGTTTTGTCATACATCATCTTTAAGTCCCCACGTAAAGAGTCATTTTGTGACAATTTGGTACTGAAAGTAAGCCTTATGTTTTTATGCATCGTTTTCATTCCAATTTACTTTGGAATATCAATAAAGTTCTGTCAGGCTTGAAACCTAGGACTTTGTCCTGGGAAATCACGCTGACTAACTACTAATATTATAAAAGCGAAAGTTTGTTAGATAGGATGTATGGATGCCTGGATGTTTCTTACTCTTTCACGCAAAGACTACTGACCGGATTTGGATGAAATTTGTCACACAGATAGTTTATAACCTGCCTTAACACATGGAATACTTTTTATCCCAGTAGTACTTTTCGTAGGACAATTACCGATCTCCACCCGGGCGAAGCCGCGGGCATAAGTTACTATTACAAAAAGGAAAACATTTGGGGCTTTATTTGGTATATGATATGAAAAATACTTTCTACTTTCAGTAGAATTTGAGTCAAGTTCAACCACTTGCGGCCAGTAATCCAATTTCGATGTACATTGTACGGTTTCACGTGTCGGGTCACCGTTGTGACCTACATAGCAATCAATGGATTTAGGACAAAATCATATGGGGATAAAAATGTAGTTGTCTGCTAGATGTATTTTTAGCTAAATTTTTAAGGGTCTGAGTCAAAAGAATGGTGTTTATTTGTCTACTAGACTAGATTGACCGCCAATTTGAAAAGCAACAATGTTTACAAATGGGACAAGATAAATTATTCTAAAAGAAAGGTCAAATAAAAGACTGCCCTGAAGCTCATTTTATTTTAGCCTCTTTGGTTGGTTGTCCACAACTATTAAGATCTAAAGATTCATCTGTGTCAACCTATTCTAAAAAAAATATGTCAAAGGATGACGCTGACGTGACCTAATTATTGTGTTAAAAGATCAACATGAATTTCTTACATTGTAATTTACAGCGTTGTACCCTAATTGCAACGGCAAACACCTAAAGCAATAGAACAGGAAGCACCACGTACTACTGTGACAAGAATACAAGATGTCCATGTCACAAAACTTAAAACCTTTCATTGGAACCTGGAAGGCATCAGCATGTGATAATTGCAAGAAAAGGATAATCGTAACTCACCGTATTGAACACAATAAGACAAACTGACTACTAACGACACCAAAACAGATTTCGACAAAGACTTCATCACTGAACCCTGAAAACTCCGAGCACTTGTAATGGTGGCAGGGAACTGAATTACATTTCTATGACGACACGTAATTAGATTAGTGTAGACTGCTGTGCTAGCTGAACGACAGTGTTTTATTCGACCAAATAACAAAATTCAGGATCATGTTGACGAAGTTTATAAGTAAGTTATCATAAATCTATAGGTATACCTTCATATCACATAACGCCTGTAATCCCCGAAGGGCAAGGCAGAGGTGTACCTAATAGTACCCCCGCATTTCGCCAGTCGCGCTTTGCTACATCGTTATCATGCGCACAGCCAAGGAGTGGAATTCCCTGCCTGCATCGGTGTTCCCAAGTTCATATGACCCCAATCTATTTAAGTCGCGAGTTAACAGGCTTCTTTTGGGTTAGCTCGTTTCATCTTTGACCTCATCTCTGTCCTCAGGACTAGGTTGAGGTCAAGAGAAGGCCCATTTAATATTAAAAAAAAAGAAAAGTTATGTTTAAGTCCCATGTAATAGGGGGTGAGCCTATTGCCATCAACTGGGAGCATAATTATCCTGCCTTCGTTGCTGCTATTGAGAAATTCCTGATGAAAAGCCCTATAACTATCCCGACCCGGAAATCGAACCTCCTCATGCTCTGCAGTCGCGACTACGAAAACTGGACCAACGAGGCAGTCCTTCATTTATGTATCCTTTATTATCCTTTTTAAATGAAACATCATCATCTGCCTCGTCTTCGTGTCACTATGGGGTTAGGGTTTGTAAAAGTATCCTGATTTAAAAGAGTGTCCATGGCGTTTCTTGCCCGTTCTTCTCCATAGAGATCTACGTTAGGGAAAGGGCAACTACAGTACTTTAGCAGTTTTTATGCCTTGTGACTATGACTGTAGCTTCTTTTCATAGTTGTCTTTGTTTCGACAATTCAAAAGTGCCTGTAACTGGCCTACTTGAAATAAATGCTTTGATTTTGGTTGATTTTGATTTTGATTATGTTGGTGTCAGCTTCCAGTCTAACCGGATTCAGTTAAATACCAGTATGGCTCATCTGCAATAGATTTTCGATTATGCATACTAAACAAGTCATGTGAGATGTTTTGTAGCTGTGAGTGCCATTTGATTTAATATCTGGCTAGATAGACTGTCTTTTTTTCCATACTTCTTACTGGTTACAACTATGAACGATAGCTGTCTTAGTCCTGCTAGGGAGTCTCGACTTATAATTGATGTTTCTGGTTTTTGGACGCCGGGCCAAGTGCCTAAAAAATATTGCTTGTCTGCCAGTATTTTACATGGAGCAAGTGCCTATCTGACCTCCATAACCCAGTTAGTGCTAGGTAAGACTGGTTGTCATACTTTCGGGCCACTGCCTACTTAACGTCTGTCAAAGATTTACAATTGACAGCCGAGACCAACAGCGTCACGGAGGAAACTCGGTACTCGATGACTATCGTGCCCATTATAATAACTTAACATAATATATTACAATACAACGATTTTAATTATCGTTTCTTACATCTCCTACATAGATGTTACAGCCTATTATTTAATCCTACCGTTTATCCAACACAAAAACGTTACAATAGTTAAATAACAAACGCGACTGCGTTACATATTACATAATAATTAAATCTAAACTGTAGTTACGACGATGCGAAATGTGGCACAACGCGTGTTGGGAAATTGTATGAATAGACGCAAAATTGTAACACGTACGCCCGATTAGGATGGATCTCGAGAAACTTAGGACGTGTGCACATGCTAAGAATAAATTTAATTTCCAATATGCACGTAATGATGGCTTGGCTTAAAAATTTTCATTTTAGCTGGATTACTGTAACAAAATTTTCAATATTTTTATCATCAGCGTTAATTCAGTTATCAAAATTTACCATGAAGGAACTTATCAGAGTTTAGGACAAACTGGAGAAGAATCTGATGTAAGGGAAGTAGTAAAGATGGTGGTGATTCTCCTCTTGACGTTCCTTATGATCTCACGGCCACAGTTGGAAACTAATGGACGGACCAACCTATTCTCTGCCTTGAACCGTACAGGAAAGCGAGCTTTTGCTTGATTTTTTGAATGTTTCCTCGCGTATTCATAGGCCTGTACCAGCTTTTCATTTCAATATTCGGGATGTTTCAAAGTTAGTTTTGAGGGCGATTTCAGAAAAATAAATGCGGTTTATATGTGCTGATCGCATTCGATTTCTTTGGTATAATTCTTCCTGAAGCGCTGTTAAACATTCAAATATATTGTAAACATGTCCAATTAATTCTATAACAACATAAAGCGAAACAGAAATAAAATAATTAAAAACAATGAGTTGACCATAACAAAAAACTGCACAGTAAAAAGTCGCACGCGCTGTAGGAAATTCACGGAAATTAATACTAACGATTACGGAGCTACATTACGCAACTCACGCGCATCTCAGCGCGTGCGTCCACTACAACAGATATTTGGTAAATGGAAGAGACAAGGAGGTACAAAAAATAATTGTAGATTTTAAAACTATTAAACTGGTTCCCTAGAGATGCCAAGATAAGTGTTGGGGTAGATGGGGACCTTCCTTTCTTGCATTAATAATTGCACCAGCTTTTGCCCTCCGAAAAGTCGAAAATTATCCTTCGAGGATGTGGAATCGGAATCGAAAAGTATTCCATAGCCTAATCCAGGGCATGGGCTTCCCGTGTGCCTTATCATCGAAATCTGTTCAGCCGTTAAGAGCATAGCAAACAAACTGACTTGCGCATTTACAGTTACAATTAGGATTTTATACGAATATTCTGACACTTCTAGCTTCATAGGTTTCCATGTATCAAATACTATATTTTTTTCGTACGTCTAACTGCGCGAGCGCTCATCGAGGTCAAGTTCGAGCTGCGCCAGATTCGTTTCTATGAAATATGAAATGTCACGGTTCCGTATTTATTATGACTACGGTTTTCTGTAGATGAACACTGATTTATATTTAGACAAAAGTGACTCGTCAACTTTGGGCCTTTTGAATTGGTAAATAGTGTTGGGTTGGCATATAGAATTGCTTTATTGGGATGTCAACGTATTATCGTAAATAACAGATAGGTGTTGGTATATTTTTAATACTAGATAGGTATTAATAAAAAATAATAATGACCGTTTAATTTTTTATTTTGTTTTTTTTTTTTTTTGTGATTGGTCTGTTCTGAACAGCCTGAAAATTCATAAAACTGTGACTATTGTCTGAAAAATCATTTAATAAACTAATTAAAGTAAGTAATTTTAGAACTAAAAGAAAACAATATTTTTAAAGGGAACAACTAGAAAGTAGAAAGTGTGATACGGATACATATTTTTATCGTAGTTAACATAAGAATTACATAAGGCTTTAACATTTTAGAGGTAGGTCCGAGAGTAGAAACTAAATAACTAAAATATTATTAAACATCTATCGATTTATATTACCTAAGATGGCACGTGGATATAGAAACCGGTGAATTATGCTTTAATTACAGTCATCAGTTTCAAATTATGTAAATAATTAAAATTTTTATATCAACTGGAACGTAAATAATTCTATAAAGAGCCAGTTTGCTTGTAGATCTGTCCATGTTTATTTTTATTTGTTACTAGCGACCCGCCCCGGCTTCGAACGGGTGCAATGTATATACTAATATACATATAAACCTTCCTCTTGAATCACTCTATCTATTGCTGAAACTGCATTAAAATCCGTTGCGTAGTTTAAAAGATCTAAGCGTGCAGACAGCGGGAGCGACTTTGTTTTATACTATGTAAAGATTAGTTTAACTAAATCATAGTCGGCCACCATTCATTATTTCAGGGATCGTGTTATTATGATATACCTTTGTAAAATGGCTTCATAAAATATTTACGCTCTTAATCTTTAGCCACATCTAGTATTTTTTTTTTGCAAAATTGAGTGATTTGTTACAGAGGAATACGAAACACTTCCTTCTGCATACTCAGTTGATCCCCGATTTTGTATCATTTTAAGATTATTTGTACTATATGTATTTTAGAATATAAAAAAATAGTCAATTTTTAAAATCAGAAAGCGTAGTCATGGGAGAAACCTAGTCATCGATACAACCAATACTGGATTTTATTTCCGCCATTTTGTTGCGCTCGAGTTTATCAATCGGGAGCAGGTTAACATCCGCGTCCCCACCGAGGGTGTCTCCACGTTGTCGTCGTGGTGGGGCTTGCGCGTCTCAATGATCTTGGGGCTCTGCCGGTAGAGTCACTCATGCCGGAAAGGTCCAAGTGAGAGACCAGACTAAGCGGGACACCTGGCAGAGTCCATTACATCGGACTTCTGCGGAGGGCGCACCGTCTGTTGACTTTAACTGTGCGCGATTCACTATCCGAACTTTTGGAGAGTGAATAGGGGGTTTTCTTCGGGTGCCGTGCGATAGCTCACTGAGTGGAGTTATCGGACGACACTTGATTTGCGATTCGTTCCACGAAGTTTTTGAGGAGCGAATCTGGGTTAAGGGGGTTTTTCGCCAAGTGCCGAGCAATGACTCACGGAGCGGGTCATTGGGCAGTACTTGGTTAGATTGGAGTTCTGGAAACAGCATCGGCGGCGCATCGTCGCAAATAACGGTGTTTGATTCACTTAATCCAGAATTTATTGAGGGTGCTAGTTGCGTGTCATAAATTAAACAATCGCGCGGGAAGGGAAGATTCACTTCCAGTAAACGTCTGCTCATCAGACGTTACTGTGAAGTGAATCAGTAGCTTAACGGACAAGATAGGAGTCCCTGGATATCGAGTTGTCATCCGAAGTGAAGAGAAGAGTTTGCTAGCCAGTCGCTGCTGCAGACTGTGGGGAGAAAACCCTTTTAAAAATCTTTTACCTGGGGACCCCACCCCATAAAAAAGGCAAAGCTGAGTTCAGCAATAATAATGGAAGCGAATCAATCAAAAGAACTACCCCAGGAGGGTACCTGTTGCTCCGCAACAGGAGAATCCCTCACCGAGCAGAGCTCGGTCAGTCCCACGTATTCTGGGGGGGACAATGATCGCTTTAAACCCCAATCGCATTTTTACCCGTCCTTTAAGGGCGCATTGAGCCAGGGTGGCTCACTTACTGGTGATGAGGCTACCGTAAACCTGCTTTCTGACAATCGGAGAGATTATAGCTCACAGGATAAAGCCAGCACAGGGTTGTCAAAAAATGTACCTGTGAAGAAAGCACAGAAAGTGCCAAAGGGGGTAACAACCCGTACACAATTCGTGCGCCCGCCTACCCCAATTGCCAACGAGGTGATGAGTGACACCTGCGAGTCTTCTTGTTCGCAAATGTCATACGCCTCTGAAACGTCGACGACATCGTCTCGGTACCGCATGCGCAAGCGAACGCAGATGTCTGGTACCAAGAAGAAACCTGTTACGCCGCTGAGCCTTAGCAAGTCACCGACCAACAGCGGACAGGATGGTGAAAACACCGACCTTGCGAGTCCACCAGCTAAGCAGGCCAAAACTCGGGCAACGGCAAAGCAAAACATGCCGAAACCAGAAATGTTGGCCAAAACGATGCAGGCACAACAAACGGCGGAACTTAACTCATGCATCAAAGAAAATCTTAAAAAAATTGAGGAAGTTGCAAACGAATCGCGCAACCTCAAAGGGAGTTTTGTCAACAGTCTCAAGTTGGCGGCAGTGACAGTACAAGCCGCAGTGGATGAGTTGGCTACGCGATCGGCCGTTGAGGTCAATGTTGAGAGGTTGGAGACAGAAAACGCTGAATTAAAGGCTCGGCTTACCAGTCTTTCAGCGCAGGTCGAGAAGCTGACAGCGCAAGTGACCCTCCTTAGTTGTCATGGCGAAAGAATGACGAGCCCTGCAGTGGCCGCTCCGTCGATGAGACTTAGGCAGGCTGTTGCAGTCACCGAACCTTTTGGATGTAACGAGTCAGAGGCCCAGCTTCGGCGTTCTATAGCCTTAGAAATTGGGAGCATGGTTGATGCTAAACTGGCTGCTATGGAGAAGAGGTTGCCTCCAGAGAAGCCCTTGCGTCCGCCACTTGCCGCTGATACGAGGAGGGTTTTGCCAACGGTTGTCACTGCTGACCCGTGTCTGGTTTCTAATTCCGTAAAGAAAAACAGCAGGGGTAAAGGAAAAGGCAAAGGTAAAGGCAAGGCGGTAGCTCAGGTAGTTGAGTTGCACGCTGTGCCTACGGCGTCCACGCAAGCTTCACAGACTCAGCGAGATGCAACGGAGGCCTGGTCTACTGTGGTGGGGAGAAAGGCAAAGAAAGTACAGGCTGCCACTTTAGCGTTGTCCACTCCTGCAAAGGGGAAAAATCAGTCAGTGAAACTGCCTAGGCTTCCCGCCACAGCGGCTATAACAGTCTCATTAAGGGATGGATCAACTGCCACTCTTGGGGAGGTTATGTCCGCGGTGAGGCAGCGAATTCGCTTAGCTGATGTTGGCATTGATACCGTTGGTCAGAAAAGGGCTGCTGATGGGGGCATGATCATTACCGTTCCTGGCGCCGATTCTTCCGCCAAGGCAGACAATCTTGCCAGCCGTATGCGCGAGGTCCTCACCGAGTTCGATGTTAAAATTTCACGTCCAACCAAAAGAGCTGAGGCGAGAATAATGGATCTCGATGACGCTGTGACGCCTGAGGAAGTGGCAGCTGCTATTGCTGAAGTGGGCGACTGTTCCCCCGAAGACGTGAAAGTGGGTGAAATCCGTCGTCCGCCTGCTTCTCTAGGGCACGTCTGGGTCCGTGGCCCCTTGGCGGCAATAAGGAAGCTGGCATCCGATAAGCGCATGCGCTTAGGATGGACGATTGTTCGTGTTCAGATTTTGGTGGCGCGTCGTATGATGTGCTTCCGTTGCCTCGAGCCCGGGCACGTCCGCCGCCGGTGCACAAGTGCGGTTGACCGGAGCACTCAATGCTATGCTTGTGGGGGAGATCACAAAGCGAGAGAATGCACGTCGCCGACCATGCGATGTCCGTTGTGCACAGATCACGGTCTTCCAGCAGATCACCGACTGGGCGGGAAAAAATGCGCTCCGCGTAAAAATCAAGCTGCGCTTGTCCGCCTTTCATCGCAAAGATCGGTACAGGCACCAATGGGTGCAGGCCCTGAGGAGGAAATGGACACTTCACATTCCCAGCCTTAAATGTTCTCCAATGCAACCTGAACCACTGCCGCAGCGCGCAAAATCTTTTTATGCAAACTATTGCGGAGTGGTCGGTTGCCTTGGCGGTGGTAGCTGAGCCCTATGGTCTTCAGGATCACCCTCGCTGGTTCCGGGACACCGCGAACTCTGTCGCAATTTATTGGGCTGGCGGGAGCGGTGGGCCTCACTGCTCTATTCTAGATAGAGGGCAAGGATTTGTTGCTGTTGAATGGGGACCTCTGGCAGTGGTGGGTTGCTATGTGTCTCCAAACGTCTCTCTCACTGAATTCGAAGAATATTTGGATGGGGTTGCGAACTGCATCCGGTATAAATGTGCACCCCGCCAGGTACTCGTCCTGGGTGACTTCAATGCTCACTCCAGAGTTTGGGGCAACTCCCGGGACAGGCCCAGAGGACAAACTGTACAAGACTGGGCGGCGTCACTTGACCTCCGACTTTTAAATCAGGGGTCTGTTGCCACATGTGTTCGTTGGCAGGGGGAGTCAATTGTAGATCTCTCATGGGCAACTCCTTCTGTTGTTCGTATGGTGTCGGAATGGAGAGTAGCGGAGGAAATGGTCACACTCTCCGACCATCGCCACATTGTCTTCAAGGTAACACTTCGGCCTTCTGGCGGCCCCACCCGCTCAAATTCAAGCCCACCGGCGCGACGATGGGCTCTGAAACAGCTCAATCGAGACATGCTTGTCGCAGCTGCCAACATAACGGCTTGGCCGGAAGATACTCCCTCCCAGGGGGCTGCGTCCGATCCAGAGGAAGAGGCGGCCTGGTTTCGGGAAAAGATGGCATCCATTTGTGATGCTTCCATGCCCCGGGTCAGGAACGGCCAGCGTCTTGGTGCGGTTTACTGGTGGTCCGAAGATATTGCGCAGTTGCGCGTTTCCTGCCTAAGGTCTCGATGCCAGTATCAGCGCACTCGACGCAGACGACAGCCGAGAGCCACGGAGGAAGAAATTGCCAGAGTTTATAGAGCATATCGGGAGGCGACAATGGAGCTCCAACACGCCATCGCCGATGCCAGGTCAAGATCCTGGCGGGAACTTATCGATGGGTTGGATAGGGATCCATGGGGAAGGCCATATAGGTTGGTAATGGCTAAATTACGTCCATGGGTACCCCCTATCACAGAAACCATGGATCCAAATCTGCTGGAGAGAGTCGTTAACACGCTCTTTCCAGTAGTTAGAGATAGGCCCTCGCCACTATTGTCATCGGCAGACTGGTTCGACGAGTTAGGGGTAACAGAAAGCGAACTGGACAGAGCCGTTAGACGTTTGGGGGCTCGTAACACCGCACCGGGCCCAGATGGTATCCCTGGCCGGGCTTGGGTTCTGGCTTTGGCTGCTCTGGGGGACCGCCTAAGACGATTGTTCAACAGCTGCCTCCGTGCAGGCGTGTTCCCCTCCAGCTGGAAGGAGGCTAGACTGGTCTTGTTAAAGAAAGAAGGCAGGGACTCAGAGTCTCCCTCTGCATACCGACCAATATGCCTTCTCGACGACGTCTCCAAACTATTCGAAAGAATAATTGCCGAAAGACTCGTTGAGCATCTGTCACGTGTTGGTCCAGACCTCGCCGATTGCCAGTATGGCTTCCGACAGAAGCGTTCTACAGTGGATGCGATCCAACGTGTCCGATCGCTGTCGGAACAGGTGGTATCCCGGGGTGGGGTGGCGTTGGCGGTAAGTTTGGATATCGTTAACGCCTTTAACTCTCTGCCCTGGCATGCGATCAGGGCGGCACTAGTACATCACAGAGTGCCACCTTACCTGCAGTGCATCATCGGGGCTTATCTTCGTGACCGACACATCTGCTATGTGGGTAGGGACGGCAGCGTTCATCGCAGGGAGACTACGTGTGGGGTTCCGCAGGGATCTGTCTTAGGGCCTCTCTTATGGAACCTCGCTTACGATGTTGTCCTGCGCATCGATCTCCCCGTTGGCGTTAATGTCGTTTGCTATGCAGATGACACCCTGGTGCTAGCCGGCGGGGACACCACCGCAGAAAGCATTCAACTTGCAGAACTCGGGTTGGAAAAAGTCGTGACGTCGATCCGCGAGCTGGGTTTAGAGATAGCGCCTCATAAAACTGAAGCACTATGGTTCCACAAGCTGCCGAGGAGTAGAGAGCCACCCAGCTCGTTAGTCAGAGTGGGAAATGCGCAAATCCAGGTGGGACGATACATTAAGTATCTCGGCCTAACCTTGGATGGTCGGTGGGGCTTCGAAGAGCACTTTGAGCGCCTGGTTCCCCGAGTCGGGAAGGCAGTGGGTGCGTTGCACAGACTGCTACCCAATCTCGGGGGGCCACGAGAAGAAGTTCGCCGCCTCTACGCGGGGGTCGTGCGATCGATGGTCCTTTATGGGGCGCCTGTTTGGTCAAATAGGTTGTCAGGCGTCCGGCGCTGCAGGACTAAAATCAACAGCCTGCAGCGAAAAATGGCTATTCGTATCGCACGAGGATACCGTACTGTGTCCTTTGAGGCGGCAACTCTCCTGGCTCGTTTTCCACCGCTGGATATCCTGGCAGATATGGACACGAGGGTTTATAACCGAATCCGTGCCAGCCGCCAAAGTGGTAATAGTGTACCAGCAATAGCTATTGCAAGGCTGAGGCGGCAGGAACGGCGACACGCGCTCGAGCAGTGGCGTGAGCGGCTGCAACAGCCGCAATATTCACGTAAGCGCGTTGTCGAAGCCGTCCTGCCGCACTTCGAAGCCTGGCTGAGAAGAGAGGAGCGTATCTCCTATAGACTTACTCAGGTACTTACCGGGCACGGTTGCTTCGGCGAGTATCTGAATAGGATTGGGCGAGAGGCCTCAGCAGGTTGCCACCATTGTCCGGGCAACCTGGACTCAGCACAGCACACGCTCGAGGAGTGCCCTGCATGGGACTCCGAACGACAGGTCCTGGTGACCAAGATCGGGCAAGACCTGTCTCTGCCAGCCATAGTTGGGGCTATGCTGGCGGAGTCTGACAAATGGAGGGAGGTGACCTCGTTCTGCGAGACCGTGATGGTGCAAAAAGAGGCTGCCGAGCGGGACCGTGAGAGAGCCGATCCCAGCAGGAGAAGAAGTCGTCGGGGAGGCAACCGCCTCGACGCTTAACACGCCGAAACCCCGCCTGCATTATTTAAAGCAGGTGGGACATTGGGGTCACGGGCGTCCAGAGTGGGGACTCTGGGCGCTCACCGAGTGACCTCGGAGATGACCGGCAGCACAGTGGTCACGTGCTGCCGTGCAAACTTGCACAGCGAGGCTCAGGGGAGACCTCTGCATAGTCGCCCCAGGGATGCGCCTTAACAGGCGTTACACAGAGGGGGCTCCGGACAGGTCTTTAAAGAGGAAACGGTGCCTCCTCTCATGTGCGGATGGTGACCACCGGGGTGGTTTTAGTGCGGTAAAAATCCCACACTCCCCAGTCTTATCCCCGAAGACTGGTCGCCTTTTGAAGGTTTCCCCCCGAAAACAAAAAAAAAAAAAAAAAAAAAGGTTAACATCCGCGTGCGCAGCTTTCACCCGCGCCTGCGCCTGCGCCGCCGCTTGCATCTCTTTGTTATTCAAGACGTTATTGATTAGTTTGCGGTTTTGATTGTTGGGGATAAATTAAGATTTTTTGCGTTATTACATTCATGAGGAGCAGTAACTCTGCCAGAAGAGACACCTCTCTTCAGATCTCGTAAGAGATGGCGGGACGAGCTGGACAAACCCAACGGATAGCCGGAGTTTCAGTGGTCTTCATTAGCCCTGGATCGATAAAACTGGAAGTCATGGGCTGGGTACCATTGGCTTTTGCTCAGAAGTTAAATGGACGAGTAGAACAGTTACAGTTAATAGGTGGATTAGATGGCTTGTATGTTATTTAGTGAAACTTCATATTTGGATAAACTGGTAGTCTTTAAGTGTTAGAGATATAGACGTTTGCTCTAAATTTATAGCCTTTTTTTGTCTATTTGTACCGTTTACTCGTACAATTTTACTCTCCAATCCAATCTCAAAAAACCTGAATCTCAGATAACGTCACGTCACGCAAAAAAAAACATTACACCTTGTTTTGCCAAATCTCACCTAAGAAAACACAAACAAGGACATCTTCAATCCGTTACCGGATTAGTTACCAAACATAGTCACATTACATAACCTCGCTTTATTACTCAGTCGGAAGTCACCCATATAGGGACGCAGGCGCAGCGCGCATGCTGATCGCAGAGATACTAGAGCACATTGTTTGTGCGCATGCGTGAGATTTTTAGCTGTTTTGTATCGCTTTGATGCTTTGGATTAAGTAAGTGGCGTCAGTCACTTGTTTTTTTTTGTAGTCGTACTAATACTGCGTAATGCGTTCATCTGCCAGAGCGTGTAAGAAGTACTGCAAGTTTATCTCTGTTTAGAATAAATAACTGTATAATTCTTAAGCTAAACATCAGCATTTCGGTGACGGCGCGGTGGGTGCAGTGGCTGAGCGATCGGCTGCTGTGTGTCGCGGGTTCCATCCCCGCACGGAGTAAATATTTCTATGGCCTGCAGTTGTTCCGGGTCTGACTGTTTGTGCATGTGAGTTTAAATGTTTGGAAACCACGATACAGGAAAAAATCCTAGTGTGGGCAAAAGCTGTTTATCTAATTAACGTGAGACTTGTTTAACTTTTAGTTAACGACTCAGCAAACAAACACTTTTTCCCCATAATTTTTGGGCCCAATTGATGGCAATAGGCTCGCCCCATGGGACTTAAATATAACTGTTGAAATAGGTGTACACGTCTTCTTAACCCTTTGGGAAATACAGGCGTGATGTAATGCTGTAATTGGAAGAAACGGGTTTTTAATATCAAAGAGCAGTTTCTCGATCTTTCTAGATCATTAGAGAACCTACCTACATTGGTAACAAGGGCTACTTCCAGAACAGCATTCCACGACCAGTTCCAAGTACACAGTTATATAACATTATTGACACATTAACCACACATATAAGGTAGCAGGAATCTATGATATTTAGCAGGAACTATTCCGGTCGACTCTAGTAACAGTATCACTTTCACTTCGAGCTGCTAGTTCCTGTTTGTATTCTGATGCTGTAGGTATATCGAATAGCTTAATTTATTTTGTACGTAAATTAAATTGATTACAGATTGTTATGGATTTTGGTATAACCGAAGACAAAGTCAAAGTGTTAGAAAAAATACAATTAAATCTGTGTAGGTCTTTTTTTTTCGGCTGGGAAATCATCCCCCCCCCCCCCTCTGGGCAGAGCGGAAGGGAGTGTCAGACTTCTACTGACTAAAACCCATTCATGTTCCTTCTTTGCCCTTTGTGTTCCAAGGCCGCGGTAGCTCTTTCGAACAGTTCCCCAGCCCTGGAGACAATTAAATCTGTGTAAAAGAAAAATACAAGTAAAAATTAATTACAAAAATAACTACTGGTCAGCAGCGGCAGCATCATAAAAGTTGACTGTCGTCTGAATTAAACCTGCCTAATTACCTTTAATTTAACTAACCCAACAATATACCTACTAGAAATAAGAAAATCTTGTAAAATGCAAGGAATAAAAAGGCATTTTTATTTTTAATTACCTTTTTCAAGAAGTCCAAATAAAACTCTGGTCACGCTGAGGGTAATCCCGTGCGACGATTGTTTGTTATATCATTCGCGCCAGTTTGAACACCTCCGTACACATTGGCATCCCGCGTGGATTCGCTTCAGTTTCGACAAAGCTTTAATTACGTCTACTGTGACCAACGCTACCAATCAATAAATGACCATTCTATTCCGAAGGCCTTCTTTGCCTGTACTGCAATGTCTGCAAGATAATAGAATCCCAATGTTCCTTTCTCCAATCAGCCCGTAACTTTAATTACTTGTCCATACATTTTCAAGTTACGACCTTCCATACATACATTGTTTCGCCACAAACATATTGTTTGGTCGGCCAAATTGCAGCAACGGCGAGATACCATTGTTTCATCAAAGCTCTTTGTTGCTGAAATTATCGGAAACGTCTAGAACGATCAGAGATCAGAGAATCAAATCTTCACGGTGCTGGGCGGAGGAAAGTAACGCACTAGTTAGAGAAGTAATTGGGGATTACTATACTTGAGGAAAAGGGATTCTGAGTTCTGATAGGTTGATTCGGAAATGACAACAAATAATATAATGATGGCGCTTTCGTCTTCATGGCTTAGTCAATTGTCGGTAACGGTTGTCATAAGATTTGACATGTTCCAAAGACATTCAGGTACGCGCATATGGCACTGCGAAAGTTTATTATATCTAACCTCTCGGCCAGTCTTAAGCGAAATTTGTCTTAGGGCAGCGACTAAAGAGAAAACAAGTAATGAAATAAATTATTTAGAGCGTGCTACGAGCCACCGCGGCGCGAACGAAAACAGGGACTACGATGACAATAGGTACTTACATCTATCTGTCACGCCTTGTGCAGAAGAACTCACATCGAACCATTCTGACCAGCTTGTCTTTGTGCGAACATTTTTATCTTGAACCAATGGGAGAGTAGAAGTGACATTAATTGCTTCTAAAGATTTGGTAAACATTTATGCCCAGATTTATTTTTTCTGTGATTCTTTTGCTTCTTCTTATTCTGGTGCCTCTCTGTTTACCTAAGGTAGGCCATCAAATCCGAATATTTGCCCTAGTCCTTTGCGAGGTGGAAAAGTTCAGCAACATACGTACCACCTGGTAATGTCTCTCAACCAGAAGTTATTCTGTTGCTAATAAATCGAAATCTTATTTTTCTCCAACAGGTTTCCACGAAGCCATCGGCGAGACGATCGCCCTCTCCGTATCCTCGCCTCGCCACCTCCAAACCCTGGGCCTGGTCCAACGGTCTGTGGACGACACAGCTCATGACATCAACTACCTCTTCACCCAGGCCATGGACAAACTAGCCTTCCTACCATTTGCTCTGGTGATGGACAAGTGGCGGTGGGATGTGTTCACTGGGGACGTGAGGAAGGAGCAGTATAACTGTCATTGGTGGAGGCTCAGGTTGGTAATTTTGAGAGTGTTAAGAACTTATTATCCTAATACAGGGTGTAACAGGACCCTTCATGAACCCGTCAACCAAGCATTATGTACATCAAACTTAGTAACTTTACGCAAAAATTATTGCTGGGAAACGACTTTTTTTGGGGTGAAAAATCTCTTCTTGCGGTAGGACTCAATGTAACGCACTCAAAACATTATGCTGATGGATTGATTGAATAGTGCGGAGGTTGTGGAGGTCTTTAAAGTAAAAATCTTACATTGAAAACATGTATTTAATAAAAAAAAAGGTGGAACTTTGACCCCCAATATCTCCGTAACTAGTAGGTTTCCAGGTATGGTCTATAACAAAAAAAATATGGCAATGACGGGGAGAACAAGGCACAGATAGGAAAGCTCTTGTTACACCCTTTATTATGTTCCTAGTGAGGAACAGTAGCCCAATCTGTATTAGTAGCAAATGGTCGAAACAGGCAGGTATTATACTTTGTGTATAATATTTCCTCACCACTGCTATCAAATGGTTAAAGAAAACATAGCGAGGAAACCAACGGATTCAAAAAAATCAAAGGCATGTGATAGCTTCCAACCCGCATTTGGTCAAATTAAAGCACGCCATGGACTTGGCTCTAAATTGTTAGGGTGGCCAGAAGACAGTATTTTTGAGCACCAGCTGTACCTTCGCTCTTCGGTAACCTGGCAAGATAGTAGCAGTTCCTTCCAAGTGGACCAGTTACCATAATTATATAAACTCTTTCGTCTCCATAGGGCTGACATAAGACTTACCTACAAGAATTTCCTTTGGCAGATTTAATTTTGACAGTATCTTTAGCCCTGTTAATCTCTAAAGCATGTAATAACAAGAACCACAAACTATTCATATTTGGTGTTACAAGATCATCGTCATCATCTGCCTAGCCTTTTCCCAACTTTTTTGGGGTCGGCTTCCAGTCTAACCGGATGCAGCTGAATACCAGTATTTTATATGGAGCGACTGCCTATCTGACCTCCACAACCCAGGTGGAGGTTACAAGATACAAGTACAATAAATGATGTAAATTATACATGGAAAAAACTTTTCCTGCAAAATTAATCGATATTATTTCACAATGCAATCAGATCATAAACTGTACTTTCCATAACATATAATGAGGAGTAAGATCGTATGCAAGTAACCGCTGCTCATCGGCTGCAGTTGAGTAACGGTCACCCTCAGCTGACTGTTACAACACCGCACTGGTTATCTTGACTATCTTCATAGAATATTATGTAGTAGGTACTGTTGGTACTGAGCATTCCGAAACTAGTGATCTAGATTTTGTTGCTGTGGGAAGAATTAATTCAGAGCTGTAGTCGAGCCAGTAGGTGGACAACAATTTAATGAAGAATAATAAATAGTAATGTTGATAAATCAGTGAATTTTAAAAAGCTAAATATAGCTACAAGACTTCCAAAAGGTACCCGAGACATGTAGGTACCTAAAAAAAGGTGTAAAAAAAATGAAAAGGTGTTAAGGGGGAAGGTGGACTGACCAATACCTCCATGCCCATCACCCGGTTAATGTCCAATGGTAATAAACTATCTTCCTAAAGATCACAGAACGGTTTATGGTGGAAATTGACTTCCAGCTTAGGCTTGAGATTAGATGCTATGTGTCATTTATTTCATCACCTCTGCTCAAAAGCGGTGAAGGAAAACACACAACTGGCATGTACCAGCAGAAAAAAATAGAAGTCCAACAACCCGCAGTAGGCCCACAAGGATTTATGCTCACGTCCTCCCACAGAAGGACAACTGTGTTTCAGCAGTTGGAACAGTATAGGCTGCTCATGCTCAGGCTTAGATTGCTAGTACAGAACACAGGCATTGAGATGCCAATTTTGTTAAAATTGCTTTCATCATAAATGAAGCTATACTAATTAACCACACACGAACAATAACAAAATTAAATCACTTCACACATTCACCATTATGCATTGCACTTTTTTTACTCACATAACTAACTCACTCATTACCAGTTCAGTTCAGTTAACGCACGCAACTTCATGACATAATGTTAACGGTCCGACAAACAGTTCTTATATGTGAATACGAGTATATTCTAGGTCAAAATAGTAAATTATCTAGTCATAGAGTTACTTCATTCAAATCAATCAACGATTTTGACGTTGTGGTGTATATTTATGTTTATTTTTTGCATGGTAGTACTACAAGTTTTGGAAGTTTAATGAGTATATTGAAAGTGGCGCCTGTTACAGAAAAATTGAAAGGAAGACAGTTGTCTTGGTATGGACGTGTAATGAGGAGGGATGAAACGCATGTGACTAAAAGAGTGATGGACATGAATGTTGATGGATGGAGAGGGAGCGGAAGGCCAAAGAAAAGATGGATGGATTGTGTGAAGACTGGTGTGAAAGAGAAAGGATTAAGGATGCCGTGACGTCTGACAGGGGAAAATGGAAGAAAAAAACGTGTTGCGCCGACCCCAAATAGATGGGACAAGGGAGGAAGATGATGATTACAAGTTTTAGAAGTTGTAGATGTTTCTGTCTTCTCTTGTCTCGGCACAAGATGATGCGCCAATAGGTCATGTTGTGATAAAAACAATACGTACTGAGTGTATTAACTGTGCATGGGCTGCGTCGTAAGATGCTATGAAAAGTTTTCATAAATTGTCGACTTTGATTCATGGGGTTTGTTTTAGAATATTATGAAGAACGATGACACACACATCTGAAATTAAAATCAAAGAGTCGAGAGACAGAGGCTATGACAAGTTAAAGGTCATTCAGATTGTCAGAACTTGCGATATTACGTGAAAATAAACTAGGGTCGTAAAAAAACACTCGCTGGAAAAAGAACTTTTCTTGCTGCATTTTAAAACAAATCAAAAGTAATCGCAACTTTAAAAGCATGATAAAACAAATGCATTTCGCAAAGCACAATATAAAACAAAAAAAGCACCGTAGCTTACGCTTGCTACCGGTTGCAAGAACGCAAAAGTAGTGGTCCACAGCCACACTCCACGTCGTGATGGGATTGCGGTCGTGAGTCGGCCTTGACTCGGTAACGGGTTCATATCTGCGATGAAAGCAAGAGTAGTAAGGATGCAGTGTATGAGCGCTAGCGAGGGAGAATTTAACTTGGGCGTTAAAGCACGGTTTATCGTAGTTGAAAGATATGGGCCAGTTTTTACAAAACAACAGTGATATTTAAACTACGACGAAAAACAATAGAAGAGAGAGAGACAACTACCCAATAATGAATCATCCTTTGCTCTCATTTATAAAGAAAGCAATATTGTTATTTTTGTCTTGCATAGATTAGGGAGTGTGTGAATGACTAGATGTATGAACGAGAACGTAGACGAAGCAAGGAGTATGTAAGGATCGTATCAAATGGCTTTCTGTACACTGTTTTAAGCTTTCACGGTTTACAACTAAACTTATACTGTCACTTACAGGATATCTTCCGTGATTGATATCTTGTGACATTGGGAGATCAAAATAATTAACAATCACGGAAGATATCCCGTAAGTGACAGTATAAGTTTGGCTTTCAGTAGTACGTGCCTTTTACTTTGAAGTAGAGATAGATTTGAGATTATAAAATATCAAGTTTATTTTAAAAACATCTGTCAATTGACTTTTAATTAAAGCTTTAAAGCTGTGTGTCTATATTTCTGAAAATTCAAATTACAGCTCGCTATCGCTCATGACTACACCCGCTACCTTAAACGTACTATGTTACAGAATGCATTTCTGACATTATGTAAGTTCAAAATCTTGTGTGTAACCAATTGACCTAATTTCTTTTAATAACACGTGTGTCGATATTACACAGTTTTAATGTGCCCATGTTACAAATAAGTACCTTTGGCAATGTCAGGCTTAGGCAAATTATTTGATTAAATGTGCTTTGAAAAAATGCATAATAATAGGCTCAACTAAAATTATGACATAATAAAATGAAAACGCCACATTTCGTTAAGTCATAAACTATATTCATCAGCTGATGAATGATCTTGAGATCACAATTGTAACAAAAATATGGAAGTATCAAGAAGCACATCAAAGCTTTAGAAAATGACTGGTTTTAAAATAATGTGGAATGCGGATGAATGGACCAGGAGACTAGTTGAAGACTGTGGATTTGAAGTGTGCCACGATTGATCATAATGCTTACGAAAGCTTTTTTATATATTAAAAAAAAAAAAGTTAACATTAAAAAAAAATATATATCAACTCTCCTACTTCTCGGATTTTATTTATTTATTTATTTTAGTACATTTTTTTATTTTTTCTAATGTTTTATTTTGTTCTCAGGGAGCAGTACCAAGGCATCAAGCCTCCAGTGCTTCGTTCAGAGCTGGACTTCGATCCTGGTTCCAAGTACCATATCCCCGCCAACATCCCGTATATAAGGTAAGTCTAGGTTATAGTTTTGATCTTTCAAGTCGATGTCATCGATCGGTCTTTTCGGAACGATGGATGCGCCATTATTGATACCACTACTTTTGAATTTGCAACTGTGCGTACAACCTCTTCTCTTTTGAAATCGGTCAACAAATTGACGCTGATGATCGTGTTTAAGCTGACTAGTGCCTACTCAGCAGCCCTCTATTTTACTATGAATTCGTTAAATAACAAATAGGAATGCTGCAGTACTATAAGACACAACAGACGATTATGCTATGTAATTTTTCGACATGTGAGGTAGCAGAGTCCTCACTGAATGGTTACCGATAAATGTTTAAAGAATTGTTGGCAGACCAACAGCCAGGTAGGTGAATATTCAGAAGTTTCCGGGTAAGGCCTGGTTAAGACTCGCGCAAATTAGGGAAGAATAGCACAAGAGGAAAAAGGTCAATTAAACTCAGCAGTGGATGGAACATGGCTGCCAATAGTGATGATGAGGATAAGGCCTTAAGCTGTAAACGAAGAAAACGAAGTCCATTTAATACTTCAAGTTCTTCGTTAAAAACAGTTTGACAATTCTACTTGACATAAACATTATTCATGACTTTATGTCGCCAATCAGTTGTGAAAATCGCCGCATATACAGTAATAATGTAATAAATAAGATCAGTGATTCTTGTTTCACCAGTAATATAGAGTTTATGTTAAGAAATGAATCGGATTATTGCTTGTTTTATTGTATTCCGGTTGTATAACGCTTCAGTAATAATATTATCTTGATGGCATTTAGTTGCAGTGCAGGTAACCTATCCGTCATTGCCTGCTTTCATTTGTTTTAAATGTCATCATTACATTTTTATTGTACCTGTGTAGGTTTCAGATAGTTTTGTTCGGTAATTCTTGAAACATTTAACAAGTGTGGTACCGTACCGCTTTGTTCGTGCTGTACTTCATCTTATGTACATTGAAATTCAACTGAATTAAAACTGCCCGAAGGGGTACACCGATGACCTGGTGAAGGTTGCAGGGATCCGTTGCATGCGAGTCGCACGGGACCGGTCAATGTGGCGACACTTGGGGGAGGCCTATGTCCAGCAGTGGACGTCTTTCGGCTGAAATGATGATGATGAAGAGGTACACCACTTTTTAAAATAAAAACGGTTGGTCGTTAGTGACCACATTTAGAAGACGACCATCTCGACCTGGAGCTGATTTCCATGTCTTAAATGTCACAGATTTGAGAAATAAGTATGTTTTCATGATGACACCTTACGTATCTAACAGCTTAATCTAGAATTTTGGAATATTTTTGAAAGTCTCGCAATAATTTAAAAAATAAAAATTACGAAATCCTTCTCGCAAAATCTCCATCTTTGTCTCAGCGATTCCAAGACATTTATTTCTCAAAACACAAATACAGTGTGTTGCACAATCTATTACACCATTCCTTATAGGGATAAATGGACACTCGAGGTCCATTGTGGTGAATGTACTGCAGAATCGTGTCAGGCTGCCAGTAATTCATGTCCGATACAGTTTAAGACAACTACCGGCGTTCACACGGTGTTGCGTGTTCTTACATTTTCATTTTGATATGCGTAGAGGAATTTGAGGCAGGCATTTGAATATGCAGCAAGTTTGTGTTTATGTAGTGGAAGTTATAAGTATGTTATCTGGTGGGAATAAGGCTCAAAGTTTCATATAAATGTCTAGTCTACATTCTGTTGTATATCCTTAATACTACTCTTCGATTTGGTTGTAGATACGTGTGATTGCTTCTAGTTTCCATGTTTGTATCGATAAGACTCAGACGGAAGTATATCTTTAGCTGTTCTCAAGGACCAGTCCTTTACCTCCTGCATGCCTGTAGATCTTCTTTATTTTTAAGGAAACCAAGAAGTAGGCTCAGATCTGGACTACAAAAAGTTCAGAAATATAACGAAGGGCAGAAATATTAACTTAAAGCCACACAACTTCGTCATAAAAAATATTTCGATAAGTCTTGGCACTACAGGGTGTTTGCTTAAACGTGAGCAATACTTTAAGGGAGTGAAGTACTCATAAGTATGAGCAACTCTTACTATGGGGCTAGCTAAGAAATATGATTTAAAAAATCTGGCGTTGCTTACATTTTTTCGAGTTACGCGACCAATAATGTGTGGAGCAGCTGATATTTTTTCACGATTTCATGGTCGGTCCCGTAGTAAAAGTTGCTTATTTTCACGAGTACTACACGCCCCTAAAGTATTGCCCACGTTTTAAAAAACACCCTGTATAATAAATAGTGAAACCAATAGAAAGCTCTAGAACAAAATAGATTTTCTCCTAGACATCATTAGTTACCCGGGGATGAATAAAGCTGGTACTAACGTGTTACCTGATGAAGTTAGTTACGTAAGCTGCGCTTGCGCAAGTCACGCGGTTTCTTTAATGACGACGCAGTGTGTGCAGGAAGTTGACGGTTTATTGGTTAAGTGCGGTTTTTTGGTGGGCGTGATTATTTTGGTCGTAGGTCCATAGACAAGTAAATAATTTTGCTAAGACTGTTAGATTGATACTAGCTTAAAGCTCGGAGTCGGTTGCTTCGCATTACATAAAACCAAGCTTGTAATCCACGAAGGGGTGGCAGAGGTATCTATTATAGTAAATGCTTATTTCGCCAGTTTTGTTTCGTTATGTCGGTAGCTTCATAAGTTTATTTTATGACTTAATCTCACCTAGAAATCATATTGGAAATTCAAGACTTTCAATTTATTTAGTTATTGTTAGTATTTTGTTGCTGACATATGCCTTTAATCAGTCCCCGTAACAAATTGGAAAATATAACAAAATTCGTGCATTTTGAAACAGTTAACTCTACATGTCAAGGTTTAAATTACAAAATTGACATCGACACATATTTTTACCAATAAAATTTGAACCTTTTTTGCCTAAGACTTCTAATTATAATTTATTAGACAATAATATAATTAACTTTGACGAAACCATCGTAAAATATGACGCCCTTCGAGAGGTGTATCAATATTAAGGTTTCGACATTCTTTTATTTTATGCCCAGTTGATGGTAATAGCCTCGCCCTTTTTTACTGTGACTTAAGGTACTTCTACCTAGGCTAGGTTAGCCCGCGCAATTAAAATTTTCTTACGTTTTTGCAATTAGCAGGTCAGTGTGTTGTATGTTGATGATAATATGAATCGCGCAAGTAACACGTATGTAGTTACAGAATTATAATCATTAAAATCATCAATACCACCTAAGTCTAAGTTCATTTAACCCCATTGAATGACTTTTTCATGAAATAGTCATTCAATGAGATATGAGAGTTGTATTGAAAACATTCTATATAGTGAAGTTTCCGATACTCATGATTATAGGTGCGCAGTCATGTACCGTGATGAGCGATTTTCTTCCATTAACGTGGTTTTTCCGGTCTTTGCGTTCTTTTATTGGATTGAAGAACTAAAGTGCTACTGTGAAGCTATGTTGTGCAGCATGAGCGTAGTTTTTATGAAACGCGACGGTAGATTCAAAACTGTTTGAGTTATAAGCAATAGATACATACAAATTAAATTAGCTAGCGACATTTCCTTCGAATCATGTTTAAATATCAGTGGTGTCGGTACTTATAACGTGTGCTATGTTAGTTTGATATTTTCCATATATTTTTTTTTAAATATTTTAAAATTATTTTTTGATTAGTTTGTTACTAAATTTCGGCCACGTAACACTGGTTAAACTTATGTTAATAAGACGATGGGCAAACAATTTGACTTTCTGTTGCAAAGCTTAAACTAAATTATTTTGCTAGCATGACTACAGAATCATGAGGTCATTTTGGGTCTTGCAAAATGCTGGCCCCACAATGTCAGTTGTATTACGATAAAATGTCAGTTACTACAGATTTCACTTGCATAATAATATTAATCGGTCAAATTGATTAAAAGTTCAAAGTGATTTGATTACTTAGATAACATTTTCATACCTTATATAGGTACTTGCTCGTTGGATCGCTAAGCATGAGGCCCTAGGTTCGATTCTCAGGAGGGCAAAGTGTTTTGAGTTTTTTTATTAAGAATTACGGTAGCCCGGAATTTGGATTTCTGCCTGGATGGACTGACTTCTGATGGACTCACCCCCTATTACAAGGGACTTAAACATAACTGGCGAAATGTAAATAAAAATATACTATGGTACACCTCTGCCTAACCCTTCGGACAAATACAGGCGTGATGGTATGAGAAATTAAATCAGCATACGAATTCTTACAAAATGTTGCAATTGTTATTGTATCTCTACTTCTCAAGGTGTATTGTCATTTAACACGACATGTATAACTGTTGAGACAAACTAGGTTGGGTAGTGAAAGTGGCTTGTCTGCTAAAAACTTGATATGAATAATTTAGGATTATGTAGCTTATGTATCGGATTACTTTCGGTAGTGTGATGTCACTGGTTGTAGGAAGAAATGCCTGATTTGGGATTTACAAAATGTTTTTTAATCGAAGTGTTTTCGAAAATGGAAAAAAATCATGAGTCAATTGTTTTTGTGTTAATTGGTCCTCTAAACGACCTAATGAACTTTGATTGGTGTTCATTATCATAGTGTATTTATTCTGGAAGGTTCATGTGTATAATACACTAATATTTATCTCAGGTATAACACTGAAATCCCGATAGTGCGTCATGCCGTCATCAGACAATTAATAAATTGATTAATATAACCAATTAAATGGGTTATAAGTACTATACTGGGTAATCTCAGCTGAAATTTAATGAGTTAACACTCAAATTTAGATGGACTTTTCTATTGTAATCTAATGGAATTCAGAAGCTTCCGTAAATAATTATGTAGGTAGGCTACATACGGGAATATAATCTTGTGTTCTAATGTAACAATATAACAACAAGCTACTCCATACGCTATTCCGGTTTGCAAGTCATGGTCTTAAAGATGCTTTCCTTTCATTTCAAGCTATTTCTGAAAGTTCATCATAACTTCTGTTTAATGGATTTGTTCTCTTTAACTGTCAATAAAACAAAAACATAGTATTATTTATATCACTTTTTTAATACTTTCGTTTACTATTTACATCGTCACAGGTACATAGCAGTCACAAAATATTATTTAAAAAAAAAAACAATTACTAACAAGATAACACTTTAAAGCTAAAGAAAAAATAAAGAGATCAGTTCTTTTTAATGGTGGTAGCTGTGTTCCTCTTGGCCGCCCTCGAAACCCCCCTCGTGGCCCCCCTCGTGGCCCCCTTCATAACCCCCCTCCTGGCCTCCTTCATAACCCCCCTCCTGGCCTCCTTCATATCCCCCCTCCTGGCCTCCTCCATAACCGCCCTCTTGGCCTCCCTCATGGCCCCCCTCGAAACCTTGGCTCTCACCACCACCATGGACTTCTTGGTGCTGTTCCTCATGGTGCTCGTGGTGCACAATAGGAACGTGCACCTTCACGGGGTATGGCACATGCTTCTCAACATGGTAGGGCACGTGCTTCTCAATATGCACGGGGTATGGCCTGTCGACTGGGATCTTCACTGGGTAAGGCACGTTCTTCTCTACTGGGTAGGGGATGACTTTCTCAACTGGGTAGGGGACTGGGTAGGGCACCTTGACTGGGTAAGGCACGGGTTTATCGACGTGCACGGGCACTGGGTTGTCGACATGAACCTTGACTGGGTACGGCACTTTCTTCTCGACTGGGTAAGGCACTTTCTTCTCAACATGATAAGGCACTGGCTTATCTACGTGGACGGGCACGGGGTTGTCTACGTGCACCGTCACTGGGTAGTGGATGATTTTCTCGACGGGGTATGGTACTGGCACCTTGACTGGTACTTTCACGGGGAACGGCACTTTCTTCTCGACGGGGTAAGGATGCGGCACGTGCACTTTGACGGGGTAGGGCACGTGTTTCTCGACCGGGTAAGGGACGTGTTCGTACACATTCACTGGGACGGGGTTGTCGACGTGAACTTTCACGGGAACTGGCACGTGTTTCGTCACGGGGTACGGCTTAGGGATGTATTCGGGTACTTTGATGTATTCTTTGACTGGGAAGTGGACAGTTTTGACGACGGGGTATGGTGCTGGTACGTGCACTTTGACGGGGTAGGGCACTTTCTTCTCCACTGGGTAGGGGATGTGCTTCTCGACGGGGTAAGGCACGGGAACTTTCTTGATTACAGTGATGGTTTTGTGTACATGTTCGTCGTGACCAATGATGTGTCCTCCATCACCACCTCCGAAAGAGCCTCCTTGGTCGTGTCCTCCGTAGGAACCTCCGAAAGAGCCTCCTTGGTCGTGTCCTCCGTAGGAACCTCCGAAGTCGCCACCACCGAAGTCTCCTCCATGGTCACCGTAGTACTCCGATAGTCCTCTTTTGTCTTGTCTCTTTGTTTCCTCTGCGGCTTTTGGTTCAGCCTTGGTGTCCTTCTCTGCCTTCTCCTCTGCCGTGGCCAGGCTTATCGCCACGGCCAGGATTAAGGAAGACCTCTGAAATAAACAAACAATATGCTGTATTATATGTATGCTAAAGTTAAATTTAAATTTATGGACCGGCAGTATCTACGTATCTAATCGGATTGCTGTAAAGATTCGCCACGACTAATCTAAAGCAACTGAGATCAGAAACGGAATTACATAGGAAACGCTAAATGAAAAGGGAAATTAACTTATACGAGTGAAATCTAACTGAAAGTGAACACAAGAACTTTCCGAGCATTGTGGGACAACTCATAACGACTAGTTATGCGAATAAGGAAATAACTTTACGTAATATTGATCTAGTAACGCGTCATTCACTTAGATAATGTGATTGATAACTGTACGATATATGACACGTCCGGTAATACAATAGGGATCGATAACGTTTGAATTAAGGATCGATTCTTCTTTTTTCTGATCTGAATTCCTTTGCCACATTTAAAAAAAAAAGCACAATGACACTTGACATTCGATGGCACACACATAGAACACTGTCACTAGATTTTTTTGAATTTCTTACTAACCAGTAGCTTCATTTTCGCTTCGCTTGTTGTTCAGCGAATGTTACGCCGTGAGTGTATTCCTATCACGCCAGTTACCACGTTTTATACCTCATGCAAGTAGTTTCGTATGTACGAGTGTTGCAAATACTTTCGATAGTGTGAGTGTTGGCTCAACGTGTGGGTGTTGATGTTGATTTTTAAGAAGATGGGACGTTGCACTGGTTGTTGTTTTTAATTAAAAAACTAGTTTAATTATTTTGTGACGAAAAAATATTAAAATATTTTTTTTTTGGTGATGATCGGAAACGTCTGATCAGTTTAATAAAACACTATATTTTGAGGCAATATGCAGATTGCTGATCCAGCAGGCTGTCGGTAAAAGTCTATTTTCTATTATCTAACTAAGCTTATATAAATTATTTTAGGAGAGTCGAATTCTAAATATTCATTGATTTTAAATAAAACCCGCTACATAATTTTCTCTTTTTAATCTCGATATTAAGTAAATGGTAATTAAAACCAATTAAATACTAAAACACGAATACGTCACAACTTCACGAAATCACGAATTAACATCATAAAAAACAGCACCTCGATCTACGATCAACATGAGGCATAGAAGAACCAACATTAGATGGTAATTTTGTTTATCCCTCATACATATTATCTCCGATTCGAGTGAATTTCGGCTTCGTCAATTGAAGATTAACGAAGCCGAAATTCACTCGAATAATAAGACATAATAATTTATTCAGAAACTAGAAAATAAAAAACAATCAGAAATAAGCCTCCATGCCGCTCATTAGGTACAGCTAATCTCGATCGCCATCTATTGAGACTTAACTTAACATCAATATTCCTAATAGTACATAATGTTCCTAATAGTAAACTCACATTTCGCACAAGTCCCATATAATAAAGGGGCGAGCCTATTGCCATCAACCGCGCACAAAACCAGATTTTTCGTGGCTGCTACTGAGAAATTCCTAATGGAAAAACTCAATAATACTTTGCCCGACCTGGGAATCGAACCCAGGACCTCATGCTCGGATTATAGAGGTCACTAATTCGGCGGCATCTTAAGCTGGAACAATTTATACAAAAACCTGAAACAAATGTCCATTATGTTTTCATACTCTTACTAAACTTACTAAACTAATAATTGTAATTGTTTTGCATTTAATATCGTCTAGCAGCATTCTTTCCGCGCATCCGAATAATCAGAGCAGTGCCTGCCATTAACTCTGGCAGTTTATCAAGGTTTCAATCACTTCACGCCTCATTATTGTGGCAAGTTAACTTGTAACTTTTTAGAAAATTCATATTTCAATCGAAGTTTGATTGTCACTTTTTATCGTAGAAACCGGTGTTTTCGTGAACGTATGTATCTATATTGTCTGCATGTATTTGATTTTGCCGTGTGGCTGAGGCGACCAAAAAATGTAATGTAATCATCATCATCATCATAATCTGCCTAGTATTTCCCCAACCCAACTTGTTGGGGTCGGCTTCCAGTCTAACCGGATGCAGTTGAATACCAGTATTTTCCATGGAGCGACTGCCTATCTGACCTCCACAACTCAATACTGGGTAATACGAAAAATGTAATGTAACATTTGAAAAATTCCAATTTCTAGCAGCTCGACTGGATTTGAGCAGCGGTAGGTTAAGGAGCTAACAGTTACTGGTGATCTTCGAAGAGACTTTTCAACAGCGGAAATAACTGATCAGATTCCTATTGAGGGGCAAAGTTTAAAAAAAAAAAATTGTTAGTTTTAAGAACTACACAAAGAGTAAATGAGTGTGACAAGTATCAATCATACCCACCAGAACAATTTAGCGATAACGGCAGCAGATTTTTGGTTCACGAAATTTAATTACATCAAAAACTTGATGGTACGGAAGATTGGATTGATTAGCATATAAAACCATGACATAGCTATAAGTAAATGTTAAAATAATTATTATCGCATTCGATAATCCTGTCTGACCCTAGGCTAACGAGGGTCAAATTATGTTGGATACATAAATCACGTAACATAATCCTTTAGTTCGGTACTGGTGAAAGCGATAATCCCTAGCAGTAAGAAAGGGTCTTCTGCCAGGGCCATGATATTATCAATCTCCTGCACTTCTCGGGGTTTGCAGAGCATCCCCTCTTCTTTCACACTTCTCTATAACTCGTCGTCTCAGTAATCACTTAATTTATAGTTATTATCATCTTACAAATAGTTCATGCACCCTTAGTGTGATCTTCCCCTACAGCCACCCAAAACTTTACTCATTCCTCCACATCGCATGCCCATACCATGACAACCGATTACCACATACCATTAGCCGGGACCAAAATTAAGACATCATCATCATACTCCTGCATTTATCCCAATTTATTTGGGCTCGGCGCAGCATTTCTTCTTCTTCCATACTTCTCTTTTACTCGTCGTCTCAGTAGTCACCTCCTTCTGAGCCATATCATCCTTCACACAGTCCATCCATCGTTTCTTTGATCTTCCTCTACTCTTATAGCCATCTACATTTATACTCAAAATGTTCCTCAATTCTCCACATCACACGATAACCAATTACCACACCAAAATTAAGACACCGGGACCAAAATTAAGACAGTCTTTACAGAAATTAATTGTATCGAACAAAGTGATAGAAACAGGCACGGAAATGAAAATAATGTAGATGTAACAGAATCGAACGATAGAGATCTAAAACAGGAAGAATAGTAAAATGTAAGCCAATACAGTATTACAGCTAATCTTATAAGAGAAACATAAACATTCTGAACGCGTCCTTTAAGTTGACCGTTACGTGCAAAACATTTAAACGTTCTGCCAAATACGAGAAGGAAGTTAAGAAGAACAAGTTACGAAAAAGTACTTTATAAGATCTCATTTGATAACATTAATGTTAACTGGAACATGGACTGGAAAAGAAGGATCGTAGCAGGTGGCGTTCTGTGGGGAGAACCGTGAGTTTATGTATGGGAAAAAAAATCGTGCTCGCGGCGAGATAGGAAAACAACATTGTTGCAATCGCTGGCAAATCCTGGAAGGCTGGACGTGGAGATCGGCACAAGTAAAGAGAGGCTTATGGTGCTCCCTCACCGCAAGCATTCGCCTGTAATGTAACAGTCCAAGATTCGATTTTATATGGAAACAAGTGAATCTGAACTGTTACATTACAGGCGAATGCTCGCGGTGAGGGAGCACCTTTATACAATCTTTACACAGCACTGGGTAAAGTCGGAATGTAGATGATGATGGTGAATTAAAACTTTCGTGATTTCGTGATATAACACTTGCTGTCCAATAGATACTATAACCACGTACGGTTACATTATTCCATGTAAAAGAAGAATTGTGACATTTTATCACTTATATCTCAAAAAAAGTCACCACACAAAAAACAGCAAGGATAGGAGTGGCAGCTAAAAAGCGTGTAACAAACGTACTTGTGAAAAGTTAAGAAAAAAAAATCAAATCGGAATCACTGATCGGATTCTCATTGTGATTGTGGTAATTCACCCTTGGTCAATTATCGTAGGATTAATGATGATGACAAAATTACGCATAATTATTTGTTTACATCATATTGGAAAATCGCCCTTGACTTAGATCGCTGATAATAAACTACGCATCATTCCCAAGTTAAGCGAAAAATATTTTTTTACCTTAACCTCCAGTTAGCCTACATTAGTTGATTTTATAAAGATTTAGGTTTCTAGAACTAAGCTAATATCTCATGAATTTCATCACTGTGATGGAAATCAGGTGTTCTTACTCGTTAACCCCCGAAACCACCCAACTCATTTCAATGAAATTTTGTGAATGTTTTTGCATGGTCCAGCTTGAAAAATAGGATAGCTTTAGGCCCGATAGGCGGCGCCGTGCGATGCAGGGACGGGTCGCTAATATTTTATAAAAATCAGCGGATTTTCAAGTCCCCGATCCCGTGCAGTGCGCATTTCTGATTCGTGCTAATCGGGCGATATTAAAATTATCAACGTTAAATCAAGTGAAGTTTTCTGAAAGGGAGAGCCCCATCAAGTAGACCCTAAAACAATACTTAACGAGGTATAACAATAACTATTTAGAACATTAATTTTATTGAACTCAGGACCAATAATTGTATTGACCCCAGGTCGGACGAAGTGATACTAGGTTATTCCTTCAGGAATTTCTCAGTAGCCACTACGGAGTTCGGAGTCATATTTATTTAAAAATGATCTTCCTGTTTTTATCTCAATTTATTGCGGGTTAGAGCTATACGTCCTTTTTTCTTCCATGCATCGGTTTTTACCCATTTCATAGTTTTTCACACAGTCTATCCATATTTTCTTTAGGCTGCCTTCGTTATTGCCATCCACATTCAGACTTACTTTTTTTCTTATTAAATAAACTCCGTATTTTTCCTACTTTTCCTCAATGTCGACCAAATATCAATAAATTATCAAATAAGCTTTTCTAGCTTCTCTTCTTTCTTAGCTTACGCTTTGAGTAGTTTGCCTTGAGATGACCTTACAAGGCTCGGAACCCTTGACGCTTCACGCTCTGAGCTGTAAAGGTCATCGCGGTCAACAACCTGACTTTGTGATAGAATACTATTGTTTGTTTTGATAATTTGTATAAGTTTTTGCATAACATCACGCCTGTGATCATTGAGAGGTGAGACAGAGGTGTCCCTATCAGTAGCGAAGGGTCAATTTTTGTAAGAGGTAAGCCGGAGTACATCTTTAATGTGATTATATTATTTGTCTGTACAATGTACTGACTGTGCCATTTTTCAAAGGGAAGCCGGTAGGAATCGAGTTCTATGGAACCTTCGCCACTGGTCCCTATAGTATTCTTCATTTCGCCGGTTGTGTTAGTTCCACGCTATAGGACAGGAGTATAGTTTTTTTTAAATGATTTGTGTAGTTTTAATTAATGTTTCATATCTTTTGTGTATTTATTAAGAGGTATTCTTTTCTCGTTCCAAAAAAGCAATCTGAATTACCTCATTTACCAACATGCGTAAAGCCATCATAAATAAAATAGGTTTTCTTTGGCTTTACTCAATAAGATTAACAAAGATTTGAATGTACTGGTTAGTTAAGATTTTTCTACAAATAACTCATTTACAGCAAAGAGTAAAGTCGACCTACTGCTATGTAGGATGTCCACGGAGAGGTAAGCCGCGTCAGCTGCGCCGTGCGCGGTTCATTTGTTTGCCAGCGACGCATCTGCCGCGACTCATGTCTCGTGCATAACGTGGTTGTAACTGTGGTCACAGAAGACGAACATTCCAATCATTTTCAATCAAAGCGAAGCTAAGAATACGAGCGCAGCCTGCCGTGCCTTACTGTGGAGCGTTGCCTTAATAGTAGCACTTGTAAAAATTATTATTCAATGAAAATTGTCGGCGTAGATAGACATAAATATCCACCACAAATCAATGAGTGATCAAATTAGTAACGCGAATTACTATAAAAACCGTGTCAAACATACAGACGAGAAACGTTCGAAAGTGTTCCAAATATGTCTTAAATAATAAAATGGCGACCTTGACTGAACTGCGCGCTGTTGCCCAATGTACCAGTTCATTCATAGAAACTATTAATCCAAACTAATATTACAAATGCTATAGTAATTCCGTTTTTCTGACAGTCTGTGTGTCTGTTGCTCTGGTACCTTTTCACGGCTCAACCGGATTTCAGTTTTGGCACATGTATACCATGAACTGAGTTAGTAAATTGGATACTTTTTATCCCGGCAGTCATATATACATCCCCGTGGTATAAAGTTAGAATTCTCCACGCAGGTGAAGCCGAGAGCCAAAAGCTAGTTACATATAACGGCGGTTTTGTTGTAAAAGGAAGGATATCGCTCACTGTGATTGAATTGAGTCGGTCAGGGACGTAGATCGTTCACTTACATACACGTTATATAATCTCAGTTGGTTCTAGAACACGTATTTACGCTGTGGAACTGCAATAAATATGGCGAACATCAATCATTTCTATTAAGGTACAATTCCGACCGCAGACCGCAAACCGCAGCGATAAACATCAGTCACTACGACATCATCACATCACATCTGATGTGTTTTGTGTTTTATTTTCCTAGTCTGCTGTATCCCACTCCTGAGCAAAGGCCTCCATCCACTCTTTCATTTCTCGTGAAACTGCGCGTCCTCCTTCCATTTCTGAGGGAACCCGTGCAGTTCGTTCCGCCATCACTGTGGGGGCCTGCGGCGACCCCGCCTCACTGTGTGACAGCACCAGTTTCCTGCTAATTTAGGCCCACAGTTTGTCATGCGGCAAACATGTCCTGCCCAGTCCCATTTGAGTTGGGCAGCCTTTTGAGCCACGTCAGGTATATTTGTTTTGTATTGCAGTATTGTGTTTCGAATAGGATCCATTAATTTAACATATTTTAGTATATTGCGCTCCATTGCTCGTTGGCAAACCTTGAGTTTGGACTTCTGGATGTTAGTCAAAGACCAAGTCTGTGGACCATAGGTACTTTTAGTTTTTTTTATAAGTGTATGACAACCTTTCCGATAGATAAATAGATAGCGGCATAAGCGGGAATAGATAGCGGCATGGCTGCAGTCATCAATGTCAATACGTTTTCATAGGTTAACATAGAAATCAGTAGCGTCTCTGCGGTCTGCTTTTACTGCAATTACTATATGTAAATAAACCTATTAAATGGTTTATTTATTGAGATTTTAGTGCTTCGCTGTCTCAGCTTGTAGTGTCGTGATTAATGCCCTTATCTGCACATCAACCTCCTCCAATAGTGAAAACAGATATTGTCATTTTCCACGGTTGCTTTTCCACTGAAAACTACGAATTTGCACATTTTTCAAGAATGAAGGTTTCGTCTGGAGCCAACGCTGCAATTGCGTTTCTTTTGAAGACCTTATTCGGTACGATTGTGTTTTTATTAGTAGTCAAACATTTGAAACCCACATCAGTAATTGTGGATAAAATCTGTCTCAAAGAGCTCCACTGATATAGAACGAGATAATGCTTTTATCATGTTTTTTTTCAATTGTGCTCGTCTTTCCCATCAAGCACAAGTTGCAATAGGAAACCATCGAGATAGTAATCAGGGGCGATGAGCTTGCAACCCGTCATTATATTTACACCAACTATTGCGTTATATTGCGATACATTTCCATGTCGAGCTAGAAATGGAAAAATGTTTCGTTATAGATTGTAACATTTGGTTTAACATCGATTATGTATTGTATAAGAGATGCATTTACTGCTTGATACCGTACCTGTTCTGTCTTTAGAGTATTAGATCCTAAAGAATCAAAAGCTGCTTAAATCCACGGGATGCGAACAGCGCAGAATCTAGGTCTAAAACTGGTCCTAGATGATGTTTTATAGAATGGAAGTGTTTAGAAAACGACATCTGATATCACAAAATTAACAAAATCCGTCCGTTACAATCGATAATTCTTTGATGGAAGATAGCCATCCATGGAGTTTTTGGGTGGTTCTTCTCTATAGGGAACGGCCAACCCGAACCGTGCCTTTTCACGGCGTTTTATAAGTGCCCAAGTGAGTGAATTTGAAATAGAGCCTGCTCAATATATTTTACATCTTTTCAGCTGAAAATAAATTAGAAGAGTATCTGACTATCAAATTTCACAAAATATAATAAAATAATTATTATAATATGATATTATTTATCTTTTAATTATCATGATTTTATTCCCGTCTTAAACCCACTGACATTTAATCAATCCATTACGTTTAACCATAATCTCAATTAACACTAGTTGCATACAAAACACGCAATATAATCCGACATTTCTCAATAAGTACCGACCAGGTTACTTTCCAGCTTGCTTCATTAAATCTCATAACTGCATTGAATAATCTTCAACGGTATTACAGTTAAAAAAACAACAATTACAATTTTATTAATAAGAGCTCATTAGCATACACTGGCGGCCACGAAAACCGGTCATTATAAATTATAATGCATAATGTCCGTCAGTCAGTTGCAGGCTTTGATGAGGGCGTAATAGTCGCGAGTGTAAAGTGATGCGTACGCAACGATGTACACTTAGTGGAAGATTTATTGACTCATCGCTGGTGGTTGTTTTTTTGTTTATTGTTGCTTGTTTTACTTTGTGGGCATTGTTTTTGTCTTGTTTGTGTTTAGGTAATAGTTGTGTTGTAAATGTGTTATTAAATGGGTTATACTATAAGGCATGTTATATCATATTCATTTAATTTGATTTTTGTACTATAACAGTTTATTACTATACTGCAAACAGTATAAAAACAATACCCACGGAACAAAATAAGCAACATTAAATGAATCATTAGGTTTTTACAAAATTAGAGATACATTTTTTACGTTTAATTTAATTTCATTAGCCAAAAAATTTTATTTGTAAAATAAAATAAAACAGTTTTATAAATGGCCTACTACACTTAGTAAAACTCACTGCAATGGCAGCTTACGAGTTAATTACCATATTAATTAACTGGTTGCAGACAATCCGCTATGACAGACGGCTTGAATAACGTAAGCGAAAAGTAGAATTTCAGCTCTGACGTAAATGTTTAACTTTTACTGAATTTTAATCTAGTTAATTCCTTATTCCTACATGCCAACAAATATAATAATTTAACCTATTATTTTATATTTCTGACATTCTTTTTAAGGTTCCGTACCTCAAAAGGAAAATACGGAACCGTTCTAGGATCACTTGCGTGACTGTTTGTCTGTCACAGACAATTTACTCCGAAACTACTGGATCAATTGAGTTGAAATTTGGTACACATATGTAAGAGCGGTGAGCCAAAGACGTACGTGTAAGGTAAATTTATGCATTTTAAACATGGTGGACACTTTTGGGGGTAAATTGGAAAATGGAAAAAAAAAGTTTTACCCTACTACGATGGTACGGAACCCTTCATGCGCGAGTCCGACTCGCACTTGGCCGCTTATTATTGCGTATGTTAACTTAGTAATAAGCAATTTATATCTTCATTATTTAATTCACTGAGGTCAAGGAGAATTTATTTATAACTGTATAAAATAAAAGTGACGAGTGAATAAAATTAAGAAATGCTTGTAAGTTTACCTGGGCCAGTAATAACCCTACGAAAATTATCAGTGTAAATAAAATACTAATTTCTCGTAAGTATGCTCGCCATTGCATTTGCTATTAAGGCCATACTTTTGTCGCCGACTATTCGGCTACACTTAAGTTCATTTTGTTTTCTCCACACGTTTGCAAACACCACAACAAGAATTAAGATTATTGCGTCGTGTTTTTAATGCTTCCTTTGTAATTTTTAAAGAAAAATTGTAATTGACTTTTTATTGTGCGTGGGAAAATAATTTTGGATTGAAGTGTAATCAAAGTGCTGAAGTTACGTTAAATTAAATTGATGTTTGACGAGATTTTAATGTTGTTTGATTATTTGATTGAAGTTAATGTAGAAGTTTACTGTGCCAACGATGACAAAAACTTAAAGCCCTTTTTAAGCAAAGATAGAGTCACGCTTTATTATGCATAATGGTCTACAAATGGGATACTAGCTAACTTTTTTACATACCTTATTTAGCAGGAAAGTCAAGGCAGTCGTTAGGCAGTCAGTGGCCCAAAAAGTCTGATAACCAGTCTCACCAAGGGGTATTGTATTACCCAGTACTAACTGGTTTGTGAAGGTCAGATAGGCAGTCGCTCCATGTAAAATACTGGTATTCAGCTGCATCCGGTTAGACTGGAAGCCGACCCCATTATAGTTGGGAAAAGGCTAGGCAGATTATGATTTAGCAGGAAATACCTACCCTGGTATCTAAAATCAAGTTAAAGTAATAACTGGAGTTTAAGTGATTACTTATACATACATTTTCATGCAATTTGTTTTCAGACAAAAATTTAAACGAAGTAAGAAATGTTAAAGAAAGCAAAGCAAAAATTCCTACTTTAGACAGTTCTAATTTCAAGCAATTGCTTGAAGTTACAATTGTCAAAAGTTAGAACTCTGTAAAGTTACAGAAGAAAAATGGTATCTTAAATTGACTTTTACTCTTTCTCACTTTGACTTGTATACATATAGATACGGTGTATGCATTGATTAAGTCAAGCTTTGTGCTACGTCTTTGTTTTTCAATTTTGCCTTTTTGTTCATTTCCGAAACTGGTCCAACGCTATAAATGAATAAAACACGGGGTCACTTCTTTCAACATTTGACTTTACCATGACTTCAAGTGAGCAAGTTCAAACTGTGATGAAGGCCTCCCACTAGGTGGACCGAGGACCTGGTGAAGGTTGCGGGGATCCGCTGGATGCGAGTCAATGTGGTGACACTTGGGGGAGGCCTATGTCCAGCAGTGAACTTCTTTTGGCTGAAATGATGATGAAACTATGATGATTGTGCTCCATTGTCAGTGTCGGAGAAAAATTTTATGGCTTCAAAGCAGCCTCCTTACGAATTTCACATGAGGTGTAAAATAATGTAGGTCACAACGATGGTTTTAGTTAACGAAATAGCAGTTTGTTTTAACTTGTGCAATTATGATCTTTTTTAATAGCCAAACATAATTATTTTGTTGCCTCAAGTTGCTCGGAGCAAGATTGGTAACCAGTCCGTGTCTCGACTTAGACGGCCTATAGAAAACTTCGCTGTGAGTGATGGCATTTATATGCAGATTGTGTTCGTCTTTTTTTAGATCTGTCTTTTTCGACATGCAAAATTAATTCCTCTGGCCTAGGTATGCATAAGCATTTCATAAGAACGATTTGAACGCGTATAAAAAAAACAACAAAAAATCTGAAGAAAGAAAAATATGAAGCTTTCACTCTGTCATGACGTCAATCTGCAGTGGTGTGTTCTGGTTTAATTGTCAGAGGGGCCATGTCATGGGGTCATTAGAATCTGTAACGTTTTTATGATCTCTTCTACTCGGATTTTTTTATCGTCATAAAATAAATCATCAACATAACTTTGGTACTTCAGGGTTCCGTACCTGAAGGGTAATCAACTGGACCATATTTCTAAGCCTCCGCAGTCCATCCGTCCATTCGTCCGTCTGTCTCTCTGTCAGCGGACTGTATCTCATGATCCGTAGTAGGTAGACAGTTAGAATTTTCACAAGATGTGTATTTCTGTTGCCGCTATAATAAAAATTATAAATATAAATTAAAAATGAAAATTACTACGATGGTACAGAACCCTTCATGCGCGAGTCCGACTAGCACTTGGCCGGTTTTTTATCATCCAGCAAAACAATTTCAGTTTCATAAAATTGAATTTTAAGAACTCCTCTAATGCTCTCTACAGTTATTTGCTTACAAAAGATAGAACGTCCCAAATACACTTAAATCAGTAACCAAAATCAATAAACAACCTCACCTAATCTATCTGACCTGGTTGACATCACCGAAGATCAATCAGTTGGACAAAACGCTCACGATCTATTTACTCCGTGATCAGACTAGGAGATAGACGCGTGTTTGTTCGTAACCATCTAGAATGTTCTCTCGAATGCGGAATAACGTTGTGCAAGCTCACTTACTTTATTATAGCTGGGTGTGGTGTTAGTGGCGACGAGAATAGGCTTCTATAAAAACTTACCTGTATAAAATACTTAGTCGACCACACAAATAAGCTTGCATTCTCCGATGCTTGCGGCTTTTTGAACGAAAAAATCTTGAAAGCTGACGGAAACGAGTGTAAAGTATACTAACAATAAGCAACATTGGTCACCTATTTACCGTTTTTAGGGTTCCGTACCACGGTCGGCAAAAATGGAACCCTGATTGGATCACTTTGTTCTTCGTTGTCCGTGTGTTTGTCCGTCTGTCAAGACCCGTTTTATCAGGAACGCATAGAGGTATCAAGCTGAAATTAATATGAAATGCTGCAGTCTGCTACCCCTTAGAGCAGTTAAATCAAACTTGTAAGTCAACGCGATCAAAAGGTATGACCGTTTACGTCGCATATTTTGCGACTTCATAAGGGAATCAAAATCTAAAAGGTACTTCCTGTTTGCCTAGAATCATGAAATTTGGCAAGAAGCAATGTCTTAGAGCACATGTAAAGGAAAAAATCTGAAAATCGTAAATATGTTGTTTAATAATAAAATACCTACAGTACAAGTTTATACGGAACCCTCGGTACTCGAGTCCAACTCGCACTTGGCCGGATTTATTATGTAGAAAGTCCTTATTGATAAGTAACTTAACTTAAGAACGTGGTGTTCAAAATAACTACCTACTGAAGTTCTCCACTTATAAAACCCCACCGAAGTTTCTGCTGCCTTGGCTTGAGTGCAGAGTAAACAATATACTCGTTCAGTCATCTAGTAATGTTTTATGTGGACTAAAAAACATTACTAACTAATTATGTCTATTCGAAACTGTTATAATCTAACATCGTTATCGTTTCAAATCAAGTTAAACATGATAATTGCCGATTTTGTAAATAAATTGGTCATCAAACAATTTACATACTTTCTTCACTCCATTAAATATGATTAATTTATCTACTCATACTAATAACATGACTGAAAAACAGACAGAGTTAACTCTGTCTGTCAGTTTGTAACTCTGAGTCAGTCTGTCTATATCTGTTTATTATATATTCACGTCTTATGGACTGCATTGATTTCGATGTTCAACACTTGGGTAGGTCTTCGTTTGGGGCTTGGATATGTGTATACGTCCCATCCTGGTAGAGTTATCCCGTCAAATAATTTACGATGACCACATTGGCGGAGCCGTGGACAAAAATTAGTACTTTACTAAATGAGTTATTTAATTAGAAACACAATGTTATAACGAAAAGTTCTTGCAATATATTAAGTTGCGTTGCCATACTTGGTAGTCAGAAAACGACGTTTAGAAAAAGAATAATTATGCAAAAGCGCATTTGGAAAATGTGATGCAAAGATGTGACATTATTTTCTTGCAAGCTTGATTTGTAGCAGTCATGTCAAGGTTGGGTGTGTAATTAGCTGCATGTCATAGGAAGAAAAAATCGAAGAAATGTGACGTCAACCAACCAGCACTGGCCCGCATAGTGTTTTTTTTTTTTAACGTTGCCCCTCACTAGGAATTTCTCCTGTATCGTGGGTGCGTTTACAAACATTTCAATTCACATACATTCACATACACAAACAGCCAGACCCGGAACAACTACCTGTAGGCCATACAAATATTTGTTCCGTGCGGGAATCGAACCCGCGACACGAAGCGCAGCAGTCAATCGCTCAGCCACTGCGCCAACCGTGCCATCGAATTATATCTACTATATTAATCTACTCCCTATCGCAAAAAAGAAGAAGTAGGCCTGTGAACTAGCAGTAGAAATATTTTAGGCTGTCTATGATTATGTTACTCCTTTCGACTTGAATTGAGAATAGAAGTCGCCTCGTTTTGGAAAAATCTTAGTAGTTTTTAAATCCTCATCTCATTCTCATTGCTGGTTTTAAATGAATACATAAATATCACAGTCATTGTTACAATTTTACTACTTTTCAAAATAATAGGAATATGATAGTAGAGAGAAGGAAGAGCAAAGAAAGATCGAATAAGAATTAGACGAGTTTAACCCAAAACTGGGTTTTCTGACAGAAAACCTCTTTCCGATAGTGAACTCGCTGCCACTGCAACCACACCCAGCCCTAAGGCTACACAAGCCGCGAAGGCAAATCGCTAAGGCGCTATTAACATTAAAATTTATGAAATCGCTCCACCATCAGCGTTTACTTTACGATACTGCTTCCGAAGGATTGTGAACGTTTCTACGAGGCACGGAGCTCAGTCAGCGGTACCTATTGATAACTATCAATGTTCGAGACACTAGCTCCCGCAGCTTCTTTGTGTTCATGGAGCTTGAATGTGGGTGCTTTTACAACATTTTTTTTACACAAAAATAAATATTAGAAAATAATATAAAACCTACTAGTAGCAGGATAAGGTTGCTTATACCTTGGCATGTACCACCATCATCTGCCTAGACTTACACCATGTTCATAATATATGACCCTAATCTATTTTAGTAATAGGCTTCCATTGGTTAGCTCGTTCCGTCGTGGACATTTAATATTAAAAAAAAAAACTGTTGGCGCTTACCCCGGTAGGATTCGAAAATTACTTCCTGTGAAACCGGATTCAGCTGTTAATTTAAATATTTTGGACAGGGACTGCCTATCTGATCTCCAGATGTGGAGTAACTGGATTAGCTACTTCACAACTTCTCGCCAAGACCGTGCGTGCAACAGAATTACAGGATGCAACATAAAGTCTGGTTTATCTTTCTAATTATTGTTTTCTTTCCATCCTGGAGTATGATAACATAACATAAACATAACATCACGCCTGTAACACCCGAAGGGTTAGAAAGAGGTGTCCCATGAAATGATGGCAATAGGCTCGCCTTCGCCAACCGGGCACAAATCCAGACTCCGTGGCTGCTACTGAGAAATTCCAAACGAAAAAATCGAATATCACTTTCTCCGACCCGGAAATCGACCCCTGGACTTCATGCTCAGAAGTCGCGCTTGCGACTAATAGACCAACGAGGCAGTCGAGACAGGTTTATCTTTCTAATGATTGTTTTCTTTCCGTCCTGGAGTTTGACAACAGAGCCTCAAAATCACAGACTCTATAAAAATAATCTTCCCAATTAAGAAGGTACATTCTACATGGTTTTATCTTGAGTACCTACGAGCTAAAATATCTGTACCTAATCATTTATCAATCAATCAATCACTCATTGAGTTGGCTTTGTTTGAGTGGGTGATAGGTGAGATGATTGAGGTTAACTAGGTTTTAGTAGTAGAAACTATTACGTCCGTTTCATTAGCAATGCGACACCTTAATGCACAGTTGGTGTTTTTGTTCACAATTATGCCGAATGAACACACTCTTAATAAAGCCGAATGGACAAACTTTTAATAACGCCGAATGATCACAATTTCAATAATGCCGAATGAACACAAGTTTAATAATGCCGAATGAACACAATTGTAATAATGCCGAATGAACACAATTTTAACAATGCCGAATGAACACAATTTTAATAACGCCGAATGAACGCAATTTTCTATCTTTCTTTCACTGTTGGATATTTAACTAACAGCTCTGAGCGGAGAATTGAAATTCCGCGAAAGATTAATAATATTTAGGCATTAATTTTGGTACTAAAACAGGCGCTAGAACATTTACACAATCGAAGAGGATTGACTAGAGTCAGTACATCGAGGGTATTACATCAGTTTAAGAAACAATCGTAAAATCATAGAAATAGGTTAACGAAGCTATAAATCTATTAGATTGTGGTATTTATTTATTATGTGTTACTCATTATTGCACTAACTACTTTGAATATAATGTAACGTTTTAAGTTCTGTTCATATGAAGGAGGAATATACACAGCCAGTAGTAGGCGCTAATAACCAAAAACGGGTGGGTTCACTTGTAAGATATAGAACAATATTACCGTTGTGAGGAGCATCATCAAAAAATTTTTAATCAAGAATTTCTTAGAAACATTCTGGATCGCCAAGACTGGAAACTTTCCTTCAGTACGAAAAAACATTCTGCTGTTCCATATAAAACTGGAACACGGTCAAAATGAATTGAAAATTAAAGTAAATAAGCGACAAAAAAATTACTGTAAAACAAACTTTATTATTCAAACAAAGCAATCAATCTCAACGACTCAATCACAACTACATAACTAATCGTAATCATCACCAAGCACAATCATAACTAAGCCCTCTGCTCACCCACTAACAAGAAGCGAACAAATAATAACACACGCATATAACTAGCGGCAAACATTATCCAATATGAAAAACGTGTACATCTCGACTGTTACAACGTAACTTTTAGTGGTGGGCGCGATGCGATGAATAGATTATCGAACGTCGATAAACTAATAGCTTTTTAAATTAAACTAATTTTTATAGTCAAATATTTATTTATTTAGTTAGCAATTGATGTACACCTACATAAACAGACTATAAATAATATTACATTTATAGTTCGCTGTATATTTCACCGGTTTTTTAATCAAGGTGTAATTATATCGTTCCCAAGCAGAAAATGATTCGCTCTTTTAGAAAATATGCCGCATAACTGATACACAAGAAAATGATTAAAATAACCAGTAATTTCCCTACATTAATTATACATTGATTAGCGAACACTATTATCAAATACAATAAATAAATCCAGTTTACGAGTCAACCGTTTCTCAAACAAGTTTACGTAACACGGTTTGATGAAAGTCATAATCAATTCCAGTTATTAATTACTCCTGGGTTGTCGTAACTAGCCCTATATCGGGTAGAACCAATGGTTATTAATCTGGGCGGTCATTGCTATATCTTTTCATTGAGCCTTTATTTCTGTTCGACACGATTTTCTAACGCTGAAGGACAATAGAAAGCTTTAAGTGAGCATTTGATATTGTGAAACACAATTTATGCGTGTATTAAAATAAATACTAACTGGCTACAGTTATATGCTAGGATAGTAATATAAATGATATAGTAAAAATACATTCCGTTTTTGTAGGTTTTAAAACAAGCTTAACACTAAAAACATGCTGTCCCAACTAACTACACGCAAAATACTTCTCTTAGTGTATATTTCCAACAAAATAACGCAATGCTGAATAAACAACGCTTAAGTAATCCAATTACTGAGCTATGCATTCTTATCAAGATAAATTATTTTATCGATTAAGTAACAACACTAGTGATTACATAAGCTGTGTGATCGCGGCCAGTGCTCACTCTTCCGTTTAATTTAATTGCACTAGCCTGGTACTGTGGAGAGGAAAATTTTAAAGAAAATGGTGAAAATGGTAAATAATGTTGTAAAATTATAATACAAGCCTATTACTGTCCTACTGCTGCATGAAGAGCTCGTGATTAAATAATAGCAGCCGCTCAATGGATGGCAAGGAAACGATGGCAAGATGTTTTCACTGATTATAAGCAGCAGCATGAAGCAGCGTTAAAGGTCTATTAGGTTTCTATAAGATTTCGGGTAGTTGTTTGGAATTTATGGCATAAATATTCAACGAAGCAGTTTGGCGACACTTGGGGGAGGCCTATGTCCAGCAGTGGACGTCTTTCGGCTGAAATGATGATGATGATGATGAAGCAGTTTAATATTTGTTTATGCAATTTTTGCGTAGGTTTTACAACATAGTTACCTACGTAACTACATTTACCTACATACATTAAATTATTCGTATCTTGTAATATTGTTTTTTTTTTTTTTGCAAAAATCTTATTAATATTTCATTTGAAATGTTTACATAACTGAATAAAGTATTTACGTGTTTTAATTATAACAATATTCATTCTATTATGCAACAAGCACGCAATTTGCAATTATACAATATTCTGTGTCAAAGATCACAAGTTAATAAAATTATAATTTCAAATGATTGTGTTTATATTCATCAAATTGGATAAAACATTAATATTAATTGGCGGTCCCTACATCGCATCGCTACATAAAAAATTCTCAAATTCTTGATTTTGCATTTTTTTAAAATTAATTAGTCGACCATGAAGCGTCCACAATGGCTTCAAAGAAGGTTAGATGGAGACTATTCCAGTAAAGCATTGTTGCTAAAACTCCAAAATTAGTGTTTTTTATAACACGTCGGTTACACTTGAAAAACTAATAGAATGTATATGTAAGGCATATACAATCACGTTATTAATGTGAAGTCAAGCCGTTGTTATCTCTTAGATTTCAACGATAATGTTCTAAAAAACATTTTAAATAAATAGATAATAATTTACATCACGACAGTACTACATTTTGCGTCGACTCCCGCGCACAACCACAACATATCGCGCGCGCGCAACACGCTTCCCCATTTTTTATCGATCATTGTACGACACGATGACAGTTCACATCTATCGATAATAATCACCGTGTTCTTATGACGTGTCGCTACACTATTTCCGGATTTGATTACCTACTTTATCTTTTCTGGTTATTCTGAGTTGTGACGTATCATGTTAATATTTACGTTGCGTATATTGATATGAATTTATTGTGGCGTGTCCACTGTCCAAACTATATTTTCTCATTATTAATTCAACTCATAAATCTTCAATCTACCACTTCAAAGTAGATTGCCCAAGTCACCACGTTTGGCAGATAAATGATTGCAGGAGGAAGCTCCGCTGCAATCCATCTTCTTAGCGTAACTCCTTAGTTGTATTTAACAACTCATATGAACGGTAAATGAAAAGTATTTTCTTGCTAGGAACACACGGTATACATCACAAATGTGTAGTTTGTTATGTGTAGTGACAAACGAGATAGTAGGAACTATACTTAGAAACTATTAATAGCTCTCTTATAATACCATGTATGCTACTGCATTTAGCTACATTTTCTCAAGTTAACACCGTGCATGTAGTTTAACAAAAACGTTGCATTCTACACGCACGTTCAATTATTGTTAATTTTGATTATAATCTTATCTAAATTACATCAACACGAAAAACATAAGCCTACTAAAACAAAATATAATTAAATAATCTAAACCAAAGCAATTAATTAAGTATTTTATAACAGCGGGATGTTATTAGTATAAATTCAAAGTAACTGTTACAAAATAACAGTTATTATGCGTTATGTACGTGCATCTAATAAACAGCAATGCTTTAAGTGGGTTATTAAAATATTTGAATTGTTTATATCTGCTGTAGATTTTGTACATACCTATTACCTATTAATAATGCTACTTGTGAAATATTGCATACGGGAAAGTATCTTCGTCATACCATGTTTCCTACAACAGCACGCCACCGCTTATGTTTAAAAGGCAGAGGTGGTAAAATGACATCCATATGCATGAGACTTCCCATTATTGTCTAATGAAGTCTTCATCTTCTAATGAAGTAATGACGCATTGAGTAATCTATACGGTATTTCTTTGGATAATAATCAGCCTATACTGTCTTAATGTTCCCAATGCTGGTTGTTCTTCTCTGTGAGATAATGTACCACGCGGGCCCAGTGTGCGGATTGGTGGATGACACATGACACTGAACTAGTAATGGTATTAGATTACTGTCATCAACCCTGTCAAAGTAATATTTACCTCAGCTAACTTGGGTCTCTACCCTTTAGCCAGCTACCGCCATTTTCAGACTAAAGATTATTTAGTTGGTTCCAAATCGTTTTTTCAATAAATTGATGATCATACCCTCGTTGCGACTGCTGAGCATGAGGTTGTGGGTTCGATTCCCGAGCCGGGCAAGGTGCTGTTAATTTTTTTAACAGGAATTTCTCAGTAGCTGCCACGGAGTCTGGATTCGTGCCCGGTTGATGGCAATAGGCTCGCCCTTTATTACATGGGACTTAAACATAACTAGCGAAAAGTGGGTGTACTATTAGGTACACCTCTGCCTAACCCTTCGGGGATTACAGGCGTGCTGTTACTTAATGATCAGTTACCAGATAAGCATTTATAACTAAGGATCGTAATCAAAGGTGTTATTTCATTCAAATTACTTCAGCTATGCAACTTTACCGGTCAGACTTGTGTAATGTCAAAACGTCTAGTAAGCTTCCTGGATATTAGTTGCAAATCATAGTGCTGGTTGAGCTTGAATAGTTTAGCTATTGACTAGCGTAGGTACCTTCCGAATTATGTAACCATGGAGTTTCTTGCCGGTTCTTCTCCATAGGAAACGACCAACCCGAACCGTGCACCTTTTTGTCGACGTTTTATAAGTGCCCATCGAGGCCTATGTGAAATAAAATATTTTGATTTTGTTTTAATGTAAGGGATTAATGATTTTGTTGTACAGGTTTGTTACGTTGGTAAGTAAGCATAGCTAGTTGTCATGGATTGATTTTAGAACTACAAAGGGTGGCAACAATTTGCTAAAAGAAATATTCCTAAGAAACCGTTTTGCGCCGAGCGACCCCAAGTAATACGGTTTAAAAATAGGAAGATCTACTTATGATAATAATAGGCGCCTGCAGTTTTTTTTTTTTTTTTAACGTGGTAACATCATCAAATAAGTCCTCCCACCCAGGGCAGAGCGGGAGGGACTGTCAGACTTGTACTGAGCAAAATCCTCGGTGTCCTTCAGTAGCCCTTTATGTTCCAGGGTCACGGTAATTCTATGAGTCCCGCGACCAGGCACCTGCAGTTGAGTATACTTTTTGATGTCGACTGATGTACAGTACAGATACCCAAAAACTACGACAATACCTATTATTCCAATCCATAAAAGGATGTCACAAAAATAAGAATTATCGTTTGTAATAGAACGAATAAGCAATTGAAGGAGCTCGTGGCTAAATAATAACAGCCGCTCAGATCGATCTTTAGGTTAAGCCGTGCTTGCCTCGATTGGTCTGTGGATGGGTGACCACCCATTACATACCGATTTTACTCCTTGCCTGGGAAAGCACGTTAAGCCGTTGGTCCCGACTGTTATTTGTACATCTTTGACTGTCGTTACTGGTACTCAGTGGTCCAAAAAGTCTGACGACCAGTCTTACCAAGGGGTATCGTATTACCTAGTACTACGTGGTTGTGGACGTCAGATAGGCAGTCTCTCCATGTAAAATACTGGTATTCAGCTGCATCCGGTTAAACTGGAAGCCGACCCTAACATAGTTGGCAAAAGGCTAGGCAGTATGGTAGGATGAATGGAACGAATAAGCAAAATAAAGATTTCTTTGAGTAGGCTCTACTTGCTCACAATACTAATTCTTATAACCTGTAACTACCAGAACCTCTATCGACTCCTATTCTAACAAGCATGATTATAGTAATAATGAGGTGTGCTAGAATGATGCGTTACGTAACGTATTTTGTACGCGAGTGATTATCTTCGCCAATACATCGTGACGGCCCGCTTGTTAAACAGCGTGTGTACCATGTTATAATAAACTGCTGGCTTATTGGCTTATTTATTGATATATTGATATAAACAGGTTTTTAGGCGAAATGGAAGTAAAAATTACCCTAAGGAAGTTGGCTTTAAACTTCTTTTCTTAAACTATTAGACAATATTTTCGAACTACGAGCTGTATGCTGCCAGCTGTTCATAATTTTAATAAGTTAACTGTTGTTATTCCAATAAATTTTTACGGTTTTGATGTAATTTTATAATTGTAAATAAATTTCTACGGAACGTATCTACGTACCGATAGCTTCCGCAAAAAGCAATGTCAAGGAATTTTTTTGAAAGAAAATAGATGTTGTTCATTTTTGACTATTGTTGTTCTCAGAATTATTATTTATAACGTATTTTTCTTTTTACAGGTAAGTCCGCTGTTGTTTAATAATATGAAAATGGTGTAATGGTAAGTAGATACCATGTATATGTCAGAGCAGGAATTAAAGTTCACTTACTATAATTATTGAACTGATCCGCTTCATTATTAGTTTTTTTTAATTTTGTTAATCTAGGCTTTAGGTAAATATATAAATTAGTATTTTAAAAACTCTACATTCAGAACTAAAGATTACACAAAAAAAATTAGACGAATTGAGAACCTCCTCCTTTTGGAAGTCGGTTAAAAATACAAAAAATCGCCAATAAACCCAGCACACTACCGCCACTAATAAGCGGTCAAACGCCGAACTACTTAGATTTGTGCGGACGTACGAATTAAAAATTGAACTTCCTTTCACTTACGTTTTTTCTGGCGGTCACTCACATAGCAATGCAGCGGTGATTCTACAGATGGCGCTACTGGCGCTGATTGTATCGGTTGAATTTAAATTGTATTATTTTTTGTGCGTATGCGCGTCGAAGGTGTATTTTTGCTAAAAGATACGTGAAAGAATCACCAGATGTCTCCGTATTAAACACAACACGTGTACTTAAGTTTGTTAGTTTGTTGAAAACTCAACTCGCGGCTTTAAATTCAACAATGCGTTTTAATTTAAGCACTAAGCATAATTCTTGTAAAAGAATGACTTATGGTAGTTTGAATATAAAGCTGCACGCTTCATTTTGCCGAAAAGGCAATCTTGATGGAAGATGATTATTTAAATAAACACCAATATAATGGTCTGCACTGTCTGGGTTTGAAATACTTTGGCAGTAGCTAAGTAATTATTTGTTTCATAAATCAGTCGCATTCTTTGGTCACATTACATAACGCCTACCATATAATACACGGTCATTTTAAAGGTTTTATAGCCCAATAATGACTATCAATTTCAAAGGAATTCCCATCAACAATCAAGGCCATGTCCGATTGAAGGTGTATTGAAAGCGAGAGTACTTGATGATGTTGCCGTGCAATGATAGTGCAAGTAAACTCAACGATGTACGAAAATGGTACTGTAACTACATTGTAACATAATACAATCATGCTATGACGTAGCCACTGCTGGGATTCACTGACAGGCCTCTTCTCTGAGACAGGGAGTGATCTAAATTAATCACGCCAGGACAGTGCGGATTGGTTGTGATACAACCTACTAAGCTTTTAAAATTCTGAGGTTCGAATTTAAAATAGACAAATATTTTACAATACCTAGGAGCTCAAAACTTTACTTGGGACTTTTCCAAACAAAGAGCCCAAAATCAAAGATAGGGCAAAAATACACACAAATAAAGTCACACCTTTTTTTCTATGAGGTAGGCAGAAAATATAGAACGCCATGTTACTATCCTTGCATACTCACAACTTGTGAAAATACGATCTGTGAAATATTATAATTATTGCTAACACATTTTCAATACATTGAAATACTTGCTGTCTTATCTGAGAATTCAATTAAGCAACTTGCCATACTATAATGAATACTCATTAGCCTGTAGAAATTATACGAATCAGGCGAAGGAAATAAGTTGTCGAGGTGTCCAGGTGATAGTTACACGCCACTCATTACGATACCTACGTATTGCAATACTTGAGTCCTAAACTGACATATTGTTGCTTAATGTTTACTTAAGGATATTTTACTACTTACATGAACTTAAGATTTATAAATCGATCATTGTAACAAAACGTGGTCCGAGTATTACCACATGCGGTTGAAAATTATAATATAAACCGGGGTAGCTGCCATTTGGCTTACCTGAATATTCGTCAGTTATGTTGCTACTAGCAAATTATGGTGTCTTACGATTTCAAGGCACGACTGTCATCGGCGGGATAATTGGAATACATCTACACAATGATATTATGCCTTATCATTTTGACAGAGTAAAAACATTGTTGTGTGTAAAAACGTTGTTTTAGTTTTTGAGCTTTTTGTATTTTCCAAAGGTATGAAGCTTTGAAGGACATTGCTATTTCAACTGAATATTGTGTTAGCAATGTCCTCCAAAATGCTTCAAACAGCATGTTACATACTTAGGGTTAGAATGATTTTTCAAAGAAGTTTTTCCTTCTTGAAAGCTACATTAAATGCCAGTCATCAATATTATAATTAATCGCGACCATTGTAGAAGAACGAGATTTTTGATATTTCAAAACATGTCATGGGTCAATGCAACCTTAAGAAAGCCAAGGTCTAAAAAATCAAACATTTTCAGGAATCTTCATAATAAAGAGCTTTAAACAAACAATCGAACATTATATCACCACTCACATTCTTACATAAACTTGAAACCAATCCACCACTAGTATAATATTTCATTTGATCCACCCGTCTCATATCACCTAGTACCGAGCAGGTTTTTCCACCAAAACCCGGTCTTGGGCACTCGTGCGCATCGGATCCGTTGCGCGCACGTTCCGTTATGACATAACTTTCGCTTCGTTCCGTCTCGTCTCATTGACTGTCGTGACGTGATCTTGACCTTGAAAATGGGTTTGACTCTCGCTTTTGTTTGAAGACGGTGAAGGTGTGAATGGGTTCTGTATTTGTTCATCTTTTGTTTTTAATGCATGGTATTGCAATGGGGTGTTTATGTGTTTTTCTAAAAATTTTATCTTCTTTTACTTTTTTACTACCTCTGAACACCTACTTATCGCCGAAAAATCTGCAGATCTGTCACCCTCGGTAACATACTCGTAGTATTTACTGCTCGACGCGAAAGCATACTATCTACCAAGTAGTTAAACGAGAATCAAAATCTCCTCCAGCTAGATGTGCACCTTTTTACGCGTTGAAATCTTTTGCTTTGAGCTTTGTTTTTTTCCTAATGACTTTTTCATTCAAGCTTTATTCTTGTTAGTCACACAGTTTTGATTTCTAACCAGACCGTTATAACATTCTAAAGGTTCTCAATCATGAACTAAGTAACTAGTTATCAATAAACACGAATCTTCCACCCTAAGTGAAGCAAGCTCACTGACTTTTATAAACAAGAACACTATTAAAATTAAAGATTAAACATTAATAAATTAAACACATAGTCCATAAATCAATAATATTAATTGCATAGATGTGCAACCAAAATAAATAACTATAATTATTTGCGCTTAAATTCTTATGTTTGTTCTACACAAATAAGATCATCAGTAATAGATATAAAACATTATAATGATGCAATCGTTATTAAGTGTATGTATGCGTGTAAACTGATGAAATTATAAAATAGATTGTGTGAGGCTTTATCCGGGGCGGTGTGGCACAGCTTGGGCGAGATTTGTGTCCAACAGTGGACAGAGCGAGAGATAAGCTGAGTTGATTATTTATTTTCATAATAATGGCTCTATTTATTATGAAAATATCTGGAGCCAGGGTCTCTCATTTTTCTGTACCCTGTTTTTATGGCAATAAAGCAATTTATTATTATTTCCTTTATTTATTTTTTATACATATTGTTTACATTTTTAAATATTTCTATACAAAGTAATATAAAAAAAAACATTTAAAAATATAAAAAAAATATTACTATTATTATTTATTTAATTTGCAACATTACCAATGAATATACTTATCTCTAGTACCATGAGCGATTTTCATATTAGTACAGTAAAGGTTAAGTTACGCAAAAAGGTATAGCATGATAAATTATTGTCCATTCAGATGCTATCATCAATTATTACGGTAGTTTAGAGTAACTATTGTTTGAATTCTTAACTTAAGTATTTATTTATCGAGAGAAGTCTCATTATGGTGAATGGATTCCAGTAAAAGATGAGACAACTTGCATAAGACGAATAAATTTTGATGCATACGGGACAAGATAAAGCACAAAGTAAGCTAATCTCAAAGTCCTCATTTATCAGAATATGGAAAGTTAAGAATTCTAAGTCCTAGTTTTTTCCCATTAAAAACTATGTATAAGATTCTGACTATGAGGAATAGTTCCATATGACATTCCTATAATAATCTCGTTTGGAATATTAGTTCAAATATCAAGTTCTTCGCACAGTATACTGCACATTCAACATTCCCTTACACTACCTTTTATGACATTTATACATAACATAGAAATTATGATTAGGTAACGAATGGATTCTTAAGAAGCTACCTAGTCGATCTATAAAATATCTAAAAAGACTAGTATTGGTAGTTGTAAGGTTTCAGACCACTAGAATGCTCGGAATGCTCGTTAGCAACAGCTTAATTGATTAACGGTAAAGGAGGCTTTACATTAGAGCTTACCTTGTTAAGATTTTTTTTTTAACTTTGATTTGTTTGTCCGAACTCCTTGGTATTAATTATAAAATTACTGATGATTTTTTTCACACCGAGTATGAAAAAAATAGTAATAAGAATAATATGTAGCTTTCCTTTTACTTTTCTTTATTTATTACTATTAAAACTACGTTGAATGTGGATCAAAATTTAGCATAGATTTATGTTATATAAGTCGCGTATGTCTATCAGTTTTATCTTAATCGCTCCTATTTTAATCATTAACCATTACTACATCGACTGAGTTCCAAAATTTGGCCCGAGGCAGTCCATTTTCAAAACCAACGCAGCCTCGCTTGAAGCATTGAATAGTTCCAGTGTATACTACCGCTACACTGGAAGGAGTCGCACATGATTGCAGATGTGTGACGGCCAGTAGGTGCATTGGCACACAGTCCAATAATGCTGGGCTATCTGATTGTCTGTGTACAACCAGTTTGTGTTGCGTTTCATAATCGTCTGGCCGCACTCGATATTATTTTGAACAGTCATTCGTATGTTCTGAATTTTTAATGAGTTCGATCGATTATACTTTTGGATGGAGATAAAACTCGGTAACTTTAAAATTTATCTTCTCTCCTTGTCTTTTGATAGACCAACTGAAATTAAAATATTGGCATCTCAAAAGAAGAGAAGAATAGTGGAGGTTGCGGGGAACCTCTGAATGCGAGACGCACGGGACCGATGTCCAGTAGTTGCCGTCTTTCGGCTGAAATGATGATGATGAGCATTTCCTAAAGGTTCATCAGAAATTTTGTTCCAAAAACGACCAATGAATGTAGACTTTCTCATAGACTAATAATGTAGGGTATGTAGCCATGATTAAAAAAATGGTGACACGGTTAGCAAACATAAGTTGACACTAATTTCCAAATGAAGTATTGCTGTAACAGGTAATTGTATTTAGGGCCTTCAGCGTGTGATTAGTATGAGTATTACAACAAATTCCTTCATCGAGTAATTGGTTATTATTATTGTGTGCAACCGTTCATTGTTTCCTTTAAAGTTGCCTGTAGAAAATAAAATGAAAACAGTACTGTTTTCGGTGCATGGTCCTCTAAGGTTTCTAACTTCATTGCTGAAGTCTATCAGCATGCCCGTAACGCTATTCCCAACGACTGAAATTCTTGAATAGTCTATCTCCAGCAGTAAACTGCTATAAGACAGTGCTAATGACCTACATATTTTTCTAAACCAGAAAAATCTTATTCATATGATCAGTATCCTCCACCCTTGCACACTCAGATTGCAACACTATAAATCAAATCGTTTCTAAATAAGCTCAGTCAAGGTGAAGACGTTTTTTTCGAAACATATAATTTCGGAAAAGTAGATTGACCTTGATTTTTTGTTGTATCTAGAACATTTAATGACTGTTTCTGAAGGTTATTGAACTGGAGGAGTATTTTATTTGTTCACGAGGTTCAAAATCTGATATTGGGATATTCTTCATGCTTTTGTAAAGCTCGCCAGGATTCTGATTTGTGTGATCATGACGTGAGTTGTAACATCTGTGGTTCTTGAGTTGGCTATTTTCTTACTGTAGCATCGTATAGAATTTGATAATGTCTAGAGACTGAAGAGCAGAGAACTAAATAATGTCTCGCCATTTTTGGATTCTTGGAGAAATCCTTTTAACCATGAATGTACTTGTCAGATTCAATAAAATGTTCTTGTCTTCTTGCTCATTCCTCAATATGCCACACATGGTGTGAACTGTTGACATTATGATGAAAAGGGTAAGGTTACACCACCAGAATAAACAAATATTACGCATACGTACAAATGCACCCGACTTTAACTGCTTTACTTGCATTAGTTTAAGACCTATTATAAATTGTATACTAATATTCCTTGTGACACTAACCGCAAAATGCGCAATAATGATGATGGAATCTTTAACTTGTTTGAAAACATCAGATGCACTCCGTCTCTGCTTTGCAATCTATTTCGCCTGATTAAAATAAACAAGAGAAAATATAAATATTTGGCACTTCAGAGATGTTTCTTGCAACTTTATCAACCGTTCCACTTTTCTCACTTCTGAAGACTCTCTCTGTATCTTGGATTCACGTTGTTTCTATAAGTTCCGGACCTTTTCCAGGGCTCACTTGTTTGTTTTCTTTATTAGCACAATCCGGCCAGTACTAAATTATGGTCGACACCTTAAGTCTTTCCAACCATTCTTCTCTTCATTTACTATTACCTCTCACATAACTATATCTTCTGCATTATCTTCTTACACTTTATTCCTTTCACATACATACATGAAAATCAACAAACAGACATAACTGAATAATGCCTGTTAATAAGGATGTGTAATATGTCAAAATGTTAAATGTCAGGTAATGATTAATACTGTTGCTTCACCTGATCAGCGGGTATTCAACGTTTCTTTGATATCTCAAAGGAGTCAATAAAAAAAAAAAAATAAAGGTGCTGTAATTTTAACTGTGTGGTTAAAGATCAAACTAACGTTATTTTTTGGCAAAGATTTTGATAACATAATGACAGTCATTGTCAAAAATGACAGTTATGACTTGCATGATGATGACAGTTGACTTATGCACGGTGTCAATATTGATGAACGTAGGTTCTTACCGTTAAATGTGCTGATGGAATTGAACTATTTGATACTAGACCTTTGAAGCTTCCTACATAGCAACTCGAGAGCTTACTTCATTTCAAGCTTGATAAGTACCAAGGTATGATAAAGTCGTACTTTAATTTAGAGATATGTACAATAAAAAGTACGTTGAAACGTAGCAAAAAACTTAAAAAAAAAACAAAACCCTTAGGTATTATTATTGCTCCTTTTTTATGATCCCAAAGATTGCTATTGGGAAACGATGCAATATTTCAATGTTTTCGAAACGAAAATATTTAAAAGCATTTCAATATTGAAACTGCTCCGATGACTACAGATTTAACAAAATATACGAGGAAGAAGCGCAGCTTAGCATTTAAGTGTTAAGTTGCATAAAATTGAATACATTGACATGAATTAAATCGACTGTATATTATGCAAAATTACAACCAAAGAATTGATTTGTGTAATTGATCTAATATTATGTATCTCTCTACTTCAATTAGGAATGCATTTATTATAGTCAATAACGGATCTAAAATTAAGTTAATTAATCGATTTTGTACAAACATAGTAAAAAAAATGCATTATTATTATGTCTATTAATATTATCGCGGGCGATAAGTTCAGGATTGCGACCAATAAAATAATTTATTCATTGTTAATTATTCATATATTCCGATTTCAACGCCGATGAAATAATATCGCCCGTGCTAACTATAGCACATCCTATTTGGTACTATTATTTTCTAGAATCTAGACTTTTGGCTAAGGTGACATTGCTATTAATAATGCTATTAGAGAAACCAGAAATTGATGCTTTGTCGTTGAAAGGGTAAGGTCCACACTTTTTGAGCTGGAAATGTATCTGTTCACTTTCGTCGTGGATATATTTTAGGGAGTGCTGTTTATATGGCATCTATACGAGAGCCTATGTCAACAAGAAAATATTAATCATATATGAGTGGATACGCACTCATCAGATTATGAGATACAAGGAACTATATTCAGACAAGGACTCATTTGACAAAATGGCGGTGACAACATTCCTTACGTAAAGACTTCCCGTGTATTTCATCTTTGTCAATGCATGAGCCGCTTAACATGATTTTAAATGCTGTGAAAATGCACACTGTATAGTCAAGTTGCATTATGTCCCACGCATGTGCGAATAAGTACATAACTAGTCACTTATTCCACTTAAATTACTTCTACATGAGTGGGATGCGAAATATTTCACATTACACAGTTTTCCATTTCATCATCACATTAAAACGTTTTATTACTATTTACCAAAACCGCACTGCTAATTGAACTTCAATTATTTCGCAAAACGAACATAAAAGTACTTATATTGATACCAACGGAATTGTTTTCGAAAATTTAAAAACAAAGCTTACGTAAAATGAGGCTTATATTTTCGTAATGGGTAGCGTACATGTTGTCCCAGTAATGTTGACAGTAAACAACCACCGCATGTAATGACATTTTGCAATACTTAATGCTCATAAACCATGCGTTGTAAATCAAGTAACACTGATTTTGAAAGATCAGCGTTAAGTTTGTAATCAATCTGCAATTTGACAAATGGATGCTCAACGAATTGGTAATTTTATGCAATGAATTTATGATCATAGAGAGATCCTACATCGAATGAAACAGGTTTCTGTGTTATTGATTGCTGTGCGCTAATAAATAGTAATAGAACATTGTAGTTAATTGTAATCGTGTGAGATTACGCTCGCGTAATATTGCGGCGTATTACGCAAAACAAAGATCGCGTTCGGCCTGTATATTGTCAAGAGTGAAAATGTAGCGGGTTTCGACACACGCGTAAGTAGCGGCTATCCGCTTGCGATGCTTCTATCTGGGTCATATTATTTCGCATTTCGTAAAACTTACTTACAGACCCATAACGTTACACCCAATTACACAGGGACAATGCACGAATTAAAACAACGGACATTATTATCATAATTGGCGTGGCCATTTATTTTCACAATCATTTCGCTCATCCAAATTAAGGGAAAATCAAAAACGTCATTTTTTCGTCTTAATATAACAGGTACATAAACTCAAACGTAACTTCAACCGATTTAAAAAAAAAATAACAAAAAAGTAGACTAATAGAGTATTTAGTTCAGTGCGTTCGATCGCGGGTCGTGGAATACAAGTTCCTTGGATCTGGTAGCACGACCACTATCCATTGCTGGGGTATTTCACGTCCCCCATTCGTATTAGTGCTAAGCTTATATTTATGTATCACATTCAGACGTATCTGCTCCCTGCAGCCTTAGTAGCTATCATGATGGCCATATCCGTGGCCGTGTCCGTGACCGATAACAACGGGGACTGGTACCTTCACGGGGTAGGGCACGTGCTTCTCGATGTGGACGGGCACGTGTTTCTCGATGTGGACGGGGTAAGGCCTGTCGTAGGGGACCTTGACGGGGTAGGGCACGGGCTTCTCGACGGGGTAGGGGATGTGCTTCTCAACGGGGTAGGGCGCTGGCACTGGGACCTTGACGGGGTAGGGCACGGGTTTCTCAACGTGCACAGGCACGGGACGGTCAACGTGGACCTTGACTGGGTAGGGGACGGGTTTCTCTACGGGGTAGGGCACGAGTTTCTCAACTGGGTAAGGCACAGGCTTGGGGATATGCACGGGGTAAGGCCTGTCGACGGGAACCTTGACAGGGTAGGGCACTTCCTTGTACACGGGGTAGGGTTGGGGCACATGTACGGGGACCTTTACGGGGTAGGGGACCTTCTTCTCAACTGGGTAAGGAGCGGGAACGTGAACCTTGACGGGCACGTGGATCTTCTTCTCAACCGGGTAGGGCTGAGGTACGTATACCTTGACGGGGTAAGGCCTGTCAACGGGCACATGGACGGGGTAGGGCACCTTCTTCTCAACTGGGTAGGGTTGGGGCACATGCACTGGTACCTTCACGATCTCCTTGACTGGGTAAGGGACGTGTTTGACGACGGGGTAGGGTTGGGGAACGTGCACCTTTACGGGTACGGGAACTTTCCTCTCCACTGGGTAAGGGATGTGCTTCTCTACCGGGTAGGGGACAGGGACATTCTTGTACACAGTGATCGTTTTGTGGGAGTGGGTGTCGTGTCCACCGTAACCACCGCCAAAGCCTCCATCGTAACCACCTCCGAAACCTCCTCCGAAACCACCTCCGAATCCTCCGTGACCACCACCACCTCCGTGTCCGTAGCCGAGTCCGATGTCGTACACTCCTCTCTTCTCGTGCTTCTTGTCGTCCGAAGCAGCTTCCTTGTTATCGGTCACTGCCACTTCTTTTTCTGCTTCCTTGGCTTCTTCTGCGTAAGCGAAGGCCAAGAGAGCCACCAGACTGGCGGCCACGAGCTGTTAACAAAAATGCAAAGATTAATATCATAAACTGGAACGAATGTGATTGTAAGAATAGAATCGAAAGTTATTATCGCAGTTGACTAATTATCTGGTGCAAATATGCTTCGAGGTTCGTTGTTTTAATGAGTGGTCGAGTTAACATCGGCGCAGACAACTACACACTAAGTACGCAATTTCCTTGTTGCGTAAAATGTTAAAAGTGGGACAAGGGGGTTTTGCATATCCAGGCACTGTCACAACCCTACGGGTTTATAATTATTATTTGCACTGTCACTTAATTATTTTTATAATTTTGATAATCAAAGTTCGAACACACCATGTGCCTCATGATGCTGCACTAGTAGGTTGCACTGAAGTCAGCGAAGTCCTGAATGCGAATGATGCGTGATCGTTCGTAGCTTCGCTATATATATGCGGTAAGAGCGGCCGAGCGAAGAAAAAAAATGGCGGCACTCTATAGGACCATGTTACACTTTCGCTTTTGAGGGGGTTCGGAATCGAGCAAGCCGAAATGCTCTATATCTGTCTACGCCGAGATTCGTGGCGACCGGTTCGCTAGCAATGATATAATTTAAATATAATTAACGTAATCATCTAATGCCGATCTGTGAATGCTTTTCCTTTGTAAGGCTTCAAGGTTGCTGTGTTCATGTTGGCTTGTATGTAGCAGTCTAGTGAATACGTACTCAGTTATTCTATACGTTTTTCGTCTGATAGAACTTATCCTTGGACTTTTCATGAATAAATTCTTTGTTTTTATAAATGAGGTGAATATTCTAATCAGGTAATTAAGTGCAGTGTGTGTTTAGTTGGTGATTTAACTTAGGTAATAACACGTAATGCAGTAAATGTAAAAGTTTTAAGAGGGTGTTTAATTGCGAAAGATAATGATCATTCTAACAAATTCAGTTTATTTGCCAAAATATTTCACCGACTAATTGGCGTACTTAGTATTGCTTAGAAAATGTAGTCATAGAAAGTAATTAAGATTTTTTAAATATAAAATTCGCACGGCGATGTCAATGGAGTGATTTATTATTCAGTTGGACATCAAGAGGTAGCTTTTGAACTGGAGTCCTTGAAGACTTGCAATTAGAGGTGAAGGGCGAATTGAGACATCCGTAAGTAAATAATAGAATGGCAACAGACTGCATTCACCGTTTATAATACCTAATTGGAAGTTTGGGTTTGGGATGTTCCCTTTACATAATTGATGCCTTATTGCAGATTGGTGAATCAGAAGGTTGCGAGTAAACCATGCAATTGATTATTATAAAACTCTTTTTTTTCTGCTAGTGCGCTCACTGTCCCAGAAAAATATCAACAAAAAAAGATCTATTTACATGACTAATGTTTGTCAGTTTTTGAACAATCTATTAACTATTCCTCTCGAGCACTTTTGCTAATGATTTGTGACTAAGAATACAAATATTCGTTTCATGTTTGCTCACACAAAACATGCATATCAGTTACATACAATTACAGTTCTATTAGCATATATTTGCAGTTTCATATTATGATATGATAGTAAGCTTATGAGTGACTACTACTACTTGTAATAATTAATTACATCAAAGTCTGTTTTCAGTAGTATTATGATTTAGTTGTCACAACTAAAAAAATAAGATCTTTAAGAAAAGGGTGGATGAAAAAAACAAGGATGAATATCACAATTGTGCCGCAAGTCACTGAGGTAAGAAAAAAGTAATGCTGATTTATTAATGATTGCTATAGACAAATTAAAGAAAAATAAATCGTCTGTAAGTCCAGGTAGATAGAATAAAGATGGGGCAGGATGATAAATTGACGGGATTGAAATGTACCAATTTTTTTTTTTTTTTTAAAGAAACCTATCCCCAAACTAGGAATTTCTCCGGTATCGTGGGTGTGATTACAAACATTTACTCACATACACAAACAGCCAGACCCGGAACAACTACCTGTAGGCCATACAAATATGTGTTCCGTGCGGGAATCGAACCCACGACACGAAGCGCAGCAGTCAATCGCTCAGCCACTGCACCAACCCTGCCGTCGTTTATTAACTATTATTTATTTCCTTTATTTATTTTTATACAAATTAATTACATTTTTAAATATTTTTTAGAAAAAACAATATAAAAAAACATTTAAAAACATAAAAAATAGTAGCCCACCAGCATCGGGAACAGGGTCCGAGCTACCGATGGTCTGAGCTCTTGAGAGAGGAATCTCCTAACTGCTATCATTTATTATCATTATCTTCCTGCCCTGTATGTAATCATCTGATATGATACAACCATGACTGGTACAGAAAAATATAAGAAAAAGTAAAGTATAAATACAGGCAGATTACATATAAGCATAGGGCTCGAATATTATGACATTTTGGAATTGGCACATTGCTGATGTTAAGTCATCAACTGTTTTAACCGCAACGTACGCACGTCCGATTTGGACGTGGATTACTCGCAAGAGACTTTCAACTTTACCTCTGGGTGACGGGCGGAATTCAATGACACGTAGGGCACGTCCTTGGTCGAGACTAAGAGCTTCTAGTTACGAGGATCTATTATATGGGTCAGGAATATGTCTTTCGTTGTGTAAATCAGAATCAGAATCAGAATATTTATTTGTGAAACATAAGTATTTACATAAAGGTCTTAGGTTAATTATATGGGCGCTATGTTTTGCCGTGAAGGCGTACAAATATTATAAAAAATAAAAGCAAACAGTAAAACAAAACACAAATAGCTAACAGAAAAGGCAAAATAAACAAACAAAATTAAACACTTACAAGAAAATAAACAAACAATCAAAACTATTTTATATTTCACACAGTAAGGCATGTTCTCATCGCTCCTGATGACACTATAACCCTGCCTGGTGTTACTTGGGATCAGTGGAACACATTTTTTCTTCCATTCTCCCTTGTCGATATTCCTTCTTCGTTCATACCATTCCTACCTCTTTTCATCCAGAACCAGTAGTAGGACAACTTTTTAGGACCGTTCAGAAAAATAATCAAAAACCACGATGTTTCCGTCCTCGCCATTATTATGCAGTGAGTGCTGAAGGGCTGTTTCCAAATGACATAGTTTCAAGTTTAAATAGAAGCTATTAATTCTTTAGCTTGTGTACTAACACGAGCCGGAGAATTAATATTTCCCATGTAATGCTCTATTTTTCTCTGTGAACTATTTTTACGATGTCTATTAATAGACGTTATGTACATCGTCATTGTGCAACGTTTCTTCTCATTTTTCTTCCGTCACTACACCAACAATTTGATTACGCCACGTCGTCAATATCAACCATGATTCCGTCAAAATGCTAATTTAGAGTTACTACAACAAGCTTTGGCACGTAAACCAGATATGAAGTAAGTAAATGAGTAATAGCTATCCTGAAGTCGATCGCAACATCGGACAGTTTAGTGACAGCAACACATCAAGGATCGTAGAATCTAGGGAGATGTGTCATTTAATTTACTGTACTCAATGTTGGCTATTGATCTCCTTCATAATACAATACCGATCGTATACTTGAATGCTTTAAAGCTACCTCAGCGCTGAATATTTATTTCATGCAAATTGTACCTCCGCTACGCCAATCATAGGGAATCTCCTGTCTTTTTCCCAATTGATTTGGGATTGGTGCAGCATGTCTTCTTCTTCCATAGGTATTTTTCATGTTAATCGTTATCCGAGTAGCCATTATGGAGTACCAGTATGGAGTTAAATTATGTCCGTGACGAATATTCGGAGTTACAACGGGTAACAATAGTTTTTTTGTGTATATCTTTGACAGACAGGTATTCTTCGCGTTCCAGTGAGTTAAGTTTTGCTGAATTATTTCTATTACGTAAAATGTGAAGATCGTCGACGATCTTCGCAGGGTGGCTAACTGGCTGGTAACAACTGGATTGCAACTGGTTGCTGAGAATCGAATTGAATGGCGTGCGATTGAGGAGGCCTATGTCCAGCAGTGGACTGCTGTAGGCTGACGATGACGTAACAATTCTCTGGTTACTAGTCATATCATTCTTCTTAAATCTATGTTTACATCGGGTGAAATGATAGCGTCTACGGTTACTTAGGAGCTTGCTAAACGCACATCGCCTACGCTGGAAACAAGTTTCGGTTTACAAGCCACTTGTGCAGTAAGATAAGCAGATGCATGTCTATGATTTAGTTTGTTCTATTCCTAGACATGTAGGGTTTCGTAATTGAAAAGGGGATTTGGTGTGTAATTAATTAATGTTGGCTAAGACAACTACAAACTGATCTATGCAATTTATTGCTCGTTTATCGTGTGTCCTTTCAGTTTTCAGTGATAGAAATTGTGGAGTAAACTTTTATCTAAGTTTCAGTTTTGCACTTGTATTTCTCATGAGTGCTCACTTTTTCGTCAAGATAACTATATATTTTCTATCAGTGATATTACCGACTATGTTTTGTGCTAAAATCGTATACCTTCAGCTTTGAATTTCTGAGTTGATATTATGATATAATGCAAAGTTCTGACCTCGCCCAATATTGATATCAATACCATATACGCAATAGAAAATAGGAGGACCCTGATCTTAAGCAAAATCTCTTGACAATGGATCCAAAATTTAATATGCATTATTTATGATTTTTTTTAGAAATAAAGAAGGCATTTTATGTCAAGGTGGACTGCAGTCATTCTGTCAGTCTTTTATAGATTTTCATCAAATCTAAACCTAATATGATGTGTAGGCGGGGTGCATTAACATAAGTGATGCATTGGCGCTCTGAATTCCGAGTGCATGGGTGTGAGAATTATTTAAGCTTAAGATCAAATGAAGCTACCAACAAGGTGTATTAAAAATCTGCTAAGTACATATAAGGAAAATGATTAAACTTGGTGCCTTTTGTCAGATAAGATGAGTAGGATTGACAAAACATCCGTTGCAGAAACATTTTGCAATTGAAAATAATATACAAACCAGTCAAATATTTAGAAATTATGCCTGTGTATAAACTGACGTCCCCACACAATACTATATCAGTTAGTTTCACGATAAAGACCTTTTAGAATGCATTAAAAAGGTCCTAGTGAAGCGCACGTGTTAGATGTGTTCTCGGCGGCCAGATCCTATTCAACCAAAGAAGTTGCCAAATATTTTATCCTCTAAAGTAAATAACATGCATAACTTATTCGGGGGATTAGCGATGACGTCTCTGCAAAAATGCAAGAATGACAAAATAGGTTACGAAACTTGAAATCCACTTTAAGAATGCAGAAATCCAAAATGATTCATATCTCAATGGCCATCTTGTCAAACCAATCACTTTGTTGTGCATAATCTTCTTCTTATCATTTTTACGAAATATGTGTATAATATTCACATAAATTATTCGAATTTTGACGTTTTACATGGCCTTCGCATGTTGGCGTATTGTTTTAAGAAACAATATTTTGAATTAGTGTGTGAATTTCGAAAATCCTTTGTTTAACGAACGGAAGTTATTTTTATAGCATAGCTTACATACGTTTGAGTTTGTTTTATCTTTCCATCTTGTTCCTGCGATGGTATCTGTTTAAGGATCTTCAGTAATGTGACATTGAATGAAGACGTGCGCTTTTTGTTTCTAGTTAGGTTGATCTGACGTTTAATTTAAGACTTAACTTGATTAGAGTTTGAAGTTAAATTGTTTTGCACTTTTACACTTACATATATGGTTTTATACACGTGCATGTTTTGGGACTATTTGTTTTGTTTTTGTTTTTTAACTGACTCACTCATTTGTATTTCACCGTGGTCCGGTTTTTACCCGACTAATTATGAAGTAGGTAAATCATTTTCGAAGAATTGTTCGCATGATACGCTTTAATTACAAAGGAATGAGTTACGCGTTTTGTTAACAAACATGAAGATAAACTTTAATAAAACGATTAAAATTTAATACACTAGCGTGCATAATAAGGGTATATCCTGTACAGCCTTTAAAACAAATACACATACATAGTAATACGCATAAATCAATTATTAAAGAACTGCATTTAAGTTGCATGATTTTTTATTGAGGATGCTATTAATTTAAATCCACTCAAGGCAACTCGACTCAAGTTTCACTATATAATACGAAGTATTCTAACAGTGGTTTTATTAATGTATTAGACGGCAATAAAAGCCTGTTTACGCACCTATTAACTCTTATATTAGTGAGCTGTGAAAATAAAATAGAGATGCAGTAAAAACACTGATAAAATCTAGAAAAAAAACTGGGGGAAACGATGTTTGATATCTCATAATAATACTGGCCGGTAAATCTCACACAAAAGGAGCACCTTTTGGAAAATTGGATTTCCAAGCTCACTCCCTATAGTTGTCCCAACCGCCAGTTATTGATGTTGATAAATTGTAATATATTACATTTTTTTTATTCGCCCATTTTGTCACACTGCTGGGCGAACGCATAACTTAGTGCACAAGAAGGTAAATAAAAGCTAGATAAAAAACAATTATCTTTGGTTTGTAAATTCACGACACTTGGTTGTCGAGTGAATTGGCGCACTACAACAAAAAAAAAATCGATGATTGTAACTTAATTTTAATGGCAATAACTTGATAATAATACATTCTTCATCAATCAAGTTCCTTTACAATTTCTGATAAGCCCTGCAAAGCATGTTAATCAAATACGATTCGCATCTTTACCAACTCACACCACGCGCTCTACGCAAGACTAGGGACGTGAGGATCAATGACTCCGTTTGTCAAACGTCATACTTTAATGGTACGTGCCCTTTTACTGACGCTACCATGTCGTCATCCATCATAACCAGTCAGGTCTTGGCTTCTTGAGTTATGCAACATGACCTGTGTCACCTGTAGTCTGGGCTATGGGCGGGTTATAATTATACCTATAAAATAACCTGTTTAAATTCTGTATAATTTTATAGTCTTTGTCGGACGCCATGACTGTCTGATCTTCGTGAAACTAGTTTGAACTGGTTTTCTGGTCATGTCATGTGGAATTGGTATTAAGACGAAAAATGTTACCTTTGTTGAGTTTTCACAGTAACTTCAGCCACTTGTATTAGCGATAACAAGGATGGAATATCCCCTTGAAAGTTCATAGAAATACGACACACTTTGAAAGCGATTTCCATTTGAGTAGTCCCTCAGCTCTGTCTTTTGGATATTATATTTTTTAAGTGTATAATTCTAAATAAATTATACTCTTAAAAAGAAATTGCTCAAAATAGAGAGGTTTTGAAGGATAAAGGCCTTTGCCCAGCGGTGGGACACAGTACAGACTACGAAAAAAAAAATAACCATCAAAACTGTATGTATTTTTACTTAAGTATTTCTAACAATAAAGTCACTCGGTTTTATGTGGGGCATTCGTTTCAGCTGTAGTAACTGAAACGCAGCCCATATTGCTGCCGACACCAAAACGCCACCTTTTATTTTAAACATCAACAAGAGAACACAATCTTTCTTCACATTGTTTACGTTAAAACTTGACTTGAAGTTCACGGCCACAACACCTAACGACGACGAGGGTAAACCCAACAGTAAATAATTTCACGCCAAATAAAGTAACTTTATGTATGTCCGATTAATTTAGAGAAAAAACCACTTTAAATAAATGCAGTCAGGAAATTGCAAGCTTACTACCGGTATCTTTATTTTTAGGTAAGTAGGTAGTAGGTACTTTTTGTTGGAATTAGAATTCTTAAGATTTAGATTTATTTAGTCGATACACATTCAGATGTGAATGCATTCGTCTGATGCGTTTCTCTGCTGCTCGCGTTTGCATAACGATAAAAAAACGAACATCACTTCTGTATTCCCAGTACGGTTAGGCACAATTGTATGTATAGTACTCCCACATTTCATCACTTATGTTCAAGTCCGATGTAATTGGAGGCCTATTGCCATCAACCGGGCATAAATCAAGAATCCGAATGTCTACTGAGGAATTCTTGATGCTCTTCTGGGAATAAACCCAAGACCCCATGCTTTATTCGTTTAAAGTTAAAGATAACTGGCGTATATGTGGGCACTACCTAACTCAGCGGGAAAATACTTGCCTTTACGTATAAAGTTTGTCACTATCAGTAGGTAATAGAAATTTCTCCTTGTAGCACAATAATAATAGCAGAACGAGTGCGCCGTGGGACTGCCGATCGTTTGCTCTATTATCGATAGGCTGCGATAAAGTTTTCGTAATAGGCCCCCAAGGTACGCACTGGGAGTGAACGTCGCCACGTTTATAGGAGTAATGTTGGTTAAGAGTAACCATGGAGTTTCTTGCCGGTTCTTCTCCATAGGAAACGACCAACCCGAACCGTGCACCTTTTTGTCGACGTTTTATAAGTGGCTATGTGAAATAAAATATTTTGATTTTTGTTTTCAAATGCATCGTTATGATATTCTGAAAATGTTTAAGGTACAATAATTTAAACCACTATATTTATAGCACAGCAAAGTTTATTTGATGCCGGATCTATAATCATGTTCTGATTGAGATTGCGCGTGGAAATCATTAACGTTTCGTAATATCAAAATATTATTAAATCTAGCTTGAAACATCACTGTCTGCAATATTAAGCGGTCGGATATTACAAGCACCAGAACCGTTTAGACTATCGTCAGCAAAACAATAAAATGGGACATGCTCTTAGATCTAGAGTTAAATAAATAGGCCGCGCCATATATACATAACTTTATTCTACATCCATATGTATTTATGTGCCGCCAAACGCGTGATTAGCCTTAGTTTGTCAGTTTATTTGCGCGAAATATTCGGAACAGGTACGCGGAGTCATCTAATGGTGAATAGTAATGTCTATTACCAGTTTATGCTGCAAGTTTAGACAATTGACATCATTTACGTGATTCTATTTGTGTAAGAGTTTACTTTGTTGTTGTTGAGTATTTGTTTACCTTTTTTTACGATCTACGAGTATTGTTAGTTTTTTTTAATTTTTTTTTTTGTTTCATACCTTCTAATTACGCAGATACTCAAAATTCCAACATTTTCACAAGTTTTTTTAAATACATGTTTTTAACGTAAGATTTTACCTTAAACATCTCCACCACCCCCGTACTATTTAATCCATCCATCAGCCCAATGTGTTGAGTTCGCTACATTGAGTCCTATTGTAAAACGTGATTTTTCACCCCAAAAAAGTCGTTTCCCAGCAATAATTTTTGCCTAAAGTTACTCAGTTTGATGTTCATAATGCTTGGTTGAAGGCTTCGTGAAGGGATCGTTTACACCCTGTATTGGCCTGTATGTACTACACATTTACGAGCTTTCAATTTAGATCGTTTTCAGTATAGTCAGAGATTTCTTTGGACCTCAAATCAATGTACAATACCATTTATCTGTACTTACCCCTGATGACATAACTAGAAACGAGCATCCATGTGTCTAGCATGCTGATTCAAACATTTCTGTCAAGGTCTGTCGTTGAAGAGATTCATTAGAAAGACCTACTTAGTAGTAGAGTTTATTACTTCTATCTAAGATCATGTAGACGTAAGTAGGCATAGTCTATTTATTATTTTATACCTAAAGCACAGAGTACAGGAGCGGACTTAGGGCTAGAGGCATTTTGTGCCCGTCAGACTTTGGGTAAAGCAGAGACAAACAGTGGTAGATGTAAATCTGAAAATTTACACACTAACGACCTATTTCGGGGTAAATGTTCAAACTTACATACATAAATTCACACCTTTTCCCATGAGGATAGGCAGAAACAACAGACCGCCACTTATTACGACGCTTATATACTCCTTTCGACTCGTTCACGTTCATACCTGGTCATCCACGCAAAAAATGTCAATGATTTTATAAAAAATATTCTAAATAATATTTTACACCAATGGATCGAAAATCAATCCTAAACATTCGCTGTTCTGCTCAGTTTTTTGGGAACCCATTTTCACATTCCAAATAGCAGATCATATATTATTTTTGTTTTTGTATATAGCAAGTAGCATTATCTTAAACGATAATAAGCTCATTATTTAAATGTGTGTGAACTATTCCTGTACTGTTTGGTGTCATTATACTCTCAAAATGGGCAGTTACAGGGTTCCCATGCCTAATATTCGTTTAAAAGATAAGAATTAATAGTGGCATAGTTCTATTATTTCGGAAGTATTTTGTATAAGCATGTATTATGTATAAAAGTTTATTTACTATTATTACTTCCTTACTATTTTCCTGTTTTGTTTCATTAATGGCTTCCAGAGGTCATGCTCGATTTCAGAAGAAATCGAACTTCAATTATTTGGAGTATCGGTATACTCAATATGACACTCACGATGTGTACTTGCAATAATTTTATGCAATCAACACTAGTACTTTTTCTCATAAAGGTCAGTCAGGTTTTCGACAGGTCATCAACTACGACCAGACGACACAGATTTTTTCTTTACCATTTATTGAATTGTTTCGACCTTAACTCGTTCGCCTTTTGCAGTTGCAAAAGAGAAACAAAACGCGGCGTTCCAGCCGCAGCGTTTTCTCTCACCAATGCGTCAGTACCTTAGATCCGAGCGATTCTTAAGTGTTATTTCGTAAACGTTTCCCACCGAAAGGTTTTCGTGAAGCGATTGTCATTCCAAGGTCCTTATTGTTCTTTTAAACTGTCTTATTTTTATTAGGATTATGTTGTTTGATTATATTGGGATCAGTTGCGTTACTGTTGCTAAATATTTGAGTACATTTGTATCAGTAGCTATTTATAAACTCAGTGGTACAGTATGTGTGATAGCGTGTTGTCGCTGATTTATATTCTTTGATATAACGTTGGCTATCTGAATTCAAAAACTGTCGTTTTATAAGATGATTAGAAAAAGAGCTTTTTTCTCATCATGTTCCGTAAAACGTCGCATTTTTGAAACAGTCGTAATTTACAGTTGGTCACAAATATGTTAAAAAACACGATATTACAAAAACTGCAAAAAGCCATAAAAACAATGAAGTGTTGCTCTAAACTCTAAACGCTAAGACAAGCTAATTCCTTTCCCAAATAGCTAGTGCTTTAGGAACTGAGTGAAAGTTCATAAGGTACAAGTAAAATTAAAATGCCTAATATTTTCATTTCTTGACTGTACTATTACCTAGTTACTCAATTCTATGCGTACTTATATTTTACCATAAAATTAATATTATTATAACATTTAAAACTAAGCCATCTGACGCACTTGATTCGGCCGTATTTAGCAGGACGAGGCCCTTGGCTGATAGGCTGGACGACGCAATTACTAGCGTCATTGCTGCCAAGCACGTCCTATCGTAGGTTACGACATGATAGTTTAACGCCAGTCTTTATTGTTCATAATGATAACTTCACTATTTGTGCCTGAAGGCTTCTTTTCGGCTTAATATTTTCAAGATTAAGGTTAACTAAATTATAATCATCTGCCTTTTTCCAAATGTATGGGCGTCGGCTTCCAGTCTAACCGTATGCAGCTGAATTAAAGTATTTTACATGGATCGACTGCCTATCTGACCAACACCAACCCACTCTGATTTCCTGTTACCCTGTTACTGGGTAATAGGAAATCAAATTTAAATTACACAGGTTTTACGTTAACGTTAAACTTTTGTTATAAACAACGTACGATGGGTACACTGTTGTAACAATATTATAAACTGCAAACGTTTCCAAAATGTTTTGCTTATTTTTAAATGAAGTGAAACACTTTTTTGCAATATCTATAAATATTTCAACGCCTTGGCTGTGGTCTGTGGTTTCCGATTCCAGAATTTCGATGTACTGGGTGTGATCTGTGGTTACTTCATCTTAAACGTTTTACAAAATTTAAATAAAAGGGAGGAGCTGTTCCTTATCATCTCATGGCAGTGGATTTCGTAATCACAATGACACATTTCATATGTTATAACTCAAAGATTAATGTCCCAGTGAATAATGTTCATTTCAAATTGTATTATGCCGTTTGACCCGACACGTATGCGCTTGTGCAAGTTATACCCAATTTCACATTTATAATGTAACTTGTTTACATTTGTATGTTTTGTTGTGACTCATGTTACCGTTATTTTCTCTGCTTTGTTGGTGCAGAGGTGGTTACTGCTACTACTGCATAATCAGCTTATAATGTTCCCACTGCTGGGACAGAGGCCTCCTCTCTATGAGAGGAAATGGGCTATAATCCACCACGCGCGCCCAGTGCGGTTTGATAGATGTCACATGTTTTAGAATTTTTGGTTCTAGGACATGCCGGTTTCCTCACGATGTTTTCCTTCACCGTTTTGAGCGCAGTGGTGATGAAATAAATTTCACAAAGTAATACTACGCCTGCCTGGGTTCGAACTCAAGACTTATTATTCGTAAGTTGGAGCCGCCACCACTGGGCCACCGCTGCTCTCTGTGCTACTACTGATTGAATGGTATTTGCTTCGAAACTGGGTCTGCAGAAAATTTCTGTAAAAGCTCTGTCATTGGGGTATATGGGTCTCCACTTACATGGGACTTCTAACTAGAGATATTATAAATCGACATCTAACACAATAATTGAAATGTTGCTATGCGTGTATTTACCCTAATCTCCTTCTTCTGGTAACTCATTTATCATTCATTAGGTTTCATCATTTTTTTTTTTTAAATTTAATTTCGACGGTTTTATTTTGCGTGATAGAGACAATTATAACACATATTAAAATATACAAAATAACATTATTCATAATTTCATCATCATCATCATCATCAGTTGTGCTGAAATACGCCCACGGTTATTTATAGGCGTCCCCCAAGCTGCGCTTCATTCGGTTAGCTTAGATTTAAATTCAGTCCTACAATGCGCATTCCCTGCGTTGTGAAAGGCCTAAATCTGTCACTACCAAGAGCACTATGTACTAAAGCCCGCATACTCCACATTGTTCCAATTACAGTATTGAGAACATTTCCCGGGTTTGTTCCCACGCAACAATTAATTTATTCGGACAAATCTGTCGAGATTACCATCGACAAGGCTTCTCTTACAAAATTCGATCAAATTAACTAGATTAACATGTTAAAATTGACATTAGAATCTAATTAATTATCAAAATCTAGATTAATTAGCATTATGTGAAATTATGGATCGTAGCTTTTAATGATGTGTGAATTGCGAACGGTAGCAAAATTTAGTAATTTAAATGTGTATGTCTGAGGAGAAGAGCAGTAGAGGCCCAGTAGTTAGTACTTCTGTGCCGTAGGTCGTGGGGTCGGACCCAGGCAGGTAATGTTCCGTGACACCACGCCTGTAATCCCCGAAGGCTTAAGTAGAGGTGTACCTAATAGGACACCCACATTATGCCTGTTATATTTTAAATCCCATGTAATAGGGGACGAGCCTAATGCCATCAACCAGGCACAAATCAGACTCCGTAAGTGCTACTGAGAAATTCCTGATGGAAAAACTCAAAAACACTGCCCAAACCAGTAATCCAACCCAGGACGAGGACAGTCATAAGCGGGACTGCTGAGCATGAAGCTTAGCAGTCCCGCTTGCGACTTGATCTTGATTAATTTATTTCTCCGCCACACTGCTCTCAAAACAGTTAAGAAAAACATCGTGAATCGTGAATATTAAAAGACATGTGTCAGCCATCATCATCCCGCGTTGGTCCCGCGTGGTTGCACTCTCTCTCATAGAGAGGATGCAGCTCATGATGCTGGTGATGTCATGTCCCGGCAGTAGAAACTTTATAGGTTAAATAATCATCATATAAGCTGATATGTGTCTGATTGAAAGTCACGTTGAGATTAACTACCAAGGTACATGCATGATATACTTTAACGCTGCTCAAATAACCAGCAGTCTAATTGCGTAACACTCACAATAGCTACTGCTTTCATTTTGTCGGCTGAGAAAGGTAATTTATTAGGCAGTCTGGGATTTGCGAACTTCACAAATTGAATATGAGGAAACTAGATAACCGTTCTCAAAACGATGAAGAACAACACCATCAGGAGATTTTATGTCCTAAAACTAAAAATTCAAAGACATGTGACATCTATCAACCCGCACTAGGCCTGCGACGTGGATTATTACCCCCACGAGGGAGGTTTGTGTCCCAGCTGTAGGAATATTATAGGCTGATTATGCTACGCTTATGCTATCTGACCTATTTGGTGTTTTTTGGTCGAGTGGTCGCAAGCGCGACTGCTGAGCATGAGGTACTGGGTTTGATTCCCGGGTCGGGCAAAGTGTTATTGGGTTTCTATTAAAACTAACGGGATATTTACCATGTTTAACATGGTAAATATCCCGTTAGTATTAATAGAAATGTTAGCGACCATGATAGTTTAAAATCTTGTTATTGGGTTTTTCCATCAGGAATCTCTCAGTAGCAGCCACGGAGTCTGGATTTGTGCCCGGTTGAAGGCAATAGGTTCGCCCCCTATTACATGGGACTTAAAAACATAACTAGCGAAATGTGGGTGTGTAGGTACACTGGGCCCAAGTATTTGGTTTACAGTTTAAATGTGTGAGTGAAGTCATAGTTATGCACACAAACACAAAATTAAATTAACTTGACTTGCTGTACGAGCCGGTAATATTCATACAGCCGCTCATTATTATTGTGTGAGTAAACATATTGTACCCTACACGGGGTTTATTTTTTTTATCTTTACGCTTGTCGGGTAATCTAGTAAAAATAATATAAACGAGTTTACAATAAAGCCCAACATTTTATACTAACTTAACATGGTAACCATAGCCGATTGGTGTAAGCGCTTGCGTTAGCTAGTGATCTAACCTCGACGACGCGAGTTCGAACCCAACTGAGGAATTATTTTTGATACTTTTTACTTTTTGTTTTTTAATAAATTTATTTTGTGGCCAATAAAATTACTCAAGCAAAAAGTAAAAAGTAACTAAATATAACCAATGAAATAATTTGATTTTTTTATTAGATAAACATTGCTATTGTTTGCTTAGCTTATCGCTTGGGTCATTCGCAAATTATCCGTCTCGTTTCTTCCAATATGTTCCTTTCTTATATTGGTTGTTTTATGGTTCAATTTGGTGGGGGCTGTATGTTAGAAAAAAAAACTTGTGTGGCGATACAATGATTTAATACACTGTTGTTTACCTGTTTTTTTGACAAATACAAAGTTTTTTATTGGTATCTATGGATTGACGTAAATAATTTGTCAAAGTAGGTAGGTATATAAATTGAATCAAAGTAAAATTAGAGGTGAAGTGAATCAACATGTTAGATAGTAAGAAATTATGTCAACTTCTAATCGCATAACAATAACATCACTTCACCATACTTTCAATAATTTACGAGTTGTGGTTTTAAAAAAAAACGTTTTATACCTACCTACTTATTACTAAGTTTTGTATTTGTTCTAATTTGCTTAACAAATATGAACATTATTTGCATAAAAATAAGATTCATATTCGTCTACTAATTAAAATAAATTCGACCAATAATGAGTCGGCAATCCTTCGTTTTCTATTACTCCTTGTAACCTTCTGCTCATGAGATCTCACAGTTTGTAAGCACACTTTTATGCGGGTGGACAAGAAGGGATCAGCCTTGTGCCTTGCCACGATGTCGTAGTGTCGAGTCGATGAATTTGCCTTTGGTTTTGGCCTAAGATGTTCTACGTCTCCAAAATACGCATATCGGCGGACCCATAACTGCACGGTTCTCCCCTGTGGATAAAAACAGTATTTATAATACTTATAATAATAGCTAATATTATAATAAATAAACACTATATTTTTATACTATATATACACTATGTTTATTCAATATACTTATATATACCTAATTAATATTACTTATAATAATAAAATACATAATAATGAATATGTATAGGAAAGAAATAAAGGAAATACATAAATATAAGATAAACACTGACATTAGCAAACATTATAATCTATTTTTATTTACGTTATTCAAAGGCTTTTCTTTAATCTGTCTAAAGGCTAGATCAAGCTAATTTTAGACCAAGCTAATTTTATCATAATCATCATACGATTACAAATTAAAAAAAAGAAACTATAATAATTCAGTTATGATAATATATTATTATAACTATGGTAGGTATTGCACTTAAGTTACATTAATTATTTATTCCTAGTAAACATCCCTTTCAATGTTTACTAGGAATAAAGAGAATAGAGGAGTTAGTTAAAGTGAAGTAGGTATAATATCAACGTAATATCTAACTGTTACTCACCGATATCATTAAGCGCCTTGTAATTTCACTTCATCTCATCGATACGCTAATCGATAACAATTCAAATTGAGTCAGCCCAAAATTTGGCGACGAGTTTGGCTCTTTCAGTAGCGTCCTGTGATGCATTTCACAGGAGCAAACAACAGAACAGGCAGGACACGATATAAAGTGTCCCATCGTTTGTTAGGCAGCACCACATTTACACTCACAATTTCACATAATATAGATACGTTTTGCTCATCCAAAACAACGATTTCCACCTCTTTGAACATTGATAAATGTTGCATGGTTGGATCCACAGAAATAAAACCACACACATGCTCAAGAGTAGTAATCAATAAACTCAGTAATGCAAATACTCGTAGATTGACAAGTAAGAATGCTCATTTTTTATAAATGAAGGTGTTTGAAAACAATATTTTTAAATTGTCGGTAGTTGTTGTCTAAACAGTCAAAATCAAATAGCCTGAGAGTTCAATGTTTGTCTCAAACGTTGGAATTGTTATAAATTCTACTTTAAGTAATGTTTTAACAAAATAATGAATACAAAAAGAAAAATAATATACTATTGCACGCATGATTTGAACTTACGACTTCTCGTTCAGTGACCAAAGACGATAGCCATTGTACCAGGATTGCTATATTAACATCATGCAAAATATTATATCTCCTTCAGCATCATAAGTGAATGATGACTATATATTGGTATATGGTAATTGATGTGCCACACGCACACTAATAAAAACTGAGCTCGCTCGTTTTATTTTGTGTTTGTGTGCATAACTATGACTTCACCCACACATATAAACTGTAAACCAAATACTTGGGCCCAGTGTACACCTCTTCCTAACTCTTCGGGGATTACAGGCGTTGTGTTATGTTGGGAAATGTATAAAAACTCCTAGCTCCAAGGCTCGAAGACAACTAACATGTCCTGCCACTATGTGACCCACCTAATGTTCTAAAGAAGTTCAATTGCCTTTAAAACAGCGAGCTGATTAAACAAATAAATTTTCCGCACTCTCTGTCCAACAGACCAAGTCATTCAAATTCAGCCACTAACTCTTCGCAATAGACATTACTGACAGGCCTCTAAGTTATGTGGGTTCAATTAATGCCTTCTCATGATCAATTACTCCACAAAGTAATACAGTATGTATACGTTTCCTAATGTTACCTTCGCGTTGAGAAAAATGCCGTGATGCAATGTCGCACTAAGATGTCCACATTACGTATGTGGAGCAAAACGTACGGACTTCCAGCTGTAGCTGGTGGTCGGTGGTACAAGGTATAAGAAAAAACAATTTTGACGGCACAGTTGGCGCAGTGGCTGAACGATTGGCTGCTGCTCTGTGTGTTACGAATTAAATCCCCGGACGGAACAAATATTTGTATGACCTACAGGTAGTTGTTCCGAGTCTGGCTATTTGTATGTGTGTTTAAATGTTTATAAACGCACCCACGGTACAAGAGAAATTCCTGGTGTGTGGCAACGTTTTTTTTTTTAACAAAAGTCATTTGATGTTCTTCTCGTTGGTGGTGATAGATTTATCTTTAGACGATCGTTTACAGCATTCTACTATCCCATTGTCAGTTTCTGTATCTACTTCTTTTATGAAAAAGAAATAATCGTCCCTCTTATCGAGCTTCCAATAGAGTTCCTACATCAGATACAAAATACAAAGACTTATTATGCAGGCTTTCTTGCTGATAAATACTTGAGGTTTGTGATCATGTATCATATGGTGGACAAGTCAATCTACTTTTGCACATCCATGCTTAACAAACAAACTAATCTACATATACAATTCAAAATTATGCTGCATGCATGGTGTGTGATCCAAAGAATCAGATTAAAGAACAAAAAAATATTAAAAAAAACATAAGTACAGGCAGTACAAGGTATCAAATCGCTTTTCTCTCGTAACATATACCACGCACCCGCTCATAAACGCAAGCCTTACAATAATTTGATACTGAATCATTATAATTACGAAAGTCATTATGCCCCACATAGCATAGAGGGCGTTCCGTGCGCTGATACTAAAATATTTCTGTTTTATTTCATTATGGACGGAATTAATATAGACTTTGTGTACTGTTAGAAATTTTTAATTTTTATTTTATATTGAGATTGTATTCGGTTGTAAAAGTCACTCAAAACAATTTTGTAATTCTAAAACCTTACTAGGTTCATGTCTAAACCAAGAGCGATTGATTGTGTTCATTAACAACATCACGCCTGTAATCCCCGAAGGGTTAGACAGAGATGTACCTTATAGTTAGTGGAAATGTGGTTTATTATAAAATTTGAATTTTACAAACAAATATTGTTTAGAAACTAGATGAGCTCGATGTTTCCTATCCGGTTACTCTGAGAAGAAATACCGAAACAAACTAAGAGGACACCAGTGGCGAAGGTTCCATACAACTCGATTCCTACCGGCTTCTCTTTGAAAACAGGCACCATCAGTATTCCATAGACGAATAATAAAATCACATTGAAGATATGTACTCCGGCTTACCTCTTAAAAAAATTGACCCTTCGCTACTGGAGGACACAGTGTCGTTTTAAAGTCCAGACGTTATGTTGGTCCAGTCATATGAGAACCATGCTGATTAGCTGCGGTCATGCGGTCTGTAAGATAAATTATAAGGATCAAGCATAACTAGATTTCAATTTAGAACCTGCTTTACTTTTAAAAGGAGATGAGTAAGTGACCTTTTATAACAAGTTGTGTATTGCACAAAAATGTTCAAGTTTTAATTTCAATAGGTTTACATTTCACAACTATGTATGTATGTATGTACTATCTAAAATTTTAACCATTTTGAAAGTAGCCAGTTAAATTTTATTCTCGGGATTTTTCAAGGAAAAAGATTACTTGATAAAACCGCAACCGCAACTTTGTTACAGGCTTCAATATTTATTTAGTAAAAAAAAAGATTGAAGATGCTTTTAAATTCGATTGCGTAGTGTAGCATGACCGAGTGCTCTCATCAATTTAAAGTGACACCAAAAGTTGTCCCTCGTTCTTCGAAGTGTGGGCCTAGCACGAGCGCGAACGCACCACGGAGTCAACGAAACGAAATGTTAATAAACATATGAATATAAAATTAAAAGTCTCATTTTACACGTAATATTTATTTGATTAGAACACTACATTAATATCAATACTAATTATTGTTTCAAATAATGGCAGTCAAATTGGTCGTAAGTCCACCAGTTTTTTTTTTTTTTAAATATTTGAAACAGTTGTGAATCGTGTTCATTTGTTTTCGATGATGAGTTGGAACAGTGACGAGAGTCGGGCATAAGTACTCATTAAAACACCAAAGTAATTAATCAAAGTTATTTCTATATTTTTGCCAAAGATTTGCTACATCTCTCAGACTTTATTTTCAGCTGAAAGAAGTCGCTGGAGACTGACCTACGGCGAGTAGGGGACTTCTTGTAGCTAGTAATATTAGAGATAAATTACGCCCCGATTCCATTAAAAAATAACCACCAACATGTAAACCAAAATATTATAGGATAGTTGTAGTTTGACTCAATTGAAATCCAGTTTATGTTAAATCAAATCAAATCAAATCAAATCTTTTATTTGTGATACATGGGTAACATGCAGGTGTTCATTACATAATTATATAATATGTTCATTCCATGATCTGCCACTTGGGCATACAAATTATTAAATAAAATATTGAAAATATGAGTTATGTTACGTTTACTTGATTTCGAACTGTAGTTCATTCATGGGATAAATTAATAGTCACGCATACTGCGTCTAAGAGTGTCTGACATAAGAATCTTCAGAAGCGGCACGGTCATTAGCAAGCGCACGATTGGTTCATTCAAGATATTAACCTGTGTGACGTCACTGACATTGTTTGACCTTCTGATAACGGTATCTGTGTGATCAACATGATTGTGATCTCATAACTTAGTGTCATGTGAAAGGGCTTGTCTTTAGTGGGTACCGTGTTAAGTTCTTACAGTAGGCCGCGCGACAGTGGCATCATAACCAGTATAAGCTGGCCTTTTATTTTATTGTAAATCATGTGGGGTTCCAATAAACCGCTAAGCCAGCTCAAGGTTAAAGTGGTCCTATTGACCTACGAGCTACTGAAAATTGCTGTTTTTCGGTTTGTATTGAGTCTGTTTCCAACATGTGTAGCGAAGGCCTAATAGGGATGTTTCCTGAAAAAATCTAATTAGTCCGTCAAATAGATTTCAAAAAATATTTGGACACAATTTTTTTCTTTTTTCACGAAAACTAAAAATGAAGACGATACAGGGCGTCGAAAACTCGTGTGACGTCATACTTGTGAGTTTAGTGTACTGATTTTTTACCGAAAAGTGACGTCACTGGCCCCTACTTATGATCTTTGATGCGTTTTATCTTCGTTATTTTTTATTGATTTGATAAAACAAAAAATATGTATCCAATATTTTTTGATAATCTAACTGACGGACTAAATAGAATATTTTTTTTTTACACAGGAAATATCTCTATTGCAAGCTTCTTAAAAAACAAAAAAAAATAGCACAGGTACTATTATAACCCCGAGAATATATTACACTATCGAGCCCTAAGATATAGACTATGGGCTCACTGACAACAGACCCACCTACTTAAGCTAACTGCAGGTAATATTCTAAGCCACTTATGACATCTGAACTGGTGTCTATACTGTGTCTGTTTATAGATAGAAACTATTTTCTACGTCTATTGTGAAGATTTCTTCATTTATATGCGGATAATACTTTAATAAGTACTTATAAACTACGAATAACCCAATTTCTTCATGAAATTTTGACATTTGAAACTCGCTCCAAACAATGAGCAATTTGACTTACATAATTCTTTCACTTGGAAATATTGCCAAATTGTGTCTCTCAAACGTTCATGCACTTTTATATGCTGCTCTTTTATCAAATTGATAGACAACTTGCCTCTTTTGCCATACATTGAAACATGAACTCACGCTTTTTCCCTTGGAGGCTGGCAGGAACAATAGAACGCCACCAGTTACGATCTTTTTTTCATACTCACGTTCATAAATCTAATGTAAAGCTAGCCTCGTTCTTCAAATTATCCTAATTTCTAAAAGTGCCACAAGTAATCTCTTATTAAGGTGAAAGCTCATAGCCTGTTTAAGGAAATTTCGAAAGGCCTAGTTGACGCTTCCCGTGACCCAAGGGCTGGCTTTTACTTTGGCCATACAACGTGGCAGCGTCGCCAGTCTCTTGGGCACATTACCAGCTGACAGCGTTGAGGAGGATTTTTTTGATGCCTTTTTATAGTTTGTTGTGTATTTTAGGTTATTTAATAGTTTTTATTTAATTTAGATTAATAACTTAACAACTAATGCGTGATGATTTAACTTAAATACGAGGTGAATGAATGATTGAACTAATTTAATGTTGAAAATGTTAATATGGTATTAAATGAACTTAGAGGGATGTATTAATGATTTTAATTCTGTTTATACATACGAATTACTGCTGCAAATTATATTTTTTTAAACATACAGCCTGAAAAACGATCAAATTGCTAAAAACGTAATTAAATTTGAATTTCGCGGCCTACCCTGGCGCTTCTAACTTACGACGATAAAAAATTATTAAAAAGAAAATAAAATATTATTACGATGCGCTAAACAATATCTATGGCCTATTGGTATTACAGGAGCGACTACTCCAAATTGAACAAGCCCCTTTAAATAAAGAGAAAAAATCTATGGCCTATATAACCAATCCGTAGGTGCAGCGGAAGAAATGTAAAGAAAATAAGCTTAACCAAACAAGAAATGCGCATCTAGGCAGGCTCATTTTTCCCATTATTTTTCTTCAGATACGTCCGTTTTACTAACAACGACAGTCTGTAGCATGTCTGTGAATTGTGCATGCGATTACAAAATAAATCATAACACGATCGGTTATCCGATAAAATATGAGGGAATTCCTGTTTACCGTGATGAATCACGTTAAATTACACATTATGATGAAAGTCGTGAGTTCGTAACCGATTTGACAAACTTCATTAAACGAAAAAAACCGCACATCCAAGTATGTAGGCGGTAATTCGTCAAACTGGGCAAAAAGAGTACATTAAGATAATAACCTCCATTGTGCAATTGCCAGTAATTCAATGAGCGACATTTAAAAGGGTATTTTTTTCAATTTCACACCAAACTGAGGAGCAATGAGACAGTTAACATCTGTCTTTCACATGCCATTGCAATTTTAACCTTATGCAAACGAGATAAGAGTGATATGATGTATTATCGTGAAATGCAAGCATAATTTTTGACTTAAGCATGCGAATTGGGTTAGGTGTGCAATATATCTGCATAATCGTACTGTTATGCATGTTTCAACTTTTTTAGTGCTTTTTTTTCATGGTTAGTTTATTGCAATAGATTACTTAAGGATTACATTACGCTAGTAATATTACTTTTAGTTTTAACGGCTGCCCTAGAATAAAAATGTAATGTGTTTAGCATACAGAAACAAAAATGTCTTTTTATACTTTACTTACCTACTATCTCTTCAATTCATGCCTCTATTTTTTTCTTATTTTGGCTTATTTTAATATTTCTAACCGTTACTTAATTAATTTTTGCACAAAACGTTTATTAGCAAAAGCAGACAGCCGAATCTCGGGTGTTTAAAGAATTTCCAAAGGAGATGGCCAATTTACTTATACAACCCAGCCTAGCATCTAAAAATTAATGTACATTAATGAATTTTGCTTTATTTCGAAGGTAGTATGCTCTACAATTAACTGTAAAAGTTACATAATCCACAGACTTCAGGTTTCTTAGAAATTAATAAAAACATGTCTTGAACAAGACTGATGATTATGTGTACTGTGAGCATAGTGGGACAGTAATGGAATGATCAAGTACCTAGGACATTCATATTTGGATAGATAAAAGGATAGTTAAGTGACATAAAAGATTGTAGTGTTTAAATAAAAACAAACATTAAATAACTTTTGAATGAAATATTTAATATTCAAAAATTCTAACGAAAATATCGTCTAAAAATGATGCTGGTGGAGTAATATGTGTCTGATGTCTAGCCCAGCCTAAATACCAGATCATTGTCATCACGTGGCAACAACACCCTACCGTCCTATTACCGACCAAGCAGTTGCAATAGTAACCCAAAATAGATTCTAGTGGGCAGTTGCTACTGGGCTCAACATCAAACAAAATATATGTGTAATAAATCCTTTGGCTTGTAAGCCTAGACTTTATACGCCCCCTTAATAAATAGGGTCTATTCCCACCTATATGTAGGACAAACTCCTAGGAATTATCCAGTTCTGGACATACTTCCACCTCATAAACTCCATTTTGTCTGATGTGTTCACCGTAATATGATCGTGCTTGTTTGACTTGGTAAGGCCCTAATGCGAATAACAACAACTGATTATAAGAAAATATTGGAAGGTAGGTTACCGTCAATTCTCGTGAACATAATTCTTCTCCTATTTAAATTAAATTCGTTCACAAACTGCCCTAGATGATTTGGTACATCCATGAACCGTAACGCCCTTTGAATAATCTGTTCACAATTAGGACTATCTATGAGACAAGGATGGAATTTATTTAAAATAGCTGCTGCTATTTTAAAATCAATCATTAAATGAGTAGCAGCTAAATTAAAAAACCGTTGCCTAAACAATTTAAAATCTCTCTTAAACCTACCATTGACAACTTCGACTACCCATCTGCAAAGTGTTACCCTTCTGCTTTTATTAGCCTGGGAATAGGATAATTGAGTTTCCTACCATTGACGGCGGGTGTCAACTGTCAAACCTGTCATGCATGTCGTTTCGTTACACGACGTGTTACAAGAAAAAGTTACTTAAAACAACAATGTTTCATAGCATTTGAGTAATTTACAAAATATACTTTTTTTTATTATGATTACGATAGAGAATAATCGGTCAGTCATTTTACAGTTCAAATATTTTTTTTATTTATATCTGATGGAACATGAATGTTTTGGGTTTACAGGGAATGGAACGTTTATCCAAAATGGTGCGCTATCTCAATACACCGGAAACGCAGAACAACTATTTATGTTTAAATATTTATTCTGAACTTGTACGAAAATATAAATAGTTTTATAATTTTTATTTCTTTTTTTATTTATTTATAATTAGACGTCTACTAATGTACATGCTACTGAGTAACTAGGCTGAAACTGGCCATGTCCTTTTCATTTCAAAATTCACAAAATCAGCTGTCAAGCAAACAAAAAGTATAAAACTAAAGAGGTTGAACTAAATTTTAAATAAATAATAAAAAAGGTTTTATTACTAAAAACGGTAAACACTAGCTGATTTGCTTGAAAAACTCGCGAGAAAAGTCGTTTAGTTGAAAGAAGAAAGATAATTTAAAAAATTAAACATAAATGGCATCTTCGATTATTTTGACAGATAATGGCCAGTTACAAAGTTAATAATGTAAAACAGGGAAATTGTAAAAAAAAATATCGGGTACACAATAAGGGGTTTTGGTAATTTTCTAGAAAATCAAGTTAAATACAGTGCTACAAGGATCTTTAGGCGCTTGAACGACTCAGGGCATAGTTGTTTGAAAAATGTTGTGAAGTTGCATTGAAAAATGGTGGCGTTGGTTCCGATTTTATCCTCCAAAAATCCTTAAGTTAATAAAAAAACTTTTGATTACATTAATACAAAAACCTTCTTAGTAAATTGCAAAATTCATTCAATTTATGCAAACAGCTTCATTTTTCAAACTCCAAATCCACTTAGTACGAATTAACGCCTCTTTCACGCGAAACTTATGTAAATCCTGTCCATAAATTAATTAAAACAATAACATTACCATAAACAAATCCGTTGTGAATGTGTTAATCGTCTGATGCCTTTTCCTTATGAACGGTGCTACACATTCGAGTTCAGTTTAGTGTAGTGATTTACTTAATAATGGAATAGGGCTGCCAAAGGTGTGTACTAAGTTGAGCTTTGATGTGCACAACTGCACATTTACAGACTTGCCTTACACTATAAACAGATTTCAATATGAACAGAAACTTTTAATAAAAAATATGCTTGCGTTTGACTGGCCTGATGTGAAGCGATGATGGGGAAGGATGGATCAAGCTTGCCTAGAAGAAACCAGTTGACTCGAACTTTGAACAGATCCAGATTATAATGATCAGGGAACAGCAGTGAATTCCACAGACTGGCGGTCAGCACAGTAGGTGTGGAAGCCATAGCCTGTGGAACTTCAACCATATAACGGTGATGCGTCGCCGTATCTCTGCTCGTCCGATAATGGATTACATAAACAAATAATAATTCATGAAACACTAAAGAAATTTCTAGTATTGAGTTCCAGTGTGGCTTACACTACTGCATATTAAAATATTCTTCCCTGTGTTGTGTCAAGTTGAATCTGCGTGAGACTTGGAGTAATCCCCGCCATAGCTGAAAACTGACCACGTTGACGTGGTTCTTCTATAATGGTTTTATTGAATTCACTTATTCGTAGCAACCCTGCTAATAATGAATGAATCACATGTTAACAGTTCATGTGAAGGCTCATGTTTGCATATTAATTGGATTTAAGCGTCGAAGAATTAGCGTATCAGTTTGTGCACAACGTGTGAACAATTTATTTCATAACTAGCTTATTCCCGCGGCTTCGCCCGCGTAGAGTTCGGGAATTGCCCACGGGATCTTACTTCGGGGATAATAAGTAATCTATGTATGTATAGTACATACATAGATAAAAAAAGTTTCACAGAAAATTTAACACCCCAGTTCACCCTCTTAGGGGTTGAATTTCGAAAAATCCTTGCTTATTCCTTGTCTACATTATAAAGGGAACCTCTGCGCAAAATTTCAGCTATCTAGGTCCAAGGGTTTGGGCTGGGCGTTGATGAGTCAGTCAGACAGTCAGGACTTTTCTTTTTTTATTTAAATAGATATAGTAAACGCTTTGTACTTTATAGTAAAAAAAATTCGTTAAATTATCATTACAATCTCAATCAATCTTATAGCTAGTGGCACGGTGGGATATATTGAATCAATCTTTACGTGATTATAACTTTATTATGAAATATCAAAAATATAAAAAAAAACATAATTGATTAAATTATCCAGAAAACCGGTTAAGCAATGTAGAGGCTACCTTTGAAAAACAAAATTTTTTAAACGAAATCACTACTACCAGGATAAATTATGTATTATAACAAAATATTAAATATTCTATGTATAATATGTTATTTGGAATTAAAATATAACTTTGCCACACTGTACAAATGGTAGTAAAACATCTGGTGTTATATTTCGGGTAGAGTGGGCGCGGACCCAGTTATAACAGGTTAATGAATAGGGAATTAAATTATTATTATTCAAAGTTACGGCAGCTTTAACATCATTTTCAATTTCAACTTTAAAATTAACTGCTTTGGTGTGGTTGGCTCAGTCGTTGTAGTATCTGGTGTGGTTGGCTCAGTCGTTGTAGTGCCTGGTGGGGTTGGCTCAGGCGTTGTAGTATCTGGTGTGGTTGGCTCAGTCGTTGTAGTATCTGGTGTGGTTGGCTCAGTCGTTGTAGTGCCTGGTGGGGTTGGCTCAGGCGTTGGAGTCTCTGGTGTGGCATCTGGTGTGGTTGGCTCAGGGGTTGGAATCTCAGGTATCGTTGTTGGCTCTGGCGTAGATGGCTCTGGTTTAGTTGGCTCGAGGCTCGTTGTAGGCTCTGGCGTGGATGGTCCGTCGTCGTAGAGTCGGCAATATATTTCATTCATACCAGGCGGTATGTAACGAAATGAATCGACCAAAACAATGGAATTTGGCGACGTCACGCCTACAATGCTTATCTGAAACAAAGAATGTTGTAATGTAGGACCGCCTATGTACCATGACTGTTCATACAGTTTAAATAAATAAATATTGCTAATACTCACGTAGCCTTGGTAAGTGCCTTCGCGGGTCAAGGTTATCTTCATAGTGTGCCATCCGCTCACGAAGTCTGGGTCATTGGCGGCATTACCAACACCTCCTAAATATGCTTCTTGGGGTGGGCCTTCCAAACCTAAGGCGTAGACTATAATTTGATTTGAGGGTTTAGCTTCCATATAAATGTTGACTTCTATTGTACCACCTTGGTGCATAGTAAAAATGAATGATGACACACAACTTTGATCAGAATAGGTAGCGGGCGTAATGAAGGTAGTACTTTGGTCATTTTTATCACTCAAGTCAATATTACTGTATTTGCCCTCAAGCCAAAATTCCAAGGGGCCACAAATCCTAGAATTCCACTCATGTGTCAACCATTCATTGAAATTTTGCTCAAATGTGTATCTCACACAAAGATCACTGACTGCGTGAGACGCGAAAATAAATAATATTAACACTTTGCGAATCATTTCGTTTCGTCACAAGGAACAGTTATGGCTGTAGAAACAAAATTTCTTCTATTTATATGTCATATTATATTTTAATCGAATAGATATATTAGGTACCTATTTAATATGGGCACTGATAAGATAGCTCTTTAAATGTATGACATGGAATCGCCCGATTGCGTCTGTCTGTCTATGTATCTGTATACTATTTGATGCACCTTAGAACAAAATGTTTACTAACAAGTCGAGCGCCAAAAGTTACAGGTAGTGGGCTTTTTGATCTCAGCAAAAAAAAAATCAACTAAATAACAAAGGCTTAACGTGCTTACACGGAGAGACCTACTACCTACTGTCCAAAATATTGTTTTCTATCTTTAGATATTTGGGTTGTGGGAAAGTCTTACGAACGTACCTCGTCCTTTTATGTTATATAGATGATCAACATCAGCATAACAGTTAACCTTTTACGTCTCCACTGCTTGGATACGGGCCATTCCTCGGTGCGAGGGAGTGCGCTGTAATCCACCACGCTGCTCTTGCCTACGTTGGTAGTTGGTGATGGGGTCTTTGAAGGTTGAATTTTGAATGCCTGTATGCGGGTTCGTCATATTTAGCGATGGTAGATACCAACGGTTTTAAATAAACAAGGCGTGGCGTGGCGTGGCGTGGCGTAGTGTGGCGTGGCGTGGCGTGGCGTGGCGTAGTGTGGCGTGGCGTGGCGTGGTTTACAGTTTAGGAGCTAGACAGTTTTATGTTTTACAAATAAATAAGAACCACTTAGGATCGTGCCAGGTTAAGCAGCGATTGCCTAGGTCGGTCCGTGGATAGGTGACCATCTACCGAGCCGATAATTAGCCGTTTATTTACCGAGTTTCCCGGCTGTCATTTGGAGATATTTGACAATCGTTCCAGGTAGTGTTGCGAAAGTCTGACAACCAGTCACTAAGGGGTATCGCATTACCGAGTACTTACTGGGTTGTGGAGGTCAGATAGGCAGTCGCTCCATGTAAAATACTGATATTAAGCTAAATCTGGCTAGACTGAAAGTCGACTTCAACAAGGATGGGAAAAGGATAGGTAGATGATGACGATGTTCCGGGAATCCCAGTATTTTGTTTCGTGTTTTAGTATACTCGTATTTCAATTTCTAGAAATGTAAGTTGATTGACTTTTTATCAGATAAACAACTAATAAATCCACTTAATCGCGGTGACTGTACTAAATCTGTATAAATCTAATAGGATTATAATAATAACGGCAATAAAATGGTATTATTATCCAAGTAGATAAATAATTATCAAAGTACTACCCAGAATGTGCTTGAGTTGAGGAATGTTGTTGGCAGCAATTTATTATGCAGACAAATATTCACTAATACTCGTTATTTGGTTTATTTCATCCAAAATCATTGCGTTTTCTTTCATTTGACTTTTTATAATATGTACTGATAAATCAGAGCACATCTACCGTGAAAATGGTTTTGTGCGGCATAGTTCATAAGTAAGGACTTTTATAAACTTTGTTTTGTTAAAACATAAATAAATAAATAATTATAATAAATCTTTTCAGTTATCACACAACACCCATGCTTTTCATTTCAATGCAAGGAGAACGACGGGATCCAATGTTTTTCAAGAAGGTCAATGTAGTCATCATCTGTCTAGTCTTTTCCCAACTATGTTATGGTCGGCTTTAAGTCTAACTGGATGCAGCTTAATACCAGTATTATCTATACTTATTTGACCTCGACAACCACGTTGGTCACGGGTAATACGATACCACTTGGTAAGACCGGTGGTCAGATTTTCGGGCCATAGACTACCTGTTACGACTGTCATAGATCTACAATTGACAGCCGGGACCAACGGTTCAACGTGCTTTCCGAGACACGGAGGAAAGTCGGTATGTATGATGCGCACCCATCAGACCGTCCCGTTCGGCTTTTTTAGTATTTAGCAACGAGCTCCTCTATAATAGCTACTCCATATACAGTTATTTTTTTCTTAAAAAACTATTTAGTCCATACCGAAATCTAATGAGAGCACGCTTCTGTACTTAAGTGGCTGGCTATATTCTACGTGGCTCGGTCACAAGTAGCCATGCTCCTGCGTCTTGCTCCTTGATACACATCTTAGCTAACGACATAAGGTACCGTGCATGTGAAAATGGGAAATTGGGGACGTAGGGGAGATGCGGGGATTATGTCATAAGGGGACGTAGGGAGTGTACTGCAGTGTCATTATTAAAACAAATAACGATCGCATAGCCACGAGTTTCTTGTAAATAGGACTTGGGCTTCATTTGTTTTACTCGGCGTTCTTTTCAGGCTTTCGATAAGGAGATAATAATGTTTTAAGATTAACAGTTAAACTAAAGTTCAGTGCTACCAAAAATTAAGGGCTCACACGGAGACGAGTCGCGAGCAGCATGACGTCACGCGGTGCGTCGCACGTTTTTTACCGTTTACGGAGAGGTGACGCATGCAGCGGCCAACGTTATCATATGCGCAAACACAAAAATATGGCAATCTACGATGTTGTTTACGAAGATACGGGGCGTAGGACTTCCCAATTGAAAAGTAAAATACCTACTTGTTAATTTGAACAAAATTTGAACGATAACGTAAACTAAACAGTTGCGTATTTTACGTTATCGTACAAATTTGTCTGACCTCGACAACCCCGTGTTCTGTAAAGTTCCTCTTTTCATTTCGAACCATTATTTAGTACAGAAATAATACTCTTACCTTATTAATAATGTAAAAGCACATTAACTCATTACAAAAATAACTAACACCAGTTAAACCAACCATGCAACCCGAACCATTAAGTTATAACGATATAACGAGATATTAATAAAAACAGGTGCACTGTAAAACGAGAACCAAATTATTTACGATTATGCCCGCGGCTTCGCCCGCGTGGAGTTCGGGAATTGACCACGAGATCTTACTTCTGGGATAATAAGTAATCTATATATGTATAGTACAAACATATATTTATATATATCTGATGCACATGTCTCATAATTTTAATTGAAGAGTGTATACACCAATTTTCGAGTAAATCGACCCAGAAAATATTAAGTTTCACAGAATATTCAACCTCTTAGGGGTTGAACTTCGAAAAATCCTTTCTTACTCTTTGTCTACATTATAAAGGGAACCTCTATGCAAAATTTCAGCTTTCTAGGTCCAAAGATTTGGGCTGGGCGTTGATGAGTCAGTCAGTCAGTCAGTCAGTCAGTCAGGACTTTTCTTTTTATTTATATAGATTATAGTTTCTTCTGTTTGCATGGTTAGAAACAGTTAACCTTAATAGATCTGACTTGATTGTTAATCTTTAATTTATTGATTTGTTTATAAATTAACTAATTATATTGTTTCGTTAAAATTTTAATATAATAATTGGCAGAAATCGTTTTGCATACTATAAATATTTTCACAATAAATAAAATATAAAGTTTTGTAGAAGTTTTAGTATTTTTATATACCAATTAGTATTTTACGATATTGAATTGCTATCAATCTACAGTTAGTTAAAGTAAATTCTAAACCAAATCTAAAATCCAGTTTAATTATAACTGAGTAATCCGAACCGTAACTCAGTTCCAACAGATCTTGTAAGTTATTGATTTCCTACATTTTACAGGAAATCTAAAGTACTATTATTACATTTCGCACCAGAGGCAACGAAATGATTACATAACCCACAGCTGTCATTATTGTAAAGTTCACAGTGACAAAGTACAAGGAAGTCTATGTTGGTGACTTTGCAGTTCAATATAACACATAAATATAACATAACATCACGCCTGTAATCCCTGAAGGGTTTGGTAGAGGTGTACCTAATAGTACACCCAGTTTTCGCCAGTTCTGTTTTTCTCATGTAATTGGGGACGACCATTTTACCATCAACCGAGCACGAATCCAGACTACATGGCTGCTACTGAGAAATTCCTGATGGAAAAACCCAGTAACACTGCCCGACCCGGGAATCGAACTACTAGACCAACGAGGCATTTCAAATAATAATAATAATGGAATAACCATTGTATCTAATCTAGCTATCGGCTGTATGTTGATGCTTGTATTGTGTTTTGTATTTGTTTTCACCTTATTCCAAGAATTCGGGTAAATACTCGCGATTTAACGTAAACACGAATTGCGTTCTGAACATGACTTATCTACGTAATACGAGTATAACTAGTATGAGCATAATCATTTTATTATTGCCAGTTCATGTTGGATATAGTTTTCGGCAGTTTTACATCACATACATGTATCACGCTTGTAATCCCACGAGTTAAACAGAGACTACCTCATTGTACACTCAGATTTCGCCAGCTTTTTTTCAGTCCCATGTAATAGGAGGCGAGCCTAAGCCTATTGTCATCATCTGAGCTCAAACCCAGTCTACGGCCTGCTACTGAGTATTACCTACTGGGGGATAACCAGCACAGTAATCTCATTTCACTGTCACTAGATAGCTTTTTCTTCAATTAATACATACCAAAGAGCATTGCGTAAGTCCTCGAATACCAGATACTTTAATATATTTAAAAATATTCTAATATATGTCAGCACTAAATGCGTAAAATTACTTAAAAAATATCGCAACACTAGATTTTGAAAATGTCAAAAACGTAGAACTACTATTTACTACGTTTTGGCCGAGATTTAAATATTTTTGATGAATTAAATTATTTTTAATACGCAGCACAAGATCAAATAAAGGCCTAACCTAACCTAACCTAAACTTTGCACAATGGGTTTCATTCACGAATATCGTAGTAAACCGAACGGTTATGAACCTTATGGGGTTAAGTAACAGTTCACTGTACCAAGGTAAGATTTTCAATGGCATGTAGGTTCATTCTTGGTTTATCTAATCTTTCTGTCTCTCTCGTGTAGTTAGTGCCTAACCTGGTGACAGAGTTTTTATGCCGCCCACGTAAAGCCAAGTCAGAGGCCGACTTGGCTTTACATGCCGTCGAGAAATATCTCTCAGACATGCTGGTTTCCTCACGATGTTTTCCTTCACCAAAGCAAGTGATAATTATACAATACGCCCATGAATCCGAAAAACCAGAGGTGCGTGTCTTGTTCGAACTTGAGACCTATGAATTGAAAGTCTGACGGTCACACCACTAGGCTATCTCTGCTTGTTATCTTACTAATTCAGCCTATCACAGCACACTGCTGCAGGGCATTGATCTCTTCCAATCGACACCCGGTCCTTTGTCTTCCACATTCCGTCTGCCCCAACCACCATCCACCTTCTGTTCAGCCCTTATTAAATAAAGACAAGGGAGAAATCGTGAGATAAGTGGAGGCAATCTTGAACTGGTATAGTTGCAATCTGGTGTAGCCAATATGCAGCTAGCAAGAACTGTGTTCATTGGTGGCTGTTGTTTGTGTTCAGGTTTTTTTTCTACGGGGCAGTGAACCAATCAATAGCGTTTCGATGGCAACCCAAGTTCAGTCACGCCAGAATATGACCATGACTTTGATGCCTTTAGTAGCGATGAGCGCTACGACGCGATGACTGCCTCGTTTAGTCTAGTAGTCGCAAGCGCGACTACTGAGTAGGAAGTCCTGGGTTCGATTCGGCAAAGTGCTATTGAGTTTTTCCATCATCTCAGTAGCAGTTACGCAGTCTGGATTTGTGCCCGGTTGATGACAATAGGCTCGCCCCCTATTACACGGGACTTAAACGTAACTGGCGAAATGTTGTGGTAGTATTAGGTACACTCCTGCCTAATCCTTCGGGGATTGTAGTCGTGATGTTATGAGTGCCACTGAATACACCAAACTCGTTCCTGTAACGAGCGAAAAGACACGCAGGTCCCGATATTAACTATGTCATCTTTTGTGGAACAGCATCATATTAACAGTCTACAAAGTCTGTATAAATCTCTACTCGATCGGGTTTACCTTGCTTCAACCCGAAGTTTTTTAAAGACTGACCAAAGGCTGATTAGTTTACTATTGCTAGATCATACAAAATTTTATTTGACTCCACATTGGTATGTAGAAAAGAAGACGTAGGTATGTACTGATACTGATACTGTTAGCCTGTGTCATCCCACTGCTAGACAAAGGCCTCTCTCCATGACTTCCAAGTTCTTCGATCCAGGGCCAATGTGGACCACTGGTTGTTAGTTTTGTCTAGCTCGTCCCGCCGTCTCCTGCGAGGTCTAACGCGTCGCCTTCTGGCTGTGTCAGGGCTCCACATCGTGGTTAATTTGGCCCACAGCTCGTCGGGCATGTGGTAGAAAACGTAGGTATGTGCTTACTTTCTAAATGTTCCGGTCGGAATAAAGACTTAAATTAAATATTAAATTATCTAACCGCAAAGCCGCTTACGATTAGTTTCAGTTTTAAAAGATTAGCTACAGCTCTATAATTGATTGATTTTATACAATTTTTGATTAATTGGTATGATACTGTTCAAATAGTGAGATTTATCGCCAAATGTTGAATCCAGTCTCAAGTAGAGTAGAATAACGTTTTCTCAAAAATATTTATGACAGCCATAAACATACTTAATTTAGAAAAATAATTTAATAATAATGTCGTAGATGACCATTAAAACTCATTGCAGAATTGTAGCTTCTATTTTGGTAGACACGATGTGAATTTAATCTTACAAGTGAAACATCCAAAATCAAGCTAGTCAAGTTTTTCAGGAACAAGCCTTTTGATAGGAATCAGCACTATGCCGAACAAATTAATGATCTCAAAGTTAATATCATTATTTGGTTTATCTCCTTAGCTATAATTGAGTTTTGGAGGTCAGACAGGCAGTCGCTCAATGTAAAATACTGGTATTCAGCTGAATCCTGTTAGACTAGGCTGTTGATGGTGTCCACTGCTGGCCTCATCTCTATAAGAGGGAGTGGTTGGTTGCCACAGTCATATCTTAATTTTTTTGGTTCTAGAATATGCCAGTTTCCTCATGATGTTTTCCTTCACCGTTTTGAGAGCAGTGGTGATGAAATAATTAGTGGTTTATCCTCTCTCTCAATGTTCAGCCATCACCACTTACCAGTTGCCTACAAGAATATTTGCAACATAAACCTTCTAGTGAAAAAAAAACCAGCTAGGGTGTCTCAACATGAACAACAAAATGAAAAAAAAATGTAACTCATACATTTTTTGTTTCTTCATGTCGTAACAGCTTGCGTCAGGCCGCCGTTATAATAATGTATCAAGTGTTAAGCACACACATTAATAAATTATTGCACACACACACACACACATTGTGGGTTTGCACAACTGTACAGTCATGTGCGAAAAGATGTAAACTATATCTCTCGAAGTTCGGTCAAACTGGTACGAACAAATTACAGACGCGGCTGCGGACTCTGACAGATAATTTATTGAAGTATTGTACACTGACAGTGTTCAGTTTTCGCAGTTGGCCCAGTATCCTTCAATACAGATATTACCGTTAAATAAAATTAAACAAATTCTTGTGAAGTAGGTAGCGATATTGTCTTTGGAGATGTCATAATTATATAAATATTATCACATTGCACGAATTTGCTCCTAGTCCAGCGGTTAGTTGGAGGTGTACCCCAAAGGGTTATGTTATATTTCAACAAATTTACTCGTTACTTACACGCTACGCAACGCTATAAAAATCAAAATTCTTTCTCGTAGTTGCAAGGAATTTTGATTTTTACAAATTTCATATATATTTCTCTACGTGACTGTACAACTAGTAATAAATTATATAGGCATACAGTTTTGGTTTTATTTTGTCTGTGACGCCTTTCACGTTAGCATGTAGGTAATGGCGAAGACAAAAGTATTTATTATACGGTAGGCTGTTCGTGACGGGTGATGAAGTTTTAAATGCAGTATTTTCTTTTAAACAGTGACTATTATTTTTTCTTAACAAACAGAAAATTGAACTCACAAACGTAGGGATTTTATCTGTTGTAAAGAAATTTGAAGGGTTTCAAAATAACTTTGAGAAAATGCTAATTAAATTAAATCTACATAGTTTATTTAAATCTACTCAAAATCTGCTTATTTTTATAGGATTATAGTCATTATCAGTTGAAATGGCATCTATTTTCGAAATATGGAATAGGTACTTCACTTGTCAAAACCTCACAAATGCAAGACTGCATAATAATATCATAAGGTGAACGTCTTTTAATTTTTTTTTTGATAAAACCACAGGCGTGACTGATTGAATTGTATAATGTCGATATTATAAATTAGTTTCACGTTTTCCTCAAATCACTACTTGGAGTCACAAATGTGGCGCGAGCAATGTATGAGATGTGATGACTCTCAAATGTTTTTTAAAACAAGAATTCTTGAAATGAAAGTAGATCTTCGAGTGTTAGCGTGATAGCGAGATATTATTATGACAAGTACGTACTAAGGAGCTCGTTTTTAGTTTATTGCGTGTTTTTTTATTATTTTTTTGCATTTCCTAACTTGCATATAGTTAAGTAGCTAGGCAATTAATACGTCACACCGTTATTAGAAGGGATTGTGTGCGTATTAGTGTAAAACCTTAAAGTTCAAAATTAGTGTGCTAAACGAAAACCGAGCCTGTAAAAATACACAAGTACACAAACAAATCGAGACTTGCTACGCGCTACGCGGCTACAAGGCTACGAACTTCTCCTCTCGTAGCACTACGAACTTTTTGTTCTTACGTCTGTTTTTTTGTATCAACCTTGAATGACCCTATGAAAAGGCAAAGACCTCCCCCATATTCTTTCAGGTACTTTTGATGATGACCTGGAGTCGCATCACGAAGTATATGTTTCGAGATGGCGCAGGTAAAAATACGAGCTTTTAAGCAAAAATAGTATCATCATGAAGCCAGATAGTTATGGGCATGACAGCATAAAATCCATAAAACGTACATTAAAGGACGTTGCCAAGTGTTAATAATATTTTAATATGACCCTACACTACAAATGTACATTAAAAAAAAGTCAGTGGTACCTCAATTACCGTACGTCAGTTGAGTCTGTGACCCAAAAAACTACTATTTTGAACTTTAAGCATGTATAATCTTTGGTAAGCCAATCATACAGACTATCAGACAGCTACGCCCTCTGGCGGTGTCGTAAAGAACTATTAAATTGTATAGAATCCACAGTCTATACTTTCTAAACCTCGAGCTGACGATAACTTGATACCAAATTAATGTTTACGTGCACTTTGCGTAGATGGCGCTGTCTAGAATGTTACTGTTATGGGGTTAGACAGAATACTAAGTTTAATGACTTTAGAGTACCGTAGTAATGAAAATATTAATGAAGTTAAAAAATTATACCGGGAATTCCAGCTATCCCATACCGAAGAAGATACTAAAAATACAACTAAAATCACGCCTGATTATAACTGATAACTATAATTTATATACATTTTAATCTCCTTTATTTATTTTCTTTACATATAATTTACATTTTTAAATAATCCTATGCAAAGTAATATGAAAAAAAAAAACATAAAATAGTACCCCGCTGGCATCGGGACCTATTAATAATTATATTATTAAGGCAGATCAATTATTCGGCGAGCAAAAGAATAACATCGAAATGAAAAGAAAAAAAAATGTAGACAGCCAGACATACAGGTGATCGCAATATTCGGCGACAAAACTCAATCTACGATCAATTTGATCCAGTATTTCCATTTGTGCTGACAATAAGATATTTATGACACGTCTTTACCAATGTTTCGAACTCTCATATCTCAAATTCATAAAAGTACTCTTCAATAAAATTCTTTCGTGAAATCCTTCAACTCCTGCTCCAGTTTCGCTGCACATAAAACCTTACTTATGTTTACTTTATCACGTTGCACTACCGACCTCTTTCGCAATGAAAACAACGAATTAAAGCTTTTCCCATGTAACTTGCAAATACCCACTACACTGGCGGACAATGTGAGGCACACACTATAATTTTTGCACACTACTACCAATTACGGTTGCATTCTGTCAACTCATTGAGCAATGTGGTTTGTGGCTGATTCTAGTTTGATACGAGTAATTAAAGTTGGTTTTCGTTTCCTTGTTTGTAGTTTGTAGATAAGTTATAAGCTTGTAGAAATTAGATCATAATTTGTTTCGTGGTCTTGTTATTTCAAAACTGTTTGCAGTTAAAGTGGCTAGGTAGATTGAGTACTGGACCTAAATTAGTGGGACTTACATAAATGTAATAGGTATACTTGTACTTATTATACTTTATTAAACAAAGAAAGGTTTTAATAATAAGAAAAGTTAAAAAAATACTTCAAATAAATAGTTTTGGACAATACCTCTTTTTATTAATAATTAAATAATTATCCTTCACTAATCGAGATATCTAATTAAGACCCTAATTAATATTCAAATGTAATTATCAAATATTTTGTTATTCTATTGTGCGCAAGTTTTTTCTTCCTCGTGTGTACTAATGCGTGTGAGCACGTTAGTAACAATAGGACAAAGAATTCTTTGTGCCGTGTAGTAACGTTTTAATACATATGTACATATACACGAAACTGTTGAAGTTAGATGTGCAATGGCTGAGAAACTGTGTATTTTGTGTGACTTAATGGTTCTTATATTGTTGTCTGCATCGATAAGAGAATACGTGGAAAATAAAAGAGTGGTCGGTTATTTTGGCACGTAATGTATATTTACAAATGCAGTAGTATGTCGTTCTTGCTCATCCACCAACTCGTAGTGGGCCGGGTGGACCCAACTGGACCTGCATGAAGGGCTGAGGCTAAATCCCTGCCACAGAGAGGTAGCCTGTGTCCAGCAGTGGGAACGTTTATACTGATGATGCTTTATGATGTTATGAGCGTGTATTTCTTGTAAAGGAAACGCTTTCCATGTTGACCTATTAATAAAAGAATAATACAGGGCAACCAAGACTTTGAAAAAAGGTTGAACAGCCACTTAAATGCCTATACATATTGTCATGAAAGAATTAATCTAACTCTGTTGAATTTGTGGTACGGTTCTATGATTTGCAACACACCTTAGCTAGCCGAATCAAATATAAAAGAATACCATAAACATATTCCATAACTCAAACATGCACTTGACCGAATTAAGAAGCGTGTCAAAACTTTAGAAGTACATACAATACAAGGTCAGTAAATAAATATAAAATGGGCGGGTTACTCCACTTTTGTTCACCTTAACCATCTTACGTAAATGCGATTCTCACGTAACTACATAACTAACCACGATTACTGGCGACTTGAGAAAAGAAGTCTATACAAAATTATGTTAATAAGTTGTAAGGCAAAAGTTGTAAGGCTGGAACAATGACTGAATGGTTAGCTTCTGCGCTGTGAATTGTGGGTTTGATTCCAACTTCAATTAATATTTGTCCGAAATCCGGTGCATGTAGTGGTCTGGGTATGTTCAGGTAATGAATGAGATTTGTGTCTATATACGCACATACAAAACAATAAATCTGCGTCTGGTTAATTGTTTTATGATTTTTGAATATGTATTACGCGCAGCTTTCGGTCATGAATCAAAGTCTCATTTAAAATCAATTAAAGATTTCTTACAAAACAGTGCATCTTGAATACAGCATCTTACCTATCTTATTTATCTGTCATAATTATATTCTATGCAATAATCTTATTACCTTAGGCTTTTCAGTTCACCGGTTCAGTAAGTCGGTTCATAGTGAAAAAAGAGTTTCATCATCTTCTATATTTAACAACTTAAACGGTAAACTAACGGTTAAAAATAAAATTATATTAAAATGGTATATTAGAGCAACTGCTTGGCCTTTGCCATTCCAAATAAATATACCACTTTTTGCTATAAAAAATCTCAAGTCCAAACTTATTTATGTTCATTCTTTAATAATAGCAGTAATTCTTGCAAATAAAATAAAATATTATTAAAGAATCGAGTGGACGTAAGTGAAGGTCAGCCTTTATGATTGTTTAGTTACACCTGATACTGCGTTTATTCATTTCCTTAATCGATCGACTATTTCCTTAAAAAAAAAAAAGGCCTGTGATTTTGGAGGTCGGATTTGTAAAATGTGTTTTTTTTTTGTTAACGGGAAACTGTTGGTGGCCAATGTTTTTTTTTACTTGTACAGCCATTGACGTGTTGTCTTTGTCTTTTTCAATGTGTTTTAATTGATTTTTTTTGTAATTCAAACTTTTTTTTTTTTCTTTTATTGTGACCAATTTCATATTAAACATAAAAACTGAGAAAATACTTTCTTAATCTTGTAATGATCTTTGTAAGTTGTAGGTTGTTGGGTAATTCAAACAAACTGAATAATTATTAATTATTTAATTTTTTCATACTTTTTTACATTCATCTTAACCTAAAATGGTAACCTTTATATCACTACGTACACGTACGCTCATACATGCAAAACATGTTTACATATAAATATACAAAAATGAAGTGGTTTCTTTTTGCTGGTGTCCCGGCCATAACTAGACGAGATTATAAATAATATTTCAATGATCGCTTGGCGGATGAAAACTTTTTATATTAAAGCTAGTATTATTCTAATGGCTGTAGTAGGAGCCTCCAAAGCTCAAGTGGCTGGAGTGGTCGTGGTCGTGCTCGCTGACCAGCACTGGGACCTTGACGGGGACGGGGTAGGGCCTCTCGACAGCCACAGGGATATGCTTCTCGACATGGACGGGGTACGGCCTGTCGACGGGCACCTTCACGGGGTAGGGCACGGGCTTCTCTACTGCGTAGGGCACGTGCTTGTAGACGGGGTAGGGCTCAGGCACGGGCACCTTCACGGGAACAGGGTAAGGCCTGTCTACGTTCACGGGGTAAGGCCTGTCGACGGGGACATGAACGGGTACTGGCACTGGCTTCTCAACGGGGTAAGCGACCGGGACGGGCTTCTCAACGGGGTAGGGAGCAGGTACGTGTACGGGGTAGGGCCTGTCAACGGGCACCTTCACGGGGTAACCGACGTGTTTAATCACGGGGTAAGGCTGGGGGTAGGGAACCTTCACTTCAACCGGGTATGGCACGTGTTTCTCCACGGGGTAGGGTTGGGGCACTGGCACCTTGACGGGGTAGGGGATGTGTTTCTCAACGGGGTAGGGCTGAGGGACAAGGACCTTCACGGGGTAGGGCCTGTCGACGGGAACGTGGACGGGGTAAGGTACCTTCTTCTCAACCGGGTAAGGCGCAGGCACATGGACTGGGACTTTGACGTACTCTTTCACGTGATAAGGCACGTGTTTGATGACCTCGTAGGGCTGTGGTACGGGCACCTTCACGGGGTAAGGCACGGGTCTATCCACCGGGTAGGGGACGTGTTTCTCGACGGGCACGGCGTAAGGGACGCCTTTCACGAGGGTGATGGTCCTGGTGGTGTCGGAGTGAGAGTGCTGTCCGAGGTCGTAGGACCCGTAGCCGTTGTAGGCGTGGTCATCGACGAAGTTGTATGCTCCGCCGAGCCCGTGGCCGCTGCCGATGTAGCCGACGTCTAGCCCATGGATGCCGTATCCATAGCCGAGGTTCAAGAGTCCACGTTTGTCCAACTTCTTGTCCAATGGCTCCGCTTTCTTTTCTGTCGTCTTCTTCTCGCTGGCAGCTGCGGCTGCTACCAGCAGGAAAACTAAGCAGAACTGGAACAAATTAAATAATTGTTAGGACTTGAATGAGAAGATTTTATCCAAATACTGCGGTTTCAGTAATACAAACTCCTATACACGACCATGTGGCTTTCATGAAAATAACGATGTCATCAATCAAATAGATGTTTAGCCTGCAATTAGTCGTTATGTAATTATTATTCTGTAATTATTGTGCCATTGCATTATGTCAATTAACGACTATATGCTTGCTCAAGTGTGGAGAGGAATTTGATGAAAAACTGAGGAAGCCGATTCAACAGCGCAGTTGACTAAAAATATCAATGTCGTAGAAAACATGAGCCGATGGAAACATACAGAAAATTAAGGAGTACGGGCACGCATTTAATTAAATAAATCTTTTTCATTTGTAGCCGAGAGATATACGAAAATATAAATTAATGATCATGTGATGATGAGAAAAATTCCGATTCACTTTTAACCGGAACGAATCAAGTTTCGTTGACATTTGAACTAGATTTATCTATTTCAATGTCAAGAATATTATATAATTTGGATTTAAAATAAAATACTAATCCTATATTATGTTTAAAAAACCTAGAAGTTTCAACTCAAATGTCGGTATTTTTATAAAAACAGTCCATATCTAAAGAACTAGTTCGTAAATAGATGCATAAAAAGCCTATTAAATCAATCAAATGACTTAATGCTGTACAACGGTTCCAAAATATGCCTTATTAAGTCATAATCGTTGTAATCGAACTAGAAGCATCGATGCAAATCGTGTCAATATACGACTGTTATATAACGAGAGTTTAACGTATCGTTAAATATTCACTACAATATTGCAAATAGGTAAATCAAGGTTGTGCAACCGTTCTTGCAACCAGGTGACATGGAAATGACTATCATCAATAACTTGTATTGCTATATCTGTGTAACTGATATATTTATGAAGATTTTATGGGACCATAAAACTCCGAATCACATTCAAACTGAATAATTTCCATCACAAAGGACTCTGTAAACTTTCTATTAAATGTACTAGAAAAGTAGGAACACATTGGATCATAAATTATTCCTTTGTTAAAATCTCTATCTTTATGCCTACATGTATGATTATACCATGCAAATTAATTCACAAAACTAAGCCTATTCAAACTCATTGCATAAGTAAACTTTCGAACAAGTGAACAGAACTTTAATCTGAGCTTTGTTAAACCATCATCATCAATTAAGGTCGGTATTATTACTTCACAAAACATGTGGTTAGTAGCTTTTGTTTGAACGGTTTGCAAAATACCCGGATAATATCAGAATTGATGAGACATATCACCCAGATTTTATTTCCCGATTGTCCAATGGACAATTGAAAGTTACGTGGCAAAGGTGACCTTGGTGTATTTTGACTAAAAACTGTGAAGTCACCTTTTTGTGTTAAAAATAATTTAAGTACCTAAATCTCAAGTATTTTAATAAAGTCTTAACAAGAATGAGGATATACATAATTTTAGTCGAAAAAACTAGTACCCAATAGCCTAGTATTACCAAACCAGCTTCGTTAAGACAGTTAACACTGCCGTCTATGTCTACAATCCCATAGCAATTTATAAATACACATTTCCCTTCTAACATTCTAATTCCAACTGTTCAACAAAAAACATACAAATCAACCAACAAGTTAAGAAATATCCCTCTAAACCCGTACATCTATTTGCAATAGTCATTTAAATAATATCACGCTAGATACCAAACGGCTCGGTAACTGCTCTATAATCGTCGGTCACAAATCGCTAAGTTAAACCTCTGTGGTGCAATCAGCCTGCATTGAGCATTCTTTGTTCAAAATTTTTCCCAGCATTTTTGTTTTTCTTCGTGCAATGTTTAAAAGAGATTAATCTGACCTTGCATTGTTTCCAATTTTGAATTGTAACGAATTTTCTAGAGGCATTCATAGAAATTGTGTTGAATCTTTAATGTCACTATAAGAAGCGTATTAAAATGATTGTATCGCGTAAATGAAGCTTTAAAGTTAAACGAAAAGCAACTATTTCCATAACTGTCTCACGGTAAACTGTCGAAGTAAGGCACTGTTCATTGCCACATATTTAACGAAACAAATACCTTAACTACCAGATCTATTTACTTACACATCTACTATTACAAAACCGAGCAGTTGTCGAGAACATATCATTACCACGACATAATTCGCAACGTACACGAACGCGTCACTGTACGTAACTGTCTGATTAAATCTTTCTTTATTCGATAAAAGTATCACGAGCACTGTAACCGCAGTTTGAAACGCATCTTTGTGATTGTGACGTCACTTTTGACAGCATCTTACGCTTGCTAACTCGTAAAACTGACCTCTTTGGCACGTGGTACCAGTAAAACATTATTTGTATGTAAACGGCACGTTTTTATGACTATTAGATTTCTTTTTTGTTTTGTCATTTGAGTAATACGCGCGACACAGATTTGGCAGATGTGTAATGAATTCTTTCGCCACCATCACTGAAAACGGTTATAAGATCGATGTCCATAATTCGATTGAGATAGGTATACAGAAGCTATCGATAGTTGAGTAATTTTCGATTCTCAATACCAAAACAACACTTGAAAATTGGATCGCAAACATTTTCATTCGCATTGTTTTGACAGAAAAGATGCTAATCAGTAAGGAAAGAGAACGAGGTTGGTCGGCGATCGGGTTGCCTCGGCTAGTGACTCGTGGGATAATATTACTTCTATGGTGGTTTCGTAACTTAGGAAATGGGTCGCAGATACTTACCTAACTGCGACTTTTGCGATATGTTAATTTATGGTGTTCAGGAGTTTTATTAGCAAAGAGTTTACTTTTAGCGTCGTAGTATACCTGAACTGAGGATTTTTAAGCTCAAATTACTTTACCTACTTTTTACTCTAGCTCATTCTTCTGACAACACCAGTACATACTTACCCAGTAGTACCAGAAATAGCTGGGGTACTTATAAACGCATGGGTTGTACCATATCTTGCGTCAATATAATACCAAGAATTATTGCTACTACACATACATGGTCAAAGATCGCAAGCTGCTTGGTGAACTAATACAGAAAATGTGCCAGTTTTACTTTTCTTATGTAATAATGTAATACTACGGTTGTGAACATTGACCTGTGGATTATGACATGGACTTGTGCTCATCTTTAACATTAATCAAACTTGCGAGATAATGTGATGATAGTTTGTATATGGTGGAAGAAAATGTACGGTTAAGAAATTTGGGCGGGAACGCGACGGTATTTTGTATTTTTTACTTTTTTTTTTTGGTATTACTTTTCAATAACGAAAATGAAACCTGTGTAAGAATGAATTCAAAATATATCGTGCATGTTTATTTTGCTTTTATAAGTCTGGTTTTCTAATCAATGTAGATACTTAGAAGAAAGAAAGAAAGATCTCTCAAACTACCAATTCTCCGAGGTTTCAAACAAAAATAGATCTAAGAACCTGCCAGTTTAGGACTAATAATATAAACCTTTTATGGCAAACAGGCTTATACAGGAAACTATAAATATTATCGGCTTTACAATTCTGTTGGCGCTTGCCTTTGAATAAGTTATTTATATCATTACGTTTACTGAAACTGAGCCTAGAAATTGACACTCTATTCTAAGAGTAATTAAAATTAAATCAATTGATCAGGAAGCTTTTACTAGAGGCTATAATAGGTAGATTTAAATGAACTACATTCGAAAATCTGAATTATCTTAGAGTATTTAGTAGAATTTTCGAAAGCCTGTAGAAGAAAGACCAAAGCTCCGATGAAAATGCAAAAAAAATATGCGCGTTTTTATTTTAACACGCCAAAAATAAATAACTGTGTGTTTTCATAAATCACAAGCAGAATTTAGTTTACTCCAATCGTAAATTGTTTAACTTTAAAATGCTCAGTTTATTTGATGCTATCTTAAGTGTTACAATTAACATTGAAACGTTGTATTTAGCAGTCAATCTCTCAATGTAACAAGCCTGTTGTATTTTCTCACGGGTCGATTTACAAAACTATTGTTGCGTAAAAATTTTTGTCTTGATAAACTGGTGCCATGTTCTTTTCATTATTTTATCTAAGAATCTGGTGTTGTTCTTTTATCAAACTTTTAAATAAAGAAGCTTCCAAGATTTTCCTTTGAATTTTCATTTTTCTTTTGTGCCAGTCTGTTTCTCTCATTACGTCTTGTTTATTTTTCTGCCTAGATGTTTTCTCGGGTGCCTTTATGCAATTCACGCATTAACTGGGCGTTGCATTGACTTATGCCTTCCTGGACTCTCTTCCTAGTTAAACTGGACTGAAACCTGTTAGTCTTGATCGAGAGTGAATTCTCTATTGTGACGTAATATACCATAGATTACTCATCAGCAATGCAAGCTATAATTTAGACTTCAACTTATAGTAGCTTGACGTTTCGAATTTTCATTGCCAGTGGGTCGATTGAGATCTTTTAGATTATTGTGAGTTTGGATTTCGATGATGGAAAAATAATTTGGTTTTAGATTAAAATCTTTTTAAAATTAGGCTGCTGAACGTTGCAGTAAATTACTATTGTCCGGTTTTATTATAATATAGATGGTTATAATTATTTCCAACGATTTGCGATTTTATGATACGTAATAATTGTTACAATTATCTCTTTACGAATCGCCATACTCGTAAATAATATGGATGAATTGATATTAAAATAACAGCAAAATGTTGACTTCAAAAAAGTGTGTCGGATCCCGTTTTCCACACGTAAATTCTGGTGATATTTGACGTAGAACCTGTTTCACCATTGTCCAAACAGAAATTAATTTGAACATTAATTTGGAGTCTAAGAAAATTCACTTTAATTTTGACCGTATAATGTATCAAACAATGGTATAACAGGCCCTACGAATCACTGTTTCACAAAACCACGGGACACACTGTTTCACTTTTTTGAAGTCATCACTTGCACTGCACTGCACTTCACACACTCACCGCTGTTTTCATAATGCCTCTTCAACGGTGGTTGGTGTCGGGAATCGAACTGGATACTGTGTTGAGTGTGTTGTGTGTTTTTATAGGTGGTTATTTGGCGATACTTTCGCCATTGCCCCCCTAGCGGGAATAGGCTGTTTTGTGTACGAGTCCTTCGTATTCGACTAGCCGTCGGACCGAAGACAGACGCGCCGCGCGTTCGGATTTAAAAAAAATAATTCAAATAATTCTTCGCTCTAATTACTTCATTTTTAAAAATTCAATAATACTCAATTCTTTTCTGAGATTCGATAATAATAATCGTTCCGTGTGTTCATGTCCTGAAATTCGAATTTTAGATCGCTGCATATTTTAGTTACGTGTATTTTGCAATTGCGTATCTTGAAGTAAATATTAGTGTTTCCGCTTGATATTTAATACTGGTCGGCATCCTGTTCAAAGATTACAACTTCGTCCGTAATAATTGTAATTTGCGTATGTCGGTAATAGTCTAGATCGTAAATTATTTCGATGTCTTCCAGTTCACTAGTAACGATGTTAGTTTAAATCCTTTTGTTTGTTCTACTTTTTGTTGATTAAGTCAACAAGGTGGACGACATCATACATATTTTTTTCATTGCTTTTGGCTTTTTGAATGAATGAATCAACAAGTTTTGAAATGCTTTTTGGATTTTATTAACATCATTTTTAAAAAGGAAGGTCATAACGACCACAATATTGCTTACCCTTACATAAAAGTCATTCATACTTTGTTGTACCTAAGTTCGATTCCCGGGGTAAGTCATTTTTTATGTATTGATCTATAAATAGGCCTACTATCTACAAGGCCTATTTGCCCCTTGTTACGTGACAGACATAATGAAATCAATTAGAATACAGTTTTATAGAAGCCAAGTTAAAACAAGTTCTAAAATGATTGCCTTCGATCAAACGATGGAGTAGGCAATTAAAATATTATGCAATGATTAAATCAGTGTTGTTAGTTCTTTCTCTCAAGGTGTGGTTAACTTTGAATCAATGTTTTAACTAACCGGTAAACTTTAACTTTCGTACTGTTGTTACATTTAATAACCTCCAACTTTTTTTTGAATTTGGTTAAATATTTATTTATTTATTTACTACCAACCATAGCAACATTACAGACCAAGTCCAATACGATGCTATAACACAGAATTAAACAACATAAACAATAAAATTACATTAAAAAAAATTATAATAGCTATAGTTAAAACATCAATACCCAAACATGACCAAGCTCACAGTTGGACACCCCCTTCAATTATTATTTGTGCCCTTTGAACAAATGTCGGCAGGTTTTGCCCAAATATATCTTCAGATACCGTTATAATATTCATAATACGTGCGGCTCGCGACATAGGGGTAAACAAAAATGGTAAATAAGAATGGTATATGGCTGTCTCCATTCCTACAGAACAGACAGAATGGGTAAATTAGATAAAGTTGGGAATAGCTTATCCTCAGCTTCAAATTTTGTGCGTTATCCAATAAACATGTGTTTTATAGAACATCTTCATCATCATCTACAGCCCGACTTCCCCCATTGCTGGGTATAAGCCTCTCTTTGCTTGCGCCAACCTCCACGCTCTTGTGCCAGCCTCAACCAGGATATGGACATGGCAACATAAAAAGTTTCAATTAGCTTGAAAGAGTGATTCGTAGAAGTAGTACAATAATATTTTGCTAGTTACGTTTAAAATCCCATCGACATGTACCTAAGAGAGGGCGAGTCTATTGCCACTAAACTTATAAAACGTAATGCTCACAACTATAGTTCGATAACTTAACCTTCACGACTTTTTTATCTTTTCATTAGAAATATATTCTTTAGAGTGTTAATTTGTTCTTCAGTTCGAAACCAACATTGTCACCTGTTTTATTAGGTATAGGAAATACCCCATCTAGTATTAAAACATTATTTATTTTTGACGCGTAAAAGTTTTTCACAACCAATTTGCACAATACATTTTTCTGGCAGATGAAATCTTGCATCTTACCAACATCGAAAACTTTTCTATGCACATGGGGGTTACTTAAAGCAGGAGTAATTCCAGTGTGCGAAAGAGACATGTCGTTTAGCGCCATCTCTTTCCCACTCTGCTATAAGACGTCATGGTTGGCCACCAGCATCCTAACCTAGAAATAGGTACTATCAACAACATTCATCGTTGACCACCTTCTCCGAGGTAAAAGGCCTTCTGTAAGGGGTACCTACTTAATGTAACCGTCTATAGGTATCTATTATGACAGATCCGTTGACATAATTATGCGTAAATAGGTAGCTTGTAGATAATACTGTTCAACCATGACCTGGATCGAATACTGATTCATTTATTCTAATTTCTTATATGCATTAGTTTGTTTTATAGGGCTTTAGTTTTATTGCGTTTTAAAAGATTTTTTATCTGTGCGTGTGATACGGAATCGTTTATAATTAAATATTCAAGCTAAACTAATTGGTTTAAGATATAGTGTGTTGTTAGCATATACATAGGTCAGGTGCATAGGATAGGTGCTAACTTGAGCATTATTTTACAGTATTTTTGAATCTGGAAGTATCAAACTCGTTTTCTATATATTGACATAACGAAGTTCATTAAAGATCAAGTTTAATCTTTGAATTACAAATTTAGGAAACCAGGATGTTTAGGTAAGCTCTCAATCAGCACTTTAGAGCGGAAAGGTTATTCTAATATTCATCAGCATTCATAATTAATTATGATTTAATCAATTAAATACATTTTTTTTATATAATCATCCATATTAACATTTATATTCGTGACTCTTCGGAATATTCTTAAACTGTCAAGTAAATCCATATATTTAGGTTATTATGTACATTGTTAAATACAAAACAAAATTAAATTACCTACACACATATGTACTACTGATATTTCTGACTTGAGAAACATCCGTCGCGATCCTAATGACCCGACCAGAGTCTGACCATAAAAGTTAAAAACGTGAAACATCATTACATTAAGTTTAATGACGAATTATATAACATGAAGAAACGTGCCTTTACGTGTTAACATTAACACTAGATTTTTCCTGTGGCGTTGCTCATGTGGATGCCGGGAGTTATCCCACGGAAACATTTTATCGGGATAAAAAGTATTCCATGTTCCAGGATATGGTCCATCCGAGTGCCTTTCATCCAAATCCTTTCAGCCGTAAAGGCCTAAAAAAGGAACAGATAGTCAGAGTCACTATCGTATTTATATTATTATGGTTTTTGTCATAAAATAATATTTACAGCAGGTACATAAGACAGGAAAGCTAATGCACTTGATTTACGCAATAGTACATAGGTATGATTATATTCCCATTGACTTATGATTATGACCTAAGACCATAGTGTGTGAATGTTCATGGTTTTCTACAACACCATAAGTAATAGAATGGAAATACAAGACAGGTTAAGATTATGGTCTTAAACCACCTTAAACTTAGGGTAAGGTGAAATAGGTAAAAAAGAAAAACTTATAGGTAGACTAGAAAATGCAGACATACATCTGGTGTTTCATAATAATGTATTGTTTTTACCATAATGATTTATAAACCCGATCAGTACCAGAGACAATTCTAATTGAAGATCATTGTGTGTATTTCTACAAAAGGTAAAAAATAATTGTTCCCTGTGTCAGTCGATAGATACTAATCTACTTTAAAATGAACCATGAATCGTAGAATCATAACAAATAACATAGTCCCAATAATCTATTGAAACCAATCAATATTATTTTCAGTACTCTTCTTTCAGTATCGCATGGTTAGTGTCTAACCTGGTGTCAGAGTTTTTATGCCGCTGGGCCTCTGACTTGGATTTACATGCCGGCGAGAAATATATCTCAGGCATGCTGGTTTCTTCTCGATGTTTTCGTTCCCCGATGCCAGTGATAATTATCCAATACGCACATTAATCCGAAAAATCAGAGGTGCGTGCCTTGGGTTCTAACTTGGAACCTATGACTTGGCAGTCCGACGATCACACCGCTAGGTTAACACTGCATTCAGTACTTTTATGAACTGAAAAATACAAAGACTGGTTTTCAGTGTTATGCCTAACTGCTTAAGTAAGTGTTACGTCAATCGATTTATCAACATAATTTGACTTAATTAGGTGACCATATCATACATAGTTGTTAATTACAAATTAATGACGCATTACTGACAGCACAAATGGCACGTGGATGGACAGCGGTAGTGGCGTGCCTAGTAACCAACAATAGCGCAAGCCCATGAGGCAAGCAGACGGTTTAGAAACCCTAACATCATGAAGAGTATTATGTTTGAGTAAGCCAAGCTTTTAGGCTTGTATGAAGGTACCGACACTACACGGTGATAACTTACGAGTTTGGGGTCGAGGGTTCGAACCTAGACAGGCGTGTTACATGGTCACAATCATGTTTTGAATGTCAATATGCTGGCTGGTACATACCAGCCAGCACTTTTTTTTGTGATTGACATATCGCAGTTCTACCTAGGAGGTTGGCTTCTGCTTAACCGGACTATCCTGTGGGTGCCTTGAGTGTAAGGCCTTCAGCCAGGGCAAAAAGCTTACAAACTAAGCTTCTACACGCTGAGGGCACCCGTACCAACCCGCACTGAGTCCACTCCCCCTTATACATATAGAGGAGGCCTGTGTTATGCCTGTGTCCCAGCTGTGGGAACATTACAGGCTGAATATGTTATGTTATGCAGCCATATCGTACGTAGCTGTTAAATACAAAAATAATGATTCATTACTCGCGAGAACTCAATTAAATTGCTATAAATCATAAAAACAATATGCGATAATTACACAGGAAACCTTTTTTTTATCGAGTACTTAACATTGAAAGGGTATCGAGTCCTTGCTTATACTAAAATGTGATAAAATCGCCACCTATGCGGATTTTAAAATCAATTTACATAACAATTATTGTTATCGATTTTCATTAATATAACACACGATCGTAATTACCGAAGGGTTAGCAGAGGCTCTGTATGATTCCCATATTGCGAACCTATTTCCGTCAACCGGGTACAATACCGGAGTCAGGGCTGTAACTGAGTAATTTGTTACAGAAAAATCCAAATACACTTTGCCCGACCTGGGAATCGAACCCAGTATCTCATGCTCAGCAGTGGCAATAGCGTCCACTAGACTAAAAAGGATTTTTGTAATCAATTCATAAATTGTATAACAGGATATCTCAATGTTGAGTCATACCGGAATTCAAATGCTATTTTCTATAAGGATATTTGCTAATAACATTTTAGGTATATACAGGATGTTAGGTCAAAATAAATCATATCTAATTCTCGATGTGCCTGCAATTTGATCAAATTATGTTATTAAACAATGTTGCTAATGCTATATTTCGTAGTGATACGACGTATTCAGGTTAGCACCTTAATAAATCATCAAGTAGTTGAGGAATCAAATAAACGTGACTGTTGAGGTTGTTTCGGTTATTTATAATAGTAATTATTTAGTTTCTAAAACCTAAGTGTCTACTAGTACTGTTAAATATGTAGTTTCATAACGTTATACGCTTTCAAAGCATTGGCTATTTTTCTGACAGCGAATTTCATTGGAATAACGTATTAAGCTTTTCAGTAGCTTATGCTAATCCTATACAATAATGACTTGGCCTGCACCGATATCGCTGATAGAATTGGTCCGACCCGAGAATCGAACCCAAGATCTCATTGGCATTAGTAGCGTTTGTAACTACTGCCCCAACAAGGTAGCCACCAAATTTGCAACACATTCGTTCCAAACCAAATTATTCGTATATTTTTTTATTGTTTACCTTAAAATCCATTTAACTCAAGAATTTGTTAATGTTATTGTAAACAATCGCTTATAAGGAAGTACGTTTCCAGTTTATCGTAATCAGTGCCGTATCTTGACCCAGAATTGAAATCGTGGTCATTTTGATACAATTTTTGACCTTTAAAACACTGCCAATGTACAGTCACTTCCCTTTTTAATAATAATAGTAATAAGTGGTAATATTATTACTATTAAAGCTAAATTGAAATCGTGTGTAGCCCTTAGATGTATAAAACCATTGGACGCTAAATTGGTTACGTGATAATATTTATATTAGAGTTACTAATCATCATCGAAATGGTGTATAATGACGACTTAACGTTGAATGGCCTTGTCGTTTCTGACAGAAGGGCATCAGTTTTTCTGTAAGAAGTCTAAATCTACAAAAGACATCCAGAGAACCAGACCAATCGCTGATCTCTGGAACTATCCTTGGGAACCCCAACGATGGTGAAATGCACCTACCCGTTTGTTCAACAACATTTATTTCAGAGATCTTTCAGAAGTTGTAAAGCAATAAAACCGACTTGTAAAATTCATTGAATAATGATCCTTATCAACACAAAGCAAACAATTACCAGTACCACTTAAAAGAAAATCGTATGCAATTCTAAATACGGTTTTAGACCGTTCCGCTCTCATTGAGTGGATAAAAATCAATCGATTTACATGCCACACAGTGTACACTCAAGTACATAAGTAAGTATCTATAATTATACTGAATATTGGAAAGGCTTTAGTCGATCAAGCGTGCAGTACAATCTTAATGTAGGCTAGGAGCTTGGGTCAACTGATTTTATGTTATCAATAATTATTATCGGATGTTATCAATAATTTTTTTGTCGGCTACCGTAATTTTTAAGAAAACTAAGTAGGTAACTATAATGAAAGATCATAATAAAGCCAGAAAAGGGCTAACTACTCAGACTTTAGAGGACGACTAATAGAGAAGTATTGCAGAGGAGCACATGCTACGCGGACCCGGGCCGAAGAAAACCTTGTTTAATAAGTCAAGTATATTATTAGCAAACCTAATTTTGAAGATGCATTTCCTAGAAAATGACGTCAATATAATTATCTGTATCATAAATTAAGGTACCAATCTTGAACTTAAAACTGATTAACATAAACAGATCATTTTAAGTTAAAAACATCAATTAATTAAATGTTAAAGTAGTAATAATGAGCATTGAATCGTATAGAATTTTGTAAATGTCAAGATACATGAAGATATAGGTAATAACAATTGATTTATATATGAATCTTTATGTTGCGCGTTAGATTTAATTACCTACTTGCTAATTGAAATAGCACATTATGTTTTATTGATTTAGCACTAAGCCATTACACATTTAATGCTTACCTAGATGAATATAAAATGTATTTATACAAATGGAACAATAGTTTTTTTGTATTATTTTGGTATTAAAAAACCTACAGCACACAATGAAGCCATCGTCCATCGGTAAAAAGATCCATGTATTGTCAACCCATACTTGACACAATAAAGACATAAATAGTATATTTGAATCACATAGACATATATCTACCTAATACCAATGAAAGTCAATGATGTAAACACTGCAACTGCAGCTCCGTGCCTATTCGCCGACCGGTTCCGGTCTCCAGCGACCTTGAACTCGAACGAATTCACCCTAAATCTGGTGCATTGAACGAGACGCCGGATTAAACGAGACAACATTGATTCTTTGTTTATTTTCGTTATTTATTTTTGTAGCGTGAACATTGTTGGTTTGAAATAGTTGCTATGTATTTATTGTCATTTAATAGGCTGTGTATTGTTTGAAGAATGTTTGGCGATGATGATGAGGCTGCCGATAAACTTTTAATTGGAGTATATATTACAAAAATCGTGTAAAGGCAATCGCCATGCGTCATAGATAGGTTGGTGATAATTTTATCATAGTACTAGCGTCCCGCCCCGGCTTCGCACGGGTGCAATATACATATAAACCTTCCTCTTGAATCACTCTATCTATTACTGAAAACTGCATTAAAATCCGTTACGTAGTTTAAAAGATCTAAGCATACAAACAGCGGGAGCGACTTTGTTTTATACTACGTAAACATGACGAGTTGCTCTTTAGAAGTGAATCATAGAAACAGAAACAATCGCTGTAGATAAGCTTACAACAAGCTGATACACATTTCATGAAAAGCTTTTTCTGTATATCAGTACGTCTCACCTTCGAAAATTAAGCTACTTTTTACAAGAAATGCATGCTCTATTTCTTGACACTAATCAGTTCACAAATTATCATATATCGGGGTCAAACACTTGATACGACAGTATTAGTATTAAGTTCTCTATAAATTACTTTACCTGACATTCACCCAATTTCAGTAAGGTCGGGTTTTAAGTGTGAATTATGGACTGTCCAAATATAGATTGTAATAGATCAAAAGATAATTTGATTTGTCTTGTTTTTTTTTTTTTTTTTTTTTTTCCTTATTAGTAAGAACCAAGTTCTTACTAGTTAATTGCAATCTAGCCTAAGAAGACTAATAAGCAATTTAAATCTAACTTATTATGCTACGTTATAAATTATGTTAATGCTAAGAATAGTGTCCATAATTAGGTATGCACTTTTACACACGTTCGTAACACTTCCTTAGAGTCTGGTAAAATTGATAAAACACTTTGTTCATGTGTTATATAAATAGCACAACATTGTTACTATTATTGATTCACTTACACTACACTAATTCAAATGGTTTAGTTCTCTTTAGTCTACGCACTATGCCTGTGTTGTCTAACAGCTGGATTGCCTCAACATTCACGTGTCGATGGAGTCTGTGTTCGTGGGCTTCAGCAAATTTTTGTGTGATGGTGGTGACGAATTCCATGTCGAGGTCACGGTGGAGGTCATCGTTTCTTATGTACCAGGGTGCATTTACAGCAGCCCTGAGTACTTTATTTTGGAACTGTTGAATTATTTTGACGTTGGTTGGCTTAGTACAGCCCCAAAGTTGGATACCATACGTCCAAATTGGCATCAGAATATGCTTGTATATTATCAACTTATTATGTATTGATAAACAGGATTTCCTTCCCAGTAACCAATACAAACGTTTATAACGAATATCGAGTTCCTGTTTTTTCTTTTTGATATGGGCTTTCCAACGCAGCTTGGCGTCGAGAGTTATGCCAAGGTATTTGGCTGTATTAGCATAAGGTATTTGCATACCATTTATGTAGAGTGGGTGGTAGTCACTGTGTTTGTTTGTGAAGTTAATGTGAACTGATTTTGACTCATTCAGATTGATCTTCCACTTTTGTGTCCAGTCGTAAACTTTGTTCACAGCTAGTTGAACTTTCTCTACTGCTTCTCTGTGGCTTGATCCGGTGGCCATAATAGCAGTATCATCTGCAAAGGTCGCTATGGTGCTGTTTTCCAGCTCTGGGATGTCACAAGTGTATAACAAGTACAAAATTGGGCCAAGCACACTTCCTTGAGGCACCCCAGCTTTTATGGTTTTTAGCTCGGAATATGCGTCCTCTTGGCGTATTCTAAACATTCTTTTAGTTAAATACGACTCTAGGATATCTACAAATTCTGGTAGCATGCGTCTGAGCTTAAATATGAGACCCTCATGCCAAACTTTGTCAAAAGCTTGCGCGACGTCTAAGAACACGGTAGCACAGACTTCTTTATTTTCTAGCGTTTTTTCAATAACATTAGTTATTCTATGTACCTGGTCTAACGTTGAGTGTTTTTCTCTGAAGCCAAACTGGTGATCTGGAACTAGGTTTTTATCTTCTATTACTGGTTTTATCCGTTTTAATAACAGTTTTTCAAATAACTTTGATAGTACGGGTAACAGAGAAATGGGTCTGTATGATGATGCTTCGTGGGGAGGTTTCCCAGGCTTCGCAATCATAATGACTTCAGCAACCTTCCATTTCTCAGGTACATATTTTAAGATAAATGAAGCATTTATTAGTTTGGTCAGCTTTACTATGGCTTTGCGTGGGAGGCGTTTTAGAATTTCCCCTGTGATGAGGTCGTAACCGGGAGACTTTTTTGAGCTAATGTTGTTTTGAATTTCTCTCATTACTTCCTTAGGAGTCACAAGCTTGATTCTTTGGTTTTGTGATAAATTTACACTCTCATGTATTTCTACAGAGCTTTCGTTGGGTTGAAAGGTTTCTTCTAAATGTTGAGCAAATCGGAACGCCTTTTGGTCATTGCTTATTGCCCATTTTCCGTTGCTATCTCTGATGGGCGGTATTTGTATAATCTGCCTTTTTAGATTTCTCGTTGCTTTCCAAAGTGAGTAATCCGTTGATTTGTCATTGGTAAGCTGAAGAAGGTTGGTATTCAGAGATTCATCCTCAAATTGTAGAATTTTTCTCTTTAGTCGTTTAGTTAGGTTATTTAGTGTTGTTTTATGTCTTGTTTGACTGTATGTTACAGTGTGAGAATAAACGCATAATAGAAGTCTTTTATTTACTTAAAAAAAAAAACTGAATAAAAGATACTGAAAACAAGCTTTACTTTATGTCTCTATTTTTGTAAAGTACTGATGGCCGTGGGCTAGTTCAGGAACTTTAAGAATATCTTTATATGTGCTGTTTGTATGACCAACCTAGTGGGTACAGGATGGTTTACTATGCGATAACCATCATCAAGCCACGATCGTCAAGTTACTTTTAGGCAAGCGTACGCCATCGTCGACTGCATCATCGCTTGACTTCGAATGAGATGCTTAGTCGTTATAATTGCGATCTTCAGCCTAAAATGTTCCTTTCTATGAGAAGTACACGACCACAATCCGCCACGCGAGACCAGTATGAAAAAGCTTGATATTTTTATTTAGAAAGGGCTATGAATGTATCTCATTAGAAAAATATGCTAGCAATGTTGACATCCATGAATGACTCACTCCGCATAGACATTTAAATCGGCTCTTACTCAACCACTTCCTACCAAATGGGGCTAAACATGTTCTCACACATCTCAATCACGCACAGCTTCCAACAAAATTATACTACTTCCCGTCAATTTATTAGTAACCTTTAAAGTAGCTTTGGGTTTAAAGCCTCGTATACATTGGGAAAGTTGCGCAACATTGTTGTAGCAAAATATTTTTGTGTCGCGTATTCCTTGCTTGAATTTAATCTGCTTACATTCTAAATACAAACCCATTTTTAAAAGCTCTATTTTTAAATATTGTTATGAAGAGTACATTTGTTTTACTTACAACTTTCTATTATTTTTCTATTTCTTTGTGTCGCTAAAAATATGCTTTTGCAACAGGGCGCATTGTAGGTACAGCACCCAGGCGTTTAATAAATTTGCCTTCCAATCACTAAATTGTTTGGCACATCGGGGTTAGGAAATACTGTTTTGTGGAGCATAAACTTTCAACCTCTCATTCTGTTCATATACGTTTGCAACATGTTTCCAGCAACACAAAATTACGTTGCTGCAACGTTAGAATGTTTGCTTGCTATGAATACAGAGCTTTAGAACGACCCACGAATAGAAAGGTTACATTCAAGTTCAAGATATAATCGGCTAACCTTGTGATTTGCCCTTAATAGAAGTTCAAATGTCATTGTTTGATTCTACTAAGTTGTGAACTTTGTTGACCTATTAGCTCTTAGTTACTGTTAAACGAGACCCATTTATTATTACATGGATGTATTAATTGTGACTCTGCGTGAGTCGTATGGCTTAACTTGCCTGTTAATGCATTATTTTGTAGAATGAAACCTATGCTATATACCCGAAAGGGATCAAGCATCTCAGCCAGACAAAAAGTCATATTTCAATTTCACATTTATCCAGTTAGATTAAATGTACGTAAGTAGTAAGAACTTGAAAACTGCGTTAAATGTCTGATGACTTGATTAACTATTGAAAAACAGAAAAAAGAAACGTAATATAACGTGTAATATTGTTTTCCTCTGCACAAGTTAATCTTTCACAAACACTATTAATTATAAATAAATAGTTCATCATAACAAAAGCAAAAAACAAGGAGTCAATTAAATTAGATTTAAAACAATTAGCTAGCAATTAGCTTTATTAAGAGAACAACTCATGCGCTCAAAACTGGGTCATATACCTACCTATGTATGTTCACATATTATACAATTAAGTTTGGGGCCTCGACTTGTAAGGCAAGTGTAATCATTGCAGAAGATGTATGGTGTATGTATATTTGTATAAGTTGCCAACACGTCACACGACTGTCGCGACACAAGTCATCGCTTCACGCAACAGCACATGAAAAGGGGTACATTGCACACGAAAATCTTTCAATTGTACGTATAGATCTACCGTCTACCTAATTTAAGAATATGTAACGCGATTTTTAACTAATGATTTCTGGAAAGAGTATATCATCATTGCTGATTGGCCCATTGGCCGTAACGACAATCAGCAATCATCAACAGGCCATTGCCTGATGGCTAAGAGCCACGACGATCATCTATCGAGGCTCTTACTGAGCGGTTGTATCAAGGGCCTGATTCAGAAGGCAGTAGTCTTCATAACGACTCGCATTCTGACGAGGTTACTGCCTCTGGAGCCCTAACCACCGGTAGCTTGGACCCTGCTTCCAACACCAGCGGAAACCTATTTTGTATGTTTTAAAAAAACATATAAAATAATGGGTATAAAGATGAATTCATGAAATAATCAAAACATTTATAATTCTTTTCCAAAAGACTTACAAATGTTGTCTTTGAAATTACTTAAAATGTGACCTTGTATTCAACCGGATTCGGTCTATTTAAAATATTTTTGAGTGTGAATCTGCGTGCAGACTATAAGGATGTTTTTTTTTTCAAAATAATAATGACATTTAAAATCTTGGTCAACTTGTTTTCTGAAACAGGTAGATAAATACTAATTAATCTAAATGATATATGCTACTGATTAGATGAGTTGTTGGTCTGAAGATGAGACTAATAAAAAAAAAAAATATCTTCTGCGACTTATTGCTTAGATGGTAACTTGTTTGAACGTAAATAGATATCTAGGTAATAAATTACTCAATTTGTTATTTATGTCAAGTTTTTCTTACACAATCGTAAAAATTCTAACAATACCTGCTGCATATGATTTGGTACAAAAATCCTACAGACTAATACCACATGAGTAAGTAAACGGAACAGAGTTAAAGCTTCTAAAGAACGTTCAAAATTGTTACCTATTTTGGTAGGGTTGTCACAATATGTTAAGACAAATTAAACAAAACATTTGTTATACAGTTTTATTATTGAGTATGATACAGTCCAGTGGCGAAGGGTGAAAATTCAGTCAGGGGAACCCGAAGAAAAAAATGATGATGATTTTTTTAGTTTTTTATCTCTGTTTATTTTGACCTTATTTTCGTTATCAGTGACCCCGAAAACCATGAAAATGATACCCATGACGAAAAAAACAAAAAAAAAATGTTGGTGCCATCGAATTTTCATTTTGACCTCATTTTTGTTATCAGCGACCCCGAAAACCACGAAAATGACACCCATGACGACAAAACCGAAAATTTCCGTCGGCGCCATCTTGGATTTTCATTTTGACCTCAGTTTCGTTATAAGCGACCCCAAAAACCACGAAAATGACACCTATGACACGAAACCGAAAATTTTAGTCGGCGCCATCTTGGATTTTCATTTTGACCTAATTTTAGTTACCAGCGACCCCAAAAACCATGAAAATGACACCCATGAAGAAAAAACCGAAAATTTTCGTCGACGCCATCTTGAATTTTCATTTTGACCTAATTTTAGTTCTCAGCGACCCCAAAAACCACGAAAATGACACCCATGACAAGAAAGCCGAAAATAAAGTGAAGCATAAAATGCAGGGGGAGTATAATAAAAAAATGTAAATAAGTTAACAAAATAAGAAAACTAGTTGGTATCAAATACGATATAGACCATTACTCATTCTATCTTGTTCTCCCATACATACTTTCTTTTTCTGTCCTTGTCGTAACTCGATAATCTTCGGCTTACCGGGCTCCTTAACTCCTTAGTTACGAGGGAACATAGAAACAGACATTACATACATACAGGTCAAACACATAACCCTCCTTTTGGGCTTCGCCGCAGTCGGGTAAAAACACACCGAGTAGTATCCTCTTCTTATTAAAAAAAAGGATCATACAATAAAATATAGGTACTTACTTGAAAAAGTAATAGTCAAATATTTACTTACCTATTGTACTCCTTGGGATAGTTAAAGTATGATATATTTTTGTTTTTTCTACTATTATTCATACACACAGTACAATAAACAACCATTTTAATTTTAATATTCAAACTTGCAACCAATCTTGCAACTGACAAAACAAACAACGTGCCCCTTGGTTGCCATGGCACCGTGCCGTGCTAACCCTGAGATTGTCCACTGGCTGTGCCAGCGTAAACCGGTTTTTTCCAGTCTCGCCGCGTACGCGACAAGCGGCCAGTGGTCACGCACACATGCCCCGCGTGCTTGTAGAAGTGCAACCGATTCGCGCGGTTGTATGAAGCTTAACCTCTGTTCCGTTTTCCTACTCATGTGCTAATACCAGGCAAATCGTCCGATCAATCACGCTGAAAACAAAAGCAATCAATATGGGAAAATCTGCATTATATGAATAACAAAAGAAAATTGGAGCTATTGTTATTATGGAACCTTCACGAACTGGGCCAGTGTGTTCCCAGATTAATGTGCGGAGTCTTATGTAATAACGCTTTTTAAACCTACAGAAAAGTTTACTTTCTGAAAAACAACATTAGAGAAAACCTCAAAATCAAAAATCAAAATCAAAGCATTTATTTCAAATAGGCCAGTTACAGGCACTTTTGAATTGTCGAAACAAAGACAAAAATAGCTACAGTCCCAGTCACAAGGCATAAAAACTGTGAAAGTACTGTAGTTGCCCATTCCCTAACGTAGATCTCTATGGAGAAGAACGGGCAAGAAACTCCATGGACACTCTTTTAAATCAGGTCTCAGTCAGTTTTTCTTTAAAAAACCATTTTCGCATAAGGCCTATAGTTACTGCTACCCAAATTTCTATTCTATTAATTTATAACTATTTTAAATATCATCAAATACGACAGATTTTTGGGATCTATGGTCTACTATGTACTAAAACTGTATCGAAATCTGTAAAGCCTGTAAAGGTAACACACATATAGAGACCTATCGCATTCACAATAATAATATGGATTGCTGTATCACTAGACGCCCATGTGTGTTTTCAATGATTCAGAAGTACTTACAGCCTCCCACATCCTTCAAATCAAACTGCATGTTTATAATTTCATAACAATCTGTAACCATTTAATGATCTGACCATATCAAATGATCATCATCTATCATGTTACGAGCGAAATCGAGAGCTTTTCGAAATACTAGTTCGTAATAATATTTTGAAGGTCGTCAATTTGGGGCGAATAATTAATTATAAGTTTGTTGTTTGTGTTGTTATTATAAACAGTTGTTGTTACCAATTATATTACATATAGCTATTGTCCCACTGCTGGTCAAAGGCCTCCCTCCATTCCTTCCAACGGTCACGATTCTGTGCTACTTCTTTCCAATTCTCAAGGAAGACATCCAGTTCGTCCAGCCATCACCTTCGTGGAAACAGTGTTACCAATTGTTAAAAAAAAACTCATTATGGATTCCACCGTAGTCAGGTAAAAAATGAGAAATCTATGCTTTGACGTCCTTTTATACATATAACCTATAAGTGTCTCCTCAATCAATCAACACCGCCTATTGCAGCCCACTGATGGACAAAGGCACTCTAGCACCAGGTCGTCCGCCTTCCCATCCAGTCTGTCCCATTTTAAAGTCGTCGATGCAAGTAGCCCTCTGCTATCTGTGCAATAACGTACATTGCATGCTATGTTCTTGATCGCGAGTTATCTGATATTATTGCTAGCTATTTGTTTACATTTTTAGCCGTCCTTTTTCCAATAATTAACAAAACCCCTTATCCATCAATCCGAACTGATCCTGCGTGATGCATGTGTGGATTATAGTTCAATTTACCACAAAGAGCGGAGGCCTGCGAGTCCCATTGGGAACATTATCGGCTGATTATGTACGTATTAAGATCGTTAGGTATACCTACAATTGCTTTAAGCCTAGGTCGGTCCAAGCTCACTTGATTGGAAGGCGTAGACCAAGACGTAAGAATTGATGGTTGCGAAAAATCCAGAAATATTCGGCTTTTCGGACAAATAATATTCGACCGGGTTCATATCCGCGGCTGCAAGACCTCATACGATGATATACACCTGCAAGTTCTACTTTATTACTAAGACAATATATTACAAAACAATACACCATCGACAACAATAACAAACACCGTGAAAGTAAAACGTGCTGCGAAAGCAGTACGGCACTGACCTCTACGACCTTCACTAATCTTAGATGAGCTGGGGTGAGGCTGAACCTCGTAAAACCAGGTATTATGCACAATGTCGTGAATTGAGGAGGTGCCTGTGAACTTGGTGTGCGACCTTTAGTACTACTGGTCTTGGGACACTAGGTGAAGAAGAGAAACAAATGGAGGACGAAGAAATATGGCACAGGGTAACAGGTTTCTGTCATTCAGAACATAGTTACAAAAGCAAATAAATTGCCGATCTCAAAAAAATAACATGTTTTATGTTGTTTATCTAGAATCTAGGTCATTATACATATATCAGGATATCACAAAAAACAGAACAGTGTAGGAATTCAGCTCGGTTGAATTTAGCTCAACCGCCAAAATTCTTCGCAAAGGTCAGATGAATCCTCGCACAACAAAACACAAACAAAAAATATTATGCAGATAAAACACGTGATCGCTAGTCTAAAAACATCTTAGAATATGGTATCATAATCTAATATTTTTCAAAGATGCATATTCAATGGCACAGTTGGGCAATGTCAACCGTCCGTTCATGTTGCTAAGCTATTTCTACTAATACAGGGTGTAACAGAAAGGGTATAGTCATATGAAGGATATGCTGCAGACCATCAAACTGAACAACTTTCTCCTTGGGTCCAATATCGTAAATGCGAAAAAATTATCAGCTGTCCCATACAAATTTCAATACCTACTCGACCCAAATGTATGGGACAGCTGATAATTTTTTCGCATCAGCTGTTCCATACAAAATTTCAATACCTACTCGACCCAAATGTATGGGACAGCTGATAATTTTTTCGCATTTGCATATTGGACCCAAGGAAAAAGTTGTTCAGTTTGGTGGTATGCAGCATATCCTTTCTTATTATGACTATACCCTTTCTGTTACACTCTGTATAATTCGAAAAACCGCGTCACTATTTTAGTCGTGATCAATTAAGTTCCAGGAAAAAGGAAAGACATAACAGCTCGTCAGACAGATTGCTGCTTGACAAGTCTATTATGTTTTTGTTTTTTTTTTTCGAACTAAAAAATGTTGATCATATTATCTATACTTTATATTATAAAAGGGGATTTGTCTGTAAGTTTGTGTGCAATTCTAAAAATTCTTTCACGGACAGAAAGCTACATTGTTCGTGAGTCGTATAGTCTATATATAAATTATATTTATGGCAATGATATAAATTATATTTTTATCATGCGTATTAGCGGAGCTATCACAATATAAATTTTTGTGGACGAAGTTCTAGTGTGTTAGAATAATCGACAAATTATGTAAATAGATGACTCGATTAACAGTACCCAAGGGCTTGGTTTCCTGCGGTAAAGGTCACAGGTTTGAACCTTAATTAAGCAAATTATGTACATACCTACCTACAATGCCCGTATATGGTCTTCTTACATATTAAAGTATGAGCTTTTGTGACAGATTTAAGATCAGAGATTCGATAAGACTTGCAGAGACAGGTACGATGACATTCGTCTTGCACGACTATAATGTTTACTTTTATTGTTACAGGTAAGGCAGCGACCGCTTTTATCTTCAAACAAATATAAACAAGGGTGCGGTAAGTTATTATGACCATTATAATCATCAGCCTAATTTAGATTATTGGACAAAAGGATAGAACAAGTATCTATTCTCCACAAATAAGTCACACATTACGCGTAGCTTCTCCCGCATGGCGGCTGGAGACCGCGATAAATATCCTATGTCCACTTGTAACCAAGCCACCGTTTATCCAAATCTGTTGAAGGTGTAAAAAGGTAACATATAGATGGGTAGGCTGACTGATTCAAATTTGTTTGCGAGCTTTGTAACTAGATCGTCGAATAAAAGTGGTCTTGGACGAGAACTAGACGTATGGATAGGCCGATATATAAATTCTCTATCCTTGCTTCCACGAAAATAATTTGGAACAGTTGGGATAGAACGTGCGTTTGCTCATTTGGTCTGAACCGTCCTTTAGTCCAAAAGATCTTCTATCAAGCCAGACTAAAAGTACTGCATAGATACCTGAATTTAAAATTCACGTTTCATATCTTACCTCACCTTGAACCTGTCACCTGTCACAGCCGGTTGGCGCAAGCGCACGCGCACGTGTCCAACCTCCTGCAGTTTCGACGAAAGGGAACAGAACATTATCTTTGGACAAACGATTAGTCACATGTACAAATCCAGTGCAGTAAGAAATAATAAAAAAATGACTGTTACCGAGGTCAAATAACGGCATAAATCTACAACTGAAAGGTTGTAAATTCAAAGGTAGACAAGAGAAGGGTTCCGGGTACATTTTTACTCGCAAAAAAGGTCTTTTATCCTGTAAAATTACTCGAATGAAAGGTATACATAATGTCAAGGGATGAAGTCAATAAATTGACCTATACCGGGAGCTGGGAGTGTTTTACGAGCTTGCAACCAATATGACACACGAAAATACTCTTCTATCTTGGTTCTATATTAAATTTTACTGAGTGTAGGGTCCTGAATTCGATCCCCCTGTCGGGGAAAGACTCAGTGTAGTGGGTTTTCTATATTTTTTCCAGAAACAACCCGCAGAGGATTTGTGCCCCGTCAGTAACGAAGGCTTTAATACTATTACGTGATAATTGACGATATGTTAGTAACGACTAATGTGAATCACACTTTTTTTCTTAAAGCTTAATTTTGTATACAGTCCATTCGATGTCCTATAATTATGACGTACTAACTTTGTTCCGCGGCTTCCCTCGCGTTAATTTTCATTTGACAATCAATTCGGGTTAAAAAAACTCTTTACACACTATTAAGTTTCTATAATAATATGATTCAACAATGATTCTAAAGACACGTGGCTCCATCTATTATTATAAAAAAACGTTATTGTTGTTTTCTTCGGAAACAGTACTTTTTTTCAACGTAAATGCAAAATTTCAGGATGATCGGTTCAGTGGTTCAGGCGTGAAAAGGTAACTAACAAACAAACTTACTTTCGCATTTATAATATTAGTTAGGAAGTTAGGATTTCAAAAGACAGGCATTTATTTATCAGTATAAATTACGTCAATTTACGTCGACAATTAAATCTAATAAAGTTCACCCATACATGGCTAATCTCAAGGTAATAAATATTTTTCCGCATTCAGGAGAATTATCATAATTTTTCACGTAATAATATGCTTACAACATTCCTTGTAGGTATTAATTAATTAATTTAAATCACCTGACGTATTAATTGTATCCATATGTCACAATGTAAAGTATGAAGTGGTTTTAATCGACTTTAACTGTAATTACAGTCAGAAACGACTAAGTATAAATATTACAATTTTAAAATCAAGTGAGTATCTTTGCAAATAATTCTTTTCTCCACAGGTTTAAATCTAATTACAGCTTAAATATTTCCTCCTTAAATCATAAAATAAATTCTATGGTCGATTATTTTGACGCTGGCTGTACCAACAATAACAGGTCAGGTCTAGTTTTGTTATTTTATTGTCATGGTAATCTAGAAATTAACAAAACGTTTTATGTTTTTTTTAATTATTACAAACAAAAAAGTGCAAAGTTTTGCATAACATGAAATAAACTAGTTTGGACTAATTTCCAGCACATACCTGGTCCTGTTATTTATGTACTAAATTATTTTAATGTCTTTTTTTTTAATATTATTTTAATGTGTTATGTACTTTTTTATTTTTCATAATAGTGGTTTATCGGTTGCAAGCATTAGGAAAATCTTGTAAACAAAAATAGATTGCTTTGGTGTCGAAAACATATTTTTAGGACCTTCATTGGTAACTAGCACTTCGCCCGTGACTTTATCCGCAAAAATTGTGATAGCTCAGCTAAAGTGCACGATATAAATTTAATTTATAGCCTATACCATCCACGAATAACGTAGCTTTTTACCAATGAAACAATTTTTAAAATTGGTTCATTACTTCCGGAGATTACCCCCTATATAAAAACAAATTTTACCGCTTTATCATATTAGTATAGATTTCTCACTGTTTTAATACTGAACGTAATTACGTCACCGGACCCTTCTCTAAATTTCCAGAATTTAGTTACCTAAACAGTGAACAATCAAGCAATTTTCTAGGACAATGTCGGCTACTGCTGCTCTAATAGTACCTAACCACGGTTACGAAACAGTCCCTGAAGGCTCACTGTAACAAAGACTATCAACATGACCATTATGCCGAATTCCCGCTCCCTTAGTCACCTCTTACGACACCATGAAAGGGTCCTTTCCGCTTGTGCCCGTAACCGAGAACCGTGTAGCAAGGTAAGCAGGCTACTTGTCCAAATTCCTTATGGCTTACAAGCGAGGCAACTTTTTGTTGGGAGACAGTCGTGCAACTGAATCGCATGTACATGATCATCCTTTGATTCATTTTATCCAAGCGATATCCCCATAGGAATCCTTGACTAATTAAAACCTAATACAAGAAAATGTCCAGATAGAAACATTTTCCGGGGTGAATTAGTATCGATTTTTCACATGCTTGATGAAGTCGAAGAACTAATAAATACTGTAGCAATTCGGACTAGTCTTTTAAAATTCTGGCAAACAACCTATCAACACTCTCTTTCTTTGTTGAAAAAAGACAAAATAATAGCGTTGGACTCCCAATTTGTCCTAATTGTGTCCCAACAGTGTCACAGCAAAAAGTCGCCAAGTCTAAAGGCCCAAAGGCCGTGCGACCCAACTCACTACATAACCCAGTCCACTACGAGTATATGCCATCGGGTGATATCGCAATGCATCCGGCCAAACGTCCTTCATTCACACCATACTTTTACTAGGCCTACGATTTGTGAATTAAACTTTACTATACTTAGGTATAGCTATAGAATATTTCGTCGCGTAGTTTTACCGGTGCCAAGATTTAATCGGGCAATTTTGAAACGTAAAATGTCGTCGTGGTCGGGGTTTTAAGCGCCACCTGATTGGTGTAAAATATCTCAAGTTTTTTCTAGAAGACCCTAAATTAGTGGTGTGAACTTGGCAACAATCAAGACAGATCGTTTTGTTTGAATAAGAAGTCGCCGGATGGTACACACGCCAGCCCATCAAGCTAATACAATCTGTCAAATTTCTTTTATAGATTTTCAACTTTATTGCTGAAACATTAGGTTCAAGGTTGATTGGGAAAATTTTACAGTTTCGGGTGCGGGAGCTTGATGTGCTGGCGTCTGTACAACAACAGCTTGGTATATGATGGAATTAGAACAGACTGGTGTTCTTTATTCCATAGTTGGACAAGTACCGTATTAATTTAAAGAACCTCAGGACCCAGAGGCCAGACATGACATTTTATCGGCTGATAGAAAAGAAACATAAAAAGTATGGGATTTACATAAGTTGGTAGTTATGCCAATTCCAATAATTTGAAAGCGATTGTGTTTTGTTTGGGACTTCTGGAGCATTCCGAATAAAATATGGACAGTCGCAAATCTTATATAACCAAGCAACAGTTAGTAGAGCAAAATTTTGAAACTGCCTGTAATAGATCTGGTAAAATTCGCAGTGGTATTATAGCCCACATAAATCATGATTAACTACTTGATTCCCTCTGATTGGTTTAGTCGCGTGGGTTGATAAACGTTTATTAATTCGTAGGAAATTATAGATAGATAGGTATGTCTATTTGCACATCATTCTCAGGTCAAGTGATCAAAATCGAAACAACTGTATCTACAAGACAGCACGGGAATACTTTTTTCTTCAGCCTATGGTCCACTAATGATTAAAGAATCCTTTTGGCCAGTCTCTTGCGCTATCATTTCTTAATTTTGAGCAATTTTTTTTTTATGCCTTCCATCGCTCATTTGCCAGGGCATGATCTCACTACCTTCATATTCATCCATCTTAGATATATGGTCTTAAATGGCACCTAATGCGGTGCTCCTAACAAAACCATGTCGCATTATATTAGTCTCCCAACCGCTACACTTCGGAGGACCTAAAAAACGTCACTGATGCCACGTTTGGCGTGAGTAGCTACTCGGCCTTACTCATTTAACACGATATTAAGTATATTTACCACTGGCCGAAAATAAAAAGTAACACCTATTTACCAGCTACTGTAGAATTTTTGCCTTAGATCCGTGCAGCAGCTTTGTCGCCGTCATTGAAGTTCTCGGCCCCCTGCAGTGATCAAAAAAGATAACCGATACAATCAACCAGTCCCTTGTCGGCACAAAATCGCCAGTGTCACAAAATGTCGCAATGGTCAGGCATTTTAACGCGTAGTTTCCTTCTCCCGAGCCGTGTTCCGCTTGCAACACGACATTGCGTATGGTTGGGATTAGTCGCACGCGCCGCTGCGATGCGATTATCAGTCGTGATGACATACTTCTGTTATGGGTATCTTTTGCAAACTCGTTAAATCCAAAAGATTGGCGGTTTAATAAAGCCACTGTGATGTAAATGAGAAATTTTTGGTCTCTCTTGTTGATCATATCTTTCCAAGTGTTCCATGAATACTGATTTACTTGACTATTTTTTCAGTCTTTCTATTTCCTACATTAATTTCTATGATATCATTATCTATCTTCGCTTTTGTACCGAAGGTCGGTACAAAAGCGAAGAAATTTTCATCGATTTGCCCAAACTTGGATAAATTGAGTCCTGTTGAAAAGTTTTTGCTCAAGGATTTACTTTTTTGCTCTTCACTCCCAACATAATACACTCAATCACCCCATCAATCATGATCATATCTTTTACACTATCAATAAACAGCTAATCTAAATTAAACCCGACAGCCGAACACCTGAAAATGCATGTCTGAACGTAAAAAATAGGTAGTGTGTTAGCACGCAGTTGTCGAGGCGGAGAGAGGCGATCGCGCGCCCTTCAAACGAGTCCGGCTGCCAGTTCCGGTAGCTGCAGCCGACCAGAGCCGTGAAGGCAGTGGATATGGCATTCAAATTATACAGACGGTAGATAATAAAAATAACAGAAACGCACATAGATGTATCAAAATACATTCATAAAAGAGCTTATCAGAATCCACAGGATGCCAAATGCTATCCTTACATACTCGTTCAATTTCACACACGCACACTGGTTGCGAGTTCTACACTATCAGGAAGAAACGTTGTACTTGTAGTTGGCCTTTCTGAAAAAAATCATCAGGTCAGTATATGTCCTTCTAAGACATCCTCTCCCAACACAAATTCCTCTTGTAAATTGACTTTGGCGGTGATTCTGACATTGCAGATGTCCATAGGCCGTAGCGAAAACTCACCTTTATTCGGGTTGACTGCTTATTCGCCAACCAATGGCATACAACAACCAACTGTCTTCTAATGTTATTAAACATCAAAAGAAACTGAAGCATCTGTCACTTCGCTAGCCAAAAAACAGTTGAAGTTTTGAGGTTAGGCAAAGATTAAGGTCATGTGTATAATGCAGGATTGGTAAAATGTGCATGAGTTTTTGAACTATTTTAGTATCAAGACTGACAAGATCGTCAGCAGACCAATCCGTTTGCAACGGCCCATGAATGGCGAACTTTAATAGGTCTAGTCGAAGGTCTAAATTCAAATATAGGGTGCCATGGGCACGTTGCAACTGATGCACTCGTCACTAAATCCACTTATGCATGTGATTTCGACACGGTTCCATACCGTGACTACTCCAACTAGTACTTATAACCTTCGTACATCGTATCCAGTATGACACATTGCAACAACACGAAATAATTAAAACTTCATTCACATATAGATCACGAGATACAGTCGGGATAAGACAATCACCGACCATTAATCACGAGTGAACTAGAAGGAAGTCGAGTTCTGTTTGTTTGTTTATGAGTACAAGAGTACTTAGGTAGATTAGCGAGGAATTGGTCCTTCATTAAGTACAGGCATGTCCTTATCTATGACAACGATATAGATCTGTTAACTGGCTTTATAAAAACACAGAAGAAAGCTGCTGATCGTCCCCTTGATTTGCATTATTTGCTTTTTCGACACATCCAAGAAAATAGCAATTTTCGTTTCTTTCTTAAAAGGGTACCACTATAATAAGATAGTCAGCAGGTGCAGCTTAAAATATGCTAATATATTATCAGCGATGATAGTAGTGATTTGATCTAAAGAGGATCGCCAAAATAAAATGTCATCAAAAATCATACAATCGTAAAATGACGTAAGTTTGCTAATTTTTTGCACACGTCATAAAGTTCTTGTAAAATACTGGTATTCCGCTGCATCCGGTTAAACTGGAAGCCAACCACAGCTCAGTTGGGAAAAGGCTAGGCAGTCAATGTTATAAAGAAAGTTCTACCATGAAACCTTGTAAGTAATTTAGAAACACTTGACGGCATCTAAATGCGCGTTTTTTCGCTGCCTTCTGCAGCCAGCTGCATCCGAAGGTTCGACAGGCCTTCTACGCATTTATAATTTGTTTCTAATTATTCAAGAAACAATAATCACTAAGTGCGTACAATCTGATCTACATATATTAATGTGTTTGTCCTCGCGTGATGGCTGAACGGATATTTCGCGAAGCATTCTGATCGGTAGATAATTTGTATCCGCTGTGTAAGATGAAAGATATTGAAATTAAATTAGGTTAGATTGGATTTGGTACAGGGTCATACAAAAAAATCGAACAAGTTTTTAGATAGGTACTTGTTGCTTTAATTAAGGTGACAACCTTTCTTCCGCAGCTACGTACCAATATGATTAATATACATTAATCAAATAGGTATGCGAACAAGCAACTTGTGTGGTTTTAAGATTATGTTTCGCGACGTTTTTACGCGAGTGTAAGGGATTCTGAAAAGAAATGGATCAGTCTTCTTCTTTGTGTCGATTCACCACTTCTTCGGCGTCGTTGGTGGCAACGCAGAGGTCGCTTTGACAGCAGTTTTCAGAGCACACTGGGCAGGAGAGGAGGTGAAGAGCATATTATGCATCTCACCACTCTAATGACTATTAAAGAACGGAGCAGCTGCAGAACAGAGCGATTTCGCCACTCTGAAAATCCAAATAATCGACTCAATGTAGTCGTTTTTGGGATATTTTTGCTCAGCTGAACCTAGACATTTACAGATTTCAAAGTTAATCTAATATTTCAAGAAAAATCTGACTGTCATAATCGGTGATAGATTTATCGGACCTTCAATATCCTATATGAGATAACTCGCCACAGAAACAAAGAAGTAATCGTAGGGTACTTAAGTGAATGAAAGTGCATTAAAACTGAATGTCAATGACCTCATAAGCCGTGGTATATGTCAACGATCAAGGCTGACACGCCCGCAAATGTCATACAGTGCGCTTTGACTCAAATGTACAAGGATGTAGGTTTGAGCCCTTTAAGCACTGTCAACGTAGGTCTACACTCGTAACTTAACATACCTTTGTCTTAAAATTTACTTTGTTCCGGGAAATAATAAAAGAAAATGGATATAATTTACGTGTTTTTTTTCTTGTGATAAGATCACATAGTGGCAAATTAACGTCAGACAGCATCTGTCTCGCTGTAGGCACTTTGGCAAATTTATAAACATATTTCTTTATTTCTTTTACATCAGGCATAAGGATTGGTGAGGAAAATTAGTTGTAAGTAACAATTATGGAGCACAGAAGATACTATGCTTGTTCTGTTAGTGGAATCCCAGGGTTTTTGATTTGTTTAAACACCTACAGATAATATTTTTTATAAATAGGAGAACCAACAGCTATAACACATGAATAACAATTGTATATGCAACACAGAGCCAATTACAGGTTCTCACGAGTAAAAACGAAAAAGTATGGAGATAGTATTTTTTTTTCATTGCTTGTTTTTTGACACTAAATTATAGCCAGATTCTTTTTACACCCAATCTTTTTCTGTACTTTGTATAACGTGATTCAGTATTGCAACAATATCTTTATTACCATGTTCGTATGGTAATAAAGATATTGTAAAATATATTATATAATAATATATTTTTATTCATGTCACACAAGGAAATTCAAAGGTGATTTTCTTCTCAGCTTTAATAACACTTGACTGAACCCAGCTTACGCACATAACTTGAGTTCCGCGTTTTGATTGGCTCTCGCAAACGTCATTACTACGTAATATACATTTCAGGTTACGCAGAAATCATAATGATAAACGGTTGAACACTGTATAGATTTTAACTAAACATATACTGTCACTTACGGGATATCTTCCGTGATTATCCATTATTGTGAGCTCCCGATATTCCGACGCTGGCTGTTGCAAGCGCCATGATCGCTGTATGACTGGAGAATGCGGGTGAATGGTAAATAAATTGTTAGGTGCAGACAAATCGGTCTACCCTCTTTCTGCCATCTTTCTTTCTTTCGGGAGCTCAGAATAATAGATAATCACGGAAGATATCCCCTAAGTGACAGTTTAAGTTTAACCGCCAAAGCTTAGCATATAAAGCATAATCAGCATTATAATTATGTAGGTAATCATTCTCATTCATCCAGCCTAATATCTTTTTTGTTCAAGCTATGCAGCATTGTATTGTTAACTAGACGATATTTTGGTCTATTTTATTGCATTATCAGCCTATAACGTTTACACTGTTGGGACACAAGGATCCTCTCTGTGAGAGGGAGTGAGTGGGCTGTAATCCACCACGCTGCGCCGAGCCAGCCCAATGCGGGTTAATGGATGTCACAAGTCTTCTAATTTTTGGTTTTTAGACATGCTCTTGCGATCTTTTCTTCACAGTTTTGAGAGAGCAGTGGTGATGACATAATTAACACACAAAATAAAGAGCCTGGGTTCGAACCCACGATCTACTCTACTCTACCACTGGGCCACCACTGTTCTCCAAACCACGACAGTATTTACATAATTAAATAATAAAGATATCGATCATTTATTACAAAACAAACCGTAACATGCCAGTTTTATGGATTAGGCTAATTTACGACACTGACTGGTTGTTACTGACAATAATTAACCAGATTCCACCGACTATATTTATATGCATGCAATGTAGGCAATCTACAAAACAGACGTGGCGTGAATATACTAATAAATTATTGATATTGATTGGTTCAATTTAACGTATTGGTTACGTAATCGATAAATCATTTCCCTATGCTTAGATGAAATGTTTTAAATCAGATTTAAGTACCTGTGAGTGGTTCTGGGTTCAAACCCAGGCAGGCGCTTTACTCTGTGTAATTTAATTAATTTTAGTGTCCCAACTGTGGGATAGCTATCTGACATAATAACTAGCGAAGAGAAGGTTTATTTTTTTAAGTATTTGCTGTCTGCATTAAAGTCCATTATCGCTTGTGCTCTTTACCTGTACCCCTTAGCTTTGGCACGGATTTCGTGTAATTGTTAATATTTCGTTTAGCAAATACTTACCACAACCGTTCAGGATAAAACGCAATATCTACCTAGCTGAAAATGTGTTTTTACATTCATATACTTTAGATCATATTTGATTGTATACCTATATTTCGAAAATTCTAAGTACAAAAATGTATTTTTTATATTTGTCATACCAGATTTTTTAAATAAACTAGTTTTGTAGACCGAAGCAAGTCTTTTGAAGTGCGTTACGTTATCATCAACCGTCCACCTAAAATTAGACATTTTAATATTGCAACGCAACAAAGAAAATGAGAAACCGCCTATTGCTTTAAAAGCCATTCTTTCCCAAGTTAATCAAAATTAATGAGTTTACCATGCAAATACATTCAAAATCATCATTAAATTGCTAATACCACACATTGAATCTAATTAATTTCAATATTTTATTAACAAAAGCAGGCTAAAAACTTTGTAATGCAGATAAGAGTCATGTGATCAAGAAAAGTATTGCAAAATATTATATAAAATGCTTTACAAAGTTGAATGATCAGCAGGATACATAATTTATTAGAGATTTATTGTAAATAAATTGGTACGCTAATGGCAAGCCTCCAGTGAAGAACGCATGCTAAGCGACATATTAGCGAAAGCAATGCGATGGGTTATAGACCAAGGTGACAGTACTCATAAATACAATTTTATACATTACCTCCAGGCCTTCCAAGCTAGATCCACAACGTTCTGTTTCAGCTCTTATTCTTTCTTTGTTTTAACTTAATTAAGAAGTTACAAAATCCTTCTCTGGAACTTTTTTAATCATAAAACATCAAACTCTTCAAAAACTTCAGACATCAAAGACTTCAGATTTAAAACCCTGCCCTGTTTAGAAAATTAATGAGGTATCTTCGTGTACCACCCACCATAATGCAAAGGAAACGTACCTTAATCCAAAGGTGACGATTTGGACTCGTTCCTGACTGATTGGCTAGAGGAGACAAAACACCGGGAGAGTTGGCCTTACCAAGTCTATCACCAATGGGTGAGGCCTTTGCCTAGCAGTGGGATAGAATAAGCTAATTAAAAAAAAAAGTAAGGATTAAATCTTATTTGTTAGGTATAAGCAAAGCATCCTTTAAAAATATCATAATAACAACATTTTGCGGTCACCTATCCCTGGACCAAGCACGAGCAAAGTAATTTTGATAATAAGCGTCTATCGAATACATTTACGCTCTCATAAAGATAGCCTATTAAGCACATTCAGTCCATCTAGCACTGGAAATACAGCCTAAAACCGGTCGTTCAGCCGCGCCTCGTTACGCAGTTAACAGTAACGTTACTTGGCATTACATAAACAAGAAGACACTAAATTGACACTTTTGCTACATATATGGAGGGTGTAATATGAACACTGACAAATTGTCGGTCGTGTTTGAGATCAGTGTGTCATTTAATTTCGCCATCTCTTTGGTAAATCTTGATGATCTTTTGCCAAGTGCCATGGCCACATGGGCCGTTTATGTCAGTTTGAGTTTAAAAAACAATAATGCAGAATCTTTAAAGAGAGAATACTAAGATTTACGCTCTTGTTTTAGCTCATAATTGACTTTTGTCAGTCCTTGACGTGAGTGGGCTGATCTTCATAAAGGTTTAAGAAGAATTAAATCAAATAGTCCGATTTTGCAACTTGGTTGGTAATAAATGTTTTACTACAAAGGTAACGTGTTACAATATAAATCGCCACGTGTGATTGCGTGAGAGTTGTGTAAATGCAGGCGCGCTATTCAGATATTTGTTTTAAATAAAAACTTGCTAATTTCACACAAAACCAAACGTGTAGCTCTTAAAACCAGGTCGCCAAATTGCCCAAAAAATACATAAAAAAGTTGAGCAACATCCTAACTAACTACTACAAAATCAAAGTCAAGATTTTCTCACAAATCTTTATCCTAGATGTCAAAACAGATGTATGTGTTATTACGTAAACATATCGTAAATCGTTTCTAACCTTGGGCTAATCAACTTTGATGGTTTCATTAGTAATGTGAACGATTTCTTAAGTGTGTTTGGTTTTAATTTCCTTGATCTATTTTTAGATTTAAATCAATCACTTCATCTCATTGCTGAAAATCTAGCATGTAATCCTCCGCCTTTTGTTTCTAATCTGTCCTGGGTCGGCGTGGAGACAGATGAAATTTATTATAAAGCAAAGGAATACTCATTCTTTTCTTTTTATGGAAGTCAACCATCTGCTGTGGTACGTCAGCAATTACTTTGTAAAAAAATTGACCTATTAGAAATGTAGTAACAAGAGTCAATGCTTAGCCTAGTGTGCCTCTGATGTTATTATGATGTATCATGATCATCACGGTTATTCTAATCCCTGCTTCTATTATAACCAACTTTTGGAGTAATGATAGCCCAGTGGAAACACCCGACACGTATGCGTTGCAGATCGCAGGTTCTAACACAGGCACAATTGCCTACATAAAGTAATGTTTGGGAAATTATTTCATCAGAACTGCTTCTAAAATGGTGAAGGAAATCATAATGAGGAAACCTGCATGTTCTAGAAGCAAAAAACCACTGCACATGCCTTAGACCCGCGTGGTGGAACACGGCCCGCACGACGTTTATGAGCCGATATTATTGTAACGACTAGCAAAAGGGTTGATGACCGCATCTCGGATATCGCACTTATCATATTACTATAGCCAATTGAAGACTCGGCTACGCTAAGAATACAACTACATACACATCAAATACATTATCGCCGAGTCTCACATTTATTTTGCGAATAAAATTAAGTGAAATTCCTTACAAAAGTAAGCAATTTCTACTACATCGTTGGTGGTTTTGTCGTACACGAATCTAGCCTGCTGTAACTCGAAACAACGTCTGAAGTTATTTTAATACTATCTTTTGCCCTCGGCTTCTCTTACGTTAATTTAGAATTTGATAATAAATTCGGGTTATACTGTGCTTGTAATAATGTAATTCAATCATGATTCGAAAGACACGTGGTGCCATCTATTATCATAAGAACGTTATTTTTGTTTTCCTCGGGAACAGTACTTTTTTTCGGGATGAAAGGTACCCTATGTCCGTTTCTGTACACCTGACAACGTACATGCATAATTTCAAGATGATCGGTTCAGTGGTTTAGGCGTGAAAAGGTAACAAACAAACTAAACTTACTTTCGCATTTATAATATTATAGTAAGGATTTGTTCTGAGTGGGAATCGAACCAGGTGCTGCAACTAACTCAAATGCTATTACGATTGCACAAATTACGTCATTGCTACAAAAAATACAAGGAGTGCACTTGATCAAAAGCGAAGACCAGTTTTGTAACAATAATTTTGATTTATTGAAACAGTGATGAGAGCATTGCCTAATAGTAATTATATCATAACTATTTCTGAAACTAACAAAAATGTTACAAATAAAGGAAATATCAAATCAAGATTAAAGAACAACATGTAGTGCATGAATTTCCTGATAATGCAACTGAAAGAAACATCAGCGAAATAAAATTACTTGAATTTCAATACAAAGAAATCTTGAGAAATACTCCGACATGTGCAATAAGTTGTTATAACTGCTTTTGATTCACTTGTATCTAGACCGCCATCTTTGCAATACATATAAATAATTACATGTACATAACATCATCACGCGTGTATTCCCCGAATAGGAAAGCAGAAGTGTAGTAAGTGCAGCACAACATTCTCGCCAGTTATTACAAAACTCAAATGGTGAGCTTTTTGTCTCTGATCAATAAAACTTTGGCCACTCGTCTCTCAAAGATCCCCACAGTCAGCTCTCTTCCTTGCAACCACAAAACCAACGGCGACCCCGTTGGTTTTGTGGTACCAACGGGGTCGTAAATTATATTTTACGGCCGGCAAACAAATCCTTACTTCCTCACTAATATTATAATGCAAAAGTAAGTTTGTTTGTTACCTTTTCACGCCTAAACCACTGAACTGATCAATCTGAAATTTTGCATATACATACGTTGTCAGGTGTACAGTAACGGAAATAAGGTAGCTTTCATCCCGAAAAAAAGTACTGTTCCCGAGGAAAACAACAATAACGTTCTTATGATAATAGATGGCGCCACGTGTCTTTCGAATCATGATTGAATTATATTATTACAAGCAGGTTACAACCCGAATTGATTGTCAAATTCTAAATTAACGCGAACGAAACCGCGGTCAAAAGCTAGTCTAATAATGTTTTATTTAAAGCCCATTAAAATACTTAAATACGCACTTCTTGTTTAACAATTTCACTAACCTTGTACACGTGGCACACGCATACTATTTCGTCTTTATACTTATTACTAAATCTCAAGGAATTAAGTCGCGCGCAGTTCATTTTTTTTTGTAAAACGATTGCCACACGATGGCGATTCGATTTTGTTTTATAATCTTGACCGTGATGGCTGTAATTTTTATAAGTATGTAGAACAAGTTTGCTTCTGCTTGCAGCTACTAAAGATTTTTTTGAGGATTCCGTAGGTAACCTCAGTCGGCAAAAAAGAAATCCTCTTAGGATCACTTTGTTGTCCGTGACTCTTTTTCTCAAGAACGCGTGGAGGTATCGAGCTGAAATTAATATCAAATACTCAAGTCTGCTACCTAAAATTAAATCATCAAATAATCAAACTTTTTAGTCAACGCGATTAAAGGATATGACCGTTTATGTCGCATATTTTACGATTTCACAAGGGAATTCAAATTTTCATTTGCTTCAGTGAAGGAAAACATGGTGAGGAAACCAAACCAGCATGCCTGAGAAATATTTCTAGACGGCATATAAAGCCAAGTCAGAGGCCCATGGGCGGCATAAAATGTCTGACACCAGGTAAGACTGAGTGCATGAGATAACAGACTGGCTAGGGAATTCGAAAACTATTTAATTGGATTAATTATCTGTCAGAGTATTCTGTTCACATCACGGTCCGCTTTCCAATCTATTCGGTTTGACTGCATCTTATTTGTACTACAAACATTGGCAGTTGTCACCTCTAACTAATGACACCTGTCAAAATTCTTATACCCATAGATTAGGATTACCGACACCTTGCAACTTGCTGTTAGCCTCATAATTAATCTTGTAGTTAAATTATGTATTTACAAACTTCACACCGTATTATGTAAATCTAGTGCATAATTTATACATTTAAACTGTTCTCGAAAAGTCTTTACAACTATTTAGGAAGAGTTTCCACGAGATAGAAAAACGTATTCCGGATTTTTTTAGATGTGAAATTGTAACAATTATATCAGTGGAATCTGCTACCATAACATGTCACATAACAGGAAAGATTATATTACTTATCTTTGAGAGAAAAGATATGATGTTAGTTCTAGTTGATTTCCTAATTTGAGACGGGATTGAACGCGTCTATTGTTTTAATGATAACAAGAGTTACGTGAATATTCGGCCAGTTCGACTATCTTACAATTAGTTAGTTGACACGATCAGCGCAAGCTTTGTTCCCGCATCCCTTGCGGGATCCGCTTTGGTTTGACCAGAGCTTAATTGATTAAAATTGCCGCCATCATAGGTATCATCTATCTTCGTCAATCAAAGCTTAGGAGTATCAGACCTTAGCATAGTAAATTAATGGACCGTTTTTTCTTTAGGATTAAATCCATTTTCTCGGAATATTGCATAAAAGGGGACCAATTACGTTTTCCATTTAATATACTGGTTGCCCTTGTTATTCTTAAGTTATTATTTCACGACATTTTTTTTTATTTCTAGGCTTTGCGTTATAATTATATTGTTGCATTAACATAATAAAATAATACGCCATGACTTAAATCATTGACATGGATAATTTAATGTATGTGACTATTGTGTTGAACAATTGGGTTAATTTTGCCATTAAGATTTTTTAATAATATGGTAAAAATTTCGTTATTCAGTCATTCTTTTAAAATTAAATAATGTACAGTGCGACAAGGATCTCTTGGCGCTTGAATGATGAATACTATTACAATTTATTTAAATGAAAATCAAGTTACTTAAAAGAAGACTGCCTTGTTGGTCTACTGGTCGCAAGCTGGACTTCTGAGCATGAGGTCCTGGGTTGGATTCCCGGATCGGGCAAAGTGTTGTTGGGTTTTTCCATCAGAAATTTCTCAGTAACAGCCACGACAACCCCTATTGTATGGGACTTAAACATAACTGGTGAAATGTGGGTGTAGTATTGGGTACACCTCTGCCCAACCCTTCTGGGGTTACAGGCATGATGTTATGTTTATGTTACTTAAAAGAGCCAATTTACATAAATTAAAATTAAATTTACATAAATATTTACATAAATCGAAACAAAAGTAAAAGGTTACGTATGCATTTATTGTTATATTAAACTTTAGCCATAATGTTACCTGCCGGAAAATCGTAAAACAGGACCCAAGTAGTGAGTAATCAAAATAATAAATATTTAATGAACGATCCATTCATTTTACAAGGGTCTTTTAGGTTTTTTTTTATTTCCAATTTAGTGTTGCAATCGTTAACACTAACAAGTTCCTATTTTTTAATTGATAAATTGCCAAAACGGATTGCCAAATTCTTTAAGGCCTAGATAGAGTAAACGGCCTCGAAAGAAATATTTGCAATTTAAAAATGTTTAGCCCTATATAAAATACTTCTTATGCCCGCGGCATCGCCCGAGTTTAGTTCGGTAATTGTCCCACAGGATCGTACTACTGGGATAAAAAGTTATGTGTTAATCCAGGTTATAAACTATCTGTGTGCTAAATTTCATCAAAATCTGGACCATGGTTTTTGCTGGAAAGAGTAATAAACATCCAGACATACATACATCCTCACAAACTTTCGCATTTATAATATTAGTAAGATCTCACGCGTAGAAACCTTTTGATTTTCGACCTCTTCTTTCCTACTTCAAGGTTGTCATAAGTCTCTGTAACATAAAGACTTCCAACATTAAGTTATGGTCAGCCCTAATTGCAGAGAAAACTTACGTACATACATTCAGATGGTTCCGAGTGTCCCAAAATATCTCATTAGTAGCATCTTTTCATTCTCGTTAATATTATTTTTCTTAGGTCTGCGCCTTATCAGAATAAAAATATGATTCCATTCAAAAAAGACCTTAACAAACTTAAAAAATATACGCGTCATAACTTAACCAAAAAAGTCTTTAAAGAATTTTCTTAAAAATGTGGCTGCCACCCAAAAAGATCCACATTGCGTAATATTGCCTTAATTACCATTGTTAAAAGACATCTTCTGTCCTTGTCTTTTGTATGACGAAGAGTGCGTTTGTCTTCTTTTATCGTGGAACATTCAAAGCGACAAAGCTTTGGCCCTTAACGATCGTGTTCACGAAAAACAAGGACACTTAGACCTGAGTATATAATAATGTACAATTATTACGGTTATTGTCTGCTTATGTTATTATTGTTGAAATAATATAATTCGCAGTTCATGGTTCGGTCGTTAGGTAGTAGACAGATAAGACGGCGCGAAATGGGTTGGTCTGAAATTGGAGCAGTAAATTTATCTAAGTTGTATGAATCAAAATGGTTTTTGTTGGAGGCAATATGTGTTTTATCAAGGTACCTATTGCTTTTATTAGCATCTCTTGTAAACTCACGTCGACATCATCTGTACATCGTTCAACTGGATGTTGTCAATCTTAAAGGGTGCAACCGCTGTACTTGTTCACGTACTGACGCCCCTGCAAACTGACGAAAGTAAGTGGAATTTGCTGTCAAATCTTGCTTAGCATAATCAGCCTATAGAGTCTCTATGAGAGGTAATGGACTGAAATCTACCACATGGCCCTAGTTCGATGTGCCAGACGTCACATGTCTTCGATTGTTTGGTTCTACAACATACCACTTTCCTTACAATGCTTCACCGTTTTGCTTCCCGATGACCAAATCACCGCAGGTCTACGCTACAGCACTGCAATAGCCTGAAGCCCACAAACAACACGACGGAGCAGTATTACGCGGCATCCCGCGATAATTGCACAACGCAGAGTTTTCCGACATTTGTGACGCAACGTTTTTTACTGCGTTCTGCGAGCCCGTTGTGAAGCAAGTAGGGTTGAATGACATTCGGAGATTCATTGCGGAAGATGCTGCGCAGAGGGTTATGGCATATGGGTAATACATACATACATAAACATCACGCCTGTAATCTCCGAATGTTTAGGCAGAGCTGTAACTGTTGATGCTGTACACCCATATTTCGCCTATTTTCATCAACTTGCACTAATTCAGTGTCCGGTTGTTACCGATGAATTCTTGATGGAAAAACCCAATAACCCTACCTGACCTGAAAAACGAACACAAGACCTCATGCTCAGCTGCAGCGATTACAACCACTAAACCACCGTGGCTATTTGGTCTATAAGAAGACCACAACGAAGAACTACATCTGCTGTCTGTGTTTACTTTTTCGTCGAATAGAAAAAACAGGTCTATTTGGTTATTACACGGAACAACATCTAAGTGGGCCAAAAATAATCAAGTCATAGATACAATTAAGGAAGATAAAGAATCTAACTCATGAAACAGGCTGGGACACCACTTAAGATACGAATACCTAGCAGTAAGCAGATTATTACAGAATATATAACTACATAACATCTTACGTACATACCCTCCAGGTACAATCAACACACAAAATTATAGGGTAGTCGTTAATTTCGCAAATACTCGTACATGTCACAATCTTGTAGAAACATCTTAAAATTGTGCGTTAGTTTGAGGAGATCCAGTTTTTATTCAAGGCCGAGTCCAATTCTTTATTACGGCAAGTGAAATTTTTATACACGCAGGTGTACAGTCGGTAAAATAAATAAGTAATCAAGCAGTTACATTAGAGCTCTTTGTTAAAAAGCTCGTCGGGGACAGTTTTACTTATCGTACATACAGGCAGAAACCACAGACCACCACCTGCTACGGTCCTTACATACTCCTTTTGCCTCGTCCACGTTCATACATCTGGTCATACACGCACGCCAGTTGCTATTACTTATAACTATTTTGATTTAGCATTCCGCGATCTGAGCTTGGTCTTAGGAAGAAGGGTGCTGTGTCAATCTGAAACTTACATACGATACGATTTTATAATAAGTAAGTTTTGATTAATATTAATTATTTAAACATTTAATTAGCACATGACTTGAATTAGCTTTGTCTCTCGCATTACCAATACCTAATAGGCGTCAATAACCATCAGATGGGCTTTCTGCTTTTCTGCAAAAATATAACAACAACAACCACTTATTGATTATATATTCAAATATTATTTATTTATTAAACACTTTAAACACAGTACTGAGGTGGAATTAATGCCATAAGTATTTTCTACCAGTCAACCTTTGGGTACCTAATACAGAAAACAGTGATAGGTGTAAATCTGAAAATTAAAGAATCAATTTTTATTTAATACAACATATACCTGCTTTAAATATAGATATATAAATATTTACATGAATAAATAAATAATTAAATTAATATTATTGTGTGTGTTTCCTAAATTTGTTCGCCATTGTATAAATATGTTATAAGTAACAACTTCGCTGGTTACTGATTTATTGTGTCGCTTGTACTTACTACATACAAACATTATATAGTAGGTATTATCATGTATGTATGTTAATAAGTAATTGAGATGGTTTTGATTGCCCCAGTTTGGCAAATTATGACCGATTTTGCGTGATATTGCGTGGGTTGTTAATAGTCGTTAATTTAATTTGTTTGAGGTTGCTAACCGCAGGATGGAGTCTGTTTGCTTTATGTAATTTATTACTTTATGTTTATAGCCTACATTTTGGCAACCGGTACAAGTAGAGCCTCTTTCGACTCAAAATGCATAACGTAACTTGTGAAATCTGGGTGTGTAATGGGTGTTTCATACACCTCTGCTTACTCCTTCTGGGAGCACAAGTGTGAAGTTATATTTAATATTAGCTATTGCCCGTGAACTTCGTCCACGTAAAATTTTATAGCCTACCTTCATCGATAAATGGGCTATCCAACATTAAAAGAATTTTCGAATCGAACCAGCAGTTCCTAAAATTAGCCCGTTCAACCAAACAAACTCTAAAGCTTTATAATATTAGTGTAGATACACTGGTGACTCAAACCACGCATAAAAATCATAAACCAGGAATCTATTGAATAATAAACATCATAAATATTGATTAAGAAGTTGAACACCTAAACAGGATAATTTACATACATTTCCCTGTGTTTTCTCTTGTATTTTATAAGTTAACCAGTAATTGCTTCTAAGAAATATTGCGTAGAAAACATGCTTCAAATCTTAATTGCGTAATTGGTTTCTAATTTATTTTAAATAAAAGCTTGTCAAACGTAGCTAAATCTAGGTAAATTCAATCGAATATGCATGGTAATGAGGTAACACAGTTAAGCGTGCAAAAATATCGTCTTACAGCTGATTAATTACTTGATTATGGCAGCAGCGGTGGAAAGTGACTTGATGTAAAACTCAAAGCATTTATTTCAATAAAACCATTTACTGGGATATTTCTTCCCATTTTTCTTTCTTGCCACTTTGAATCGCTCGGGAAGATCAATATCATCATCTGCCTAACCTTTTCCCAACTCCCAACTATGTTGGCGTCGGCTTCCAGACTAACTGTATGCAGCTGAATACCAGCACTTTACATGAAGCGACTGCCTATCTGACCTCCACAACAGTTAGTACTGGGAAGTACGATAGCTCTTGGTATAACTTTCGGAGCACTGACTACCTGTAACGACAATGAAAGATCTACAAATGACAAAAACAAACTAATAGTTGAAAACCAGATGAAACTGCCTCTTCAGAAAAACTAGATACTAGGATTAATTTAACATAAATAAAGTCTGAACTTAAGTGGCAGTGGACAGGACACATTGCTCGCAGAACGGATAGCCGATGGGGCCGAAAAGTTCTAGAGTGGCGACCGCGAACCGGAAGATGCTGCGTTGGAAGGCCTCCCACTAGGTGGACCGATGACCTGGTGAAGGTTGTAGGGATCCGCTGGTTGCGAGTCGCACGGGACCGGTCAATGTGGCGACACTTGGGCCTATGTCCAGCAGTGGATGTCTTTCGACTGAAATGATGATGAAAGTGAAAATAGTACGTGGATACAGAGACTCCGGACATTGTGGACAATACCTGCGCCATAAGAACGACCTATATGGGTCTGAGATATCTACAGAGGTGACGGAATAACATTTTCTAGTGATCATGTGCATCTTTCTCTTTTCACGCTTTACGTACTAAAAGATGACTTATTCAGCATAGTAAGTCAGTACGGTGGCTATCCAAAGTGAGCCAAATATTGTTTTTTATCTTTGTTTAATTCCTTGATCACTATTGCCAAACGTTCCTCGCTCTGTATTGTGATTAACCACATCTACGCATCCTCTAGACACAAGCGTGTAAAATCGATTAATGTTAAACAACACCAGTTAAATATTACGCTGTTTACTACCAAGGGATCAGCTGATTACTCAAGTTGTTTCGCAATGACTCATCTGCTAGCCTCATTAAATCTTCTCAATCTATCAATGAGTAACTACCTGTTTGATATTGACCTCCACGCATGATTAATCTTATTTAAAATATAATAGTTACTAGTTATTAGTTTTGCGTAATTTTTAATCTTTGGGGCAATATTTTATGCTATCATGTAGAGTTTGGGTCTCAAGAAGGTAAGCCATAGAGGACGGCGAGTAATTATATTATTTTATTCGTTGTAATTATATTTCTAGTAAATAAGCAAATCAAGCCATAAAATTCAATTCAAAAGGTAGAATTTCCCGCTGCGGGACTGTTCGAAAGAGATACCGTGGCCCTGGAACACAAAAGGCAAAGAAGGAACATGGATGGGTTTCAGTCAGTACAAGTCTGACACTCCCTTCCGCTCCGCCCAGAGTGGGTGGGGTCATTAGATGATTTCCGATCCGAAAAAAAAAAAAAAAAAAAAATGTAGAATTTCCCGGAACAGCTGCGGGTAGTATAAGCATAAGGGCGAGAAACAAAGCAGGAACGCTATAGCACGTTGCACCATCGATGATGCGGTCGGCAGCACGCTCTGTGTCTAGCATCACGCAAATGACGGTTCTGAGCGACAGGCAAGGATAGAAGCATGGAAAAGAACGATTCTCTGTTGCTAGATTTGGGGGTATACTAATCAGCCTTCATTGTTCCCTCAGCTGCGACACGGGATTCCTCTCTGAGAGACAGAATGGGCCAGGTAACATATGGTCTCTAAAATAAAAGGGAAAACATCACAGGAATCCGCTATATGCAAGGCTAGTAAGTAGTAAAAGTCAAACGTCGTCAAACCCATGTCTTCTTAGCGTGTATTTCTGGCAATCCTCCCGTACATTCTTTGGCATTAAATGCACCGATATACAGATTGTAGATTTAGCTTCTTACGTATGGATAACATGTAGTACGTTTATCACTACCCATTAAAAACCCATGAAGACACTCAAACAGGACCTAATAAACAGCGAGCTATTCTAAAAATCTCCACTAGCGTCAACCTGTCCCGTTGGCCGGTTTCTCTCGTAGTTCACCTCAAGTTTGTGTCTAAATGCTTCCCTATTACATCAGAATGCTGCGACCAGCGTGTTTCAATGGTGGATGTTTGTAGACTGGCCATGTTTGTGTCGGCTTGATAAAGTAATATGTGCAGAAGGATAGCTCTTGATAGGACTTCTTTTGTTCGATCATTAAAACTGAATTCTGGTATGATTGCGTTAGATGTACCGAATATCCTCAACTTAGACTTTAACTTCTGCGATATTGTAGATGCCATACTTATATTAGCTAAGCTTTACAGTAATTAGTCAATTTTGTACATCTCCAGGTGAATTGTGCGACAGAATACCTACCTTCAAAACTTGTACAGATTTTGCATGACCGCCGCCTCTCTCATTTCCGCAGTTAAGTGGGGTGAACGCTGACAGATACGTCCAAAAGAATGTCGCCATTATCGTCATCTATGATTGCATTTACCATCACCATGAAAACGTACGTTATAGCATCTTTGGCGTTGTCATCAAGTCTATCAGTATATTTATTAGCTTCTTCACCTTCTATATCAACTTTGCAGTAATAGGTAATGTTTGTGCTCGGATCCTGTACGACCACATTTTCTGCTGACATCCCAACAAATCAAATGGACGTAACAGTTAATTGGCTCTGTTCTAGGTGCTATAGTTTTTGTGCGTGACTCGGTGTGGTATCGGGAAATCATTTACATTATGGTTTTAATAGAAAGGATTGACGATAAGATTCTTATATTGTCGTCCATCGTCGATTGACGATTTTATCTTGTCGTTTACATTTGTGCCCTGTATGGACTGACCTCTCTAACCACACCACTTTTCTTCTTCTTTTTCTTTATAAAAAGGTATTATCTACACAATTATATTGAAATGAACTAATAATACAATGGGCCTAGGTTTTAAGAACACCTACACATTCTAATTCCACGTTTTATCCCGAATTAGAAAAGTTAAAAATTATTGAAAAGCAACCCAATCTATCAATAAAACGTTATCTAAGAACTAATTTAGCAGTATTTACTAAACAAGCATTTGCTTGGGATGAAAGTAATCACCAAGATTTGCTTGTTTGATTTAACAATAAGGTATTAACATATAGACATTCAGGTAAAATACAAAGCAAACAACTCTGTAATTTACTTGTGTACAAACTAATTGGTTGGTAAATATGTAAACGTGGCCATTTTGCTATAATATGACCTAATTGGATGGAGAAGGAGATAAATGCCAAAAAAAAGATGGATGGATTGTGTGAGAAAATGAAAATAATATGTAAATGATGCCGTGACAGGATAATGGAAGAAGAAAACGTGTTGCGCCGACCACAAGTAGAAACAAGGGAAGGAAGATGATCATGACCAAATTGAGACATGGGGTCACAGATTTACTAAGACTTTTCTTTCAATAGCCTCTCTAAAGGGTGTAAATAGACCCTTAACATATCCGAAAGGCACTTGTTCTCCCCGTCTTTGCGATCATATTTTTGTTCTAGACCATACCTGGGAACCGTCTACTTAAGGAGATATTGGGGGTCAAAGTTCCAACTTTTTCACAAGTTTTTTTTTAAATACATGTTTTTAATGTAAGATTTTTACTTTACCCACCTCCATGACCCCCGTACTATTCAATCCATCCATCAGCGCAATGATTTGAGTGCTTTCCATCGAGTCCTACCTTAAAACGTGATTTTTCACCCCAAAAAAAAAAGTCGATTCCCAGCAATAATTTTTGCGTAAATTTACTTAGTTTGATGTACAGAATGCTTGGTTGACGGGTATGTGAAGGGTCTGTTTACACCCTGTATATTCTTAATCTCATTGAGTATAAAGTTTTGAAAAAAGAATATACTGGAACAACGAACGGGCTACGTCAAGTCTTTATTTATAGAACCTGTATCACAAACTATATCATCATCCCAACTGTCAAACATGCATTACGATGACTTACAAATTGCCCAAGTTACACCGAATACGTTCTTTACTACGTAATCAGCATTACACATCAATTTGACACCTTACAAGTTTATTATGTGGGTGTATCACATCAACTTTGATGACAGGTCACCCACAAAGGTGTTGAGGCGTGAATGCCTGTTCAGTGTGTTCGTCAACAACATTCTGAAGTGTGGTTGTATTGTTCCGATACAGTAGCGGTGAAGTAAGTGTAATATACTGAATTTATTACTGTAAGTCGCTTCAGCGGACCTAATTGAAATGAATCGGTTGAGGCTTGGTGCAACTGCCAGCGATGTTTATGAAAAATGAAAAAAACATTTCGTGAATATCAGTCTAGTATCAAGGAATTTCCACGAACAATGAAGTACCTTGGACTATTCAGAATGGTCACATTCAACCTGTTTCTATTTTTGACTCGTTGGTCTAAAAGTCATACTTATGCTACGGTCTACAAGTCGCCAGCACATCTATAAAATAAGACGGTGTAAAGAGATTCTCTGCAGCATCCCGATGTTGAAACTAGGTCTTGGCATGTGTCCATCGCTTCTATTTCTACAACTTCAACCAACTTATCAGTGCAGGCGGGAAAACACAGAACTAAAATAAAATTGTACCAAGATTAACATATAGATGTATTTTTTCTTGACAAGCAGCGCTACCTTGAACTGCACACTTAAAGTGGTCACACTGTACAACAACTTCTAATAAATATATTTTGGCGTTTCCAACTTCGTAATCGGTGTTCTTTTGTCAGGTGATGTGTCATTAAGTCTACATAAATTCATCTACATCAGGCTTTTATAGATCATTTGAAATCTGGAAAGCCTCACCTCGTCTAAAATAATTTGTCAAATAGAGGTACGAAATATTGACTAATCGCTTTATAAGTTCTGTACTGAAGGAAGTAGAGTACTGAAGCGTTATTCTCGCTCAACTATCGCTGCAAATGACACCACATCGCACATTACATCATAAAGCTTATTACACACTATCAATAACTCTTGGCTATCATTACCAAGGAGTTGAATAATTTCTAGTGATTGATGGTGTACCAAATAACAGCTGTTACAAAATATATTTGAGTTTCCTTCGTAACTGACGGATGCATAGAATTTATAGACTTTAATACTACAAACGGAAATAATTAATAAAGATTAATTTAGATATTTATCGAATCCTTTTATAGGTTAATTTTAATCTTCCTTGTTGGTTGGTTGCGTACAGATATGATAATAATTATATGAATTTATTTTGGGGAAAGTATGTTTTAGAAAGAGAGGCTTTACAAATACTCGGGGTTTTTGACATGATATGACTGCCTGTCTGACTTCCACTACCCAGTTACTGCGTAATACGACCCTTTGGTAAGACTCGTTATCAGATTTTCGGGCAGCTGACAACCAATAACGACTATGAGAGCCGGTTTTCGAGGCTCAGAGAGGTCGCGATATGATAAGGATGGTCCATGAACCTCAGCTGGCTTAGCTTGACCTTATTTATTTAGACAAAAGCCTCTCAAATCAATTACACATTACCCTTATTTCACATTAAACAACGTTTCCAATAAATTGGAGTTATTAGTATAACTACGACGCACATACAACTAGTGGTTTTCTTTTAACTGGATCCTTATAATTATTTAGCCATTATTTCTCACCTTGGGGCCTAAAATGTTGCTGCATGGTATTTTTTGTTTCATTTTTATGACAACGCAATAAAATGTGTACCTAGCCGAGTTATTTGTAATTAGTGTAATTACGTCTTTGTTTTACAATTAAATTAGTTTATTAGGAAATATTTTTGTTAGAGTGATTATATAGGTTTGTTTCTTAAATATTTTGTACGTATAGTAACATGTATTGATTCCCGAGAATTAACAGGACTAACCACAGATTGAGATATAAAAAAGAGGTTTATGTCCATCAGTGGATGAATTGAGTTTGTGGATGATGATGATGAACAAAACAGGACAGACAGGCTTTTCCTTTCTTTTGAAATTGTATGAGATGATCATATCACATTATGTGCACACAGCATCCGCCAATGTTACATAAATATAAGTAGGGTAATCTATCTAGAGATAAAGGAAAACTGTTTTCTTTAACTGGTTTTATGAATGAGTAGATTTGTTAATATTTCAGCTTGATTTTACTTCAATAACTTACATATTTTTAACGAAGGACTTCGAATAGGGATTTTTGAACCGTAGCTTCTTAGATACATAGCTAATTTTACTACATAAACTGTCGAGACACAGTATCTACGTATAAGCCAGTGTCTTCGAGAAAGTCAACAAAAGGAAGCGCTTTATTGAGCCTCTCGAGACGACCCATCAAGACCTATCAAGTTGTCAATCAGCATTATTTACAGACACCCGTGTAAAGCGTGTCAACCCACATCATTTGGATATCGACAATCGTTTTGTCAATTTAAAGCGAATATAATTATAAATCCCAGCGGTATTCGTTCCATTCTGACTGGACGCATTTCACCACAAGCGAAACTTCTGGAAATTTCTAGAAGCCTAGCTTAGAAAAACACACGCGATCCCTGCCCCTGACACCTGCTGTCACACGACAGTCAATTGTCCACATGGTGGATTTTTTTTAGTAAAAAATTTTGAGACTTCACTACCGTCATCCTATCCTAACGAATTGTTCGTTCATACATTGTGTATGTTACAAAAAGCATAACCCTGTCTTTGCTGACGTGCAGTCGGGTAGTAAAGTTATATATCTGTATTAAGACATGAAAAACCTATCTACTGCTGGAAATTCTCGCTGTTTATAGAAAAAAAAACTGGCAAACTGGTAATCGTATTGAGATATTCATCGTATAACCTGTTAATGAGCGTAAACACTTCATTTAATTGCTTCATTTGTGTAGCGATTACGATGGAATCATCTATGAATGCTTCTAATGACCTGTTGAGTAGCGATACTTAATGCTATCAGCAGAATCGAAACGCTTGGTTATGTTTATAACCTGTTTTATTGTAACAACCATGACAATTGGTGGCTTGGTATAAAATTAGTCCGCACAGGGTTTTTAGTTTTAAGATTGTCGTCTGTTGTGAATGATTGATCCACTTTCTTTTTTATCATAATTCTTTTTCAACATAACTTAACATCATGCTTGTTGTCCTCGAACGGTGCCTTTATAGTACGCCTATATTTCGCCAGTTATACTGAACTCCCAAGTAATATGGGGCGAGCCTATTGCCATAAACCGTGGAGAGCTCCAGACATCTGGCTGCTACTGATGTTTAACCCCAATACCACTTTTCTTTACCCGGGAATCGAACCCAAGACCAACTTAGCGTTTGCAACATCTAGACCACCGAGATTCTTTTTCAAATAGAAGCTATAATGTCATTCTATATAATTGATTAAACTAAACTAATTGTCAAAATCAGTAGAAACGTAACGTCTTAAAAAATTGATATGAAACACCGAGCATTATTGCATTACGCGCCCGACTCGACACTTAATATCATTACGATCACTTTATGCGTCATTTTACTCACCACCGATGCTCCTATTACAAAAACATGCGATCTAACTGCCATAGCCTGTCGAAACAATTCTAACATGCAAACTGGGCCAATTTCTTAACATACTGGTCGCACGCACTTATTGAACCAGAGAAATGACTTCGCTAATTAAGTGTAAGACGGTGAGCACACTGGAAACAAAATGGTTCTGTTTATCATAGAAGTAAATCATAGGAGGCATAAGCAATCAGCCTCTAATGTTCCCACAGCTGGGACACACGGCCTCCTCTCTATGAGAGGGAATGGGCTATAATTTACCAAGCTGTGACGGTTCGTAGATGTCACATGTCTTCGAATTTTTGGTTCTAGGACATGCCAGTTTCGTCACGATGTTTTCCTTCACCGTTTTGAGAGCAGTAGTGATGAAATAAATTACACAAAGTAATGTACAAAACTTACTGCTGCCACCACTACTGGGCCACCGCTGCTCGCTGCCAATGTGCAGTGTTAGGAAGGATGATCCTGAATCAACCGAGGGTCGAGTTAAATACCGCGGTATTGGAAACCCATCAGTGGACTATTGTGAAAAAGCTGAAGACGAGGCATACAAGGAAAAAAAAACTACTGAGAAATCCGTCTGATGTAAAAAATGATTTTCGTGTAGCTTTGATAATTTTGGTCTCAAGCTCGATCACCTACGATATTTTTAACGATTAAGATAATTGTAGAACTCAAGAAAGAAAGAACGAATACTTGATAGTCAAACAGTCTCATCTACGCCAAATCTGGAGCAAAGTGATCTGTCTATAAACTGATCTCTCCATCCAAATATACCGTGGTAGACTTAGCAGTTTAGCTTGTCATTAAGCCGGTTTTTGATTACTTTTGATACCTATCTATGGATATGAGCCTGTTTTGTTGCGAGTGTGCGTGTTATTATCCATATTTTCATAGATCATAAAGATCAATAGTCTAACAAAATAGTATACATAAAATCATGACTATAATATGATAATAAATGTATTTTCTTTCTTTCTGTGCGTACCGCCTAATAGTTATTAGGTTTAGTGTACTGATTCTGAAGACAGGTTTAGTTTGTGTATGTAATTTTGATGATTGACGCCCTTTTTTGTTTTACTATTTAGTTTTAGTTACCTGTCTATACAAAGTAGTATTTAATCGGACTGGTTATTGCAAATTATTTCTAATTGGGGTTCCGTGTTTCTATCACCTGCAATTGACTATCGTATCTATCCGTATGTCATAGGACTCTATCTAAGGAATGCAACTTAAAGTCGATTTTCTAAGTAATGGATTTGCAACTTGGCTAATTAAAAACATAACGTCACGCTTGTAACCACTAAATGCTAAGTAAAGCTGTACTTAGACTATACCGATATTTCGCCAGTTAGGCGGATCATCGCCATTAACGTGTTCAGGTAGTGTAAGTGGTACGAAATGAACATTAATAATGATCACTAATATCATTATGATTCGAAATTATTTACAGCAAGAAACAAAACTGAATTATTTTCTCCTTGACAATTATAGACAAGACTGTATCACTACCAGTGCATGGAATTAATAAGTTCCGTGTAGGGGCCAACCGGGCAGTAAATTCAGCCTCTGGGCTGTTTCTGATAAATTCTTGGTGTAAAAACCCAATAACACTTTGCTAGACCCGGGAATCAAACTTAGCACCTTATACTCCGCAGTACCTACTGCGACCATTTGATCAACGTCCAATAGATCGAAGTAAAAATTGTACAATTTATTATAAACTGTACAAAATTCACAAACTCTAAAGGTGCACATCTTAACAAACTACATGACAGTGCAACGACATCGTTACCGCAAAACAGTAGTTCATTTGTGCCATTGATAGCTTCCTCACAACTTTACTCATTGCCCTTTGTTGACCGCAGTCGCTGTGTTATCGTACGGTCTGCCTACAGTCAATGCAGCTGCAAGTTATGCCCGTTTTAGTGAATACTAGATACTAAATAAAAGCCCACTGTACGATTTTCAACGCTCGGCTCACCACCAAGAGTTGAAAATACAGTGGGTTATATAGATATAAAAATAATATTTAGGCGTTCAAGTATTTGTAAAAACGGGCATTAAATTCACTATTATAATTTAAGCCAATTCCTGATGGATCGATTCTATGATAAGTTCAGTTAACTTGGAGCACCAAAATCTAGAGTTGCTTGGAAGAAGTCGTTTCCTTTGGGCCATTTTTTGGAAAACATGCGTTAAAATAAATCCTATTGATAATAGGGTATCATTTAAGCTATCGCCAATTTAATTAGTTTTGTGTTTCTTAAATAATAGGGTTTGCCCGCAAAATAGCAGATTTGTCACCAAAATTTAGTCCCCAAACAATATAAAATCAATTCCACAATAAATCACCTAAAATCATGGAGATATAGGATCCAGTACCAAATAAATGTTTTTGTATGTATTATAATAGGTTTGTCCTAATAGATATTTAAGCAAACTAATAAATTTTCTAGGAAATTTATAAACTTTCGTAGGATTCTAAACAAGAGATAAACTGTATTATTTTACGGCCACATTTTCGCACGGGGCTCCTATTTCTGTTTGCAGGGTTTAAAGTAACCTAACCTAACCTAAAGTCGGGGTGCCCCAAGTCCCGAGATTTGCGATAATCGATTTATTTGGTGACAGATCTACCATTCTGAGCACAAAGCTATTATTTAAGTAATGAAACTACTATTATAACAACGAAGTTTATATTCATCTAATGCACTACAATTTTATTGGTAATCCATCTCTTATTGTACACATATATTAACATTAATTTGATAATTCATACCTGGGAACACTTTTTGTTTATTTGAGAACGAAAATATTTCGTGGCGATAGATGTATTTATTAGATGATACAACTTGATGACAAATATAAATTTTGGTGACAAGAAATATAGTCCCCTTGATAATATATTAAATTATGTATTTTTCTTAAGTACTTGACTGTACTGATCGTCAGTCGGAGCACGGGACCCTAAGTCCCCGTGCTTCGTCCAGGTGGAGAACCTAGGTGCGTGCTTCACCTAGGTCTGGACCCTAATTTAGGCAATCAGATATTTCAATATTTTTTAGGCGCTTCTTAGCGTTCACGAAAACCGGTTTTCATTTAATTACAATTCTAATGCAACTGCTGTTTGTAAACACTCTTGAACTCGACGAAGGTTAAAAAAACTTGACATGCGACTCGGTCGTCAATTTAGATTAAAACTGTTCGAAGGCAAGGTTTAGCAATCTGTCATAATACGAAGTTATAATTTACATAAATTAACATTAATTAGGTGGCCGTAACTCGACTATTTTTATTTCTTCAAATAGAATTTTAATAAATTGTAACTTGATAAATTGAGGTTTGGTACTGTCAAAATAGACTACCGCCCAGTGGCGAAGGTTCCATACAACTAGATTCCTACCGGCTTCCCTTTAAAAGATGGCACAGTCAGTATTCTATTGACAAATAATATAATTACATTAAAGATATGTACTCCGGCTTACCTCTTACAAAAATTGACCCTTCGCTACTGCTACCGCCACTCTATCATGGATACCTATGAAAATCCTAATCCTGAGTTTATCAATATCATCATCATAATCATCATCTGCCTGCCTTTTCCCAACTATATTGGAGTCAGCTTCCAGTCTAACCAGATGCACAAGAATACCAGTATTTTACATGGAGTGACTGTCTATCTGACCTCCACAACCCAGTTAACCCAACATATTTGGCAGATGATAACGCATATCTTTTACAATGCGAATCGTGATCAGTAAATTATAGAAGCCGGGCATTACACGACAAATAATGTGCAATCTAGATGAGGCTCCATAAACAGCCCTTCTCAGTTTTAATTACCTAACAGAACTGACCCAATTACCGCTTACCACACAAACTAGACAAACCAATAATTGCTATCTCTAGACTTCCTTTAACCGCGGTTTACTAAACGACTGCTAACTTGTCGTTAACGTATTAATTCACTGAACCAACGTGAATTAACATGACTTACGTAATGTACTGAATTCCCGTGAGAATATTAGATATTTGAATACGATAAGCTGTCATAATGATCACGGAATCAAATAGTGTGTCAGGTATTATTGACACGCGTTTGAATAAATCTAGTTTCGTTAACCTCGCCTTGTATGGTGCACTTGGTCGCTGACTATTAAGGCTGGTCACAGGATCACCCTTTTTTTTTTTTTTCTTTTTTAACCTGGTAATATCATCAAATGAGTCCTCCCACCCAGGGCAAAGCGGGAGGGACTGTCAGACTTGTACTGACTAAAATCCACGGTGTCCTTCAGTAGCCCTTTATGTTCCAGGGTCACGGTAATTCTATGAGTCCCGCGACCACAGGATCACCCTTAAACTTTATTACCATTAGCTGGCCAACTTGGAAATATCCTTTGCTGAATATAGAAGATGTAGGAACGTGGACGAGGCAAAAGAAGTTGTAAGGATCGTAGCAGGTGGCGCTCTGTGGTTTCTGCCTACCTCCAGAAGGCCTTAGTTTATGTATGTATGATGTTTGAATATGGAAATACGCTTTATTTGCATAGAATGCAAAAATAACGAAATTTCTTAGCGAATGGTGGTCTTCCTTTATTGGTGGTCTTATCTGAATGAGCAATGTTTGCAAACACGAGGGCGTTTCATAAGTACTTTTATGCGTGGTTCATTCATTGATCAGGCAAAATTCGGTTCTGTTTATTTATAACATTCTGCCAACATCCTTTACCTTATTTTCATTTTTCATTCCTCCTCGCTTCGATTATTTTTTTCTTACAATTTTTTCCATTGTCCACAGATACTTCGTGAGCACAGTGCTACAGTTCCAGATCTACCGGTCCGTGTGCGAACGGACCGGCCAGTTCATACCCGGCGACCCGTCACGACCACTCCACAAATGTGACTTCTACAGGAATCCTGAAGCTGGAAAGATCCTGACGTAAGTTCCTTTTACTGAAGTTACAGGCGAAATAGTTGGACGCATTATTGACCGTAAAAATGTAGCTAGGACAGACTGGATGCAAAAGACGGACAAGGCCTATGACCAGCAGTTGACTGCATCGGGTGACGGATTCTTTGATTGGCCACATTGCAGAAGAATTGTACGGGATGTAGGCATGTCTGAAATTGTAAGCCTATCCTGCTCTCTTATCCCGAAAACAGCCGAAGTTACCTCTGCGATAACGCCGTGGAAATGCCGAAGTTCGGGGCTAATATAATATGCCAGCGACACGAACAAGAAGAAGCCTAAATAATCAGGCTATAAAGATCAAATTGCTGTAGCACAGGTCTTTGCTCCGAGAGACAGTGGGTCATAAGCCACTACGCGGGCCTTGGGTGGATCGCACATGGAAATGAAATACTACATAACACCTAATTAAGTATTCACTTTCATACAGTATCTAGTCTAGAATCTCCTACGATTCTAGATCCGACAAAGATACACAACGAACTCAATAAAAAGCGATAGTGATCAGTTTTATGTATAATAGTTTCAATTTTACATAAATCGTAGATATAATCTCGGAGCGTGAAGCCGAGCGGCCTTGACCGTAGCGGTTGCATTTGAATTTAAACACGTAATGGTCTATAGTAGTGAGACTAGGTGAATGCTGCGGGTTTGGCTATTGAGTTTATTTATTTTTTATTTTAGTAAACGCTTTGACGGGTAAAAGAGAATTTTCTGGACAGCCATCAAAAGTTGGTTGTTGTAAGGCCTTTTACTTGAGGACACTATACATTAGCTTTTGTCTGCAGTCCATGGGAACGTACCTACTCTTATTCGTCACATCATCTGACTACCCTTTTCCCAACTATGGTGGTGTCAGCTTCCAGTCTAAGCGGATGCAGCTGAATACCAGTATTTTACATGGAGTGACTGCCTATCTGACCTCCACAACCCAGTTAGTACCTAATATTATTCTTCATTGCCACTAAATTACATAGATATTTATTTTTACAATACATATAGATTTCAGTAAATAATTGTATGTCGTAACCATATCATGGTCTTCCTGTATTTCTAATTTAATCGAAATCTACTCAGCAATTTAGGAGTGAAAAAATAACTAATAGACAGACATAATTAAATTCCCATTTATAATCTCAGTAGGTAGGTATTGATTATTTTATTGTTATTAGTGATTCAGATTACTTTTGTTTTTTTTTTCACTTAATATTGCCTTTTTGCCCTTGTAGCTCATATAGCTCGGAAATAGAACTTTGGCCAATATAATAAGAATTGATACACTAATTCGTTTTTTTAAAGGAAAGTAATTTTATTACGTTCTTTCTGTGTACACAGTTCTTCCATTTAATTTTACTTAACTATAAAATTTGATTTTCAATAAAATGTCAATTACCTTGAATTTATAATATGATTATGTAACAGGTACTAACATAAATGTCCTTGATGAATAGGTTGCAACACCAAAAAACATGTGACAGGAAAATGCATTTTAATTTCATCTTAATTTATTAATAACACCACTAATTACACGAATCTCTTTCAATCTATTATCATCTTTATTCCTTCGACATACAGTTCATGTAACTTACCAGTATCATATTCTAAAATAGGGCATCGATCCGATCTAATTTCAACTGTACCACTTTCATGGAGAGTAGAATTTCATTCGGGAGGGAATGTCCCAAAACAAATAGTATATTCGATCTAATTTAAACTCTACACTATTAAAATAGGGTAGATATTCCTTTGGCTGGTGGGTGTAAAAATAAAGCATGGTGCAGACAATTGCGCGCCTCCGCACGGATGTAGCCAATTGACGCTATGGATGCGGGTTGCATTATTAAATTTTATTCGTTAATGTTGTTACAATGTTGAATTTAGTTTTGAAGCTAGTGATAAATTCTACCGTTGGATATTAAACAGCTTCCATTCAATACTTATATCCACATACAAGCCAGATTTTCAGTCAAAGAAAACAAAAGAAGATTAACACTACTGATAGCTAGAGGCTAGAAATAATACTGAAAATAATCACTACATTGTACGTAGTAAGGTGTAGTATTCCTTGGCAATTTGACTACGTAGACGTACTGCAATTCTGCTGTCTTGTCCTTCCACATAAGAAAGAAGAAAAAGACATTAGAAATACGAACAATCTGCGATGGATCACGGACCAGACAGCACGTAAAAGTCCTAAATCCTCGCAAAAAAATAAATTCTGCGCCGACCCCAAGTAATATGGAACAAGGCAACGAAAATGATGATAATTCTAATTCTAAAGCCTGAAGTTAAAGTTTACTTTGATAATATTAACTACGACTAATAGAGCACTATTATTTCCTACTAAAAGACTAATTAAGGCCATCACACATAGTGCAGATCACAACGACATTTCATAATTCGTCAGTTGTACGCACAGCGGCCAATCAAGCTATACAAAACCAAATTAAGCTGATCTCCCATCGTACGGGAAGCTCATACAAAGCGAAGTCCGGTTATACTGGTTATGTAGAGCTTGATGTGCCGCCGCGTGTACATGAATATTTGTTTCAAAGGATGGAATGTTAAAATTCTGTCGTATGTGTGTGTGTGACGAGTTTGCAACTAATATTGAATTGCAACAACTGCTACAATGTGCCTTTTTAGTTGACAAACTTTATGAGGCATACAATTTTAGAAATTTTAATTAATTAGATCTTATTATCTCTTCTTCTTCTTCTATCTTTTGTGAATGTGTGGACATTGTAGGCTTTGTAGATTCCCAGCTGCTTGTTAACTTTTTATTTTGTTCTACATTTTTTGTGTAGTAAGCAACGACTTATTGTCGGGCCTACGCTGTCCCCCCATACTTAAGTACAGATGCTGTATCCATAATACTGTAACACCAAATGATTTGAAAAGAGTAACCATGGAGTTTCTTGCCGGTTCTTCTCTATAGGAAACGACCAACCCGAACCGTGCACCTTTTTGTCGACGTTTTATAGGTGCCCATCGAGGCCTATGTGAAATAAAATATTTTGATTTTGATTTTGATTTACAGTAAGAGGCAGTAAAGGGTTTACAACATTCAGTAGTACAGTTTATACTGTAGAACCCTAACTGAATTGGCTAATATAGGTCCCATTTCGCTAGTTATGTTAATTGAATCCCATGTAATAGAAGCTGAGCCTATTGACATCCACCGAGCACAAATACAGGTTCCGGGCTGCAACTAAGAAAATCATGATAGACATAACATCACGCCTGTAATCCCGGAATGGTTAAGCAGAGGTGTACCTATTAGTGCAGTAACACCCACATTTCGCCAGATATGTTTAAGTTCCATGTAATAGACAAAATTCATGATAGAAAAAACTAGTAAAGGAGGGATTGTTGAACAGATAGGAATATAGATTAATATTCTATATTTTGAATTAACGATTTATAGGAAAGGAATGAAAAAAACGTAAGAGAGATTAATTTCACGATTCGACTGTGTAAGCACTGAGCCTCTTCTGACTTAAAATTTTATAGCTGTAAGCACTTTCCTATTTGAATATAAATTTTAAAATAGGCATTTTATTAACATGGCATTGATGACCAACTTCCAAATCATCTGACATTTGATACCTACTCCAAAAATCAAATAGACCTAGATTGAAATGTTAATGCAATATATTAAAATTTTGAAACTATAAGAGAAACGGTTGTTAAGATAAGGCTGGCCATCGATTTTGTAACTTGTCAATTTTTAATTGCCGTAGCAACATGAATTTTTAAATTTAGAATTAGTTGATAAATATTAATTATTTCATAACGGTCAAAACAAAACCTAATGCCCCTTTTTCAATTAGAAACTTTTCTACATAATATTATGTTCAGCTCAGTGTCAAGAGTTAAAATTCCAACAGTACAATAATATGAAGGCGCTAAGTGTTCGTGAAAATGGATATATTTCCAACTTAAAACAATTTACGATAACTCATTTTAAATGGCTCTTATATATATAGAAATATGTTATTGATGAGTCAAACTTGAAACTAGGATGATATAAGATAGGTGCAACCCACACGTCGCATAGGACCATATAGTTATGGAGTCTTGGTAAATCTCATTTCTGAAATCAACTGGTGCATCGACTAGTTCACCAACTGGAGTCGAGACTGCAGTCGAACACTGTTGTAACTTGTAACATTGTTACCTCCTACTATTCTCTGACCGCCTGGTACATTTCACAGCCGAGTTACAGCAAGCAAACGCGTTCGCAAGCAGATACGGGTCCACTGATGTTGTTACACTGTTTACATAATAATCACAAAAGCTATCTTTAGCTTTATCGTTAGCTTTTTTGAACGCAAGTACCGAAACCGCTAATGTATTAATAATTCATTATTGTAAAAAAAATTGTGACAACCTTGATAAAGACTGTCTGTAACAAAATACCCAAATATTGATTTAAAATACCCTTTTTCACAAACTAGGTTTATACCTGTGGGTCCTGTAATTTAGAAAAATAAGATTCAATATTCGCACGCAAAACACGCGCTTGGACGTGGAGTTGCGGACACCAGCCCGTTATACAATACAATACAAGATTCGATGTTCAGTTGTTTGATGGTAACATTAATTTAAATGCCTCTTGATGTCCCGCTTCGAGCCCAAAACGCTCTGGCAAAAAAACAGTATTGTATTTAGTTGTGCCAGTTGCCACTATATCAATGAAGGCCATGGTTATTTATTAAAAAGTTACTATACTAGTAGGCTGTATATATATCTCTAACTATGTGCATAAGGGTTCAAAAGTTTCTGTTATTCATCAGTTTGGCAACAATATTTTACAAGCCTATTTATCCAATTCCTATTATAAGACTACGAAACACCGACCCAAAAGCATACAACATTTACCTACGTTCCAAACCTACTTACATAAAGCATAATAAATACGCTAGCGTACAATTCACGCTGATGTAAAATCCAATTGTAATCCAAAATCGTGACTCCGCCGCTGCCCTAATTACCATTACGCGGAGATATAGGAAGCCTGGGCATTGTGGGCATATGGGTCGGAGCGGTTGCGAAAATCACGCTGGACATAAGTATTGGGTGCCTAAAATGTGCTCTGTACTTTGAAACTAGTACCTGTCTCTTTTCAAATAGGCTGAAAGTTTTTTCAAGTATAAGTTAGTCAGTTTGATGAACTAAATCTAAGCTATACCCTTATCTTAGATTTTTTCTTTGCCCTAGGACAAAGATTACAAAAATCTAGGATCTTCAATAATGTTTAGGCCTAGGACCTAGGCCCAAACATTATTGAAGACATGAGAGAAACACCAACCGAGCGACGGTAGGTCCTGGTGGTGAATTTCACTCTTTCTCATAGAAAGGACGCTTATGATTATGTTATATTTTGGTCCACGAAGGCTATAAGAGTAGAAAAGGACCAAAAAAACGATGATTGGATGGTCTAAAAGGTGATAAAGCTAGATGAGCTCAATACTGAGATAACAACCGAAAGATGTAGAAGAAACAGAATTAACTTAGAATTAATTAGACAAGGACAAGAGAATGCTGATCATATCAATGTTCAATTGTAATGACACCTCCAATAAGAGTATCCCATTTAGGAACAAATACTATGCAGTAAGTGCATCATTATTTACCTATTTTTCAAACGTCAGGTTTAAATATTTAAATTGCAATACAGTGTAGCTGGTAATGTCCTAGTGATTCGGGGAATAGGGTGTATTATTCAAATAAATGTGCTCTGTTTATCACGCGGCATTGCTACTTTATCATGAATAATGTGGAGGTGGGCTCTGTAGGCTTATGATTAATGTTACACATAGATACTGATTAATGAATGATGTCTACTATACAGAGTACATTTTGTGCTTTTACGGGCACAGTGAACTACACATGGGAAAACAAAAATTTATTCGATTATTCACAATCGAAGGTCCTTCCATAAAGAATTTCTCAATACGAGTAGTCTGGATTTGTACCCGGTTGAAAGCAATTGGCTCGCCCCCTATTACATGGTACTCAGACATAACTGGTAAGAAATGTGGGTGTATTATACATATATATTATATATATTGTACTGTATTTATTTATTTATTTATTTATTTATTTTACTATTTATGTACACAATATAAACAGCACAGGAAATAACATTAAAATATATGAGTACATAGGTACTGCTTATTTCTGTACTGTAATGAATAAATCTAACTGACCGCTCCAAGCAAGCGATCAATCAATTCCGTTAGGTATAAGAAGGGGTCTCTGCGTTGTTGGAAAATAATAATTACCTGGTATCACTATTCGAACAAGCAGCATTTTAGTCCCCTTAGCCTACATAGTCTACATTTTATCCCACAGACTGGACACTTATGTAACCGCATGCAGATCCAAATCAGTTTTATAGTAGCTGTTGCTATTGCGTTGTGAGAATCTTATTGAATCATACTGTACCTGGCTTTAGCGAAGTTAGGTAATTTAGGTTAAGCTATTTTCACTGTGCATGGAATTTGATGGGTGTTCAGTTTTGTGAAACATTTCATTCAGCTTATACTACTCTGTCATGGCTGATTGTAAATTTGATTCCAGGTACTATGATGATCCGTTTAACTATTCCCGAATAAGTTTTGAATTACTTAAATGACACATAATCAACTCTGTGTAAGTCCTGATTAACGTGTCTGGCGGATGATCTCGTACAATATTTTTTCTTTGGATTGTGCACAGTTGGATGGCAAACCAGACAATGTGACCCTGTACCTTTTAAGGTTACCAAGATAGATAGATGCTTCTCGACGAAAAAACATTTTCGAGCTTAAAACAGCATCAATCTTACTCAGTCCCAAAAGAATTAGATTCTGCTTATTGTCTGAGCCATGATTAATTACTTTGCAAAACAATTAACCCAGATCGAACGGCGACCTTGCGAAAATTGTTTTATTATTTGGGGAAAATCGTGTCCCCAAAGACGCAAACCGTTAGATTCACCCGACTGCCCTGACAAAAAATAATTTAGAGTATTGTCTCGCTCTCTCATACTGAAAATTGTACCTATGTCCAGGTGTGTGACTCTTCTCAGTGTGCACACTTTTTCTGTGTGTGTTCCTAATTTTTCGTTCCTCTGTTAGACTGTTACTCTTACAGCAATTTCTCAGTTAAAACTCGTATCTACGCACTACGCAATGCATTTATTCATCTGACTCATAACAGCATCTTTATGTAATAATAATACATGCAAACATATTATTAAAACGGCTTTATTAGGAGATTTAAAGTAATAAAACCGACATAAAAAGATAACTCAAGTATCTTGCGAGATCTCGAAATCTCGAAGTATGTAGGCTGTAACCAAATATGGTTCAAAGATAGCAACTGGACTGGTAGCCAGTTGCTTCAAAATCAATTTAGCTGCTCAAAATATTGACCACTCTTCCTAAATAGCTAATTCAGTTTCTATGCTAAGACTAAGAATTATGACAGCTATTATCGACTACCTACGTAAAGAACACCCGTTCGTGTATGAAAAAATAAGTTTTTTGGACACAACCGATGTTATAGATCCGCCCAAAAACGTTGAAAAAGAGCTCAAATCATAAAAGTTCCAATTACTCCACATACCAACTCCATGCCGGAAAGGTCCAGCGCATACATAATCAGAATGTAGGAAGCCTAACTATTACACAATTTGGTTTGGTAGCCCTAGTTCCACATTGTCTAGCCGTGAAGACTTACATAACTGAGTTCCTGATCTCGTGTTACCAACAATTGACACCCTACCTGAATTAAGGTCGTTATGTGAGTCAGGCAGGCTTAAGTAAACCGATATTATAGGTTACGGAGCCTTATGGTTCTGGTAACGGTCGTGGTGATTATCATGTTTCTTGTCGTAATCTCCAAAAAGGGAATTGACGTTTTGATTACCGTTTTCGGTGATATGCTTCAGTCATCATGTTTGGTGAATTGATTGATGATATTAGTACTTTGTCATGTCATTAATAAACATTTGAATAGTCTCCATTACATGGGCAGTCAGTCTCACCATCTCCTTGCCCATATTGTAACAGCGCCATGAACCCACGTTTTCAGGTTTTCGGCGTGACCACGCGCTCGGGTTAGCCAAACAACATTAACGCGACAATCGTTTATTCGTGCGAAGATCACATAAGCATAGTCACTCAACCAAGACGAGGACACAGCAAAAAAGACCCAAGATTAGTCAGACCATAGAACCCGTCTTCTGTTTTTCATTAATCTAAAAATATCTCTTTTGTTTCCAGACGTATCATGGAGCGAGGATCCTCAGCACCCTGGACTCAAATCCTTCAAGAGACAATCGGTGAAGGCCGGCTGAACGGAGAAGCACTCAGGGACTACTTCAGACCCTTAGAAGAGTGGCTCAGGAGTGAGAACTTGAGGACCGGAGAGTATCTAGGCTGGAGTTACGATGGAGATTATTGCAAGTTCAGGTAAGCAAAGCTACTTATTCGTTTACATGATATTTGCAACACACTATCACAGAAATAACTGAAATCATGCATTTTGTTAGCTTTGGATTTTTCTTTTTTTATATTTAGAAAATAGTTGAGACTTTATAACAGGAAAACACATTAACTATGGTAAATGATAGTAACTCATTGAATTCAGTTCAAATCTTTATTCTTATTCTTTATTGCACACAAAATAACAAATATACATGTGGTATGTGGACTCGGCAATCATTGTGCCGATAGTTGTATCAGCCCATGGCTTAATTGCCAAGAGCCTCGATCAATACCTGAGGGCCAGGGGGCTCTCGTTAGGCAGCTGGATCAAGGGCTTGATTCAGAAAGCGGTACTCCTGGACACTGGCTCGTATTGTTAGGAGGTTCCTCTCTCTGGAGCCCTGATCGTCGTCGGTAGTTTGGACCCTGTTCCCGATACCGGTGAGCTCCACTTTTTTATATTTTTAAATGTTTTTTATATTGTTTTTTCCAAGGAATATTTTAAAATGTAAATAATTTATAAATATATAAATAAAGGAAAAAAAAAATACATACAAATTGCAATAATATTGCTTATGTACAAGGGCGAACCTAACCCAGAATTGGATGTTCTTACTGCAAACCGCAGTCTTTACTTTGTTTAACTCACAAGAAACACTGAAATAAACTTGGTCCTTTTACCCTAAATGCTCTATTGTAAAGAAACCTTATGTAAATATTTTTCTTACTACAATTATTATAAAAATTCAGACAGATGTGTTGCTGGAGAGTTTGTTCCTCCACTTCTTCCTCCCACCTGCTTTAGGAAATGTTGAAGGGCGACATTTGGGTCGAATACGTACCTATTGAAGTTTTTTATGTGATAGCTGATTAATTTGGTTCCATGGAGAAATTGCATATGCCTTATAATTTTTGACGTATAAAAAGACGCTGATTAACCCTAATTTGAATAAATGCATTGTGATTTTGATTTTGCTCAGACAGACTTTTCTTCTATTCCAGTATCGAGACCGCAGGCCTCCAGGTGTACGGTGGTTTCTACAACGCCGCTCATCGTCACTTCGACGTCACCAGTTTCGTCAGTATCCTACTAGCTTCTGTACTGACTACTGTTATTACAATGCGTTGGCGGTAAAGTTATTATAGGAAAACTTAGCGATATAATGGCTTCAATAAGTTCAACTCCGCATTGCACCACTATATGCGTTTATCACTAAACATATTTCTGGCAATCAATTAAGACGATGCATTCTGAGAGTTGGCAACGTCGCAAATATTTGTCAAAAATTTCGCGGTTTTGATTATTTCAATATTATTGAATGAAATTATGAAATACTAGCTTCTGTACGTGGCTTCTGCCGCTTGGTGCCCAGATAAAAGTAGTCTATAATCCATCCGCGTCGTCGACAACAGACTCAGAATGATGTTTTAATTTTGTTTTATTTTTAGCTTTAAATGCGAAAAATAGTGATTTTTGTACATGTGGGCCTTAAAGTTAATAATCTAAATATGTTGTATGTTGTGTGAAACAATCTGTACGATGTAAATTATTTTTAAAGATGTTTCAAAAACACAAGAGAGATTGAGGAAAAAAGAACTTAGTATTGCTTTGACTGGTACGAACTTTTTGTTTTTGTTATAAATCTCTCATTTTTATGTACGTTCCGTCATGTTTATTTTTTTATTATAAGTATTTTATACATGTCGTGTCTAATATTTTAAACTAACTTTAATTGTAATATTAAATCTGTCTCTCTCAGGGTTCATAAATAAAGATTAATTTTAAACATAGTTATTTAAGAAAGTCTTGTTTTTAAGGAATTTATATATTTTTTGTAAATAGCATAAAACTAACTTGAGATTTTAGTGTGTTATTGTGATATAAAATTAAACAAAAATAATAAATATCTTGTTTCTTTTCCATTGTGTATCAAATTCATATTCATTATAACAACTGCAAGTCGTAATAAAAAACAGAAATGCGATCTTTACAAAAGGTGCATAACAGCACGCCTGCACGCCTGGGTACCCAGGGGGATAAGTAGAGTAGAATATGCTTTTAGCACACCCAAGATACTTTATCCATACGATTGGTATAAATTCGGATGTAACTGTCTGTCGGTTACTTTTTCACTCCTTAATTAAAGGAGTTCGATGAAATTTGGCTCAGAGGTAGTAACCATGACCTGGCTTACCCTGAAATTTCTGTCTGTCACTCGGGCGAACCGCGGGCAGAAGTTAGACCTGTATAGGAGAGTTTTAGACAACTACTATAAAGGAAATAAAGATAGCAATCACACAGAACCACCGCATGCGGGCTCAGCACAAAAGATAATGTTATAAATAGATATTAATTGAGCAGACGTATTACAAGGACCATCCAATTTGTCTGACCCCCCTGATTTAATGACTTATTTATGGGTTACAATTGAGATCAAGCCCTTAGATAATGTCTCAAATTCTCTATCTGATTTTATATAAGTGTGTACGAGTAAAAGGGATGTACAACATGTTCATTTCGAGAATTGGTTACTGCTGATGTTGATCCTTTGGGCTTTATACGACTTTCAAACTAATTGTTTTCTTAGTTAAACTCAGAATTATGTGGGAACTGAATTTTTCTCGATCGTTGAGGTCGGAAATTATACCACGGTGTGATCCAGGTGTAAAAAAACCCATGACCTATGTAAAGCCATAGCCGATCCGATAGCCGAATTTCAGCATAATCCGTTTTTCAGACAATAGGCGTGAATACGTCTTACGAGCACGTTCGATTTTATGATAATTAGTTTGGATAGCATGGATTTATATCAGATTTTCCATCATTGATGTAATTACGGAATATTTTTTTTTAATTTTTGACCCGACTATAAAAGCAGTAAGCGGACCCGTCACGAAGGCGTTTACAAGCATTCTGTATATAAAACTAAGTAACTCTACGCAAAAAGTATTACTAGAAATCGACTTTTTTTTGGGGTGAAAAGTCACGGTTTACGATTGGACGATGTAACGTATTCAAAACATTGTCCTGATGGATGCATTGAATAGTACACGGGCCATGGTGGTATATAAAGTAAAAGTTTACATTGAAAACTTGTATTTAAAAAAAAAAAAAAAATATCTCCGTAAATAGAAGGTACTAAGGTATGGTCCAGAACAAAAAAAATATCGCAATAATGGGGAGAACCATTGCCTTTCGGCTTCGTCAAGGTTCTTTTTACACCCTTTATATTTTAACCACATCCATAGTGCAAACGTAGCTTTTCCAATTTTTTCTCTTCTTTTACACAGTCTGTCACAACGGCATCCAGCTATTTCAGGACTCCATTAATGGTGTTTAATTTTGGCCTGCAATTCACTTACGTTGCGGCAAAAGCCAGTCCTATTTTAGCTATGCAGGCTACCAAGAGCACCACACCGCCAGCTAGTGAAAGAGCGAGCCGGGCGAGGCAGCGTTATACCTCTTTTAATACTTTGGGTCACACTGCGAAAGAACCGAAACGAAGACACTAGGCCTCCATTCCTTCTCACAGAAACCTTGAGTCTAGTAGTGGGAACATGACAGGATTATACTTACATAATATGTTATCCCGACTTATCTTAACTATTTATGTTTACATAACATAAAATCACGCCTGTAATCCCCGAAGGGTTAGGCAGAGGCGTACCTAATAGTACCAACACCCGCATTTCGGCAGTCATGTTTTAAGTCACTTTTAATAGAGAGCGAGCCTATTGCCTTCAATCAGGCACGAATCCGTGGAAAACCCCAATAACATTTTGCCCGAACCGGGAATTAAAACCCAGGACCTCATACTCAGTAGTCGCGCTTGCGACCACTCGACCAACGAGGCAGTCAATTTAGGTTTACCTTCCATAAATTGTGAAGATACATAATGTACATGATTGTGTATAAACAAAACTGTACTACTTGTTATTCTGGTTTGTATTGACGATTCTGTTTACATAAAAAATAGCTGCGAACTTTTCCGACGAGAAACCATAGAACTAGAATCAGCAGGGTTTTTTACATATATTTTAGAAGCCCAGCATATTTCCTTGAAATCCCTTTGAAGTTCAATCGTGTTTGTTTACATGAACTGCACGTGTATTTTCAGAACACCGACCGTTTTACAAACACAGGAACTTGCCAAAATAAACCGTTTAGTTTCTTATTTAACCAGTTAATACTGCAATTTAAAGGAATTCTTACCCCGATGAATTGATGTTGGTATATTGCTTCAGTTTATTTGTCAAAGCTCCTAGTGAACGTCGTTCAACGGAACCCTTTTAGCAAAGATATGTGAAGCCTCCCAGTATACAATAATAAATAATCAGTTTACAATTTAAGCACGTGGGCGACCGCCTCCGCCTTTTCCATGAAAGTGAATTTGACGAAGTCTCTTCGAATTCCTTGTCGCCTAGTACCTCTGATTGAATTTCAATTCAATACATTCTGTAGAAAATTCTTGAACCATGATTTTTCTGTGTTATCTGTGGTCGGAGAATTTGATTTGATTGATTCTATTATAAAATTCAGGGTATTTTCCTTTTTATTATTTACCTTCTCGCTTTATAAGCAGATAGGTAAGAAAGTTCAGAAGAAACAAGGTAAGTTTTTTGAACTTAAAAATGTAAAAATTGTTGCAACAAGCAATGTCCCTGCAACAAACTAGCTACTTATTATGGCGATAACCATGTTCGCCGACTGGCGGGCGCCCACGTTTAAGCTCTTACCTTTTCTGATACCCTGGTACTTGTGGTCTTATTAGTATTGATCAATTTCTGGTAGTGCACTTCTACAGGTGGCTCCGTGGCTTGTCTTGTTGTAATGCAGAATGCTGTAAACTGAGTTAACTGTATTTCTTGACAATTTTTTTTTGTGTTCTGACAGTCTGGTTTTATTAGTTTCTGTGAAATAATTACTTTTGTAAGTATGGCTGGTGTCCGCAACTCCAAGTCGTAAGGAAAAAACATAAGAAAGGTGCGATTTGCGAATTTTACGAGGGCATTGACTTATTTCATTGAAAAAAAAATTGTTTTGTAGGTACCACCGTTCCTTGCTTACAGTTGATTAACATGACGCGACAGGTAAGACCAACCCACAGTCGATCGAAAGTTGGCACTTATCATTTTCACTTACGGTTACAAATGATAGCCTGGTAGTTCTGATACCGATTCAACGATCTGTTTTTTACCCTGATATTCACTTTATTTTTCTTTAAAGCAGTGTCTACTATGTAAATAATATTAGTGCATCGCTTTATTAATTACGCGAAATACGCACTTTAGACGTGGAATTGCGGACAGCAGCCCGCTACAATACAATCATTATGATTAAGCTTTGGAAAACTTTGTTTGGTTATTACATTATTTAAATTTTGCCGAGGAAAATCACTTCACCGCAGTAATTCGATTTAAAGAAGTACCTAATATAAGTTACGTAGAAGGGCATAACTCTATTAAAATAAAATTATTAGCATAACAAGGGTCAAAGGCATACAAAGCAAACAATGTACCCTATGTACAGTCCCCAGCTTGTTCCATTAGCTATAGGGTACCGCCATGCATCCTCCGACATTGCGGCGCCCGAAGTTACAATAGAATCACCTCTTACAATTCTTGGTCGCCTAGTACTTCAGAAATTGTTTCGATATTGTATTCTAGTGACGTAACTTTCCACTATTTACATCTCCTACTTGTCTTGTCTGCCTGGTAGTAATGATGCCGTATAAATAGTTCTGTAGTTTGTGTTTTTTTGTATGATCAACTATTGTTATATACGTATTTTGTGAGTTCATTTTACTTAATTCGAAGACCAACAAACCGATGTATGGCTTGTGTGAACGAGGAAGGAGGTGACAGCTGAGATAACGAGTACCTAAAAGAGAAGTACGGAAGAAGAAGACATGCTGCGCCGACGTCAAATGAATTGGAATAAGGGCAAGAGAATGATGATTTTACTTAATTCGCAGCTAAAATGGTTATATTTAATGATTCTTTTACTTACAAGATGCACAGCATTTTTTTAAATTGTAAAAGCAAGTTCTTTGGTAGCAATCCACAAAGTTATAACGAATACTACACACACTATGCACTATGCTATGCTTTGCACTATGTGTAACTTGACCTATGTTCACAAATAAAGCTTTCTGATTCTGATTCTGAAAATGTACTAACAATTATTTTTAAAAGCTTGTAAAACAAACAATGATCCTCAAAGGAGCGTTCAATTTCTCTTTAACAAATAAACATTGCATCCCCCAGTGAACAGTCTCCTGCTGATAACGTTAGCGTGTCAACACTAACTTGAAGATATAGGGGCGGATGACGCCGCCGCTGTGACGCCAACTTTACCCACGCTCAGTATCGTCTCTTCCGTTGTATGGGCGCCTAGTACATTTTTGTTGTTAAATATGCTGCTTAGGCGCTACTTACTTGAACGAAGCTATCAATCATCAGCTGATTTGTTTTTGAGATATTTGGTGGGTGCAAACAAGCAGTAAAATTTTTGTTTTAACTCTTTATTTAACAAAATTCATAAGCACACGTTTGATTCTTAGGGCCAATTTAATCCGTAATTGATGAAGGACCGATTAACCGCAGTCAGTGTTTTTTGTTTAAATTCTATCTTATTTTATTACTTAAATTCAAACTAAGAATTTCGCTCCCCATTTATGTTCCCCTAATAGAAAGTTGACTGGATTCAATCTCGCGAGAGCAATAATCTGTAGTTTTCGTAAACAACTGGATCCCTCCCTAGCCCCGTTCCCGCCAGTAAGACGCCGCCGATCTTGTTTACCCAACTAAGGAAAATAGTAGGAAATGGATGCAACTCAATCTTCAGTTACGAGTATTTGTTCACGTGTAACTGTAGCTAAATGAGGCAGATTATAGGTTTTTGATACTTTTAAGGCAGAAGCAACATTAACAATTATCCAACAATGATGAAATCTTACAAATTCTCAGATCAAAGTCTGACGTTATTCAAAATTTTGCACAATATTATCCCTTTGAAGTGCCTGTTAGGGCAAGAATACCTACGTTTTTAGAATATAAAAGGAATGTGATCACGCTTTAATATTGATCTACAGTTATACAAGTTAGTGTAATACTTTAATTAAGTTAATAATGACCAGTGAAAAGGAATTAAGAGCATACCGCTCAGTCAAACTCGCCCAAAAATGTTTGCTTTGTCACCAAGCGCTGCGCCGTATTACAAAAAAAATGTAGTACCTACATTACCTACTACCACGTATTCATTGCAAAATAAAATTATTTAAACTTTGATGTATAAATTATGGCTATTGGTAAATTATTTTGAAGTTTTCCTTAGCCTAAGGCAATTTATTTACACTCAAAGTAGTGTTAAAATAAAGAACTTTCGAGGTTCATAAATCCTTTTTACCGTACTGATTAGCAACAATACTAAATAATGTCGAGTCAAATCGACATAATGATTAGTTTCTGGTGTTTAACACAAAATAGTGAAGTTATCAGCTTCCTCCGTTTTTATAGAAGAATAATCGGCTTACGCAGTGTTATGTTGAACTGTAGTTTGATCCAACAAAAAGATAAAATAGTGAGTCAAAGATATATATTCCTTAATTCCATGGCAGTAGAAACCGCGAGCCAGTGAACGGAAATTCACTTTGACAACGAGGATATTGACAAATTGCTAAAATAGGAACTTAAATATTGCCTCCTACTGGCTACGAAAGTGCCAATATACAAAAAGACGCTGCGAATCAAATGCGAATCGATCACGTTCGTTCACATTGAATCTGGAAATCAAACAACCTCACTTGGTTGCAGACTTCGTCTTCTTCTTCAAGAAAATTGTTTACTTTTGAAATTACTTATGCCCCACCCACATAAATACTGTTCTTGTTCAACTTTAAATGATTATAACAATCGATAATTTGGTAAGTACGTACATAGCTAACTATTTAATGTTATTTGCCTAATGACATTATCGTGCTTTATGTGTATTTCTACATAGGCATGGCCGAATCGAAAAGTGAATCGTCGCAAAATAATCTTCAGTCAAACTTCATATATTCGGGTAAAAAGACCAAAAACCGAACCTTTATGAATGTATATTTTGTATTATGTCCCGAAATGTCACCACCCTGAATTTATTTATAGACCAACCCTTACCAATATTCGAATCCTAAACAAGCACACCGTAAAATTGCCCATTGTGTTTTAAAATTGTTGTAAATCCCGTTTGAAGTAAACAACCCTTGCTTATCGATATTTTTATCTAAACAAGACCCATCTGTCCCGTATCCCAGTCGCGTCCTAACTGTACCGCGCGTCACATGTGCTTCGCGCTCCGTTACTCTTCTGATAGCCTGGTACATTTGTGAACTTGTGTGTGAGTTTCGTGTGGTTTTAGGCTGTTTTCTGTGAGTACAATCAAACTAATTCATAATGTTTTAAAATGGTAGTTTTAATTAAGATTATAAATGATGTACATAGTTTAGTAACTTTTCTGATGGACGAAAAATTCCCCTTCTCTATCAATTTATTTATTTATTCATCAACTTACAATATTGGTTAAGCAACCAGTATTTGAGGCAATACATTAGTTTTGAACATGAAAAAAAAACTGACTTTGCATTCAAACATAAAACTAAAACTTGACAGAATATAAAGATGGACAAAGATCCATATAAATTGGCAAAGAAGTTAAAATTTCTCGTTCATGAATACTCAAATGGTTATGAACCTTACGACGATAATTTTTATACCCGCACTGAGTGGACAAGTGTATGCTTTAGCCATTAAGCCAATTAATCTTCGGTTCAGTACACTGCTGACCTAAATAGCATCTGCTTTGTGTATTAAATTCTAAGCTTTTTGTTAAATATTTAGAACACTCGTATTTTTTCTACGTTCTAACGTGACGACCTCTAAAAGTTGCGAATTAATTTTACTCTTGAATCTTCAATAAGGGAGCTACGGAAAGTCATTTTCCGAAGTATTTGTCTTATCAACTGTCTTTCTCAATCGTGCTTGTCTTATTATCCAAGAGAGCCCTAAAATAATACCAATTTTCATCATCTTGGGGAATATTGAGGCGAAGTTTTCACCCTTGAAGATAACACAGTCTGCTAACTTTTATCAAAGGACCGCTTGTGGATTGTCTGAAGTTACAGTGAAAGATCTTTTGACTAAGCAACTACTTCATAATATTGTAATGTTCATGATTTTATTTACTTATTTAAACATCATGTACAAAAAAAAAATGAGGTGATGTACCAAAAGACCATAAAGTTATGTTACACCACAAACAAGAGCACCTGAATTAATACCAAAAATGCTGCAGGACTTACTAAACTATTATGTCATCTCGGGCGGAAACCAATAATAGTGGTACATAGGCGGACTTAATGCCATAAGGCATTCTCTACCAGCCAACCTTTGGGTCAGAAAACATTGTGATAGGGTACAAAATAAATAATAGTTTAATTATTTAATGTTTACTGACAATTCAAGAAATAAATTTGTGTATAATTTGTACAAAATAAATATATAAAATAACTCATAAGTATATCAATAACACTTATGATTTTCTCTTTGTATTTACTTTATCCGATATTCCTGTCTACATTCAAGCCGAACAAGAAGAGATTTCTAAACAGCAGAAGATCATCAAAAACCTTACATCAAAATCTTCTACATTAGTTAATATTCACCCCTATAATTACATTCCCTTGCCATGTAATCAATTGTACTTATTGAAGAGTCAATAATGAGGGTAGGCGCATGCATTAACACGCTACGTAACTTTGTTAACGTAGCTTAGTTCTTACGGGGGGTCCTTATAAAGGGGTAAACAGAATTCATCATTTAATATTATGATTGCATATATTATTTATTTACTATAGCAACGGAAACTACAGAATGGAAATTGTTTAGCTGCAGCTAATCAGCTATAACAATAACATAAAAAACAACAATAATCAACAATCAAACAATCGTTTATTTCTTTATTGTTTATTACTTACAGTACACAGATCTAATCGGAAGTTATCATCTAACGTATCACAATAATCTAAACAATCATTATTGTCTGAATAGAACCCTGGACAACAAGGACCAATAAAAATAAGGTGATGTACCAAAAGACCATAAAGTTATGTTACACCACAAACAAGAGCACCTGAATTAATACCAAAAATGCTGCAGGACTTACTAAACTATTATGTCATCTCGGGCGGAAACCATATTCGATGGTAGCTCATAACATGTCAAACGAAATGAATATACCCGCACACAACTGCGCAACTCGTGCACCTATCTAAATAGTCCACATCCTTTACGATACGAATGCTGCTGTATGTACACAATTAACTAATGATTGCGTTGCACATCTGTCTGGAAAAATAATGATAAAAGAAGTACGGAGATGAGTTAGTTTGTCGACCGACCAGTAAGTTTCCCTATGTTATGGTGGCGCCGGCTCGAGAAACGTCAGCCAAACCAATGACAGATTCACAGGGAGAGACAAGTAACAATAGCTTACTCGTACAAAGAGTTTCGTATTCATACAATGACTTCCAACGTGCTTATAGCTCATGTCAATACGGTTTTGATTTGGCCATCATCGTGATTGTTCATAATTTTATCAGCACCACTCTGTCTAGGCATTTGACATCAACTATAGCAAGGGAATTTGCAGCAGAACAGTCATACAAAAATCTGAAGTCAGATGAGATTTTCATGAAAGGAAACCCACATTTTTAGAGGATCATTTCCTTTCGACCAGACTAGAAACTTGATACCTAGCTCTCACTTATCCCATGGTGGTCTTAAGGCAGGAAGACCCAATAACACATTGTTTTGAACCTGCCACAGCGATAACACATAAAATTTTATGTTCAATCAATCAGATGCTAACTATAAATATCTATAATATTTTGTCAGCGAACACTTACTGTAACTATTTGATGGAGGGGTCCAAACAATCTTCATCCGGTAGTCAAATGCGGTGCTCATGAAATAAATGGGTACCCTTCACTCCTAGTTAATCTCGTTGGCAATGCAACTACTAGTATAAGTGGTAATGTGGTAGTGTTTTCATTCACACATAACTACTGTGTAGTAGAAAGCGAAAAGAATCTCCTCGTTTATATCATTCAAAATCGCAAGTTGCAGTACCCACGTCCCTCATAATCTATTGTACTTATGTAGGTACAGTCAGTAACGATAATTTTGTAATCATCTTTAAAGAAAGATCTTCAGGTACTTGGACATCGGTCCTACAAACGTCAAACAAACTGACAGTTTTGAAAATCTTAAAGACCACAATATTTTATAATGTAGTAAGGTAAACCACGAAAAAAAATATGACCCCCCAAGAAGAAAGGCAACAAGAAAACACATCATAAGATTCAATGTAAGTCAGTGAGCAACAGAACAAGAACTTTTAGACCTCACAATAAGTCAGTAACTCAATACAAAGATCTTGAAATACCACTCGACACTTGTTAGCATCTCTATCAATTTAACAAATCAAGTTAAGTTGAGTAGCTGGCTTTCATTCACAATTCAGAAAGAGGTCGACGGCACTATTGATAAAGCAGTTGTGACGCGCCAATCGACGCATCCTGCCCAATTGCGCGCACGCATGCGAAACGACTCGGCCGCGTGCGTACACACACAAGGATGTGTAGGAGAAGAATTTACTGCGTTGGAAAAAGGTATTTAGGGACTATTTTATGAGGTAGATAAAACTATTAACAGAGACAATGGAAAATTAATAGTGCTGTTCTTATCTGCTCGAGAAGAGTGTTTTGCGGTAGTCTATGATGACTTGTTGATGAAGGTTTCTATGCAAACTGCTCTCAAACAAAAACAAATGAATAAACAAGTGTAAAGTTTTCTTAATGATGATTGCACCACCAAAAAGAAAGAAACACTTGCTTCATTCAATCTTAAATTAGAATTGAAATGTGACACGGGTGTCCCATGCACATGAAAAACATAGCTGGGGATCCGTATAAAAAGGAAGAAATACGTACAATATTGTAGTGACGTCTATGAACAGATAATGAAAGAATGTGTGAATGAACAACACATACACACAACGTGCAATCAATTAGTACAGTCATGTGAGATGAAAGTATTTCAAGTTCAATATTTCTACTATTTGAGAAACAAATTATCGTATTTTGTAACGATTGCATTCTTACAAGTAAACAGCGCTTTTATGTCTAATAGTTTTGGCACACACAAACTATGAGGGTATTTATTTTTGCATTCAAATTGTTTGTTCAAATTATTGAGATTCATTGCTTGTATTCAAATTGTTTGTAATACTTTGATGCTCACTGAAGCAGCGTTAGATGCTGAACTGATGCCAACGGTTGCCGTTATTTCTTTTATGAATGAAAGTAATTACGTGGACATTGAACTTTGACTTTTCGTTGTTGTGTAATAGATTCTATTTTTGTCTGAAGTTACGCCAATAGCTTGCTTATTACTGGCGTAAAAAGCTCACATTGACCTCTTTTTAGCCTATTTCAAATTTAGAAAAAAATCTCACTCATTTGCATGTAAATAAGATATTTTATTTGGTTACTTAGCTCATTAGACAACACCTAAAAACGTCACTTGCTTCATTTTCGGTGGTCCTTTAATACGTAACCATTCTTTTCTTCTGAAAGGGTGTTGGACAGACCATTTCCATTACATGGAACAAAAGCTTCATCAAAAATATCCCATACTTTGCAGTCTCCATTCGAGGACTCTTGCTTCCTCTACAAGCTAAATCCGTGACTCCAGTTCAGTTTTGGATAATCGTCTAACTCTCATCTCTAAGCATTTGATCTTCTTTAATTTCAATTCTATTTGTGAGCAGAATAATGTTTATCCAGTTATTATTTTTGATTTCCACTACTGCTTTGCAATGTCTCTCAGCTCTCTCGCTAGAAATATTGTTATATCATTGGATCCACATGTCGCATAACACTGATCATCAGCGTCCCGTATTACGAAACGTTGGCACTATCACACAGTTATTGCTACAATTAATTCAGCTGCCCTCTTCCCTACTCCGCCAGTTGACCCGACGCCCCTTCATTCTGTCACGCGTTACACAAATTATTGTCCTGCTAATAGAAAGCGAGGATGGATCAAATGGAATGGAATTCTTTTTTATTTCTCTTTGGATCGTTCCGAAAAAGGTCAGTGTTGGTATGTCTCATTGTGTGGTTTGAAGTCTCAATACGACTCGTTCACGAACAAGTTTTTATTAAGCTGTATTTCTGTGACGGCACGGGTGGGCGCAGTGGCTGAGTGAATGGCTTCTGCGCTGCGTGTCGCAGTTTCAATTCCCGCATGAAACAAATATTTGTATAACCAACAGGGAATTGTTCCGAGCTGTTTGTGTACGTGAGTTTAAATATGTATTTGTAAAGACACCCACGAAACAGATGAAATACCTAGTGAAGGGCAACGGTTTGAAAAAAATAAACAAATTGTTAGTAACATTCTCATTCCTTCTATTGATGAATATGAATCTCGTATTATTAAAATACTACTGTTATATGAAACCTGGATATTTTTTCTCCTTGTGTCTCGTGTCTCGCCTCTTGAATTAGTCAAACCTGCAGCAATTAGACAATAACATGATTGTTATATTCATTTAGTATTCACTTAAGTTAAAAACTTATTTACGAGCATTATTAAAATATTATCTGTACCTTGAAATGACATAATTATAACTTCTTCATTTATATTAATCAATCTAAAGACACAAAATAATAAAACCTTTTTATTTTGCCTACCAGGAACCCATGACCGCTCGAAAATGACTCCTCGACATTAGGACCATGGATCGGGAACAGTGCTAAAATGGTGCTTATAGACAAAGTGCTAAGGACTATAAAGACTAAAGCATGGTGTGCCGTGATAGTGTGTGCTGTGGCAATCGTGATGGAAGCTGCAGCCCTCAACGGAGATAATGTCTGCATGGTGAAGCAGAAGTAAGTGGGATTTTTATCAATGTTTTAATTAATGCTTCCTTCAAGTTATCCGTCCTGAAGACCTTTACAAAGTGAATGTATAACAGCGACAACGCTGATGGCTACGTTATAAATAAAACATGAAGTAATAAAAAAATTATTATAAAAACACATACCCGACCCAAAACCAAAAAAACAAGTGCCTTTGGATGCAGGCGGGACCGCGGAACCCATTTCATAGTATTTTTAATAATTTTATATTTCAATGGCTCCCGCATGCTTCCAAATGCGCTAGTTTTTTTTATTATTACTTTTTATTTCCAGCTTTTCAGTTGAATAATGTGAAAGATTTCTCAAACGATTTAAATTTTTCACCTAAATATGATTTATCATTTCGAATAACCAACTTTACATCGTTATAAATCCTAAATAACCATAAGAAATGAAAAAAATAAATGAGGAACCTAAAGATCATTTTCAAATACCTGTTCAATTATAGGTACCCCACTTAACATAGATCGTCGATTTTCATTTTTTTTAATTTCTCTGAATGGCGTCTGGTTGTCGCCATACTGAATTTTAATAGATATGAATACTGTAATGTATTTAATGAAGCTCGCGAGATTAAGACAAATCGATTGACGTAAGAATCATCAAAATCGGCCCACGGTTTGTTCACTAGAGTATGATGAGATGAGATACGTGTATCACAGTTTTTCCAAAATCATCCCCCAATTTAAAGTTCAATGTCCTGACTGGCTGAATGATACATCAACGCACAGCCCAAACCGCTGGTCCTAGAGACATGAAATTTAGAGATTGTACTCTTTGTGGAGAGTAAATATCCACTAAGAAAGGGTTTTTTGAAATTCCACCCCTAAGAGGGTGAAATGGGGTGTTGAATTTTCTGTGAAACTCTCTCGGAATCGATTGACTTGAAAATGTGTCTACATATACTTCAGTCGAAATGATGAGATACGTGTATCACAGTTTTTCCAAAATCATCCCCAAATTTAAAATTAAACGTCCAGACCAAACCGCTGGTCCTAGAGACATGAATTTTAGAGATTGTACTCTTTGTGGAGAGTAAATATCCACTAAGAAAGGGTTTTTTGAAATTCCACCCCTAATAGGGTGAAATGGGGTTTTGAATTTTATGTGAAACTTTTTATTCTCGGAGTCGATTGACTTGAATATGTGTCTACATATACTTCAGTTAAAATGATGAGATACGTGTATCACAGTTTTTCCAAAATCATCCCCCAATTTAAAATTCCATGTCCTGACTGGTTGACTGATATACCAACGCACAGCCCAAACCGGAAATTGGAGGGTGTATTATTTGTGATGAGTAAGTATCAGTATTTTGAAATTCCTACCACTTTATGTATGTTTGTTCACTAGAGAACAAACATACATAAAATATACTGATAAAAACACATCACTCCGCCAGTCGGGTAATAAAATAGGTTCGGAAATGACATACCCTAATTGTGTAAATTCCGTTGAAACTGTAGAAATATAAAACGTTCCGAAAGTGATTACCACTTGTTTAAGCCATAGCAATTCTATTAGCTGCAGCCAATATTACGCGACACACTCGGAAAGCAAATCACTACTATTTCTAACAATTGAAACAACGATTTTGTTGTAAAATATTAACAGTATCTGTGCCCCAAGCGCTGACAAAACCAATGTTATTTTGAAATTACAAAACCAAAATGAAGAGCGTAGAAAAAGAAGTATAAAAACAAAGTCTATTATTACAGGCCTGAAAACGTGACGTTTTCCTTAATCTAATGTGCGCAGAATAAATATTGGAAACAAGACGCCCACTCTAACACTGGAACTAGAAATAATCTTATGCTAACATTGTCCTTATGGGACGAAAATAAACACAAAATCAATAATGATATGAGTAGGATGAGATGTGAGAGGATCGCGTTGTCCTAAACTGGTTTAATTTTAGGTCTGATAACAACTGCTGAAGTACAAAAATGGCATCACACTTATCTAACCAACATTTTTTTCTTTCTTTCTACCATTACCAGCCCCCGTAGCATGACCATCGTAGACAAGGATTTCTTTGACGGAAGAATCGATAAAATGACAGATAGTGCAAAGAAATCTGTCATTGTGTCGACACAATCATTCATTTTGTCGATTTTTCCGTCAAAGAAATCCTTGTCTACGGTGGTCATGCTACGGGGGCAGGTGAATTTTGAGTGAATTTCGATGTCCCTTGTTTTATGTTTAAAAAAATTACATGCACATGTAAAAAGCACAATGAAATGTAAAAAGAAATGTAGCTACGTATAGCTATGATTGGGATTGTGAGTGCGGTACGCAGAAGTTTAACAAACGAGAGCAGTAGCACCTCAAATAGTTCCTAAACACTGGTTGTATTACAAAATATGAAATAATTCAGGTCCTTTCACTCTCGCTGAAGCCTCGGGGACCTTACAGTGTAATATCTACCTAAGTTCCTCAGGTACGGTACTAAATAAAACAGCTTTATCTAATGCTTTTCAACATTCTATCATAAAGCGTTCGCTTCTCATAAACGAAGACATAGTGATGCAGTAGCGCAATACGAAACATATTGATATTACATCAGGGATGGCAGGGAGTAGCTTTGTTTTGCCTTGTTTTAATATTCAAAGTGCCTCGCCTTTACTCGTCAATAATTATTTACTTATAGTATTTAAATCCATATAATATCCATCCTAATTGAAAAGTTGCGTAATCGGTTGTCGTGTTATGGGCATGTGATGCTAGGAATGAGGAAAAAGTTTTGAGTATGAATGTGGATAGGTATAAGAGTAGAGAAAGACCAAAGAAACGATAGATGGACTGTGTGCAGGATGATATGGCTAGTAAGGAGATGACGAGTAATATAGAGAAGTTGGAAGAAGAAGACATGCTGCCTCGATCCAAAATAAGGGCAGGAGCTTAGTAAGAATGATGATATTATGAATACGAAAGTCACTCTGTCTGTCTGTAATGAAATTGATTCGATTGATTCAAAAAAGATTGGCACACATGTACATCATGTAAACCATGACCTTGCTTAGGTCATAGGATATATTTTATCCCAACAGAATTTCCCGTCGGATAGTTTACGACCTACATGCGGGCAAAACCTAGGACTAAAACGAGGCTCACGTTCGTCCACTATTCACACACTCACAAATAACTTATCTCTAAAAGGATACCAAGGAAAGAAAACATCGTGAAGAAACCAGCACGCCTGAGAGATATTTCTCGACGGCATGTAAAGCAAAGTCAGAGGGCCATGGGCGGCATAAAAACTCTGACACCAGGTTAGGCACTAACCACACGATAAAGAAGAACAAGAAAAGGACAGCTAGGGCAGCAAGGAGGCTTCTTTATTCAAGTTTTCTGCAAAACAAGTTTTATGGGGTCTAAAATAACTCGGGAAGATTTTAATTCAGCAGTAGTAGGTGGGAAAGGTCATACGGTTATACAATATGTTATCTCAAAAACCAGGAGTAACGATGGTAACTAACGATAAATTATAAACAAATTAGCTTTTGCCCGCGGCTTCGCTCGCGTTAAATTAGAATTTGGCAATTATAGTCCTAAAGTTTCTATAACAATATAATTCAATCATTATTCGAAACACACGTGGCGCCATCTATTATCGTTGTTTTCCTTGGGAACAGTACTTTTTTTCGGAATGAAAGGTACCTTATCTCCGTTTATGTACACCTGATAACGTATATGCTAAATTTCAGGATGATCGATTCAATGGATTAGGCGTGAAAGGGTAACAAACAAACTTACTTTCGTATTTATAATATTACTAGCTGTACCCGGCATGCGTTGCAATGCACCTTTTCCTACTACCTACCTACTACCTACCCACTACCTACCCACTACCTACCCACTACCTACCCACTACCTACCCACTACCTACCCACTACCTACCCACTACCTACCCACTACCTACCCACTACCTACCCACTACCTACCCACTACCTACCCACTACCTACACACTACCTACCCACTACCTACCCACTACCTACCCACTACCTACCCACTACCTACCCACTACCTACCCACTACCTACCCACTACCTACCCACTACCTACCCACTACCTACCCACTACCTACCCACTACCTACCCACTACCTACCCACTACCTACCCACTAACTACCCACTACCTATCTACTACCTAAGAACCTTCACCTGACAGTAACAAACAGAAAAAAAGAATTAGCGAAATCGGTCCAGCCGTTCATGCGTGATGCCGTGACCAAGGGAAATAGAGATTCATTTTTATATATATACGAGTAGATTAAGGATAACCTCGAACGATCCCACGCAAACATAACTCCTTTCTCAATATCTGAGCACCCTATTCCATGGAGGCGTTACTGATCCTGATAGCTTTAAATTAATTACCACTTTCTACGTAGGTACGTTTACAGAGCACTGAGGGTGGGTTGAGAGTGAATGCTCTTATGAAATTGAAGCTTTTGAACAGTAGTAAATGGGCTTTCGAGGTAGCGGTACGTTTTGTCTTATTAGATCTGTGATAAAGCTTAGTTAGTTAGGTATGTAGTTTTAGAAAAAGATGTAAAGCTGCCATTAATCCTCATCATCATCATCAGCCTAGAGCAGTCCACTGCTGGACCTCATAAATTGCACGCCACTTAGCTAGCATGAGGGGGGGGCATGGGGGGTTCGATTCCCGGGTCGGACAAAGTGTTATTGGGTTTTTCCATCAGGAATTTCTCAGTATCAGCCACGGAGTCTGGATTTGTGCCCGGTTGATGGTATGGGCTCGCCCCCTATTACATGGGACTTAAACAAACTGGTAAAATGTGGGTGTACTAATGGGTACACCTCTGCCTAACTATTCGGGGACTACAGGCGTGATATTATGTTTTATATGTTTAATTAAGTTGACTTTTACCTTCGTTCGCGCGCAGATTGTTGTTATTCCGGATTTTCGAAACAACCAAATCGGATGTTATTGTTTCGATGATTACTTCCTACATTCAAACCTTCCTAACATCAGTGCAGATGACCTTTTAAAAAAATCATTTTACAATTTAGTATTGGTTAATACCCGCAGTTAACAAACTCCAATCAGCAATTTTTATAACTTGGCTCACAGCCCAGGATGTGCCGCACATGCTTAAGTATCAGTACTTAAGGACACTTCTGTCATAGGCAAGACTTAGATTGAACGGTGAATTAAGCTTGTCAATGATAGTACTTAGGAGTAGGCTATGCCCAGCAGAGAACGCTGAAGAAATATAACCATAACATAAAACATCACGTCTTTAATCCCCGAAGTATTTTGCAGAGTGATTCCTTCTTAGGCTCTAGACAGACGGACCGCAATAGAACTGCAAACCAAACGTGCAGTCCGATTGCAGTTCAATTGCAGTCGGCGTGCAATCGTGTGAACTTTGGTTTGCAGTTGTCAACTGCATTCAAACTGCATCCGAACTGTAATTTGCGGTTAGATTGCAGTTGAAATGCGGTCCGTCTGTCATCAGCCTTATTATAGTACACTTACATTTCGCTAGTTATTTTCAAGTCTCACGTAGTAGGGGGCGATCATGCTATCAACCGGGCACAGATCCTGAATCCACGCTGCTTCTAAGAAACTCATCATCATCTGCCTAGCCTTTTCCCAACCATGTTAGGGTCGGCTTCCAGTCTAACCGGATGCAGCTGAATACCAGTATTTTACATGGAGCGACTAACTATCTGACCTATCTGCTTCTAAGGAATTCCTGATGGAAAAATACTAATACCCAAACGGGTCCTAGGACCTCATGCTTAGCAGTAGACAAGACAAGCAAAGCAATTTCATGTGGGTGCACTAAAGGTTACAACCTCATACTAATCTTTCGGGGATTTAGTTCAAGCATGATGTTATTTTTTTTTTATTTGGGAAAAAATACAGTTCTACGTTACAATAGCAATATTAAACTTAGGTATAACAGTAAACTAACGCATAACCCACACTAAAGAAATAAGGAAACGGCCGTATTCAGAAAGGCACAGTAAGAAAATAAAAAAAAACATGAAAGGTCACACTAATCAACTCTGGACAGCGCTCCCCGTCCAGATTTAGTCTGTAGTCACCAATCTAATCACAACATAACATCAGCAAGAAGCAGTCATCGTTAAGGATGACCAGCAAGTAATTCAACAGCCATTTTTCTGTTCTGATATCATAAATGTTATGTTGCGTGTTAATACCAGGGATGTTATTATAATTATTTATTGTCAATATCCACAGATACAACATCACGAAGAGGGTAAAGTATCGGGCTCCGATGTCGGTGAGGATCTACGAGTGGTGCTTCTCTATGCCGCCGAGGTGCTCCAGGTGGAACACTGAGATGAGGGACTTAACCAGGCTTGAGGTTGGTATAGTTGTCAATCCAACAATGATTATTGTTTAACAACTAACGGTGCAAAGGGTTGGCATGATGTGGCACAGCACAGCCGGGAGACAAAATCGAATTAGTGTACATTCAGAAAAAACTGCTTACTTAGCTCGAAATATTATTATGCAGGCGACCCGAACATAATTCAGTGATAATAAGTAAATGCCGAACAGAGTCTGCTAATCGGCACTAGCCGAATGAAAGCCGAAGGTGTTTAATAATTACATCGGATCGGCCTTGTTGTGTAGGACAAATACTACTGAATCGCACCACACAATCATGTTCGCGTCGGGACATTCGATTCGTTCGCACCATGATGCACCGGAACAAACAAAAGAAGGCCAAACACAGTATTTTAGAAGGCTACTTGGAGATTTTCACAAGAGGATGTGCAGCACAGCGTCTTCCTATAGTAAAAATACTTTTTGCAGCTTTAAATGCCAGAATTCCATACAAATACAACAAATTAAAGGACAAGGGCGTTACTGCACGTCAATTAAATTTAAATATTCTTATGACTTAATGGGGAAAATATACAGTTTAGATGTCAACAACTTATTACCTAGGACTATCCTTGAGAAAAACTAGATCGATTGTGAAGTGACTGTCCCTACTAGCCTTAATTATATCATTGCATTCGTAACAACACACTACACTTTGTATCTTCAGATAGAGTGATAAACTGGAGCCAGTATTTACGCCTTAGAGCGTAGCTTTCTGCTAAAACCGATTTACAATGATTTTATTTCAGTTTTTCGTTTATGAATATTAGTACTTACTGAAAAACGGATTAATTAATTTATTTATTTAATTTAATTACAACGGTTTAAATCCAATTACAGTAACTAAAGCACAAAAACTACTAAACATAAACAAAATGGACAAAAATGGAAAACAGAAAACAGATAAATATTTAAAAAAAAATAATGAGTTAGGTACTCTGTCATGAATCCCTCTCACAGTACTTCTGACATGCCAATAAAATCTTTGTCCATTCATCCGCAAACAGATCGTTTGTTGGATTAGAATCCAGGAGATCATTAAGTGCCAGAGTTCGAGGAATTGGAGACTCAGCACGCGCTACGTTGCGACACGGAGGCACAGCGAACAATCTGTGCTTTTTACCCCTGCAGTAATTGTCCCCCCTGCAGTAATTTGTTAAAAAAGGGTCAGCAAAAAGAAAGATTACCCGTCCAACGCATTTTAGGCATCTGTTCTTCCACATACTTATTAGTTTCTTCCTTGAAGCTTAGGCAAATAAACTCTGCCAATTACGTTCTTGTAATAAAAAAACAAAAAAGAATGAATAGGGCTACCTATCGAAAGTTGTTGTTATTTACCCCACCAGTTTAAATTAATCGCAGATGACCCGGTATTTGTCCGATCAAATCCCCAGATTTGTCTCCAGATAAATCTGACGATAACTGACTACGTGCATTTCCAAGTTGACCAACAATCATTACATTGACACGGTCGTGGATCATGCCATGGTTTATTCTAATGAGGTCCCTTTCTTAAAGTTGCTTCAAGTTCATGTTCTGCTTATACATCTTACATGAGAGACACCACTACCTAGTGTAGGTATACCACGACTAAGATAGAAACTATTGACACTCTCCATAACAGAATTGGTTGTGATTCTGATGATGGCCCCTGATGTTACAGACAGAAGAGAGGATGGCAGAGGTGGCGGTGTGCTGTCCAGGGTACAAGATGAGGGATGTTTCCTGCGTCCCTATCTGTCCATTGGGGAAGACAGGTCCCGGGTGCTCGGAAGGTAAAGTTAACGATGGTAGTGATGGCAGTAGCAGTAAAAACGCAACGAACTCTAAAGGCCAATTTCACAATGAAACTGGACGCCATCAGCTCTCTAAACCGCGTTTAAGAGGTGTCACTAAGTTTTGTTTCTGAAATAAGCCCTAAACAAATAGTGTTTACTAGTTTTTCAGAGAATAGATCTGATCACCCATATTTTCAGACTGTCCGGACAACAGATGGGGTCCGAACTGTATCAACGAATGTAAACGGTGTAAGAAAGGCTTCTGCTCACCCCTTACTGGCGAGTGCGAGTGCTTAGACGGATGGCAAGGTGAGAGGTGGGTGGCCACTTTCATTTGCCTAGATTTAGTACCTACTCTTTTGATTATTACTCGTGGAGTTTCTTGCCGGCTGTTCTCCAAAATAATCGACTAGTGAATCGAGAAGTGATCGATAGAGACACCCTAGCTAGGCTTTTGTGTACAGACAGACAGTCAACAATAAGTAGATATCTTGAATAAAATAGACCTAAAGCGATCATTTACAAAACAAAATCAAAACCTTTTGGTTCTAGATGGGCTGATCTTAGCCCAAAAAGATCACTGTAATCAAATGTTACAACTGATTAAAATTCGCTAGTTAAAGATTCATAGTAAACATATTCCTCGGTTGCATTAAATTGAATATAAACGTATTTTTCATTTTATTTTACAGTTGTGATTCGAGCATGCCACCAACGACAACAACACCTTCGTTAGAAGAACTACTAACAGCTCTGATTACTAAACCTTCAACTCCTGCTACACCTAAAGTAACACCTCCCAGTACTACAGTAACGACCCCTAGTACTACAGTTGCGACTTCAAGCACTACAGTAACCACGCCTAAAACTACAGTAAAAACTACTAGAACCACAGTTACCACCCCTAGAACTACAGAAAGTACTCCTAAAATTACAGTTACAGCTCCTATTGTCATAGTTACAACTTCCAGTACCGCTGTTACTATTCCTACAACTACGGTAACTTCTACAACTACAGAAGTCCCGACGACTCAAGCTACAGCAGCAATGGCTACTAGTCCATCAACTGAAATGGTTTTGAATACAACTACAATGTCAAGTATTCCTAAAATCCTTACTACGGATAATCAAGAGAAAACTGAAGAAACTGTTCCTATTCTCACTTCTGTTGACATACCTAAAACAGTTACAATATATGACAACACAACTTTTGTTACTACAAGCAGTTCAAAAGCCGCCAGAACTACTACTGAAGCAGTAACGCAAAAGTTCAATATTGAACAATTTCATATCACACCTGAAAGTTTTGAGACAACAACTGAACCAGTCATAGTTATAAAAATTGTTCCTACTGTCAACGTACAGCAGAAACCCACTGAGGTGCAAACCACGACTGAGATGCCTACCATTGTACCTTCAACAACACCTATGGAAACAACTTTAAAAACAGAGACAACGAAAAAGGAAACTACAATAAGAATACTTCCAACCACAGTCAAATTTAAACCAAAGGAAATATGGATAAGACCAGCGCAAAAAGGTGAATCCTCTATAGTAGAAACAAAGATTAAAACTACTCATGAATTCCCAAGGTACAGAAGTGCTAATAACAAAGATAACAAAGAATTGACACCAGCTATCACAACACCAAAGACCATAATTGTGTCAATAATACCTACATCGGTGTCTTATTCAACATTCAAAAAGATTGCTTTAACTTCGTCATTAATGGCAGCAAAGAACAGTTCGAGTGCTCAGTCGTATAATAAAACAGAAAACGAATTTACAAAGCCAATGCTTGCTGAAACTTCGACACAACCCGTAAAATTGAGTCCATTATCGAGAAAAGACTTATTGTCTACATCATACTTTATAAACAAAACATTAGTACCAAGCACTTCTGTAACTCCAAAACCAACAACTTCTTCAACTAAATTGACTACTTTAGTAACGAAACCTTCGGAAGCTACTAAGACTATGCCTCGTAGTAATAGAACTAACAGCATGACGACTGATATTAACAAGAATGTTTCTACTCCTATAACAACTACTTCTTCTGCAACAAGAACTACACTGAAACAGAATGATTTACTTACGACTCCTAGTACTATGACTTTTATAACCTCAAGTGCAACACAGTCATCAACGGAGCGACCAACAAAACATTTGATAAAATATGCGACTCCTAAAAAAGTGATCGTTGCACCTGTTACAAAAAAGTATGTTAAACCAACCAATTCACCAGAGGTAGTTGACAAAGAATTTAAAAAGGCTAACGCTACTAAAAGTCTTGCTAAAGTTACAACAGATGGACCAACGGATGATGAAGAATTTCATATTTTGACAGAGCCCGAACATATAACAGCCGTTATGGGGGACAAAGGAACAGAGAGGTCGTCAGTAGACTTGATATCGGTGATAAGTATCGCAGGAGGGGTGATGATGGCAGTCATCACCGTAGCAGTGGTGATTGTGATGATAGAGAGATGCAAGAAGCCGAGATATGAGGACGCAAGGAAGATCAATGATATTAGAATGCAAGTCATGATTGATAATGATATGCCGCCGCCGCCGTATGTGAGAAGCATTTTCCACACACCGTTACCCGGTTAGTTTCAATATCTATAGTTTATGTAACCCTTATAGGTTCTTATTGATGTTCAGTGAGCCATGACTACGATTGAGTAAATAGGTAAGCCACTTAAACTATTGAACTTCGCCTTACGCTCAGATGTTAAAATCGAATAAAAAATTAACCATGTTTTACAAAGTGGATTTATTCAAAAACAATCTTTTCGCTGGCAGACTTGAATTGACACAAAAAAAAACACTTTAAAGCTTACTATTAATTTCGTGAAATGGTTTTCACACTACCATTAATAACATTTTTGAACGATTTATACAACACCATGGAATAGGGAGGCACCCTCATTTTTTTTTATGTTACTACTTTGTCGATATGATCAATATGTACATCTATGCATGCCAAATGGGTTTAGTACTTAGTACTAAGTTTCTCAACTAAGCCGCGGACAGACAGACAAACGGACGGCCATGGCGAAACTATGGGTTTAAATTCCTTGTTGCTAAGGAAAATAAATAAAATTACTCGCCTCCTAGACACTAAAGTTGATCAGTCAAGTGCAAACAATTTTGTACGATCCCTGTCGAAATTAAATCTTTTTGTGGAATCCCCAGTAGATGTTCTATTCATTATACAGATATCCAACATAGAAGGATACTTTTATCATTCTTGGCAATGGTATGTGTACTGTATTTTCGTCAACTCAAACATCGGCCCATTAGCTCAGTTGGTTAGAGCGTCGTGCTAATAACGCGAAGGTCGCGGGTTCGATCCCCTCATGGGCCACGAAATTTTTTGTATTTTTATTATGTTTTGTATCGTTTGTGTATTGTTTTTCCAGATCCACCTACTTCGGAAAAGTGCCACTATCAACCAATATCTACTTTGGATCGGAATCTAAAACAATTTATGAGGCCTGTCGTGGTACAAACTATTTCTCCTATAATGCTGGAAAATTTCAGAGGTAAAAAACAAAAAAACAAAACAATGAAACGGTCTAAGGTATTCGCTTAATTAAAATCAATTAATTTGTATATTATTTCAGGTATTCTAGAATGTCATTACGATCATTTACCGAGAAGAAATGATGATTTTGGAACAATACAAACTCGTTCTTCAATAGCGCCATCTATGAGCGACTGCAGTGAACTACGTCAACTTCGAGCTACCGTAACTGAGTCCGCGATCGAAGCGTTGAAATGCGAAGCCAAACTGGACGTTATAGATAATACAACATCAGAACCACTTTACGCTGAAATTCCTTGCTGGAGGCCGCCTTCTGAACATGCTATTGAAATCATGAACCTGAATGGGGAAGCAGTAACTGAATTATGACCGCGATGTTAAGTTCAAAAGTTTTAGATTCGCAAGTAGTTCTTCATTGTTGTAATAGATGGCGTTGTATGAAAGTTTGTGTTAAAACTACCAAATATTATTGTGTGAATTAATTATTAATTTAATCTAATAATGAATGTATTAGGAACGTAATTAAATAAAATTTAAAAAATATGGTGTCGTTTATTTTAAGTTTCGAAGGGGGAAAATAAACAGAGTGTTTGTGGAATTTATTGTAAGCCGAGACCAACAGATTCGTGGAACCCGTTTATACAAGAGATAAACTTTATCAGGGTCAAAGTGCGTGGGTATTACTGTTATCAACTGACATCCTATGATTCGTGTTTCGGATTTCGTAAAAGTATTACCTACTTAATCAATTATCTTTTTATTAACTAGGTTCCCTACTGCTGCCCAATTTTAGGTAAGTAGATTTAAACATAGAGCAAGCCTTACTAATCGAACATTTTAGAAAAATAGTGTTACAGCTAAATTAGACCGATTTTAGATTTTCCATAGAAACAGTAATTTCCAATTATCCTTTTTTTAAAAAGACATTTCGAAAAGTTCTCTGTCAAGTTTTTAGACTTATGTATCCTGCTTATGCGTACGAAGTTTCATTAAAATCGGTTCAGTCCAGTTCGAAAAAAAATCACTTGAAAGTTTGTATGAAATGCCGTAAGACGTTAACGCTCTTAATGAAAACCAATGTTTCTGGATTTTGTTTATAGTTTCTGGCATTAATAAAATATTTTCCGCTTTAAAACCATTATACCTAACTACCTATGGTAGGTAATCAGCTTAACAAAAAAAAACCTAACCAATAGTTAGGTACCTAGCACGTTTCTTATCCAGGTAAAGAAATCAGGACTACGTCCACCAGTACCGCAGTAGCCTTTTGATCTTCAAACAGGTAAGTAGGATGATGACCAGCAATAGATGGTCTGCTGTATAAATAATAGGTAGGTAGGTACCTACATTATGTTTACTTAGGTCAACAAAATCTGAGTCATAATTCGTGACGAAAAAAAATATTAGTAGGTACCTATTGATTTTGAATCAAGCATAGGCTTTCAAGTTCAGTGGTAGGTAGGTATGTAGCTTAAAACGACCTACTCTAACTTTCCGTATACAGGGTGGAAACTTTAACATAATCAATCATAAATGACACGGGAACAAAAAAAAAATTTGGTTAAAATTTTCAAAAAAAAAAATTCCCATAAGGGAAAAGTTTTTTACAATTTCTGACTTTTTTAGTACCAACCTGGGTTGGTCGGTTAGAAGTTAATGATCAGTATTAGAAACAGGATCGATTGGCATCAAAAAAAAGGTTTGGTGTAAAATAGTCATTTTCTTCTTCTTATTCTTTATTGCACACAAAAAACAAATTGCAACAATAAAGCTTATTTAGCTTATTTTCTTGCTAACTGTATTTTTTTTTGAAAATCTGTGGATAGGGATCAAAATTTCTCGAAAAATTATGAATAGTCTCGTCTTATTTTCATGTAGCTGCAACGGTTAAGGTAATTTCCTCTTACTGCCCCGTTGAACGTTTCCATCCTGTATATTTTATACATGTAGGTAGGTAGGTAGGTACTCTGTGATTAACTAACTAACTGGCACTACAAAACATAGGCCTTCCAGACTTACACGTTCCCACGACGATCATTAGATAAATATTCATAATAATTATAACTACGTCACTTTGCATTTTATTTACTCAAACAAAAGTGATTACAAATATTAATTATTTCTACGAAACGAAAGAATAACATTCACATCTTATCAGGCGGGCTAGTATTAAAGCAAAAGGTCAGATTGCTGTTTCTGGGGAAGCAAATGTAGATCTAAGTGTACATCATCATCTGCCCAGCCTTTTCCCAACTATGCCGTCGGCTTCCAGAGTAACCTGATGCAGCTGAATACCAGTATTTTACATGGAGCGACTGCCTATCTGACCTCCACTACCAAGTTAGTACTGTGTTATACGATACCCCTTGGTAAGACTGGTTGTCAGACTTTCAGGCCACTGATAACCTGCCCCCGTAGCATGACCACCGTAGACAAGGATTTCTTTGACGGAAGAATTGACAAAATTACAGATTGTGTCGACACAATGACAGATCTATATCTCTGCACTATCTGTCATTTTGTCGATTCTTCCGTCAAAGAAATCCTTGTCTACGGTGGTCATGCTACGGGGGCTGTAACGACTTACGTCTGTCAAAGATCTACAAGTGACAGCCGGGACCAACGGCTTAATGTGCTTTCCGAGGCAGCGAGGAAACTCGATATGAAATACGGTCACCCATCCACGGATCAACCTAGGCAAATGGACCCCAAGCGGCTGTTATTATTTAGCCACGAGCTCCCCACGTACCTATGTAATATGGTATCTAACTATACAATACAAATACTTAAATCAAATTGAAGTGTCTGTTTGTAATCTCAGAATAACAGCTTTTTACTGAATAATAACATATTACGAAAGTATAGGTACAGAACGAACAAAAAAAAAAACAATTTTTTTCAATTTGTCTGTTTGTTCCTGCTTTTATCTTCGAAACGGATGGACTGATTTTGACGGTACTTTTACTGGTAGATATTTGATGATAAAGCCTGAAACTAGGCTATTTTTATTTTAGAAAAAAGATTAGGGTTCCGTCCAAAAAATAATAAAACCCTTGAAATTGTTAACAACATCAAATCCAAATAGGGAATTAATAAATAGGGTTAATAATGGTATAATAATTTCACGCAAACGAAGGTGGCGGGCAACAGCTAGTATCTAATTATAAGGTTCGTGTAGGTACAAAGGAACCAGCATGGACGTATCTGACTCACGAAGCCATGAGTTCACGACTTGACAATGAGGCATGCTAATGCAATGAAAAACTGAAGTATTTTTTGTGTTGAAACTTTATGATGCTGCTGATGCCAATCCCACAATTTAATCAGAATATTGGTTTGTACCTATGGCACAATAATTGGGGCATATGGTGATAATACTAGGAGATACACAGTATATTTGTTACAACTTAATGGTGAATACATTAAATACGTATTATGAAGGCCAGGGCCAGGGCTGCGGGACTGTTCGAAAGAGATACCGCGGCTCTGGAACACAAAGGGCAAAGAAGGAACATGGATGGGTTTTAGTCAGTACAAGTCTGACACTCCCTTCCGCTCCGCCCAGAGTGAGGGGAGTCATTTGATGATTTCCCATCCAAAAAAAAAAAAAAAAGGCCCACCAGGAGGTAACCAGAATAGGTTTTTACTTTTAAAACACACAACCACCTTGTTTGTTCTACCTATTACCTATCTAATAATAAAGACAAATACTTCTCTGGTACATTATTATTCTATGAATCAGAACTCGCAAAAAACTTATGAATATTACGTCTGTTGAAAATAAAAAATATTCTACTAGACATTAGGTACGACATATTAAAAAATATCATAGTTTTCCTCATGGACGGCGGAGGAGGTAGTTCGGTCGAATTCTTCGAAGAGAACATGACACTGAAATGGCTATGGATATTATGTTTTGTTGTATATTATCAAAATATTGCAAAACATATGCATTATCTCATCGTTTCCGACAAATGACGATATCTACTGAATCAGGATTCGGTGGCGCAATACTGAATCGGTGCTGTTAGTACTTCTACTTGACTTATCTTAATCAAATCCAAGCTACAGTCACAGTCACAAGGCATAATAACTTAAGAAAGTAGGTACTGTAGTTGCACATTCCAAAGCGTAGATCTCTATGGAGAAGAATGGGCAAGAAACTTCAACTCAACTCCAACTCCACATATTTATTTTTTTAATAATACCTTGAAGCTGTACATTCCAGTTAAGGCCTAAATTGAAAGCTACCGCATCAAAGGGCCGACAGTCAACTGTCTAACAATATAAACGTTATACAGAACCCAAAGCCACCAACCAATTCACGCTTATTTATCCTACTATAGCACAGTGTGCTAATTTTAGCGTCAGTGTGCCATGAAGACCAGCGGGACAAACAAGTAAGATACGTCGGTAAGTCAAGTTCGTTATGTCATACTTTAGTTTATTTTATACCCGTCTGTTTATGTACTGGACAAAGAGATAGCGTGTCAGCGGTCAAATTTGCATGCGAGATGTGATTTTACTTGAATAATCAAGGTATTTTTGTTAAAGTGATGGTCAATAACGCTGATAAATGTTCTTAAAACAAAAATTGTTTAGTTTTGTATAAAACTTATGTTAATGTTGTCATTTCACATATTTAGTCGAAAAACAAGTCATTTTATGAGTCTCGTAAATATGTGTTATTGCTTGTGCGTATTTGTGTTATATTTTTATTTCGAAATTATTTCTTAATTATTAATAAAAAAAGCACTGCTTATTGTTTCACACCATCAAATTAAATACAACCTTCAGATTATTAACTACTTAACAAGATCAATTATACCTTTTAAGGAAAAAAAAGTTAATAATTCACTTTTATCATAATTATCAGAATTTTACGAAATCAAACTAACATACATATTCAACCTTTCATTTCAGATCAAAATGCGTCTTTTAATACTAGCGCTAGCCGTTCTAGGCGCAAGCGCAACCCCTCAGTACACGAAGACTGCGGGGGTGAAGGGTGGAAGCAGCGGTCGGGGGTACCAGTACCAGGGGGGCGAGAGTCTTGTTAAGTGAGTGTTTTGCCAAATTATTATTTCATCCCAAAAAATTGAAGACATGTGTCGTCCACCTATCTGCACTGCGCACGCGTTGAGGGTTATGGATCACTCCCTCTCACTCTCACAAACAGGAGGGCGGAGTTCTAGCATTGGAGTTACAGGCTGATGTCATTGAGCGTTTTAGATCGAACGTTCTCTGAATCTATTCTTAATACACGTCATAATTGCTTTTCCTGTAAGTTAGTTCTTCTAAACTAGGTAAACCTTTGATTTTGTTGTGGTTACCATCATCATTTTGAGACTGCTCTGAAAGATGGCACAGAAATGGTATTTTGCCACTCGGTCGCTACTTCGCTTGTATCTTTATTTGCCTATTTGATGAAGATAATGTAGTACATAACATACAGAAACATCAGATCCCAGGGGTGAAGGCACATACTGCAGAACGTCACGTTTGCAAAGAAATAAATCATTTGATATTGATTTGATAAAGAAGTAAGAATAAATATTCAAATTTTCCTTATAATATGTTAAGTCGAAACCCTCAACTAGCTGAATCGTGATCGTTGGACGACTAGTCTACTTCGTAATCAACTTAATCTTTTCCCAAGAATTGTTCCGTGGCCACCCGCCAAACTAGTTTGGTGTAGTGTACTTACGCATTGCCTATTTCGAGTATTGAATGAGTACATGTATGTGAATAGGTAGGTCTATTAGATGGTACTTCCCCAAATGACGCAACCTCTTGCCAATTATATTCTAGTGATCACCCACAGCCTATTAGATCATATTTAAAAGCACTACAATGCTATCGATGTTTTTGTTAAACAAAAGCTTTGACGAGATCCCAAGGTCTTTAAAAAAACTGTTTTTTTTTGTTTCAAGATCTTCCCTGCATCGGTGACAAGATCATTGGTGTTGATTTTTTGCAGTATCCGATAATAAGGGGTTGGATACCATTATCGGGTTTGACTGTTTGGGAGTGTTTCGACTCATGTCATTCCGTCTGTCGACTTTTGGAGTCACATAAGCAACCCTGTCTATTACTGTAATCATTCCTAGACAAATTATGTATCTCACTATTAAACCCATAGATTATTTGTCTGTTTGTCTACTATGAGCTGGAATGCCATATCCCCCTTAGGACAAACATCAAGCCACGGATGAGTCACGACACAAAAGGATATCGTCATCGTCAGCATTGATGATTTCTCCAGTGATAAGGATATTATAGCATTTACTCTTTGCTTTGAGTTATACAAGACACGCATCACAATAAGACATTCTTCGCCTTTGGTATTTAGTATACAACATGGCAATGACATTAACTGCAGGGTCTTACGATATTATTTTCCTCTATGTTCTGACCTTATACTTCATGAAGGATATAACTAGTAGGCATTAATATTTCACACATACAGGCTACCCATACATAAAGTCTAAAAAAGTTCGTTGTAAGATGCTGTTTTTTGAAAAAATTCTTTCATATTATTTTTCTCTCATGTCCACAGTACTTTTTACAACAATAGCACCCAACAACACGGCTACGGAGGATACGCAGTGAGGACCAATCTAACGGAGACCGTCAACTATGAAAAGGGCGTCTGTTATATTGAAGTGCCGTGAGTACCATCTGTCTACTGTCCCGTCTTCTTCTCCTTCCTATTAGCACAGCTATCTATATCTGTGGCACACACAAACGGTAATCAAATAGCCCACTACGTTTTTTTACCTGGGCTGTGTCAAAAGATGAAGGAAAACATCGAAAGGACACCGGTATCTACCAAAAGTTCAAAGACATGTGACTTGGTATGACATCCACCCACCAAATACCCGGTACTGGTTTATTGCCCACTTACTCTCACAAGGAGAAGGCCTGTGTGACCTGTGTTCCGGCAGTGGGTACAGTATTGGCTAATTGTAGACGTACCATCCCCTGTTAGCTTTGTGAACTAACAATTTTTCACGTTTACAGGACAGCCACTCTAGTCAAGGATCCCACCCATGTTCCAGCTGGCAACGGTGTAAGTATTCTTTAAATTGAAGTAATTTTAAATGAATTAATTCAACGCCTCGTTATGAGAGTAGTCAGACAAAGCAAGACACTAGGCTTTACAACATTTGATTGAGACCACGGTCAGCAAGACATGGTCGGTAGTTCAAATGCAGCAAATGCACGATAACTGCGTTCCAGAACATATTATAGTTCTCTCTTCTATACCTTGTTTTTTGTAAGTTGTTCTCGTTATATCAATAAATAAATAAAACAACACTTCTTCAATTACGTACCGTTAGCTTCACTATACAGGGTGTAAACAGACCGTTCACGAAGCCGTCAACCAAGCATTCTGTACATCAAACTAAGTAACTCTACGCAAAAATTTCGACTGGGAAATGACTTTCTTTTGGAGGTGACAAATCACGTTTTACAGTGGGACTCAACGTAACGCACTCAAAAAACTGTGCTAATGGATACATTGAATAGTACGGGGGTCGTGGAGGTATTTAAAGTAAAGTTATAACATTAAAAACTTGTATTTTAAACAAACCTTGTGAAAAACTCGGAACTTTGACCCCCAATTTCTCCGTAACTAGAAGGTTCCCAGGTATGTTCTAGGTCAAAAAAATATCGCAATGACGGGGAGAACTTGAACTAGAAAATGTTCTATAAAAGTTCATAATTTCCAGTCCCGTTCAGACTTGAGCCGCATCAGAAGCTGCTGCAGCGGCTACATCAGGAACATCCACAACTACAGGATCTGCGACCCAGTCTGTACCCACGAGTGCATCAACGGCCTCTGCAGTGCCCCCGAAACCTGCAGCTGCTTCCCCGACCACGTCAAGAACTTGGCCGGCATTTGTATAGCCACTTGCCCCATCGGATGTCAGAATGGACAATGTTCTGGGGGCGAATGTATTTGTAAGGATGGGTACAGACTGGATTCGGAAAGCAAGTTTTGTGTTCCGTACTGTCGGGAACAGTGCGGTGGTCCGGGACGAGGTAAGAATAGTCTTTTGTTTTACTTAGAATTGTAGGAGGCATGCAGTCAGTTTTACCGGATCTTATTATCCAGTAATTTGGTATTGCAGTAGGCCATAGATATGCAGTCGGAGTTGGGAAAAGACTAGGCAGTTGATAAAGGAGTCATGCAGTGACATCTATTGGAAATGGCTGGAACTGTCCATATGGCACATAGATGGCCGTAATCGATTGTAATAGGAAAATTTGCTATCTTGATTACTCGCTGAACCTTGAACTTATTGGAGGCAATCAGCTGAAATAATTGATTAATGATCTCAGATAATTGATGAATACAAGGCCGTCCCGATTAAGTGGCGAGCCTGTTAAAATTTATCTGGCTGACCGTGTTCTTGGCAATTCAAAAGTGCCTGTAAATTATTTAATTAATAGTGATTCAAATCATCAAACTGGACAACTTTCTCTAAGGAAAACGGTTCGAAAAAAAAAAAAGCTAACTTCCCCTACAAAATATCGCGCTATTTACGTACGTATTGAGCTTTTTGCACTAAACTCTGTAAACTAGTACATAGATGGTCCGTAGAATAACCTGCTTTCTTACCACTTGCATTTGAACTTCACACTAACTAAGATACTTTTGATCTTTCAGGCAACTGCACAGCTCCAAACACGTGTGAGTGCAAGAATGGACTGAAATCCACTCCCGAAGGATCATGCAAGCCATCCTGCGATCGATGCAAAGACGGGGAGTGCGTCGGTGCTAATGAGTGCCGCTGTAACTACGGCTTCTCGAAGAACGCGTATGGAGACTGTGTTCCACAATGCTCAATGTAAGTTGATTATAGGACTTTTATGCCACTGGCCTTGAAGGTAAAACGGCGAAAAGCTTATTTAAGACACAATCAACAAAAGAGTTTAACGAAAATGTGTGGTTGAGTACTATGAAATCTTCTTGCAAAAAAGTTAGCATCCGCTAATAACAATGTATCTTCTGCGTACGTGATGCATACTACAACAAATGTACAAACTAATTTACATTCATTTTTATATTTTTTCCAGCCCCTGTACGCCGCCAAACCGCTGTATAGCTCCAAATGTGTGCGACAACCCCTCAAACCCTTCCTCCACTACAACTATCTCCCCCTACGGTCAACGTCCTAACCCTCACAACCAAAACCCAACTGGAGTTCCTTATGGTCAACAACCTCACTATCCTAACTACCCGGGCTACCAGCCATCAAACTATTCTGGCAATCAACCACCTTACTACCCGGGCAACCAACCATCTAACTATCCAGGTTACCAACCATCTAATACTACTATCTACCCTGGCCAACCACAACAGAACATCCCAGGCTATCAACCAGGCTATATTCCACCAGGCAATTACCCTGCCAATCAACCACCTTACTACCCGGGTAACCAACCATCTAACTACCCAGGTTACCAACCATCTAATAATACTATCTACCCTGGCCAACCACAACAGAACGTCCCAGGCTATCAACCAGGCTATATTCCACCAGGGAATTACCCTGCCAACCAACCACCTTATAACCCTGGCAGTCAAAATCAGTACCCTGGTTATCAACCAACAAACAACACTGGCAATCCACAAAATAACCAACCTGGAGCTCAGTCACATAGCTACCCGCCCAGTCCAAGACCGCCGTATAATCCAAATGGGCAGCCTATTTACACCCATATTCCTGGTACCCAGCCGTCGCTATACCCTGACAGCCAACATCTCGGCCCTGACCAGCGTCCTACTCAAGGAAAAGTTTCCCCCAATTCGAGTCAGGCACTGCCAAATGGTGGAGCAAACTATCCCAATAGTCAATATTACCCTGGCAGCCAATATTACCCAGACCAGCGCCCCAATCCCAACTCTGGGTACCAACCTATTGACCGGCCAAACAACGCTGAACCTTACCAACCGAACAGCCAGTTCTACCCTGGTCAGCAAATCTATTATAATCAACCAAACCAGCCTCAATATCCTTCGCACACTCCAGGGTCGGAATACCAGCACATTTACCCGGGCAGCCAAATGTCGGCCGTGGAGCTGTTGTGCACAGTCCCCTGTATAAATGGAACTTGTGTTGGACGAGACATGTGCGCCTGTAACACGGGATACGTGCCTATTGCTGGGGACACATCTAGGTAAAGTATTCTAATTACGCTTTTTTAACAATTTGAAGCACGACGAAATGACGTTTTCCTGTTGCTGGTCATCTAATGTCATGTATCTGGATGTGCAGTAATTAGCGCAATTCACTTAAATGACTTTTGATTCTGACTTTGACACAACCAGGGGATAAATCCAGCATCCCACTGAGCTGTGGTTTTCGACTGCTAGACCAGCCCTTTATTCTGTCGCAATCCAGAGAATTTTGAATTAGTAATACATTGCTTCACATGTTTGAATAAGTTATGTTGGTGAATGACATTTTAATGGATATTGTTACATTGCCAAATTTTGAATGCATGTGTAGGCCTTCCCACCAGAGATGAGCTGGGGATGCATAGCGTGGTACGTGTATGAGAGCATCCAATCACTTTCTTATCTTGTGATATCTTTGGTTAGTTTTACGCACATCCCTTGCTATTTGCTACGTATCTCATACGCTCATCTCTGGTGGAACCGTCGCCTTCCACAATTACCCATTTAATATAAAAAAATATAAAAATTACCCCGCACTAGTCCTTAAATTCTAACTCCACGCTGCTTCTAGGTGTGAGCCTCACTGCTCAGGCTGTTCCAACGGAGTCTGCGTGTCTCCTTACGTGTGCCACTGTAACCCCGGCTACTTCAAGGATTTCAGCGTGAAAGGCAAAACCTCATGCGTGCGTCGCATTAGGCGGTCGGTAGACACATCGGCATCCGTCAATATCGCCGATCTACTCGTCTTTGAAATACCTGATGATTATATTAATTAAGTCAAATTATTAAAGATTGATTGCTCAACTTGTTTTTTTTTAATTATTCACGTAACTGTATTTTTTTTCTTTCACAACATTACGCATATAATCCCCGTAGGGTTAGCTACAACTGCCTTTTATACTACATACACCCACATTTCATCGGTTACGGTTAAGATCCATGTAATAGCCGGCGAGCATTGCGGTCAACCACAAATCAAGATTTCAGTTTAAAAAAAAGCAAGAACACTTTTACTATCCTGGTAAATGAACCAAGTTTCTTATGCTCTGTAGATGCGCTTGCGACGATTACACCAACGAGCAACTATCACAAACAGTATGATAGTGATGGGAAAATCCATACATGGCTTGAGCATGAATGCATGTTAAAAAAATTAGTTTGCTCGCCAATGTAGACCTAAATATTGTAATAAAAATGATCTTGAACTATCAAAATAGAAAGGAATGGTTCCATTATATAACAAGTACGTATTAAGGTCTACATCAACACCAAACGATATCTTTAAAATGAAAGCCTAAAAGCTTTTGGTAAGGGGAACCATTCTATTACTGACTAGCTTCTGCCCGCGGCTTCGCCCGCGTGGTGTTCGGGAATTGCCCACGGAATCTTACTTCTGGGATAATAAAGTAATAAAAAGACATCAGAAAAATCTTACCTACTTAGTAATAGGTAAATAATCCCGCGCCGCGCACGCCCCGCGCAACACTGCGCGACATGCGCCTTTCTACGTGAGCTTCGAAGCCCTATGTGACTGTATTGGGGGATGATTTTGGAAAAACTGATAAACATGTCTTATAATTTTAATTGAAGAGTATGAACACAAATTTTCAAATCAATCGGCTCCGTGAATAAAAAGTTTCAAAAAAATTCAACACCCCATTTCACTCTCTTGGGGGTGGAATTTCGAAAAACCCTTTCTTAGTGGATACCTACTCTTCACAAAAAATAGACCGTTCAGATTTCATGTCTCTAGGACCAGTGGTTTGGGCTGTGGGTTAATATATCAATCAGCCAGACAGGACATTGAATTTTAAATTGGGGGATGATTTTTAGAAAACTGTTATACACGTATCGCATAATTTTAACTGAAAAGTAAATAAACAAATTTTCAAGCTAATCGACTCAGGGATTAAAAAGTTTCACAGAAAATTAAACACCCCATTTCACCCTCTTAGGGGTGGAATTTCGAAAAACCCTTTCTTAGTGGATACCTACTCGTCACAAAGAGTACACTGTCCAAATTTCATGTCTCTAGGATCAGCGGTTTGGGCTGTGCGTTGATATATAAGTCAGTCAGTCAGTCAGTCAGTCAGTCAGTCAGTCAGTCAGGACTTTGAATTTTATATGTATAGATATATCAACTACTAGCACTACGCCCGCGACTTCGTCCGCGAAAATTGTGACAGCTCGGCTAATATGCATGATATCTTTATAATTTTTAAAATTGGTTCATTACTTCCGGAGATTACCCCCTACATACAAACAAATTTTACCTCTTTATAATATTAGTATATATAAGTACGTATTTCATAAACCCACAATCACATTTGTTTCCTTCCCGTTTTGGCAACAACTAAAATAACAGCCACTTCCTCATCCTGGGACTAGATAACATTAACATGACTGTGATGATGTGATGGGTTTTAGTAAATAAAATGAAATGAAATTATTTATTCTGTAAATAGGATATCGAATTCACTTTTACAGCTCACATAACACGAGGGAATTTCAATAGACATTACCTATCTGACTACCCCTGAGAAGAAAATGGTGAAACAAACTCAGGGGGAGTAAGAGATTGTAAGAGTAGAGAGGAACCTAAATAGTAAGAGAAAACTATCCATATGCAAGACGACACTCTGACCTAAATATTTAAGATAAATACCCGTGATTTGAAAAAGGTTTCTCCAAAAATACGGTAGGAAAAATCAAGACAGCTTCTTCAAGAAAATCACAAAGGTTTATTTTAGTTCATTACTAACATACACAAACATGTTTACAAATACAATAATAACATAGACGTTAACAGATTTCACGTTGCATTTTTTGTTTGTGGCGAAAGGCTCCAAAACTACTGCACCGATCTGAGTTTGACAGAAATACTCGTAATTTTATAAAAAAAAAAGTATGGGTGCGCATACACTCACGCAGCCTCCGTGGCAAAGGCGTAATTTTTTTTTGTTTGGAGAATAGGCCACCACATAAATTGTACCGTATAATAATTAAACGTATATTGATTTCTTCCTTATAATGGATTTCCTTAACATTATACACTGATAAATATTAGGCAAACGATGTTCTAACTCGGCCGTGTATGGGGAAAAAACACATATCCTTCAAAAAAATACTTATTGCTTTTAAACATAATCAATTAGTGGTAGCATTTCATCCAAAAAAGATGCAGGTGGTTCGATCCTGATGCCGTGCCCACGATAAGAACCACACAACAGACATTACAAGTGCAAAACATCTGCCATATCAGGCGCGCCATAGGGGCTGGTTGTGGGATGTTACTAATGTGTTTTATTTCTATATCCATTGGCTGTATTTCCATAGCTCTGATATCATGCAGTTGCCTCTGCCTGTGCACAGCTCGGGAAGCTCTCAGCTAGCAAGCCATACAGACTCGTTCTGAACGTTCCCCCTGAAAAAATCATCATTATTTGTAAATATAACTTTTTTTTGTTAGTAGAACCGTCCCACTCCTGGGCAAAGGCCTCCCCCCATCCCTTCCACTTACCTCATTGTTGTGCTTCTTCTCGCCAACTAGACAGGACGTGATCAAAGGATTCCATCGCTTGATCGACCGCGACCCCGCCTAACTGTCTGTGCTGCAGAACCCAAATTGTCCAAATAGTTCAGATAGCTGAAGGACTAAAATGGGATTGGGCAGGCAAAGTCAGCTGGATGTCGGCACAGCTGTGGACCCTTATATCGGAAAATATAACTTGTTATTATTTTATTTCTTTCTTAATACTGGTTCTCGATACTGGTTTATTTCTTTCTTAAGTGGTGCAATGGGATCCACTGTAAAATAATATTCCTTTCGCGGAGTCCACAAACACAGCTTATATTTGGTGCGCTCTTAAAATCAAAGACCCGCATGAAATGCATATATTCCTATATTCGAATGTTCTAATTGTATGAGCAGTATGAATACTTTCATTCAATATAACATTAGGCAATTTCCACAAACTGCATCTACTGGGTATAACTGAAAATATTTTTTACCACTACCCTCCTTCTAGTGTAGCTGGATAAAAAGTAAATTATTCAGTCGCATTAATCTCTCAAGCCACGGGTATAAGTTAAGGAATGTACCTGTCTTATTAGTTCATTACTCGATAACTAAATCCTAAGGGGTGCAGTTGTGAGCAAGAGCTAGTAAATAATGAGAGAGTCGAATAGGAGGGTAACTCGCACTATACGTACTGAAACTATTCTAACGGTTTTTCATGGTATCATGCTAGTTACAACACAGGACGGAACGGGGCCGGACGGTTCGGGGGATGCGACGTAAATAATATAGTTCATATTAGCAAAGCTTTATCACCACTCACCTCGCGAGAAATCTACACATACCAAGTGTGCGCACGTGTGTAGCAGTTTCTGACAATAACTGTATTCGCACATTGCGTTGAAATCTTACAATGCAAACGGCTTACTGGAGTATGCGCTGTATTTGCAGATACCATTTTCATAAAATATTTTATAATAAATGCGAAAAATCTGCAGTGACACTTTCCCGAAAATCGAAATTAACGGAAAGAGTAAATGTCAAATCAAGTTGTCCTGTCAGTCACCAAAAAGGCGGATTTACAACGTTCCGTTCCATTATGATTGTTTAAACCATCTACGCGTTTTTAGCGAAAATCTTTAAAAATAGCATTATATAAAGTTCACAGTTTAATAATATTTATTTTTATATTCTATTCAATTTCTATTATAATTAAAACAGATACTATTACCACATTAATATGGCGATTTATGACGTGATCAAGAAAATTGTTTCAAGTGTTGATGCTAGAACTCCGGTGGCCGCCTTGTTTATGGATATGTTTCTAAAGCATTCAACCATGTAGATTAACCGCATTACAGTACAAATAGCATATAATGCTTATGTGGCTTCTAGCCTAAGGTACGGAATCATTTTCTGGGGCAACTCCACTGACAGAGACATTGCTTTTAAAGCTCAGAAAAATGCTTGCGATCGTTAACCAAATTACAATCGATTGACAGTTGTAAACCATTTTGTTTGCTCACTGTACCGTTTTAGGTATTATATGAAATGGGTGTGTTTGTTGGCTGTAACTTGCATTTTTTTTTCATCGGACCTATTCGTGCGAGGTGTTTATAGAAAGGTCTTTAAAAATTTCATTGAGGTTCCTAAAACCATTTTTTCTCAAAGTCAATCTTTTAAAGATAGACACTTCCAAAGTGGTAAAATGTGTGCCCCCCCCCCTCTGATTTCTAAAGGAAGTGGAAGAAAATTCAGAAAAAATTTAGGATAGTAGAACGTTTAAAAAAACTTTCCAACGAAAATTGGTTTGAATAAGGGGCCGTCTCCACGAGCGAGAGAATCGCGGCGATATTGTCGTATAGAAACACGTGGCACGACGATAATATCGCCGCGATTCTCACGCTCGTGGAGACGGCCCCTAAGATATGATGTTTAGTTTTTGGGATTGGTACTTTTTATCAAACAGCAGTAGAAATTTTGTTTTTCATTAACATGCTATGAAAAACAAATTTAGTTTTGCCGTTGAATAAAATACAATACAACAGATGAATGAGCCTTCAAAATATTTTTATTATATTGGTTGGAACCCTGTGTGCATGTGAGTACGACTCGCACTTGGCCGGTTTTTTGTAAACGTAAAAAACGCCTCTATTCACGTAAGTATTTTCTGTCAAATTACATAGACCATAACAGGAATAAATTGACTCGATACTCGTAACATTGGGCCGAAAAAAAAACTGTCTCCTTTGTGATTTGATTTATTTAAAATCATGTTAGGTATAGGTACAAGACATTTTATTAATTCGGTACAATAACATACATTTCCTCATGACACGGAAATGAACCGTAATATTGATTTTAAAAGAGTAATTTGCTGTCGAAAGTTAGTGTTTGTGATAATCTAGCAGTGTCATTACTAATTTTACACACAACGTTAATGCTAGTACTAAAGCGATAAACAATATACAGTACAGCCGTAATTGTTTTTTAGGTACTCCACAATATGCATCTTCTGGGTTGATAGTGGTATCTCGTCTGGCGCCCCCTCCATCCGCTTCAAATAACATTCCGAGGATCTTAGGACCCATCTTCACTGGTATTCCAAAGAGGCAGTTTGTAAATTTGGACGAGGTAATCTCAGAAACTACTCACCCGATTTTAAACTATGTTTCTCGCGGATAGAAACGAATATTAACTAATTATTATTGAGTGACAGTGCACGTCAAGACTTTGAATTTTTTTTTCTCGAGGCAATATTTATTATAATATATTTATTGAGCAAATTCAATGTACGAGTATATGTATAGTCATTGACATGGTGCAAAACATTCTATTCAATCAAACTGATTAGTCAATTAATTGAAATAATATCAAAAATACATGTCGATCAAAAAATTTGTGCCTATGTGCCGTTGGTTATGACATTTTCCTGTCGAGTAAATCTGTGAAGAAACTCCATCGTTGAACTGTGCGAAGCGCACAATAACGTTGTGCGCTTCACATCTGTATTTTGTTTGTGACAATCACAATTTTGAAGAAATTTGGACGCAACGCGACGCGGTCTCACACCAACGACGGTTGCCAGGGCTGCGCTAAAATGTCGGCGAGGTCGCCACGCCCAGCGCGACTACGCCGCTCTCCATCGCTAGGCAACCGTTTTGTTTGAAATTGTCTGTTTTGTTTATTTGTAAATAGTTTTTTTTGTGTATTTAATAGTTTATGTTAGTGTTTTATACGTCTGGAATAGTTGTAAGTTGTAGAGTACCTACCCTTTTTATGTTCAGCGCCTGCTGTAGTGACGCCGAATAATTAGTGCTAGTCAACCTATCATATCACTGGATTTACAACTGGTAAGATGTCCTCACTGCTCCCTAGCTCGTTTCTTTGAAGGCGGACGGGGACGTAAGATACACTATGGGAAGGTCCACAAACCTCATAGTGTACCATTGTGACCCCCACCAACATCCCCGACATCAACACATTTTGAACAAACTTTGTGAAAAACATTGTCCAAATTCAAAAATTCCACCCCTGTCCTAAAAAGAGTTCCGCGAGGCGCGAGACACTGTTGCACTGAGTTTAGCGCGCTGGGTCCGTCTCGCGACCCAGGAAAACTCACAACGCGCCTGGGAGCAGTTACTTACTTTCCCTTACAGGACATTGTCCAAAAAAATTGGAAACTCAAAAATCTTTAACAAACCAAATGAAAGAAAACTGCACAGTGCTTCTAGTTTCTGAGCGACGCTATTCAGGTTCAGGCCGGATCTGCTTTCCTTGTGTCATCCACAGAAAAGCGCTCAATGGATACTGTGCGGAACAATATGAACACCGTATTCAGCAATGTTCACTTTCTTGTCAGCGTGTCGATGGCTAAGATCCAAATTAAATCGGCCTAGAAATTTCCGACGAGTTCTGCATCTTCAATAGCGTCCGTTCCGGTACCGAGCAAACTACACAACAGGTAGGACACGATCTTTCGGTTTCGCATGCGCCCGTTCCGTCACTTACTTTAACCGACTGCGGCAAACTCCAAAAGGAGGGTAATTTATTAAAATTAAACATAAACAACATAAGTAATACATATTAATGTATTAGTTAATTATTTAAAAGATTTATTTAACACCATTTTGACAATATAAAACAGTTACACAATGAAAATTGCTTCTTTTCCTTATTCGGATAACCAAATATTCGGATAACCAAATATTCGGATAACCAAATATTCGGATATTTTGATATGTATTCATTATAAATATCAGTTTAGTAGTTACCGACATAAAAGTGCATTTACTAAGCACAATGTCATGCAAGTCAAAAGAGAATGACAAACGAGTGAACAATCACAGCAATATAGACAATGTCCGATACAATTACTACAACAGCTGTTCTCTTCGGCTTCACTAATTGATTCACTAGAACATTCCTTCACTAGGGAGTCCAATTTATCAGCGCTTTTATTCGGATCTTCCATTTCCACTGGTTTCGAAGCTCCATCTAGTGGGTCTTTGGCGTATCTCACTGAATTCTGTGTAGTAACGATTTGTGCTTCGTCCATCGTACTTCACGAATTATTGTCCTCTCCTTGTTTCGGTGTCCGTCCTCTATTAAGATTTTCTAAATAAGTCACGCATAACTAAATGACGCACGGAATCTGTCAATGTGGCGACACTTGTGGGAGGCCTATGTCCTGCAGAAGACGTTTTTCGGCTTATATGTTGCGATGATGACGTAATTCACAGAGATGTTATTTGGGCGCACTCTAAGTTGAGTCAGCCCCTGAACTCAGCTTGCTTAGCTTGGTCTAGTATTCATTTGTATTAAATAGTTCGGTCAGTGTGAAATATAGTAGCTTGTTCTTAGTATAAATACCTAACAAAAACTACACACCAACACCCAGTTGCGTTATTATTATATTACACATACGGAAAAAAGTCAGACAAAAACATTAGGTACAGACTAGACGCAATGGTTCATTAATTGTAAACAAGAATACGTCTCTCGTCGCACGCGCCGCGGTCCATACTGAACCAAGCCGAGGTCAGATGATGGACAATGAACTAATGAAGGCTCATTAGACCCGGCATGAATCACACTCGTGCATTCGTAAATACCCATATAAAAACAATAAGATTATGAGGACTAAATAATAACAGCCGTAGGGTTAGGCAGCGCTTGCCAAGGTCGGCGAAAGATACAAGGCCGTCCAGTACCTACATACAGATTTTCCTCCGTGACTCAAAAATCAGTTAAGCCGTTGGCCCAGTTGTCATTTGCAGATCTTTGACAGTCATTATAAGTAGTCAGTGGCCCGAAAGTCTGACGTCCAGTCTTACCAAGGGGTATCGTATTACTCAGTATTGACTGGGTTGTGGAGATCAGGGAGGTTACTATGACATCTTAAAGCAGGAGTAATTCCAGTGTGGGAAAGAGACAGAGCTATACAGGTCGCTAGCGCCATCTCTTTCCCACACTGGAATAACTCCTGCTTTAAGACGTTATGGTAGGCCACCAGGAGTTTATTCTGACATCTTAAAGCAGGAGTAATTCCAGTGTGGGAAAGAGACAAAGCTATACAGGTCGCTAGCGCCATCTCTTTCCCACACTGGAATAACTCCTGCTTTAAGACGTTATGGTAGGCCACCAGGGGTTTACTCTGACATCTTAAAGCAGGAGTAATTCCAGTGTGGGAAAGAGACAGAGCTATACAGGTCGCCTAGCGCCATCTCTTTCCCACACTGGAATAACTCCTGCTTTAAGACGTTATGGTAGGCCACCAGGGGTTTACTCTGACATCTTAAAGCAGGAGTAATTCCAGTGTGGGAAAGAGACAGAGCTATACAGGTCGTCTAGCGCCATCTCTTTCCCACACTGGAATTACTCCCAATTTCAATTTAAAACGTCATGGCATTTAGTTAAGTTTATAACATTAATTAATTTAAGTAACACAATGTATTAATGCACTTAAGTATATCCTTTTTTGCAAATCTCACAGTCAAAATTTGGTTTGCTGTAAGAAAACCCAATTCTGGGTTAAGCTCGCCTTTGTACATAAGCTATATTGTTGCAATTTGTATGTATATTTGTTTTTTGTGTGCAATAAAGAATAAATAATTAGGCCATCAAATAGGCAAGAATGACAGTAAGCTGTGATTTGAATAAACGGACAATTGTTTATTATTTTGTTGCCCCACACTAGCAATTTCTCCTGAATTGTGGGTGCATTTACAAACATTTAAATTCACATACACAGTCAGACCCGGAACAACGACCTGTAGGTCGTACAAATATTGGTTCCGTGCGGGGTTCGAACCCGCAACACGCAGCGCAGCAGCCAGTCGCTAAGTCACTGCGCCAACCGTGCCGTCAATTCATTGCTAAACTGTATTTTTTCCTTGCTTTACCTCATTTATTTGCTGTCGAAGCTGCGACTTTGCTAGATATTAGCGAGCCTTACCGACTACAGAAATAAAATATTACAAAATTATACTGTCACTTACGGGATATCTTCCGTGATTGTTCATTATTTTGAGCTCCCGATATTTCGGCGCTGTTGCAAGCGCCATGATCGCGGGTTGACATGATCGGGGAAGATATCCCGTAAGTGACAGTATATGTGTAAACCGTGAAAGCTTGAAACAGTGTTTATTACAAAATTATGTTATTTATGAAACACGAAAGAATAACAAAATACAATATTATTTTTGTGCTGTCTTTTCCTTTTCGTTAATCGCTGAAATCTGTATGTCCTCGAATGGGCGCGTTCCATTGATTTCTACAGGATCACCTGGAAATAAATTAATATCATAAAAATTAAATAAAACAAAATTTCACCAGTTTTATTTAGGTCCCATGTAGTAGTCCTATTGCCATCAATCAGTCACAAATACTCACTCCGGATTGCTGCTGAGAAATTCCTAATAGTTATTCCTATTTTATCTAATAACACTGTCCGACCTGGGAAACGATCCCGGGACCCGCTTACGACTACCACCAACTACTACATCAACAAAGGTAATTAGGTTTGACCACACTGAGACGAGTCCCGCCCGGGATGCGACTGCGCATGTCGATTGTTTCGATCACCCAGATTGAATATCCGCATACAAGTTAGTTTCCACAATTAGCATGAGTGATTATTTATTTGGTCCCGCATTTCGCATTGGATAAGCTCCAGTTTTAATCAGAGCCAAATCGAGTTCAGGATCCCACGCTCAGCAGTTACGCTTGGGACCACTACGTAACTTAGAGAAGCAGTGTGTACGTAACGGGGTAAAATCATCAAATGAGTCCTCCCACCCAGGGTAGAGCGGGAGGGACTGTCAGACTTGTACTGACTAAAATCCACGGTGTCCTTCAATAGCCCTTTATGTTCCAGGGTCACGGTAATTCTATGAGTCCCGCGACCCCGGCAGGCTTTGGCCCTCTAGAAAGGGGGCCCCGTCATTATGCTGACACTCTTTGAGGCGCGCGTGGAACACAACGCGCCGTCGACCCGGGGGTGTACTTAGCCTTTTGCGCGGTCAACCGTATTGGTACTTTAGGTTAACTTAAAAATACTAGATGGCGCAACTATCGCGGATTTTGTATTTAGTCTGTGCCTGCTAGGACACGGGAACCGCTGTTATTTTTCTAATAATTAGAAAAGTTCTTCCCGGTGAAGACTGAATTATTCAGTCTTCACCGGGAAGAACTTCCTACAATGCTGTATGTTTTCCCTCTCGGCACATCTAGACCAACGAGATTGAAAGGGCTAGGTATACGGGGTGGAAGGGACACCGACGCGAAAACGCTTACCACGTATTCAGTACATCATTTCGAGCCCCCCCCCACGTATGTATGAAACAGCTATTTTTTTTAAATTACCGATGAATAATTTCTATGTGGGCTCACAATGATGTACTGACTATGTGGTAAACGTTTTCGCGTCGGTGTCCCTTCCACCCCGTATTATTACGGTAACGTTAAAAAAGCACCGTAGGTACGTACCGTCTACAACATAACTCCTCCCTTTGAAGAAGATGATAATGGGTGCCCTTCGCCAAACTAGTAACATTATGATAGCAGCCGTCACTATGACCAGTACTGGGATGAAAATGGACACCCAATGTTGTTGTAACCTGGAAGACAGGACACCATTTAATTTCAAAATCAAAGCATTTATTTCAAGTAGGCCAGGTCCTTACCAACTGTCACCACCACCACCTGCCTAGCCTTTTCCCAACTATGTTGGGGTCGGCTTCCAGTCTAACCGGATGCAGCTGGATACCAGTATTTTACATGGAGCGACTGCCTATCTGACCTCCACAACCCAGTTAGTACTGGGTAATACGATACCCCTTGGTAAGACTGGTTGTCAGACTTTTTGGGCCACTGACTGCCTAACGACTGTCAAAGATCTACAAATGACAGCCGGGACCAACGGCTTAACGTGCTTTCCGAGGCACGGAGGAAACTCGGTATGTAATGGGCGGTCACCCATCCACAGACCAACCTAGGCAAGCACGGCTTAACCTAAAGATCGACCCGAGCGGCTGTTATTATTTAGCCACGAGCTCCTCCTTACCAACTGTCAAAAACAAGAAAAAAAAAAACTACAATCCCAGTCACAATAACTGTGGCAGTACCTACTGTGGTTTCAATACAACATGCTGGTACTCGCCAAAGGGTAGGCAGAAGACATCACTTTTTGCGGAAGTTTGATGTACAGGGTGTATGTAAGGGACATGTACACGCAACTTTTTACCATTCATTCAGTTCACGATGAATTTAATCAATAACCCTATTACGTTCCCACTGCTGGGACAAATGCCTCCTCTCTGTCAGGCCATAATCCACCATGCGGACCTGTGTGAAATGGCATGGTGGATGTTACATTTATCTTCTAATTTTTTGTTCTAGAAAAAGCCATAATTATGTAGGTTTCTGCACCACCGCTGCTCGCCACCAATCTAAACTAGGCCCTTAATAATTTACTTACCATGGCATAGTTTTCATTGATGCAGTATTTTTTGTGTCATCTGTGTTTGCACTTGTAATAGTTGGATTTGTCATTGATTCTGTTACCGTATTCTTATGATAAGAATGTGTGGTTGCATCAGAAGGATTATTCAAAGATTTCGTACTCGTATTATCAGAGTATGTATTTATATCAGAAGAACTTTTCAGTGATTTTGTATGTATGTCATCAGAAGTGCTCGTTCCATGAGAATATTCCGTTACATCAGTATTTGTGTCAACCACGCGTGTACTAGTATGAACTGGATTTTTGACTGTTTTCGTTTTTGTGTCACCAAATCCGACTAATGAATTAAAAAACTCGTCAGGATAATAATCATCATAAACAGCTCCATCATCATATGCGTCGCCGTAATCCTGTAACTGTCGCTCGGTTCTGGGGAGTTCTATGTGAACACATTTTTTTGGAGCAACACAGTGTGCATCTGTGCAGTTAGCACAAGTTGGTACACATACTGGGAATAAACTTAATAAATTCCTTATCTCGATGTGGTAGCCAGGAAAGCAACTGCATATGTGTGGGACTATACACGTCCCGTTGCCACACGGTGGTGTACACTCGGGCTCACAGACACCGCTCTTCGATTTCCTATACGAAGCATTACATACACAATTGTCTGGGGAAACACAGGTTCCGTTACCGCAAGGTTCCGAACAGATTGGGTCACAATGTTTATTTGGAGCGTCTCGACTCTGTTTTAAACGCCATCCAGAATTGCAGCGGCAAGTTTCGGGTGCAGTACAGAATCCATTGTCGCATCCGTTAGAACAATACGGCTCACAGAGATTCTTCTCAGATTTTCTGTAGCCGGGGAGGCATTCACATGTTTCTGGGGCTACGCAGGTGCCATTGTGGCATGGCTCGGTGCAGACAGGCTGGCAGGTGGTATTCACAAGCTTATATCCGAAGTCACATCGGCAGGTGTCGGGTGCTACGCAAGCGCCGTGGTCACAGCCCTTCTCGCAGGAAGGGAGACAGTTGTGCCTAACTTTGGGGTCAGGAATGTACCCAACGTCACAAGCACATTCAGCTGGCGCGCTGCAGTGACCATTATTACAAGCTGGCATGCATATTGGCTCGCATACAATGTCGCTGAAAGTATAAATACTTATTAGGGCGGCGATGGTACGAAGTCTTTTGAAAGCGTCACCTACAGGACCAGCACTACAGTTCAGTTAAATCTGCTGACTAGCCACAGAGGTTTTATTTGAAAATTATTTGGAATCTAGGAAGGTACCTGTCATTGGATGAGTCGTCTGTCCTGATGTAGCCGCTGCAGCAGTACTTTACTGTCTCCCACTTTCTTTTCTGAAACATCAAAAATGTATATTAAGTCAGAGACATACATCGTTCTTTTAATACCTATTGAATTAATAACTGGCCCCCATTGCTTGTCGATGGTTATTTAGATGAGGTGGCCAGCACAATTCCTTTAAATTGGTTTGACGTAAAAGACGATCTTGGTAAGGACACCAGCACATCAAGCTATCCGAAACTGTTTCCCAATCAACCTTGAACCTTATGCTTTAGCGATAAAGTTGGAAATCTATTAAAGAAATTTGACAGATTGTACTATCTTGATGTGCTGGCGTCTGTCTGTACATATAATAAAAGGTTACATTTATTTGGCTTAGGTACCTTATTCCTTTCAAAGGCATACTGTGTGTGACCCCTTTACAACAATCGAGGACTCCATAATAGCTTCTAAGGCGAAAATCCATCGGATTCGTAAGAGTGTTAGTAGCTACTGCTAAATAATATAACAATTAAAGCCAATTTAACGTTTAGACACAGTTCACTAAATATTTTTAGAAATACACAGAACATGGATTTTCTCGAATCCAATGAATTTTTGCCTAGGCGTGCTTGCAAAGGGGTCAACCGGTCAAACTATGACATTCTAGAAGGATTAGGTACCTACGTCAAATTATGTACAGTCACCAGCACGTCGAATTACCACAAACTGTCAAATCTCTCCAAATGATTTTAAACCATAAAATGTTGAAGATAAAGTTCAAAATCGAATGACATAATTTGACAGTTTGTGGTAGCTTGACGCGCTGGCGACTTTACCTAAGTGTCCCAGATATTATGAGTAACTGAGTATTGTTACTTACCGGTACATATCTGCGATTGATGGAAGTGGCCCACAGTGTTTTAATACACCCATGATAACACCCATGATAGGTTTTAACATAAGAAGTACTAAAGGTTTCTTCAACCATCCTTGTTACTCTGAAAAAAAAAGAACCATAATTTCAGTTAAGTAGGTACCTAAGTACCTATGCTTTTTAGAAAGAGACTTGATAAATTACCTATTAGTTAATTAATAAATCATATTTTAGCCAAAATTATTTTCGGGCTCATTACTTACCTAGGTTATCGTTTTCCTTTTTTAATCTTTATTTATTTAAGTACAGGGTTTTTTATACAACGTGTAACATAACAAACGCAAGACCTCTCGTGTGGTGTCTCAGACCATGAAACTGAACAATTTTTGTTCTATGAATTTTAGAAATTCATAACTTCTTTTTTAGTTTTACCATACATGTGGATCAGCTGATTGCGTCAGTTCTTATAGAAAGTATTATTTTTTTTGCGAATTTCAAGAACTCGTAGAACAAAAGATGTTAGGTGTCATGGTGCGAGAGACCACACGGGAGGTCTTGCGTTTATTATGTTACACCTTGTATATGAAAAATAAGTCAACCCGTGATTGTATACAATTGTTATTAGGACATTATTTTATTAGGTTATCGTTGCAGCAAAGCTCACATCACATAGGTACCTACTCGTAGATTTACCCAAAACGCGTTTGTACTTACCGATAGCACCCGAGGTATTACATAGGTATTTACTATAACAATCAAGTAGGTATATTAATCATCATAAAGACTTACACTTCAGTTCGTTCACAAAACTTTGCATCCACCTCATGATCTATGAAGTAAACAATAGCACAAAAACAAATCACAAACCATTTTTTCGTCATTTTTGTACCGAAACGTTTATTAATGAGTATTCATAATTATTATTTCGATATGAACAATCAAGTTGATAGATACTATAGCTATAGGATACAAGCGTAGAGTGACAACGTACACTGAAAAAAGGGAACACAATATTATCTATCATGAATTCTAAAAGCAATTTAGTATGTCAATGAATTCGGGGAATTTAAATAAGTCCTCTAAATAACACTAGCTTAAGTGTAAGCAATACGAGATTTAAAAAAAGACTTTCATTGTAGAAATGTTTACTTATAATTTCTTTTCTCCGTAGCGTCATCTTTCTCCTGCCCTTATTCCAACTTAACTTGGAGTCGGCGCAGCATGTCTTCTTCTTCCATACTTCTGTATTACTCGTCATCTCAACAGTCACCGCCTTTCTAGCCATATCATCCTCCACACAGTCGATCCATCGTTTCTTTGGTCTTCCTCTACTCTTATAGCTATTTACATTCATACTGAACATTTTCCTCATTCGGAAAGGTACCTAGAGCTACAATATTTAGGTAACTTGCTTCGCCCTAACAGTCACGTGCTCATTAGTTTTAGAGAATAAGAACCTTTAACTACCGCGTAATTAACCTGTGTGTACATTGTGCAATAATCATTATTAATTGCCTAAGCTTTAAGGAAATAGGAACATGAGGAATAATGAGGATACTACCTACCTCTCTCTTAAATATTGGAGTATTTTAAATTCCGTAATAAAATGGATGAATCGAAAAAAGAGGGAGACACCTATTATCAACATATTAGGTAATTCCTTGAAATTAAGGTAAATTTTCTGTACTAATCCAATCTCCGGTCATGAAAAGAAGACCAGTCTTCTGGTCTAGTTCAGTACCCTGTCGTTATTCCATTACTAGGTATACCTACCTTCTTTCTACTAGGTACTGAAAGAAAATGAGGTTATAAATTATTTTTATCCTCCCAGCTCTAAGCTCAGTCTCCAACAGACAGGTAGTCTTCAATTAGAAGCACCTACTTAATATACTAGACAATCGCCCACTTTGTCGTATATCGATTTTCCCCAGAAGCTCAATAATGCCTTGTAGACTTAATTGGGAAAGTCCTGACTCAAAAACTGATCGCAGTAGTAACAAACAACACACAACATAGTATGAAGTATGTACCCACGGTGATGACGAACCACACATCCGCTGCCGGCTACAGCATCCATAACTTGTGAATGTGATAAGTGATAACGCCATAAGTAGGTACCTATTTTTAACCACTTTACATTGTTGGCCACGAGTTGCACGCTCAAGCGAAACGCGTATGGCGACGACGCGACGGCGAGAAGACGGCGCGAAGTTGCAAATATAAAGCCAGGTCCGCTGCACCATGTAAAGCCGGGTCCTCTGCCCCAAAAATCGTTTGCTAACATAACGAGGGCGTGGCCTAACATAGAAAGTTTGCCGCGCGACGAACGAATAACATGTTATGTACCTATAGGATAGGTATTATAAATGTTTGGTTGGAAAATTGGCGCTGCGGAACCGGGTTTATAGATCTCTAATTTTTTCTAACTATACCTAAGCATGAATAAAGACAATTACAAAATAATGAAGTTCTTGTACCTTCAAAACCTAATTACAACATTGGAACAGAAGTTGCTATTATATTTTTGCTAGGTGCATACCATACGGATACGGATTCAGAATAAAATTGTGTTTAAACCTCAGTACAGTATCGCAGTACTTACTACTATTACTTGTTAGCCTACCAGGTCCCTACTTTTTATACGGCTTAAAGCGCACGTTATGTTACTAACCAATGCCGCCATGGATACTTGCTTATCAGAGCCATTGCCGATGGGTTACCATCGCAGGTTTTAGTTAAAATGTCTCATGTACAAACCACCTACCACCGGCCACCACCACCACCCATCACTACCTTCGTTACCAGTTGTTAGATGTGTTAGGGTCGACTGTTTTTTTTTACAGCCTACGTACTATCACAATAAGGGTTGCAACTCATCTAACAGTGCAGGAGTGCTATCTTACGCGGCAGCATAGCATCGACGATGCGCTCGGCAGCACGCTCTGTTTCTCGCATTAGCAAATGACGGACCTGAGCGAGTGAAAAGGACTACTGAATGAAGGCAATAGGCTATTAGATGAGGTGGTGGAACCCTAAAAGTAAACGCAGCAAGACTTGAATGAGAACTATGTAGACTAAATGCACAGATAAAAATATCCGTGGGGCGTTGTATCGAGAACAGCTCCCTCGTTACGCTCCGCTACATAATTCCCTCGTTCCGCTCCGCTACATAATTCCCTCGTTCCGCTCCGCTTACTCACTCTGCTCCAATGAACCAGAACAGGGAATCTTAAAAGAACCTGCTGTTGCAGCGCCTTACTTGCTGAAACAAGCTAGTTGGCTTTCCTGTTGATTAAAATTAATTCGGTTTTCAAGCAGTCATGTTTCGTGGTTGTTTTTTTATTTCAAAGTTGCTTCTGCCTTACCCTTCTATAGACAGAAACTTAGGACACCTGTCACAATTATTTTATGAAAATAATACGATCGTCTGTCTTACTGAACTTCGAAATGAATACCTCATCGGTACATCAAATATACCGATGAGGTATTCATAGAACTTTTAGCATGTGATACAAGGCTATGACTACTTATTTTATTGAGAATGTTCATCATCGCGGTGTACGGAACTTTGAGAGCTTGCTATGACGAATGACTAAATTCCTGCTATAACTATTCTCTTATTTAAACTTTACTTTTATTTAAATCCATTACTGCCCACTAATTCTTGCATTATGTTGCTCCAATAAAAGTTACTTTGGTGTAGATGCAGCAATACCTAGAGCTATGTATACAGTAAAAGCGCTGTCAAAGTCAAATTGTTATCATGGAAGTCCATTTGTCTGTAACTAAGTTCCTATGCTAGATATTTATGTTGCAAACATAGGAGTGCTTTGATTGACAGTACTTACTTATTGCATTGAGATCTGGACATCATTATGAACCTGTACCAGCAACAAGGACCCCAGGTTGCACTCCAGAAGTGGTTGACCTTTTAACTGCATTAAAGATGATCTGGCTAGAAAGGGAACGACTTATGAGATGACAACTCATAGAGAAGTATGGAAGAAGACTGAGAGCTGTCCTGTTATGAATGAAGATTTATAAAAGACAGTATTCGTTTTCTAAAAAAAAAGTATAATTTATAATAAATTAGCCTTAGTAGTATCAAAAAATTGATTCACGAGATTTGTAAGATTCAAATGTGTCCTCTGCTTCCGAGATGACATTAAATATTTTTCTTTTCACTGTATACTGTAACCATGTTGGGAACTGCTTGGTTGTCTCACACATGCTTTCAAAGAATGAATCTAAGGGATGTTTGTTCCGCTCTCCATATCGGCAATTGTTTCTATCATCCATATCAATCATTATTTCTCCAATTTCATTATCAATTTTTCTTTTCCTGAAGATGTGTTCAGCTTGGGATGTGTCTACTTTGTTTGTTTGAGATTCTGATGTGAAATTCAATGTGTCAGTATTTGAAGTGGAGGGTTGAACTTCTAGGAAGGAGTCTGAAGGCGACGGTGATGACTCTTTGTTGTCATCACTGGACGTAGTAAGACTTCGTCTTCTTTTTCTGGTCTTCATGAAGGGCAGAAGGAACTCCATAATCTCAGCATACTTCCATTTATTATTGATGACCATGTCTGTTCCACTGGCCATGGATCTGGCTCTTTTTAAGGAATCTCTGTGGCTGTCCCGCAATTTTTTCCATTCAGCTTTTGCAGTTTTTACTGAAAATAACAGAAACATCAATAAACAAAATTTAAATAATAATCGAACCTATGATTTGTGTGCAGTCATGAAAATAATTATGTTCTATGAGTCTTATTGCAATGTATTAGGGGTTTCATAGAAACTGCTGATTTGTGTGGACGATTTCGTGAAAAGTGATATTTCCATACTAACATGTATTTTATTTTTCTTGGAAACGTCTGAACCGATTATGATGCAATTGCAAAATATAGTTAGAGTGAAAAAAGCTGCACTGCACTGGGTATCTTAAATTCGCAAAACAGTTTATGACAAAAACATACCTACTTGAAGTAGTGAAACTGACGGCACATTGATACAGGTGTTTTGACACTCTACCCTATGAGGTAATATGCAACTACTAGTACGGTTTTTAAACTCTAAAGGCACGTTTTTACCAATTAATCCAATAAAATTGAATTACGAAAAAATATAACTATACATATAGAGATATACATATACATACAAAGATACAAACAGAACAAAATGTGAGAAAAAAGCAGCTATTTCATAGTTAAAGATAACAAGAAAAACTGGCCTATATTAAAAATTTAGTAAATAGGTAATTTATCAGGAATCATCATCAAATGTCATTGGATTTTGCATAGAACAGGGGGGTAAAGTGCATGACTTTGAATTAAGGTACTAATGGACTGCCTTGTCGGTCTAGTGGTTGCAAGCACTACTGCTGAGCATGAAGTCCAGGGTTCAATTCCTGGGTTGGGCAAGTGTAATTTTGTTTTCCATCAGAAATTTCAGTAGCAGCCTCAGAGTCTGGATTTGTGCCCAGTTGATGGCAATAACCTCGCCCCGTTTTACATGAGACTTAAACATAACTGACGAAGTGTGGGTGCACTATTAGCCACTTCACCTTTGGCTAACTGTTAGTGGATTACAGGCGTGATGTTGTTATGTGATAGATTGCGCTTGTTCACTTGAGTCTGGTGCTTATTTTTACAATTTCTTAGAACAACAGTTTACAAAAAAGATTTAATTTTTGTTCTTATACACTCATTCATTTGGGGTCAGCGCAGTATTTCTTATTCCATACTTCTCTATTACAATACTCGTCACCTCATCAGACACCTCCTTTCTTGTCACATCAACCTTTACACAGCAGTAGCGAAGAGGTAAGCCGGAGTACATAATCTTTAATGTGATTATATTATTTGCCTATAGAATACTGACTGTGCCATTTTTCAAAGGGAAGCCGGTAGGAATCGACTTGTATGCCACTGTTACACAGTCCATTCCTAGTTTCTTTGATCTTCCTCTACTCTTATACCCATCCACATTCATACTCAGAACGTTCCTCACGACATTTTATACACTATGGGCTCTTATCAACCGGTTCTGCACAACTTACCGTCAGGTACATCTTTGCATTTTAATTCAGCCACAATTCTTTTCCAAGCCGCGTCTTTTTTTCTCATGTCGCGATACTCTCTGCATCCCGTGTCCCATAAACAAGGTAGCTGCCGGATCATGTCTATAAACTCCTCCATGACTAGGAATAAAATGGAATACCCTTGCCAGATTCTTCTATGAGCGTATCCCACTTTTAATTAAGAAAATCAACAATGCTTTGCCGAAACATTTTCAAAACTCATACACAATTATTTTACGTAAGAATTGTTGTAGATATGAGAGAACATCGACGTACTTTGTTTTAATTGATTTTAGCTTATGATTTTAAAGCGAGATTCTTTGATTTTTTGTATATTTTATGGTTTTCGGCTTGTGTTTTCAATAAACAAGCAATTATAAGCAACAAACAAATTGCTTTGGGCTGCTTGCTAGCCGCTGATTGACAGATTGTGTGACATGACAATAACATTGACAATCATTGTATTGACACTTCAAGGAGCAGTGTGACCAAAATAATAAATTATAATGAGTTTTGTATTGTCGAATACCATCATTCTTCATAATAGTAACACTGCAACTTAATAATGTTAGTGTTTTCCTACCCATTCATTCTTCTTAGCGTGTCAATGGTAATCTAATTTGCGTCGGCCTAGAATTGAGCCACGAATTCGGCGCTCTCCGTCCCGTCTATTAGTTCTTGTGATAAACAAACAATAGGACACAATATTGAGCCATTACCAACAATTTGTTTTGATGAAATTACCCGTTCAACAACAAATTGATTTCATAGTGAGCAGAAATGCATTTTAATAAAAAAGTAGGTAGGCAACTAGCAACACATAATGATTTTGTACGGCCATTCCCGGTAGCTAATGTTTGTTCCAACCGGATACTAAGCCCTGGAATAATGTTTGATAAGACAGTTTACTGTATCTATTTCGATTTGATTTCACAATAGTAGGTGATATAAAGTTGCAAATAAGTACCTACTATGTACCAATTATAATATTGCTAAATAAATTATCCTTATCAGATTAAACTTCGAAACAAAATAGGGTTACTTTTTGTACTACGTAGGTACATACGGTACGGCAGTACTGTTTGTGAACTACATAGTGTAAAACATTCAATTTATTATTGAAAAATCACGTTTTACGGTAGGACTCGATGGGACGCACTCAAAGCATTGTGCTGATGGATGGATTGGATAGTACGGGGGTCGTGGAGGTGTTTAACCTTTTCACCGCCCACGTACACATAACGCGATGCCTCGCCAGCGCCAAGCTAATAAATGTTTTTGCCGATTTTAAGACAAATAAGGGCTACTTTTGTGTGGAAAAGTAAAGAACAGGGTATTAGACCGTGTTATATTAATTATTAAAATGAAACGAAGCTTTTAAATACAGTACTTTTATGTTTTTTATAGGTAGTTAAAAATTAAGAGCTTCTAATTAAGTCGTGGGCGCTGGTGGCACGGAAATCTGGAACTTCTATTGAAGTCCGTGGCGGTGAAAAGGTTAAAGTAAAAAACTTACATTAAAAACATGTATTAAAAAAAAAACTTATGAAAAATGTTGACCCCAAAATTTACGTAACTAGAAGGTTCCCAGGTATGGTCTAGAATAAAAAAATGATTGCAAAGGCTATTTACACCCTTTATGCCATGATAAATATGTAGTTGAAGCGCGGAAAGTTTTTAAACGCAGGCTGAAATGGTGTCAAAATCATCAAGAGGAAATTACAATAGACGTCGTCTAGCCTCACATCACGCAAACTCTGACTTCCGTAATTTCTGGAAATGTACCAATATAATGAACGGGGCCCAGGGCCTGTGAGCGTTGATGGAGTAACGGAACCACATCTACTGGCCAAACTGTTTTAAGACCAATTCATGGTTCGGACACTATACGGGGTGTAAGGGACACCGACGTGATTATCATCACTATGACATCATTCTGAGCCTGAATATAAATAGAAATTTCTCATCAGTTATTAAAAAAAAGCCGGTCAAGTGCGAGTCGTACTCACACGCACACAGGGTTCCGTAGCACCAAACAATATAATAAAAATATTTTTAAGGGTTATTCGTATTATGTTGTATTGTATTACATTCAACAGCAAAAGTAAATTTGATTTTCATAGTATGTTATAAAACAAAGTTACTGACAGGCTGCAGTTTGATGAAAAAGTCCCATCTCAAAAACTAAACATCAAATCTTATTCAAACCAATTTTTGTTGAAAGTTTTTTGTCGTGACAACGTCTTATAATTCGATGGAGCCGGCTGCACGCACGAAAAAACATAACGTATGAGGCGTTACCTCGCTCTGAGGCGTTCCATAAAACAATTGCTCAACGCACATTCATTTTTTGAAAAATGCAACCTTTCCATCAGTATTTTCTTATGACGTTGTCACGTTCAACTATCGTCAGTAAACCGACTTTACAGACAACCGATTTTTTACTCTCTATAATCCTACATTTTATCAAAATTTTCCTCCTCTTACTTTGTGACTGCGATATACAGACGGAGAAACAGACAGACAGACAGACATGACGAATCTATAAGGGTTCCGTTTTTTGCCATTCGGCTACAGAAGCCTAAAAACAGCTGTTTCCTACAAAAGTGCAATACCTACACTACACGGTCAACATGTAGAACAGTTGATTTTCTTTATTATTACCGATGATAAATTTCTATGTGGGGGGGACTAGGGGGCTCAGAATGATTTAATGAATACGTGGTGTGGTTGTGGCACACGGATAAATCATGACTTGTGTTAGAATATGCAATACTTTACATCCCGGTAGGCTGTTCCCGATAGTACTATAATTACCGATCTACAAGTGGGCGAAGGTCCAGGCAAAAGATAAGTAACAACATAATAATGCGTCCGGTTAAACATTGTAGGATTTGTAGGCAAACACCAACAATGTTAATTTTATGAATAGGAAACAAAAAACAATAATGGCCAAGTGCGACAATTTTTCATTGTCTAATTTGCTTTTGAGCTGCACTGCTGATCATCTCAAAGCTGTCGTAGCGTAGACTGCCCTCTGGGCGCCCGACGCACACCTTCATTTTTCGGGGCCGGGCCGGGTCGGAGCCGGGAAACAATACCCACCGACCGCGACTTTTCGAAGCCGCGGGCCGCGCCCCTGCGTGCGGCCGCGGCCCCGGCTGGGCCACGGTCAAGCATGAATCGCTTCAAACAAAAAGTATACTATAGAGTATAGACCGATGTTTGACCGTGTCCCGGCCGGAGCTCAGCGGGACCCAGCCCGGTCGCGTCACGGTATAGCGTGAATCATCCTTTATTGGTGAAAAATGTTCACCAATAAAGGATGATTCACGCATAGTAAATTGAAATTCAGGTTGGCTGTGTATGTTCCTATTTCTACAACCCGCCAAAAGAACATTATACAATAATAAAGACTTATTCAACGAAACCCCACGCGATAAGGCACTCTGTTTTTTTTTGGGTTTCGTAGTCAAGTGCAAATGGCAACTGTAGATTTAGACAAGTTTGTCACAGACGACAAACAGACAAATCTTATAAAATCGTTCGTTGATCCTCGCACTAAGCAGGAGTAAAACAATATTGTTTTGTGGAGATCATGGTAGCAAACAGTATCTAATATTATAAGCCTGAAACAAAACGTTCCTACAATAAGATTGTTTTGGTAAAGGTCATGGTAGGGCCCCGGGTCCCTGTTCCAATACGGGACCCTAAAAATATAATTACTCACAGAACGCTGATAACTGGTTGATATTAATTATATAAAAATCTCTAAAAGCGCCATTTATCACAGAATGTGCGCGAGAATGGGGTCTTTGTTGTCATTATTAATAATAATTTTATTACAATCGTACGATGTTAATTATGTGGAAAGTCAAGTTTGTACCAGAGCAGTTTGGTAAGTGAGCCGTCCAAATTAATATGACAACAATATGAACTACGTACTAGATGCTTTTCAATTATCAGATTTCGGGGTAGCTCGTGAAATTCGAATAAGCAATTTTTAGATCAGTATCAGGATACGGTATTTACAAAATAATAAAATCTTGTTACTGATGCGGTCTGTGTTATAATCTAAGATTAAACTTAAATTAAATAGCTGCCATCGACTGCAAGCCGTGAAATTTAGATTTTTTATTATTCGCACATCGGCAGCAGGTTGTTTATTGATGATTTTCTTTCTTTTTTAACAACGTTGCCCCACGCTAAGAATTCCTTCTGTATCGTGGATGTATTTACAAACATTTAACCTCACATACACAAACATCCAGACCCGGAACACCTATCTGTAGGCCATACAAATATCGATAATCGAACCCGCGACACACAGCGCAGCAGCCAGTCGCTCAGCCACTGCACCAACGATTTATTTGCAAGATTGTTTTTTTTTTGCAACCGTAACAAATATTTATTATAGTATAGTACGACTGGCCAGGACATGGCTGGAGGTGGATCCCTGTGTTGCCCAAATTGAGTTCCTGGAGGAGTGGAGAAGAAAGTTAAAAAAAAATTTCGCCGCTCGTGACTTTTTTTTTTTTTTAATTTCCTTTGGTGTATTTTGTTTTCGTTTATGAATAAAAAATTGCCTTCATTAACATAGACGATTTTCTGACATTCGCGAATTAATTTTAAGTCAATACACTCATGAAAGTGGTTTTCATGAATATTTTCTGGTACAGTTGTCTGAGAAAAAGCATCAGCTACCAATTTCAAAAGAAATCTAAGTCTTAAAATTCGATATTTTAAAAACAATTGCAGAAAATAGGAAATTTTCAAAAAATACTTGCAATATGCATTACATCGACAATAATGAACAAAGAAACAGACAAAATTGGCGTTTAATGGATGCATGCAGGTCATACTAATACGCCATAATACAAATCCATCGAATTTAAAGTTATTCATAACCGAAAAAAAAAAATATACCAAAGGAAATTTAAAAAAAAAAAAGTCGCGAGCGGCGAAATTTCTTTTTTTAACTTTCTTCTCCACTCCTCCAGGAACTCAATAAAAAAGTCCAATGAAAATCCGACCACTATAAACTTCGTTCCACCTTTTGGGTATTTTTTGTCTAATTGCACTCGGCTAGTAACTTTAAGAGTCAATTACTTTCCTTCAAGATTGTTCCCTCGCCTTTTTGTCAATGTTCTACATCTGACTGCTAATATGAACAATCTGCACATCATATTTTATTGAGAGTGCAGTCTTTGGCAGAATGAACGCATAATATTGCGTTATTGCGTATTGGATAGTGTACAGGTTACATCCGAAGTTATTTTCTATACTGACCTTGTAGAAACTAGAACAAAGGAGATCGGGCAGACTTCTATAGACTCTGGTTCAAGAAGCTTAGTTGATTCTAGTTTACTCAGATCACTTTGTTGTGTTTGATGCTTTTCAATGACCAAAGCTCATGCAAATCGCTTCAAAAAAAGCTTTTTTTGTCCTAGGTAGGAATGTAACGTCACAATTCTCATAAAAGTTTCTTAATTTTATAAATAAATTAAACGAATAAACATTTTTGTTATTATTCAGCACGACTTTTTTAATTCCATCTTCCAACACCGAAAATATAAAATAAAAACCAATAAATGCGGTTTAATAATAATGTAATAACTATCTAATATTTAACTTCTTAAAAAAAAACATGAATACATTATAAATAAACATAAATACCTAACGACTTTCTGCTTAAAATACAAATATTATTATGGTTTCAAAGTAACAAAAAACAGCCACTAATAGTAATAATAAATAATCTTAATAGATTCGAAATTAGACTTCATTGATCGTGAACCCATGCTCAGCCCAAACAGCTATAACACAGAACTACACGAATTTTAGCAATGCAATGGTAAGAACAGGTCACGACTATGACGTGTATGCAACAGAAATATAATGCTATTTCGCGTAGTGTGATGAGTGTGTGTTATCTGTGGAATGTTGAGACATCACTCATACACACACACTGCTGTATCGTGCTCGCACAGTTCATAGCAATGTAATCCTTAGCATGCTACTGGACTTTTGAGCGTTAACTGTACATTATGTTTTCATAGATGTATTGACAAGGTACTGTCACGATGTTAATTTGCTAAAACAGTTCTCTTAGAGAATCGCGCCTACTTAGATCATATAATAATATGGCTCTGATGGCTCTTTTCTGCAGAATAAATCGACTCGATGTCTGCAGCCCATCCCCATGGTAGAATACCGAATGACATAATACTATGAAAATAACTAAAATAGACTACCTCGCGGTAACTACGTCAGTAAATTGACGGATATTTCTAAGAGCATATGCTGCTGAACTCAGCCGTCCTGCATGAGATGTTAAATGAGGACCCCATTGTAGCCTTGAGTCGAGCGTGATCCCCAAGAAAACAGTTTTATCAACAAATTCTAGTTTCTCTTGATTCAATACTATGTCACAATCACTACTTTTGACATTGGTTACAGTATATCTTAAGCATTTCGTTTTTTTCCCATTTAATACTAAATTATTAGCGGTGAAACAATTATGAACCTGCAGTAGGGTGTTATTTACTTCATCAAGATTTGTGGTACATCCGTTTATCTTAAATATTAAAGAAGTATCGTCAGCAAACAACACCATTTGTGCTTGGTTTTTAAATAAATCGTTAATATAGACTAAAAAGAGGAAAGGACCTAATATCGAACCTTGTGGTACACCCATACTTACTTTTAAACCCATTGAATTGACACCATTTATTTGTATTTGCTATCGCTTAAATACGATTTCACTAAACTGAGCTCAAATTTCCCTAAGCCGTAATGTTCAAGTTTCAAGAGTAGGGTTTCAACTTAGGATCCATTTATCCGTGGTGCTAGGCAACTGGGCTTATCCCAGGTGTAAACGTCCCTTTGTGCCTATTGACTTTGTTTCGTACTGCCTCCTGCTGATATGGAGGGAAGTGGAAATTATGGTTTTCCTACTCCTCCGCTATACTTTTCTGATTCATTTCGTTGTGGGATCCAAGACAGTTAAATTGTTTCTCTGAGGCTTCGTCGAGCTTCATCGCCTCGGCGCTTTTCTGGTGGTCGCCACTGTTGATTCCTGTTGGCTTTCCGAAAATACAATGATTTGGGGATAGTGTGGCGGGCTTGTCCCATTAAAAAAAAAACATAGTATAGAGGCGGACTATAATAACCCTTCGAAATGTGTAACCGGCCCCCCGAGCCCACACGCTTCGCGCCGCTTTTTACATCGTGCTCCCGATTAATAAATAAGTTTGTTCAATATCGGCGCTTGTTTGTTGAAACCTTCGGCTTCGGCCAAAAACTCGGGCAATTTTGACGGATGACTAAGTTTTGACCGAAGGAGACCGAAGCCGAAGCGTCGTCGGTCGGACACTACCTTAGTACCTAGGTACTTATGAAATTTTTATTTTTCTTACAGGCGCAATGCAGAGGTTTATGAAACTTACTGGCAGACATACTCGGTCATGGTGGACGACCCCGATTGTTGGTATTGGTGTGACAAAATGAGAAAAGTGAGAAGAAAACTATCAGGCCATTTTGTTACAGTGAGTTGAACACTTAAATTTTTACGATACGTAGTGTAATAGTCCAAGATCTCTTACAAGAATACCACATTTATTTATTCATTCTGGTCTAGAAAGCTAATTTTGATTCCTCTTCAGAATTTTAGATTCTAAGTATTTTAAGGTTCAAACGAGATTCGTGTTCGAGAAATTGTTAATTAGCATGGTGTCAGCAAATTAACAATTTGAAAACGCCACAATAACATATTATTATTTTATCTTTCAGAGGTACAGGAGTTCAATGACAAGCGAATGCTGTACCGGTTATCAGAGAGATTATAATGATTATTATTCGTAAGTAAATACTTGATGTAAGGCGATTCTCACACGACGCCGCTCATTCGCGCGATCGGGTGGAGGCGGCGAAGGATTTTGTGGCAGTGCGCCGCGCGTTCGGGTGACGTGTGGGCCCGGACTCCACCAAAGCGGAAACGAGCGGAAATTTGCGAAGCCGAGAGGAGAGGAGATGCGTAAAAACTAGGGTCTATCGACTGAAGCTGTACGGTGATGTGCAATGCGGAGAGTAGAGGAGATTTTCCAAGCGGCACGCCACTCACAACACACCGCTTACCACATGTCGCGCGCCGCATATAGCACAACGCTCACCAAACGCCGCTATCGTCTCTTCTGCTCTTCGTTGGCATAAAAATTCTATTGCTAGTTTACAAATCATCTCCTCTCTCCTCGTCTCGTCTCCGCTTCGGTGCAGTCCAGTCCTAGGGCATCAACAGATTTCATAAAGCCAATGCGACGTAACTTTAGCGCCCGACCGCGCTGTCGAGCGATGTCGTGTAAGATAAATACATTTAACGTGACACCCAATATCAACTAATTATTTTATAACTAATTTGTAAGCATTATCTATAACCATAACAAAACGTACGAATAATGCAAAATACACATTTTTTTCAGATTCGTCTGCAATCCGGAATGCTCAAAGCCCTGTGGGAATGGCAGATGTATAGCCCCAAAGAAATGTCTGTGCAACAAGGGATATACATTTGCAAATGAAACTTGCCAACCAGTATGCAGTAAGTCCTGTGTCAATGGCACATGTATCGCCCCAGACACATGTCAATGTATGCCAGGATACCAAAAATCGAGCGAAAACATCTGTAAACCTTACTGCTCGAGTGGATGTCTCCATGGAACCTGTGTTTTACCTGAGAAGTGTGCCTGTGATTCAGGATGGCGAGTAATACAAACTCCTGGCAACGTGAACAAAACCTGTCAACCAATTTGCACGAAACCTTGTGTAAACGGCACGTGCGCTGGTCCAGAAACCTGCCAGTGCACTAAGGGGTATGTGAAGTCAGATAACTTCAGCTGCAAGCCTTACTGTTCGAGTGGATGTCCCCATGGCAGCTGTGTTGGACCTGGGACATGCGACTGCGGCCCGGGATGGCGAATAGTACAATCTCCTGGCACCGCGAACAAAACATGTCAACCTATTTGTACCAAACCTTGTATTAACGGCACTTGCGTTGGCCCAGAAACGTGCTTGTGCTCGAAGGGATATATTAAGTCAGATAACTTCAGCTGCAAACCATACTGTTCGAGTGGATGTCCTCATGGCAGCTGTGTTGGACCTGAAACATGCGTCTGCGGCTCGGGATGGCGAATGGTACAAACTTCTAGCACCGCGAACAAAACATGTCAACCTATTTGTACAGAACCTTGTATTAACGGCACTTGCGTTGGCCCAGAAACGTGCTTGTGTTCGAAGGGATATATTAAGTCAGATAACTTCAGCTGCAAACCGTACTGTTCGAGTGGATGTCCCCATGGCAGCTGTGTTGGACCTGAGACATGCGTCTGCGGCCCGGGATGGCGAATGGTACAAACTTCTGGCACCGCGAACAAAACGTGTCAACCTATTTGTACCGAACCTTGTATTAACGGCACTTGCGTTGGCCCAGAAACGTGCTTGTGCAATCAGGGATACACTAAGTCAGATAACTTCAGCTGCAAACCGTACTGTTCGAGTGGATGTCCCCATGGCAGCTGTGTTGGACCTGAGACATGCGTCTGCGGCCCGGGATGGCGAATGGTACAAACTCGTGGCACCGCGAACAAAACATGTCAACCTATTTGTACCAAACCTTGTGTTAACGGCACTTGCGTTGGCCCAGAAACGTGCTTGTGCAATCAGGGATACACTAAGTCAGATAACTTCAGCTGCAAACCGTACTGTTCGAGTGGATGTCCCCATGGCAGCTGTGTTGGACCTGAGACATGCGTCTGCGGCCCGGGATGGCGAATGGTACAAACTCGTGGCACCGCGAACAAAACATGTCAACCTATTTGTACCAAACCTTGTGTTAACGGCATTTGCTTTGGCCCAGAAACGTGCTTGTGTTCGAAGGGATATATTAAGTCAGATAACTTCAGCTGCAAACCGTACTGTTCGAGTGGATGTCCCCATGGCAGCTGTGTTGGACCTGAGACATGCGTCTGCGGCCCGGGATGGCGAATGGTACAAACTTCTGGCACCGCGAACAAAACGTGTCAACCTATTTGTACCGAACCTTGTATTAACGGCACTTGCGTTGGCCCAGAAACGTGCTTGTGCAATCAGGGATACACTAAGTCAGATAACTTCAGCTGCAAACCGTACTGTTCGAGTGGATGTCCCCATGGCAGCTGTGTTGGACCTGAGACATGCGTCTGCGGCCCGGGATGGCGAATGGTACAAACTCGTGGCACCGCGAACAAAACATGTCAACCTATTTGTACCAAACCTTGTGTTAACGGCACTTGCGATGGCCCAGAAACGTGCTTGTGCAAACAGGGATACACTAAGTCAGATAACTTCAGCTGCAAGCCTTACTGTGCGAGTGGATGTCCCCATGGCAGCTGTGTTGGACCTGAGACATGCGTCTGCGGCCCGGGATGGCGAATGGTACAAACTCGTGGCACCGCGAACAAAACATGTCAACCTATTTGTACCAAACCTTGTGTTAACGGCACTTGCGATGGCCCAGAAACGTGCTTGTGCAAACAGGGATACACTAAGTCAGATAACTTCAGCTGCAAGCCTTACTGTGCGAGTGGATGTCCCCATGGCAGCTGTGTTGGACCTGAGACATGCGTCTGCGGCCCGGGATGGCGAATGGTACAAACTTCTGGCACCGCGAACAAAACGTGTCAACCTATTTGTACCAAACCTTGTATTAACGGCACTTGCGTTGGCTCAGAAACGTGCTTGTGCTCGAAGGGATATATTAAGTCAGATAACTTCAGCTGCAAACCATACTGTTCGAGTGGATGTCCCCATGGCAGCTGTGTTGGACCTGAGACATGCGTCTGCGGCCCGGGATGGCAGATGATTCAATCAAATAGCACAAAAATTAAGTCTTGTCAACCAACATGTACCAAACCATGTGGGAATGGCTCATGCATAGCTCCAGAGACTTGCGAATGTCTTGCTGGCTATGTGAAGTCCGAGAAAAAAAATTGTCAGCCTCACTGTTCTGATGGATGTCCTCATGGCGTTTGCGTGAGTCCAGAAACGTGTCTTTGTCATACAGGATGGGAAACGGTACATACTAATGGCACTATGAATAAAACTTGCCAACCAATATGCACAAAACCCTGTGAACATGGCATTTGCATAGGCCCAGAGACCTGCCAATGTCTGCTAGGATACACAAAATCAAAAAACAACACATGCACACCTCACTGTTCAAGTGAATGTCCTCATGGAACGTGTGTAGCCCCTGAGACTTGTTCTTGTAACCCAGGGTGGACAATGATTCAAACCAATGACACTATTAACAAAACTTGTGAACCAATTTGCAGCAAACCATGTATCAACGGCACTTGTGTAGCCCCCGAAAGATGTGGGTGTCACTTCGGCTATGTAGAATCAGAAGAGAATGTTTGCCAACCACATTGTTCCAATGGCTGCCTCCATGGCGTTTGTGTGAGTCCCGAAACGTGTCTCTGCGACTCCGGGTGGAAAGTAACTCAAACACAACTCAGCACAATGAACAGGACCTGCCAGCCGATATGTACCAAACCCTGTGTGAATGGTACATGTGTCGCCCCAGAAACTTGCGAATGTCAAGCCGGATATATAGAACTGGAGAACAATACTTGCGAACCTCATTGCTCCGGCGGGTGTTTACATGGCATCTGCGTGAGTCCTGGCTCCTGCATTTGTAATCCGGGATGGTACAAAAGTAGCCTGAATGGTACCTGTGTGGCTGATACGGTCGAATATGGTAAAAATAAACGAAAAAGAAATTGGTAAGTAACGTTCTCGATGCCACAATTAAAAAGAAGGCGCTTATACTTCGTTGCTGTTGGTTTCATTAGATCTTAACCAGATTCACAATTATAAGTTCTTGTTTCCTTATCCTTTAATGCAAGATTAAAACGAGTGTTTAGTCTTATCCACGAGATCTTCAGACCTCTATCTATCATAAACCTTCTCAATAACTTTTCTTCAGCAGCCACTGATAAAGAAATATTTTATTTCCGTTTTCAGGGTGCAGTCCAACTGGATGTACGTCTTGGCCACCGTCAGCGTTTTTGTGGTGTTGCTGTTACTTATTATTATATTTATCAAGCGTTCCAAACCAAATAAATCTCTTGAGGATGGTAAGTACCTACTATGTGGAGTTTGAGAATGGTAATAATTATTAAGATATAACAAAAATGACTAAAATATATTAGTTTTAATGTTTGTCTCTTAAGGGCTGAAGTTCCTAGACAACTCTCTACTCGAGTCCTTCATATTCTTTACTCTCAGGAGTATGTTTTGCCATTTCGTCACGTAGTCAGATAGAAAATGTCAATGTATAAATAATTTGATAATATTAGTCTATCACCGACCGTTACATAGTTATCCTTGTATATTTTTTATTAATTAAGTGTGATGGCCATGGACGCGTGATATAAGTAAATAGTTAGCTTTTGGTTCGACTTCAAATTGACCGCACTTAGTTCATGTCTACTGTTTCGAATTATTAGTTTCGCTTATTTTGTTTCTGGAACTCTCTAGACTCTTAATGATTCTTTGAACTTTTTCCTTACAGATGGTGCCGTGGTAGTTCCCGTCCAAGAAATTACTCCAAAAGTTTTTAATAAGTCAAAACACGAGTACGATATCTTCAACAAACATTCCGAACTCTAGGGGGTCCGAATCTTGTATTAATCAAAAATAAATATTTGGTTATTGTGTAATTTTGGAAAACTTATTTTGGATAACATCATTGGCCTAATAGAAACTGCGCTGTCACTATTTTGTTACTTAATTTCTACAATGCACTGAGTCGGTTCGTCTTTCCTTGTTCATCATTTGAGCATCTTGACCACATCGCCCCGGATCGGGATCAGCTAGTAAAAATGAGGTGTTGAGGTGCCGATCCGGTGCAGTTATACATACGTCGATATACGATAAGTATTCAGACATGGAGTTTACAGTTGCATATAATAATTATATGCAACTGTAAACTCCATTTCTGAATAAATAGTTCTCCAGCGTGACATAGATGCCTTGAGTGAATGGGCGCCATCAACAAAATGGAATTTAATGTCTCTTATCGCTAAATTATGAGCTGTGGCCGCATGCGTAGTCCAATGCAGTACGACTACATGTGAACAGCGAGCCAGAGCCAGAGTGTCGACAGTAAAAGACTTCGGTGTAGTATTTGATAGCAAACTAACTGTTCATACACACTTTTTAGGCTGGCTAAAGAATCTTTCAGCCGTTTAGGTTTTGTTTTACTTAACTCGTACTGTCAAGGTTTTAACCAGGCAGTTGCGGTACAAGCTCGAAACCAGCGCTTGTGCATGGAATCCTCACGAGGTTACCTATACACTTGTGCTGGAAAAAGTGCAAAAAGCTTTTCTCAGATACCTCTACAAACATGTGTTTAGATATTACCCGTATATGTATCTTACTAAGTTTCTTTCAGGGTGTTTGAATTTTCATTCCCTTAAAGTTACCTAGGCGTGTTGTTGACCAAATGACAACAGCAGCGTGTAAAATTATACATAGTTATACTGACGACTCGGAATTACATGCGGAGCTGTGCCAATTATTTGTTCCAAATAATTATAATAGCTCTAGAAAGTAGAAATTGTTTAATGTCGCATTTTGTCGTCCATTTTGTTCATCTTCCTTCCCTACACCTCGTATGCTAACGATGCTCAACGAGCTCGTGGAGACCAACCCTGGATTGGACTTGTTTACTGATGAATGGAACACGATAATGTTAGAATGTTTGTGGTTCTGTGAGAAGACCTAGTAAATGGATTTCTTAATTTAATTTAGTATTAATGGCTTATGCTGTAATAAATCAATAAGAGCTTAATACGTATTAATAAAGCCCTTATCATGGCAAATCATTTTAGCGAACCGGTTTGCGGCCGCTCACACCTGTAATTTAGACTCCTCGAGTCCCTCGCACTAGGGCTTTTTTCTAAATGTCCGTCATAATCATGTGTACTAGATGGCGCTAACGTCGCACACACTACCATTTGTTTTCAATAACTAGCATTTAGCTAGTAATCAGGCCGGTTCAAATGGAATCAATTCTATTTCCTTTGTTTTAAATGTTGAAATGTTAATAATATAATAATAATATTTCTCAAGAGCTCTGACAACCGGTAGCTCGGACCCTGTTCCCGATGCTGGTGGGCTACTATTTTTTATATTTTTAAATGTTTTTATTTTATAATGCTTTGTATAGAAATATTTAAAAATGTAAACAATATGTATAGAAAATAGTAAATAGCAATAGCAAATAGCAATAGTGTGTGCATCGACTGAGAAAAAAAAAAGACTATAGATATTAATTGTAATATCTATAGTCTTTTTTTTTCAACCGATGACCAGGATCGATTTTCTGTTTGATGGTCTTTGACGGTTATGTCAGTTTCAGCTGAATATCCTATTTAGATCGGACACTACTTTTAAATGGCCTAATTGAAATAAATGGTTTGACTTTGACTCTAGTTATTACACGTTCCGACTCAATTTAAATCAGAACTTCTTCCTCGCAATAGAACAATAATAACTTAATAAGACTTATAACTTAATAATATAATTTTATGATGCATTTTAACAGTTTTTTCCCTTTAGACATTAATGTTTGTCAATGTTTCCGGTACACCAGTGATTGCGGATAATTCCGTTATTATCAGTCATCCTGTTGAAAACATAACAGACGCAAAGGATTAATCATCAACGATGATAATTTTATTATTTGCGTTGATTTTAAAATCTTAAAATAGCTCGGAGCGCCATCAGTATCACGGACCGTTCGCGAGGATGGGGTCTCCACTGTCGTTCTTGTTATTTTTAATTGTTTTAATTCAATTGTTCAATGTGGATCAGGCAGCAAATGGTATTTGTACCAAACTGGGCGTTACGTAAGTGGACAGTCTATAATATAATTAAAATGTATTCATAATTTATCTAAGAGCTAATTAATATCAAAATTTTGAAAAAGTGGTACAGTAACAGGCGTATAACAAAGTAGGATTTAAAGAGGGCAAGGGCTTTAGGGATCGCCTCCCCTTTAAGGTACAAAACGACAACATCTGGCAAAACAGAAGAAAGTCAACGGTACCTATATTCGTGGACTTCTATAAGGCCTATGGCAATGTGTGAAAGGGTTTCAGCCAACATTATACTTGTCTTGTGGAAACTAGTGTTTAGAGAAGGCACACATTTTTCTATACCAACAGGGGTTCTAATGCTGTGTTAGGATGAATGGTGCATCCACGAACAGGTTCTGCATCTCGCGGGGTTTTAGACAGTCTAGCTGTTTCACTCCAAGTACAAGTACCTATACTGCTCTAACAGATTGAAAACTGTCAAACCATAACTACGTAGGTGATCGGGTTCTAATTTCAATCAGGTAATAAACTGAGTGATCACAATTGTCGACGCGAAATTGGCTTGAGTCGGTCAAAAAGAGCTTTAAGCACGCGACGCAATTAATGCGAAAATATGTCATTCGCTATAACACCGCGCGGAACTAAATGCAACGAAAATTAATATGTGGTCGGCTTCCGCTATATTAAGTGTGGTCACATAGGGAATTAACATAAAATACATTTGGCTGGCATCGACCGCCAGTAGCTTAAACCAAAATTCAAGCAACCAGTGGTCTGGGCTCCAGAGAGAGAACCTGTCAATACGTGCCATATCCTGGAGAAGTACCGCTTTTGTAAAAGCCTTTGATCCAACTGGTTTAACGTACGAGAACCTCATCAGGTGGCTAAGACGCTTGGTCATATTCATTGTTATTTAAGTTTCAAGGTGCAGCTGAAAAGAATCATGGATAAAATGAAATATCGTACCATGTCGTTAACATGAACATACATCTCTAGGCTATTTAGGTTAATGAGGATTCATTTATCATAATAGTCACATCTTTAAGTTATTTAAAATGAAATATGATAAGTGGATGACTCATTCATTGGGGTCATTTCTTGGACCCCGCAACCGGGGGATTCCTGGGAACTACAAATATTCTCTTTCCGGTAACAAATATCGGTATTCCCGGAATGATGAGAACGGGTTTGTTGAATAAATAAATATTGACGAGACAATTAGAAATATTGTCAAGTCTGGTATGCAATAATGTTTAACTCAAAGAGGACATCATATATTCGAATCTCGCTTGCTTCTGGGAATTTCTATAATCAAATAGGTTAACCTAACATAAAAATGATTGAAAACAAAATCGTAACTATTTGAAAAAAAAGAACAACATTTAGGAGTGATTGTTCCATTGTCAGATAACTTTTATCTGAGGATTGTTGACGGCCAATCGCCATAATTTTTCAGATTCAATCGCCCTTAATCGATAAATCAGCCCTTAGTGTACTATGTCATGGCGTAAGATAACAGATGGCGTATGGTGTAAAGACGGAGTCTGTATTCGTGCCCCGTTGATGGCAATAGACTCGCTCCCCATTTATATGGGAGTTAAATACAACTGACAAAATGTGGTTACTATTAGGTACACCATTTACAAGCGTTATGTTATGAAACGAATGAAAGGAAGAAATAAAATAAATTTATTTGGCTCATATCCAAGGGCTGGTGAACTTTGTATATCGTAGGTCAAGAAAAATTTGAAAAATGGCGGCGCTTCCCCCTCCACCCCGTGCGGTGCATGGACAGCCCTCACTTGGCGTAATGAATTCTTTGATCCTTTAGCTATCCAACTTTGTAATTGTATTTAGGTTGGAGATGATAGATATGAAGCTGCAACCAAACTGTTTCCCCCGATTTTGTTATCATTGGTTTTTTTTATTTGACTCCCACTATGGACGCCATTTTAAATACGTATTCACGTCAAAAAACATAATTATTGTAATTGCTTTCATCAAGAAGCCGACCAAACCATAGTTGGGAAAACCCTAGCCAGGATGATGATTGTAATTGATTTTTTTTAACAAATTTAACTAGCAATTGAATTTATTCTCTCTACAGATATAACAAGCGTGTTCCTAGGACTGGGTGGCGCATCATCACGTCCAATGGGGTACGCAGACGAATTTCTGTCACAGTCGGCGGCATGGTCACTGTGAGTGCTTACGACATTTACTCGTTTATTCCAAGGCAGTAAAAAATTGATGTACTGAATACCTACGTGTTAACCGTTTGTGCGTCGGTGTCCCTGCCACCCCGTATAACAATAAAATATTTAAAGTTGAAAAGGGCGCAAAGAATTACCAACGGGGCTTAAAAAAAATTGTCCACATCGCTGTCAACGGGAAAAGTGCCCAGAAGGCTGAAAGCATTGCCACTGGAACTGGCTACTCCCATAAAATATATCGCATGGGCTGACCCAATTTTTACGAGTCCAATTTTTTTTAAGGTCCCTGAATCTTTTTCCTTTAGGGAAAGTTTTCCACTGTGATAGTCGAATCCCTACCTAAGGGACCTAGTGTGCTTATTCTGTTACATCCTGTATATTTTCTTATTATCTATTTCAGAAACAATTTAGAGCCACGGTATCGTACTGCTGTCCTGGTTATAACAGAATAAAACTTAATCCGTAAGTATTAACGAAAGATTTATAACTCTCTTGTGTGACGTAGCTGGGGGGGTGGCGGGGGCGGGTGGCACTACTAATGTTCACGGCCGGATGTCACCCCTAAGTGGGTGACACCCGACCGTGAACATTAGTAGTGCCACCTATTTAATTTCGTAAAACTTTGGCAGATTGTATAACCGCCACTATAGTCCTTTCGAAGTAGGAAGGTGCAGGTGACATTAGATGTACCGTTCCTTTTCAATCTTGAACGTTACCTTGATTTATTACGTTTCTTTTTTTTTTTGATTGATTTTTGGGGTGACACCTACAAAATCCGCACAGGGTGCCACCCATGCTAGCTACGCCACTGCTTGTATCCTTGTTTATTTTTTAAAACAAATTACGTGTGTACTAAAGCCTATCACGTCACTACTTGAATGACACAGCACTAAAATTTCAATGGCGGTCCACGCCTTTGTGCTAGGCCTACTTGGTTTTAAACATATGTATAGTAAAGAAATGAATACCACATTGAGCAGCAGCGTTTTTAGCTCAGATAAACATAGTTTATCGTTGGCAAAATCTTATTTCACTTTTGGTGTAATATTGAGAATATCACCGCTTAAGGTTGAAGCGTCAGTTTCGCCCGCGAAATTTAAATTTTCTTATGTTTTTTGCAATTTACAGGTCAGTTTCAGCTTGTATGTTGATTAAGATATGATTCGCGACCGAAACAAATATGGCTTTACAGAGTTATAGTCATTTAGCTCAACAATACAACCCTCTAAGTTCATATAATCCCATTGAATGACTATTTCATGAAAAAGTCAAATTTTGTTTCACATATAGCCTGAAACTGACCTGCAAATTGCAAAAAAACCTAAGAAAATTTGAATTTCGCGGGCGAAACTGACGCTTCCACTTTAACTATTAATCTTAACTTATTACTCAGTATTATAATTAATCAATAAATCAATGTATTTTTCAGACTCACCTGTAAACCAAGATGCTTAAAGACTTGTACGAATGGCTTCTGCCGTTCTCCCAATGAATGCGGTTGTAACACGGGTTATATTTTGGATCTCAGAAATAAATACAACTGTCTACCGCAATGCACTAAACCGTGTGGAAATGGCACCTGTGTCGCGCCGAAGAAATGTCTATGCATCAAGGGTTATAAGTTTGAAAATGAAACTTGCCAACCAGAATGCAGCTCTTGCGCCAATGGTAAATGTATTGCTCCAGAAACATGTCAATGTTTGCCAGGATACCAAAAATCTAGCGATAATATCTGTAAACCTTATTGCTCGAGTGGATGTCCTCATGGCAGCTGTGTTGGCCCTGAGACATGCGTCTGCGGCCCGGGATGGCGAATGGTACAAACTCCTGGCACCGCGAACAAAACATGCCAACCTATTTGTACCAAACCTTGTATTAATGGCAATTGCGTTGGTCCAGAAACGTGCTTGTGCAATCATGGATATACTAAGTCAGATAACTTCAGCTGCAAGCCTTACTGTTCGAGTGGATGTCCCCATGGCAGCTGTGTTGGACCTGAGACATGCGTCTGCGGCCCAGGATGGCGAATGGTACAAACTCCTGGCACCGCGAACAAAACATGCCAACCTATTTGTACCAAACCTTGTATTAATGGCAATTGCGTTGGTCCAGAAACGTGCTTGTGCAATCATGGATATACTAAGTCAGATAACTTCAGCTGCAAGCCTTACTGTTCGAGTGGATGTCCCCATGGCAGCTGTGTTGGACCTGAGACATGCGTCTGCGGCCCAGGATGGCGAATGGTACAAACTCCTGGCACCGCGAACAAAACATGCCAACCTATTTGTACCAAACCTTGTATTAATGGCAATTGCGTTGGTCCAGAAACGTGCTTGTGCAATCATGGATATACTAAGTCAGATAACTTCAGCTGCAAGCCTTACTGTTCGAGTGGATGTCCCCATGGCAGCTGTGTTGGACCTGAGACATGCGTCTGCGGACCGGGATGGCGAATGGTACAAACTTCTGGCACCGCGAACAAAACATGCCAACCTATTTGTACCAAACCTTGTATTAACGGCAATTGCGTTGGTCCAGAAACGTGCTTGTGCAATCACGGATATACTAAGTCAGATAACTTCAGCTGCAAGCCTTACTGTTCGAGTGGATGTCCCCATGGCAGCTGTGTTGGACCTGAGACATGCGTCTGCGGCCCGGGATGGCGAATGTTACAAACTTCTGGCACCGCGAACAAAACATGTCAACCTATTTGTACCAACCCTTGTATTAACAGCACTTGCGTTGGCCCAGAAACGTGCTTGTGCTCGAAGGGATATAATAAGTCAGATACGTACAGCTGCAAGCCTTACTGCTCTAAGGGATGCCTTCACGGAACTTGTATAGAACCTGAGACTTGTGTCTGTAATTCAGGGTATGAAATGGCAAGTGATAAAACATGCCAACCAATTTGTTCCAAACCTTGTGTCAATGGCACATGCGACGCACCAATGGTCTGTAAATGTTTGCCCGGTTATAGAATATCTGGGAAGTTCACATGCAAGCCCCACTGTTCTACTGGATGCCCACATGGTACATGTGTAGCCCCAGAAAAATGCGTTTGTAATTCGGGATGGCAGATGATTCAATCAAATAGCACAAAAATTAAGTCTTGTCAACCAACATGTACCAAACCATGTGTGAATGGCTCATGCATAGCTCCAGAGACTTGCGAATGTCTTGCTGGGTATGTGAAATCCGAGAAAAAATTTTGTCGGCCTCACTGTTCTAATGGATGTCCTCATGGCGTTTGCGTGAGTCCAGAAACGTGTCTTTGTCATACAGGATGGGAAATGGTACAGACTAATGGCACTATGAATAAAACTTGCCAACCAATATGCACAAAACCCTGTGAACATGGCATTTGCATAGGCCCAGATACCTGCCAATGTCTGCCAGGATATACAAAATCAAAGAACAACCCATGCACACCTCACTGTTCAAGTGGATGTCCTCATGGAACGTGTGTTGAACCTGAGACTTGTTCTTGTAACTCAGGGTGGACAATGATTCAAACCAATGGCACTATTAACAAAACTTGTAAACCAATTTGCAGCAAACCATGTATCAACGGCTCTTGTGTAGCCCCCGAAAGTTGCGAATGTCTTGCCGGGTATGCAGAACTAGAGAACAATACTTGCAAACCTCATTGCTCCGGTGGGTGTTCACACGGCATCTGTGTGAGTCCTGACTCCTGCATTTGTGATCCGGGATGGTACGCAAGTAGTCTGAACGGTACATGTGTAGCTGATTCAATTGCATACGATAAAAATACTGGCGTGAAAGTTTGGTAAGTAACATTGTATTAGAAAACTTGCAGTAGCAAGCCTAAAAGCTATGCCTTTAAAAGCAAATCTATACAGTAGTTTAAAGTTACACTTTTACTGTCGTCAAGATGATTAAAATGTCTGAATAGATTGCGAACTATTTGAAATAGAAATTTACTTTGTACAAATGATAACAAATCATTTTATTTCTCGTTTTCAGGGTGCAGTCCTACTGGATATATATTCTGGCAACTGCAATCAGCATTTTAGTGATGCTAGTTTTTATCATATTTGTAATGCGTTGCAAAAGCAATAAGTCACCTGAAGACGGTAAGTTCCATTTCTTTTGTCTTGATTTATTTTGATGACCTTTTTTGTATGCCAGATCAAAACTGTCAGCCCGGCTAAATATTCGCGCAGGTTTACAATGTTTTTTTGACTAAAGTTATTAATTAATTTCAGTTATTTGAAGTGCAAAATAATATTCGTTATATGCTTAATAACTACGTATTTAAAAAAAAAACATAAAACTCGTTCTTATTGGGTAAATCAAGCGTTGGAAAGAGGTCTCTCTCTCCTTACCAGAGATGTTATGGATATGATATTTCGGATCTGGATATTAATATGGATATAGGAATAAAATTATATCGGTTTCGGATACGGTTACGGATATGTAATTATTTCGGATTTGCCGTTAGTTTCAGATAGTTTCAGGTCCGGATATTAGATTGAAGTAAAATATAAACACAAATAGCATGTAATCATTTGGTTTTATTTATAGGTTTTATCTAGTCTAGGTTATCATTTGGTATTATAATCAGTCATATAGGTAAGTAACTATTCGAAACTTGTGAAACGGATGCGGTTACGGTTACGGATATATTTTTATTTCGGATATCCGATAGTTTTGGTTACGGTTACGGAGCTCCATAACATCCCTACTCCTTACGAGGCAGCAGAGACTGCAAAATCTTTCGAGCCAATAAATACTTTTATATCCTTGTTTTATTTCAGCTAAGGTTAGTAAACCAATATTTATAAATGGTGTCGTATTTCGTTCACAGTTTTATGCAGTTTTAGTTTGTTTGTTTTTTCTTCTTTAATTCAGATGTTAGGATTCCTATGAACAGTGTTTTCATTTATTGTCGTATTGTCGGCACCATCCTGTATATGACGACAATAAAGTAATTCTAGCGACTTTAATTTTATTACCTACTAGCTGTTGCCCGCGACTTCGTTCGCGTGGAAATTTTGGTGTGCATGTGTGAGATTGGCTCGTTGGTCTAGTGGTAGCAAGCGCGACTACTAAGCGTGGGGATTGATTCCCGGAGTCGGGCAAAGTGTTAAAAAAAATTTGTTTATTTCAATTACATAAAGTTGTCACACACATGATTTGGAGATCACCTTTTAAGCAAGAAGATGCTTTTGTTAGGGGGCGTCCATTAATTACGTGAGGCGATTTTTCGACCCCCTCCCCCCTTGGTGGGATGTCGTGAGATTTGGGTTGACCCCCTCATCTCCCTCCTAATCTCACGTGAGACTCAATTAAACCCGGTTATATCTGCCGAAACCCCCCTCTCTCCCTCGTGAGATTGGATGGTAATGGGCGCGACCCCTTAGGTGTCTCCGCTCTTCCACTTAACATTAAAATATGCAAGTGAAAAAATACTATGAATAATAATGTTATTGGGTTATCCCATCAGGAATTTCTCAGTAGCAGCCACGGAATCTGGATTTGTGCCCGGTTGATGGCAATAGGCTCACCCCCTATTACATGGGACTTCAATAAAACTGGCGAAATGTGTGTGTACGATTAGGTACACGTCTGCCCAACCCTTCGGGGCTTTAAGGCGTGATGTTATGTTTTGTATGAGAACTGACTGCCAGATCAAAAGGTGATATGACTACAAACGGCGTCCTTTTGGGTGCTGTTATTCTGGGCGGCAGAGGTCCGAAACAAAATTAAATGGCGTTGAGGCAACGATAGGGCTTTAAAAATCGGTGTATTTTGGCGCTATACAACTATTTTCCAAAGTGAACCTTGTTGGGCACTTTTTATTCTAATACCATTCTGTATACAACATTAAATGACTTTTTGCGAGAGCCCTTAGACCTCCATAAGTCGCCCCTGTCGCAAAATCCGTTCTTAGCGAACGTCTACTAACTATAAACTACCTCACTGCCAAATATTAAGTTTGTAGCACAAAAAGTTAAGGACTTTCATCCAAACTTGCGAGAGCCCTTAGGCGTCCTTAATCCGACCCTATCGCAAAATCCGTTCTAAACAAACGTCTACTAACTATAAACTACCTTCCTGCTAAATTTCAAATTTGTAGCACAAAAAATGAAGGATTTCCATACAAACTTGCGAGAGCCCTTAGATCTCCTTAATCCGGCCCTGTCGCAAAATCCGTTCTTAGCGGACGTCTACTAACTATTAACTACCTTCCTGCAAAATTTCAAGTTTATACGTCAAGCGGTTTTCGACATTTCGTGATGAGTGGGTTTGCCATTTATACTTTCATCCGCTATTTAACTCCCTTAGGGGATGAATTTCGAAAAACACTGAAACACGTAGTTGTTAATTTTTAACCAGAATGGTAACCACCAATTTTTATGGTTTAATCTACAAAAATGATGATTTTCCATACAAACTTTCATCCCCTATTTAACTCCCTTAGGGCTTGAATTTGGAAAATCACTGAAACACGTGGTTTTTAATTTTTAACCAGAATGGTAACCACCAATTTTTATGGTTTAAACTACAAAAATGATGATTTTCCATACAAACTTTCATCCCCTATTTAACTCCCTTAGGGGTTGTATTTCAAAAAACGCTGATACACGTGGTTTTTAATTTTTAACCAGAATGGTAACCACCAATTTTCATTGTTTAAACTACAAAAATGACGATATTCCATACAAACTTTCATCCCCTATTTAACTCCGTTAGGGGTTGAATTTTGAAAAGCACTGAAACACGTGGTTTTAAATTTTTCTCCATAATGATAAACACCAATTTTCATGGTTTAAACTACAAAAATGACGATTTTCTATACAAACTTTCGTCCCCTATTTAACTCCCTTAGGGGATGAATTTGGAAAAACACTGAAACACGTGGTTTTTAATTTTTAACCAGAATGGTAACCACCAATTTTTATGGTTTAAACTCCAAAAATGACGATTTTCCATACAAACTGTCATCCCCTATTTAACTCCCTTAGGGGTTGAATTTCGAAATATACTCAAACACGTGGTTTTTAATTTTTCACCAGGATGGTAACCATTAATTTTTATGGTTTAAACTACAAAAATGACGATTTTCCATACAAACTTTCATCCCCTATTTAACTCCCTTAGGGGTTGAATTTCGAAAAATCCTTCCTTATTCCTTGTCTACATTATAAAGGAAACCTCTGTGCCAAATTTCAGCTTTCTAGGTCCAAGGGTTTGGGCTGGGCGTTGATGAGTCAGTCAGTCAGTCAGTCAGTCAGTCAGGCCTTCTCTTTTTATTTATATAGATTACGTTTAAAACTTCGTTAACTAATTCATAGCTCGTCCTCGTCATTAATCATAAAATATACATAAAATGATCATCTAATAATTACCTATAGCCACTAAATATAAGCAACAAAACAACCGTAGCAACAGAATCTTTTTACTGTTTAAATTCACCTAGTTCTAGGTTAACATCAATATTTTGTGATAGGCGTAGGGACTCCTCTCCTTGCCGCAATGACTTTTTACGATGGATAAAGATCTACAATCAATCAAATAGTGGACTATTATTTTCCTGATTACACGTGACGACTCGTCCCCGCATGAATCGAATGGCGCTCTCACATTGATATTACCGGCCAGTGGTGCCCGTCTCGCTGTGTCGTTGCAGTTGCTATTTTCAAAGGGGAGCTTCCCTCTCACACGATTGGTTTTTGCAGTTTATTTTTTAGTTTTGTATACCCAGACTTTAGCCTTAATGAAATATATTTATTTCGTCTTTATTCTCAAAAACGGTTGTTGTCCTGCTTTTGAATCTATTGAAAAAAAATCTATATTTTCTGCTTCAAAAAGTGGTTATATTAAGATTACTCAATATAACCACTAATAACACAATATAAAAACATAAAGACGAAATAAATATATTTCATTTTATATTATTGCGTAGTCAAATAATGATTTTTGCAAAGTTTTATATTGCTAAATTATAATTCAAAACCTTATTACTTACAGATGGTGCCGTGGTAGTTCCAGCCCAAGAATTTAGTGCAAAAGGGTTCAATAAGGCAAAACGTCAGTATGATGTCTGCGACAAAAACTCAAATTTTTAATTTCTAGTAAATTTACGTCGACATGCATCGTCGTATCCATTTCAACATTTAATTGAATTAAGTAAATACACATTTGTTTTTGGATTGTCCTGTTTTTGCAATTACGTATTATTAAAGTTATTTTGATCTTTGTGACCTAAGGAATTCTTAAGCCACTTTTAAATCTTAATATAATGCAGTACTTATACTCGTACGAGGTATATTTTAAAATAACATAGGATAAGATGTACAAAACAAATGTTTTTAGTCATTCTCACGTACGGAGAACCTTAAACAAAACGTGATTATTTCAAGTACAGTCGGCACAACAGAACTTTAGTTGCTAATGTCTTTAATTTCTTTTCCTTTTTTTCACTAACAACGTCATGTATTATTCACTAAATAGAGTGTCGTATTTTAGGTAACATGGCCATATCGTTAATGAGGACTTGAATGATGACAGTGACATGGAGAGGGAGCGAAGAGCGTTGTCGATCCGATGTGATATGCTGGCCCTTAGCTTTGCATGATGTACTAAAGAAGTGAAACTCACTCTGTCCAAGGCGTTTCGCCAGTCTTTCTACACGTGCAGCCTGTGGGTTGGACATACGCAGGGGGCCTACAACGTTCTCCGCGTACGGTATAATATCGCTTTTAGGGTGCTGTTGGGGCTCTCGCGGTTCTGTAGCGCATCGGGCATGTTTGCTGAAGCAGGTACAGATAGCTTTCAATCAATTATGTGAAAAAGAACAGCATCCCTGATGCAAAGGATTCGGGGGAGCACCAACAGCAGTTTAAAAGTGATAGTGGATTGGCCTGATTCCCCGTTCCTGGGGCACTGGACCTGTATACACAGCTGCAGGTCTGGTGCAGCGGGAAGCGGACTTAGTTATAGTTATAGGTTTTTTAATTTGTTTTATTTTATTTTATTTTAATGAGAAATTTAATTTAATTGTATTTTTATTTGATTGTAATAGAAAAGGTTACTAACATAGTTTATAAGTGTTACTAACAACAATATGAATCATTTGTGTTCGATATAAATAAATAATAATAATAAACAAAAATAAACTATAGGTAGTTTAATAGTTTATTTGTTATATCATAGGGTGAAAATTGACAAACAGGAATTCTATCAAAGTTGAATTAGCTGCGTGTTTTAAGAACTGCAAGACTTGGCGACTCTATGACATTTAAAAAAAAACTGTTTATAATTATACTTACTTAGGACTCAATACCTATATTTTACCGAGCACGTTTATTTTTCCAGTTGACTGTACCACTGTACCTACATTAACATAATTATTGTTTTTTGTTTCTAAACACAATCGGTTTAAGTTTATAAATCTTGTTTTATCTAAAAATATTATCTCGTTTCTGTGAACTTTTTCCACCTTTACTGTTTTGGACTAGTAGGCGTTGGACGAGTTCGTGTTTTTATTTTTAAAGTGAGTGTTGCTATAAATATAAAATGTTAATAATAGGTAATATTCTTAGAATTATAGTTTTGGATTTCATTATAATACAGACAAAAACCTTGGGTCAAGTATGTGTGGAAACAAAAATGTGAGTACTTGCAAATAAAGTATCTTTTTCAGGTAATATTAATTTATTTTTATTGCAAAAAAGTAATTCAACTATTTTAATCATATAAAACATTCTGGCACGAGTGCACGGTATAAACGAAACGTAAATACAAACGATTTTAAAATTGAAATTATTTTCAACAAGAAATTGTGTTTTTATTTTTGAATGTCGTATGTTCTTGTAAGTAATTTTCAGGATTATCTACAGAACTGGGCACGCATTTAGATTTCAATTCTTTTGTCTACATATTGAACTTGGCTCCCATTTTCACATTTATGATTTTGAAGGGATATTAGCTATTATTTATTATTACAGCACCGAGTTATTACATAAATGAATTGGTTGGAAATAAAACAAATGCATAATAGTTTTAAATATGTCATTTAATATTCCAGATCAGATCATTTTTATTCTTGCCTCTTAATTGTCATGCACTTGTTAATTTTTAAAGAAAATAATTCGTTGAAAATTGTTGTGGTTGGTCCATTCGGCCAAACCAATGCTTCGTATAGGTTACAACGCTCAAGTCTACCCCGATACCCCTGCTCCAGTGCATTCACATTGACCGGAACGCTGTACTCCGGTTCCGATACAGAAACAGTCAACGACCGGTTGGTAACAGTCGGCGTCTCTAACGCAGTAGCCAGCTGCAAAATAGATACAGCAATTAATTTAGGGACACGTAAGTTAGGGACTCGCGGCTATTTAACAACAGCCGATCAATCTTCTAGGTTAAGCAACGCTTGCTAAGGTCAGTCTGTGGAAGGGTGACCATCCGAGTCACGTACCGAGTTCCCTCCGTACCTCGGAAAGAACGTTAAGCGGTTCGTCTCGGTTGTCATTTGTACATCTTTGACAGTCGTAACGGATAGTCGGAAGCCAGAAAGTGTGACTATCAGTATTACTAAGAGGTATCGTATTACCCAGTAGCTGGGCTGTGGAGGTCAGATAGGCAGTCCCCCCGTTACATACTGGCGGGCAGATGACTCATTAGTAAATAAATTATAGAGTAGCTGGGGCACTATGGCTGCGTCCCCGTCCCATGAGTTGTAATGTCACACTCAGACAAGACTACTTCGTGTAATCAGGCATTTCATTAGCACTGCTCTCAAAACGGTGTAGGAAAACATCGTTAGGAATCCGGCGTCCCCTAGAATCCACCAACTGGTTCACTGCAATGGCTTGCTCCCACTCACAGAGAAAAGGCCTGTGTCCCAGCAGTGGGAACGCTGTGGTTACTGAATTCATGATACACAAGTGAAATTATTTACATGCACATGAAACTACATGGAACACAACATCACGCCTATAATCCCCGAAGGGTGGCAGAGGTGTATCTAATAGTACACCCACATTTCTGTTATGATTTAAGTCCATGAGTCAAAGAAAAGATGCATGGATTGTGTGCGGAATGATATGAAAGAGAAAGGAGTAAATGATGACGTGACGTCAGAGGTGGACAGCCGACCCCAAATACACCGGGACAAGGGCAGGAAAACGATGATGTAAAAGGGGGCGAGCCTATTGCCATCAACCGGGCAGAAATCCAGGCTCCTTAGCTGCTTGTAAAAAATCCTTGAATGGTTGGAATCAAAATGGAAATCCTTGGAATAACCCAATATCACTTTGCCGACCCGGGAATCGATCCTAGGACCTCATGCTCAGCAGTGGCGCTTACGACCACTCGACCAACAAGGCAGTTTTTGTGTCACGCTCTGTGGTCACGCTATTGATGTCAGGATTGACATTTCAACATTATGGCACATTATAGAATGTATAAACATCATTCTGAACATCAAACTATTAACCAAACCTTGAGTTAAAACTATTATAACTTTTCGTGCTTCAATTATAAGTCATTAATGTTGCAACATGTTGCATATTAAAACATTTGTTTTATTTCAATCAAAATTTTTCCGCCTCTAAAAAAGCACTTTACTTACATCGTGGCTCAGCATTTGCTCCAATAGCCACCAGCATCACGAACGTGAACAACAGCGCTACTTGCAAGAACCTCATTATGGTACACAAACACGTACTACACTGCTAACATATTCATTTCCATTGATATTTATAGGTAATTGAATACAGAACCAAGCATAACATTAATTTTTTATGATGATTAAAATAAGCATAAACAATGAATTTTATTAGAGACATAGTTAGACTTATTTCAAATCTTATTTGAAACTAGCTGTGCCCGCGGCTTCGCTAACGTGACCGTGTATTCTTTAGTATTTGTCAAAGTTTATGAACGAAAAATATACATAGATGCAACTCATGATCTATCCTGGATCCCAACGGTTAATAGCATTAAAAACTAAAAAAAATCTTCTAAGTTTAGTTTTGATCGCATTGTAGTGCATTCATTGCGCACTTATAAAGTCTCTCCACTTTAGTCGCACTTCGTCTTATTTAAGTTACTCAAAGTTTTGAAAATATTTTATTTGTAAATCTGTAATATTCTAACCATGGTGATACAAAATAGGTATGTACTCCCACGGTTGTAGCAGCTCAATGTGAATACGGGGCTCCCGACCAGACCATGTCCGACCATGCTGGAGTGTCCAAAGTGTCCCTACACCTACGTTTTAGAGGGCTTACTGTCAAAAACGCTACTGGCACGCGATTAACGTAGCCATCTGGGTGTTAATAATTTGATAAGACGCACCATCGATTCGAAAGCAGAAGAAGAACAGGGCAATGATCTTAGATCTCGTATTTCCGAAGATGGACCATGATTGCCTAAGCGGATACTTTTCCGAGGACACTGATCAACGGGCAAAAAAAAAATTGAAGAATAGATGCAGGTATTACGCAGATCGATAGAACAAAGACTGTTGAAGCAAGCCCTTCGTCTATTCAACACATTTATGTTGACTATTATTAATATTTTGCTCTGAAGTTCAAATGCTAGTGCAGTCACATCTAAACGTTAAAGACGTGCCGCGAGTGAAACAGTTTCTCTTACGGATATTATTCCTCTTCACTCTGGGGTATCTCCACAATTGTAAATAAAACCTGCCTGTTTACCGAATGAAAAATATGTTTAATATACATGAAAGAAACAAAGAATGGATTGCCTAATCATTAACTTAAGAATATTTAAAATTGCGATTTTATCGTGGTAAAATCATCAAATGAGTCCTCCCACCCAGGGCAGAGTGGGAGGAACTGTCAGACTTGTACTGACTAAAATCCTCGGTATCCTTCAATAGCCCTTTATGATCCAGGGTCACGGTAATTCTATAAGTCCCGCGACCCCGGCAGGCTTTCGCCCTCTAGAGGGGGGCCCCGTCATAATGCTGACACTCTTTGAGGCGCGCGTGGAACACAACGCGCCGTCGACCCGGGCATGGTCCATGGTCGGACAGCGAGTCGCCCATTACTCGCCGCCCGCAAGCCCGCGCCTACGGTGGCCGGAGATCGTCTGCCGACGTCCGGCGCCGTGGGCGTCTACCACTGCGGCTGGGGTGGAGGGAGGACGCTGTCCTCTCCCTCACGCGGCCCGCCTCCTCCTTCGCGAGCATGACTGCTTCGCAGAAGGAGGCGACCGCTTCCCACTCCGTCTCGCCCCGCAGCATGGCCTCGACCAATGCCGGGCGCGAGAGGTCTCCGCCTATCGCCGCCGTGAGGACACGGCGGTGCCCTGCCCAAGCGGGGCAGTCCTGCACCGTATGCTCCACCGTGTCCTCCGGGCGGTCCTCGCAGTGGTGACACCCAGTGACGGTGAGGCTTGACCGATTTTACTTAGACAACGTTATACCTTTAAAAAATATAGGTATTTATGACTATGAAACAGACGAGGGAAGTCTGGTAAGAGAAAAAAGTGTAGAAAAGACCTTGCAAACAAAATCACCCCGGCTGTTGGAATAGTGAAGCATAGTCCACAGTGTCAGGCAATCATAATATTTAATAAATTACCGATAGAGCTAAAAAGCATACTGTACACAGGCTCATTCAAGGGAAGGCTCAAGGCATTTTTACGCCTGGCCTGTTACGGAATGACCGAGTTGGTAAGAGAGGGGGTGGTGTAGCTATATATCTCCGTACAGACTTTCCTTTTAAAATTCTCTCTACTTCTTCCTGCAATGATTCGGCTGAGTTTCTTTTTCTAGAGGTTTGTGTCAAAGGAGCAAAAACTGTTCTTGGTGTTGTGTATTGTCCCCCCTCACTTGATTATTTCACCGAATTCGAATCGGTCCTAGAATCTTTAGGTTCGGAGTACGCACATCACATCGTCATGGGGGATTTCAACACCAATCTCCTTGCCCACAACTCCCATCGATCCCGTAAACTTCTCGATCTAGTCGAGTCAGCTAGTATGCATGTGTTGCCTCTCCAACCAACTCATCACAACACTTCCGGTGATGATACTTGGCTCGACTTGATCCTCACCTCCAATCCTTCCCTAGTCTCCTCACATGGTCAGCTTGACGCTCCTGGTTTTTCCCATCACGACCTTATTTTTCTGTCCTATGTCCTTAAACCTCCTAAACCCAAACCTACCTTCCAGTACAGGCGTGCCTTTGCGCGGATGAATAGTGAAAAGCTGTCACATGACGCTTCCATTATCGACTGGACACCCCTGGAAGAAGCCACTACAGTGGATGATAAAGTTACCTTGTTTAATAATGTTTTAGTTAAGCTGTACGACACCCACGCACCTATCAGGAGAGTCAAGCTGAAGCGCCCACCTGCGCCATGGATGAATGGGGGAGTTCGGATGGCGATGCGACGAAGGGACAGCGCGTTTCGGAGGTTTAAGAAGGAACGATCGGATGATAATTGGACCCTCTTCAAAACTGCTCGCAATCGTTGTAATCAGATGATACGCAACGCTAAACGCCGCCACATTCTAGATAATATCACTTCAGCTTCTCCTGCTGATATCTGGAAATTCCTTGGAACTCTAGGTATCGGCAGATCGCGGCATTCAGACCTTCCTAAAACAATTGGTTTAGACGATCTAAATCGTCATTTCTCCACTGCTCCCACCCTCGATAGTCTAACCAAACGTCAAACCCTTGACTACCTTGCTGGTCTGACGCGACCCAATATTACTCCCTTTGCCTTCACCCCAGTCGATCCGGGAGAGATCAAAAAGATTATCCTTTCCATTAAATCTAAAGCCGTTGGCTGTGACAACATCAGTCGGCACATGATCGTGACAGTTGTTGATCAGCTCCTTCCTGCAATTTCCCATATAGTTAACTTCTCCCTTTACTCCGGTGTTTTCCCCTCCCTGTGGCGGAAAGCCCATGTTCGGCCACTACCTAAAATTCCTAATCCCACACTTCCCAGTCACTTTCGTCCAATTTCTATCCTTCCCTTTTTATCCAAAGTGGTAGAGGCCTGTGTACATAAGCAATTCTCCCACTTTATTCATAAAAACTCCCTCATCAGTCCATTACAATCCGGGTTCAGGCCCGGGCACAGTACCGTTTCTGCTCTCCTTAAAGTGACTGACGATATAAAGCGAGGAATGGAAGACACTAAAGTTACGGTTTTAGTGTTGATCGATTTTTCAAATGCTTTCAATACCGTCAGTCACGAAGTCCTTTTATCCATCCTCTCCTATCTCATGATCTCTCCCGAGGTTTTGAAATGGTTTTCTTCCTATCTTCGGGGGCGTCAGCAGTCAGTTCTTGCTGGTGACTCTAACTCCAGCTGGCGTAATCTTGAAACTGGCGTCCCTCAAGGCGGTATTTTATCTCCACTTTTGTTCTCAATTTTTATAGATCTCATAACTACCGAACTTCAGTGTGCGTATCATCTTTATGCTGATGACTTACAGCTCTACTGTCAGGCAGGTGTCGACAGCTTATCCGGTGCGATCGAGGAGCTAAACCGGGATTTACGTGTAGTCAAAAACTGGTCTGATCGTTTCGGTGTGGCGGTTAACCCAATCAAGTGCCAGGCTATTATTGTAGGAAGCCCCCATAGTTTGAGAAGGCTGAATGGGGTAGCGGTGCCACCGGTGACCTTTGATGGCACAGTGATTCCGTTTAGCTCTGACGTCAAGGATCTCGGTTTGCATGTTGACACTTGCCTTGACTGGCGTAAGCAGGTCGCGATTGTAAGCAGGAAGGTCACCGGAACGTTGCGGTCGTTTTACCGGTTGAAAAATGTTCTCCCATCACACATTAAGGCTATGCTTGTACAGTCCCTAATCTTCCCCATGATTGACTATGGTGATGTGTGCTACTATGACCTGAATGCAGATCTCCTCAATAAACTTGACCGACTTCTTAATAACTGCATTCGATTCGTCTTCAATCTCCGCAAGTATGATCATGTATCTGCACATCGATCGCTTTTAAGATGGCTACCCATTCGGCAGCGCAGAGAATTGAGGGCTTTGACAACCATGTTTTCTCTTCTTCACAAACCCACTTCTCCTTCTTATCTGACGTCTAATTGTCAATATTTATGCTCTGCGCACAGCAAGAATCTTCGCTCCGCTAACAACTGTCTTTTACGATGTCCATCTCACCGCTCTGGTTTTATAAAATCTTCTTTCTTTGTCCAGGCGGTTTTCCTTTGGAATGCGCTCCCTCAGAGTATCAGGACGGTGACCAGTCAGTTCACTTTCAAAGTGAAAGCTCGGGAACATATACGCAAGAAGTTGGCAGATTCGTCTCAGAACTGAAGTTGTTGTAGTTTTTCTTGTTTATCTCTCTTAACTTTGTATAGTTTATTATATGTATGTATATAAGTATTTATTCTTATATGTTTTAGTTATAAATATGTTCTAGTCTTTCTTTCTGTTATTGCACCTACTTTATATTATCTCTGCATCACCCTAAGGTAGACTGGTAGAAAATGCCTACGGCATTAAGTCCGCCATTGTGCAGTTCTTGTGCATAAAGTTTTAATAAATAAATAATAAATAAATAAATTTCTATTGGAAAGATATTATATTCAATAGATGAAATGTAAATGTGACGTTTGATGAATTTGAGTTTAAATTGTATGTTTTTTTTTGGTTTTTTGAACATTGTTGATTATTAATTTATATGACGTTTTTAAATATTTTAATTTATTTATTATGCTGACATTGTTTTATTAATGGTTTTTTTATAATTTAATTTGTAATAGTGATGGCGTATTTTTCTATTTCTTATTAATCAATTTATGTATGTTTTTTTTTGCTTTTAACTATATATTTTTTTAATGTAACATTCAGACCCAATGTACTTAATTGTTATTGAATAAATGAAACGAAAAAAAAAAATTAAATATACCTTCCAAGATCACTTAAGCGTAAACTGGTCGACCTGTGTATCCTGCCTATCGGAGCCTGAGAAGTTCAAACTCAAGGTTTGCCAAAGAGCGATGGAGCTTAGCATTTTAAACATCAAAATCACCGATCGAATACGCTCCAAGACAAAGGTTCAAATAGGACTGGGCGGGTCACATTTCCAGGATGGGTCAGGACAGATGGGCCAGAATCGTCACACAATGACTGGCGAAGACTGTCGTCGTCACCGAGGCAGGCCCAAGAAACGCTGCTGTGACGATTTGGACTCGTGCCTGACTGATTGGCCAGAGAAGGCAAAACACCGGGAGAGCTGGAATGGAATGGGGAAAAACGCACACCGTGAGATGGCAGGAGGGAGATACAACATAGTACAACAAAGTATTTTAACTTCTTAACTGACGGACTTTCATATAAACTTCCATCCCCTATTTAACCCCTTTAGGGGTGGAAATCCCAAAAATCCTTTCTCAGTGGACGTATTCTTCTTACAAAGAACACACCCTCCAAGTTTCATGTCTCTAGGACCAGCGGTTTGGGCAGTGTGTTGATATATCACCCAGTCAGTCAGTCAGTTTACCATTTTATATATATAGATAACTAAATGACGTAAAGATGACACGTTTTATACTTGTAGAACAATACTGGTGTAAATTAAAACCCGCCAATAACATATAATATATGTTCATATTATTATATCGACTTTTATTTTAGTAGAGGTATTGACGATCATTCATAATTGCATGCTGCCTGGTATATTTTACAGTTCGACTTCTTTAATTATTGTAAAAAAATAGCTGCAACACAACATTGTGTTTCAGCTCATTTATATTATTTATGTCACTATTGTTCTATAATCACTGTGTGGACATATCTGTTTATATATAGTGTCAGACGAAGGACTCGGGCTTCGTTTTGTCTCAAAAAACATCACAATTAAAAAAAAACCTGACTAAGAAAAACATGTTCTCCATGGAATTGAGCAGGAATGGACATTTTACCCCCGCGTTTGATACGCCGATGGAAAGAAAAACTCTCTCTACCAGAAAAATAATTCATAATATTAAGACGACTTATCTGGGCTTAGAGTCGGAGAGGAGCACCAGAGCTCTACATTTGAGTTATTACGTACAAGCTAATTTAGAATTTGACAATCAATTGGGCTGTACTCTGCTTGTAATAATATAATTCAATCATGATTCGAAAGACGCGTGGCGCCATCTATTATCAGTAGAACGTTATTGTTGTTTTCTTCGGGAACACTACTTTTTTCGGGATGAAAGGCACCCTATGTCCGTTTCCCTACACCTGTCAATGTATATGCAAAATTTCAGAGTTATTGGTTTAGTGGTTTAGACTTTCGCGTTTATAATATTAGTTAGGAAGTTAGGATTAGGATTTTAAAATCCTTTTACATAAATAATATTAACTTAATTGTAAGAATTGATTAAAAAAAGATACTGGGAGATACTTCAAAAAAATTACCAAAATGCTGTAGGATAATAATTAAAAAATCGAAGAACATTTACACCGCGCGCTCGTGTTAGTGCCTTTGATTATAAGGTGTATCTTTTCATACACGAAATATTTTAAGAGTAACTTCTAGAAGTCGTAAAGTCACCATTGCAACGATAAAAAAAATATCTGAGTGTTTTTGTTTTTACAATTTTTTTTGAGACTTTTTGCATAAAAACTGTTACTCCCTATTCTAACAATGACAGTAGGTAAATACGACGTAGTAAACTAGCGTAATGGATGTTCAAAAATAAAGAGCTAGTATTTATTTTGTGGATGAAGTAATTTTAAATTATTTATTTTTTATAAAAATATATTCAGATAAAAAAAATCCCTTGAAATGGCTTCGTTATAGCCGTTAGATGATTCTCTGAAAATATTTCGTGTATGAATAGTTAGACCTTATATTGTTAATCGCTTTTGGCGTTCATAATTATCGCTTTCATGCAAACAACGTTAATACACGTCAAAAATTGCCCTGTGTACGATGTGCTGTATCAGCACATCGTACACAGGTGTATGTTGTTTTACCACAATTTTCCACATGTTAGTAAGTCATACCTACATAATGTTTTACTTGATTACCGCGTAGGGATTACCGCGATGTTCCTGAAACCTTCTTGTACACTTACATGGAGGCTTATGAAAAGACAAATTGTTTGTTCTGGTGCACTGCCACGAGAGTAGCAACTGCAATGGGAACCAGGACGGTCCGGGTGAGCTCAATACAGTATTTATAAAACGCATTAATCAATAATTAAGACTTTATCAGCCAGCTGCACCTGATTTTAGAATACCTATTTTTTTTAAATCAACGGATAACATCTGCGTTGGAATTGGAACTAGATACAAATGCCTTTCAGTTTCTAATCTTCGAAAAATGGTTTCAGAAATTAATACCGGCACAAATTAACGTTTGCTGCGAGGGTTACATTCAAGATGAAAACAATAACGGAACTAGGTAAATTACAAATCTGTCATTATTCGGAACTCCTCATATTATTATATAACACTTTCTTGCTAAAGTTACCAAACTAATTCCAGTATCCACTGCAAACCGGATTGTTCACCGTCCTGCGTGAATGGCTACTGTAAGTCTCCTGGAGTGTGTGCCTGCAACCCCGGGTACCTGCCGGATGTGTTCGAGACCCACAACTGCTCACCACTCTGCATTAAAGGATGTGACCACGGCACCTGCACCGCGCCAAACACATGCCTGTGTGACGCAGGATATGATCTCGTAAACGGAGTGTGTGAGCCCATCTGCTCCGAACCGTGCCTCAACGGCTCTTGCGTGGCTCCAGAAACCTGTCAGTGCCTTCCAGGTTACAAAAAATCTGAATACGACACATGCGAACCATTCTGCGCCAGTTATACAGCCAATGGCGAGTGTATTAATACTATCACTTGTGAACCCGGATGGACCAAATTAATCAAGGATTCGATTGAAACTTGCGAGCCAGTGTGCTCGGAACCTTGCATTCATGGTACTTGCATAGCACCAGATACATGTGAATGTTTATATGGGTATGAAAACGCCGCAAATGGTATTTGTGAGCCTTACTGTTCTTTTGAATGTGTGCATGGAACCTGTATTGGTCCACAAACGTGTGTCTGCGACCCAGGGTGGTATCAGAAGGAGTCAAGTGGCATGTGCCTGGCGCATTGTGACTACAAGTGTGGCAACGGCACATGCGTTGCTCCTAACAGCTGCGAGTGCTATCCCGGTTACGAGCTCGAGAAATCGCAATTTCTTGAAGAAAAAGAAGCTGCTGTATGCGTTCCAGTTTGTAATAACTGCGAAGGTTCTTGCATTGCCCCTGGTGTATGCATGTGTGAGCCTCACCAAGAAATGAGGCTAGTTAACGCGGACGGTTCGCCGTGTGACTGTGTAGACAACTGTACGGTTGCTGCCAATAAATGTGAAAAAACCCTATGTTTGATGACCACTACTACAGCAAGTATAACTATATATGATATAGACGAAGCTACCGAGTTAACTCTTATGATAAGTACAACAGACCCGGTCGTCGCACTCGATGACAATAGTACTGTTGAAAGTGGTCACAGTGATCACAATGAACTGAAAATTGAGAGGGCGTCCTCATGGTAAGCAATCTGTTTTCAGTATACTGTTAGTTCAATGAAATCGGTTTAAAATTGTCTTAATATTTTGTGTATTATTGCGTGTAGATATTTTAGTTGATTGCACTGTAACAATTTGTTTACTTCTATAAGGTATAAGTCCAGCTGGTGCTACGCAATGGGCTCTGTTCTCATTGTAACTGTAATCATTTTGATGACAGCCACAGTCTTAAAGAAGAAATATTTCAAATCATTGAACAGAAACATTTTCAATGGACAAAGTAAGTAATTATACCATACTATTATAGTATTTTAAATCCCAGAGAACTAAACATCAGTACCTAAGTTTGATCATGAATGAATTTAGAATGAAATACTTACCCTTATACTTTACTTAATACTTGTTTAGATTAACCTCTTTGCTGTGAGTATTACATTTTCTCTCTTTTAAAGAGTACCTATATTACCTATAGGTAACCATTTAATACTCTTGTAAGGATGGTTGATCTGATTGATGCACCGTGTACAGTCACGAACACCAATATGTTTCACACTTTTCTAAACTTAGTTAAAGAAATAATGATTTTAACTTGTAGATTTAAGATCTTTTTCATAAAAATATGAGTTCCAAAATACTATGTTCGTTACAACATGAAATTTTAATCAGAACAGTAGGAGAAACACATTTTTAAAAGTTGTTAAGTGTTTACATATTGGTGCTCGTGACTGTATATACTGTTTCTGTATACTACAATGATTATAAACACAACAATATGAGGACAAATCCACCTCCGTGAGATAATCCGATCTAATATTATGAATGCCACAGTAACTCAGTTTGTTGCCACGGAATGAAGTTAACCTAAGATAAGGTATTTCGTAAGTAGTTTCATTGATGCTGCTTCCTCATGTGTATATTTTTCTTTCAGTTTCAGATAGCGACTTGTCAACAGCAGCTGTGCATTACAAACAGAGCAGTACTTGAATTGATCAGAAATTATATTTATTCACGTTTATAAAATATATTACATATACATAACGAGCGATCCGCTCCAGCTTCGCGCGGCACCACCTGTCTGTTCCAAAACTAAAATCTTAAAATAATCCAAAAAATAAAGCTAGAACCAAACATATACATTCACAAAATTTTATTGAAATCGGTCGGGTGGTTTCGGAGGTTGCCGTGTACGAACACAGTGACACGTGATTTTATACTGGGTGATTTTTTAAACCTTAGCATTACGTTAAAGGCTATACAGTACTCATGAATAGTACTCATGAAGACCAAAGAGTCAAAAACCATTTACCAAAATGTTAAATCCCTATTCCACATACTTAACAAGTTACACGAAATAGAAAAACCACATTTTTTTCAAAATAAAACACCTTAAAGGGCTTTCTGACCCACTTAAGAAGTATCGATAAGTTTGGAACTTAAGAGAAATTGAGCAGTAATTATTATTATTACTATATAATGGCATTGGAAATAATGCCTTGGAAACCACTTTATTTTTCATGAAACCCCGGCCTAAAAAATACTACATGTAGAATGGAGCCGGTCCCGTGACAGTTCTAACAATGATCCAGAGTGCTCTAACATCTTTTAGCTTGCACTTGTTCCAACCTTTGACCAATTTCGGAACTAACTTGGTTTAGTATTTACTCTGGACTCGGAAGTCTCCAAGGTTATTGCTTACGGTAAACAGAGACTCGAAGGAAGGAGTTCCTTTTCCAGGCTTTACACACAATGAACGCTTTCCGAAACTTTTTCCGTGTATGTGTGCAATGTCAAATTTGTAGCAGCTAGCCGCTTTGCCTTACACCCCGTGAGACCTCGTCGTACACTGTCCGGACGGGCTTGACAGGCACATATGAAGTGTAACTAACATAGTTTTAAGGTTCTATTTACTGACATAATGTGTATTTTATCATATGTATGTTAGTCTGTAAGTTATAGGTACATCTATGAGCTAAAATAGCCTGAAATTAAATGGATGTTGTCAAGTTGTGCAATTACAACGCACACTGTCTGAAATGTTTAATTTTTTTTTAGTCTATTCTGACACCAGCTTTTGCTCTGGGCAAAGGCCTCCCTCACACCGTTCCTCTATGTGTTTTACGAAATGTAATCATGGAATTATTATAGATTTCATCTCAGCACATATTGCGTGTCTTGAAACTATTTATTTATTTATTAAAACTTTATGCACAAGTAACAAAACTGCACAAAGGCGGACTTAATGCTATAGGCATTTTCTACCAGTCCACCTTAGGGTGATGCAGAGACTAGATGCCGAGGTGGACAGATGTGTTTTATTGACACAGAATGAGCTTATGACCAAGGTTACCGACGTAGCCCGAAGAATAGCCAAACTTAAGTGGCAGTGGGCAGGGCACATTGCTCGCGGAACGGATGGCCGATGAGGCCGAAAAGTTCTGGAGTGGCGACCGCGAACCGGAAGACGCCGCGTTGGAAGGCCTCCCACTAGGTGGACCGATGACCTCGTAAAGGTTGCAGGGATCCGCTGGATGCGAGACGCACGGGATCGGTCAATGTGACGACACTTGGGGGAGGCCTATGTCCAGCAGTGGACGTCTTTCGGCTGAAATGATGATGATGATGATGAGCTTATGATAAAAGTTGGGGATCACAATACGTAAATTCATTATTGTAATCTAATTAAAATGCCAAAAATGTACCGGAAACTTTATATCGGAACCCGATTAATTTACGTACGTTTTAAGGAAAATTGATAAATTTAATTTGTTGAAATATTGGCCAAGTGCGAGTTTCAATTACGCATTGGTTCCGACCAATGTTATGTTTACTGATCGGTGTCGTTAAAAATCAGTTAATTTTACTGCTCTTGTCAACGGTTTAAATAGGTACATATTATTTTTCTACTTTAAAGTCTATGGCGTCCTGAGTCAAAGATTGACACACTACACTTACGTTACAATCGAAAAATAATGTAGCTAGTGTAGGTACAGACACCAGCTGTACCAGCACATTAAGTTACTACAATCTTTCAAATTTCTTTAATAGATTTTCAACTTTATCGCTATAGTATTAGGTTCAAGGTTGATTGGGAAAATTTGACAGTCCCGGTCATACGACGACATTTTAAGCTAAATATTTCTAGTATGAGCTGACCACATTGACATTATAGACTTTCCGATCAATGAGTAGTCAGCTCGAATTTACCCGTTGGGTTGATTTCCGGTTTCTATCTTCTCCGAAGGTACTAATAGAAAGGATAAGACTTAAGAAAGAAACAAATAAAAAAAGATAAGCAACTCCAAAAAAGTAACACAAATATAAGTTTAGTGGATTAAATTCTTATCGATGTTATACGTAGGACCTTGTGGTTAGTTACCCATTGCCAATTTTGGTAATAATTATATTTTCATCGAAACGGGAAATCCGGAGCTCGTGGGTTTCTTGATATTTTTCTCATTATTATCAAGAGCCTAGCCTTGATCGCAAGTATTCGGAGCTGTGACTGCAAAGTGCAAATATTAATTACTTCATTTTGATTGAATCCACAACCAATATGAATTTATTCGGTTTTTTATTAATTTCTGTTTTGGTAAGTAACTTTTTATACTAAACTAGCTTTTGCCCGCGACTTCGCCCACAATCTTCAGCCTAAACACAAAATTTGAAGATCCTAACTTCAAAACTGACAGACTTTCATACAAACTTCCATCCCCTATTTTACCCCTTTAGGGGTGGAATTCCCAAAAATCCTTTCTTAATGGAGACTTTCTCTTCACAAAGAACACACCCTCCAAGTTTCATGTCTCTAGGACCAGCGGTTTGGGCTGTGTGTTGATATATCACCCAGTCAGTCAGTCAGTCAGTCAGTTTACTATTTTATATATATAGATTTAAACAAAACATAGACTGTATAGGTTGATGTCACCATGTAATGTTGATGTCATCGTGTGGACCCACGTGGCCCTGGACACCTTCGACTGTATAGAATTTAATGAAACATGCAACATGTGATTCAAAACTACACATTGTAATACCATATTGATAATCAGGTAACGGCGCCTCAGCAATCGTTAATAACCACGTGGTCTTCTTTCTTATGCGGGCGTTGTCTTTCAACACCTAAGGACTTATTCCAAATATTCTATTAAAGCGGCTGAAGATCTTGTTGTTGATGCGAGAAGCACAGGACTGGTGCGTGTGGTGGCGCTCGGGGGACTCCTATGTCCAGCTGTGGACGTCTAGCGTCTGATATCATGATGATGACTTGTTGAAGCCATTTAACCTGACAAATGTCTTCTTCTGAGCGTGTAGATGGTAAAATAGTTTAAATAATATGTTTGGCCCAAAAGTCAGATACGTGAAATAAAAAAAATACTCGAAACTATTATACATATTTATTGCCGTTTCGAGTATCGTATAGATTTTAAGAAAAAAATATTTAAAACGATACTAATTTAATCGGTCGTGAATCGTCGTAAGGAGCCCTTACGAGGAGAGGACGGGTTGTAAGCCATTGCGGGACGGGTTAATTGCATTCACAGCAGCTGGAACCGGTACACCATTACGTGATTTCACTTAGTATGCTTCTTCAATCGCATGTAATTAAACTCCATCGTCCACTCACATACAGCCTGTACCTACATTACCTGTGGGTGTTGAACCGACTGCGTTTTCCAATTCGTTGTCTCCACTCAAGTTTAGGGATTTTCTATATTTCGGGTTCCAGTCTCTGAAAACAAGTATTTTACATGGAGCGACTGCCTATCTGATCTCCACAACCCAGATGGTACTGGATAATACTATAGCCCCTTGGTAAGACTGGTTGTCATACTTTGGGGAGTCACTACCTCTAACGACTTTCAAGGATCTACAAATGACGGCCGCTCAGGCGCGCCTTCGGAATTTCCAGCACGAGCGCGCGGAGTCAAAGTAACGTAAATACGTCGATTTTAGAACCGAAAATACAATAATCCTATTTCATTTAACAACAAGCTCAATCAGTAACAACCATAGAAAAGAATACATTCTTAAAATTATGAAAATATTATTCATGTGAATCGGGTATTTTTAATTGACAACGTCATGTTATTATGATGAACAATTATTACTGCTATTTCAGCTGTATAACGCAGAAGCTGAGGAAGGTCATAGCAAGGAGGACATAAAAAAGGAACGGACTCCGTAAGTATTCATATTTATTTATTAGATGTACAAGAAAGTAGATAAAAACTTGCTAACAATAACACCACAACGGGAGTTTTTGACTAGGGCTGATTTCCAATAGTATTATTATAAGAATAAATCGTTTTAAGCACACAGAGGACACAGAAACGGGCTTAATGGCATAGGCATTTTGTACCATGCAGACGATTACCTTCTAGACATATACAGAATGTACCGGAATTAGCGCAATCCCTCTTAGGTGGTGATTCAGACCATCACACTGGAATCGACAACTAATATTTAAAAACACCAATTGCATCACTCGATGCGTATTTTTGTATAGGAAATCGTTTTCTTATTTCGCCCCATGTTCCTTAGGGATAGAGCCTAAGGAACATGGGGCGAAAAAATCAGACTTCCTCTTTCTTATACAAAGTTTTCATTTTATGAGTGAATTTCGACAATTATGTTTTTGTCTAATTTTGGTGGAAAAAATTATTTCTGAATTTTAAATTAATTTACGATGTTGATTCAACAAGAAATACGAATTCAGTTACATAAAATGTAATAGAAATTTATTTAATTCTGAAAGCTTCTTATACAAAGTGGAGCAGGACGATTGACATTCCTTCAAACCACGTAAAGAGTGTCATATTCTTTACCCGTATACAATAAATCAATCAAATCCAATGAACACTTTAGCCACAGGAAATTATTTTTCATCTTTTTTTATTTTACAACATGATGTAGATCTAAGTCCGTAATAATAGGTAAACATTGTAAGGTCAAGAACCTGTGCAAAACGTACGATTCTATTCTACGCGACGCGCGCGCATTGTCGTGATTTTATGAAAAGTTTTAGTTGTTATTGTGATTAAAGACGATTTTTAATAGGATAATTAATAATAAAGTTTTATTTAAAGAAACTTAGACATACGTTACACGTTACGTTACGTTAGTTTAACAAGAAAATTTAGGTCAATATAAGTTGTGTAGTCATCTGTAGTCGAACTAGGCAGAGCCTGTATTTCGACCATCAGCGCCAAACCCCTCGAGTATTATACATATATGTTTGCCAGTAACAATTCATTTGTATCTATACATATAAAATTCAAAGTCCTGACTGACTGACTGACTGACTGACTGACTGACTTATATATCAACGCACAGCCCAAACCGCTGATCCTAGAGACATGAAATTTGGACAGTGTACTCTTTGTGACGAGTAGGTATCCACTAAGAAAGGGTTTTTCGAAATTCCACCCCTAAGAGGGTGAAATGGGGTGTTAAATTTTCTGTGAAACTTTTTAATCCCTGAGTCGATTAGCTTGAAAATTTGTTTATTTACTCTTCAGTTAAAATTATGAGATACGTGTATCACAGTTTTTCCAAAATCATCCCCCAATTTAAAATTTAATGTCCTGTCTGGCTGACTGATATATCAACGTACAGCCCAAACCACTGGTCCTAGAGACATGAAATTTGGACAGTGTTTTCTTTGTGAAGAGTAGGTTCCCACTAAGAAAGGGTTTTTTGAAATTCTACCCCTGAGAGGGTGAAATGGGGTGTTGAGTTTTCTGTGAAACTTTTTATTCACGGAGAAGATTAACTTGAAAATTTGTATACGTACTTTTCAGTTAAAATTATGCGATACGTGTATAACAGTTTTCTAAAAATCATCCCCCAATTTAAAATTCAATGTCCTGTCTGGCTGATTGATATATTAACCCACAGCCCAAACCACTGGTCCTAGAGACATGAAATTTGAACGGTCTATTTTTTGTGAAGAGTAGGTATCCACTAAGAAAGGGTTTTTCGAAATTCCACCCCCAAGAGAGTGAAATGGGGTGTTGAATTTTTTTGAAACTTTTTATTCACGGAGCCGATTGATTTGAAAAGGATGTCACCAAAATCTGCCCAAACGAAGTACCGAGGTACACTTAGTGGCATAAAATACACTAGATTACACTGAATAATATTGCATTTATATATTTTTCTTATCGTTACCCGTGGACGAGAATAAAATAACTTTTAACGTAATAAAAAGCTCGCCGTTTTGGGCACAATTATACTACCTTGGTCCATTACCTTACCTATTAAAAAAGAAAACTGTCATGTTGACAGTTGTCTGTCGGCTTCAGCTGCTGTTGTTTTGGTTTCATTTCAAATATTTTTATAGTTTAATTCAATCTTAATTCAATAATAACTCATTGTATAATCGATTTTCGTTAGGCAAAGTTATGTACCTACCTAACATAAGAAAGGATGCTTATACCCAAAGTAGCTGATGACCCAAACAAGCTGTGAATATTGATGAACAGTACTTAATATAGGAAGCAGTGTTAGAAGTCTATCAGAGCGAATAACAAACTCGATAAATAAAAGAGGTCCTTAGTGCCGACATCCAAGGGTTCCAACTTGATGGGACCTGGATCCTCCGTCATATCCCAGCTTAACATAAAACAAGCCAGATCATCCAGGTTTCAGTGAATAGAAGTCGAATTTAAATGAAGCCTTTTATTGACTTTATCTTGATTTCTTGAAATAAATAGAACATTAAGCCAAGAAACATCGAATTCTTACATAAAATACACTTTTTTATGCTTACTCTGCCTCTATTGTGATGTGCATAAGGGGTTGAAGTTGAATTTGAGATTAGATACTGAGTAGCCCACTTCATGAAATTCAATTAACCTTTCAAGCATTTCCTACTGTTATCGGGCCCTGGAGCCCGAGTGGCACTCAATGAATTAAAGCCTGGAAGTCATCTTTCCAGTAATAAAACCAATAACAATGGAATAAATAGACTTATCGAGTTAGTTGTATGGAATAAAACAATTTTTTTTTTTGTTTTTTTATTAGCGTTCTTCATTTTCAATGTCATCTCTCACTAAAATATTATCAAGGAAAGTGGCAGGCGCTGCTATATTTTCTTGATGCCGAGCCCAACCCAAAGCCTGATATATTTTATATATATTTTCTGATAGCCTATTTGGATACTCAAGCCTGAGTATCCAAATCGTAATGTCGATTATGAATAGCCAATCCGTCAGGAGTACAGGAACCAAATCGTGAGGTAACAAAAGTCCAGAAAGAATAGTTAAGATTTCGGGATCACTGTATCGTCAAGAACCGAATCGTGAGGTGACAAACGGAATACCAGAAAGAATAGCCAAGTTATTAAACAAAATACACAACACAAACGAACAGAGTACCCCGAAACGCAGAAGCGAACGGAATGACATGTGAATGACATTTATCCACGAAAAAATGTCCACAGAACACTTAAGCTACTAATGTCAACCCGTACATGCAAAGTTGCCACTTGATTTAATTGTGTTACAGGTTATTAAAACTTTAAATAATTTATTAAGTAGTTTTCAATTATTTATGGATAAAAACACAATTATTTTCGAATTCCTCTATTTTTTCTCTACGATTTGGTGCACGTGTACCTCGAGGTACATGTTTGGGCAAAGTTGTATGGGCTTTTGCTGACCTCCTTTGTGTTCATACTCTTCAATTAAAATTATAAGACATGTTTATCAGTTTTTCCAAAATCATCCCCCAATACAGTCACATAGGGCTTCGAAGCTCACGTAGAAAGGCGCATGTCGCGCAGTGTTGCGCGGGGCGTGCGCGGCGCGGGATTATTTACCTATTACTAAGTAGGTAAGATTTTTCTGATGTCTTTTTATTACTTTATTATCCCAGAAGTAAGATTCCGTGGGCAATTCCCGAACACCACGCGGGCGAAGCCGCGGGCAGAAGCTAGTCTTGTACAATATCATTTTCACATTAATAAAATATTTTCTTAACAAGTGAATCAGAGAAAAAATTATAAAAAAAAGGAAATATACAAAAAAAGAAACTAAAAATATAAAAGAAAACAGACTTTGTGTAGTGTTTGCATGCAGGGCCTCTTATTTGTGTGAGATAGGGGTGTACGTGTGTGCAGTGGCGTGCTGTGCTTTTCCAAGCTGGGTAGGCCGCCAAAAAAAATGATATATAAAATTTGAAAAAAAAAAACATTGAAAATAAGCCTGTAAAAATAAAAGTTATAAATACAAGAACTCACCACGTTATTCAAGGTTCAAATGACGATTTTCTGACGATGCAAACTAGTTTCGATACGTGATTTACTAAATGTATTTTACTTTAAGCATGCCTCTAGATGTTATTCTATTGATATGTCATGCTTTTTTGACGAGTAATGAAAATTATGCAAATCAAAATATCCCCCACTCCACTTACTGGAAATATTAAACAAAATGCAAGGAAAACAATACAATTTATTTGTGTGTTAACACCCACACAGCCAGCTAAATGTTGCATAATTTTGAGGATTGAAATGACGAGTACGAGTTGAATTATCATATTTTTGGATTATTTCTCGTAATTGGTATACCTTTAGACACCACTTGAATCTTATCATTAAACGATAATTGCGAAAACTTATTGTTTTTAACTTCTAACAAACACATTATCACCACACACTTCACAAAAATACCATCTTTAAGTCACTTAACAAATAATATTTACATTAATGTACGTTTCAAAACCAATTACTTATAAGTTATAACTTAGTAAGATATAAAAACATTCAAGATCGCATATAAATTGCTTGTCACATGAAACAAATAAACAATATGGCTACTCAAGAAAAAAGTATTTCGTGATCTTTTAAAAAAAACACTACCAAATAAAATGCATCATTGTCATACCGTGATCCTATAGAAAGGCGCATAACAAAATTTTGCCGGATAATAATACTGACAGACGACAGTAACGGTGGTGTTGTCATTACTTATTTTCCAAACACCCCAAAAGTCTCAAGCGAAAAATAAAATTCATGTAGTTTTTAATTATTTTTAAAGGGCTTTTGCAATTCTTACAAATAAAATTTATCATTTTTTGGAAGGTTAATACCACCATGTTTTTTAATTGTATCTAGTAGTCATTAAGGAAACTATCATGTCTGTCTCTGTTTCTCGAATTCCCCGCAATTCGGGGAAATCTCCACAAACTGGGAACCCTGCTTTGATGTCATAATCATTCATAAATCTATTTCGCGATTAGCCAATCATAGCACGTGGTGATCGTCTACAGTGAACGGAGTTCACGCCCATAATCTATACATGTGTGCCATTCATGGCGTTCATACACACAAAAATATGCAACAGTGTGCGTAAATTTTTGAATGATTTTAGGCAGCACGTTACACACCGTACCTTACAGAATTGACAATACGAACTTACTTGTGAGTTTGAGTTACGTTACCGTTCGCGACAAGTTGCTTTAAGTGTTCTAACAGGAGTTTTAACTTTTTTTTAATGTTTTGTATTATTTTATTACATAATTAAAATAAATGGATTTGGCGTTGTTGGTAGGCTAGGCTAGGCCTAATTGCCTCTATGGACGGCACGCCCCTGCGTGTGTGATGTGTAAGAGGATGTGTGTGACGTTGTCTAGTGTTCTGTTGTGTGTTGTGTTGTGTTGTGTCGTGGTGTGTGTGAGCGTGCGCGCTTTTGGTGTATGTTGTGAGAGATGTATGTTTTATTGTAATATAATGGTTTTTAAACTTATCCTGTCACTTACGGGATATCTTCCGTGATTGTTCATTATATGAGCTCCCGATATTTCGGCGCTGTTGCAAGCGCCATGTTTTGCCGTGACTTAGTGTCGAGTTCCAGTAGTGCGCGTAGCAAAAGACAAAGAAAGAGGGTAGATAGATTTGTCTGCTCTTAACAATTTTCCATCCACCCGCATTCTCCAGTCAACCCGCGATCATGGCGAAGATATCAAAGAAGATATCCCGTAAGTGACAGTATAAGTTTAGTTGTAAACCGTGACAGCTTAAAACAGTATAATGGTTTTTGTTTTTTTAGGATGCTGTGTTTAGAAGATAAGACTAGGTAAGACTTTTCAGGTATTCGGTAAGTTTCTTCTTGCATTGTGTTTTTGTTAACGGGTATATATCAAGGATTCTGTTTAACCTATTGTAAATTAATGGTCCAGTGGAGTGGGCAAAGCGTTGGCTAAATTTGGTTTTCGACAGCCGAGTTCTTTCGCATACTATGTCTTTTCTTCGTTTTTGGAGGAGTAGTGGATTGTAGTGTTGTTTGCTGTGCTGTATGAGGACAACGCTTTGTATGTACAATTGTCTCACTGTCATGACCTCCCATTTTTCGTATAATATTGTAGTTGGGAATCGGATAGGCTTGAACATCGCAACCTTCAATATTACACGTTGGGCGACTTCGACAGACTTCAAAGTTGTTTTTGATGTCCCTCCCCAAGATGACAGACAGTATGATATAAGCGATTGACAGAGAGCATAGTATATCTGCTTCAGCAACTTAAAATCAGCAATGTGCCTCAGGTTTTTAAAAATATATAAATGACCTTTCGTATTCTTCTACAGAGCAGCCTAATATGTTCCTTAAAATTGAGATTGCTGTCTATGTTAACTCCTAAATATTTCACTGTGTGCACACGTTCCAGTGAAGGACACTTGCAGTTTGTTCCGTAGTGACATTCGTGTGAAATGATGTTTCGTACGATGCCATCTCCAGTTACATTTCTTATGCTAAATAGTTGGATTAGTGCATAGGTTAGTGTGACTTATTGTTAAGTGTTAGTGTAATATTAGTTAGTTAATAAGGCATTTAATAGGTAGCTAGTTTCGTGATTTAGGTTAGGTTTGTAAGTTTTGTAGTTTAATTATGCCTCTAATAAGGTACCCAGCTGCCGAGTACACCGACATGGTACTTACGTAAGGAGAATGTAACCAAAATGCGGCTTTACCATTGCATACATATCGGGAGAGATATGGTGACACACGAACGTTTGATGGTGTAAATTCTGATTGTGATGTGATATTATGTGACCAATTATTCAATCAGTGATCTTTTAATTAACAACGCACAATTTAAAGAGTTTATGCCGCTGATTTGTTGTTCTGCAACTAAAGTACCTACCATACGTCTACCTAAGCCCCGCACCACCGCTCCCCGCAGCGCCCCGCACCGCCGGTCGCAACCGGTCAGTGACTATTCGTAGATAAAGCGTGTTTGCATTTTATGCAGTTGATTCTGCTATTTATTCTGTTTGAAAATTGCAATTTTTAAATTTTCCATTAACTACTAATTTTCGTGTTTTAAAATGTTTAGATGGACTAGTACTGTGCCCGTTTTAATTTAATGTCGTAGTTCCAGATCCACATTGTATATTGTTGACACCAGAATTAATAAGACACCACGCGGGAGAACGGAGCGAGTGTCCGCATCGGACGTCCTGTTTAATAAATCCTTAGAAAATCCGTGTCATGCGCCCGCGTCAGATGGCGCTACTATTTTTCAATACAGACTCGCGAGCGTGAACCGGCGCAAGTTTTAACGTGGCGTACGTTAAAACTTGCGCCGTAGTACTCGCCGTAGTACCGTCTATCTTTGTGTGTACCTTTTTTCGCTCGATATATGAAGTAGATCTTCTGTATACCGGTGTATGTTGCTTGGAACAAATTCATTTTCTTATTATTATTCTTTAATGTAAGCATCAAATGGAACGTGCCATTTTCGTAAGTTTCGTTCGCTGAAAAACCGCACAGATTTTGATGAAGCTGACTCAAGCAGCCTGATCACGCAAATAATGAACTTACTTTTTCAGACAGGAGATTATGGAGACCTTGTGCGCATGTTCTAGGTAAGTTATTATTTTAATTATTTTAGAATATTGAGTTCATGTTCCGTATGGTGTCGGACGTAAAAGAATAGCACCATCCCATATCTTCCCGTGGGTGTCGTAAGAGGCGACTAAGGGACTTACCAGAGAATGGGCAGCAGCGCTCTCTGCGGTATCTAACAACCGTACTGCGATCGCCAACCCGCCTGCCAAGCGTGGCGATTATGGCAAAACCCCCCCAATGATGAGCGCAACCAAGAAATGGCCCCTAGTACCCGGCAGCCCGTCTACCCTCGACTATGGTAGCGGTCGAGGTTACGGCGTGGCAAGGGGTGCGAAGAATCTCCAGACGGGATCAGGCTGCCTATACCGACGACTTGACCTGGCAACATACAACACGCGTACACTCCGGAACGACGAGAAGATAACGGAACTCGAAGAGGAATTGAGCAGGCTGCGATGGAGTATTGTGGGACTATCTGAAGTCCGAAGAGAGGGGGAGGATACGATAATCCTGAAATCCGGCAACCTGCTCTATTTCCGAGAGGGTGACCGGCAGTCCCAGGGTGGTGTTGGGTTTATCGTCCACAAGTCCCTCGTGAATAACGTGGTGAAGATCGAGAGTGTGTCGACCAGGGTGGCGTACCTTATACTCAGAATATCCTCAAGATATTCGCTGAAGGTCATACAGGTCTACGCCCCGACCTCGGCACACCCCGACGACGAAGTGGAGACCATGTATGAGGATATTTCTAAAGCCCTGCATGGTTTCAAAACTCACTTCACCGTTGTCATGGGGGACTTCAACGCGAAACTGGGCAAACGAGACGGGGATGAGCTGCAGGTGGGGCAATTTGGGGTTGGACGTCGGAACCACCGGGGTCACCAACTGGCTAGTTTTATGGAGAAGGAGGGCCTCTATATGATGAACTCCTTCTTCAGAAAGCGTGAGCACAGGAAGTGGACCTGGCAGAGTCCCGATGGTGCAACTAAAAATGAGATTGACTTCATCATGTCAACCAAGAAGCAAATGTTCAATGATGTCTCTGTGATCAATTCGGTGAAAACCGGGAGCGATCACCGCATGGTAAGAGGCACATTGAACATCAATATAAAGCTTGAAAGGTCTCGACTGATGAAGTCTACGCTCCGTCCAGCACAAATCCAGATCCAAAACCCCGAGAGCTTTCAGCTTGAACTCCAGAATCGTTTCGAGTGCCTAGGAAGCTCAGTGGACGAATGCAACGATGGGTTCGTGGAAACTGTCCATACGACTGGGTCTAAGTTCTTCAAGACACGTCGTGCTCAGAAGAACAAAAGACTCTCTGATCATACTCTCGAGCTCATGAAGGAGCGGCGCGAGATGATCCTGCAGTCTTCAGACGAGGCGTGGAAGTACCGGCAGCTCAATAGACGGATCTCTAAATCCTTGAAACGCGACCTCCGCCGCTTTAATACCGAGCGTATTAAAGACGCTATTGAGCGGAATAAAGGCTCCAAGGTTTTTTCAAGAGATCTGGCTATTGGGCAGAGCCAGCTCACGAAACTGAAGACCGACGATGGCAGGATCGTATCCGCCAAACCGGAGCTGCTGAGGGAGATCGAGAGTTTTTATGGGCAGTTGTACACTTCAACCAGTAAACCCGTTGCAAATCTAGCTAACGACCCAAGAGCTAGACTGACCCGACACTATACCGAAGACATTCCGGATGTCAGCCTGTACGAGATTAGGATGGCTCTGAAACAGCTTAAAAACAACAAGGCACCGGGTGAGGACGGAATTACGGCTGAACTCCTGAAGGCAGGTGGAAAACCGGTACTTAAGACCCTTCAGAAGCTGTTTGATTCCGTCATACTCGAGGGGAAAACGCCGCAGGCATGGTGCAGGGGTGTGGTGGTACTCTTCTTCAAAAAGGGCGACAATGCCCGGCTGAAGAACTATAGGCCCATCTCACTTCTAAGCCATGTCTACAAGCTGTTTTCAAGAGTCATCACGAATCGTCTCGCGCGCAGGTTTGACGATTTTCAGCCTCCCGAACAAGCCGGATTCCGAAAAGGCTTTAGCACCGTAGACCACATACATACGCTGCGCCAGGTTATACAGAAGACCGAAGAGTATAACCTGCCTCTCTGCTTGGCGTTTGTGGACTACGAGAAAGCCTTCGATTCGATCGAGACTTGGGCTGTACTGCAGTCTCTCCAACGGTGCCAAATCGACTATCGGTACATCGAGGTGCTGAAGAGTTTGTACAAAAACGCCACCATGTCAGTCCGACTTCAGGACCAGACCTCGGAACCTATCCTTCTGCAGCGAGGTGTAAGACAGGGAGACGTCATATCTCCGAAACTGTTCACCGCTGCACTGGAGGATGTCTTCAAGGTTCTGGACTGGAGAGGGCTAGGCATCAACGCCAATGGCGAGTACATCTCTCACCTTCGGTTTGCCGACGATATAGTGGTCATGGCTGAGACCATGGAGGACCTCAGTACAATGCTCGATGACCTCAGTAGAGCTTCCGAAAGAGTGGGTCTTAAAATGAACATGGACAAAACCAAAGTCATGTTGAATGCCCATGTAACACCCACTCCTATCAAGATCGGAGACTCTACACTCGAAGTTGTAGACGATTATGTCTACCTGGGACAAACGGTCCAGTTAGGTAGGTCTAACTTCGAGAAAGAGGTCAATCGTCGAATCCGACTCGGCTGGGCAGCGTTCGGGAAGTTGCGTGGTATCTTCTCGTCCAACTTACCGCAGTGTCTCAAGACGAAAGTCTATGACCAGTGTGTGTTGCCAGTGATTACATACGGGACCGAAACGTGGTCGCTCACAATGGGCCTCATCAGAAGGCTGAAAGTCACCCAAAGGGCAATGGAGAGGGCTATGCTCGGAGTTTCCTTGCGTGATCAAATCAGAAATGAGGAGATCCGCAAGAGAACCAGAGTTACCGACGTAGCCCGAAGAATAGCCAAACTTAAGTGGCAGTGGGCAGGGCACATTGCTCGCAGAACGGATGGCCGATGGGGTCGAGGAGTTCTGGAGTGGCGACCGCGAACCGGAAGACGCTGCGTTGGAAGGCCTCCCACTAGATGGACCGATGACCTCGTAAAGGTTGCAGGGATCCGCTGGATGCGAGACGCACGGGACCGGTCAATGTGGCGACACTTGGGGGAGGCCTATGTCCAGCAGTGGACGTCTTTCGGCTGAAATGATGATGATGATGATTGAGTTCATAATCCAGACACTCATTAGACGCATGTTACCGTAAAAACTCGAATCAGAGTGAATTCTCAGGTTTTTTCTGTAAAACCTAATTACCTAGTTTTCATGATAAAGTGAACTGTCATGTGATAATTATTCATTTTGATCTTTTATTAGCTTCCAGCTCGGTATAGGTTCGGTCAACAGTTTTACTTTTAAATATTATTTAAGTGTAGACAGCATTCATAAGATACAATAATTTAAATATTATATTATAATAGTTGCCGACCGTACTTAACGCATTATTTATATTACCAGAATGTGGTAGATCCATTCTGTTAACAACTGTTTGAACAAAATTATCGTTTTTAATTGACACATTTTAATGACAATGAATTTTACTTTCAGCTCACTTTCAAAACCACATACGGTAAGTTATATAGTATTGATTTATTAAGAAAACGTCTCACTGTTCATTATTTTCCTTGAAACATATTTCAGAAGCTTTCTTTTTCGGATGCGAAATCATCAAAAGACCCCCTCCGCTCTGCCCAGAGTGTCAGACTTCATTTTTACATTTTCGTTTGGCAATTCGTACAAGGAGTAATTTTGTCGATCGATACTGAAAAGTACTCGTAAATTAAATTATGGTTTACCGTGTAACATCATTAGCTTTATTAGCTATTTTGTTTTTAGGGATCGGTTGCCAAATGGCAAAACCAGGATCCTCGTAGATTCGTCCTGACCTTCTGTCTGTCTGTCCGTCCGTATGTCTCAGCCATTTAACTCCAAGACTCAAATACTTTATTGCTTAAGCCAATGGTTGATGAGATACTCGTATTTGCTTCTAAACCGTAAAAATCGTAGGTCCCCTTCTAATTTCTAAAGTAAGAGGAAGAAAATTCTGAGAGAATGTAGGTTTGTAGAACGTAAAAAACACTTTTCATGAAAATTGGTTTGAATAGGATTTGATATTTAGTTTTTGAAAATATGACGTTTCTTGAAACTGCAGCAGTAACTTTTTTTTTCATTAACATTCTTTGAAAAAGTTGTTGAGTGTAAATTGACCTATGAATGAGCGTTAAAAATATTGCTATTTATTTTTTTTCGTTTTTATAATTCTGCAATTAAAGAAATAAAACATTTAAAAAAATATCCAAATCTAAATAGTTCCTTTATAAATAAAGTGTCTTTCATAAATAATAATAATTATTATTTATTACCAAGTTACGTAATAAACAACGTCTAGTTACGCAATAATCCACGTAAGCCACTGCTGCCATATCACTATTATTTTCTCAGTAGGCAACCTGTAGGCGGTAAAATAAAATCTCGAAAAGTATTTTTTTTTTAGGGTATCTCCTGTACCTACACGTAAAGTGGGGATTTTTTTTCCCGCGTACCCTATAGTGTGGTACGTCGTTAGATAGGGCTTTAAAAAATATTGCGAGATTGTTTATACATTTTTCGATATGGGGATTCGTTTGTGAAATATTAAGCTTTAAAGTGCAAATACTACATATATAACGAAATTAAAAGGAAAACTATTACAGCCAGGCTTTACAAGTTTACGAGTAATAGTCGACTAACTTATAAAATGTTCTTGGATAACATATTTTCCTAAACATAATGTATGGGAGCACAGGCAAATCCGCATATTATGATGGGCAACTACGGAACCCTACATTGTGCGTGCACTTGGCCGGTTTATTTACACGTGTCTAGTTTTTCATGAAGACTTCGGTGTCTGTTGTTAGCACAATATAAATCGAATTGTTAGAAAATCGTTGCTAGGCAACCCGTTAGTGTTCATAATTGATAAGATATTAAAGATCGGGAAATTATAAATCTAGCAATAAAATTATTTATTGGCCACGTGATTAAACTTCTAATTTTATAACTAAGCAACGGGAAAATGACATAGCCTCTAATAAACTAATTCGTCTTTTTTACAACGCCATCTAAATATTCTATAGAAAGCGTCAAGTAAAGATCATCAATTATTGTGACTTGTCCTTCTTGTTTATACATTGCCACCTAATTTACTAACTCGGCCACGGATTTTACATCTCGTCACCATTTTACGTTTTACAGCTTCAACACAATGTCCTCAAAAAAATATAATTCAAGCTTCTACAGAAAGCATCATTTATTATAAGTTAGCATGTAAAATAATACATCATATTCTTTTATCGTGAAAATAGCCACTGCATGATTTGGCGCGAGTACGCGAAACGACAGCCAACATGTCATCTCGTAAAACAACGTTTGAAATAAAAACGTTTAACTCATAAAAATTCAACTCATTAAATAGGCACAACGGTAATTTTAATTAACGGAACAACAAATACTTAGGAATCAAGAGCGAGCGAAGCGAGTTCGGGACTTGGGGCACCCCGACTTTAGGTTAGGTTAGGTTACTTTAAACCCTGCAAACAGAAATAGGAGCCCCACGCAGCGGGGCTACGTCGACTATGCCTATTACAAAATATTGATATTATTTACCTTGGACTTTAGGTGAATTTCTGCACTAAAAACTTACGAGACTAGCCAAAAAAATAGCTTAATACTTTGTGACTGGTTTAGAATATTTACTGTAAAGTGATATTTAGATGAAACGTGCTTTTGCCGAAAAGAATCAAAATATGTATTAAACGAAAAATTTATAAATGATTAAATATCAAAATTTGTAAAGCGAAGCGTTTGCCAAAGGAATGCGTGTAAAGTGATTGTTTGTAAAATGAATCATCTGCGGAATACGTTGTTTGTGAAATAAATAGTAAATGAAACATTGGTTGTAAACTAAAAATTTGTGAAAGGAGTTTAAAACATTAGTGAACCGGCCAATATACTATTTGATGACATTTTAGCAAAATTTTGACGATCAATTAATATGGGATGAGTTACATTTTAAACGTACTGAGTTAAAAAATTAGAAGCTAAATAAATATATTTTTTGATGTCATTTAATAGTATTTTGGAAGTTTACTGTTAGCATGCATGTTACAAAGGGAAATGCCCATTTGGTGAAGAGGTTTTGGCCAAGTGACGCCCATGAAAGAAACCAACGATAGACATTAGGGTTGACATCACAGATAAAGAAACAAACACTAATTTGTACATAGAACTCGGTTGGAACTCGGTTGAACTTACTTGTTGTGGTGCAATCCATTGTTGAATGATAGATCGAACTTCCACATTGCTTAGGGTAAATCTCTTAAGTCTTCGTGTATCCACGCCACAGTTGACACAGAGATGGCTCCGTGTTAAGCTGGTAAGTACATCTAAATCAGGTTCCATAGTCGTGTCGGGTCCTTCGTGAGAAACAGGTACGGTATCCATTGGCAAGCCGGTGTCGTCGTGGGAAGCGGGTACGGAATCCAAGGCAAAGCTGAGGTCGTCATCGGGAGCGGTTACAGAGTCCATAATCGTAAGCAAAGTCGTCGGAAAATCAAATAGAAAAACGCAGGAGAAAAAATCACGAGTCGCAAGAGAACAGCAAACAACAACAAACAAAATGTGAAATGTCAAAGTCAATCAGTTGTCAAAATGTCAAATACGATTATTTTTGGATTATCTAGGGATGTCGAAATGAGATCGATTTATAGAAGAATCGATATTTAAAATAATACGGAATAAAATGGAAACAAGGCATCAGTTCATGGGTCGCGGGACTCATAGAATTACCGTGACCCTGGAACATAAAGGGCTACTGAAGGACACCGTGGATTTTAGTCAGTACAAGTCTGACAGTCCCTCCCGCTCTGCCCTGGGTGGGAGGACTCATTTGACGATTTTACCACGTCAAAAAAAAAAAAAAAAAAAAGGCATCAGTTCATTATGTCGTAGCCCAAAAATGGCCCAGCTTTTTTTGTTTGTAATGAAAATAACAAAAGCGAAACAACTACATTAGAAAAAAATATTTTCTAAAAATCGATTTTTGGAAAACAGATTGCAGTTAATCGATTTTTTTCAGTAAAAGGTGCCATCCCTATTTCGACAGGATTTAAATCGACCGGAAGTGTTAGATAGGGTAATAAACGATTGAGCTTCTTGATTAATTCGGCTTTTAATTCCTGAGGTTTCATAACAAATAAGTAATAGTAATATTTTAGTTATTTTATGGGTATTTTTTTTGTATTTGACACATTGGTGGGCAAAACATGGCCAAGAATGGGCGTATCCCTTTAGATGCTAAAAAATAACCATCATGCTGAGTTGTATTTAGAGTGGTTTACATAGACGATAACTAGTGGCTAGGATAGTATTATTTAGATGCTCGTTAATTGTGGCTGACTTAGTAATTTAGATGTCAACTTAAATTTTTGGAGGCGAATAATGCCATTAAAAAGAAGCCTGTTTAATTAGCACCCTTAAAGATCTCAGTACTTCTTCTAGGCGTGTCGATGGCATCTAAATTGACGAGTTTAGCGCGATCCGTGGCGTGCATCAGTTCTGAAGTACATTCATAGTTATAGGCCAAGTGCAAAAATAAAAATAAAATTCTTTCTCATTTTTATCATTTTTTATTTCAGACGGTATGCAAAGCTCACGTTGTTTTGACTGCATTCGGTTCAAAATTGTAAGTATCTTGTATTTGACTTTGTTGACAAAATAATGTTTGTTTAATGGAACTTATGTTTAATCTGCCTAATTACATAATAATCAAGCATAAGCCCCAATTACGAGCTTGTCTAATACTAAACGACACCCAGACGAATGGACTGATGGAATTTGAACTCTCGGTGCGGAACGATCCTCGCGTTGAGAGTCTATCATAGGGCATTCAATTAGTTGGAACAGGCATAGTAAACTTCTGTTATTTATTATAATTTCTTCTGTTACAAATTAATAAGTTCTTTTCCCATTTTGATACAAGTACATATTTTTATAATTATTTTTGATCTGTTTTTAGTATGTAAGTAATTAACATATTGATGAATAAATAAACGAAGTAAAAAAAAAATAAAAGAAGTATTTACAATATTAACAGTTTATCCCTGATGTCATCTTATAATCTTACAATAAGTGAAAGCATTGTTACCAGCTGCTAAATCACTACTTGTAAAGCTAATCTTTAATTTAAAATATTTTGCCAATAAACGTGAACCACTTTGTTTCAGTATGGCCAATTTGGATACCTATTGTAGATCCATGCAGTGAGTACTTACTTTTTACTACATTGCGCATGTTCATACAATAAAAAAAAACAAGTTATATTTAAAACAACTTTATATTCCCGTTACAGAGAATCCATGAAAACTACACCTAAACCCACGGACACTACAACTACTGCAGCTAAACCCACGGACACTACAACTACTACAGCTAAACCCACGGACACTACAACTACTTCAGCTAAACCCACGAGCACTACAACTACTTCAGCTAAACCCACGGACACTACAACTACTACAGCTAAACCCACGGACACTACAACTACTACAGCTAAACCCACAAGCACTACAACTACTTCAGCTAAACCCACGGACACTACAACTACTACAGCTAAACCCACAAACACTACAACTACTTCAGCTAAACCCACGGACACTACAACTACTACAGCTAAACCCACGAGCACTACAACTACTTCAGCTAAACCCACGAGCACTACAACTACTTCAGCTAAACCCACGAGCACTACAACTACTTCAGCTAAACCCACGGACACTACAACTACTTCAGCGAAACCCACGAGCACTACAACTACTACAGCGAAACCCACGAGCACTACAACTACTACAGCTAAACCCACGGTCACAACAACTACTACAGCTAAACCCACGAGCACTACAACTACTTCAGCTAAACCCACGGACACTACAATTACTTCAGCTAAACCCACGGAAACTACAACTGCTACAGCTAAACCCACGAGCGCTACAACTACTACAGCTAAACCCACGGACCCTACAACTACTACAGCTAAACCCACAAACACTACAACTACTTCAGCGAAACCCACGAGCACTACAACTACTACAGCTAAACCCACGGTCACTACAACTACTACAGCTAAACCCACGAGCACTACAACTACTTCAGCTAAACCCACGGACACTACAATTACTTCAGCTAAACCCACGGAAACTACAACTGCTACAGCTAAACCCACGAGCGCTACAACTACTACAGCTAAACCCACGGACCCTACAACTACTACAGCTAAACCCACAAACACTACAACTACTTCAGCTAAACCCACGGACACTACAACTACTACAGCTAAACCCACGAGCACTACAACTACTTCAGCTAAACCCACGGACACTACAATTACTTCAGCTAAACCCACGGAAACTACAACTGCTACAGCTAAACCCACGAGCGCTACAACTACTACAGCTAAACCCACGGACCCTACAACTACTACAGCTAAACCCACAAACACTACAACTACTTCAGCGAAACCCACGAGCACTACAACTACTACAGCTAAACTCACGGTCACTACAACTACTACAGCTAAACCCACGAGCACTACAACTACTTCAGCTAAACCCACGGACACTACAATTACTTCAGCTAAACCCACGGAAACTACAACTGCTACAGCTAAACCCACGAGCGCTACAACTACTACAGCTAAACCCACGGACCCTACAACTACTACAGCTAAACCCACAAACACTACAACTACTTCAGCGAAACCCACGAGCACTACAACTACTACAGCTAAACCCACGGTCACTACAACTACTACAGCTAAACCCACGGTCACTACAACTACTACAGCTAAACCCACGAGCACTACAACTACTTCAGCTAAACCCACGGACACTACAATTACTTCAGCTAAACCCACGGAAACTACAACTGCTACAGCTAAACCCACGAGCGCTACAACTACTACAGCTAAACCCACGGACCCTACAACTACTACAGCTAAACCCACAAACACTACAACTACTTCAGCGAAACCCACGAGCACTACAACTACTACAGCTAAACCCACGGTCACTACAACTACTACAGCTAAACCCACGAGCACTACAACTACTTCAGCTAAACCCACGGACACTACAATTACTTCAGCTAAACCCACGGAAACTACAACTGCTACAGCTAAACCCACGAGCGCTACAACTACTACAGCTAAACCCACGGACCCTACAACTACTACAGCTAAACCCACAAACACTACAACTACTTCAGCGAAACCCACGAGCACTACAACTACTACAGCTAAACCCACGGTCACTACAACTACTACAGCTAAACCCACGAGCACTACAACTACTTCAGCTAAACCCACGGACACTACAATTACTTCAGCTAAACCCACGGAAACTACAACTGCTACAGCTAAACCCACGAGCGCTACAACTACTACAGCTAAACCCACGGACCCTACAACTACTACAGCTAAACCCAGAAACACTACAACTACTTCAGCGAAACCCACGAGCACTACAACTACTACAGCTAAACCCACGAGCGCTACAACTACTACAGCTAAACCCACGAGCGCTACAACTACTACAGCTAAACCCACGGACCCTACAACTACTACAGCTAAACCCACAAACACTACAACTACTTCAGCGAAACCCACGAGCACTACAACTACTACAGCTAAACCCACGAGCGCTACAACTACTACAGCTAAACCCACGGACCCTACAACTACTACAGCTAAACCCACAAACACTACAACTACTTCAGCGAAACCCACGAGCACTACAACTACTACAGCTAAACCCACGGTCACTACAACTACTACAGCTAAACCCACGAGCACTACAACTACTTCAGCTAAACCCACGGACACTACAATTACTACAGCTAAACCCACGGACAATACAACTACTACAGCTAAACCCACGGACACTACAACTTCTTCAGCTAAACCCACGGACACTACAACTACTTCAGCTAAACCCACGGACAATACAACTACTTCAGCGAAACCCACGGATCCTACAACTACTACAGCTAAACCCACAAACACTACAACTACTACAGCTAAACCCACGGTCACTACAACTACTACAGCTAAACCCACAAACACTACATCTACTTCAGCTAAACCCACGAGCACTACAACTACTACAGCTAAACCCACGGAGACTACAATTACTACAGCTAAACCCACGGAAACTTCAACTACTACAGCTAAACCCACAAACACTACAACTGCTACAGCTAAACCCACGAGCGCTACAACTACTACAGCTAAACCCACGGACCCTACAACTACTACAGCTAAACCCACAAACACTACAACTACTTCAGCTAAACCCACAAACACTACAACTACTTCAGCTAAACCCACAAACACTACAACTGCTACAGCTAAACCCACGAGCGCTACAACTACTACAGCTAAACCCACGGACCCTACAACTACTACAGCTAAACCCACAAACACTACAACTACTTCAGCTAAACCCACAAACACTACAACTACTTCAGTTAAACCCACGAGCACTACGAGTACTACAGCTAAACCCACGAGCTCTACAACTACTACAGCTAAATGCACGTATGTAAACGCTACCTAGTTAACATGTTAAAAATATTGTTGGTACTATAAACTGATTGAAAAGTTTGTGCTATATGTAAAAATGAATGTAAATACATTAGTCCCCACATGGCTTTAGGCCCCAAACTTGGCACTACCTGTATCTTGTTGGCTCAATATCAGCAGCTTAAGGCAGATTGAATTTGAATGTTTAGTGTGACACAGCACACCAAAACATAAGTTATAATTCATTATGAGAATTGTGATTTAAAATTTATTCAGAAATAAAAATTAAAAATCATAAAATTAAAAGAAAATTCGTCGATTTGATTCGTCTGCTTTTGCTTTTACTGTTATACTGACATTTCAGGACGGCGGAAAGAGGACCAGTAAAGGCAGGACCTGAGTACCATTCGACGATCACAGTGGCAGCCATTGCATCGTGCGCATTCACTTGCGGCATTCTCCTTGCCATGGCCATCAAAATGACATACGACCGGCACAGACGACGAGTAGCTTATGGTTTGTGTTTTTTTCATTCTATAGTTATAAGGTTCAACGAGAGAATTCGTTACTTATTCATCTCGGCTATTTGGTTCGATAAAGTACGGATGTTTTAGTTAATGGCACAGATAAAATGAAGCACTTCCCCATGTAGCAGCACCGCCTCACCTCTCAACCTAAATGAATATTGAAATACGGACTGTAAGCTGTACACGGACAGTTTTAGAAAAAATACGCAAAAATTATTTGACAAGCACTTCGCCCGCAAAAATTATGATAGCTCGGCTTATATGCATGATGTAAATATAATTTATAGCCTATAGCACCCACCAGTAATGTAGCTTTCTGCCAGTGAAAGAATTTATAAAATTGGATTATTTGTTATGGAGATTACCTCCTACATAAAAACTTACAAACAAATTTAATCTCTTTATAATATTATTATAGATTACGAATGATGTGTCTGACTATGCCCGAATGACCGGGCGTTGCTTTCGATTCTGTATAGTGAGGCGAAGCTATATTGGTGCATGGTTGAAGTGCTTTAATATATCTATGCTTATAATTAAAAAACTCTTGGACTACTTCGTTGGTCTAGCTCAGTTTCACCATCCTCTATGTCTACATTTCTGCCAAACCGTTCAGGAGATGCAGGCTTGATGAAATGTTTGTATTTGCATCTTCTTCTTCTTCTTAATATGGCAATGTAAACTAATTTACCTTAAAATTTGGCGACGAGTTCAATGTATCTAGGTCAATACTTACATATTTCGTTAAAAATATTTCAGGATCGAGTCGTCCACAACTCCCATAATATAGAGTCATAGTCATTAGCTAATCACCGAAGAGCTTCTGATCCTGCACACAAGACTTTGATCAAGCATGTACTACTTAAATCATGGACACTGTTTCGTGAAAACCACCTGATAGCAGCACAAGTAGCAATCACTTTCAAAGCTTTTCATATTTCTACATCGACTCTCATCAGGATTGACTCAAGCTCTTCATTAGCTTTGAATGCATAAGATTAGTTACTGTACTCATCAATACAGAAGACCACTTGTATAAAGACTTACTTATTAGTAAGTCTTCCAAATACTAAAAACTTTTTAAGGTAGGATAATATAGATAAGTAAAGATAAAATATAAAATTTGATGTTAGTTTTTTTTTGTAATTAGAAGGCAAAAGCGATCGATGTACGAATGACTACCTCATAGAATTGTCACAATTTTTAGTAGATAAAGGTAAATGAATAAAACCTCTGTGGCCAATTTAATGTAACAAAATGACTGTGACAGGTGACAGGCAATTCAACAGGTTTAAAAGTTTCTTTCATACATCTTTGGATTCTTTGGCTTTATCAAACAACACCTGTAGTGAAAATGTTATAATTTTTACATCTTTTGACAAATATGTCGCATTGTCAGTTACATTACCTACCAGGTTCTGAAAGCTTAGGATGACAGCTATGCCCCCATAATGAACTTATATGAATGTAGATTTGAAAACTAATTAAAAAACGTTTTGAGGTAGTACTCAATGTAATAATATTTTACATTGTCCTTTGCCTAATGTAATAAAAGTAATGTTCAATATATTTTACTCGCCTTTGATTTATTTACCCTTAATGCACTTTGACTCACCCTTCAAAGGTTCCAATTGCTGGGTTCTATGTTCACGGATAATTTCTAAATTGGGCAAAGAGTTGGATGGAATAAGGCATAATATATCCCCTAAAACAGTATGTAGGTATTAAATCACGTGTCACGTTGTTCGTACACGCTTTTAGGGCTTCAGTAGTCTCAATGAAACATCAGTATCAAGGTAAGGCATAATTAGGTAGATACTGTATTTTATCATTTCAAAGTACGGAGCGTAAGGTTGCTGTGATGACGGTGACAATTTTTGGACACATAAAAGTAATAGGTACGTGGAAGAATAAAAATATCTTTCTTTGAGGCACCTAACTTTTATGAATAGCAAAGCACAGTTAATGAAGGCGTAAAGATCCTCTCCCTGTCATACTGAATTATATCCTTGACTATTGAATCAGAAAATTCTTCACCGATCCGCCATAGACTCCGAGTGCTCAGGTAGCTGGAACTCGCTATTGCCACAGAGACAGTAGCTGAAGCGTTTGATGGGTAATGACTCGATCCTCTCTCCATAAAATAAGTTGAAGATTGCGAGCCTGATCCTCATGTTCACGGGCTTGATTTTATATTATCTCGACGTCACGCGTGAGGAGTAACTTATGTTTTCGAGCTCTTATTATTATAGAGAACAGTGAGTCCTGCATATTAGGCCCAACCATGAAAATGTCATGGCATGTCATGACTGACCCTGGGAGGTCGAACCGTCGAATGCGACTCTAATTTTGGTGGACTCACAACTGTCTTTGAAGACAGCGAGATGGCGGAAAAAGTAAGATGTAGAAGGTATAGGTAGGTACATTGGATTCTAAAAGGTGACCTAATTCACGTATACATTTTAAGTATTGCGATTTCCCAAATTGTAGTTGTTTGCGAAATCGCCTTTCTAAATTCAAAAAACGTTTTATATCTAGTGAATACGATTCACCTAGACAATCAGGTGTATCCTTTAGGGGTAGACGAGACGACGACGACGACAGAAGACCTGATATCAACCAACCGAAATGAGAAATTATCAAAACAGGTGAATTAAGACCATGATAGAGTTGATCGCGTGACAACGTCAACAGGTGCTGGTGAATGGAAGCGAGGGTCCGCTAAAAAGTAATCACTGGAAACATTAAGGCGTTTTACGTCAATGTGTAGTCTAGGTATGTTACCGGTTAACACTGGCAATACCAGAAAAGAAGAGGTGGTGGTGAAATGCTTCATCAAAGATTTCAACTGAACATTGCGCACCTACGGTTGCAGGGGTAGTAGAGAGGGACATACTATTGATAAAAGTTTTTGTGAAAATTGCCCAGGTTCTTGCCTTATCATCAGCCTACAATGTTCCCTCTGCCGAGACACGAGCCTACTCTCTAACTGACTTCCATAAAAACACTAAAAAGTCTAAAATAACTTTACTTTCGGAAGTCGGTGACAAAAAAGTCAATGAAACAAAAAAGTTTTTTTTTTAATACTAATTTTGAATGTTATAACTTTACTTTATATCCTCCACGACCTCCACATTATTCAATGCATCCATCAGCACAATGTTTTGAGTGCATTACATTGAGTCCTACCGTAAAACGTGATTTTCCACCATAAAAAAGTCGTTTCCCAGCAATATTTTTTGAGTAGAGTTAGTAGAGTTAACGGCTTCGCGAAGAGTCCGTTAACACCCTGTATCTGTATGTACCTAGTCTTGTCTGTGTAGGATTACCCACTCCGGTCACACCTCGTCAAAGTGATTTTTTTTTTTGAAGATGTATGTTTGTTGATCTATGGGATTGGTAATACAAAATAAACAAGTACTTCTTTGGCTGTGCAGCTGCTGTGTGTATGTGTGATCTCAACATCGCGCGTTCTCTGTTGCATCTTATTTCCGAAGAAAGGCGATGTTTGCCGAAGCGCATGCATTACCTGGGATACATATCCCAGGTAATGCAGCGAATATATAATGGGTTTGACGTTGAGTATGCAAAACAAAGAGGTTAGCACATTCTTTTATTAGAATTACTTTTATAACAATGGAAAATATGATATTAAGTGACACCTTACAAGCTGCCGACAATTTATTGAATACCTAATTAGGTATGTTTCAACGATTTTTTGTTTCGAGATTTACGTTATTATGCTTGCGATCAGCTCAAGTTTATTCAAACGAATGAATTACTCAATGATGACGGAATCTGCTTCTTGATTCTGGATGATGGTAAGCTGATGACTACACTCTTCAGTTAAAGCCGCCCTTGATTTACTGCTGAAACATTATTAACAAAATTATTACAGTGATCATAAATCATAACTTTTAAATCACCAAGCTACCCGAAACTGGCAAATTTTCCCAATCAACCTTGGACCTAATGCTTTAGCGATAAAGATGAAAATCTATTAAAGAAATTTGACAGATTGTAGTAGCTTGATGTGCTGACGTACAAGGATGTCGTGAATGTATGTACAGTGCAGCATGCTTCGTGTGGCACTTGAATGACATTGTAAGGAGAGATCTAACTATACCACGTGGCAAGAAGACCACGCTACACTATACTTGATCAGGCAATATCCCAATTAGTAACTTTACCGATTCCCCAACTAAAAAATATATTATCACAAAACTGCCGTTTCTTAACTATTTTCATCGTATCGTCATATTATCTGCTTAGTCTTTTCCCAACTATGTTGGGGTCGGCTTCCAGTCTAACCGGATGCAGCTGAATACCAGTATTTTACATGGAGCGACTGCCTGTCTAACACAACCCATATATTTTCATATGCATTCAGTAAAAAGCTGTTATTTAGATATTACAAACAGACACTTCAATTTTATTTATTTGTATAGACTAGTTACGAAAAGGCACTTTCTTTCACTTGTTCTGCACATCTTTAGTTAAGTTGGTGAATCGGGAAAGTTATCAAGCGATACGTAGCCCTTGACCAGGAGGTCCAAACAAGTGGCAATCGCTTTAAATTCCTTTCGTATTTTTACAAATAATTTTAACAGGATTGTGAGGTTATGTAAATCCATAATTATTATAACATGCATAATAATATAAATATTATATTTTGCATAATTTTTAATTTAGCCATCATTGTTTCTGCTGATAGAAGTCACTTTGTCTGAACCCTCTGAATTGCGTCGGCTCTCAACAGAACTAGAGACAATGGGCATAAATTAAGTATGTGCATAAAAAAGTTGTGCGATTATGGAAGTGAAGCAAATATATATTACCATAGGTTCGCCTCCTGTAGCGAGTGTAAGACATTTTGGCAGCAAAAGCGAGGAGCGTGCCGCATGCGAAGGCACAAAATCCGATGCCCACCACCGTGCCAGTTGCATATTGTGTCTCAGATTCTTCTGATGATGATGAGTTGATGAGTTTGTCAGTTCTGTTGGGGCAAAAAAAAATACGTTGAACTTCTTTTTTTTACATGGCCTGTTCTGCCCCACTCCTGGGCAAAGGCCTTCCACTCTGTCCCCTTCATTTAGAAAGAGTTGACACAAAACATAAACACTTAGGTGTTTAATAAACTACTTTATTGGGTTTATTCATCAGGAATCTCTCAGTAGCCGCCACGGAGTCTGTATCTGTCCCCGGTGCATGGGTGATTATGCTATGCTTCAATAGTGTCGTGAATATGATGTTCTGTGGTAGTTAGTCCTCATTAACCTATGTAACAATTGCAAAAACTTTTGCTACATCGTTCTCACATAATGTACCATCTCAACATGAATGATGTAACCATGGTTTTGTAACAATATTCTGATTTAAAAGAGTGTCCATGGAGTTTTTCTCCATAGAGGTCTACGCTTTGGATTGGGCAACTCAGTACTTTCTCAGTTTTTATGCCTTGTGACTGGAACTGTAGCTACATTTCATTGTTGTCTTTGTTTCGACAGTTCAAAAGTGCCTGTAATTCAAAATCAAAGCATTTAATTCAAGTAAGGCCCTACTTAAAATTATTGCTTTGATTTTGAAAAAGTAAACAAATAGGTACAAAACTGGATAATTCAGTCTTAGTCTGTTTTTGTTGGGTTGTGTCTTTGTTTTACATAAACTTAAACGTAATAACCAAGGTTCTACAACTTACACTATATCATTTGGTGCACTCTGTGTCGTATTGTGTATAGTATTTGGTTCGGTACTATTCTGTTGGTCGACTTCATCCGGCTTCACAGTGAGATTCCTGTAAAGGAAATATGGCATCTTAGTATGGAAATAAACATGCAAATGAACTGTCCACTACCGGTGCAATAAATGAAATAGTTCCTATTATTTATATTACAATTAATAACGATAAGTAAATGCTTTTTCCATTTTTTTTGTACTTACGTAATTTATTCCGACACTAAAATAAAAATATATGAAAAAGACTCACCGTAAGGATTCGCAAAGGCTATCAATTCTACCAGATCTGAAACAAATAAGTTCATGTTAATGCAGAAACGTAGTAACTACTATACTGATCGTTCCATAAGGTGGACTACAATCCATGTTTCTATTTCGTTGGGCACGAAACGTGGACCAATTTACCAAACATTTTTAGGATGATCCCAGATGAGTAGGGGATGGGGTGGGGGGTGGGGGGGTTGAGTAGTCCCATTCTCATTATAAAAGTCCGGTTTATGCAACAATATGATTTAAAAAAACAAATCGGGCTCACACACAACAGAGGTACTTGTAAACTAATAAGGGTCTTGTTTGACGTCACCCTTAAAGAGTGACCTCAGTTGTCGACGCGAAATGAGCTTGAGGCGGTCTGGAATAGCTTAGATGTTCATATAATATGTATAATAAAAGGCGAAAATGACATCATTCGTCATGCTTCGGTTCGCGTTGCGTCGGACTATTCGTTTTTTTTATACAAGGTGTTTTTTATTTATTTGCCATAACTCTACGGTATGAATGAGACCATATCAAAGACTCGACAAAGTCACGATTATTATTGTAAAACGTGAAATATGACAACGTCGACGTCGCATTTTTTAAGTTTTAAATATGAATGATCGGTTTGAATGAAATTAAGTACGATTGATGATATCTTCGAAACTTTGCATTTTTGGACCACATGCTCTAGATCTTTTTGTATTATTTTTACTTATAGAATATAACCCTAGGGTTATGGGTTACAAGAAAACACATCCTATTGTATGGATATAAAGTTCATCCTGAGCCGCATATTATAAAGTTCATCCTGAGCCGCTCAACTCCATAACGGGTCGAGATATGTAGATATGGTCACTCCTTTAGTCAACAAATCTCATAAACAATAGATACTCACATTCCAGCATTCAAACTTAACCAATCATCTTTGTTTTCGCAAGGTATCTGAAAAATAACACAATTTCATAAGATTATTTTATTTATCTCAATGCATTTTATGCAAATAAACTGTTAACAACTACTTATGGTACATTACAAATGTAATGTCTTATTTGTTTCTCTTTATCTTTAACTAGCTTCTTCCCGCAATCTCGTTTGCGTATCCATGAATCAACTATACTATAAAATATAGCTTTTAGTAAAGGATATACTAAACTCAGAAATACTAAAGCTTTTATCAGTGAAAGAACTTTTACTTTAGGATTTGCCTTTTCCGAGATCACCTCATACAAGCAATTTTAATTACCCCTTTATAATATTATTTTAGAAGTTTAATTGATCACTTACCGTGACATTCCCCACAGATTTGCTGAAAGAGAAGAAGTGAAATTAAAATTTTGTTTTTAATACAAGGTGGATACGACAATACGACAATCAATGAAAACGCTGGTAATACTAATTCAGAGGAATATTTTGAAACTATCCAAAAATACTAACATAAAAACTAAAAAAAAAACGAACAAACTAAATAGCATTAAGCCATAGGGTTGTAACTTTCAAGAATAAACCTGAACGCGATCAGTACATCAAATCAAAACTGCGTTCAAGAGAAGCAACGAGAGGAGTATGTACGGATCACAGCATATTCCCTTCTGTAGTTTCTGCCTACCCCTATAGGCAAAAGGAGTGAGTGTTAGTCGCAATATTGGATAACTGATGAACAATACTGAAGGCGCCAAACTTGTGGCTCAGTTCTGGGCGACACAATTAACCTTTTCACCGCCCACGCACACATAACGCGATGCCTCGCCAGCGCCAAACTATAAATGTTTTTGCCGATTTTAAGACAAATAAGGGCTACTTTTGTGTGGAAATTAAAAAACAAGGTATTAGACCGTGTTATATTAAATAATAAAATGAAACGAAGCTTTTAAATACAGTACTTTTATGTTTTTTATAGGTAGTTTAAAAATTAAGAGCTTCTATTGAAGTCCGTGGCGGTGAAAGGTTAAGATTACCATCGACACGCTAGAAGAAGAAGCAATATTGTATATTCTATAGCAATGGCACTGACTGCTTTTGACCACAGTTTAGATGTGCTGGTGGTGTTTAATTTTATTGGTGACATTCGTCCTTCCAAAAATCAATGATTGTGAAGTAAAACCTCTCAAAACAGTGAAGGAAAACATCGTGAGGAAACAGGAATGTTGCTGAACCAAATATTATAAGACATGTGACATCGAATAACCTGCACTGGGCCCGTGTGGTAGATCACAGCCCACTACCTCTCATAGAGACGAGGCCTGTGTCCCAGTTGTGGGAATATTGTAAGCTGATTACGTGAACTAAAAATAACAACTTACTTGACACATGCGCAGAGTGCTTCTAGAGAATATACACTGAAAAAAAAAATATTATTCGAGTTGCTTCTGTCAATTTCATCAAAAGTGAGTCGGTTGTGTACCCAGCCGTATAGAAAAGATATTATATTTTGTTATTTTAAAGGAGGTCAGTATATAAACTGTTTTCTAGGGAACAAACGCACAATTATCGATGCGATAAAAATATGAGGTATGAGATCATTTATTCTCTTATGACATTCACTAAGATATTCACATACATGAGAATATTAAAACTAAACACTTAAAAATAACAAAACTTGCGGGTATTACAAAAATTAGACATCGATTATTATTATATGTATAATATTTGTTTTGAAACACAATTATTATTTTGTAAATTGGTTAATAATGCGGATGCTGCTGAATACCAGTACAATGATGAGCGACTTTAGGGAGCTACTGTATAAATATTAAAAAGTTTCTGTACTTACACTGAATCCCAAGACCGTCCTGATAAACACTCTGTTTTGTCTTTGCTACAAATAATCTGAAACAAAGTCATAGAATTATAACACATTCAAACAGACCCCATTTAACGGAAGCTGCAACTGATTTGTAGCTTTCTCCTCACATCTCCTCCGAGGAACCTCCTGACGATGACCTCCTAACGATGCGCGTGTCCAGAAGTTCCGCTTCCGGAATTATTATTATTATTAATACTTACAAATGATAATGCTCTCGCTGTATTGTTATCACCGCGCGGCGTCACAGGTCTGTAAACAGAAAAAAAAAATTAAAACATCTTCTTAGTTAAGTTTGCTCTGAAACCAAGTACGAAGTATTGTAAAATACTCACTCCCACGCAATGTTTTGGCATACCGTTTTGAACTTTTCCGTCCTGTAACATAATAATTCCCTTTTTAGTAAGTACTGTAAATAATACACATTATACCCGCCTTGTGGTATATTCCCGCTGTCCACCCCCTGCTTGTCCACCCCGGGTGGACAGTGTCACAACTTTTAAAAATAATTCCCGCTGGCCACCCCCGGCCAGTGAGAATCATAATCAAAATAATTCACTGTAGCCACCCCTGGTGGACACGGTTACAACTGGTTTTTTTCATGGTTTTCGAGGTCGCTGATAACGCAACTGAGGTCAACCAGCTGTTGTGAACAAAATGAAAATCCAAGATGGCGCCGACGAAAATTTTCGGTTTTATCGTCATAGGTGTCATTTTCGTGGTTTTTGGGGTCACTGATAACTAAAATTAGGTCAAAATGAAAATCCAAGATGGCGCCGACGAAAATTTTCGATTTTATCGTCATGGGTGTCATTTTCGAGGTTTTTGGGGTCACTGATAACTAAAATTAGGTCAAAATGAAAATCCAAGATGGCGCCGACGAAAATTTTCGGTTTTATCGTCATGGGTGTCATTTTCGTAGTTTTTGGGGTCACTGATAACGAAACTGAGGTCAAAATGAAAATCCAAGATGGCGCCGACGAAAATTTTCGGTTTTATCGTCATGGGTGTCATTTTCGTGGTTTTTGGGGTCACTGATAACTAAAATTAGGTCAAAATGAAAATCCAAGATGGGGCCGACGAAAATTTTCGGTTTTATCGTCATGGGTGTCATTTTCGTAGTTTTTGGGCTCACTGATAACTAAAATTAGGTCAAAATGAAAATCCAAGATGGCGCTGACAAAAATTTTCGGTTTTATCGTCATGGGTGTCATTTTCGTGGTTTTTGGGGTCACTGATAACTAAAATTAGGTCAAAAGGAAAATCCAAGATGGCGCCGACGAAAATTTTCGGTTTTATCGTCATGGGTGTCATTTTCGTGGTTTTTGGGGTCACTGATTACGAAACTGAGGTCAAAATGAAAATCCAAGATGGCGCCGACAAAAATTTTCGGTTTTATCGTCATGGGCGTCATTTTCGTGGTTTTTGGGGTCACTGATAACTAAAATTAGGTCAAAATGAAAATCCAAGATGGCGCCGACAAAAATTTTCGGTTTTATCGTCATGGGTCTCATTTTCGTGGTTTTTGGGGTCGCTGATAACTAAAATTAGGTCAAAATGAAAATCCAAGATGGCGCCGACGAAAATTTTCGGTTTTATCGTCATGGGTGTCATTTTCGTAGTTTTTGGGCTCACTGATAACTAAAATTAGGTCAAAATGAAAATCCAAGATGGCGCCGACAAAAATTTTCGGTTTTATCGTCATGGGTGTCATTTTCGTGGTTTTTGGGGTCACTGATAACTAAAATTAGGTCAAAATGAAAATCCAAGATGGCGCCGACGAAAATTTTCGGTTTTATCGTCATGGGTGTCATTTTCGTAGTTTTTGGGCTCACTGATAACTAAAATTAGGTCAAAATGAAAATCCAAGATGGCGCTGACAAAAATTTTCGGTTTTATCGTCATGGGTGTCATTTTCGTGGTTTTTGGGGTCACTGATAACTAAAATTAGGTCAAAAGGAAAATCCAAGATGGCGCCGACGAAAATTTTCGGTTTTATCGTCATGGGTGTCATTTTCGTGGTTTTTGGGGTCGCTGATAACTAAAATTAGGTCAAAATGAAAATCCAAGATGGCGCCGACGAAAATTTTCGATTTATTCTTCACGAGTGTCATTTTCGTGGTTTTTGGGGTCGCTAGTAACGAAACAGAGGTCAAAATGAAAATCCAAGGTGGCGCCAACGAAAATTAAAAAAATCTTTGTGCCCCGTGTTATTGCTAGGCGCAGTCTGGCAGTTTCATGATTCATCAATTAGGTACAGGCAAAAAATTCGGGTTTTGGCTTAAGACAAGTAAATAATAACAACATCAGAATAATATAACACGACCCGAACCAAAATTATTACAACCCCTGGCACCTGTCAGTTGCCTACTACCAATAACCAAAGAGAACCAAAAAGCGCAGAGCATCATCCAAAGAGGCCGTTTACAACGCGCCGTGCCTTTTTATACCCTTTTACTCGGACCGGGTAGGTTGGAAAGGGAATTATCTAAGAGTAGTTTATTCGAATCTTCCTTTATGATTCATCCTAAACATTATTATTTATTGATTCATTTTAAATAAATATGGTTGGTTGGTATCAGAAAATCAAGTTTCTAGTTGTATCGCTTAAGTTTTAATATGATACTTACATTGTTATGTTAAACAAATGAAACATATTCACATATCAATATCTCTGAAGATACTAACATTCAGGTTAATATAAATTTTTACGAGACCTCCAAATCCGGATTTACGTCTGCACTTTAGATGCCTTATTATTTTTGAGGTCACATTTTGTGTGTCAAAAGATAACATAGTTTTTTCTCTTGCTAAATTTATGTTGATTAAGTGAAGTTAGATTGTTTTGTGACTTTTGTTATGTTTAATAATTTGACAATGAGTTTTTTTTATTTTTATTTTTGTTCTTCAGTGTTTATTTTAATTTGTACTTGTCGTATATGTCAGGAATTATTTCGTAAGGCTCGTAAATCATGTGGACAGATGATGGGTTTCGTGCTATGAAAACACACTGGGTGCAATACACTGTTTCTAGCAAAACTAACGAATTACTTGAGATTACAACTTAACGCAATAACACGGGGCACAATGAATTTTTTAATTTTCGTCGGCGCCATCTTGGATTTTCATTTTGACCTAATTTTAGTTATCAGTGACCCCAAAAACCACGAAAATGACACCCATGACGATAAAACCGAAAATTTTCGTCGGCGCCATCTTGGATTTTCATTTTGACCTAATTTTAGTTATCAGTGACCCCAAAAACCACGAAAATGACACCCATGACGATAAAACCGAAAATTTTCGTCGGCGCCATCTTGGATTTTCATTTTGACCTAATTTTAGTTATCAGTGACCCCAAAAACCACGAAAATGACACCCATGACGATAAAACCGAAAATTTTCGTCGGCGCCATCTTGGATTTTCATTTTGACCTAATTTTAGTTATCAGCGACCCCAAAAACCACGAAAATGACACCCATGACGATAAAACCGAAAATTTTGGTCGGCGCCATCTTGGATTTTCATTTTGACCTAATTTTAGTTATCAGCGACCCCAAAAACCACGAAAATGACACCCATGACGATAAAACCGAAAATTTTGGTCGGCGCCATCTTGGATTTTCCTTTTGACCTAATTTTAGTTATCAGTGACCCCAAAAACCACGAAAATGACACCCATGACGATAAAACCGAAAATTTTCGTCGGCGCCATCTTGGATTTTCATTTTGACCTCAGTTTCGTTATCAGTGACCCAAAAAACCACGAAAATGACACCCATGACGATAAAACCGAAAATTTTCGTCGGCGCCATCTTGGATTTTCATTTTGACCTAATTTTAGTTATCAGCGACCCCAAAAACCACGAAAGTGAGACCCATGACGATAAAACCGAAAATTTTCGTCGGCGCCATCTTGGATTTTTATTTTGACCTAATTTTAGTTATCAGTGACCCCAAACACCACGAAAATGACACCCATGACGATAAAACCGAAAATTTTCGTCGGCGCCAACTTGGATTTTCATTTTGACCTCAGTTTCGTTATCAGTGACCCAAAAAACCACGAAAATGACACCCATGACGATAAAACCGAAAATTTTCGTCGGCGCCATCTTGGATTTTCATTTTGACCTGTTTCGTTATCAGTGACCCCAAAAACCACGAAAATGAGACCCATGACGATAAAACCGAAAATTTTCGTCGGCGCCATCTTGGATTTTCATTTTGACTTCAGTTTCGTTATCAGTGACCCCAAAAACCACGAAAATGACACCCATGACGATAAAACCGAAAATTTTCGTCGGTGCCATCTTGGATTTTCATTTTGACCTAATTTTAGTTATCAGTGACCCCAATAACCTCGAAAATGACACCCATGACGATAAAATCGAAAATTTTCGTCGGCGCCATCTTGGATTTTCATTTTGACCTAATTTTAGTTATCAGTGACCCCAAAAACCACGAAAATGACACCTATGACGATAAAACCGAAAATTTTCGTCGGCGCCATCTTGGATTTTCATTTTGATCACAACAGCTGGTTGACCTCAGTTGCGTTATCAGCGACCTCGAAAACCATGAAAAAAACCAGTTGTAACCGTGTCCACCAGGGGTGGCTACAGTAAATTATTTTGAAAATGATTCTCACTGGCCGGGGGTGGCCAGCGGGAATTATTTTTAAAAGTTGTGACACTGTCCACCCGGGGTGGACAAGCAGGGGGTGGACAGCGGGAATATACCCGCCTTGTGATATCCGAAGAGTAAGGCAGAGGTATACCTAATAAAATAACACACCCACCGTGACTGCCATTGGGACATTCCTGATGGAAAAACAGTAAAAACCCAATAACGCTTTGTCCGAGCTGGGAATCGAACCCATGAACAAATGCTCAGCAGTAGCGCATGCGACCACTACAGCAACGGCGCAGTCCGTCTGTGAAATAACTGAACGTACGGAAAGTGCATTGAAATAAATTATAGATGAAGTTTAACTCTTTTCGATGTTGTGCAGTTTTCTAGAAAAGATTCAAGCTTTGAAAAATATTTTCTGTGTTACGGATTTGAAAATATGGTGATGGTGAGTATTTGCTTTGTTTAATTTCCTTTACTTTGTTCATGTCCTGAATAGTGTTTATTGGACCAGCTCAGATTTGAATACGAAAAAAAGAAAAATAATAACTGGTAACCATAAAACTATAAAAAATATTAATTTATTGTTCGGATTCCGTATTAGGACAAGGACACAAAACGCTCCTAGTGTAGTGTAAAGCTATTAGTAAAATTAAATGCTCACGTTTCTAGCGAAGGTTTGTAGATCCCGTTTGATTTCTGTATAACTGTACAGTTTTTCTGAAAAAAAAAATACAAAATTAGACCAAGTTTTTATGACTCCTTAAAGCCCTGCGCGCGACCTCGGTCGATCCAACTTGCGACTTGTTTCCTTCGCGTGCGTACCGTCGCGTCGCGGTCACTCGTGACATGCTCTATGCAATATTCTACAAAGATGGGGAATAAATTAATACAAGCAGACGACCTCTAGGTTTTTAAACGTTAATTGCTGTTACTTCATTAAGGTCTTTGACAAACAACGGTCCGTGGCGATATTTTGTTAGCCTGATCAGGCGTCGATTCTTAGCTTAGAAAAAGGAGTATGATGCAATGTCCACACTTACCGGACCATTCGGGAGTGTAGAATTTTCGCTAGAAATAAAAACATACAAATTAATACGAAATAAAATACAATTATATAACACATAACATATTAACTGCTGGATAAAAGGACACTGGGCACATCTGTACAAAGTGGTCATTAAATCAATTGGTGACTTTAAAGTCGATAGTAGGCAGAGTTTTATTTTTTATACAATTTTGAACCGTATGGTCGTTATTATTAATACTCGCAACGGGATATCTTTTTTTTTTCTCATAAGAAAGAAAGAAACATGGTAAATATCCCGTTTCGAGTATTAATAATATAGTTAGTAACCATGATAGTTTAAAATCTTATGGTCGTTGTTAATGCGTGGTAATGCTCGTTGGGCTATCTTCTGGCCAAGCGTTCAAGTTCATCGCACTTTTTACTTCAAATAGCCGGAATGAGCGTACTTCACGTGTTCTGGAATATAGCTGTGATAAATAATAATATTTTTTCGACAATAGTGTATGAATCTATTATTTTATAAAAATATTTTGATACAACGTAGAAATATGATCAAATTAAATAGGTAATAGTCATCTATTCTTTTTAGTTTCTTGTTGAAAACCACGATATCAGCCAGTGCCCTTTTACAACCAATGTGCGCTCTCCAGAAAGAGAAATAATATACTTACGCTACACAATGGCAAGCAACGTCAAGTGCTGTGCTGTGGAGGGAAAATAAGTTAATTTAGTATTATTTTCATACAGCTTTTCACTATGTTCGGAAAATTACTACTCTCTATTAGGTAATTAACCAAAAAATCAGAATCGGTTTTTTCACGAAATCATCGAGAACTTAAGATAATTTAAAAAATAAAACACATATTTTATTTAAAACTAGCTAAAAATATATCAAAAATATTTTTCAAATTCGACCGGGTAACTCCAGAAATAAGTGCGTTCAAACAGATAAAAACCGTGAAAAACCTAAGTTATCCGACAAATTCAACCATTTCTAAGGTGATGTAAGGCGTGTGTGTATTATGTACATATATCTGCATCACCCTAAGGTACACTTGTAGAAAATATTCAAGGCATTAACTCCACCTTTGTAAAGTTATTTAAACTTCTGCAATAACGTTTAATTTTTTTTTCCTTTTATGACAAGCTACCGTTTTCTTTTCTAGACTTGCCATTAAATGCATTTAAAGCTAAAGTAAAATCTAACCTTTGTTTAATGGCCTATTTTTCTATTTACGACTGTTTAAACGATACGAATAGTTGGTCTCTGTGTTGAACTCAAGACAATGTTTATTTCTTTCTCCAAAATAAACTTACTGATTTGTTATATAACTTCGTGTATGTTTATACTTACGTGCTGTCACTTGAATTCGTTGATATGGTAGTTAGATTGGTAGCAATTTCTGTAGCAGATGGGACTGTTTCTTCCTCGTCATTTATAGTTCTGCAAGAAAAGTTCTTTTGATTCATAATTCCACTTATTGTAGTTCCACAAATACTTTTTTTCTGACTGCCTCAGAAGGCGATTTAAACACATAAAAAAACAAAAAGTCTGGACTCATTTGTCGTCGTGTGACACATACCAGTCTGTAATATGAAACGGCAAAAAGCTTTCCCGTACCTTGGTATACAAAATATTTTTTTCCTTTTATGACAAGCTACCGTTTTCTTTTCTAGACTTGCCAATGAATGCATTTAAAGGTAAAGTAAAAGCTAACCTTTTTTTAATGGCCTACTTTTCTATTTACGACTGTTTAAACGATATGAATAGTTGGTCTCTGTGTTGAACTCAAGACAATGTTTATTTCTTTCTCCAAAATTAACTTACTGATTTGTTATATAACTTCGTGTATGTTTATACTTACGTGCTGTCACTTGAATTCGTTGATATGGTAGTTAGATTGGTAGCAATTTCTGTAGCAGATGGGACTGTTTCTTCCTCGTCATTTATAGTTCTGCAAGAAAAGTTCTTTTGATTCATAATTCCACTTATTGTAGTTCCACAAATACTTTTTTTCTGACTGCCTCAGAAGGCGATTTAAACACATAAAAAAACAAAAAGTCTGGACTCATTTGTCGTCGTGTGACACATACCAGTCTGTAATATGAAACGGCAAAAAGCTTTCCCGTACCTTGGTATACAAAATATTTTTTTCCTTTTATGACAAGCTACCGTTTTCTTTTCTAGACTTGCCAATGAATGCATTTAAAGGTAAAGTAAAATCTAACCTTTTTTTAATGGCCTACTTTTCTATTTACGACTGTTTAAACGATATGAATAGTTGGTCTCTGTGTTGAACTCAAGACAATGTTTATTTCTTTCTCCAAAATTAACTTACTGATTTGTTATATAACTTCGTGTATGTTTATACTTACGTGCTGTCACTTGAATTCGTTGATATGGTAGTTAGATTGGTAGCAATTTCTGTAGCAGATGGGACTGTTTCTTCCTCGTCATTTATAGTTCTGCAAGAAAAGTTCTTTTGATTCATAATTCCACTTATTGTAGTTCCACAAATACTTTTTTTCTGACTGCCTCAGAAGGCGGTTTAAACACATAAAAAAACAAAAAGTCTGGACTCATTTGTCGTCGTGTGACACATACCAGTCTGTAATATGAAACGGCAAAAAGCTTTCCCGTACCTTGGTAAACAAAATATTTTTTTCCTTTTATGACAAGCTACCGTTTTCTTTTCTAGACTTGCCATTGAATGCATTTAAAGCTAAAGTAAAATCTAACCTTTGTTTAATGGCCTACTTTTCTATTTACGACTGTTTAAACGATATGAATAGTTGGTCTCTGTGTTGAACTCAAGACAATGTTTATTTCTTTCTCCAAAATTAACTTATGATTTGTTATATAACTTCGTGTATGTATATACTTACGTGCTTTCACTTGAATTCGTTGATATGGTAGCTAGATTGGTAGCAATTTCTGTAGCAGATGGGACTGTTTCTTCCTCGTCATTTATAGTTCTGCAAGAAAAGTTCTTTTGATTCATAATTCCACTTATTGTAGTTCCACAAATACTTTTTTTCTGACTGCCTCAGAAGGCGGTTTAAACACATAAAAAAACAAAAAGTCTGGACTCATTTGTCGTCGTGTGACACATACCAGTCTGTAATATGAAACGGCAAAAAGTTTTCTCGTACCTTGGTAAACAAAATATTTTTTTCCTTTTATGACAAGCTACCGTTTTCTTTTCTAGACTTGCCAATGAATGCATTTAAAGGTAAAGTAATATCTAACCTTTTTTTAATGGCCTACTTTTCTATTTACGACTGTTTAAACGATATGAATAGTTGGTCTCTGTGTTGAACTCAAGACAATGTTTATTTCTTTCTCCAAAATTAACTTACTGATTTGTTATATAACTTCGTGTATGTTTATACTTACGTGCTTTCACTTGAATTCGTTGATATGGTAGTTAGATTGGTAGCAATTTCTGTAGCAGATGGGACTGTTTCTTCCTCGTCATTTATAGTTCTGCAAGAAAAGTTTTTTGATTCATAATTCCACTTATTGTAGTTCCACAAATACTTTTTTTCTGACTGCCTCAGAAGGCGGTTTAAACACATAAAAAAACAAAAAGTCTGGACTCATTTGTCGTCGTGTGACACATACCAGTCTGTAATATGAAACGGCAAAAAGCTTTCCCGTACCTTGGTAAACAAAATATTTTTTTCCTTTTATGACAAGCTACCGTTTTCTTTTCTAGACTTGCCATTGAATGCATTTAAAGCTAAAGTAAAATCTAACCTTTGTTTAATGGCCTACTTTTCTATTTACGACTGTTTAAACGATATGAATAGTTGGTCTCTGTGTTGAACTCAAGACAATGTTTATTTCTTTCTCCAAAATTAACTTATGATTTGTTATATAACTTCGTGTATGTATATACTTACGTGCTTTCACTTGAATTCGTTGATATGGTAGTTAGATTGGTGGCAATTTCTGTAGCAGATGGGACTGTTTCTTTCTCGTCATTTATAGTTCTGCAAGAAAAGTTTTTTTGATTCATAATTCCACTTATTGTAGTTCCACAAATACTTTTTTTGTGACTGCCTCAGAAGGCGTTTTAAACACATAAAAAAACAAAAAGTCTGGACTCATTTGTCGTCGTGTGACACATACCAGTCTGTAATATGAAACGGCAAAAAGCTTTCCCGTACCTTGGTAAACAAAATATTTTTTTCCTTTTATGACAAGCTACCGTTTTCTTTTCTAGACTTGCCATTGAATGCATTTAAAGCTAAAGTAAAATCTAACCTTTGTTTAATGGGCTACTTTTCTATTTACGACTGTTTAAACGATATGAATAGTTGGTCTCTGTGTTGAACTCAAGACAATGTTTATTTCTTTCTCCAAAATTAACTTATGATTTGTTATATAACTTCGTGTATGTATATACTTACGTGCTTTCACTTGAATTCGTTGATATGGTAGCTAGATTGGTAGCAATTTCTGTAGCAGATGGGACTGTTTCTTCCTCGTCATTTATAGTTCTGCAAGAAAAGTTCTTTTGATTCATAATTCCACTTATTGTAGTTCCACAAATACTTTTTTTCTGACTGCCTCAGAAGGCGGTTTAAACACATAAAAAAACAAAAAGTCTGGACTCATTTGTCGTCGTGTGACACATACCAGTCTGTAATATGAAACGGCAAAAAGTTTTCTCGTACCTTGGTAAACAAAATATTTTCTTCCTTTTATGACAAGCTACCGTTTTCTTTTCTAGACTTGCCAATGAATGCATTTAAAGGTAAAGTAAAATCTAACCTTTTTTTAATGGCCTACTTTTCTATTTACGACTGTTTAAACGATATGAATAGTTGGTCTCTGTGTTGAACTCAAGACAATGTTTATTTCTTTCTCCAAAATTAACTTACTGATTTGTTATATAACTTCGTGTATGTTTATACTTACGTGCTTTCACTTGAATTCGTTGATATGGTAGTTAGATTGGTAGCAATTTCTGTAGCAGATGGGACTGTTTCTTTCTCGTCATTTATAGTTCTGCAAGAAAAGTTTTTTTGATTCATAATTCCACTTATTGTAGTTCCACAAATACTTTTTTTCTGACTGCCTCAGAAGGCGGTTTAAACACATAAAAAAACAAAAAGTCTGGACTCATTTGTCGTCGTGTGACACATACCAGTCTGTAATATGAAACGGCAGAAAGCTTTCCCGTACCTTGGTAAACAAAATATTTTTTTTCCTTTTATGACAAGCTACCGTTTTCTTTTCTAGACTTGCCATTGAATGCATTTAAAGCTAAAGTAAAATCTAACCTTTGTTTAATGGCCTACTTTTCTATTTACGACTGTTTAAACGATATGAATAGTTGGTCTCTGTGTTGAACTCAAGACAATGTTTATTTCTTTCTCCAAAATTAACTTATGATTTGTTATATAACTTCGTGTATGTTTATACTTACGTGCTTTCACTTGAATTCGTTGATATGGTAGTTAGATTGGTAGCAATTTCTGTAGCAGATGGGACTGTTTCTTCCTCGTCATTTATAGTTCTGCAAGAAAAGTTCTTTTGATTCATAATTCCACTTATTGTAGTTCCACAAATACTTTTTTTCTGACTGCCTCAGAAGGCGGTTTAAACACATAAAAAAACAAAAAGTCTGGACTCATTTGTCGTCGTGTGACACATACCAGTCTGTAATATGAAACGGCAAAAAGCTTTCCCGTACCTTGGTAAACAAAATATTTTTTTTCCTTTTATGACAAGCTACCGTTTTCTTTTCTAGACTTGCCATTGAATGCATTTAAAGCTAAAGTAAAATCTAACCTTTGTTTAATGGCCTACTTTTCTATTTACGACTGTTTAAACGATATGAATAGTTGGTCTCTGTGTTGAACTCAAGACAATGTTTATTTCTTTCTCCAAAATTAACTTATGATTTGTTATATAACTTCGTGTATGTATATACTTACGTGCTTTCACTTGAATTCGTTGATATGGTAGCTAGATTGGTAGCAGTTTCTGTAGCAGATGGGACTGTTTCTTCCTCGTCATTTATAGTTCTGCAAGAAAAGTTCTTTTGATTCATAATTCCACTTATTGTAGTTCCACAAATACTTTTTTTCTGACTGCCTCAGAAGGCGGTTTAAACACATAAAAAAACAAAAAGTCTGGACTCATTTGTCGTCGTGTAACACATGTACCAGTCTGTAATATGAAACGGCAAAAAGTTTTCTCGTACCTTGGTAAACAAAATATTTTTTTCCTTTTATGACAAGCTACCGTTTTCTTTTCTAGACTTGCCAATGAATGCATTTAAAGGTAAAGTAAAATCTAACCTTTTTTTAATGGCCTACTTTTCTATTTACGACTGTTTAAACGATATGAATAGTTGGTCTCTGTGTTGAACTCAAGACAATGTTTATTTCTTTCTCCAAAATTAACTTACTGATTTGTTATATAACTTCGTGTATGTTTATACTTACGTGCTTTCACTTGAATTCGTTGATATGGTAGTTAGATTGGTAGCAATTTCTGTAGCAGATGGGACTGTTTCTTTCTCGTCATTTATAGTTCTGCAAGAAAAGTTTTTTTGATTCATAATTCCACTTATTGTAGTTCCACAAATACTTTTTTTCTGACTGCCTCAGAAGGCGGTTTAAACACATAAAAAAACAAAAAGTCTGGACTCATTTGTCGTCGTGTGACACATACCAGTCTGTAATATGAAACGGCAGAAAGCTTTCCCGTACCTTGGTAAACAAAATATTTTTTTTCCTTTTATGACAAGCTACCGTTTTCTTTTCTAGACTTGCCATTGAATGCATTTAAAGCTAAAGTAAAATCTAACCTTTGTTTAATGGCCTACTTTTCTATTTACGACTGTTTAAACGATATGAATAGTTGGTCTCTGTGTTGAACTCAAGACAATGTTTATTTCTTTCTCCAAAATTAACTTACTGATTTGTTATATAACTTCATGTATGTATATACTTACGTGCTTTCACTTGAATTCGTTGATATGGTAGTTAGATTGGTAGCAATTTCTGTAGCAGATGGGACTGTTTCTTCCTCGTCATTTATAGTTCTGCAAGAAAAGTTTTTTTGATTCATAATTCCACTTATTGTAGTTCCACAAATACATTTTTTCTGACTGCCTCAGAAGGCGGTTTAAACACATAAAAAAACAAAAAGTCTGGACTCATTTGTAGTCGTGTGACACATACCAGTCTGTAATATGAAACGGCAAAAAGCTTTCCCGTACCTTGGTATACAAAATATTTTTTTTCCTTTTATGACAAGCTACCGTTTTCTTTTCTAGACTTGCCATTGAATGCATTTAAAACTAAAGTAAAATCTAATCTTTGTTTAATGGCCTACTTTTCTATTTACGACTGTTTAAACGATATGAATAGTTGGTCTCTGTGTTGAACTCAAGACAATGTTTATTTCTTTCTCCAAAATTAACTTACTGATTTGTTATATAACTTCATGTATGTATATACTTACGTGCTTTCACTTGAATTCGTTGATATGGTAGTTAGATTGGTAGCAATTTCTGTAGCAGATGGGACTGTTTCTTCCTCGTCATTTATAGTTCTGCAAGAAAAGTTTTTTTGATTCATAATTCCACTTATTGTTGTTCCACAAATACATTTTTTCTGACTGCCTCAGAAGGCGGTTTAAACACATAAAAAAACAAAAAGTCTGGACTCATTTGTCGTCGTGTGACACATACCAGTCTGTAATATGAAACGGCAAAAAGCTTTCCCGTACCTTGGTAAACAAAATATTTTTTTTCTTTTATGACAAGCTAGCGTTTTCTTTTCTAGACTTGCCATTGAATGCATTTAAAGCTAAAGTAAAATCTAACCTATGTTTAATGGCCTACTTTTCTATTTACGACTGTTTAAACGATACGAATAGTTGGTCTCTGTGTTGAACTCAAGACAATGTTTATTTCTTTCTCCAAAATTAACTTACTGATATGTTATATAACTTCATGTATGTATATACTTACGTGCTTTCACTTGAGTTCGTTGATATGGTAGTTAGATTGGTAGCAATTTCTGTAGTTGATGGGACTGTGACTTTAATTTTATTTAAAGTTCTGCAAGAAAATAGTTTTTATTAATTTCAATAATTGGAATTCCACAAGTACTTTTTTCCGACTGCCTCAGAAGGCGGTACCTAAACCAAAAGTCTGGACTCATTTGTCGTCGTGTGACACATGAAACGGCACAGAGCTGTTCCGTACCTTGGTAGATAAAAAGTTTTTATCAACCAGCATAATTTATTTTGCTTGTAAACGTTGTTTTCTGATTTTTAAACTAGATAGCATTGATAGTTCCTCAAATAACCAGCTGTGACAGACAGACTGACAGACGTGATTGACAAGAAGGGTTCCTTTTTCGTTATTTTCGTACGGGACCCTAGTGAATGCCATCAGGTGGGACTCACTGTCTCCGAGTTAGTAGGAAAAGTATATATTGCTTTAGTGTAAAATACTTACTTTGAGTATGTGTTACAAAAATCATCAATATGGTTATGCCTGAAATAAAAATATTATTATAAGTATTATCTTTAAAATTAAGAACTTTTACAATAAACTCGACTAATTTTATTCATTGTTAAAAATTTTTGATTGTAGAAATACTAGCGATTATGCAAGTATCAATTATAAGGATACAGAAAGAACAAATATAATTTGTTATATTATTATGCTTCAAAACTCATGTTAAAAATACTCACTCGTTGTTAAGAAGCCCAGTCTTATTGTCGCACTGTAACCAAAAACAAACGGTTTAACACACGTTTTCGCAATTATGTATGATTTCAACACAATATTCAATAATTTAGTTAGATACCTACGGGTGAAGAAAAAAGTCTATAATAAAGGGTCTTGGTCAAAATGGGCGTACGTCCAACAGAAATGAAATATGTCTCAAATCGTTGCTCTTAATAAGTACTTCAATTCATACTATTGCAACATGTACCATGGTCGCCGGAGACCAGGGGGCCTAAAATGGCCGCTTTAGCAGAATCATAATAGGATACTAATATGAACATTACATAACATAACATCACGCCTGTAATCCCCGAAAGGTTAGGCAAAGATGTACCTAATAGTACACCCACATTTCGCAAGTTATGTTTAAGTCCCATGTAATAGGGGTCTAGCTTATTGCCATCAACCGGGCGCAAATCCAGCCTCCGTGGCAAAATGACAATACATAATATTAGCTGCGTCTGTGACAATTTTAACGTGATTCATATTATTATCCCATTATGATTCTGCCAAAGCGGCCATTTTAGAGGTAGAGCCAATTGCAAATATTGAAATGTCCTGTACTTTATCTGAGATTTGACTACCGCAATCAAAGCAGATCATGTAGAAAAAAATGTGCCAAAGCAACAGTAGATAACACAGAAAAACAAAATCAAACTTTTTTTTTGTTGCATGAAGTTTTTCTACTGTTGTTTACTAATTTGGGTGCGCTGATTTCAAACCTACCCTCAGATTTTTTGTAGCAGCTCTAGTTAGTGAGATACAGGTACCGTCTTGAATTTACATAAGTAGTCGTTAGTTTCTATCAATAGCGGTGTAACTTAACTAGTTCCTTTATAAATTTCATTATGTCTTCCTCAAGATGGACGTGTTTAAATAATCCTGATTGTTTTTGTGTTATTTGTGGAGAATATATGTTCCAAAAATTTCGTTTAAATGTGTCGGACTTTGTGAAAAAAGCATACTTCGACTACTTTGGGTTTCCGTTGCCGTCAAACGCTAAACCTTGGATGCCAAGTCTGGTATGCAAAAGTTGTGATGAATCTTTGCGACTGTGGGCAAACAAAAAAAGACCCACTTTTAAGTACGAAGCTCCTATGATTTGGCGTGAACCATCCAACCATCATGACGACTGTTATTTCTGTGTAACGAAAATCATAGGAATAAACCACAAAAATTGCTCTAAGTGGATATATCCAAACTTAAAATCTGCCATAAGACCATTCCTGAGTATTAGTGACACATCAACACCACAGCAGCCATGTACATCTTCGGAAAATCCAGACCAGTGCAGCGGACAAACCGAAAACGACGGCAGTGGTGTGGTGGTGGTGGTGATTTTCGATGGCCCACAAATCAGGAAGTTGATAGATGATAAAAATTTCAACAACCACATGTGCATGGGAAGAGTTTGTTTGGGTAGTGAGTTTGAGAATTTTTTGGGCAATAGGAAGTCTGATGGCTACATTCAGCACGTTGAACAGTTGCTGATACACTTCCAGCGGCTTGAATGCAACATGAGTATTAAGCTTCACTACCTTCACAGCCATCTAGACTATTTTCCTGAAAATCTCGGTGACCTGAGCGAGGAACAAGGAGAGCGCTTTCACCAGGATATTCGCACTATGGAAGAGAGGTATCAGGGGTACTGGAATGAACATGTGATGGCTGATTATTCTTGGAGCATTCAAAATAGTACTCATAATACATCTCATTCTAGAAAATCCAAAAAAAGGAAATTTTATTCAGAATAAATATATTTAATAAATTTTTTAAACTTGAACTATGTGCATTTTCAATGAAAAACCCTGTCACTTCGTAACTCCAAAACTAGAGCTGCTACATAAAAACGGCATATATTTTTGAAATCAGCGTGGAAAAATTATTCAGATTCATGTAAAAAATCTCATGCAACAGACGTGCTGTTTTCCAGTGTAATTAATTCTGACTAAGCCGGCAAAGTCCTACAATCAATACTGTTAAGGACATGTTTAACAAGAGGGTCCCGTTACACATGTAACGGAACCGCTTGTTAAATAAGGTTCGATTATCAGGACAAATCTTTGGCAAAATACATAAAAGGCAAGGCATAGTTTAGGTGCCTTTAAATCTGTTCTCCGGTGACTTAGGTTCTTGATGTGTTAGTATGGAGTGAAGTTCTAATTATAATTTACTCTATGAAATATGAGATATTATTATAATTCAATTCTGGTCTTACGACCAGATTTCAACAGAAAATTGCCCATGGTCCTTTTAAAAAAAATAGACTGATTTTATTTTATGTTTGTGTATTTTTAGTACTTAAATTTAAAGCTATATTTTTTCAAATTTGCAACTATTGTTATGGCGGAATGTGCCTGCACTAAAAAATATTTTGTAACATCTTGTATATATTTCGTCTTCATTTTATGCAAATAAATAAACTTACTATCTTATAAACAGCGATCCCAAGGATAATGTAACCCCCCTATATCCAAACTTATAAACATACGTACTTTACCTCTGTATAATGTTATTAGTACAGAGTAAATATTATATTGTTAGTATCGATAACATTGGTAGTTGACTTACCTTTACGGTCTCATTTAATGAAAACCTGAAAAACAACATATTATTTTTAAAATGTAAATATATCATTATTTACAAAGCGGTGGAAACATTAAGAATTTACCTTTATAATTATTTATTTTATCGACTGCACATTATGGATCTAAATTCTTCTACTTACGCTCTTATTGGAGAAACCTCAAGAACATAACATCACGCCTGTAATCCCCAAGGGTTAGGCAGTGGCAGTCTCTAATAGCACCCCAACATTTCGCCAGTTACGTTTAATTCCCATGTAATAGGGGACGAGCCTATTGTTCAACCGGACACAAATAGAGCTGCTACTGAGAAATTCCTGGTAGAAAAACACAACATGACTTTACACGACATGGGAATCGAACCCAAGGCCTCATGCTCAGCAGTCGCGCTTGCTACCACTAGACCAACGACGCCTAAATAATAATTATTTATATAAATTAAAATCTGTTACTCACTTTGAACATACGCAAATGTGGGTGACAGACGCTGTACTGCAAAAGAAGATGTAAATTAGAGTAGTTCAATTTTAATTAACAACACATTTTACAAAAAAGGGTGTTTGGAAGTGGGTTATCACCCACAGGACCTTTGTATTAAGTGGCACGGTAATAGAGACATATAATTTTCTATATTTCGCGAAATTTTACTCCAAGGTGTCAAAACTTTTTGTCTGAGGCTGGAACATAACTTTACAGAACGCAATAATTCAAAAGTCTTTAAATTGAGTTCAGCTATCCATTCCTCAACAAATGTGTCGGTCCTTCTACCAAACAACCTGTATATGCCATGGCGTTCTCATCAAACGGCTTTTCACAAATACTCAAAAACATAATTGCCTTTTTTTTTTTAAAGATTTGTCAGAACGACGCCTTTTCACTTTACTTTCAAATTCAAATGTTTATTGCTCAACACAGTACATAATCATAATTTCCAGATGTCAAGTGATTGCGCAGTCCACTGTGTTGTGCCAATTCAGGCATGCAAAATTTATCATTAAAGTTATACAATTTCATACATTCCAATTAATACCATAAACAGTGTCAAAAAGAAAATAAAATCGAATGAGGTAATACTTTATACAATGTCATACATTCCAGTTAATACCCTATGCAATGTCATAAATTCAAATCAATACGTTATAAAATGTCATAAATTCAAAAATGACGCCTTGTACAATGACATACATTGCGTGAACATGTTGCTTTATTTTAAGTTTGGGTACTCCGTACCTGTATCAGCCAAACTTAAAGTCATCGTAAACATATCAATTAGATTCTAGAATTAGGCACCGCATCGACATCAATCACCGTAAACGGATCGATGACGTCGTGCGTCGACCCATCCACGGTAAGCATCACCGACTCGGTGATGCTTACAACACAATGCAATGCTAATTAGTGTGTGTTGTGTATTGTTCAGTTTCATAAAAATAATTCTGAACGGCTCGTGTCAAGGTGACGCTGGTCCTATGCAGCGTTTATGTGTGATCTTATTCAGTTTTTCACTTACAGTTTATCCAATTCTTCAACTGTGAGGGTATAATTCGCAGTAACGGCATTTACTACCTAAAAAAATCAAAACACCTAAATTATACAAAGCATTCTGCTACTCTTTTATAGTGTAGTCCACTTATGTTTATTTTACCAATCTTCAAGAATAAACGTGCTTGGGCTTAGATATTTTATATGTCTTCTTTTATCTTGCTCAAATTTCGACAGTTGCGTCAGAAACAGGTTTAATACGTGCCCACTATTTTGATACAAAAGTAATTAAAAAAAAAAGACTGAAAAATTTCACATTTGAAATTAAATAAAAGTTAGAAGCAGATGGGACCCTTTTTATTTAATTTAAAATGTTTTTGCTTCTTTTTGCTTTTCAGTTTATGTTACTTTTTATTAGTCATACAAACAAGTATTGTATTATGACTTACAAGACAAAATCTGCTAAAGCTTAATGTTTCCGAGACATAAGTCATCAAAGTTACAATTAATCTTCGCCATCATAGTGGATGATTAAGTTTTAAATTTTCGGAAACGTGACACGCTTTATGAGACTCTCTTGCAAAACTTGTTTGTATTGATACCAGACATTGATAAATACAGGTTTTATGCGTAGCCACTATTTTAAAAATTTAATAAAATGGCGGAAGTTAGGCAGGCCACACAGTGTCCCACTGCTGGGCGAAGGCCTCCCCTTTCTCCTTTCAAACCTCTCTGTCCTGTGCAATATCTGGCCATGTTCAAAAAATATAAAATAAATAAACTACGTGGTAATTAAGATTTATTAATTTAGTCCGCAGAGGTTTTCATTTAATATGATGACGTATTTATTTATTTTATTCAAGATTTCTCAAAACAAAATTGTATTAGTTATATTAATAAACTTAGGCGTTACGGAGGAACATACGTAAATACAAACATACATCTAAAGACTGCTAACATCATAACCCTTCCTTTTTGCTTTGCCGTAGTCGGTTAAAAAGGAGTTTTATCAAAAAATTTACCTATACAAAAAAAGGTCAATCGCTGATCAACTAAAATACAGCTCAAAAAGTCACTTACCAATCCAGTAAATATTAAAAAACTTAACAAATACATCTTCAAGGAATGCTGTGCCACGTTCAAGTCGATGTATTTCAACAAAATGGAATCAAAAGTTCCACCGTATTACAATATATAGCTTGATATTGAATAATGCAGTTAGGCTCTTAACAGTGTGTATTATTAACAAGAAAACCCCGACTTTTCCTGGTTTGATAAAATAACTTATCATAAGCTTTAACTAACCCACGAAATGTCGATAACAATCCGCAAAGTTTATATTTTGGCATGGTGCATTTTTCGGGTTCCGTGTTTCTTCATCCATTTAAACCCGTTTTAATAAACGTCAAGTCAAGGCACTACTTAAGACAATGTAAAGGTGTTTGTTAAATATTTTTGACGAGTCGTTTCTACTACTATTTGTGTAATTGTCAGCAACGATGTAGGGGTCTGCAAGGGCCGATGCCTGCCAGGGCTGCGGGACTGATCGAAAGAAATACCGTGGCCCTGGAACACAAAGGGCAAAGAAGGAACATGAACGGGTTTTAGTCAGTACAAGTCTGACACTCCCTTCCGCTCCGCCCAGAGTGGGGGGGGGGGGTCATTTGATGATATCCCATCAGAAAAAAAAAAAAATGGCTTTGTGTAATCTCTGACAGTACAGGGTAGAAGGGACACCGAACAGTTACCAAGTATGCCAGTACATCATTCTAAACCCCCCTACATAGAAATTCTTCATGAGTATTTTTTTTTAAACAGCAGGGCCACGAGTTCAGTATGATGTACCGTATACGTGGTAACCATTGTGCGTCGGTCTCCTTGTAGACCTTTAATAGAAATCTTTTATAAAGCAAAAAGCGCCCCTAACAATTGCCTAAGCATTATCGGCGAAACGGAATCTTATCTGCACTAAACATATCCGTTGCTTACCCAGATGTCAATACTTTTCTAAAATTTTGCAGTCATGAGTGCCGTCTATCGTCATAAAAGTTATCACGATGGCAAGATTCATTTTTTTTTCACAGTATCGGAATCCGGTAGAATAAATTTTCGATGATAAATTCAGGATTGGAAATTATCCTAATTCAGGTCATCATCTACCCGTATACTAAGTAAACTGGGCCCAAGTATTTGGTTTACAGTTTATATGTGTGGGTGAAGTCATAGTTATGCACACAAACACAAAATAAAACGAGCGAGCTCAGTTTTTATTAGTGTGCGTGTGGCACATCAATTACCATATACCAATATATAGTCATCATTCACTTATGATGCTGAAGGAGATATAATATTTTGCATGATGTTAATATAGCAATCCTGGCACAATGGCTATCGTCTTTGGTCACTGAACGAGAAGTCGTAAGTTCAAATCATGCATGCAATAGTATATTATTTTTCTTTTTGTATTCATTATTTTGTTAAAACATTACTTAAAGTAGAATTTATAACAATTCCAACGTTTGAGATAAACATTGAACTCTCAGGCTATTTGATTTTGACTGTTTAGACAACAACTACCGACAATTTAAAAATATTGTTTTCAAACACCTTCATTTATAAAAAATGAGCATTCTTACTTGTCAATCTACGAGTATTTGCATTACTGAGTTTATTGATTACTACTCTTGAGCATGTGTGTGGTTTTATTTCTGTGGATCCAACCATGCAACATTTATCAATGTTCAAAGAGGTGGAAATCGTTGTTTTGGATGAGCAAAACGTATCTATATTATGTGAAATTGTGAGTGTAAATGTGGTGCTGCCTAACAAACGATGGGACACTTTATATCGTGTCCTGCCTGTTCTGTTGTTTGCTCCTGTGAAATGCATCACAGGACGCTACTGAAAGAGCCAAACTCGTCGCCAAATTTTGGGCTGACTCAATTTGAATTGTTATCGATTAGCGTATCGATGAGATGAAGTGAAATTACAAGGCGCTTAATGATATCGGTGAGTAACAGTTAGATATTACGTTGATATTATACCTACTTCACTTTAACTAACTCCTCTATTCTCTTTATTCCTAGTAAACATTGAAAGGGATGTTTACTAGGAATAAATAATTAATGTAACTTAAGTGCAATACCTACCATAGTTATAATAATATATTATCATAACTGAATTATTATAGTTTCTTTTTTTAAATTTGTAATCGTATGATGATTATGATAAAATTAGCTTGGTCTAAAATTAGCTTGATCTAGCCTTTAGACAGATTAAAGAAAAGCCTTTGAATAACGTAAATAAAAATAGATTATAATGTTTGCTAATGTCAGTGTTTATCTTATATTTATGTATTGTATTATTATAAGTAATATTAATTAGGTATATATAAGTATATTGAATAAACATAGTGTATATATAGTATAAAAATATAGTGTTTATTTATTATAATATTAGCTATTATTATAAGTATTATAAATACTGTTTTTATCCACAGGGGAGAACCGTGCAGTTATGGGTCCGCCGATATGCGTATTTTGGAGACGTAGAACATCTTAGGCCAAAACCAAAGGCAAATTCATCGACTCGACACTACGACATCGTGGCAAGGCACAAGGCTGATCCCTTCTTGTCCACCCGCATAAAAGTGTGCTTACAAACTGTGAGATCTCATGAGCAGAAGGTTACAAGGAGTAATAGAAAACGAAGGATTGCCGACTCATTATTAGTCGAATTTATTTTAATTAGTAGACGAATGTGAATCTTATTTTTATGCAAATAATGTTCATATTTGTTAAGCAAATTAGAACAAATACAAAACTTAGTAATAAGTAGGTTGGTATAAAACGTTTTTTTTTAAAACCACAACTCGTAAATTATTGAAAGTATGGTGAAGTGATGTTATTGTTATGCGATTAGAAGTTGTCATAATTTCTTACTATCTAACACGTTGATTCACTTCACCTCTAATTTTACTTTGATTCAATTTATATACCTACCTACTTTGACAAATTATTTACGTCAGTCCTTACCAATAAAAAACTTTGTATTTGTCAAAAAAACAGGTAAACAACAGTGTATTAAATCATTGTATCGGCCACACAAGTTTTTTTTTCTAACATACAGCCCCCACCAAATTGAACCTTAAAACAACCAATATAAGAAAGGAACATATTGGAAGAAACGAGACGGATAATTTGCTAATGACCCAAGCGATAAGCTAAGCAAACAATAGCAATGTTTATCTAATAAAAAAATCAAATTATTTCATTGGTTATATTTAGTTACTTTTTACTTTTTGCTTGAGTAATTTTATTGGCCACAAAATAAATTTATTAAAAAACAAAGTAAAAAGTAGCAAAAATAATTCCTCAGTTGGGTTCGAACTCGCGTCGTCGAGGTTAGATCACTAGCTAACGCAAGCGCTTACACCAATCGGCTATGGTTACCATGTTAAGTTTGTATAAAATGTTGGGCTTTATTGTAAACTCGTTTATATTATTTTTACTAGATTACCCGACAAGCGTAAAGATAAAAAAAATAAACCCCGTGTAGGGTACAATATGTTTACTCACACAATAATAATGAGCGGCTGTATGAATATTACCGGCTCGTACAGCAAGTCAAGTTAATTTAATTTTGTGTTTGTGTGCATAACTATGACTTCACTCACACATATAAACTGTAAACCAAATACTTTGGCCCAGTGTACATTTAAATGTAATATTATAGTAGGAGGCAGGGTTGTACGGAACTGCCGCACAAGTCGATCTCACACTTGGCGGGTATTTTTACAGACCATATAACGTACCAATTTTCCTTCTTTTATCGGGTAAATTTTGGTAATTTCCGTCAATGTTTTGTTACTCTAATGAGAGGATTGATAAGAAGTTATTCACGTGGCCCCCCAATGTATTATGATAATGGGTGTAAAAGATCCTTTTCGAAGCAGAAAAGCACAGTTATAATTTTACTTTAAATACCTCCATGACCCTGTACTATTCAATGCATCCATCAGCACTATGTTTTGAGTGCGTTACATTGAGCTCTACCGTTAGCAGTGATTTTGCACCCCAAAAGAACATTTCCAACAATAATTTTTGCGTAGAATTACTTAGTTAGATATACAGAATGCTTGGTTGAGGACTTCGTGAAGGGACCGTTTACAGTTACACCTTGTATTTTCTAAGACTTACGTTGTCTTAGTTCATTAACAACTGGACCTGTTTACGAGCTCACCGGCTCCGTATAACTTGAAAAAGTACAGAAAATATCAAAAAAATATCGTAATATGGTATCGATACCCATCACGTCTCGCTTTTGTAAAGTTTTATCAGTGAATTGTTGAGATTTTTTAGAAAACGAATCGATAGAATTTTATAATTCTTTTGTATTTTATTTATTTGAACAAAGTAAATAAACATAAAACAGTTACAATTTTCTATCGAGATTTTTTAGAAAACGAATTTTTCTAAAAAATCTCAACCGTTTATCCAAAGGTACCCTTAGCTAATTGGTATCACTCACTGTACATCAAACTGAGTAACCCTACGCAAAAATTATTGCTGGGAAACGACTTTTTTTTGGGGTGAAAAATCTCGTTTTAAAACTCAATGTAAAGCACTCAAAACTTGGTGCCGATGGATGGTTTGAATGGTAACGGGTATTTAAAAAAAAACTTGTGTTCCCAGGTATGGTCCAGAACAAAAAACTGATCGCAATGACGGGGAGAACAAATACCTTTCGGCTTCGTTAAGGGTCTTTTTTCACCCTTTATACTAGACAGTTCAGTCATCGACCGACACCGTCGCGTGCCATCCACGTAGCGTATGGGCACTGGCAAAATATTCTCGCTGACAATTGTCAATTGTCATTGTTTGTTGTTGTTGTTTATCTCTGGGCCTCAGTTGCCTGAAAATAAATTATTGGTTGATTGATTGCTGACGCTCCGTGCATGGCATGGAACGATGACGGAACGGTCTAGTGGGCATAGTCTCATACTTGCAATACAAAGAATATAGATTTTAAACTATCATGGTCACTAACATTATTATTAAAACTAGAAACGGGATATTTACCATGTTAACATGGTAATTATCCCGCTCATATAATCATAATATCTATATAGCTCAGTTCAACCGCGTATGATGACGCTCTAAGCTCATGTTTCTATCGGTGCCTGACACGTTCATAGCACGGTCATGGTATTGTACAGTGTAGTGGGTAGACTCCATAACAGCACTTTGGCAAACCCTCAGTTAGGATTATTTGATTGTAACGTCAAGACCTTTTTTACAAGTTCCACTATTCTGCCTAGATGGTCTAGTGGTCGCAAGCGTGACTGTTAAGCATGAGATCCTGGGTTCTATTTCCTGTTCGGGCAAAGATGAATTTCTCAGCAGCAGCCTCGGAGTCTGGAGTAGTGCCCGGTTGATGGCAATAGGCTCGCCTCCTGTCACATGGGACATTAACATAACTGGCGAAATGTGGGTATACTACAGGTACTTCTCAGTAGTGTCTATACCTGCAGGAATTACAGGCGCGATGTTGTGTCATGGTGCTCCCACACTGCTGTCGCAGATAATATAATACTGCGTACAGATACCCAATCCCATACAAAGAAATGACAACTCCCTAAAACTGGCTATTGCTCTCGGGCTACTTTTTTTCCTCCATTTTTTCAACAGATAGCAGCACCAACGTCTCACTATTTTCCAGAGGTTTACAACTCCATCTAGGAGTCGGCCTAGTTACTAGGTGGCATCGATACTAAGTGGCATCAATACTACTAGATGGCGCTGATTTTATATAGATTCTGCTGTTAAAAATGTTTACAGACTTTAGTAAACATTTTCCAAACAAACATTTGAGCAATATGATAAGAAAATGTTTTCATGATAGGTAATGTTAGTAAGCATATAAACAAAATTGTTAGTTAACAAATAAAACATTTGTTATCATTTGTTTGTTAACTTTTATCCAGAGGACATCAGAGTGTGCGGAGAGTTCTTTTTTTTTAACAAAAAATAAAAGCTAATCATATTTGAAAACATGTTTTCAAATGTTATTAATGTTTGTAAACATTTTGCATCAGTGTAGGAGCACTATTTTAAACAACATCTCGCAGGTCAATCTAGGAGGTTGCTGTCTTCTTAAACAAGGTATCCGGGTAGCTTTAAAGTAGGGCCATCAGACAGGTCAATAAAATTATAAACCTACACAACCGTGTAGGTCAAATAGGTAGTAGCTCCATGTAAAACACTATTCAGCTGCATCCGGTTAGACCAGAAGCCGACCCCAACATAGTTGGGAAAAGACTGGCAAATGTTATTGATATTATTCATGCAACAAAAGCGTTATTATTTATTAAAGTAAGCAATCCAAACATTTCGAGAATTTCAATTAATAAAGTGGCCATGATGATGTGATATGAAAAAATTCAAATAACTTTTGGAGGGCACTAAGTGTAGATAAATTTTCAGAATACAAAAACCATTAACATAGGTACTCCATGATGTGTGAACCTTTTATTTATTTTGTATTAAAGTAATTAAAAATCAGGTTAAATAAAAAACAGTTGTATATTAAAATTTTTACTTTTCTAACAAATTAGCTAATTACTATTTCACGGATTATTTATTGACTACATTCTAGGAAACATAAATATATTATAAGTTCTTATTTGTGTAACTATACAAAAATGACCCGTGATTACAACTTTAATTTAGTAGATTTAATAAAAATCTGCGTCGAGGTCCAGTTTACAATTGCATGCCTTGTTCCGGTGGAAGAACTGAAAAAAGTTAAAATGCTATTTTAATTTATCCATAAAATATTAATAATTCCAGAATACACTGTCTGCCTGTCAGTCTGTCAGTACGTTAGCTCCTCACGGCTTCACGCTTGCAATTTCTGAAAGAATTTCGATATTTGGGAAACTGGTGGAGCACAAACTGATTAGGATAGGATAATTTTCAACCTAGTAGGGTACTCGTGATATAATTTTCGACCTGCATTCGTACATTTTTACTATCTTGTGCCCGCGGCTTTGCCTGCATGATTGTGGGAAATTATCCCACAGGATTGGGCAACCTGTATATCATACGTCGTAACCCGCCCAGCCCAGTTCATGGTTTATCGCTGCGCCAAATATCATTCAAATCTGTTAACGATATGACAGAGTTAATGTCGGAGAAGTGGAAGACAAATAGGAATGACACCTAAGGACATTATGAAAGGCATAGATATATTATAATATTATTCCCATACGTTTTGCTGTAGTATTATTACTACTAAAAACGTGATAAAATTAAATGAAAGAAAACAGATATAAGACGTACTGTACATTTAAAAAACCACAACACAGAGTTGATTCGTTTTTATGATTTTAGTTCTTACTCAAATAAAACGTCTTTCACCCTTGCAAATGTAGACATGACGTAAACACTAACTACTCTAGACTCCAAAGTATTGCTATCTAGGTTTCCGTTAAACGGTCATGCATCATAATGGTAGAAAGACATGGTTGTGGATTACTTCTTTCACGATCGAAGTACCTGGTTGCCGATGTTTCTTTATCATATGCCATCCCCATCAAGCCACTAAAATTTTGGATTTAATTAGGATTATACCAGCTATGAATCTCGGGCCGACCATCAACAACACCATTTTCCGTAGCAGTTTAGCGGCGGCAGTAGATAAATTATTATATAAAAGTTCTAATGTGTTTAAAAAAAGTGATATAAGTACCGTAAGATCGTTTCCTGTAGCGATCATATGCCAATTTTCCTCCTATGGCAACAAGAATGCCAGCACCGAATGAGCAGAACAGTATTAGGAGCAGAGTTTGCAATGCATATTTTTTGTCTTCCTTCGGAGGAACTCTTATCTGCCTATTGGCTCTGAAAAATATTAACAAAATTATGATTAGTTTGAACAGTAGTCCTAATGACAATGATTACTAGTTCGATGGATGGCTGCTCACTACGTTTTTGATATTAATTGCGGTGTATTGCCACATTTACCAATACTCATAAACGCTGATCTCCACGCAGATTCAGTTTCAAACCATGGAATATAAGGATTTCTAAATAGAGTGCTTGAAACTTGAGCAAAGTATAGCTGTCAAATAAGGAAGTATGCATAATATTGTTGATCGAATCAAACCATCATAGAAATGTAGTGTCCTGTCAACTACAGTTTCACCAATATGCTTGATATATAAACATGTATGTATAAACATTGTCAATGTTCCAGCGCTCATTTTGGAAGTCTCTTTACGTACTTTATTTCGATCGGATCATTTTTTTCAGCTTTTATGTATAAAAAGAAAAGAGAAAAGAATAGAAATTCTAAAAAGAGCGTTTTATGTTACATTCAGCTTCAAAGCTTTCCGTGTCATTTTGGACTACATCGGAAAAGTTTCTAAAAGTAAGTTGATAATAAAAAAGACTATCTTATTGGTCAAGTGATTGTAATAGACTGACAATTGACATGACTTTGACTGCGTTGAGTGCTGGACATCGCGCGTCCGGGAGATACTGCCGCCTTCTCCGAGTGTTCGGTCAACTATCTTCGCTCCGCTTTTAGGTAATTAGCCACCATATAACACTTTTCCCCCATGAGTCATTCTTTCTCCCACAATATTTATTTTTATTTTTATTAAAACTTTGCCCCACACTAGGAAATTCTCCTGTATCGTGGGTGCGTTTACAAACATTTAAACTCACATACACAAACAGCCAGACCCGGAACAACTAAGATTCTACTTAGATTTTTCTAAGATTGGACATAATTTGCACTAAACTTGGAAATCCCTATTTGATTAGCAATAGTTAAGGCATTTCTTAAACGATCACTCAAAAACAATGCACTGCCGCATTTATTACTGGTAAATAAGACTGGGCTCCAGAGATGACATTATCATGTTAACTTACGTTCCATCATCAGTTTTCGGAGTTTTTGCTTTGGCGGGTTTCACGGTTGTTGTAGTCTTCTCACCTGTTGGTGGGACTGATGTCGTAGGTGTGGTAGTGTTGTCACCGATTGTTGCGATTGGTGGCGTGAGTGTGGTAGTGTTGTCACCAATTGTTGCGATTGGTGGCGTGAGTGTGGTAGTGTTGTCACCAATTGTTGCGATTGGTGTCGTTGGTGTGGTAGTGTTGTCACCAATTGTTGCGATTGGTGGCGTGAGTGTGGTAGTGTTGTCACCAATTGTTGCGATTGGTGTCGTGAGTGTGGTAGTGTTGTCACCAATTGTTGCGATTGGTGGCGTGAGTGTGGTAGTGTTGTCACCAATTGTTGCAATTGGTGGCGTGAGTGTGGTAGTGTTGTCACCAATTGTTGCGATTGGTGTCGTTGGTGTGGTAGTGTTGTCACCAATTGTTGCGATTGGTGGCGTGAGTGTGGTAGTGTTGTCACCAATTGTTGCAATTGGTGGCGTGAGTGTGGTAGTGTTGTCACCAATTGTTGCGATTGGTGTCGTTGGTGTGGTAGTGTTGTCACCAATTGTTGCGATTGGTGGCGTGAGTGTGGTAGTGTTGTCACCAATTGTTGCAATTGGTGGCGTGAGTGTGGTAGTGTTGTCACCAATTGTTGCGATTGGTGTCGTTGGTGTGGTAGTGTTGTCACCAATTGTTGCGATTGGTGGCGTGAGTGTGGTAGTGTTGTCACCAATTGTTGCGATTGGTGGCGTGAGTGTGGTAGTGTTGTCACCAATTGTTGCGACAGGAGGCTTAAGCGTAGTCGTGACACCAGTTGCCGGTATTGAAACTTTACCATCGATTAATCTGCAATAAAAGTGACATGTTGAATGGAATTCCATTTTTCTGGTAGTTGAAATTGTATTGTACACGTGATTATATTTTTGCACTTACATTATGATTTTACATAGTGTACCCACTTCGTTTAGCCTGAAACGATTTAAATTTTGTATTAATTTGTTATAATTTGTTGAAAAGTTATTGCAAGGCTGTGTATAGTACACCCACAATTCGCCAGTTATGTTTAAGTCCCATGTAATAGGGGGCGAGCTTATCGCCATCAACCGGGCACAAAACCAGACTCCATGGCTGCTACTGAGAAATTTCTGATGGAAAAAACACATTCCCCAATCTGGGAATCGAACCCAGGACCTCATGCTCAGCAGTTACGCTTGCGATACTAGACCAACGAGGCAGTCTAAAAAGAAAATGACAATAAGATTGAAATTAGAATAAGAAAAGTACAGAGAACGTAGCACGTAGAATAGTGTAGCAGTGTAGTGCAGTTTTGAAAAACCCCAAAACTCAACAAAGCTATGATGATAACGGTGACCAACACAGCAGTCTGGACTGCAGCCCTAGCAATGATGAGAAGAAGCCAACGGGAGTGTTCGAGAGGGAAAACAATCTTCTTATTACATCTGTTTTTTCAGAGCAGTATTACATAATACTGCTCTGAAAAAACAGATGTTAATTCGGAAAATTGTATGTCAAGCTACATAGCTTGACATACAATTTTCCGAATTAAAGAAGGACGGACAATTTCACGAAGCAAAGGACAATAGCAATTTTTATTTGGTGCCACACAGTAGCGAAGCGTTTGTTAATTCGGAATTAGTTGTGAGTGACAAAGAAACTCTTCTAAGCGGTGACATGAACACTGAAATTAAAATATAGTAGGTGAGCAGGTACCGGTTATTGAAAAGATGATTAGTCAAAGAACGAAATGCCTAGTTGAAAACATTCGCGTTCATGTTACGTCTAGCAAAAGACAATTTTATTGTCCCTTTTATTTAAACAATACTATAATAATTAAAAAAGATGTAGGAGATTTTTAAACATTTGTTATGAATTTAGGCTTAAATGGTTTTTCTTTTAAAATTTGTGTAGCTGTCATTATCTTTATTTTCTGATTTTACTGTATACTTTAGTGTGATCAGCAGGACATGCCATTTTAATTATTTTATTTCATATACTACTGTTGACTACAACGACATCCAAACATTTTTTTCTTATGTATCTGTTCTTTAAGCGAACTATACAAAATGAAAAGTATGTATTGAACTATTTCTTAAATCTTACAGCAATAAAAAATCAAAATAGTTCAAACACAAAAAGTAAAAACCGGTTGAGGATAGAACTTGCTAACCAAAATCTTACACCATTAAAGAACTCAAATAAATCAAAAAAAGGAATAACTGGTTGGGGTTCGAACCTGCGAACAGTGGTTTACAGGCGGCTTTGGAACTATTAGGCTATTTGTTTCAATGACGGTTTACTAAAATAAAGGGTGTAAATAGACTCTTAACACATCCGAAAATCACTTATTCTCCCTGTCTTTGCGATAATTTTTTTGTTCTAGACCATACCTGGGAACCTTCTAGTTATGGAGATATTGGGGGTCAAAGTTCCAACTTTTTCACAACTTTTTTTTTAAATACTTGTTTTTAATGTAAGATTTTTACTTTACACACCTCCACGACCCCCGTACTATTCAATCCATCCATCAGCACAATGCTTTGAGTGCTTTCCATTGAGTCCTGTATAAAACGTGATTTTTCACCCCAAAAAAAAGTCGATTCCCAGCAATAATTTTTGCGTAAAGTACTTAGTTTGATGTACAGAATGCTTGGTTGTCGGCTATGTGAAGGGTCTGTTTACACCCTGTAGATAATGACATGCATGCAACAGTTGAAGACATGGACATACTGAGTTTAATTTTTTATGTTTTTTCAGATATTTTAATAGTTATACAATGCAAGGTCTGTAGATAAAGAACAAACATTTTTGGTTACATCAAAAATAATGTAATTTACAGGTACTCACGTTTTTGTCCCCTTGCCAAGAAGGTCGTCCCGAAAAATGCACTGAAAACAAAAATATCTGTTTCTATATCCCTTAACTATTCAACCTTCTTAGATGACGGAATTAAAGACGTTGCTAAATCTCAAAGGCTCTCTCTAGCCGCCTTAAAACGACTTTATTAACGGACATGAACTACTGAATAGAATAGAATAGAATAGAATAGAATAGAATAGAATAGAATAGAATAGCTGAACATACGGTAGACCGCACCTCTGTGGCAGAAGCAGTTGAGCTGGCCTCGCATTCTGTTGAAACTCTGTACTACACTAGGCCTGGTCAATAGGGCTTACACAAGTGGTAATCGCTTACAAAGTGTTTAGTATTTCTATAACGACTACAGGATTGACAATAGAGATAAGCTTTTCGGTAGTCAATTCATTAAATTTTTGACTTTTCCGTCGTCGTTTGATCGTTACCGACGATAGAATGTCACTTTGCCTAGACCCCGAAAAACTGACGTGCAGTTTGCTAGAATTGCGTATATTTTACATCCCGTCTAAGATCGTTCTTCACCCATTTGTTTACCGAATAAAAGGCCGATATTTTGCTTCTAACACAATATTTGTTAGAATTCAAACCTACTTCATTTTGTTTAGGTGACTAAATAAATATAAATTCATAAATTGCGATCAGGACATTAGTATTTATTATTTTATCTCCTTGCTCAACGCGCACACTAATTATAAAAGTTCAAATCGAAAATAATAACGTCATTAACGATCTTGTTTTGTTATCAAAATGAGGAAATTACGATGAATAAACAGTATGTACTATAGTGTTGTGCTCGGCACAAACTAATTGTAACGTACTTAGTGCAATGAATACGTTCATATTCATAACGCTACAATGTTTTACATCTTTCAACATTAAGTTGCGTCTACGCTAGGCGAGCCGAACACGATCGGAGCACGAATTCGCTAAGAGTAGACGGATGTAGAAGCCTCGAGCGAGCACTCCCGGCAAGGGAACCTGTGCTCCGCTTGTGGTCTACTCGTGTTCGGCTTGTCTAAAGTAGACGCAGCTGTACGTTTGTACAGGAGAGATCAGAGCAGAGGCATCGTATCGTATGATAGCACCCTACATATCTACTTAATAATATCATCAATTCATTAAATATTACAACTTAAAGGCAACGTAAAGTCACTGAGTTGAGAAGCTTGAATTTTGCGTTTTTATCTTGAGTTCATTAAACAAGGAGGAAGATACACCGACTCACAAACGGTTATTTCATATTCAGTACATCATTCTGAAACTATGCATAATATAAAAACTTTTCATCAGTGATTAAAAAAAAACTGATGTTTCCTATGAAATTACAATACGTATGGAACACTTGTTTTTTTTTTATTTTTATTTTTTTTATTCCTCCCGTTTTGTCCCACTCCTGAGCAAAGGCCTCCCCCCATTCCTTCCACATTTCACGATGGTGTGCTTCTTCTCGTTTTAAATTACTGATGGAAAATCTAAGACCGGTCGCCTTTTGAAGGTTGATGATTCTCGTGAACAAAAAAAAACGTCCCCTGTTCAGAATGATGTACTGAAAACGTGGTAAACCCGATAACCCGTGCGCGCGTTAGTGCCCCATCCTCCTTGTACACCTACATATAACGAAAGTTAGCACAGACTTTCGCAGATTCAACCCTTAAAGGGGTAAATACGGCGGCTAACTTGTCTTCTCATGATAACATATGAGAGCACTTAAGTCTTCATACGACGCCTAATAATGAAATAACGACCAGGTATTAAAACAGCAAAAAAAAAGTATGTAAGAATTTTAACTTACCACATCGGTTTTGTTTAATGGGTGGCTGAAAAGACAAAACGATTAATGTTTTAAAAAAAATTAAGGCAAATAAAAGATGCTCGCAAGAACTCAAAAAAAATATCGTATGAATAACTGAATACTTTGGTTAGGTACTTACTTAGAACACGCGCAAAGAGATCTAGCTGTACCTTTACTGTAAAAGAAATATTAAAATATATTAGTAAAACATCATCATCGTCTGCCGCGCCTTTAGTAAAACACGAATTACCTATATTTCTAACTGTTATAAACGAAAATAAAAAAAGTAATATGGGACAAAGGATGATTCATCCCGGTTATATTAAAATTAATAAAATGTAACGTTTGCTTTACTTACAGTGTATTCCAATCCTCTTCTTCAATTTTCATATCCTTCGCAATGGTATTTGCTACCTGAAATAAAATAATTTTACAAGTTACTTATGCAAGAGATCTACATTTTCCAATGCAGTTGTCGTCTGTAAAGATCCGACACCCGCATTGGCTTCCGTTCTAACCGAACGCTGCTGAATACCAGTGTTTTACACGGAGCGACTGCCCATCTGACCTCTTCAACCTAGTGACTACGTAACACGATATGCTTTCGTGAGACTGGGCGTCAGACTTTCAGGCTTCTGAATGGGTATTCGACATGATCGCTAAAGATGTACAAATGGCAACGAGGAGCAACGATTTGGTAAGCTTTCCAGGGCACGGAGGTTTCTCGACTTCACGCTAGCTCGGGAGCTTTCTTCTCTCTTCCTATTTAGTAAATGGGACTGGAGTCCCATTTACCATACAATCGAACCTATTGCGTCACTACGTCTATCTTTGGTTACAAGCACTACTGAGTCTAGTAGACTGCAGGTGCAGAATTATGTTTCCTTATAGATATCTCATCTCGTTGTTTTATTCTCCGAAGGCAAAGAAAAACAAATAGTTAAGTAAATAATAATAATCGAATTTGCTGAGTTATGTGTAGGTACCTAGCATGAACTTGATTTTATTAAGTTAAATTCACTGTGTAGGTACCTCTATTTCAAGCTTTTTCCCTAAGCGAATTGAGTCAATATTTGAAACAGGATTTAATTTTAATCGATGACATAATACAGTTAATAATCCGCTTTAAATAAATAGGATTGTATCATTTAAACTCACGCATGTGATCCCCGAAAGGGTTAGGTAGAGGTGTACTTATGTATAGTACACCCATATTTGGCCATTCATGTGTCAGTCCCATGTATAAGGGGCATATTTATAATAACCTGCCCAAATCGTGACTCCTGCAGAATTTCGATTTAATCAACGCAGGCTAGTGCAGTCGACTGCTGGACGCAGGCCTCTTGAGGTGCGCCACAACTAACATCATACTTTGTTGTTTGAATAAGTAAACCACAATCATCACGAAGTAGATAACAAGACTTGTAGAATCTAAACACATCGATAGCCTAACAGACCACGGTATATTGAGTAGGGAGCCTAAGAAATAATCAACATACAACTTTAAGAAAAACCTAAATCTCATCGTTATGGCCTGGAAATATTGATGGAAAAGGGTACTAAAGTACGTAGGTACTCAATCCCATGATACTGTCAGGAGAAGATTAGTGGAGCTCAAACAAAGAAAAGAAGCACACATTCCTAACCGAGAAACATAAAAAAATGGATTGAGCACGTGGAAACAAAGGCTAGACAAAAGTAGCGTAACATCGTCGGCCGAAGCACAAGAAATAATAGTCGTAATATTACTTTTGAACCAAATTCTTTATCTTCTGCTTGATCGTCGGCCATCAACAAACTGGTGATATAGAATAAAAGATCCTGTAACTATACATGTTTGGAGATGCTGCAAGGATGACCAAAATGTATGATTTAAAAACGCATTGTTAACTGCAGCTAAAAGATTGTACTTGAGGCAAAATGATGAAAGGATTCTGAAAGAAGAAAACGACCTTAACCACTGATGGCATCAGTGCACCCGCTTAGAAGGCAGAAACATCATGCGACGCTTACCCGATTTAGCTGGACGAAGTAAAAATACGAGAACCCTGCGGAACTCTAACTTAAAATAAAGCTTATATGGAAATCATTAAACCGAGACCTAAGCGAACAAATTGAGGAAAAAAGCTTCAAAGATGACAGATGGCTTACAGATATTGGAGAAGTCGGGACACCATATTAATAATTTAAGTATGTTTCTTGAACCACCACATAACACGTGCGTAATCCAAAAAGGGTTATAAGGCAGAGGTGAACTTTATAGGTCATCCACATGACTGCCAATTATGTTTAAGTCCCTTGTAATAAGGGGCGTGCCATCAATTAGGTACAAATCCAAATTCCGCCCTGCTACTGAGATATTCCTAGTCCACAATTATTGTCATTTATAAGCTCAAGTCACATTTTAAACAAATTTGGCGGACACGCTCTTATCGAAGATAGTGTAGCTCAGATCTTATGGAAAAGAATTTCACTGAGCTAAGTTTTTCAACCGCGTGACTTTATACTTATACGAATGTGATGGAAGACCAAAGAAAAGACGGATGGACTGAGTGAAACATGATGTGGCTAGAAAGACTTATAAGATGGCTACTAATAGAGAAGTATGGAAGAAGAAGACATGCTGCGGCGACCCCAAATAGTTAGTGATATGGGGAGGAGAATGACGGTGATACATCGTCTGACCCGCACTGCAACACCACTAAGCTTTGGTCACAAAGTTTCGCTGCAATCTGTCTTACTGTTTAGCTACCTCTATACGTAAATGCATCCTAATTCTTGAAACAAATTTCAGAAAAGTTCAGTATCGCCATGACGCATCCTGTTCGTTTTGTGAATAATCCCGCCCACAGTTTACCACATTCTTATCACTAAGGTAGCCACGTTTTGACTGCTAGAATTTATACACAATCATACATGAATGTAACATCACGCATGTTTTCCCTCGAGGGTTAGGCAGAGGTGCCTAACCCTCGAGGGCATCTGTACTTACGTTTGAGTTTCATAAAATAAGGTGAAATTGTAATGTGATTGACAGAGTAGTGTACAAATTCCAACACCAGGCTGTTTGACAAATTCCTCATCAAAAACCCAATAACACTTTATAACAAACACAATATTTAGTACCGTGAATATTATAAATTCAAAAATAATAAAAGTTCACTCACCAAAACGGAAATTAATAATAATGAAAAATAATACATTTTGAAATAATTAACGACCACTTTGGTCGGTGTCGTTACACAAAATGAATGCTGTACTACTCATTTTTTTTTTTAATACACTGTGCTTGAATGTGTGCACATGTACCTATGTATTATGATACTGTGATAACACAAAAAAACCACAAACATGTATAAATAACTGTCAAAACCCACATTTTTCCTGGATTGATACTAATATCTCTGCAATTATGTTGCATGGGTTCCGTAATATGTAGCAGGATATATTTATTTAACTGAAAGCTTTCAAAAGTAACTGAAAGCTTTCAAAAGTAACTGAAAGCTTTCAAAAGTAACTGAAAGCTTTCAAAAGTAACTGAAAGCTTTCAAAAGTAACTGAAAGCTTTCAAAAGTAACTGAAAGCTTTCAAAAGTAACTGAAAGCTTTCAAAAGTAACTGAAAGCTTTCAAAAGTAACTGAAAGCTTTCAAAAGTAACTGAAAGCTTTCAAAAGTAACCTAACCTAACCTGCTGGCACCTTACCTTCATGACCAAGAGTATGGCGCCAGCTGTGTTTAATTGGTGCTTCGGTAAATGCTTCTATTTTTCAGGCACCATAACTTCAGGTGGACCCGTTTTTGAAAAGCGGGTGTTGGAACACCAGATCTACGTGTCTAGCTGGGTTTGTTCAGGAACAAGGTTTAGATCATGATAGTTGTATGGCTTCTAACATCTGGCTATACGTGTGATTAGCCACAGGGCAATTTCTTCAGAACATGGACATAGTTCCCCAGTTCAAACATATTAATCAACCTGAATTGCCCCTCTGCTGGGTAAATTAGGATGACAGCTAATCGCTTATCAATTAAATTTAAAGTTCGTGAACATATTCGCAAGAAGCAGCCAGTTTCGACACAACGATTATGTTTTCCCACAGTTGGTTTTATTTGTTTTAGTATATTCGGGTATGTTTTATTCGTGCACATATTTATTTATAGTATCTATATGTTTTGATGGTATATTTTCAATTTTTACCACGATAGAAAATGCCCATGGTATTAAGCCCATCTCTACTCTCTTTGCTTGGTGTTAAAGAAGTATAAATACAAAGCCTCCCACTATTAATCTTTTCACTTCTTAGTTGCCCGTCGTTTGGCTCCCACAACGTGACAAGAAGGTGCTTGCAAAACATCTCGGCGAGAGTTTAAAAACAAAAACGGCCAAGTGCGTGTCGGACCGCGTACAGTCAAGGGTTCCGTAGTCGAGTTAGCATAAGTATTTACGCATACGCTGCTTATTGATTTCATCAACCACAAGAATAAGTTTGAATTTTATAATATTCCTCTAAAATAAACAAAGTTATTTCTGGTGTTCTAACCAAAAAAATCCCCCCGAAGCACCGTCATCTTTTTAGTTATGGGATCCAACCCCACACTAGGGGTGCATGCAGGTTTCTTTTTTCCATTCCGGTTACATGTATTTGGACAGGAGAGTGCCAATTCTAATTAACAGTGTCAATTTTAATTAATTATTGTTTTTTTTTGTTATTTCACCCCCATTCTTTGCGGTGTACAGAATACTTACATCTTCTCTCCTATTTTCATCGATATAGTGTCAGCAAACACAGAGTGAAACAACTGTGTGCAACCTGGACAGACAGATGGAAGGACAAGGCGAAATTATGACGATTCCGTTTTTTCCCTTTGAAACGACGGAACCCTATATCGTTATGGGCCAAAATAATATTAGACACGCTATTAAATATTAATCCTTATTTGACAAAAACTGGGAAATCTATTGCTAATACAGCAATAGATTTCGTTTTATTTGGCAAAGGGAAAATAAATTAACAAAATCATTAATGTTTGAAATTCAACAGTTAATTAAAACCGTTATTTTTACGATCTACGTAAAATAACGGTTTTAATTAACTGTTAACCCGGATTTTGAAGTAAATAATAGGGATATTTGTTAGTCGTGATTGCGAATAGGATTCGCGAACGTATTTCTCATGTAAGTTATCAGAAGGAAATACTGAATTTGTGCGGATTTTTTCAGTAAGGGGTAAAATGTTGCAAAAAATTTGCATTGGCGGCGCCTTAATGTCGTATTACCATAGCCGCATGGGCGATTTTCGATGTTTGCAGTTATTTAATTTTTCATTACGTGTAGGTGATAAGGTCATCATAATACATATATTTACACATAAGGTTTTTAATAATATTAAATAGTATTTAAGTACTATAGTAGTTTATTTAGATCGAAAATCGATTACTACTCTCGATTGATTATTATTATTAGATCAAAAAATCGATTAAATAATTCAGTTTTAATTTAGACCGTTTTTCTTTTTTTCCTTAATATGTAGTTATTTTTTGTACCTACTCGAATTCCAATTGCATTTCTTTTGAACTGAGCGGTGGGCTGGTAGGTGATACCTTTGAAGACTGTGTAATCAACTTTAATGAAATATAAAAAATCGCTTGTCTGTAAAGTCGGTTTACTGACGATAGTTGAACGTGACAACGTCATAAGAAAATACTGATGGAATGATTGCATTTTTCAAAAAAAAATGTGCGTTTATCAATTGTTTTATGGAACGCCTCAGAGCGAGGTAACGCCTCATACATCATGTTTTTTCGTGCCTGCAGCCGGCTCCATCGAATTATAAGACGTTGTCACGTCAAAAGAAAAAATAAATATAAAATCTTTTCATTTATTGGGATGGAAGATTTTTGCATGAAGCATGGCCTGCCTAACTTGCGCCATTTTATTTTATTTTCAAAATAACGGCCACTAATTGGCCGATTAAAAAAACGGCTGTCTCATCTCATTTAAACAATCAATTTAATATGTCATTTAATTGTTTTATACAATATGTTAAAAAAACCAATCCGATCCAAAAGGGGCGTATAGGTTATACCAATGACATTACCAAATAAAATGAGAATCCTTAAAATATTCATGAAAGTAAACATGCTAATGAATAATTCATTAACATGTTTACTTCACAGACAGCATCATCTTTTTCAATCATAGAATCAAAAGACCTGTATTCAACGAATTGTTCTTTAAATGTCTTTTTAAAAATAAATAACTAAATTTATTTTATTTTGCTATTTAACATAATAACAGGGGAATTGCAAATGTTTTATTTTTTTTAATATTTTTTTTGTTATCTGTTATAATAATAATTTCTATTGTAATTCTTTTAATTTTATAATTTAGTGTAAAATTTCGATACAATGTAAAAAAAATTACATGAAATAAATGAAATGAAATGAATGAAATGCTTTTAACGAAAGGTCATTAATTAAAGCTGCTCTGTCGTTTTTAGGAGTTCAGATAGCACGCTCGCATAGCCATTTAATGGGCTTTTCCGTGATGTAACTGATATCAGGATATATTTTAGCCGTTAAATCTGATGAGGAGGTAAATAATATAGCCAAATTTGAAGTTATTTCATTTTAGAACACAACAGACAACAACACAGGTCCCAAAAATAGGCTGCGCCAGGGTCTTGGGGGCCGGAGTTGCGTTAACTTAAAATTAAAACACATATTTGTTGACGTGATAGTTAACAAGGCAGTTTGGTAAGTAGGTAATTGAGGATTACCTTTTTACAAAATATAAAATGATATTACAATAATAAAAATAAAAAATATTCTAATGTTTAGTAATGTCATGCGTTTGTGTGTGTGCGTGTGGAGATGTGTTGTTATTTGCAGTTATTTTTAACGTTCTATAGTTTAATTTACTAAAAAAAAAACCGTCTGTCTTCATATGACCAGTTTGGTTTACTTAATTAGATTTTTTTTGCACGAAAAGTGGTTCATCGCAGTTTTTGTTGATTCTTTTATAAATATGGGATAATAATTTATATAATAATAATTATAAATATGGATATGCGAGCTGGCTAAGTGGCTATTTGATTCGGGAAGGGGAATGTTGAGGACGCGTTTAGAGACACCGTTTTTTTTATAATCGGATCTATTTTTTAGGGTATTGTGAACATTGCCGCAATCTTAAGACAGCGAACTCCTTATAAACTTAGATCTGTTCTGTAGCGAAAAGGCAATACCTTTATTACGGCTCTTTGCGCGCTTTCTAATTCAATAACAGTGCTTTTCCCAGCTGCACCCCAAACAGACGGAGTTCAATTGATGTTGAATCGAAGGCCTTTGCCAGATCTAAAAAACACTCCCATAGACTGTTCTCCATTTTGGTTGAAAGTAGCCACCAAGTTAGTCAGTAATGTAGCCGCGTCTTCAGTCGACCTTCCTCGCTGTGATATAAAGGTGAGTTTTTCATAAAAGTTCACGAGCCTGTTGTTAACTAATTTGTTAAGTACTTTCGACTAAATAGACATCAGTGCGACTTGTCGATAATTTCAATTCAGTTTCAGTTAAATTCTACCTAAAAGAAACTCGTTGTGATAAACTTTTCAGCAAAATATTCGTATTTATTTATTTAAAGCGTAAACAAAACAATTCAAGGTTTTCCTGGGAATTGAAACAGTTGCTAATTATTTCATCTGTATATTTAGAATCAAATACGGGACTATTTTCCAACAATGGTTGACTGTTCCAGGAAAAAGATACCTCAAGTTTAGCATTGCAACGGACTGATGTAAGCACTATACATAGGTATTACCTCATTAAAATGCTTTAAATATTGCAGTTGCGAACGTGATGCATTAAATATACCTATGTAGATTTAATTTATGCATTACCTTAAAAATATTTAGTACTTGAGTCACGCCATACTTTTAGGCTACGCAGATATGCGAGGATGTTTATAAAACTAACCAATTGTATCGTTTCCTTGCTTGAGCTAAACTTTGTTATTGCAAGCGAGGCGGAAATACACACCCAAGCCGCAGATGAGGTTGTTATGGAGCCGTGAACTACAGTAACAAATGCCCACGTGTATCAAACGACGTTTTTCATTACACTTTCGAAGAAATAAAATAATAGAACGACTAGTATTTTTTTCATGAATTATTAGGAAACTATGATTTAATTTGCTTTTTTTCTTGGCTAGGATGAATGAGAAGCAAAGGTAAAAATAGAAAATTCAAATATTTTGGAATTTAGAACACAAATAAATACCAATTTCTTCATTAAAGTAAATATTTTTTAAATAATCATGATTATTCATGATATTCTAAAAATTTATAAACACAATTTAAATATTCAAAAAATATATAAGTAAACAATAAATATCAATATATATATATTGATATATATATATATACTCATTATGCCGAGATTTAAAAAAAAACTGGTTCTTATCGCAATACGATTAGGCTCAACATGCAATGTATTTCACACGGGTGAATTTTTAATATTTTTCTGCACATGGGCGGAAATAAAAAAATCCACAGATAACTAAACTTATACCAAGTCCAAATAGGTTCAATGACTATAATCGGCGAAGGTGGGTGATTGTTTTTTTTTAAATCTCATTCTTTTTAAATACTTTTGTTGTTCCAACAATTAAATAAATAAATATTTACAACTTTCTATTACTTATTTACATTACATACAGACTACAAATAGAACTAAACTAATGATAAAATACGGCTAAAAGTAAGAAAATATTAACAACTAAAAAACGACGACAATAGGACACTAACACCCATATTCCAGAACGCCGACTTAGTCCATTTTTGAACTTAAGTCGACATTTGTTGTCATGGCAACAGGTGAGGAACGCCCACCACGGTATCAGCAACACCCACTCAATGATGTTCAAAAGGTGAGGACAGACTAGCTAGAGCTTGCATTTGCAACAAGACATCGAGCCGCTTGACACTTTGTTAAAACTTGATTTGCTAAGAAACAAGCTATTTGTGTAACATTTCATCGAGCAAAAACACGAGCGCGGGCAAATCGTGCAACATGGAAAGAGGTGCGTGGACTTAGGGGTCGTGCTGGTCGTTACTTCTCCTAATTCGCTCAGTGTTTTTTGTTTTAATATTAAATTAAATTGCAGCACACGCGACTTGCAAATCCAACATATCAACGAAGAGTACCTAAATGCCACACAGTAAGAACAGTCACTAAAGAACCCCACCGGCTTACTCCTTTTACTTCGTTCACGTTCATACATCTGGTCATACACGCACGCAGGTCGCGAGCACTGCCACCTGACCTTTTTTAAGAACAATACCAATAATTTTTGTCCTTCTAAGGTGTTCTCTTTCGGGTTTTGTTAGTCGCCTTTTACTCGTCCTCTCAACAAGACCATCATCCAAACATATTCTTTTAATTTTTGTCTCTACATCTCCTTTTCAACCGCAACCTTGCAGTATTATAATATCATTCCTCAATTTACCAACCAATGTTACAATACGTTTAATTGCTCAGATGAGTACTCACCTTAATCTACCTCCAAAACATGCTGTCCATTTCAAACCCAAAATAAGTATGTTGCATGAAGGTTGCAAGCTGCTTTGTATGCTAAAAATGTTATATTAAAATACGTCCCAATGCTAGAGATGTCTTAAATTGATGTTCTACCGAATGCTCTTGGTTGACATCATTTGTCAAAGAACTTAAACGGAATTAATTGAAAATAAATATTTATTTTTTCGTGGTTCATTTATAAGATTTTCACTTAAAATAATGGCATCAAGAATTTTCTTTTCGGATGGTGAAAAGTCAGGACAGGAACTTGTCTGCAAGTACAAGCTTCTTCAAAATACGACGTTGCCGGGCAGCTCATGAGCGACAAAATGTGCTGTGGGCTCGCCTAACCCATGAGTATAACTCAGTATTTAACTCGCGCGTAAGTACCAAATAACATGTATGCTGTTTAATTAATACCTGGTCTATGTTTGATGATCGTAATGAACGGCAATCTTTTCTTTTTATAGAGAACCGAATCTCAGTTAAAAAGGTGCTGGTCCAATATTAAGGCGTAATTTAGAAAAAAAAGAAAGAATGAGGACTGGGGGTGGCCCCTATCCTGGCCCCGCGTCCTCAGATCTCGAAGGAGTGAAAGATGCGCTGCCGGCCTCCACCGATTTGAAATTGAGGTTCGCAATGGACTGTGACACTATGCCAAGTGAAACTCCTGCTGACGGTACACCTATAGTCTAGTAATTTTATTGATTCTATTCTTTGTGTTAACGAATATATGATTAGATTATTAAAAATATTTACTTTCTTTTTTCAGTTCTGGAATTTCGTCCGGTAGACGAGGTACCGGTACCGGTGGCTCAAAAGCCACCTGAAAATAACTCGACTGACTTGGCGTCAGCAAACTCGCAGTTTATTGGTAGGGTTGATCAAATGATTTTCAGTTCATCTCTACACGTTACAGTACATCAGAAAGTTAAATTATCTGTGTATGGCACCAATACTCTATTTGTATTCATTCGAAGCATTTTATTTTTTATATTCTCATTAGTGTTTTTTGAAGGTGCTTGTGGTTAGCAAATTAATACTAATATATGTTCGCGCCCAAGTTATAATAAAGGAGGTACGGGCGAAAAATTTAAAACGGAATGAGGAACGAGAGGAGGAGTTACATCTGCTGAAAATGGAGAAGCAGAAGTGGTGGTGAAGGCAGCAGAAGAAGCGTACCAAAAGGCAAAACTCGAACGTTTGAGTGCCGCCCAGCTACTTCGATTCAGTGATGTTACAAGGGACGAGGCCGAAAAAATAAATTAAATTATTATTGTACAAGCCAACTGGTTTTTATTTTATTTAAAAGTAGTATCACGTATAAAAATATCTAAATTACACATTTATAGACATAGAAAAACAAAGGAAATTTTTCATTTTCATTCACGTAGAACTACGTAAGACTGGATCCAATCTCTAGGTTAGTAAAACCCAACAACACTGCATGCATGGGGATCGAACCCATAACCTCACACCGTGCAATTGCGCTTATGACTATTTGACCAACGAGAGAACAAAAATACAAATATGATCATCACACAATTATAAACATACTAGCTGTTGCCCGCGACCTTCGTCCGCGATTTTTATATTTAAAAAAAAACCCGTTTTCAACAACACCATTTTTTATGCTCCGCTCCTATTCCTCAACAAAAGGGTTATCCAACACTAAAAGATTTTTTCAATTGGAACCAGCAATTCCTGAGATTAGAAGGTTCCGGTCGTCCAGAGTTGAGGGAAGAATTCAGTTGGACGATGGACCGAGTAGCCTTGAATTTCTTTGGATTCGTTATCGCTTATTCTCTCATCATTACTCTGCAGAATGAGTTTGTGCGGATGACATGGTTGTGGTCACCCAACATAATGGTGGGTTTCATATCGGCCCTTCTCTTCCTCCGTTTAGCAGTAGCAAGCCGCCTGCTACTCATGTTTAGCTTACACCTGTCCTTTCCCGTATCATATGAAAACAAACCTAAAATAAGCCGGCTAAACCACTAAACGCAACGGCGAATAAGAATTCGATTTGATTGTTTTATTATTGCAATATAACAGAAACTGGCCACAACAGCGGCTGACGAGCGCTACATCCAAGTTGGTTGCATCAAATTTGTATTTTTTTCTTTCTCCTTCTATTTACAATCTATATACTACTGCGATAGTACCGCAAAGGCAATGGGATTACCCGTATTACTACAGGTAGAAAGATTGGTAGTAACACGGGTAAGTCACCCTACTATCGCTTTATTGGCAACTATTTTATGCCTTCGGCTTCGCCCGCGTGGAGTTCGGGCATTGCCCACGGGATCTTACTTCTGGGATAATAAGTTATCTATGTGCTATACCAGACTATAATATATCTCTGCACCAAGTTTCATCCAGATCTGTTCAGCCGTTCTGGCGATTGAGTAACAAACATCTATTCATCCAAACTTTCGCATTTATAATAGTTATGTAAGATTTATGTGTAAGCTTTTACTATTATAGTTGAATAGGTAATAAATAATAGTTAGTGTAAGTATTTCATTTTATTTGAGCAATACAGACACACTCGCGTTTTTCTTACATGTACTTACTTATAACTTGTTCATTTTCATATCAATTACATTACATTTATGTGAAATATTGATAACTTGGTTCGAGATTGGACACCGGTGGCGACAATCAAATGATTCATTAGGAATCTATATAGACATAATACTTTTACATAATATTTAATATCAGTGTCGCGTATCACGAGTCAATATGGTGACAGTTGGGGGAGGCCTATGTCCAGCAGTGGACGTCTTTCGGCTGAAATGATGATGATGATGATGTTGTATCACGAGCCAACGCGAAAATCGGGTTTTCACATATATTTACAGACACGACTACCTCAGAAATATTCTACCTACTTACTAATAGGTAAATGCGCCCTGCACGCCCTGCGTAACACTGCGCGCCATGGCCCGTCTACGTGAGTTTCGAAGGCCTATTTGACTCTTGATGATGTTTTTAAGTATAGATAGATGATGAGAGCGACTTTGTGGTATCGTAGGTATAAACAAAACAACACGAGTATGGGCAAGCTCGCTCATAAGCACCATTCGCACCATTTTGTCTGAGATTCAAAATGGTTCGTTAGTTTTCTCATGCTTTAGAAATATCACGTGAATTAAGCTTGTATTCATCTTTTATGTGTACGGTACTCCATATTACGACTATTTGTCACTAATATAATTATTTACGCGATCTTGATTGCTAATTCATACAATCCCACGATAATGAACACCTACCGATACCAATACCTACCGATTTGAAAAAGAAACCGTGCTTTATATATATTTACCACGGATATTTGCAAGTGCTCGCAATATTAATAATCATTGATTAATAATCCCGACTACATACTAGCTGGCTTGGAAATTAAAGGCGACGGAAAATAGTTTTTATCAACAAGGGCCGTCCACGGGCTGTAGGTCAAAATTTCCAGAACGAAAACGTTGGAACCAAAAACGAACCGCGTTTTCTTTTACAGTAGCTTCCCTATTTTATTTTATATCAGCCCTCTATGTCCTACTGCTGGGCAAAGACCTCTCGCTTGGCTTTCCAATTTTTGTACGGTTTCCTTCTAAAATCGAAAGTGTCTTTGGAACTGTATATTGATGTCACATTCTAACGGGTTGTCGGCATCGGGTCGCGATAAATAATTGTATGGCATATCGTATCCTACATAACCGACATACTCCTCAAAATTCATCTTGCTTTGGCTATAACAAGAAAACAATTTTACACACGTCGATTCACTTGGATTTCAGTAGGTATATATGTCACCCACAAGGTAGGTTTCAAGGATCTTCTGGCGCGGGCAAACATCGGAACTAACGCAGCTATCTCTTTCTTTTCTCAATATTTTTTACAAAACAATTAACAAAAGGTTTACCAACAGCGCCCCCCTGTCAGCTTCATTCGAGCGCCAAAAGATTCTTGTACTACAAAACCCTTGAAAAGTGGGCGTTTATGTCAAATTATAAACAAACTGTAGCTGTCAATATGACTTATGGGGTGAAAAGTAGGCGTGTCTAGTCCGACTTAAGTTCAATCCACGACTTAAACTACGGGTGTCACACCCATATTCCAGAACGCCGACTTAGTCCATTTTTGAACTTAAGTCGACATTTGTTGTCATGGCAACAGGTGAGGAACGCCCACCACGGTATCAGCAACACCCACTCAATGATGTTCAAAAGGTGAGGACAGACTAGCTAGAGCTTGCATTTGCAACAAAACATCGAGCCGCTTGACACTTTGTTAAAACTTGATTTTGCTAAGAAACAAGCAACTTGTGTAACATTTCATCGAGCAAAAACACGAGCGCGGGCAAATCGTGCAACATGGAAAGAGGTGCGTGGACTTTGCTGGTCGTTACTTCTCCTAATTCGCTCAGTGTTTTTTTTTAAATATTAAATTAAATTGCAGCACACGCGACTTGCAAATCCAACATATCAACGAAGAGTACCTAAATGCCACACAGTAAGAACAGTCACTAAAGAACCCCACCGGCTTACTCCTTTTGCTTCGATCACGTTCATACATCTGGTCATACACGCACGCAGGTCGCGAGCACTGCCACCTGACCTTTTTTAAGAACAATACCAATAATTTTTGTCCTTCTAAGGTGTTCTCTTTCGGGTTTTGTTAGTCGCCTTTTACTCGTCCTCTCAACAAGACCATCATCCAAACAAATTCTTTTAATTTTTTGTCTCTACATCTCCTTTTCAACCGCAACCTTGCAGTATTATATCATTCCTCAATTTATCAACCAATGTTACAATACGTTTAATTGCTCGGATGAGTACTCACCTTAATCTACCTCCAAAACATGCTGTCCATTTCAAAACCAAAATAAGTACGTTGCATGAAGGTTGCAAGCTGCTTTGTATGCTAAAAATGTTATATTAAAATACGTCCCAATGCTAGAGATGTCTTCAATTGATGTTCTACCGAATGCTCTTGGTTGACATCATTTGTCAAAGAACTTAAACGGAATTACTTGAAAATAAATATTTATTTTTTCATGGTTCATTTATAAGATTTTCACTTAAAATAATGGCATCAAGAATTTTCTTTTCGGATGGTGAAAAGTCAGGACAGGAACTTGTCTGCAAGTACAAGCTTCTTCAAAATACGACGTTGCCGGGCAGCTCATGAGCGACAAAATGTGCTGTGGGCTCGCCTAACCCAAGAGTATAACTCAGTATTTAACTCGCGCGTAAGTACCAAATAACATGTATGCTGTTTAATTAATACCTGGTCTATGTTTGATGATCGTAATGAACGGCAATCTTTTCTTTTTATAGAGAACCGAATCTCAGTTAAACAGGTGCTGGTCCAATATTAAGGCCACCCTTAATTTAGAAAAAAAAGAAAGAATGAGGACTGGGGGTGGCCCCTATCCTGGCCCCGCGTCCTCAGATCTCGAAGGAGTGAAAGATGAGCTGCCGGCCTCCACCGATTTGAAATTGAGGTTCGCAATGGACTGTGACACTATGCCAAGTGAAACTCCTGCTGACGATACACCTATAGTCTAGTAATTTTATTGATTCTATTCTTTGTGTTAACGAATATATGATTAGATTATTAAAAATATTTACTTTCTTTTTTCAGTTCTGGAATTTCGTCCGGTAGACGAGGTACCGGTACCGGTGGCTCAAGGGCCACCTGAAAATAACTCGACTGACTTGGCGTCAGCAAACTCGCAGTTTATTGGTAGGGTTGATCAAATGATTTTCAGTTCATCTCTACACGTTACCGTACATCAGAAAGTTAAATTATCTGTGTATGGCACCAATACAGAATTTGAAATAACATCAATCTATTTGTATTCATTCGAAGCATTTTATTTTTTATATTCTCATTAGTGTTTTTTGAAGGTGCTTGTGGTTAGCAAATTAATACTAATATATGTTCGCGCCCAAGTTATAATAAAGGAGGTACGGGCGAAAAATTTTAAACGGAATGAGGAACGAGAGGAGGAGTAACATCTGCTGAAAATGGAGAAGCAGAAGTGGTGGTGAAGGCAGCAGAAGAAGCGTACCAAAAGGCAAAACTCGAATGTTTGAGTGCCGCCCAGCTACTTCGATTCAGTGATGTTACAAGGGACGAGGCCGAAAAAATAAATTAAATTATTATTGTACAAGCCAACTGGTTTTTATTTTATTTAAAAGTAGTATCACGTATAAAAAATATCTAAATTACACATATAAAGACATAGAAAAACAAAGGAAATTTTTCATTTTCATTCACGTAGGACTACGTAAGACTGGATCCAATCTCTAGGTTAGTAAAACCCAACAACACTGCATGCATGGGGATCGAACCCATAACCTCACACCGTGCAATTGCGCTTATGACTATTTGACCAACGAGAGAACAAAAATACAAATATGATCATCACACAATTATAAACATACTAGCTGTTGCCCGCGACCTTCGTCCGCGATTTTTATATTTAAAAAAAACCCGTTTTCGCAACATTTTTTAATGCTCCGCTCCTATTCCTCAACAAAAGGGTTATCCAACACTAAAAGATTTTTTCAATTGGAACCAGCAATTCCTGAGATTAGAAGGTTCCGGTCGTCCAGAGTTGAGGGAAGAATTCAGTTGGACGATGGACCGAGTAGCCTTGAATTTCTTTGGATTCGTTATCGCTTATTTTCTCATCATTACTCTGCAGAATGAGTTTGTACGCATGACATGGTTGTGGTCACCCAACATAATGGTGGGTTTCATATCGGCCCTTCTCTTCCTCCGTTTAGCAGTAGCAAGCCGCCTGCTACTCATGTTTAGCTTACACCTGTCCTTTCCCGTATCATATGAAAACAAACCTAAGATAAGCCGGCTAAACCACTAAACGCAACGGCGAATAAGAATTCGATTTGATTGTTTTATTATTGCAATATAACAGAAACTGGCCACAACAGCGGCTGACGAGCGCTACATCCAAGTTGGTTGCATCAAATTTGTATTTTTTTCTTTTTCCTTCTATTTACAATCTATATACTACTGCGATAGTACCGCAAAGGCAATGGGATTACCCGTATTACTACAGGTAGAAAGATCTATGTGCTATACCAGACTATAATATATCTCTGTACCAAGTTTCATCCAGATCTGTTCAGCCGTTCTGGCGATTGAGTAACAAACATCTATTCATTCAAACTTTCGCATTTATAATAGTTATGTAAGATTTATGTGTAAGCTTTTACTTTTAAAGTTGAATAGGTAATAAATAATAGTTAGTGTAAGTATTTCATTTTATTTGAGCAATACAGACACACTCGCGTTTTTCTTACATGTACTTACTTATAACTTGTTCATTTTCATATCAATTACATTACATTTATGTGAAATATTGATAACTTGGTTCGAGATTGGACACCGGTGGCGACAATCAAATGATTCATTAGGAATCTATATAGACATAATACTTTTACATAATATTTAATATCAGTGTCGCGTATCACGAGTCAATATGGCGACAGTTGGGGGAGGCCTATGTCCAGCAGTGGACGTCTTTCGGCTGAAATGATGATGATGATGATGTTGTATCACGAGCCAACGCGAAAATCGGGTTTTCACATATATTTACAGACACGACTACCTCAGAAATATTCTACCTACTTACTAATAGGTAAATGCGCCCTGCACGCCCTCCGTAAAACTGCGCGCCATGGCCCGTCTACGTGAGTTTCGAAGGCCTATTTGACTCTTGATGATGTTTTTAAGTATAGATAGATGATGAGAGCGACTTTGTGGTATCGTAGGTATAAACAAAACAACACGAGTATGGGCAAGCTCGCTCATAAGCACCATTCGCACCATTTTGTCTGAGATTCAAAATGGTTCGTTAGTTTTCTCATGCTTTAGAAATATCACGTGAATTAAGCTTGTATTCATCTTTTATGTGTACGGTACTCCATATTACGACTATTTGTCACTAATATAATTATTTACGCGATCTTGATTGCTAATTCATACAATCCCACGATAATGAACACCTACCGATACCAATACCTACCGATTTGAAAAAGAAACCGTGCTTTATATATATTTACCACGGATATTTGCAAGTGCTCGCAATATTAATAATCATTGATTAATAATCCCGACTACATACTAGCTGGCTTGGAAATTAAAGGCGACGGAAAATAGTTTTTATCAACAAGGGCCGTCCACGGGCTGTAGGTCAAAATTTCCAGAACGAAAACGTTGGAACCTAAAACGAAACGCGTTTTCTTTTACAGTAGCTTCCCTATTTTATTTTATATCAGCCCTCTATGTCCTACTGCTGGGCAAAGACCTCTCGCATGGCTTTCCAATTTTTGTACGGTTTCCTTCTAAAATCGAAAGTGTCTTTGGAACTGTATATTGATGTCACATTCTAACGGGTTGTCGGCATCGGGTCGCGATAAATAATTGTATGGCATATCGTATCCTACATAACCGACATACTCCTCAAAATTCATCTTGCTTTGGCTATAACAAGAAAACAATTTTACACACGTCGATTCACTTGGATTTCAGTAGGTACATATGTCACCCACAAGGTAGGTTTCAAGGATCTGATGGCGCGGGCAAACATCGGAACTAACGCAGCTATCTCTTTCTTTTCTCAATACTTTTTACAAAACAATTAACAAAAGGTTTACCAACAGCGCCCCCCTGTCAGCTTCATTCGAGCGCCAAAACATTCTTGTACTACAAAACCCTTGAAAAGTGGGCGTTTATGTCAAATTATAAACAAACTGTAGCTGTCAATATGACTTATGGGGTGAAAAGTAGGCGTGTCTAGTCCGACTTAAGTTCAATCCACGACTTAAACTACGGGTGTAGGCGTCAAAGTACTCCTCCGCATCGCTGTCATCTGGAAACGTGCACAGAAGACTGGCAGCATTACCACGCTGAATGGCAATGCTAATTCTTTGGCCAAAGAAAGAGCTAGCCCTCTGGTCACGCGAAGTGTCGACCAGTCAGAGATTTCCTTAAAAAGGAGACGCGCACTCGGGCCCCATGACCCGAGCGTTTCAACCCCAAACGGTTCAAAACTGTTATTACCAATAAGGTTACAGTATTTGCGCCGGTTGAGGATCTCAGCAGCCGCAGCAGCAGCGCCTGTACAGCCCGCCGTGCTTGCAAGGTGAGACGGCGCAAGGGTGTCGACACACTATTGTTTAATGCTATAACTTTACTTTGAATACCTCCATGACCCCTGCACTATTCAATGCATCTATTAGCACAATGTTTTGAGTGCGTTTACCGTAAAGTGTGATTTCCCACCCCAAAAAAAGTCGACGTCGTTTCCCAGAAATAATTTTTGCATAGAGTTACTTAGCTTGATATACAGAATGCTTGGTTGTCGGCTTCGTGAAGGGTGCGTTTCAGGGCCATCTTTTCCACTGGCGTCATTGCCAACAAACTGGACAGTTCAATTGTGGTTGTGAAGAAGTATCTCTACCTGGGGAAAGTCATCCAGTTTGTAGACACAACTACCAGCAAGAAAACAGCAGAAGGATACAGTTAAGTTGGGCAGAGATTTACAAAAATACTATTTGAATTTATGAAATGGTTTTATTTTTAGTCTCTGCTTTTTTTCACCAATACATGCTTTTAAGAAACTTTAATAGAAGAGGTAAAATGCCTATTTAATACAAAATTATTTTTTCAAAAATTATAAAAAACTAAGTTAACCCATTAAAAACTAAATATTGCCCCCTTTTTCTTTGGCTTGCATGAACAGTTGCTTGGTCGCGTGCAGAACCCATTATTGCAAATTACGGAGCACGTCAGGTCATAGCCTTTGCTGCAGATGCACTGGTTGGGTGTTGCGCAGTACCCGTTGACGCAGAGCGGGGAACAAGTTGGTGTGTGGAGCCTTTCCGTCAGGGTGTAATCAATGGCAGATTGGCATGTCTCAGGCGCAACACAGTCTCCGTTACTGCAAATACTACACTTTGGTTTGCAGGTTGAATTTATACGTTCATATCCTTTAAAGCAGGAGCAGTTGTTAGGCGCGACACACTGTCCAAACTCGCAACCAACACAAGTGGGCTTACACACCGAATTAATTTCTGTTTTTTCAAATCCTATGTAGCATTCGCACTGGTTAGGAGCTGAACAGAATCCATGAACACACTCGGGCTCGCAAATTGAGATACAATAAAATGCAGCCTTGGACAGTTCATAGCCGTCATTGCATTTGCATTTGTTAGGCTCGGTACATTGGCCGTGCTCACAGAATGGACTGCAAATCGGTGCGCAAGTGTTGTTTATTCGCATGTAGCCTTTGTGGCACCTGCAGTCATTAGGTGCAACGCAGTTCCCGTGCTCGCAGCTGTCGCATGTGGATGGGACACAGGTGTGGTTGAAGAGGGTAAGCGGGGGCGTACACGTGCACGTGTCAACGTCAGTGCATGTGCCGTACATACACCTCGGGTTGCATATCGGCAGGCACTTGTCCAAGTCAACGTTGTAGCCGTAATTTTTGCAGCAAACAGGTATCATCTGTAATTAGATTATGAAATTTTGTTCAGTAACTTATTTTTGAGTTCTTTTCAGAAATACCACTTGCTAAGTACCTTGGACTCTCGAAATGTATAGAAAAACGACAAATTATTACTACTACTTAAAAAACTGCGATCAGTGAACGACGGCAAACAGGAGATACGTACCTTTAGAGGTGTTTCTTTGTCATCAAAACTGAAAAGACTTGCGCTGCAAACACCTCTGTCGTGAAATTCCAAAGAAACACAGACCTCGCTGAACTGAACTATAAATATTGCTAATTGAACAACACTTGTTCCTCTTAGTGACAACATGCTGTCCACAATTGATTGTGCTCTGGTAAATACAAACTAGTAACTGAGCCTTCGTTTTTCTTGTTAAATTACTGCTACAGAAAATAATCACATCCTGAAAGATAAGGAATCATTACTAAGTAATACTTCTATTATTATGCGACCGTTAATTATTTCAGAACCCGTAGTTTCCTATTTTCGAAGATTAAGAGAACATTATTTATCCTCAATTTTCGCATCCTTATGGCAAAACGAATGGTTGTAACGAATGTTGTTTTTTGTTGAAAAGGGGTCTATCAGGCTCTTACTGATTAACACCCTCAGTGTTCTTTAACTACATTTGGCCGCTGGTGGGGCTACAGCTCTTGCGCAGTTCGTCACGATCCCCCTTCCAATGTTGGCCCCGTCTCCGCCAAGTCACGTAACTTACATGTGTTAGAGACAGAGGTCTACAGGGTGTGGCGTAAGTAGTGGTCCACCGTTCAGGATTCGATGAACCAGATAATTAACTATAACAATTTAAAATTTTAACCATTTTTACCCAAGGGTTACGAAAATATTTCCTTTCTGTCTTTTATTACAAATTTGTTTGTAGTTTCAACAAAAACCATTATTTTTTCATTTTGATTTCTGCTAATTACTGCTGAATACTAGAGCTATCATGATAAATTATGATTTTTTATGTAAATTCAGCTCTTTTGAAGAAAAAGTTGGTTCTTCTCTAATTTTAACCCTAATTTTTAAAACACCTTCAAGTTCAATAGCGATTTTAAATTTATTTTTTCCTTGGGTAAAAATGGTTAAAATTTTTAATTGTTATAGTTAATTATCTGGTTCATCGAATCCTGAACGGTGGACCACTACTTACGCCACACCCTGTATATTACACCCGCATTTCTACAGTAGTATGTTCTTTCTTTTTTGTCGTGTGGTGCCTAACCTGGCGTTAGAGTTATATGCCGCCCAAGGGCCTCTGACTTGGCTTTCCATGACGTCGAGAAATATCTCTCAGACACGCTGGTTTCCTCACGATGTTTCCCTCACCGAAGCAAGAGATAATTATACAATAAGCACATCAAGCTGAAAAATCAGAAGTGCGTGAGTTGGGTCTATGACTAGGCAGTCCGACGGTCGCATTACTAGGCACTATCACTGCTTATGAGTACCAGTAACAGCAATAAGTAATAGCGGGTGATTCTATTGCCACCAACCTAGCACAATGCCAGACATCGTTCTGAAACTTAGAAATTTCATTATTTCACTGCCCGATCTCGGAATGGAATCCAAGACATACAAGCTCAGTAATAGCGCTTACGACCACTAGACAAACCAACCATCTGTGATTGTTTCAAAGACATGTACAGTATCATCAACATGCCTTTCATCCCAATTTATTTGGAGTCGGCGCAGCAGGTGTTCTTCGTCCAAAGTTCTATAGGTATTACTTGTCATCCCATCAGACACCTCCTTTCTGGCCATATCATTTTTCACACAGTCCAACCATCGTTTCTTTGGTCTTCCTCTACTCTTATACCCATCCACATTCATACTCAAAACTTAGTATGTACACGTACAGTATTTAAGTATAGTATTGTTTAACTCCATAGTAACAAAGTAAACTGTAACCTAATTAAAAAGTTGTTATTGTTACCTGTTATGTAGTGGATAAAGACAGTAATGAGCTTATTATTTTAAATAATCAGTATTTTAATCTTATTTCCTTCCTGATCCCACCATACGGCAATAGAGTTTTTTTTCTTGTTGCTGGGTGTAATGTTAGTTCGTGATGGTTGAATGGATTAGCGTGATGGAAATTAACAACAAAATACAATTGTTTGTTGTATTGGCCAACATTTTGGTGTATCCGGCCGAGGTCGAACTCGACCTGCTGCGTTAGTGTTAGCGTTATGTCCGCATGGATTGAGAAGACAGTCTAGATTTTGGAAGGAAGCTCATACCCATATTAAGTAGCAAAAAAGCTGATATTGTAAGAATAATTTTGGAATTTGTAGTTACATATTTCAAAAGTTAGATCAATGTTAAAGTGACTCCTTAATCTACACATCTGAATTGAGGCGCCGCCTGGAACTCGGCAAGTAGTTAGAAAGTCAGTATTGAATGCCGAATTAAATGGGTTTATTTACCAAATTTACTTATTTCTACTAGTTGATTCCTGCACTACAAATTAGAACACACCTACTACAAGATGATCATTAAGTCAAATATATTATTTGACCGATCACTTTCCTATTTCCAATTCACACTCTTATCCACATATATTCATAGATTGAGGAGCCATACTTAAAGTATTATAATTTCTTGAATTCCATCAGTACTGACCTAGATTTTTTGTAGATATCATAATTATATACTACTAATTGATCCTACATTATTTTCAAACATATTTATTTATTACTTTCCGAGTTCCAGGTGGATCCTGAATTCAGATGTTTAGGTTGAGGAGTCACTTTTACATTGATTTTTTCGAAGATGGAGGATTAAGATATATTTACTACAACGCCATCTTTGAATATATGGTTGAACTTTTTTTTCCTACCGCAGTATTATATTATCTGTGCTACTGTGATATCTGTGTGAACAAAGGACACGCTGGTGTCGAGGAAGTGTCGGCGAAGCAGTACCTTCGGTACAGCCACGGTTAATAAAGCAGGTGGACAGGCGTAGTGGTGGGTGTCAGCGGTGCAGAGCAGTGGCGTTGATAAATTCTAAAAGTTCTACCACCATGTAACTACCTTCAGTGGTTTGGCAGATCAGTACGTAGCGACATGGATAGTTATATCGTTTGCTCATTCAAGGTTTCCTGGAGGGTGCAATTAGTTGTGCACAACGGGGCCAGAGAAGGTGCGGCATATCCTGTGTTGGGATATGTAGAATCTGAGTCATCGATTCGAGAAGAAGAAGAAGTGATTTGTCGCCTTAACGTTTGAGTTTCTTGAGAGTTCTTTATTCAAAAGAACTGATAGAAGCACTAGACAAAAGCTCCATCCAGTTACTACCCGACCCTCTGTGTCAAATAACACAAAAAAATAATTTAAAATTTAAAGAACCGCAACAAAGAAAAGCGAACAAACACTTGAAAAGTCAATAAAATGGCTGAGCCGGTTTTGATGAAATATGTCTAATTGTAATAAACACATCATGCCCTTTCATTTGATACCGCACTTGGGTACATATTTGAAAATATTCGATTATTCATCACCACTTTAACCCCCATGTCTTAAATGGCTGAACTGATTTTGATCATACAATTCTAATTGTAATATACACAATCATTCGCTTTCATTTGATACCCCACTTGGGTATATTTGAAAATGTACGATTTTTCATACCCACTTTCTTCCCCCATCGCCAAGAAACTAACTTTCAAATAAAAAAACTGCATCGAAATCGGTTCACTCGTTTAAGAGCGACGGTGCAAGAGGCAGACACACACACACATTGCGGTCAAACTTATAACACCCCCGACGCAAAAAGAGGGGTGTTATAAGTTTGACCGAAAAGGCTCTAAAGCGTGCGAAAAAAAACTCAAGTTTAATACTTAATAACATTTTATCTTCCTTAGAACCTAAAAATTTGGCTTAACTAGGCACCGATGACATCGATGTGGGCAGGTACATTCTAAGGTAGTTGAGCTTCGCGTCGTATTAACGTGTCGGTCGTGGTTTCTTCGTCGGCAGAGCCTCCATTCGTGAAGGATTCTCCGCTCGTTCTTGGATAGATCAACGTATTTGCTGCTGTGTGATGGTATACGACACTGCCGCCGCCGAAAGGTGTACCTGGAAATTGATAGAATAATATTTTATAAACTTCATCCGGGTAAATCTTCTGTTTATAAAAATCAACTGCGTGCCAAAACTAGAAAATGCCTTGACCAATTTTGCCAGTTTTTTATGTTGTATTCGTAATTGTCAGGACAAGATTTGTATGAAAGAATTTTGATGTTAAAAAAATATATATTGCTAAGTGCACTTTCTAATGAACCTGCAGCCGTGCGAACCCGGGGCTTGTCGCTAGTAGGTTTTTAAGGCTCTGGAAGATACGCTTATCTTCGCTTTGGTGGAAACCGGACCTAATGCCAATATGATGCTCAAGCTACGTTATTTTTCTTTTAAAATACTTCTAGTTAAGTTACTATTGTAAACTATATACAGCGTGCATTTCACAATCAATATTTTGTGCACTTTTATACTGCTATATTTTATAAATACGAGTATAACGACCACCCTCTGCGCGCATCGCACGGTTGCAATGGAAACATGATAAAACATCCAAAATTTGCGACAACAGCGCCATCTATCGGGTCCAAAATTTTAATCCTATCTTTCGAACTGGAACCACCCAACCTTACACATTCTCAAAGTTTCACTTAAATCGGTTGGGTGGTTTTGGAGAGCAGCTTGTACGAACATTGTGACAGGTGATTTTATGTATTAAGAAAATATAATAATATTTGAAAAATGTGAAAAAAATCAAAAAAGTGAAATAAAATGAATGCATCCTCTTAAAGTGCGGCTAAAGATCAGACTCAATATAAACGACATGAATGAAATCAATATTCAAATGGTCTTGACACACGCTCATAATAGATTTGAAACAAATCAAGTTACGTGATTAACAATGCATCGCCATCCGCTATTGTCGTGAGAGTGAACCGTGAGAGATATTTTAATTCTCGTATAAGTTCGAATCGCTTGATTATTTGCACCAAAGCACGTTTCACGTACACTTCCTGATGCGAATATCATATCGGCAGTATTTCCGCCGGTCTCCTATCACTGATGAAACTGCCACTCGCTGCAATACCTTGAATTTATATTTCCTGCAATAGCTTTGTCAACAAAAGGAGCAACTATAAGATTTTAAACTATCATGGTCACTAACATTTCTATTAATACTAACGGGATATTTACCATGTTTACTGTTTGTTGTGTCGATTTGTCTGCTCATAAACACCCACCCGCAATAACTTCAGTTTATCCGTGATCATGGTGCTTGCAACAGCGCCGAAATATCGGGAACTCATAACAAACAGTAAACATGGTAAATATCCCGTTAGTATTAATAGAAAAGGAGCAACTATTGCAAAATTTAATATATCGTCACGTCAAGTAGCACGCGTAGCACTGCAACTTCCATCTATTTCTTTACGAAAAATTTTGAATATGAAACTCATAAATCAAACCTTTTTAAACATGAATCGAAGTTGTATGCCGTTGTTTAGGATTTTTTTCACGACTCAGAAACTAGTTGTACTGCGAAAGTTGTTTGATATGACTTCTTAGAAACTGCCCCTTGACGGATACAGGTGACATAATTGCCACAAAACGGATCCTTCACGAAACCGTACATGCATTCTGTACATCAAACTAAGCAACACTGCGCAAAAATTTATTGCTCTGACGGACTTATTTTCGATTTAACAAAAATAAGGGTTTAAGGTACGGCACTCAAAGTAAGACACTCAAAACATTGTGCTGATGGATGCATCGAATAAAACAGGGGTAATGGAGGTAATTAAAGGGAAGTTAAACCATTTAAAGCTTGTTTTAAAAAGAAACGTGTAAAAATAATAAGCCCAATATAAAGAGTGATACCCTAATTCACCAAAACTTTGTGCCACCCAAACTTGGTGACACCTAAATGAAAGCCCAAATACAATGCACTCTGTAGGATTTTAAACGCTAAACTCAGCATCGAAAATTGAAATTCCAATTTCATCTGTAACTGTCCATGAATATAGAAGCTGTATCTATTTGTACTGGACCTACGTATAGGTACAATGTTTGACTGGCTGCAGTGCCGATTCAGTCGGCGCGTTTTCCGTCAGTGTGGTGGTGGAGTAGCGGGAAACAGACGCCCGCTATTCTAAAACCATGCTCCAAAATATATTGGCATCAGCTTCCAGTCTAACTGGATGCAGCTGAACGTTGGGATGATATTAATACTGGTTAGTATTCATGTATTAATCATTCCAAATTCAAAGTTTTTTGAAAACAGAGTCAGTATGGATAATATAATTTATAATTTCCTGAAAAACTTTTTAGGCACCCTTAGTTGCTTTTTTTAATTAAAAAATTAAAATAAGTAAACATTTTTTTATGCGGTGGAACAAGAAAAAGGGTAGATCGATTTGTCTGCTCATAAACACCCACCCCCCCCACCCATCCCCTAACTGAATAACTTCAGTTTATCCGTGAACTCGAAACAAATAGTAAACATGGTAAATATCCCGTTTTCAGTGTTAATGATAATACATGGGGTATTTGAGGTATTTTCAAATCCTCTGGGCATGAGGAATCAAATTTTTTATAACGTCACTATTTGGACCTAAACAGTTTCTTGTTATCCATTGTCTCATATCCTCTCTCAATTTTTGACATCACACCGTAGAAATTAGCATTTACAGGGTAGTTATATCATAAGTGCATGACATAATACTAAAATAATGGTTTATTTTAACACTTACTATCATTGTTAGTAGTCTTGCTTTCGTCGTACTCGTGTCTCCTGTGCCAGATCCGCTGCATTACGATCACAACCATTATGAGGAGCAGCAGACAGGACCCGACTATAGCAATCATCATCGTACTCATACTGGCCATTCTGGAAATTACAAAAAACAACACTTGAATACCTTCTAGGAAAAAATATACCAAACAGTAGAGTGGGGACAGACAAATGGGCAGTTGCAAAGAAAAATATTAGAACAAAGAGCAATAATTCTTTTCGCATCGATGGGTTAACTTTTTGTTCCTCAGAAGTGTAGACGTATGCCTCTTTAGACACGCCAACATATGGGACATGGTTTAATCAGGAGCACCACGTTGGCGACGGTGTGGTATAATCACTCATTTCGCATAGACTTTGTTGGCAGCAAAAACATACAAATTCAACAATCATCTCTAGTACTACTCCCGTCACTTCTATTACCGTGAACTCCAGCCAGTATCAATGAAGATAATGTCTTACTTGACGTCAGAATGAACTTCCTCCGGGGGGATGACCACACTTCCCCAGGTGCAAAGCGTTTTGTTTTCACACCTACACTCTTTCTCGTCATCATCTCCGGAACATTTACCATTGCACAAGCTGCAGTCGATTCTGAAATAAAACACATCAAAAATGTTATGTTGTGGGAAGCTTCGCCGGGTCTTCTCGTCGCGTATTCCACAGAGCCAAAAGACTAAGGTCTTCAACCAGTGCGTCCTGCCTGTTATGACTTACGGAGCCGAAACGTGGACACTCACAGTACGACTGGTCCATAAATTTAAGGTCGCTCAGCGAGCTATGGAAAGGGCTATGCTTGGAGTCTCTCTGAGGGATCGCATCCGAAACGATGTGATCCGACAGAAAACCAGAGTTGTCGACATAGCTCACAGAATAAGCAAGCTGAAGTGGCAATGGGCCGGTCATATTAGCCGTAGAACCGATGACCGTTGGGGTAGACGTGTTCTTGAGTGGAGACCGCGAATCGGCAAACGTAAGGTGGGACGCCCTCAGGCTCGGTGGAGTGACGATCTTCGCAGGGTAGCTGGTAGCAACTGGATGAGAGTCGCTGAAAATCGAGTTGAATGGCGTGCGATTGAGGAGGCCTATGTCCAGCAGTGGACTGCTATAGGCTGATGATGAAAAATGTTATATTACAGTTATCTAAATATTTAAGAAAACCTGTACAATTTGTTTGTGAAAAATATATTGATTCCGAAAATAATCTGTTACATTATTAATAGTATAATATCTGTAATTTTGCAGTGAAAATGGAGAATATACCGAGTTTTCTACTTACGGTTTAACAGCTGTGCATGACTTAGTGCTGTTATCATATTCGAAGTCGGCAAAACATATACACTCTCCGTGCAAATTGCAACTACCATTCGTACATTGCTTCTCACAAGGCTTGTAACACTTGCTATGGTCTTTGTCATCCTTTCGATAGCCACTGTTACAGGTGCAGAAGTTAGGTGCTGAGCAGTTCCCATTAACACAATTTGTAGAACAATATGGCTCACAGCGGTTGTCCTTCAGGTTGTACCCATCATTACAGAGGCATTGGTTGGGTTTCAAGCAGCGTCCGTTATTGCAAGGTGGTGAACAGACTGGTGTGCAGACTTCTCCTTTTAATACATAGCCCGTGTGACATTGACATTTCTCAGGCGCTACACAATCTCCATTTTCGCAAAGACTACATTTCGGCTTGCATGTGGAGGCAATGGGTTCATATCCCTTATGGCAGGAACAGTTGTTTGGAGCGATACAGTCTCCGTTGCTGCAAGAGTTACATGTTGGCTTACAAGTGTTGTTAACGCGCTCATAACCATCAAAGCAAGAGCAGTTGTTCGGCGCGATACACTGACCATAATCGCATCCAACGCAAGAAGGCTTACAAACTGAAGCAATTTTTGTTTTTTCATATCCTATATTGCATTTGCACTGGTTAGGCGTTGAACAGAATCCATGAACACACTCGGGTTCGCAAATTGGGATACAATTAAATGCATCGTTGGGGTCAGTTTTATAGCCGTCATTGCATTTACATTTGTTAGGTTCGGTACATTGGCCGTGCACACAGATTGGACTGCAAATCGGTGCGCAGGTGTTGTTCAATCGTATGTAGCCTTTGTGGCACCTGCAGTCGTTGGGCGCGACGCAGTTCCCGTGCTCGCAGTTGTCGCATGTGGATGGGATACAGGTGTGGTTGACGAGGGTAAGTGGTGGTGTGCACGTGCACGTGTCAACGTCAGTGCATGTGCCGTTGATGCACCTCGGGTTGCATATCGGCGTGCATATATCCAAGTCAACGTTGTAGTCGTATTTTTTGCAGCAAGCAGGTATCCTCTGTAATTAGATTATGAAATTTTGTTTAGTAACTTATTTTTGTATCCTTTTCAAAAATACCACTTGCTAAGCACCTTATTACCTTATTCTCGAAAACGAAAAATTATTTTATTTGAATTAATTAATAATATGTCATAGAGACAGGTGGAATACGGAATTCAAAGCTTTGTAAAATTAGTATTTAAGCTCAACTTACTTGTGTAGTTCTCCCTCTGGCACTGGAAAGAAGAAAACTGTGCGTTAGACATAATGGTTTAAAAATGTAAATTAGTAGATACCACGTAATATTTCTCGGTCATGCGGCCAGAACCCGCAAGACGCATCCCTTAACTATGGAATGGTCAAAAAAAACAAAAGAAGACAAGGCAAATGGAGCAGAAGTCTTAACACAAGTGAAAATCTCTTCCAAAACGCATTTCCACAACGACTTTCAAACAGAGCGTCATGAGGTTTTCGGTAGCTTATGTCAAAATAGTACATTTGTAACTCCATCCACTCCATCATCTTTATCGCTTACAGTCATGCCACTTTACCTGGGACCTCAGGAACATGTAAGAGATTAAGGGCTAGAGTTCTAGAAACGATATAAAGAAGTTCGCCAGAAAACATTTTCCTCAAACGAAACTATCAACAGGAGGAAATCTCTACAGCTTATGTCATTGTCGACGTCGCCGCTTTAATGTAACGGGTTTTATCCAACCAAAGATAAGCTATCTTCATTGATTTGATAATCCCCTTCACCCACAGAAATATAAAACTTCTTTCATGAGAAAGAAGTTTTATATTTCTGTCAATCTTTCTTCACTAGGGCAGATATGAATCTGCCCTAGTGAAGAAAGATTGACGGAGAAGTTTTTTGAGTTCTTGCCGACTAAAATTCATGATTGCGACAATCAGTAGCTTCTTTTGATATCAATAAGTGGGATCTTAATTAGCAGGTCTATACCCCGTTTTAACAGAAGCCACATCATCATCTACTATCCTTTTCCCAACTATATTAGGGTCGGCTTCCAGTCAAACCGGATGCAGCTGAATACCAGTATTTTAAATGGAGCAACTGCTTATTTCACCTCCACAACCCAGCTACTGGGCTATACGACACTGCTTGATATGACTGGTTGTCAGGCTTTCGGGCCACTGACTACCCGTTACGACTGTCAAATATCTACAAAAATAACAGCCGAAACCATTGGCTTAAACTGCTTCCCGAGGCACGGACGAAACTCGGTATGTAATGGATAGCCACCCATCCACATACTGACATAGGCAATCGGTGTTTAACTTTAAAGATCGACCCCTGCGGCTGCTACTATTCAGCCACGAGCCCCCAGAACAGAAGCCACATCGGAGCCTTTATTCACAGCACTATGGAATCACGATATTCAATTATTATTTTTATCAACATTTACAGCGACATTGAGAATTCAGATAAGTTATGGAAAGAAGGGCGGCGAAAATGGACCCAAGGAATCTAAAAATTAACGAAGCTCCATGCAAGTGTAAATATAATATAATTATAACCACAATTATATGAGATATTTATTTAAAAAATATTGAATTTTTAGGACACGGGAATCAAAAGTTATAAATATTTTAATTTACTCAAAATTAAGTAATCGTGCAATTACAAAACGCAACATCTTTTCCGATTACGTTCCAATCCAATGACATCTGTTTTTTCTCAAGGGTTTTCTTACTTTAAATGGCACTTTCTCTTCGTTTTTATTCATTCTATAATGTACAATATTTATAAACAACATGTAAACTTGATATTAAAACGCCAATTAACAAGGCAAAATCATGTAATAAAAATGAAACTATAGTGATTTCGTAGTATATGTTATAAAGGAACGTTATCAATGGTGATTGATTGAGTCCCGTCACTACTGTCACTGTAAGATCTGTGATGATCTATTCCAGTGTTTTTCAACGGTCAATGAACGTGATCGCGACCCCCCTAGGGGTCGCGACCCGCACGTTCGCGATCTCCCATCGTGGATTCGTTTTCTTCATCTGCTCTTTCAGTCTAGCAATAAATTCCGTGATTATTCATTATTTTGTGCTCCCGATATTTCGACGCTGTTGCAATGAACAATCACGGAATATACCCCGTAAGTGACAGTATAAGTTAAGTTGCAAACCGTGAAAGCTTAAAACAGTGTTTTAATAAATCCCCTGTTCGCACCACTCATAGCTTTTGCTCTGTCACTACAAATAGCAATGCATTTCTTTACCAAATTGATATTCATATCTTGCGTAGCTTCAAGGAACATGTTAAGCATGCATTGAACTGTAGTATTGGTGGGAAGTGCTCACAAAAGAGTATTTCTTCCATTAATTTTTCATTAGATTTAAAACGCACAAAAGCTACAAACTGCGCACAGCCCGCAATATCCGTAAATTAATCAAATTGCAAGGACACAAAAGTTACTTTCTTTTATTTTTTTCTACATAAATATCACTTATCCTGCATTGAATGGTATTGTCACAGATGGGTATACTTTTGAGCTTTTCGACCTCTTGTTTGCCAAACATAATCAAAGTGTGAGATTTTTCTGCTTGTCGCGACGGCATCTGTCTTGTTTATACGTATGCACGAATAAACTGTGAATTCACGAAAAAACGCGAAGGGTCCGAGGTCGCGAAATATTTTTTCTTACTATGGGGGTCGTGTCATGAAAAAGGTTGAAAAACACTTCTATTCCATCGTTCGATACGTTTGTATTTTTGCGTGGGATTTTATGTTTATCATTGCGATTTTGTGGATTCTCGATGAATTGGCCTTTACATCTTGAACTGACGATAGTGCACCCTGACTTGGACTACCGCATTCTTCTTTGGACAACAAGTTGCTTTTGATTTGGACTTTGATTTTAACCATTATCATGCGTTGCGTTAATTGCCATTTACGACTTGCGCGCTTACGGAGGCATCGTCACTCTGATGAAGGTGCTCAAGGTGCTCAATGGATCAAGTCCCACCTGGTTAGTATGATAATGGGCTTATGATGAACACTATTTATATTTTTTTCTGTTATTTTGTGTTTTTGACTACTTTTTACTGGTACCTATTTTTTCAGTTAACACCTAATGATGAAGTGTGTGTACCATGCTATTTGAGAGCGCTAAGAGGAGTTCCCCTAATGTTGTACCCATAACAAGTACAGAGGAAAGTACACACCCTGTACCTTCTGAACAGAGAGCAAATTGTGAATATTGAAATGGTGGATAGTGCTTACAGAAGTTCTGCTGATTTTGCACACTCCCCAAGTTCAGTAGAAATACATCCTGTCCCTATTATCTATCCTATATTTCATGGCAACCACCCATTTATTTTACTTGCCAGAATTAAATCTATGCACATAGGAAGCAAGTCCTATTAAACGTATATCGTAGTAGATAGAAGGCTACAGGGGCGAAGTGGTGTATTAGGCTATTGTTGTCACTGTCCTGTTGGGACACGGACAGCGGGTTGTTGCTCTCATGTTATGAGCATATTATGGTATATGGGGTCTGCCAGACACCAGAGCTATATCGCTGCACCAGCTTCCTTTTTAGATAATCTTTTAATAAGATATTTTTTTCTATAACACTGTTGAAAAATATAAAAAAAACATGTAAACAAACCAATAAACGAGATTTATTACGTCACATTACACATTTTTTATTCAACAAACCCTGCCTTTCAATAGCTGTACTCGTACATACATAGCTAGTGAGCTCTGGCTGTTATAATTTATGTAAAAGTATATCTTCATTCAGCGTAGTAAGAATCGTTCTACTTGACTATAATTCGCTTATAGATCCAAGTCGTAACAACATAGTTTTAATAGTGATTGAACTAATTACTAGGTCAGTAATCAGTATAGTCTCTAGACGCAGTCTGGCAGTTTTATGATTCATCAATTAGGTACAGGCAAAAAATTCGGGTTTTGGCTTAAGACAAGTAAATAATAAGTACATCAGAATAATATAACATGGCCCGAACCAAAATTATTACCTCCCCTGGCACCTGTCAGTTGCCTACTACCAAAAACCAAAGAGAACCAAAAAGCACAGAGCATCATCCAAAGAGGCCGTGTACAACGCGCCATGCCTTTTATACCCTTTTACTCGGATCGGGTAGGTTGGAAAGGGAATTATCTAAGAGTAGTTTATTCGAATCTTCCTTTATGATTCATCCTAAACATTATTTTTTTTTTATTCATTTTAAATAAATAAGCAGACATTCACAGTTAAAAATCTTAACCGTAAGATTTTTAGGTTATCTTGTATAAAGACGTATATCTCTTTTCTCCCAACTTGTTCGTCTTACTTTCCATTTGCTTTTTTGTTAGTCTTTAGTCGTTTTACAAGTATGTATAAGTTGCCATAATGAATGCAACCTCTAAGACTGGGTCCCAAAATACATGGACTCTCGCCAGCCTTCTTTCACGAATTAAAACAATATTATCGTTCTAAATAAATAGTTGTGTTTATGACATTGGACTATATCTTTTAGTTGTACAGCGGATGTATCGTCATACTTCCAACCATGATACGTGATGCATCTGAACGATACCCGTAATTATGAAATGCCTTATAATAAGAAAAAATAATAATAAATGTTTATTTAACTAGAATAGTAATATAGAGATGGGATGGGATGGGATAGTAAATACCCCAAAAACAGATGGATTTTATTTTTTTATAAATTCAAATATATAACAAAAAAATGAATATGCTAGATTGCAATAAAATTATTTTTACCTGAAATTTCGACAAATTACGTTCATATAATATTTATTAATAAGTTCACGGGACAGTAAAGCCGGAATTGTAGAAACAAAAATTCCGTATAGTTATATGATTATTTATCCTGGTAAAGTGCACTATTACAAAAACACGTTGTGTATAGTACCGCATATGTCCTCTGTGCTACACTGTACATAGGACATCTATTATCTTTGTCAATTTGGAAATTCTGGGCTAATAATACAAGCTAACTAAAAGTTGATAAGCAGTGGCTCATTCTGTACTATGTAGTTTATTAAAAGAAGAAATCATGAAAAAAATCTTAGAAATACATATGAAACCCGGCGCATTCCTTCTTACAGGGATATCCCAGCTTTAGGAACATTTCTGGCTGACTCTGGTCATTGGCAGTACCTAAGTACCAAGATAAAATGTCCTATAAAGATAAGTCGGCCAGAATTTCCATAATATTTTAGGGTGTTGTCTACTAGGATATTATGAATCTCTCAAAGCTCATATTCCAAGGTTTTCACGAAATTATAGAGGATACTGTAGCTTACTTGACGTAGATGGCTCCAATAGACCATCACTGAGTTTAAGTAACTTTGTACTACTTTTAGTTATCCTTTGTTGCCTACTATTACTTGCAAACGTTGCTACACAAAAACTAACTTCGGTGTGGATGCAGCATAAAAGAGCTTATTCCTGAGGGAAGTTTCTTGTCCATGCCGTTTTTGCCTTGGGCGAGGCATGTCTTACTTAACTTGTAGAAGAGCTTAACTTATCCCAAGTCAGAGACTAAAGTCTAGAGTAGATATTGGAAAGTGAGAAATAATATAGGTGATGATAATAAGTTGTATTCTTGATGTCGTGTGATAACAGGTAATGTTGATGTCGATGATGTATGTGATAATGATCAAAGAAAGTGTGCAAATATATGTACAGTGTTGGAAGTTGGTATGTGCTATGAGAATTATAATAAGACAGCCAATCCAACCCTTGTGCCCGGTTCGAATAATAAACATATCGTTTTGTACACTAGAAATAAGGACTTGAAAAGACTAAAGTCAACTTCTCTAAAAAGCTGGCTGATATCTATCTCACGTAAATTTAATAGATATAGTATATCAATATCTATAGATAATAAAAAAATATTTTATAGAACAACTAACATCATTGAAGTCATATCGAGAAGGCCTCGAAGCTGTAGACTACAAGCGCGTGTGAACTTTTACAGTTTCATCAATGAAGTTAATATGGTTGTTAGTATAACCAGACATGGAACCTATAGATGTGGTCGGATTGGCTGTTCTACTGTGACAAAATGATAGTATCTGTCGTGTCATCTGCTTACCTCTGCTCTTCTTCGCATTTTGTTCTATTCGCGTTATAGTCACACACTGCTTCACTAGAAGAACAATCGATTATTTTGTGTCGAGTGTGTTTGTGTATGTTTCAAGTCTTATGTTTGAGCTAACAGTGTTATAATATTGTATTTGATTGTTCTATGTAAGTTATGTTCGTAAGATTGACATATTGATACATAAATAAATCGAATATGGATCTATACTATATTCTTTAGTTAAAGCGCCATGTAGTCTTTCGCAAAACAAAAATAGTACCGGCGAAGATTCTTCAGAATTTCAACTGAATTAAAAAAAACTCCGTATAAAGTAATAAAGAAAACGCCTTACGCAACAGATTCTTCACAAACACCTTTGTCGTGTAGATTCAAACATTCACAAAACTGTAACACCTGTATTAGGAGTACCACTAGGGTCACAACACGCGCGGGCTTACGGTCCCACATTCTGTTCACATAGGTATAATCTTACTTCCACGATTCCTATGCAAATGCACGTTGCTGTACTATTTCTCTTGTTTTATAACTCATTAATGTACCACTCTGTTGTGGACACTGAGTAATGAGCGATAACAATAATCGCTTTCCGCAGAGAAGCCCACAATGTCCGTCCGATTTTATTTATTGTCTAAACTGCGATTTGATGAATTTGATCAACAAGTTTGTTGTAACAAACATCGAACAACTGTGAAATAAAAAACATGAAATCAAAATTCCTAATTAGAGGTTGCAATGTTATAGATATACAGGGTGATTATTTTGTTGCGTTGACGTAGTATTAGCTGAATGTGTTTGATACGCGCACTACGCGGACGAAAGCTCACGAATGTAATGCGGTGAAGACTTGATGTCGATTACTTTAACATCTTAATGCGGAGTGCGAGTGACGAACAATGCCATTTTGCATAACGTTAGACAGTTTTATAGACGTCCGGCGCTTTGTAATAAATTTTCGTCGTGACGTCGATCGGGATAAGAATACGTAATTTATAAATCACAACGCAATATTAGTAGAATGTAAACGCACTGTGTACACTATTGTGTGAGGATGAGCACTAAATGTCACGTTTGCTCGCGGCTACGGCAAATGAAACTGTGATTTTAAACAGACGAATTGAATTAATATTCTTATCAGCCTGTGCTTTGGTTGTACATAAGTATACATATATTTGCATTTCAAAGTTGTATTTGTAGTGGTGTAATTAATCGTAGCCAATGAAAGGACAATGCCCACTAAAACGCATTAACCTAATGACCAATAAACAATCAAAACAAAACTATAGCCAATCAATTTCTAACAATGAGTAATTAATAAAAACGTTCGTATCAAGATGCGTTCATAAACACCCTCTTGTCCCAAGTAGTTAAAGAAAGTTGGCAAAAACTACAGAAATTTGACAGGATTTTCCAAATTTCTTTTGCTTCATCCCACTCATAAACCTGGCCGTAAACGACATCGATTGTGAGCTTTTTGAAAGGTATTGCTCATAGAGCCTGTGTTTGTCAATTTAGGGCGTCCTCTCCGGGCGTTTCCATTAACTTCCGCCTTTAAAATACGATTTTTATAATATTAATCATCATTGACGTCATAGTATTCATTTATTTTCTTATTATGAGAACAGTGATGAGTCGGGTATATGTCATCAATTATGTTATAAGGCTGTCACTTTTTATAGTTACTATCTTTTTTTTCTTTAACTATTTACGTACACTCTTTCAAACTTAGATTACCAACATTATGCAAAAAGTTTAACTAGCGTTTTGCTGCCCAGCCTTTTCTTACCTATGACGGGGTTGGCTTAATAAAACCTAAACGAACAAATATAAAGATAATATCAACAGAAAATCAGCTTTTACATCAACACATTACACAAAAAAACAAATAGAATCATAGAGCAACCTGTATATGCTTTTCAGTATCACTCTAACAACAGTAACGACTTCCTCGTAACAGTTAACTACATAGTTTATAACAAGGTATGACTACATTTAGCTTAATTAACTATTTATCAAAGTTTGTAAATAATGTCAGCAGGATTATTAAATTAGTTACTATTTTATCTTCCTGTTCGCATCCCAATTTATTTGTGATCGGCGCGTCAAGGTTTTCCTTCCATACATCTCCATTAGTCTTCATTTAAGTGTCCTTTCTAGTTCTACATATCATACTTCCTTAAAAGCCATACATCTTTTGCGTACTCTTTTCTTATAACTGTTCAAATAACTAACCTGCTTATGTTTATTAAAGTCTAAGTTTGCTGTAGACCCTTGCCCTGACGTAAGTAATTATACTAAAGAGGCACTGTTATTAGTCTCCTACCCTTATCCCAATTTATATTGGTCGGTGCAGCATTTCTTATTCTTCCATACTTCGCAGTCACCTATGGCCCTAATGAAGAATACTTGTACAAAATAATTTGAATACGCTAGAGAAATTCGACAGACCTGATAGATATCTACAAACGGTATAACATTGTTTTTGAGGTCGATGACCGCTGGTAGTGTAGTTTTATTAAGTACTTAGCAGTTGTCCGCGACCTTCACCCGTGTGAAACTATTATAAAATATTACTTCCCTTGAATCCGATTTGGTTTACAATTTCAAGGGTAAGGTGGGTAGGGGATTATTTTGCACGGAACCTTAATCCTTTTTCTAAAATGTTACTCCTTCTAATAACAGCTATCTGCCAGTAAAAGTCCTGTCAAAATCGGTACAGCCTATTTTGAGATTATCCGGAACAAACAGACAGACAGTCAACAAAAATTTAAAACATTGTTTTTTTGTTGTAAGTACCGTAGGTACATACTTTCATATACATTCAGTAAAAAGCTGTTATTTTGAAATTACAAAGAGACACTTCAATTATATTTATTTGTACCTATAGATGATTTTAAAATACCGTTGCATTGTCGTGTTTACCCATCACGTCGAGTAAAGTTTTATCCATAAACAAACTTACCTTACTCATATTATTATTATGTTGAGGTTTATCTTGTTCAAAAGCTAATTAAATTGTACCCTGCACTTATCAAGACGGTGGGACGTGAACTTCATACAATTCTCTGGCTACTTTAGTACAGGAAAAATAACTTTTCTTTTGTTAAGTTGATCGGTAATGCAGAGAGTTAGTTCTACGATTGACTTTGTCATTATCTACACATCTTCTAAACTGTATATACGGAGCCAATTATTCTAGTACTAAATATTTAAGAGAACATTATTTGTAATTAATCTTTGGATTGGTCTTTATCATGCATGCTATGCTGCTAACTGACAGTGGCAATAAAATCTTAAATATATAACCACGCTTTTAATGGCTGACAGACGTAAAACGATTACATCCATGTAATCGATACATTGTACGACCTACAAACACACTTGAGACACCTTTGACATCCAAAAATACGACAAAACAGTGTCAATCGAAATAATGTTGAACAGTGTCATGTTTGTGTAATTTACAAGCATTAAGTAGCTAGTATTCAAAAGTACGTGATGACCAGCATATGTCCTGAAACACTTTCACAGACACTGTATTCCACATGATGCTCTGTCCCTTCTCAAGAATCTTAAATATTAACCAACTAACCTTACTGTTCCACATGGTAAACCTATGTACAGTCGCCAGCGCATCAAGTTATCTAAGCTGTCAAATTTGACAGTATGAGGTAACTTGATGTGCTGATGACTGTACAAAAACTGTATTTACACTGACAAATGCATCATCTGCCTAGCGTTTCTCAATTATCTTGCTGAAAATTTTCCATCATCGACCGTTATTGTTAATAGAACGTCACTTTGTCTAGACCCACGTGGGTGAAAAGACGTCTTAAGAAATTAGATTAAAAACAACAATTTTCATAATACCTACAACTACACAAAATCCCCACAGAGCAAACTACCTTGCTTTACTTAAATTCACAACTTTTTTTTCAAAAAAACTTCAGCGCGCCGCCTGCTACGTTCCTTACATACTCCTTTGGCCTCCCCCACGTTCATACATCTGGACATACACGCTCGCCCGGTTGTCTGACCTTCTATTACGCACTAGCTTGGTTTCTAGTGGACCACTAGAAGGCTTCTTTCAGCAGTGTAAGGTGATAAGTTAATAATATGATGATGGTGCTCAACTCTAAACTTGCACAATGAATACACACTTATATTATGCACTTAAAACATCCTACTTTTCGTCAAGATACACGGTCCGATCAAACACATTCAGCTATCACATTTAGCACTAACAACTTTCTTTTTGTACACAGAAATCACCTAATTCAACTAATTCTATATATATTAATAATTAAATTGTAAATATAAAGTGTAGGTTGTGTATCGTGTATTTTATGTTTAAATATATTTTTGTGCGTGAAGTTAAATCCACTATTTTCCAAGAAACACTGCGCTTATCCGTCGTGTATATCACTAACTTATCCAGGGCCTGTATAAGGATAATGTAACGTTTGGCGTTAATTTTAGAAACTTCGAGTAAACACGAATATAACGTACTGTGGTCAGTGGGTCCCGTAGGTTCCATTATTACCTAAGTCACTAAATGAAATTGACTTGATAAAATAATGTAATTTATTCTTTTCTATCACCAAGTATCCTGATTTGTGAAAGGGTGATGGAATGTTTCAATTTGGATCACATAAGATTTTGGAAATAAGACACAAACAATACTGTGTACTACGTACACCTTTGCCTACATCTTCAGGTATTATCAGACGTGATGTTATGAGTAATAAGAGTTTTTTAAAGTCTTTATGTTTCAATACAATGACGTTTAGTGTCCCCTGAGGACGTCAGCTACGAGTTTTAGTTACTGCCAGAGGTCACGGCTTTGCAGCTGATGGGCCCTCTGCCAAAAAAGTAGTCCTTAAGTGCGTTGTATAGATAAACACTCCATTGTATTAACAAAAGATGACGCTTGAGAGCCAATCAAGTCTTGTCAGGTATTTGTTGATATAGAAGTGAATAGATTGGCGCATTGACTTTTTCTTTATAGAATAAGGCTTTGTTTAGACGTAGATGAAAACTTCCTATTATTCGTAGAAAAGGCAAAATTAACACGATTGGTGGAATTAATTGATGATTGGGCCACATAATATATTCTACTAGATGTTGCCCGCGGCTTCGCCCGCGTGAAGTTCGGTAACTGTCCCACGGGATCATGCTACCGTGATAAAAATGACCTATATGTTAATCCAGGTTATAAACTATCTATGTGCCAAGTTTCATCCAAATCCGTTCAGTCGTTTTCGCGTGAAAGAGTAACAAACATCCATCCATCCATCCTCACAAACTTTCGCATTACTTAGATTCACAAGCCTACGTCAGAAGTTAGGTCCGACACTATGGTACAATCATGTGATAAATTCTTAGTTTGTCAAAAATGGTTTTAGTGTCTTCAAGCACCTTCTGCAAAGCAGTCATGCTAGCGAAGGTGGTGGGGGGACGTAAGAGGGAAAGAGCCCCACGTCCCAGCCGCCACGGTAGACGCCCCGGACGTAGGGGGTCACGTGCAGGACCCCAGCCACAGTAGGCGCGGGCCTGTAGACGGTGAGTAATTGGCTAGCTCGGGCGTCCGGCCGTTTTATGACGACAGGCCGTGCCGACGGCGCGTGCTGTTCCACGCGCGCCTTAGGGCTGCGGGACTGTTCGAAAGAGATACCGCGGCCCTGGAACACAAAGGGCAAAGAAGGAACATGGATGGGTTTTAGTCAGTAGACGTCTGACACTCCCTTCCACTCCGCCCAGAGCGGGGGTGGGGTTCATTTGATGATTTCCCAACCGAAAAAAAAAGGGTCTTCAAGCAGAGAACGCTAAACAAACACTTTTTAAATTAACTACCGATACAGTTTAGTTTAATTTAAAACCTCGTTGAAGTTGTAGTTGGTCATAGAAACCGGAAAATATAACTTGATAAAAATATGAGGATATTTCGCCAAATATACCAATTATAGCTAGTTTACTCATGGATGTAGGTATCGCAAATTGACCGCCTAGATATTGTGAGGAAGTTCCAAAGTCAGTATGGGACCGATAAGCTGCCACAGAAAAACAAACTATTGTATAATACATAATAGAATAGCTAACGGTTTTATTGGTTTTATGTATGAGCATGACCACACATGCAATATTTTTTGGTAAATCCAGTCGCAATAGTTGACAGACACCTGTTAATATAGTCCAAATCTCTTATTAAAATTCTACATGTATTCCAATACAGTGTGAGAAGGTTTTACTATGTAGATAAATCTCAGCCAAGCAGTGCTTTATATCAGTCCACTGGTGGACATTCGTTTTATTCTGATGATGACCATGATGAAAATCTCAAGATAAGACGACCTGCATTTCATGATCTATTTCCACATACACATTTCTACAATGCACTTGCCAATTACTTCAAAATAAAAGAAGTATGATCGCATGTCATACTTCTTTTATTTTGAAGTAATTACCACACCAATCGATCGATAGCCGATCACCGATTTTATTGATCGATGGTAGAAATGACGATGATCAATTAATTGGTGTAGTAAAAACTGTCGATCGACGTCGACTTATCCATTCTGCCATCGATCGATGGCCTCGATCGACGACCGATCGATTGGTGTGGTAACAACCTTAAGTGACTAGGTACCTATACATTAATACATCCACAGCCCGACTTCACCCACTGCTGGGTATAGGCCTCTCTCTACTACTGCCAAACTGCGTAAAAGAGTAACCATTGTTATATCCCAGGCATAGTTCATGTAATGGCGTCCCCATTCTAGAGCGTAGGTACCTAACACTTTTATTATTATTAATTCATTAATTATAATCCCAACAATACATAAAATTTAAATAAAATCTATTTGCAAATTACTTTATTACATAGAATTAAATAATTTACAAGTTTAGAATTCGACATAAACTATATGTTAGTGAGCGCCCAAAACAATGCGCATCCATAGTAGTTAGCCCATTTACGTAAGACTGAACATAACTGGTGAAATGTGTAGGTACACCTCTACCTAACCTTAGGTAAAAGGCTTGATAGTATCGCGTTGCCTAGGAACATAGTGTGTTGTTATTCCTTCGATGAAATGGAGGATTCTTGATTTTTACGTTCGATTACGATTCTTGATTTTGAGTTCGATTCGTTAAATTTTCTGCCGGACTGTCGGCCCACGAAACCTGATGGATGGTAAGGCAGGGGAAGACCAAAGAAAAGATGGATGGATTGCGTGAGGAGTGATATGAAGGCAAAAGGAGTAAATGAAAGCGTGACGATGGAGACAGGGGAGAATGGAAGAAAAAAACCAGTTGTGCCGACCCCGCACAACATGGTACAAGGGCAGGAAGCTGATGATGACGACTGTCGGCCCACGACTTGGAAATCCCCATAGATTTCTACAATGCGCTGCTGCCGCTGCTGCTACCATTAGCAGCAGTGCTTTCAAACCGGTCACACTGCATAAATGTTGTAATAATACCATGTAACGATTCATATTTTCATTTAATTGGCTTTTACATGAAAAATAACAAAACCAACTAAAAGAAACTAAGTAGGAAAACAAAGCAGCTATTCAAAAATGTCTTATAAGTCTTGTAACGATGCAACAGATACCAGGAAAACATAGGAGACAAAGAGAACAACATTAACGATACTGCTGTAGGAAAATAACAACCGAAACGATCCCAGTACCATCCTGTCACGTGTTCCAGTTGCGCAGGAGTCGTTATCGATGGACTAGTACTAGCTGCACATAACCGCACTCATTAGGGAAATAACTAGTAATTATTGCATGTTGTTGCTATTTACTGTAAATAGCTAGGATTCAAGGTGATATGCAATGGCAATGGCGTCAGAAGGACAAACCCGTAAACAGAAGGTTCCTGGCAACTAGGATTGAAATGCATTCCTAAAGCGTAGTTTATTTTGATCCGGACTGAAGACTAAGCAACCAAGGCGCTTCGTATTATAGTAGTAACTGGGTTGTGGAAGTCAGATAGTCGGTCCAAGTTATCTGACATCCAGCGGCATCTGATTCAATTGGAAGCCGGCCCCAACATAGTTGAAATGATATTAAATCTAAGCTATCAAGAATGAGCACACACAAATGGTCACTATCTTTTAAGAAAAGCAGAAATAAGGTAGACCAACCACTAATCCCGCGAGGATCACAGATCTCTTCCCGATCACAGAGAGGAAGTCTATGTCCCACCAGAGGCACAATATAAACGGTTTATGTCCAAAGATGGTAGCAGGGCTGAATATGCTCAGGGTATGTTGGTCTTGCATGTTTGGTTTGGTCACTTGCGGAGGCTATTTCATATGCCAATTGCTCATTTTCAAACAATGCTATCATGAAAATGAGCAATTTGCTGATATAATTAGTCATAATGAGTCATCATCTGCCTGCCTTTTCCCAACTATATTGGGATCGGCCTCCAGTCTAACCGGATGCAGCTGAATACCAGTATTTTACATGGAGCGACTGCCTATCTGACCTCCACAACCCAGTTAGTACTGGGTAATACGATACCCCTTGATAAGACTGGTTGTCAGACTTTTTGGGCCACTGACTACCAATTACTACTACTAATTAGTCATAATGAGTAATAAAAATTATTCAATTAAACTTTGAGGAAATCAATAATACCTAAATACTAACTTACCTAGTATCTACATTTGTGTACTGCATTTATATGTATACTACCTATTGTTATTGAAACAGACGAACATTGAAAAACTGAATTTGAAATGTTGTTCGAACAAAAAATACTTTGAAAACTGTATGGATTCTATTAATTTCTTAGTTAAAGTATGGTTTTTTTCCCATCGGTAAAACGAAGAACTTCCATGTAAACTTCCGTACATTATGTAACCTTTTTGGGGAAGCATTTTCTAATTCTTTGAATCAGTTCTTTGTAATAAAAGGAAATCTTGTGCAAAATGTCATGCTTCTAGAACCATCGTTTTAGGTTATGTGTTGAACATTCTTACTTATGGCAGGTCCATAAGTCATGTGGTAAGTCCATGTCAATACATCGATCGTCACGAACCCAGAATGGTTTCCTGGCGCTCTTCGGAACACAACTAGACCGGCCGTCACGTCCCTAATATTTGGCACTCGCAAAATCTAGACATCACACTTTCTTTGTAGACTGGAATGGCACGTGACAGGATGGTAGCACCTTGGATAGCTCGGCTTTATTGCTGTTGCACTTTTATTGCTTACCTAACAGGAAGCTAACGGGTTATGAGATTAACCTATAGACCTAAGTTCGAATACCTGTGCCTAACCCTACATGAAAGCCTGAATAAAAGCATGCTGTGGCATTTTCATCGCTCGATTCAGGGTTGAAAGTCGAAACTCCAACGGTGTGCTTTTATTTAGATATTAGGTGACGCCTAGTGTTAGAGATAACGGACATTAGTCACGTTCTCAACAAATGTGAGTACTGGTAATAAATACGTTGGTAGTCTGATTAATGGTTGAAAGGTGGCAAATAGGCAGACCACCTCCTAAGGTGGTCCCTGCCGTGACGCCGGCTATGGATCGTAGCCTTAAAGCAAAGTGCCTCTAAAAAGTATGGAATGATATATAATAATACTTACCGCTTTATAATCTTTTATTATAAAGCGGTAAGTATGAAGAGGTTTGTATGTTGGTAAGTTTTAATTTTGGGGGGGGATTTTCGGAACTACTAATCCGATACCTAGAAATCTTTCGCTAATAGGAGCAGTAATTAATACGTTCCTGTAGGATAACTTAAGATCGTGACGCGAACGAAGCCGCGGGCAGAAGCTAGTAATTATAATTGATATTAAAACGGATGACCCGATGATGATGAAAAGGTAGAAAACCTAGACAACTAGACTCAGTTTAGATTTTTCATGGCTAAATTAATTAAGTTTCAGAGATTTCCCACAAGTTCAACTACAAACTACCCATTAAACAGTGAGTTAATTAGACTGCATTTTATTAACACTAAAAAACATGTTTATACATTTTAATTGCTATTACTATGTACCGCACAAACGATAACATTCTATTGTCGATAGGAACAAAGCCGGCGAAGCTATCGAACAAGGAAAGTTATTTATAAGCGGGTATTGTGGTGATATCACTCTATTTATGTTGATGCAACTCTGTGAGGTAGCCCTTTATCAGTGCATTACAAGGAACTGGAGGACATCCGCTTGTTGCACGAGATTGTTGTAAAGTTATAAGCTTTTGCCGGTTCTCCTTAGAGTGGGCGGCGTGGCTACCAATGCGTTATGACAATTATCTTGCGTAACATCCGCTGTTTCTCAGAAATACTATTTGATGAATTCAAAATGAAAATTTGTTTGTAAAATCTAAGCTTCTTCTTTTTTTCTTCATCGTGTGGTTAGTGTCTAACCTGGTGTCAGAGTTTTTATGCCGCCCATCGGCCTCTGACTTGGCTTTACATACCGTTGAGAAATATCTCTAAGGCATGTTGGTTTCCTAACGATGTTTTCCTTCACCGAAGCAAGTGATGATTATACAATACGCACATGAGTCCGAAAAATCAGAGATACGTGTCTTGGGTTCGAACTTGAGACCTATGACTTGGCAGTCGAAAGCTAAGCTGATGCCTGTGTTTTTGTTTGGCCTAGGCGACTACTAAATTAATGAGTAAATTAAATCGCATGCCAAAGTTGAATTACAACAGTGAACATTTACATTTCGGTTCCGCCTTTATGCTATAACTATGGGTTGAACTTACTATTGAACTCTCGATTCGACTCGACAAAAATGTTTTAGAAACTCAGGAACAGACTCCAACGGCTAGGTCACCTATGTGCATTATGGGCAGTGACGTTTGCCGGATCAAAGGGATGAATGACTAAACAGGGCCTAAAATCCAATCTAATGAATGGGACGGCATCCACTACGCAGGAATCAGTGCAGAGGGCGGAAATGATGCTACACACACGCCCCAACCACACTACTTGCTACTGGTCTGATAACATCTGCATGGCTGTGGTCACATGGATCACAGCTGACGCATCACTTGCGTTCACACTCCGCTCCCACTGTGTGACCGCGATAAGATAAACGTTGCCAATTTGAAATAATGTACTTTTTGTAAAAGTATTTTAATGGTTAATTTTGAATAGCATCACATAAGCAGCCTATAATTTCTCCACCGGCCTCCTGTAGTAAACGAGGCCAATCAGCACTGGGCCTGCGTGGTGAATGACGCTCCCGCTCACCGACAATCTAGACAAAATGTAATTTTTGTCAGCAATAATTATGATGGAAAAGTAAAGTGTATTTGGTCGACATGAGCTACTGAAACGCTGATGGCATTTTAGTTGAAAGTCGTCGCAAAATTCCATTGAAAGCAATTGCTACTTCGGTAGGCGGGTCTGTGTCCCAACAGTGGAAATCATGCTATTATGTGGTGTTTATGTATCTTTATGCAGCAACTACTGCGACCTTCATAGGTCAATGGTCCATCCATTTAGCACGGAAGTCGTCCCACGCGGTCGAGTCCAGGGCGTGCGGTCAATACACAAACCATTATAGCAACGTTTTTCTCATGTAATTAATAAATGATAACTAGAAATCTTTAATGACTAACATATGGAATAAAGAAAATCGCTATTGTGGTCATATAAAGAAGAAAAGTTAATTTTAATAATAAGGTAGGTCTAACAATTTAACTAAAAAATATTACCATCAACGCCATCTAGCGGCACAGAGGTAATCAAGAGGAAAAACCTACATACATTGGTATGTAGGTTCTTCAGCACTATGACCGCTACGTAATATTCCTCTCTCTCTGACTAATTAAAATTATTTTAAAAGTGAACATGTTAAAAACTACACCACGAAGTTGTGTGGTGAAACTGATCTTACTCCCAAATGTAACATAAGCAGAGACACTTTACTTTATGTTAATTATTTCTCTCTTTTTTTAAATAATATCTCAATACGGTGAAGAAAAATGATTATCGTAAACATGTGGAATCTTGCGTGTTTTTTATGGTCCATCCTATTTTTATTTTTTAAAAAACGTTGCCCCCACACTAGGAATTTCTACTGTATCGTGGGTGCGTTTACAAACATTTAAACTAACATACACAAACAGCCAGACCCGGAACAACTACCTGTAGGCCATACAAATATTTGTTCCGTGCGGGAATCGAACCCACGACACGAAGCACAGCAGTCAATCGCTCAACCACTGCGCCAACCGTGCCGTCCACTCTGATAGAGTGGAGAAGTATTTCCCAGCAGTGGGATCATTTAGTGCTGATTTATATGCTATACAGGTTAATTTGTTACCATTACTATGGAGTAATGGTACGTATGGACGTACTTAGAAAGAAAGATAAAATTATTTATTTGTCGCAGGAACATGACATGCATCATACAAAATGACAAAAAAATAACAATAAACAAACAATGTATACCAAATATTAAATTCAAAAGGGCGGAACAAATAAAAATTAACAGCTTGCACATCGTGACTGCGACAAGCAGGTTACTACTCAGCATGATGCTGTGCAGTGCTATGGGGGCCCAGAGCACAGCGCTGGTTTTCAGGTACCTACCTATTCACATATTATTTATAACTTTACTCGAAACATTCGACGAATAAGGAAACTACATTTACATAAATATATTATTAATAATATGTACAGTACCGTTACCTTCGTACATACCTAGATCTGGTAACAAAAACGTGGTAATTATTGTTTATTTATTATATTAGTTTTATTCAACAAAGAGGACTTTTACGGGCTAAATACCATCATGAAATTGAATCAATCTCCAGACACGAATTAATACAAACAATGTAGGTGGGTACACTGAATGGGAATGGCATTGCCCATAATATGACACTTGTGTTTATTATTTTTTATTTATTGGGGGTTAGCTATCACTTCAGTTTTTACTTCTTTTCTGGGTCAATATAACATAACATCACGCCTATAATCCTTGAAGGGTTAGGCAGATTTGTGCCTAATAATACTCCTTACTCATTTCCTCAGTTATGATAAGACCCTTGTAACAGGGGCGAACCAAACCACTCTCCGTGGCTGCTTCTGAGATATTCCTGATATCGAACCCAGGACTCCATGTTCAGCAGTTGTACTTGGGACCACAAGATGAGAACGAGGCAGTTTTAGAAAAACCATCTATATTTTCATAGAACTGCCTAATATGTTACTTTCACGTTCATACTTCCTGCATGGCATACTAGCATCTGATTAAAAAATGAACACTACCATTATACCACTATGACATAGAGTCATAGATAAACCAAAAATGCTGGTAATGTTAATACAAAATGTCGGGACTCGGAAATTATTATTCATTCCCATGGCTTATCAAACTTAACCCACGTATATATATATGGAGTTCCCAATTCAAAAACATTGCGGAAAAGATTTGCATAAAACGTACGGTACCTACAATTATTTCGGAAGTGCGTTTAGTACCTACCTACTTGGTTTATTGAGGAGCTCGTGGCTAAATAATAACAGCCGCTCGGATCGATCTTTGGTTAAGCCGTGCTTGCCTAGATTGGTCTGTGGGTGACCACCCATTACATACCGAGTTACCTGCGTGCCTAGGAAAGCGCGTTATGCTGTTGGTCCCGGCTGTCATTTGTAGATCTTTGACAGTCGTTACAGGCAGTCAGTGGCCCAAAAAGTCTGACAACCAGTCTTACCAAGGGGTATCGTAATTACCTAGTAGTACTAACTGGGTTGTGGAGGTAAGATTGGCCGTCGCTCCATGTAAAATACTGGTATTCACCTGCATCCGGTTAAAATGGAAGCCGACCCTAACATAGTTGGGAAAACGCTAGGCTTGTGGTATAAAATCGCGAGAGATAAATTAGGGAAGTACCTACTTAACGAAAGCACTGGCAATGTCGAAAATGTCTGTAAGACTGCACGGCATTTTCCGCTTTTATGAATTTAAAATTAAAGCAAAATAAAATTTAAATATGTACATATCGATGCTCATAGCTTAACATTGACAAATTAACAATATTCCGACTTCTTTTCCTCATCAAGTCACCATAAGAACGATCAAATTAAACTGTACAACTAACGCCATCTAGTTTTGCACTGTAGAATTAGTTTAAGCCGTGAACAGACTGATCTCGGCTGTGTGAAACAATAGCGATATAGATGGCGCTACTTATTCTGATTAACATTTAAATGCGCAGTTTGATAATATTTAATTAATGTTCAGGAATAGGATAACCAAGTGAATAGGTATAAGGGTTGGAGAATGGTGGTATTAGTTTCGTTATTAAACTAAGTATAGCTTATCTTCAACTATGAGGACATAATAATATTCAGGTTGAAAACCATCGTGAAAAAAGTTCAACGAGCAAGAAGCAAGTTTGCTATTCGATGCTTTTGTTAGGGCTTCATCAACAAAGAATGTAGAATGCGATAAAATCTACTCACTCTAAACTGTACCTACTAAAATTGCCAAATGCTAATTTATTTTATAAATCTTAATATTCACTACATTTCCAGACAAACTAGTGGTCTACAGTGGAAAAGTATCCAAAATAATTTAAATTAATTAAGCGATATTCCGACCTCTTTTCCTCATCAAGTCACCATAAATATTTACTACCAAAAGAAAAACAGTAAAGAAAGAAAGGAAAGTAGAAAGAAAATACATTTATTTAGCACATGCGACAAGTGCACACAGTAAAAAAAAAATATAAAAGAAAACCAAAAAATAAAAAACTAAATGTAACAAAAAATTAAATAATGTGACACTGTGTGCCTCACAAGTAGGGAATGCAATCCGGACTATCCGTAATCCGAAAAATCTGGATATCCGCACATTTTTACTAGACTTCCAAATCCGGATTTTCTGAATAATAAGAAATTGTAATTCAGGGGCTGCTTTATTCAGTCGAAAGCCTGAAACTGATATTCCCAGTTTAGTGCGAATGGAGATTGCGTTATTCGAGGATAATGGTTCACGAGGACGATACATGGAGGCCACTTATAAGCATTTTCAGTGCATTCCCCCATAAAAGCGTCGAATCAGAGCTTGCTTTTTCCGCAGCAGGAATTAAGTGTAACCGAATTCGCAGCAGGTTAAACGACTGCACTTTAGATGCTTTATTATTTTTGAGGTCACATTTTATGTGTCAAAAGAAAACATAGTTTTTTTTTATTGCTATATTTATGTTGGTTAAATTGGTCTGTTGTTTAATAATTTGACAAGAAGGCTATTATTTTTGTTTTCCAGAGTTTCTTTTAATTTGTACCTTTTAATTATTTTATTAATGTTACTCACCACGCGAGTCACAGACTGATTTTTTTTAATAAGAATAAGTATTATGTTGATTAAGTTAAACTGTTTTGTTACTTTTGTTATGTTTAATAATTTGACAAGGAGTCTATTTGTCCTTTTATTTTTGTTCTTCAGAGTTTATTTTAATTTGTACTTGTCGTATATGTCAGGGTTTATTTCGTAAGGCTCGTACATCATGTGGGCAGACGATGCGTTTCGTGCTATGAAAACACACTGGGTGCGATACACTTTTTCTAGCAAAACTAACGAATTACTTGATATTACACGGGGCACAATGAATCGGGTACAGTTTCAAGACGTCTCAACTCCACCGCGATCAGACATTGACTGTCGCCCTCGCCTCGAGCTGAACATCAGGGCTCTGTAGAAGCACGCTGTGGTGTGGGTAGACTGGTAAGTAGGTCGCGTCATGTCACCAGTGCCCACTGACGCGTTTTCCGATTAATTTTATGTCCGTATCCGACATACTTTTAATTATTTAACTAACGTTACTCAGCACGCGAGTCACAGACTGATTATTTTAATAATAAGAATATTATGGCTATAACACCAAAATTATGGTATTTAATTTGAATAACTTCAAATAACAAAAATTAATAAAGTCATATATTTTTAATTTTCCTGTTTTTATTTTAACCCATTAACACAAATATAAGAAAAATCATTTTAATAAACAAATATGGGTAGATTTATGTATGTTCATGAAAAATCCGTAAAATCCGGATAATCCGAATTGGACCAAAAATCCGTTCTTAAAAATCCGGATTTTAAAACAGAACGGATTTGCATTCCCTACTCACAAGTACAACTAATGCCATCTAGTCTTGCAATGTGGACTTAGTTTAAACCGTGAACAGACTTATGTCGGCTGTGTAAAATAATAGCGATATATAGATGGCGGTACCTACTTGTTCTGATTAACATTAAAATACGCAGTTTGAAAATTATAATGAATTAATGTTTAGGATTACGATATAAATAATTTTATTTATCTAATGGAAGAATACTAATCACCACTTCCGTCACACGACACTTAAGTAAGTACCGATTCGTAATGACTGAGGTAATGCACATAAACACCTAGTTAACATACCTAACTAGTTACTACAATCAACGATTACTAGTTAAAACGAAATAAATGGAGTTTTTTACCCTGAAACCTGTGGTTAAATAAATTTGCTGTTCGTCTTAAATAAAATAAGTGGCGAGATGTCCCCATAAACCATTAAAAATAATAATAAAGCGGCATGCGCAAAATATTCAAATAAGTCCACGCTTCCTTCTCTGACATCCAATAAAAATACAAGCGCCGCCGCATGTAAGCACTAGTGTACACAGTCACCGGACCCGCGCCAAACGTGGCCATGCATACAATATCGACCGACGTCCTGCCGGGCGATAAATCTGATATGCACTGATGAATGAACCTGTCACTGCACTTCCTAACGTGTGCAACTCGCCTTTGATTTGTTTCTACTATTACAATGATTTACGAGCCCTTATCGCGTTCGTCTCATCTCTGTGTTTTGTCGCCGTGCGGTCAGGATGCGAAGTTCTAGGACGGTTCGTACATGTTGGGTATATGACAAATACTCTGTCTTCTCGTCTGCTTCACTATTTGCAACCTACCTGACACTAAAAAGGACTCTGGTCACCATGTGATAAATCATAATCAATCTAATGTTGCTGCTGGTATACAGGCTTCCTCTCTGCGAGAGAGAGTGGGTTGTAATCTACCCAGTGCGGGTTAGTGGATAGTAGAATTCTTCGGATCTCACCGTTTTAAGAGTAGTTGTGATTGAATAAATTATGTAACATACAAACGCGCGAGTATCTGGGTCCAATCACACGACATACAACTCGTAAGTCAGGCCGGTGACGGTAGTGGTGGTCCAGTCCACCACTGCTCAGCCAGTAATTTACTACCTGAGATAAAAACTCTGGCCACTACGCGATAAACTTTACAAAATATCGCACTCACCGTATCGGCGTCGACGAGCAGTTCCACTTGACACACCCACCATGTTCATCACAGTATCCCTTACAGTTGTTATCACAAGGTATCACACAGACATTATCACTGGCTTTACTCTTCACGTAACCTTTCTTACAGGAACACACGTTTGGCGCGGTACAAAAACTATTCACACAGGTTTTGGCACACTGGGGCTTGCAAACATCTTTGATTTTTATGTAGCCACTGTGACACGTACAGTTATTAGGAGAAACACAGTCGCCATGGGCACAGCTGTTACACTTCGGAGTACACATCGTCTTGTTAACGGGGACGTAGCCTTTGAAACAGGAGCATGTGTTCGGAGCAACACAGTCGGCGTTTACACAATCGCATATTGGTTCACATACGGTACTTGTCTTCGGTCTATAGCCGCCAGAGCAAGTGCAGGTGTTGGGGGCAGTACAGGTGGAGTTGACGCAGGATTGTTCGCAGATAGGAACACAGTTGAGGTTTTCATCAGCAGTATAACCCTCATCGCATTTGAAGCAATGCGTGGAGTTATACGGGGTGTAGTTAGGCTTGCAGAAGCAGGTGTTGTTGACATGGCAGTCGGCATTGACACAGGTTGGGTCGCAAACAGGTGTGACGCAAGTGTTGGGTCGTTCAGGGTCGAGGTGCGCAGGAGGGAGGCACTGGCACTGGTCTGGGGATACGCACTTGCCCCCGTGGCAGCCAGTGCTGCAGATGGCCTCGCAGATATCCAGCTCACTGTTGTGCTGCCAGCCGTTGCAGCAGACCGTATGGTTCGTCCAAGTTAAATATGTCTGTAAATTGAAAACGAGATTTTTGAATTTGGCTTTAAATAATTTATAGGATTAGACGGAAATTCAAGATTATTTCAAAAAAGATTATAATGTAAATAACCTCAAATCTATATTTCTTGACGACACACTTCCTTCTTCCGCACCATTTGTTGATGGCCACATTGTATGGCCTTTTTCTTCGATTTCGAGAACTAGAAAACAATTGAAGGAAGTATGTAAGTTATAGTTACGTTAAATAACATTTAAAAAACATGGTAACCAAGTATTCGAATCTTCATTAAAAGATTTATTTATTTGCACTATCAAAGTACTAGTTTCAAATAAAGCTTGTAGCGAAACTCAATGCAGATTTATTGGTAGTAAGTTATTGAAAACGTAAATATTTAAATCAAATATTGTAGGATCATAACTTAACATCGGGTAGTTTTTTAATGGTAAGTAAACAAATCTTTAAAGCATAATGAAAACATATAGTTTCAATGGATTCACAATTTTAATGCACCACACACAAGACGATACTTTTACCTGAGCTTTACTATACACACTCCATCACCATGTTCATCTAAAGCTTCCGTGTAACATACAAAATCCACTAGCAGCACTACTAATAAACAAAACACAATCGTTTTCAAACACATCCTAGTAATGTCCCTAATTATTATTTCATGCCAAAATTTATTTATTTATTTTAAAAAAACTTTTCGTCAAATGTTGAATATTTTTTGTCTTATAATTGTTGTATCTCACACCACTGTGTCACTCAGTCAACTACGATATAATGATGTTCGCTATCTCCTAAACTATAGTAACAATACTCGTAACATAGGCACAGGCGATATTGCGAGCGTTTTTGACATAACTTCAAGTTGAGCTTTTATTGTTAAAGCTTTGGAGAACTGCTAATGAAGCAGACTAATAACCAGTTGACATACCTTGTTATTAGTTAATTTGTGAAAAAATCGTGGTAGTAGGTAATGGGCTGCTTATCACTTAAACTTTAAATAATTACAGCTTCGTAGTTTAAAGGCTTGCACAGATAAGGGCGGGTCGTGCCGCAACGCAACTCATTGTAAGAACCACGTAACAGGCAAAACACTTTTTAATATTGATAAATGAGATGCGCTGCAATCCAGGCCAGTGCCCTTAGCTAAATGAAGTATTGTGGCTTCTGCGGTTATTTACGTTATGTTAACTTTGCATTTAGGCTGATCTTTGGATGTAAATGCAACTACTACTGCAAACAGGCTTATAAACCGAATATAATAGTTCACTCAAACTGATTTACACCATACTTAATATTCACTATGGAGGCAATTAACAAAAACTTAAGCTAAACAAAATTAACCACTTTCATCATAATAACAAAAGATTCTAGCAAGCTGTCGCTCACAATGGGACACGTCCTTCTATCATTATGATTATTAAAATGATAATTTGTAATTTGCTAATTTGCGCCCTGAGCTGTTAGTCATAAGGCAGTGATTGTCTGCTAGTCGCCGCACCAGACAGTGAGTGTGCGTCCTGTGGATTTGCATGCAGGCCATTATCCTTTTATTCTATTCTATTTATAGAACTGTACTGGAAGAAATAGAGGTAAAAGAAGTCGGTAATTAACACGTTTGAAAGGTGACTTACAAATGAGCAATCATTTTTTAATTTGTCATTAAATTATGCACTTGACTTAACAATTACGTAATAGCCACGGTGAAATAAATAGTAACTTCCTTCTTTCAAAGTGTCTTTTGAAATTGATACGATACCAGACTTTTCTATGAGGTAGTTAAAGTTTTTGCTTTGCAGTTTCCGAATCATTTTCTCAGTGTTTGATACGGAAAATAGATTACACCATGTATTTATAAATTTTGACTATCAACAATGCTGTCAGAAAATGGGGAAAAGTACCTATGTATTAATTTACTATTACAAAAAGGCATACATCATTATAAACTGTCTGTGTATGTATGGAGCATGGTTCACAGAAAGCACGTTTCGCGAGAGCAATGACACGCGCAGTGAAATGTGACGGATGCTGCTGATAAAACATATATTTATTAATAATATTATATTCCTGTAAAATGCTTGTCAAACATAATTTTATATTGTACGAATTAGTTATCCTTTTATTTGGGTATCTTCCTCTATGTTGACCTAAAACGGTCGTGATGCGATAGCGAGATTTCTCAATTCGGCTACCGTATTGCTGGCTGGCCAAATATCATCTCGTCATAAAGACACGCCACGAGAAAGGCTTTTCGAACAGTAAATGGGATGGGCGGGACACGTTAGCCGCATGCACACTGACCGGTGGGCAACAGTCACGCATGGTCATGGCACACGGGTTCCTAGAAATGGAAAGTGCCGTCGAGGCTCGCCCAGAAAGAAATGATGAGATGACAGTAAGGTAAGTGCGAGAGTAGAGCACCGGGATAGCATAGACCTAGGGCGAGGCCTTTGCCCAACAGTGGGGCAGAAATGGCTTGTTTAAAAAAGAGCAAATCCTACAACATCCTCGTCTATAGCCTTTTCTAACGAGATGGAGCTGAATGCTAGTATTTAACATGGAGCGGCTCCGTATCTAACCTCCACAACGCAGACAGCTGCGTTGTGGTTCATCGTTCACACCTATGGAACTTGTGAGGATATGGGAAAACAGTGCTGTTATATTTTGCATGATAATTTCCATTATTTTATTTCTTATTCAGCTGTGCACTTGGCCTCACCCACTCGGGCAAAGTGTTATCGGGTTATTCCAAGAACAATTCCTCAGTAGCAACCCGTAGTCTGAATCACCGTCGCTTAAAATGGCAAGAGGTTTCCCCTGTAACATAGGACTTAAATGTAACTGTGATATCTGTCTATTATCTGGCTTACTTTTCGAGGAATATAGCAAGCGTTTAAAGGCTTCAATCTAATCTAATACATGGCACGTAACGGGCTAAGGGCCGAGCATCTTGTCGTATCTATAGCAGATGGGTATGGTGAATATGGTCATACACCAGTTAACACCAGTGTATAGATTACATTGTTCTCAGGCAGCCTGATTTCAGTATCTACAGCGATAGCGCACAATACAGGGTTTAGGAGGCAGCGGCGGGTATACTGTTACCATGAATTCAGTACATCATAGATCCGGGATCCGGATCCAGCATTTCGTCGATTATAAAAAATAAATCAGCTGTTCCGTACCTACACTTTCACTACCAGTTTCGCCGTATAAGTATTGCACGTTTATACTGTTCTTTTTAATAACCGATGAAAAATGTCTTCTTTGTGTGCTTATTGTATGAAGCAGTAGCGAAGGGTCAATTTTTGTCAGAGGTAATCCGGAGTAATATATCTTTAATGTGATTATATTATTTGTCTATAGAATACTGACTGTGCCATTTTTTCAAGGGAAGTCGGTATGAATCGATTTGTTTGGAACCTTCGCCACTGGTGTGAAGTCATTTAGTCATCGCATCGCCTTATATTAATGAAAACTAAATTTAATACATATTGTAAATATCAAAATAGACTATATTCAATAAGCGATGAGCAGGTGGTATACCTATAATTAACTACAACACACAACACAATATTACCGAAGGAAAGAAACGTAATATTTTTCATCCTCGTAAATTCCAAATAACCAAATATGAATGACTATTCGATTTAAATGTGGTCACTTCAATAATTAGAAATAACTCCAGGTAAAATATCTATTTTTGTGCTTCAAGTATGCTGTCACTAGCTTGCCTCGCGGATTCTCCCGCGAGTGGCACCTAATATTTTTTTCAAGTAATAAGGTTTTCTCTTACAGAAGTTAAGGGTTGGTTACCTTGGTAACTATGGAAGTATTTAGTTGCCTCTCAACTAAATTACATCGAAATTTGTTCGATGGTCGCGAAAATAAACGCAGATGAAGACCAAAGAATTGTTGGACCTATTGTGTGATAATAATAGCCGAAATGGGGAACACAGAGATGATAGCTGATAATCGCATAGGAAAATAGAACACATACTGAGCAGATACCACATACAGGATGTTAGGGAAATCGACGCGTAAACTGTTATCTAGCATTTTCATACAAAAGTGGAATAGTGATATTGTCAAAATGTAATAAAAGCTGTGTTTTTTTTTACTTACAAACTGATAGACTCACTGATCTGTCACTTTCATGTGATTTGGTTGGAGAAATACCTAAAGGTATTATATATACACGCTAGGTTAAAACCGAGTTCCATTCCAAGGATAACTGTACAGTTTTCTCTTACACACGTTCATGCGTGCGGTGCGTGCCTGTACAGTTTGACTATAAGGGCAAAACTGCACATGCACAACCTATCGTGTGTGGCCGGCTTATCTGGTTCCATTCCTATGTTATTTCAGTTAAGGCCCTTACAAAGAATACATAATGACAGCTTTATTCGCATTACTGACCAACCGATTAGCGAGGAACAAGGCTAGGTTAAGGAAACTCCTCGTACAAGGAAATCCCTTCACTGGAAACTGGAATTTATTTATTTAAAATTATTATAGTTTATATTATGAATCATATTGAATAGTTCGCATCATTGTGTCCAAAACTGTGGTTCAATCACTGTAGTGGGTTTGTTAAAATGTAATTTAATACTTTGCTAGAATAAGATACGAGTTTGAACACGTAATACTGCCTTTTTGGGCAGTCGCATAAATATATGGTGTAGTGTGTGTGAAAATGGTGTTGTGTAGAATGAATATACTTGGAATATGCACAGTTGTGTGCTTGATGGTAAGTTACTTCTTGCTTAGATTACCTACATTTGATTTGTAGAAGTCTACTAAAAGGTACACTTAGCCAACTAACTTATCGTTGTCAATAGACGGCGTTATAAAATCTGGTAACAAAATTAATAAACCCGTAGTCAACTTATACCAGTGCTAAACTTCTGTTTAACGCTACATTTTTCTGGGTTAGGCGTAACACAAAGTTTATTATACACGAAAAAAAAAAAAAAGCCGTGTTTATTAAAAACAGTAATAACCTCCTTTTTTTAAAAGTCATGTAAACAAAATGTAATGTAAAAGAAGGCACAAACTTAAAGGTACTCGTGAAGATTAACAACCCTTACTGTAAATCAACTCTGAAATATCAGAAAAAACATCATCTGTTCCATACATTTTGATGGTGATACAATTTGGTATGACACTGATGTTTTTCCTCATAGATAATGGTTCCATAGTATATGTTGTTCTTTTGAGAAGAACTTAAACTCAGGCACTTTGGAATTTCAAAAACGAGAAGATGAAGCTACAGTCCAGTCACAAGACTGCAGAAATGACTGTAGTTTCAATAACATACATTCCAATACATAGACCTGTATGGTGAAGCCTGGACAACAAAATGGATTTCTTGTCCAGGCTTTTACGCGTTTTAAATCAAAATATTGTTACAAAACCTTGGTATCAATCATGTGGAGATTGAAACAGGGTTTAAAAAAATAGCTGTTTTCTACCCATGGGAACTTGGAAATTGGGTTCGGTATGATGTACCGAAAACGTGGAAACCGTATGTGCCGATGTGCCACCCTGTATATGTGTGTGTCCTTTCGAAGCTATAAGGCTCTAGACAGACGGACCTGCACGCTGAACTGCAATCGGACTGCACATTTGGTTTGCAGTTCTATTGCAGTCGTGTCAACTGCATTCAAACTGCATCCGAACTGCAATTTGCGGTTAGATTGCAGTTGAAATGCGGTCCGTCTGTCATCAGCCTCAGTTCGAGAGAAAAATATGATTTCTAATAACTAACATCTGTGATCCAAACACGGCGTCACATTTACTCAGTTAAGTCGTCACGTGCTATTGTTATAAATCTATAATTGTACTTTACGACTATCACATATGTACGTATATTTTTTTATATTGTTTCGTAAGATGTGTTTATATCTAAAGATGTTGACCCTTGCAGGGGAGTCTTTGGGTGGTATAAACATAGACTAAACATTGTGTACAAGGTGCAAACGGTTCCTTCACGAAGCCGTCAACCAAGCATTCTGTACATCAAACTACATAATATACGCAAAAATTGTTGCTGGAAGCCGTTTTACGGAAGAACACTCAAAACATTGTGCTGATGGATGCATTGAACAGTACAGGAGTGATGGGGGTATTCAAAGTAAAGTTATAACATTCGAAACTTGTATTAAAAAAAAAATGTCCGTAAAATATGGTCCAGAACAAAAATGATCGCAATGACGGGCAGAACAAGTGCTTTTCGGCTTCGTTAAGGAGCTTTTTACGCCCATTATGATAACCTATACCTATAATAAATACCGCTTTTCTTTTTAGGCTTTTACCGAAATGACAAAAGCGTAACCTTTATATTTTTATTTTGGAATATGGTGTCCGAGGAAGTTATATTATTTAAAATGTAAGAAAACTCGAAAAAGCTGAAATATTGGAACTTATTGTACAAATTCCAAAAGAATATATTGTTTACATACTTTCTGTAGAAGGGTCCTGCATCACTCATTGCTTAAATTAGACAGATGATCTTCTCTTCTCTTCTCTACATATAATAAAATCGTTAAAATCCGGTCCGATGTTCCGACCTGGCGCAAAAACTACTGCATAGATCCTGTTCAAATTTTGCACAAATGTCTGTAAAAGGCTTCTTCAAATGTTAGGCTATATATTATCACGCTATTTGCTAAAGGGGTTAAGCAATACTGCATTATGTCAGTATTATTCAATTGTTTATCGTTTCAGTCATGATATGCGTAACAACGTCTATTTCAAAGTATATGTCAGCGAAGCAAATAGAGAAACGGTTTCATGACCGCTTTACGTGCATCACGTCGCAAGTTCGATCCTCAGTAAAATTATTATACTTTTTTTATTGTTTGTATTTTTTTTGATAGAGATTATTATTATTTATTTTCTCTTTTTTATGTATAATATAATAAATTCTTATGAATAAAGTTAAATCATTGGTGAAATCTCTTTCCTCATGTTTGAATCTGGCCGTTCGATGGTGTTCTGAACTGACAACGTCGTTGTGTGCTGTCCACAGGTGCTGTCAGACTCGATTCTCTTTTTTATGTATAATATAATAAATTCTTATGAATAAAGTTAAATCATTGGTGAAATCTCTTTCCTCATGTTTGAATCTGGCCGTTCGATGGTGTTCTGAACTGACAACGTCGTTGTGTGCTGTCCACAGGTGCTGTCAGACTCGATGTTTTCAATTTCACCTATCGCTCCCAATAAAAATAATAGCAGTTATTGAAATTAATTTGAAACTATTTTGTTGTGTCGTTGTTCTTAGTTTTGCACAACTATTATTTACGGTTAGGTCTATTATTGTTAGGTCCCAAAAATAAATTCGTCTTTGTTGTCTTTGTTGGAGGGTGGATGATTGTAATGTATGATTACTGATGCGTCTTGATTGTTAAAAAACACGTAATTCATAACTTGAAAAATATTTAGGTATTTTTATCATATCTGTCTTTTGTATCTTACTTCTATTATAAATGCGAAAGTTTGGATGGATGGATGGATGTTTGTTACTCAATCACGCCAGAACGGCTGAACGGATGTAGATGATATTTGGCACAGAGATAGATTATCGTGCTAATAATTATGTCCATATTCCGCAACTGGTTGCCAACTGGCAACTGTCAAACAATGCATTAGAAAAGAACGGCTATTTTAGCCCATTTGTCATCGAAGCGAAGCGAGGTAGGCTGACGGTTCACAGACCTCCCTGTAAACCAGGTTTCGCAATTTCGAATGTTTTTTTCTAATGCTTTATGATTTTCAAATCATTATAAAGTAGATTAATATGCTTTTGGTTTTTTTTAACCATTCAAAGACAGTTAGGTAATCAGAAATTAACAAATATTAATTGACCAATTTTCAGTGGCTGAAAAAAAATCTCTAAAAACTGTAAACAAAAAAAATCTTTAAAACCAACGACGTTGTAAATTTGTTCCGTGCGGGAATCGAACCCGCGACACGCAGCACTGCAGTCAATCGCTCAGCCGCTGCGCCAACTGTGCCGTCACATTGCATTTGTGCTGAATCTTCTGCTGGCCCAACTCCTCAAGGACCGCTATATACAGCTTTAAAGTTTTTTTTTAACTTTGCCCCAGTCCAGGCCCACACTTGGATTTTCTCCTGTATCGTGAGTGTGTTTACAGACAGTTAAACTCACAAACAGTCAGACCCTGAACCACTACCTGTACAGTAGGCCATACAAAAATGTGATCCGTGAGGGAATCGAACCCGATATACGCAGCGCAGCAGCCATTTGCTCAGCCACTGCGCCAACCGTGCGGTCACATAGCTGTGGCTGTGGCAGGGAGCCACAGCCACAGCTATGTGACCGCATGGTTGGCACGGACATTGCTGCAACTTTTATCGGTGGCCGGACTGCACATTCCGTTTTCATATTGCCGCTGAATCTGCAAGATTGTGTGTGTACAAGTGAAGATACCTCAACATGCAACATTACAGCGGCCGGGGAGTCCTTTTGCAGCAGTGCAAGTTTAAAGTGCATAAGAGGCGTTGAACCGCAGCTTGCAGGACATTCGCGGCAACCAGGCGCTGGTGGGTGGCGTTGTCGTTTTGCTCGCAGGCGACTTTAGACAGATACTGCAAGTTATTGAGAGGGGCACACCGGCGGATGAAATAAACGCCTCAATAAATGTCTCAAGGCGTCGCCACTGTTGTCTGGGATCGAAATGATCCATCTTACTTGCAACATGTGCGTCCAGCTGTACAACGACCACGAAGCAGGTGTCTTTGCGAATATGCTGCTGCAAATGGGAGTGGGTCGTCTAGAATCGGGCACAGATGGGAAAATTCTATTTTACGAAGAATTTTCCCATCCAGTGGCTACAGAGGATGCACGCACATCCACATCATCACATCATGCACGTTTTTCCAAATTTGTTAATATAAAAAATGAAGGGTGGTTGGTAGTGCTGTCGCTAAAGAACGAGTGTGTCAATCAAATAAAAAAAAATGATATGATCGTCGGCGTCGACATTCATAGACCCTGTGATGGCTAATGATGATAGTACTGCCTACCCCGTTGAATTTCTCAACTCCCTGGGGTTAACTCCCAGACTATGCAATGGAACCAGGCTTCGTATCACAGAGCTGGGCAGTAATATTATAACAGTCACCATTATTACAGGAGTGGCTAAAGGAGAGAGCGGTTTAATTCCCCGCATACCCTTTATTCCAAATAACTAGCCATTTCAATTTAAGAAGTTGCAATTTCCCTTAAAATTGGCTTTTACAATGACGGTCAACAAATTCCAAGGAAAAACCTTAAAAGTGGCAGGCATTCTTTTGGGTGCTTCATGCTTCTCACACGGTCATTAAACAATTCAATTAATGTTGTATACAAAACGGTATTAGAATAAATAAAGAAATAGCGCCCAACAAGGCGTTTGATTGTTCACTTTGAAAAAAAAGTCGTATGGCACCATAATGTTCCAGTTTTTAAGCCATATCGTCGCCTCAACGCCGTTCAGACCTCTGCGGCCCAGAATTACAGCGCCCAAAAACACGCCTTTTGTAGTCATCACCCACATTATCACATTTTGATCAGGCCTTCAGTTCTCATACACATCCCGCCTGTAATCCCCGAAGGGTTAGGCACAGATGTGTACCTAATCGTACACCCACATTACACCAGTTATGTTGAAGTCCCAAGTAATAGGGGGCGAGCCTATTGCCATCAATCGGGCACAAATCCAGACTCCGTAGCTGCTACTGATAATTCCTGATGGAATAACCAAACAACACTTTACCCAACCCGGGAATCGAACACGCATACACGACAAAATTTCCACGCGAACGAAGTCGCGGGCAACAGCTAGTAATAATATATATCTGTTTATTTGATTGCAGACTATCTACGGTGTTGATGTTTGTGACGCTGAATGCGGCGAATATATTATTGTATTCGAAGAGACAACTTGTCACCATAATAATAGATATATGTTAAAGCCACTGAAAATGTAAGTTCCCACATTCATCATTTCCACACTGCTGGCAACTATTTACGTGCCCATCATTCGTACAAATCTACTTTTAAAAAGACAAATTACCATTCCCAAAAACCGTTTTAGACCATTTCGAATCTCCTGGCCAGTTTCTTGTAATAATGAATCTATTTTCTTTTCTAATCAGCATGAGCTCCTGGGTAAGATTCCCAGATCGGGCAATGTGTTTCTCAGTTTCTCTATCTGATCTCCACAACAAAGTTAATACATATATCCAGTACACACTAGGTAATACGATACCCCTTGGTAAGACTGGCCGTCACACTTTAAGGATGTTATTTTTTTATAACATGTCTAATTCAAATTTTATTATTTTAGGGAACAAATAAATCAGAATAACTTGACCTACCCATGCAATTTTACGGACAAAGATCATCGACAGAAGAAATGCCTTATTGAGTTCGACTGCCGGGGTAAACAGCATCAATGTCGAAAGCATGTCATCCAAAAAAACTTCCAAACCCATTCCTTCATAGCTGACAACCATATAGCGACACCGACTGTAAACACAACTGCTTCAGTGGGTCTACTAACCACAACTGCTTACACCCATACAGTGATACGGGTTGAAAGCACCACTGAAGCAGATGGTCTACCAACCACAGCTGCTGACAACAATACAGTGACACGGGTTGAAAGCACAACAGAAGCAGGTGGTGTAATACACAACAATATTACTGTAGAACAGGAAATTAACCGTAAAGTGCATGAAGTATTCAATCCCACAACGTATGATGTAAATATTATTTATTTACAAAACAGTTCAGAGAGAACCAATGAGACAACAAAATCTCAAAATCAAGTATTCCAATGCAAATATGCTGAAATTGTTTGTGAGAATTATAGCTTAAATGACTTCAAAAATGATATTAATGATACTCATCACTACGAACCCCCAGAAACACTTCAAATAGAAATAAGTCGAGATGAAACCAGTACAGTTCAACCACTCTTTACTGGTTACTTTCCTGAATCATCAAACGATAGCACTACAAATTACAATCATCATTTTCAAGGAACTATGACTACATCATGTTCAATTCAGAAAGAAGGCAATTGCAAACAAAACATTGACTCTTTAAAATATATTAATATATTTCTTGAAGCAAATTATGTCGAAAATAACACAGTAACGAAGTATCCTAACTGTGCAAAAGACTCGCTTACTCCAAAAAATGAACTTATCGTGAAATGCGAAGATATATCATTTGCCAAACATAATCAACATATTTTACAAGGACCACCACCTCCACCACAAAAACAAGAACTTTGGAACTGTCAAATTACAGGATTAAAAAATACATCACCCTCTAAAGAACAACGAAATGAAAAGAACAAAATACATTTTAACAATTGTTCCAATGAAACAAAAATGATTAGCAATAAAAATAAATCTGCAGACATTAATGCGGTGCCAATTTCGGATGTTAAGAATTTATCAGGTATGAAAACCAACAAGATAGAAATTTCTTCTGGAAAAGAAGTTACAAACATAGATATTTCTTCACAAATAAATCTAGAAAATATTATAACAATTCTCATAACAGAAAATACAAATAATTGTAGCCACAACTCATCTTTAAATATCAACGAAGGAAAGATCATCGACTTGGGCTTAAACAATAATAAAGAAAAAATTCTTCAAAATAATAATGTAGATATAAAACTTTCCAATTGTATAAATGATCACTCTTCTATAATCAACAATAAGCAACCACCTTTAGTAACAGAATTAATAATTATTTTGAAAAATGAATCCTTAAATACTTCAAATCTGAAACGATTCAATGGAACTCTGAAAGACGAAAGTGTCACACAAAGAATACTACTACGATGTGATCATACTATCCTTAATGTAAGTAGTAACACTACTAGTAATACAACAGAATTGGAATGTAAATCCATAGATTTGGATTTACATAATATTACAGGTATAGAAATTACACCTTCCAGCCAAATAACAAACAAAAAAAAAGCAATCAAACCAGAAAATGAAACAAAGCAAGAACTCGCTAATTGGAACTGTTTAATTTTAGAAAAACAACAAAAGAACAAATTAAATTTTGAAAACTGTTCTAACGATGTACATATCATTGCTAGCAAAAATAAATCTGAAGAAAACAAAGTTACAGCAATTTCTGGTAAAGAAACCGAAATTCCTAGTGGAAAACTTGTACACGACAAAAATAATATGCCACAGCCTAAACATATTATGATTAAAATTGCACTAACGGAAAAAGTGCATAATTGTAGCAATAACTCATTTTTGAGCATTGACGGAGGAAAGATCATTGATTTAAGCGGATATAATAATAGAGAAGAAATTCTTGAAATTAATAATGTAGAATTAAAACTCTCTGACTGTATAAATTTTAAGTCATCCACCATCAATGAAACACAAGCTGATTTAAAGGATCTAACCATAATTTTGAAAACTGAGTCTTTAAACGCATCAGATCTACAACAATTCAATGGAACTCCGAAGGAAAGAAGTATAAAACAAAGAATTCTATTAAGATGTGAACATCCAAATCGTGATTATCGCGTTAACAAAACTAGTAATATGACAATATTACAATGTGAGTCCATAGACTTGGATTTATACGATATTACCGGCATGGAAATGATTACAAATTTAACCCAATCATCGCACGTAAATAATACTAAAGAAAATCTTAAAAATGACGAAGAAATTGATGATAAAATCAAAGCAAATGCGAACAACAATTTCAGTACAAACCAAACAGTTGGAAAGAATGATAGTACTGTTAATAACAATATTAATGAAAACAAGACAAAAGAAGTTCAGAAAAATATTCCAGAAAGTAATAAAAATAACAAGACCAAAGATGAAAACAAAGGAATTCGGACAAATATTTCAGACAGTAAAGAATACATTAAAAACCAAAATTTTAATAGAAGAAAAGACATTCCTGATGGTATGGGGCAAAATAGCCTTGCCCTAGAAAATGGTGAAACAGAAAAGATACTGCTAATAGCACTATTATCTATAGCCGGTGGCGCCATACTGATAGTGATCGTGTTAAGAGTATGCACGAAGGAAAAAGAGTACAGTAAGTAATCCTATCCAAATGTTAAACGATTTTAAATCCAGTATGTTTCTTAAATGAAACCTGATGGAGGCACCGGTTTCCCTGTAAACATTTCAATAGTCACGAATTGCTATGTTGCTACAATTTAGTCTAAAGGTTCACGGCCCATAGTTGTCAATTCCTGGATCATTTCAATGTCCAATGTGATGTCACATTCGCAATAGGTTTAAACTGCTTATAATATTTATCATCACCCCCAATCTAGCCTTTTCCTCACTTTGTCGGGGTCGGCTTCCAGTCTAACCGCATGCAGCTTACTACCAGTATTTAAATGGAGCGACGCGAAAATGGTCGTCTATAGTTATCATCACAGTAATTTTTATCCCTATCTACTAGGCCAAACACAAACTATGATGGCTCGCGGCACCGTGCTATCATAGTATGATATCGCCGAAAATTCTTGAGTTAGACCAGGTTGACATTTTGTAAATATGGTTGTTTTGTTGATATTTTGTAATATTGTTGCTTTGTCATGAAGTAACCAACAAACTATATTTACCTCTTACACCAGAATTATTTTACAAGACGTACAGTCCCAGTTTTCAGACAAGTAATATGAATTTATAATTTCAGATCGCGCTCCCACAAGAGAACCACCAGATGAAGAAGAGACAGCGTTTTAAAATACTTAATTAAATTTTGGAACATTGTACATAGACAGGCAATTACGTTTAGAACATTAGATTTAAGTGCAAAATAAAAACAAAAATCCTTTTAATGTAAACGATTGAATTTAGTAGTTATTTTTAATACATTAAGTCCCTAAGGCACAAGGTATCGGAGGATGGCTCATGCTGTATTTATAGGATTACCAGTCAAAACTACCCTCGCCTCGATGGACCTCGGAAAGTATCAGACTTAATTAAAGGACTTAGTGCTTACTAATAAAGTTGATAATCTTTAGCATAAATAATGTCAAAAAAAACATTTAAAACTAAAAAAATCTAAAAGACTTTATTGCTCGGCTCGTGCTTGAAACCGACTTAATCAAAAGAACATTTTTAATTACGTTACTAATCCACTGGCAACCCTTGCAGCAGTTGCCAAGCAAAAAATAAATCTTCTAAAGTGAGTGCCACGCGAGGTAGAATTAATTTTCATGCAACCACTATGAACAGTAGCAAGAATTATTTACAGGTTTTTTAAGATTTAATTTTTCTTTTGCAAGTTGTTTCATGAATATCTAAAATTGGACCTTGTCCAAATATATTATGATTATATTTAAACACAATAAACGACTAGTATTCTGCAAACACCTGGCTTCGCCCGATCCATCGATGTGCGACGCGCATGCCCGGTCGGGCCAGACCACGATAAAGAGAACCCTAATGTCAAACATTATTACGTTCTTTGCACCTTATAAAGGAGATTTTAAGGGCGGGGGAGGAGCTGAACTTATACTGGGCATCGTAACAACTTCAGACAGGTCGGTCTTCGGCAGATCTCGGGAACGATCGGGCGTTTCCGTTGCGAGTGAAACCTCCGTAGTTTTTCAGACGGCAGGGGCCCAACTTGGGGACGAAATTGGATGTATTTGCTGTAGGTTATAAACGGTTATGTAATAGTATTCTTTTGTAAGGCAGGGCTTGCATAAACTATTGATATCTTTCGTAGACATATAAATTTATGTAGTCCGTAACCCAAACGTCTCCAAATTTTACAACGAAATGACAGAATTTAAGGAGCTGAGACGAGAATAATTTGGCCATTTAACTTCTTAGGCCGCTCCTACCTAAGAAGCTAAATGGCCAATTGACGAAAGAAGTGAAATATGAAACCAGACATTTGCTTTGCCGTTCAGATGACAATCCTTAGGGGACAAAACTGAATTTCAGCCACATAGCGACACAAGAGGCTGACTTCTGAATAATTGAGACATCTCTAGGCAGTTAGGGAGCTATCATGTAATTCCACCATTTAAACCGGTAAATGTATGTCACTCAATATCGGACTAATTCGTGTTTGGAGTCCGTCCCTGAAGACAGGGGTGCAACGCCCGCGCCGGCGCGCCCCGTCGATACGCCGCCACACCGCCGCCCCTGCTCGAGCGGCCGAATGCACGCGCTCCGCACAACGCTGACAACTAACATTCACACAAATTAATTCAACAAAAAACCACTAAATATACCAAATTATAACAAAACATCACAAAAACCCGCGCAATTTTTCCATAAAGCAGTGAAACCGCCATCTTAGAAATATTTAAAATTTCGAATTTATACTTTTTTTGTTAGTGTGCCAGTGACACAATGACTGCAAGAGTGCTGTGATTTTAAATTGGAATTATTTTTTAGAGTCAGTGTTAATTTTGATAAACTTTTTTGATGGTTGCTATAATATATTGGTAATTTAGGACGCATAAATAAATTGGTGATGTGACAAGCTTCTTGCGTAACAATCAGTAGGTAAGTATCGTCTCTTTTAACTTAGTTTTGATTTGATGGTCTGTAATTAATCGGAGTAGTTCAACTTATGTTCCGATTGAGCATATTGCTAGTTTTTCTTTCCTTTTCATTCGCGGTCTAAACAACAAAGTTTAATTACTTTAAATCAATGCAATTAAAAACTTTCAGTTCCCTGTACGATGTCCATACCGATCATAGGTTACTAGAACCTAATTATGAATGTTCTTCAAATAAACAGGGTGAACTTTTGATACGACTCCATAAGTGCAGGTACCTTAACCATTGTTTGGATCTATAGGAAAACGTTTTAAGGGGACTGTCCTTAAAATTGGGATTAATTAAAAAGAAACCATCTCGATATCGGTAAAAAAAGTGTTACGACCGATAGTTAATGGGTGGAGGATGACATTTATAAGATCGCGAGTAAACCCTGGTTGACACTCGCGCAGACCAGGGAACCATGGCAGGGAGGAGACCTATACTCAACAGTGGGTGCAAGAACGCTGCCAATAATCTCGATAATCTATGCCTACCGTCTTTCTCAATTTCATCACAATTAGGTTAACACTTAATCTTACCTAGTAAAGAAAGGCTTCCACTTAACGCACTCAAGTGTCGGTAAAAATGAGTACCGACTCTTTTGATTAATTCTTTATTCCTTAAGCAGTAAACTTCACACACACACGGAGTGATTTATTTATTGTTTAATGACTTTAATCTCACTAGTAATGCGAAAATGTTTTATTAGAAAGCAATCGTAAGCCAAGCTTTGGGGGTGGGGGAGACTTATCGCTTGCAATTCTCACTTTAAAATAAACGGCTTGGAAGTTTAAGGAACGGAGTACATAAACGAACTTTCTAATATAAGAGAACTGATCGAAGAGAGCGTAGGCAATATTACTAACGTCTTACAACAAGATTATCACACCCCCTAGTCGTAACCACTGCGGGACCGCACTGGCAGGACCCAATGTGCTGCGTCCGGCAATACCAACGACGCAGCTTTATGTGTCCCGGCTACATCACACCACGAAGGTTGAGGAGGTCGTGGAGTATGTCCGAGCGAAAACCAGCTGGACCTTGAGGGTTGAGAAGTTGGAGTCGCGTCACATCACGAATTTCAAGTCGTTTGTGGTGCGAGTTCCGACTCATCATATTGAGACCTACCTCAAGGAAGAGTTTTGGCCGAAGGGTGTCATATATCGGCGTTTCGGCGGAAGGCTACGCGACACCACGCAGCGCAACACGACGCCGTCACTTCGTGTACAATAGTTTATATTTTCTTGTTTTTATAAAATATGTATGAAAGTCTATAAGGTATATTTATGGGTCTTTGTTACCTGAAATAAATGATATATTATTATTATTATTTTCCGTGGTCTATGTCAACCGTTAGCGGTTTGTCTAGGCCCTAAGGCTATGCGAACCGGGATTCCATTATCAAGTACTGAAACGGATCCTCTCATATTACTCTAAGGGTTTGCCTTGAAATAATTCAAATCTTTAGTCTGTTATCAAGTCTCATGGTAACTGATATGATCGCTTGGGATCACGTGTCTAAAATAGCAAAGATTTATTTGACTTGCTGATACTGAAACTTACAGATCGATGGGACTGGTCATCTCTTAGCTGCCACGGTTTATTTTACGCTCTTAATGTGCACGTCTTTCTACATCGTTCTCACATATATGTATAATCTCATAATGAATGATGTAACCAAGATTTTGTTACAATATTTTGATTTAAAAGAGTGTCCATGGAGTTTCTTGCCCATTCTTCTCCATAGAGATCTACGCTTTGGAATGTGCAACTACAGTACTTTCTCAAGTTATTATGCCTTGTGTCTGTGACTGTAGCTTCGCTTCTTTTTTGTTTTTTTTTTGACATTCAAAAGTGCCTGTGATGGCCTAATTGAAGTAAGTGCTTTTTTTTTTTTTTTTTTAACGTGGTAAAATCATCAAATGAGTCCTCCCACCCAGGGCAGAGCGGGAGGGACTGTCAGACTTGTACTGACTAAAATCCACGGTGTCCTTCAGTAGCCCTTTATGTTCCAGGGTCACGGTAATTCTATGAGTCCCGCGACCCCGGCAGGCTTTGGCCCTCTAGAGGGGGGCCCCGTCATTATGCTGACACTCTTTGAGGCGCGCGTGGAACACAACGCGCCGTCGTCGACCCGGGCATGGTCCATGGTCGGACAGCGAGTCGCCCATTACTCGCCGTCCGCATGCCCGCGCCTACGGTGGCCGGAGATCGTCTGACGACGTCCGGCGCCGTGGGCGTCTACCACTGCGGCTGGTGTGGAGGGAGGACGCTGTCCTCTCCCTCACGCGGCCCGCCTCCTCCTTCGCGAGCATGACTGCTTCGCAGAAGGAGGCGACCGCTTCCCACTCCGTCTCGCCTCGCAGCATGGCCTCGACCAATGCCGGGCGCGAGAGGGCTCCGCCTATCGCCGCCGTGAGGACACGGCGGTGCTCTGCCCAAGCGGAGCAGTCCTGCACCGTATGCTCCACCGTGTCCTCCGGGCGGTCCTCGCAGTGGTGACACCCAGGCGTTTCCTCCTTCCCCATATGACACAGGTACCTTCCGAAACTTCCGTGTCCGGTGAGGACCTGCGTCACGCGGTAGGTCAGGACGCCGTGACGCCTATCCAGCCACTCCTCAAAGAGGGGTCTTACCGCCGCGATTGCGGCGTGCCCGATTGAAGTAAGTGCTTTGAGTTGAGTTGACAAATGAAAGAGGCACCTAAATACGGGGTACAAGTCAACCTCTCTGTTATCTGAAGTGGTAACACAGGCCTAACTTGAAAGCAGCCTGCCATCTTATGTTACGTGGTGGACCCAAAGCCAAAGACAAGCATTTTTCGCACTGGCTTCAGGCCGTGTCCTAGCCGTACACGACTGTCATACTAGGTACTTTCCTTATTCAATACTATTTAAAGAACATTTTCAAATGAAGACGTAGGTATCAACGACATTTTCTGCAATTTTATTCTATTACAAAAAAGGGTCAGTCTGTCATCAGTTAATGCAGATAGTAGTCCTCAAATACGATATTTTCAAAATCTTAGGGGTCAGCCAGAAAACGTCGCGACAGACCTCGTAGAAAATGGCGAGACGAACTGCACAAAACCAAAGACCAGTGATCTACAACAGTCCTGGATCGAAAGAACTACTAGAAGTCATTGGTAGAGGCCTTTGACCAGCCGTGGGATGATGAGAGTCTCTCAGTAACAGGAAGAGTAGCCAGTGTCATAAAAATTATAACCCATACTTAATGATACTTAACATTAAGAAAACGTACGATCCGCCGCCCTAAACACATACACTAAGTAAAGTGGACAATAAATAACCTCTTTAAACCTTCAAAGTCACTTTATCTGCATACTTGCACAAGTATACTTTACGGCGGCGCGGCAAACTTGTTCACTCGACATCACTAAACAGCTCGAGATAACTTCTGCACGCTTCACGCAAGCATACTTGTCATTTTAATATAGTGGCGCCTGTGGCTGCACGGTAAAACTATAAATAAAATGTATTATTATGACATGGCCGCATTACGTGATAGGTTGGACTGGTTAACCAATCAGAGAAGCATGCAAAAGGAGTGCAAATAAGTACAAAGCAGTCAAACAAAAGTTAATAATACAAATTATGATGAGAGTCTTTTGAAAAGTCAAAAATTACATAAGACAGTCCTCCGAAACGACTGTCTTTCAAAGATTATGTGATAATATGTACACAATGAGTATGCGATTGCAGCTTTTACCAACGACCTTGCCCCTGTGAAGGTTGGAAACGGTCCTACGGGAACGTAGGTACTGCTAGGATAAGATATATTTAAAGTATATTTTGTCCTAACCTAGTTCATGGTCTATCCGTGTGCAAAATCTAAATCAGATCAGCTGATTAGGGGTGACAAAAGAAAGGCTAATAAACAAAAGGATAAACAGGAGTTAGTTATGCATTCATGATATCAGTATGTATATTTCATGTCCAAATTTTTATGGATACGACCTTATATGTATTTTGCTTTATTCAACTATTACCTACCAACAGGAAATATTTAAATTCTTCCTGAACCTACCGGCCAGTTTGTCGATAACAATTTTGCCTAACCGTAACGTCAAATGTTAACCCTAATTTATTTAGCGAAGGTCATGTCAAACCCCAAAGGGCCACAAAGCCCTACTCGACCCCTTTGGGATGCACTTCCGAAGACGGGCAACACAAATCATGTTAAGCTGAAGTTAGTGTTGTCTATAATCTCATCAGGATCAGAGTAGACACAAAGTTACTTAAAGTGATGACAACACGGTAGTCTTTAACCCTAAAAACACCTTGTGACATAATAAGCAACCGCCTATTTTTTTTTTTAAATCACGTGAATTGAAGTGGCCTCTTGTGACGACGATTTCTGAAACAAAGAAAGTATATTTTATTCATTTGGACATAAAATTATGAAAATGGATTGGGTCGATTGGCCGCCTGCTTCGAAATTCATTTAATTTAAAATGTGCTTGTTTTTTGCTTTTCAGTTTATTCAGTCGGGTTTTTCAGTTTTATTTATTTATTTAATTTTCAGCTATTTAGTTTAGTATGTGAAAGATTACGTCACCAACCGCGATACTTCATTCACATCCTTAATAAAATCCAACTAACAAAAGATCGCTTTTAGCTACAATTATTGAAAAAATCCACATTAGATCGGAATACCTTAGAACCCACTTTAATAACCAGGAGTTCATTCCGTAAATATACCACTAATATTAGTTGACCTAGTCTAGCCGAATACCAGGAAAAACCATTCAACCCCGAATCAGTCAGGTGTAGATATAACTCCTATAGACAGCCGGCCCGCCACTCAATCTGTGGGGAACATTAATCTAACCTGGCGGGTTTTGTTTGCGCCCTAGAAACTATCGACCCATAAGTTCTTTGTTGCAGCAACGATGAAGGCCAACAAATTCAATTGTTACTTTACTGTACTATTGATCTCTTTCCGTATTGATTTAAGGCATATAATATTTAGAGAGATGTTTCCGAGAATCGGTCAAATGCAAGCCTTCTACAATCTATTGGTATATAATATGTATGTGATTTGCTGAGCATTTCTTCGTAAGAAAATAAAATGAAAAAAAAAATTTGAAAACACGTTTCGTTTTTTTTTTTAGTATCTTAACATTTTTCATTATATTTATACAGGGTTATTGAAAAAGCACTAACAGCCTCTTACAGTTAACTTCTTTACATCACATTTAATAACTTTTGTACTATGACTATCGGAAATTCGAAAAAAAAAAAAAAATGACTACCCATACAAATTGACGCGATCAGCTGATCATTTACTATGATATGTTTGAAAAAAATTATTAATTAATATGATGTAAAGAAGCTATCTGTAAGAGGTTATTTAGTGTTTTTTCAATAACCCTGTAAAGGTTTATAATTTACATAGTTCTTGTTGCAAAATCATTAATTTACCCCTCATGCACCGTGTACCTCTACTTTGGCATGAAAAGCATACATCTAATACAATATCCAGTAAAGTTCCTGTCAAATGTTCCTTTTTGCCGATCCTCCTCTCCATTTCCTTCAGTTCCTGTTTCTCGAAAACTTTCGTTCAATCGAACTCGTCCTGCTTTTACTTCCGTGACTCGCCACTTGCGGGACTGAATTGGATAATGTGAAAGATAAACGTACAACTTTGATGCATACAGTAGTAGGCCAGGGAGAACTGCTCCGACTTTCGGGTCCGTACCAAGGTAGACACGTTACTTGTGTAACTTATTTTCATCACTACTGCTCTCAAAATAGTGAAGGAAAACGTTGGGATGAAGACGGTATGTCCTAGATCGAAAAATTCGAAGAAATGTGACAATTTCCAATCCAAACTAGGCCCTTAAGATGGATATAGGCCTGCTCTCTGTGAGTGGAAGTGGGCTCCACCACGTCCACTCACAGAGAAGAAGGCCTGTAGCAACGGGAACATAGGCTGTTATTTGTATATGTCGGATATGTCAGGATTTATTCCGTTAGGCTCTTACATCATGTGGGCAGACGATGGGTTTCGTGCAATGAAAATACACTGCTTCTATTAAACCAACGAATTTCTTGAGATTACAACTTAACACAATAGCACAGGGCACAATGAATCGGGTACAGTTTAAAGACGTCTCAACTCCTCCGCGATCAGACATTGACTGTCGTGCTGGCATCGAGCTGTAAACATTAGGGCTCTGTAGAAGCACGCTGTGGTGTAGGTAGACTGGTAAACAGGTCGCGTGATGTCACCACTGGTGCCACTTGCAATTGATTTTATATCCATACTAATGACCGGATCCAACATATATAACTTTAGCAACTCCAACCGTGGCTTTTAAAATGGTTTACTTATGATCTAATAAAAAACCCTCTCAATGTCACATTATATTAAAAATGCTCAGGTTTATTTACCAGTAAAATTTTTTTACAGCACATAAGTAACCTATTTCTCACATCGTTCATGACCGTATATAGCTTTATTGCTCCGTATCAAGTTTAAAGAAACCCGTTTATTTTGCCCTAGCACAATATCACAATCTAGTTAGTAACATCGTTCTAACAAACGATATGGGAAAGCACTACATAGGCCACCAGGCTAGGTATATCGATACCTATTACGTAAAGAGGTTTGAGCTTCCGACTATACAGGTATTATTTCATGATAGTCGACTTTGATATTCATGATGGAAAGTCGATTTTCCTAACCTCTACTTCCTACCATGTCTGCCTATTCTTCTTCTTTTGCTGAATCCATGTTACTTATTATGCATAACATCACGCCTGTAATCCCCGAAGGGTTAGGCAGAGGTGTACCTAATAGCACTCCCACATTTCGCCAGTTATGTATAACTCCCACGTAGCAAGGGGCGAGCCTATTGCCATTAACCGAGCACAAATCCAGGGTCCGTGGCAGCTACCGAGTTTCTGATGGAAAATTCAAAAACACTTTGCCCGACCCGGGAACCATCACGATACCAACGAGGGGTACCAACTCCATGTTACTATCCCTTTGTCCCTTTCTTTCTTTTTACTATATTTACTTTTCCATCATCATTGTCAACTTCTCTACCCCGGAGAATTGTATAAAAAGTGTATAGTTTTTTACTTAGTGCTAAGGAACAACACAGCTTTTACCAATTTTCGTCCAAGGATCACAAATACCCATAGCTATCAGTAGCGAAGTGTCAATTTTTGTAAGAGGTAAGCCGGAGTACATACCTTTAATGTGATTGTATTATTTGCCTATAAAATACTGACTGTGCCAGTTTTCAAAGGGAAGCCGGTAGGAATCGATTTGTATGGAACCTTCGCCACTGATAGCTATTGCTTTTTACGAAAACATTTATAACATTATCTCTTTTCTCTTTCATCTTGCTCAAAGATGAATCTGATTGTTTGCCAATAAATGGTATTTTCGCGGTTGCTATTAAAGTCTGATTCAACATAACTGTGCCTTGCAATGAATACCACGTTAAAATTTCTTCTTTAAACGTTATTTTTCAGTCCCAGAACGCCTCGGGAAACTGTTAATGATTTCCGTAGGTAGTAATGTATGCTTCGCATTATGTGCTAGGGCGCTACATGTTATATAAACTTTAATTAAAAGTGGCATTAACGTCATTTAAATTAATGAGCAGCAGTTATCAACATAGTGCATTTAATTATTTACAATCACTGTGCAACTGTTTATTTTCGTGATTCACAATGGCCCATTGCCATCCACGTCTGTAGTTAGCAATTAATGCTGCGATGAATAATTTTAGTTTCTACCAAAACAGTGTCTTAAATTCAGTGCATGCAAGTGTGCAAACTCTTGATGTACATTCCTGAGTCATGTTCTGACCTTCATGCTTGTGACGTGACTAGGAAACCATTCTTAATGTTAACCTACGAAAATCGGTAACATATTCCGTCGATTTTCGTTCTTACATTTTTTTCCAGTTTCCATCTACTTCTGTAACAACTTATTAAAATAAACTTCTACCTTGTAAGCATTATAACCGCAAGTTATAAGAAGTTCCTGCACCGCATTTCAGTGGCTAACTGAGTCGAAAGCAACTCGATACCGTCGCGTGTGTATCTAGGTTAACGGCTGGAGCTAAATATTCATTCCTTTCAGAAACGCTATCGGAAACGGGTGCCGACTTAATTGTATGTCATTATCGTGAAATTCATGACGGATAGGGGAAATAAATTGATTAGGACGAGGATGATACATGACGAGTCATTGCATGTGAGTATGTCCGTATAGACACAGAATAATGATATCACCCTGCTACTGTCCCACTGCAGGGCAACAGCCTCTTGTTATACAGAGCAGGCACGAGCATTGGACAACGCGTTCGCTCAAGGCGTTTTCCCGGTATCAGGTTTTGTTACCTTAAGATGAGGTCACGAGGTACGGCGCGGCGCGGCACGGTGGCATAAAAACTCTGACACTGGGTTAGGCACTAACCACGCGATAAAGAATATGCACGAGGTGAATTCAAATCTAGTTCAATGTTTATGATTATTTTCCAATTCATAAGTACTTTTTAAGTTTCAGTTTGGTCAGATAGGCAGTCGCCCAATGTAAAATACTAGTGTTCAGCTGCATCGGGTTAGACTAGATGCCGACCCTTGGGAAAAGGCTAGGCAGGTGATGATTTACCTTAGGCAAAGCTGACCTGCTTGGCTGGTTGGTAAAGGAAAACATCGTGAGAATACGTACATCATCTCTCTATTCAACAAAATCAGGTTGGCTTTCTCAAAACTTTCTTTAGTGCATCTCGACGAGCTAATAGAATATAGGGGGTATAATAGGCTATAATAGGGGGTAATTTAATTATAAGTACTGATTCTACCGTGATTCCATGCAGCTTTCATATTTCAGATTCACTTTTAGTCAGACGGTCATAAAAGTGCTTTTGTAAAAAATTCTTAAAATTCGTTTAAAACTAGGCTAGTGTATCTACAGAACGAAGACCAATAGTGTTCTCTATTGCTGTTTCTAACCACGTAATAGCTTGTGCTGTTACTAGCTTTCTATTAAACAGATCTCGTTAGTGTTGTTCTAGCTCCCTTAGTGCTCCTGCTCAGCTTCGTTATCAAAAGGAACTGTTCTGCAAAATGGAAATTTTGAATTGTATGCGTCTCGACCATCGGGTTAAAACTCTGCGTGGTCTTGTCAGGGAATGAAATTATGAAAATAATAGAATTCTAGCTGTATGCTGTAAATGAAGCAGAATGCCTAGAAAATAACAGGCATCCTTCAGTTTGTGGTTACATTATAAATAAATTGTGACAACTAAGTAAATACCTATGTTTAGATCATCACCAACAGTTATATGTGTTCTCACAATTGTGGCTTGATCTCTAGCTTGGCTATTAATTAGTTATTATTCTGAATTATATGATTAAAGATAATGTAGGAATTTTTCAGTAGCAGTCACGGAGTCTGGATTGGTTCCCGGTTGATGGCAATAGGCCCGCCCCCTACATGGGATTTAAACATAACTGGCGAAATATGGGTGTACTGTTAGGTTCACCTCTGCCTAACCCCTCGAGGATTACAGGCGTGATGTTATGTTATGTGACAATAATGTAAATATAGCGATTAGCTTATCTTATCTGAGGAGGAAAGTCAATTTGGTTAGGAGAGGATATAATTATATGCAATTTATGCCAATTAAAATCGAACTAAATATAAACAATTAATGTATTAATTCTACCCTGTAAGATAAAATAAACCATTGAATATTATGATATTTTTTTTGCGTATGTAATTTTAACACTCAATACCATATTTTCATAAGATTCCAAAGATATCGAAACTTCCAAGGAAATATTATTTTAAACGGAAACTTTGTAAAATTATTTCTTGAAAACTTTCCGTAATGGTAATTGTTCAAAATCTCAGATTTCTATCTTTTGCTCGAACTTTCGAGATGGGTTTCGTCCAATAATTGGGTTCCGGAGGTCAGATGTGTAACGGATCTCAGAAAAATACCTTTATGTAACACAAATACTGACCTTATTCCGATGTAAACATTTTGGAGATAGCATTAGAACAGTATTATGGTTTGTTTTCTCGTAGCTAAATACTAACAGCCGTTCGGGTTGATCTTCAGTTGGTCCGCGGATGGGTGACCCGTTACATACCGAGTTTACTCCGTGCCTCGGAAAACACGTCAAGCCGTTGGCCCCGGCTGTCACCTCTGGATCTTTGACAGTCGTTAAAGGTAGTCAGTAGCCCGAAGGTCTAACAACCAGTCTTACCAAGGGATATCGTATTACCCAGTACTAACTGAGTTGTGGAGGTCAGATAGGCAATCGCTTCATGTAAAATACTGGTATTCAGCTGCATCCGGTTGGACTAGAAGCCGACCCCCACATAGTTAAGAAAAGGCTAGGCTAATGATGTTTTCTCGACATTGAGATGCAAGCTCTTAACACATTAAAAAATAACTTCTTCTTAGTGTGTCGATGGCAAACTAAATCGAGTCGGTTACAACTTTAACATCTATATGAGACGCAGGACCGATATCAAGTGTCCCATCGTTTGTGGTACATCTCCGCCTGAGCATGTTTTCCTTGCTTCGGCCAACCTTCTATTAAAAGATTTCTAAGTTCAAAAAATTACTAAGGTCTGATTTTTTTAATTAGATGTCAAGTATCAATTAGTTCCACATCTTAACAGTTACTGAAAATACAACATAAATATAAATTGTCTTTTTAGTAAAGTTTACTAAATACAGCCTTTAATGTACCTAGCATTGAAGGCCGTATCCACTGTGCAAGGCTTGCACCCTGATGTCGAATTTCCTTCGGCAAAAATTCACGAAAGCTGAAGGCGACAGTCAGAAATAAAACTGTAACACAATGCACATTTTTACCGCTGAGAACGTCCGAACAAACGTTTTGTTACCACAAACAGAATAGTTACAAAACACAAAAGGAAGTTGTGCCTATGGCGTTTCATTCGTAACTTGTTTAAACCAACGAGACGAATGAAAACACTCTATTATGCTCAGGCATTTTTCACATTTCGCCGTGTGTAAGCACTTCTATAAGTGGGCATTTCATAAAATGCCCGCCATTTGACTGCAGATATACTGCGCAACTAACACCGCACTGCAGAACTGTGCAATTTAATACTTTTAAATAAACGACTGTAGTTTTTAAAATATACGAAAAATCGTTCATTTTGAAAATGTGGTCGTTATCATGTGTTTAGTTTACACAAGATACGTGGTTGGTGCTGCAAGACGTACATACATATTAGATGTCGAGTGTCTGGATATGACTACGTGACTTTCCATAATGAAAATCAAAGCTCTGTCAAGTTTGAACATTAGAACTAGGACATTGTCGCCGTAGTGACAGATATTGATTTTGTATTTGATAGCTTCTTATTTCGTCAATAAATTATTTTCTTATTTAGAGTTCTTTTTTTTTAAACCGTTGCCCCACACTAGGAATCTCTCCTGTATCGTGGGTGCGTTTACAAACATTTAAACTCACATACACAAACAGCCAGACCCGGAACAACTACTTGTAGGCCATACAAATATTTGTTCCGTACGGGAATCGAACCCGCGACACGCAGCGCAGCAGTCAATCGCTCAGCCACTGCGCCAACTGTGCCGTCAGTTCGTTTTATATTATTCTCTCGTATCGATGAAAACAATGCCCATGGTATGAACTGTTCTTTACAGTTCACGCCATGGGCAAATTATATTATAGCCAGGCTCGCTGACTAGTGACAGCGCGGGAAGATCCACCATTCTTTGACATCATTTCAATGCAACCTTAAATTGCATTATAAATATTTTCAGTATTATGTTATTATTTTACTTAGTTCTTTGTTCGGCAGAGTTCCTTGGCCTCCTTAATTCCCCTTGTCTCTCGTCGCCAAGGAAACCATGACTACAACTAAAGTTTCCTCCATCTCATAACATTATGGGAGCAACCACAGAACATTCCAACTAAATCTTGGTTAACAAATAGCTTTACGATCCGTCACGGCACAACATAGTCGCATTAATCAAAGTCGAGTGTTATTACTAACATTCCTGAATGTACGACGGTTCCCAACCACAATATGAGAGGTCACACTATCGTAGTGGAGCTTGGAATAAAGGCACATCCAGTGTTACTTGATCTGCGTGGTGATTCAGCAATTTTGTTGCTAGGTTTTAAAGTTGTGGCTGAAAGGGCTTAAATTCTGCGCGGAACATTTTAGTATTTAACGTTTTGCGTAATAATTAGCATTTTTAAACCTTTATAGTCACGTTTTCCAATTACGTTGACTTTTAATCTTGGACCGGATGCAGCTAAATACAAATATACGAGGTGGAAGGGACACCGACGCGAAAACGGTTATCACGTATTCAGTTATTCATTACATCATTCTGAGTCCCAAATTCTGAGAATCTGAGAACATACAAATTTTTCGTCGGTAATTAAAATTAAACATCTATTCCATACATTTTGACCATGTAGGTATTGAAATTTTGTAGGAAACGTCAGATTTTTTATTCTCTTCTTCTTAGCGTGTCGATGGCAATCTAAATTGTGTCAGCCCAGAACTGAGTTACTAGTTTGGCGCCGGTAGCGTCCATCAGTTCCTGAAGTGAACAAACGACACGGTATTAAGTGCCCCATCGTTTGTAGAAGTCTCGCTTATCGCCGAGATCTGTCACCCGAAACACGGTAACGCAATGTTTGCTGCTCCCGGCGTAAGCATACTATCCACCAAGTGCTCAAACGAGAATGGTATAGAAATTATCACCTTGGATGTTGGCAACTGCACCATTTTTTATTTAATAACTAATGAAAACGTGGCAACCGTTTGCGCGTCGGTTTCCCTTCCACCCAGTATTATATGAAGCGACTGCCTACCTGCCCTCCACGATCCACTTACTGGGTAACACCATACTCATTGTAAAACTGGTTATTAGACTTTCGGGGTCTTAACTACACGTAATTACTGTCAAAGTTCTACAAAATTAAATGGCTACCGATAACAATGGCGGGCTATCGGAAAACACGCATGAACCGGGTATTTTTAATAATTAAACTATTTTACACAATTGTTATCCTATCGGAGAATCCATATTCATAGTAATAGAACACCATACCAACAGTTCTGACATACAATTTTTATTTATATCCTCTACTTTTCCCTCATTGTTATGTTATTGAGTGCATCACTTCCTCCTCATGTAAGATGTATAAGCTTGAACCTCGGTTTGAACACTTGATCGGGGTAAAGCTTCTAAAACTTTGACTTAGCATACATAGTATGTAGTTGTTTCTTCAGACCAGTATATCTATTCTTGTGTAATCTTCTCCCTCGGTGCATCGTTGGACAAAATTTAGGTCAATATCTTTTCCATCTCTATGGTGTTGGTATAGAGATCACTAAAGACTATACGTAGTTGTACCTTCTGATCCGTTTGACCTCACCTTAAGCCGTATAGTATGTGGCTATTATAGCCTGAAAATTAGAGGACGACGGTCGGACCTTTAAATATTATGAGACTGTTTAGCATACTGATGACTGCTTCGTTGGTCTAGTGGTCGCATGCGCGACTGCAGAGCATGAGGTCTTAGGTTCGATTCCCGGGTGAGACAAGGTGAATTCTCAGTAGCAGCCACGGAGTCTCGATTTGTGCCTGGTTGATGGCAATAGGCTCGCCCCCTATTACATGGGACTTAATCATAACTGGCGAAATGTGGGTATACCTTTAGGTGCACCTCTGCCGAACCCTTCGAGGATTTTGCAAGCGTGATGTTATGTTATGTTTAGCATAGTAATTTATATGGAGGCTCTGTCTATCTGATCGCTGGACTGATTGTCAGACCATCAGTCTGGACTGTCAAATTTCAAATATCTACATAACGTCAATTGAGATCAATGGTATCTGCTTTCCTAGTCACGGAGCGGAGCATATATAAAGAGTGGAACACAAACCATTAAGCAAAAACAATAAACTAAAGGAACCGTTGCAATCAATCAAAGGCAACATTTTATCAAAAGCACAGCATGACCTACAGTTAAGTACCATAAAAGCATAAAATGTACAACACATAGCTTACGGCCGTAAAATACAAGCCAAGCTAAGCTGTTCGAACATTTGCCGTGACTATTAATCACTGTGAACGATAAAAAAGCCCATAGGTTAGTTTAGCTCACGCTATACTGTAAATTGCTGACGCGTATGGAATTTACCTATATTACTAGTTAGTAATATAGGTAAATTCGACCTTCCTCCGCGTGAAATGAGCGGTGTGAAATATACTTTAAGACCTATTCTTATACCTACCAATATACATTAAAAAAAATCATAAAAAATGGTCGCGCCGTTTCGGAGGAGTGTGACCACAAACACCGTGACACGAGATTTTTATATATAAGAAGATTTTAATTCTAAGTGGTATACCTACACTATACCAGTCTGATTATTTACCCTAGAAAAGTGTTTAGCGTACGTGTCTGAGGGTTATAGGAAGATTTAAGATTTTACTAAGTGAAAACTCATTATCCTACGTTGGATTATGTGCCAGTACTTCCACGGAACGTTTCATTTGTTTCATAAATAATTACAAATCCTTCCAATTTTGAAAAGACAAAATTATCTAAAAAGTTATAACAAGAAGTGTATCTATTATCTAATAAGATATTCTTATTTACACCTCAATGCATCTCAACACTTTTTCCAATACGATTCGTAGCAGATTGCTACGGGATCATCCCCGACTCCAGAGCTACGCGCCTCACTGCTACGCGGTTGCTACGGCGCGTCTACGCGACTGGCTGCGTAGCAAGCTTTCGTTTATCTAAGTGTGATTGGAAAAAGAGATTACGTTTTACTTTCGTCACAATTTGTATGCGGACGTGGTCGCATTGTTATCTGCTGTAAAACTTGTTTAAATAAGGAACGATATTGTGTGTACCGACACAAATATTCATGTCGTTTTCTTTTTGTTTGCCTGAACTGTCCCACTCCTGGGCAAAGGCCATCCCCAATCCTTCCACTTCCACTAAAATGGGGAAGTGCCGTTTTCTTTCATACAAACGTTCCAGCCTTGGAAGCCGACCCCAGCACAGTTGGGAAAAGGCTAGATGATGATAATGATGACAAACCTTGCCTGACAATTAGGAACCCAGCAATTAAACAGCCAAATCGGTCGAGCCAAGTGATACTGATGTATGTGGCAATTGATTTTTATTTATATAGATAGATGTAAGCGCTATAGACAAAAAAAAATATGAAAAAAATGTCAAAGGAGATCCATTTTTTTTAAATATATTAACTTGTCATTGCTACTTTTCTCTTACATCCCTGCTGATCCCCTCACACAACGCCTCGTGAACTCCCCTTTTATTCTCCAGTACCCTGACCTCCTCAGGTGCGAACCAAACATTTTATATTCTCAAGCGGTGCGCGAGTAAAGGAACGCTTTCTTTAAGGTTCTCTCCAATTAGCGCGACGGATATAGAACACGTTTATAGTCTGGGATTAGATTAGACAGGGTCGGGGTATTTTAAGCTGGTTTACTTGGTTGTTTTTCTTCTTTATTTAATGTATACAACATACCAATACCAAGACCAAATACATAAAATACCGACCAATACGGTATACCCATATACGTAGGTAACGCAATGGTATGGACAACTTAAATATAACTACTATAAAATTCAAATATTTTTGAATATAGACCACAAATAAATTTTAATTTGTTCATAAAAGTAAATATTTGTTTTAAATAATCATGATTATCTATTATATTTTATTTATAAACACAATTTAAATACTCATAAAATATGTACGCTGTAAAGACGCATATCTCTCTCCCGAGTTTAAAAAAAAACAATCACCGCCGACTATAGTCATTGAACCCATATTTTGGACTTAGTATTAATTTAGTATATCTGTGGATTTTTTTATTTCCGCACTTGTGCGGAAGAATATTAAAAATCCACACGTGTAAAAACATTGCATGTTGAACCTAATCGTAGTGCCAAGATAAGAACCAGTCTCCGAGAAAGTGTATTGAAAAATAAATACCTACAGTATTAGGTTATTGGCCTAAAACGTCTGTCATAATTAAAACGCAGCAACAACAGTCATAAACTCCTGAAGTACTTACAATAAACAAATGAATTAGTAATTAACATGGAATATCTATTATCATCCCAGTGTTAATCAGAGTAAATGGTAGTGCGTATAATATATACAATAATTGTACATAGTTAAAACTATTTAACACTGGTATCGCGTGTCGGTGCTGATCGTACACGATTACTAATTGTTATGTATAACACTTTATTTAACACCTGTATTCGTTACCGTCATACATTACTGTATTACAAACAAATTAATTTCACACATAAATTATTCAGAAGTAAGTCGGTCTGTTTCTATGATTGATATGTTCATTTTTACCGTTGAACTGTAGAGGGAGTCAAGTCACAATCGCTTTCGAATCGTTTCGTATTTCTACAACAAGCCTTTCGGTAGGTTTAGTCAATCCTAAAGAGGAAGACCTCATGACTCAATAATAACAGCCGCTCGGATCAATCTTCAGGTTAAGCCGCGCTTACCTAGGTTGGTCCGTGGATGGGTGATCACCCATTACATAACGAGTATCTTCCGTGCCTCGGAAAGTACGTTAAGTCGTTGGTCCCGGCTGTCAATTGTAGATCTTTGAAAGTCGTTACAGGTAATCAGTGGCCCGAAAGTCTTACAACCAGTCTTACCAAGGGGTATCGTATTATCCAGTACTAACTGGATTTTGGACATCAGATAGAAAACGAAAAATAAAATAAATAAAATCCACAGATATACTAAACTAATACTAAGTCCAAATGGGTTCAATGACTATAGTCGGCGGTGATTATTTTTTTTAAATCTCGGCAGAGAGATATGCGTCTCTACGGCGGACATATTTTATGAGTATTTAAATTGTGTAAAATTCTGGTATACAACTTCATCCGGTAAGTCTGGAAGCTGACCCCAACATAAGTGGGAAAAGGCTAGGCAGATGAGTCAATTCATTAAAAAAATAACTGTTCCATCATCGTCATCATTGATAGAATGACACCTTGTTTGGGTCCTCTGGTCTGATGTTTACCAAAGATCTCATTAGTGATGTAAACCCTTTAAACAGCTCAGGCTTGGTGAAACTGGCTAACGCCCAAAAGAGTCATACTTTGCCCCACATTAGGAATTTCTCCTGTATCGTGGGTGCGTTTACAAACATTCAAACTCACTTTCACAAACAGCCAGACCCAAACATCTACCTGTAGGTCGTACAAATATTTGTTCCATGCGGGGATTGAGCCCGCGACACGCGGCGTAGCAGCCAGTCGCTTAGCCACTGCGCCAACCATGCCAATGTCGTTTGCAAAGAGGTAGATATTAGTAACTTATATACAGTTGAGATTGAACTTTTCCGGGTGAACGATTTCATAAGAACCTCTACCTACAAACAAAGATATAAAACTTCAACTGACCCAAAACTTTATCCCCGAAACTAGCGCAATCTCCTAACTCCACGAATTCGCTTATCCAACAGCATCCCAATACTACATTTATAAAGATTTATGAGAACAGTGACACGTGCCGTGTGTCGAGAAACATAGAGAGGAAACGACACATGCCTGTGTCTACGGCGGGTAATTTCCGGAGAAGGATCTCCTTCCTACACAGTCTTCTTGTGCATAAATTGTACAGTCTATTAATTAGAAATAATAAAGATAGTATAGGTAGGTTAGGAAACGGTGAAGGAAATCGTCGTGAGGATACTGGCATGTTCTTTAATCGAAAATTTTAAGACAAGTGACAACCACCAGCCCACACTGGGCCCGCGTGGTGGTACGGCTTGTTTCCTCGCACAGAAAAGAGGCGCTTTGGGGAGATGGTTGGCTAATCATGCTTATGGTTTTGCTATAAAATTTTGCAGCTTACTGAATACTGTTCTTGTACAAATGGCTACAATCTCCTTATTTCATAAAGCTTACAAAATATATCTATCGCAATATGGGTGAAATTAGGATTATATCTGTTATACATCCATCAACTTACCAAACGTCTGCTAGACATAATTTCAAGTGTCAGCACAACTCAAAACTCTGACTCTCATTCGTCCTAATTTGTAACACATTCCCCGCGAGACCAAGAAATGCCGAATCGTGACGTCAGATTACCTAAGTTACATCAGACCTTACAGACACAAAGTCCAATCTATCTAACAAAGCATATCGCAAAAACGATGGGCTTACCTACGTCATCGACAAAGTTACGAGCGCGCGCCTGCCCCAACGCGTTGACCGGTCGCCATCAACACTTGACTGACGTCGCGCCGCACTGGTGTAACGTGACGTCAGCACCGCACCATGATAGATTGTATTTGTTAGCGCCTAAATTGCATACTGATGGAGTTAGGTGAATCGTGTTATTGATTGTGATGTACGGGTACGCCGATCTTTTCCTAAGCATACATTTGAAAGAGTATTATAAGTAGGAGTTGACTGCTGAGGTGACGAGAGATAGAGAAGTATGGTACCAACAACCTACATGGCCCAAGTAAATTGGAATAAGGGCAGGAGAATGAAGATGTTCCCCGGAGACTAGAGGTACATCAAACAACGTATTTTAGAAACTCATTAAGAGGGAACAGGTAAAAACAAAATAGGTACTTAAATAAACTATTCCCGCCGTGCTGCGTCAAGCCTGCCCTCGAAGAGCGCGATAGGCACAGCTGCAGCTTAGACCGATTATATCACAAAAAATTTGATGAGATCGACGTTTCGTATTCCAGTTTTGTCTCCTCGAAAACAGAGCCGTTTGAATAATTTTCACAATATATATTCACATAATTTTAACATTAAAATTTCAAGAAAGAGTGAGATATACTCCTTCTTAAAATGTAAATTTTTTTCTATCAATTTCTTTTATGTTAAAAACTTTTCTAATTTGTTTGGTAGACCTCTAATCTCAGCCGTAAAAATGGGGCAATTTTTTTTTCTTTTTGGAGGGTCATATTTCCTTTTATTATTAGTTGCTAAAAAAAAGAAAATGACAGGGACGTGTCTACAGTAGACCATGATAATACGAGAAAAAAATTGCTCTAGACTTCTAGAGGCATTATTCAGGAAGAAAAAGCGGAATACATTTGTATGGAGAATCGTAACCCCTGTTCCCTCTTAATTTAATCTTATTTTGTTAAATAATCCAGCCGCGTTATTTTTCGTGATCCAGCTAATGTCATCAATGAAATTGACACCTAAATGGGTTCATGAACCTCATGCTAGGGTGTGTTGCTAATTAATAGTATGACATCATTGTCACTGTTGTTGACCTTTTAACAGTTTTATCCATATGGGCAAACAAAGTAAATGTGACACAAACTCTTAATTTGCTTTGGAACGTTTCTTCTTGACGTAAACGCCTTTCGTCAATGAGAACAGTAGCATAGCAGTAGCAGCGTTTACCCGTTATTGGTACTTTAATTTCATTTATCCAGTTTTTCCGTCGCATCCCCCCATCTCCAAATAGCAAATACGACTAAATTCAGCCACCAATGAAAACAACAACCGTCAGTTCCCGACAACCCCACAACTTGACGCGACAATGTCGTTTACGCCGACTGACGTAATTTGACTAAGTGACACCGTCCTCCATTTTGACGCTGAACACCCAATTGACTTGTCTACTGTACACTTTTTAAGGAATAAATGAAGACACAATGACTTTTATAAAATTAACAACGATGGATTTAAAAAATGGTCTCAAAATACATGACTGTGGACGCCGCAAAAAGTGTCGTTAATTTGTCTAATGTCAATGACATAACATAACATCAAGCCTGTAATCCCTGAAGGGTTAAGCAGAGGTGTACCTAATAGTAGGTACACCCACAGTTCCACAGTTATGTTTAAGTCCCATGTAATAGGTGCGAGCCTATTGATAAATTAATCAATGACTGCAAAATAAAAGAATAACTGCAGCACGTATATCTAACAACAGTAGAATAGAGACGTAACCTAAACCTAACCAAACATGCATTGTCCTGATTTAAATACATTTCATGCCTAGAGCTGACTGTTGCTGACTTCTTCAAGAAAGAAGTCATCTCCAGGCATTATATTAAAACACCAAAGGGCAACCTTCCGTGGGAAAAGAATCCCTTATTCATAGCCTCAGATTGGACTAATGCCCGATAAAGGGGATAGGCACGTCCCTTATACCCGACTACGTCGGTATGACGTATTGAGGAACCCCAGTGACCTGTTCATGTGCGATAGTTTACCCTACGCCGTCCATGGCCCGTCGGGAATACGGACGTGACGGCTATCCAGTTATTTATTAAGAAAAACGAAAATTTACGATGTTTTCTTTTAGCTTATGAATAGATGTTTACTTTATTTATGTTTGCAAGAAACCTACTAAATCTTGCTATATCTACGCAATATCAATAACATTTCGATTAAAACGTTTTCGTCCGTTCAATCGCGGCCCCGTTCCCCCGTTTCCATCTTCACGTCATCTTCAAATTGCTTAAAAAAGTGTCTCGATGAATATTACCACAAAAAGTGGAAAAAAATAATCAGAAAGGGCGGAAAAGGTCGGGGGAGATATCATATTTAAATTGTCAATTTGTTGGCGACAATACGATTGTGCCCGAAGCCATTGGGACCGAAAGCCGAAGGTATCCGACATCCGTTTTGAAACACGACAATGACGACTTTCCGGATCTCTCTCCTGTGACCAGAGTAAAGGCTTGTAGTTACTTAGACACGTTTACGCGGTTTATTTGTGTTAAATCTGTGTGAAATTAGAATGTTTCTTTTTGAAGCCCATCTGCGACAATGCTGGGATCGATACATAGATTGTGAAAACTTTACTTTTTCTTTATAAATATAGGATGGTAGGTATATCTCGATAGCGTTAGGTACCAGGTATATTAGATACCTACCTTACCTTTTTTTTTTTTTTTTTTTTTTTTTTTTATCGTGGTAAAATCATCAAATGAGTCCTCCCACCCAGGGCAGAGTGGGAGGGACTGTCAGACTTGTACTGACTAAAATCCACGGTGTCCTTCAGTAGCCCTTTATGTTCCAGGGTCACGGTAATTCTATGAGTCCCGCGACCCCGGCAGGCTTTGGCCCTCTAGAGGGGGGCCCCGTCATTATGCTGACACTCTTTGAGGCGCGCGTGGAACACAACGCGCCGTCGACCCGGGCATGGTCCATGGTCGGACAGCGAGTCGCCCATTACTCGCCGCCCGCATGCCCGCGCCTACGGTGGCCGGAGATCGTCTGCCGACGTCCGGCGCCGTGGGCGTCTACCACTGCGGCTGGTGTGGAGGGAGGACGCTGTCCTCTCCCTCACGCGGCCCGCCTCCTCCTTCGCGAGCATGACTGCTTCGCAGAAGGAGGCGACCGCTTCCCACTCCGTCTCGCCCCGCAGCATGGCCTCGACCAATGCCGGGCGCGAGAGGTCTCCGCCTATCGCCGCCGTGAGGACACGGCGGTGCCCTGCCCAAGCGGGGCAGTCCTGCACCGTATGCTCCACCGTGTCCTCCGGGCGGTCCTCGCAGTGGTGACACCCAGGCGTTTCCTCCTTCCCCATCAGACACAGGTACCTCCCGAAGCTTCCGTGTCCGGTGAGGACCTGCGTCATGCGGTAGGTCAGGACGCCGTGACGCCTATCCAGCCACTCCTCAAAGAGGGGTCTTACCGCCGCGATTGCGGCGTGCCCGTACCTACCTTACCTTGTGATAAAAAGAAAGTATTTACAAAAATATCTACGAATTGGGTTCCGAACAACAGGAATCGGCGAAGCGGCAGGCCCAGAAGGAGGTGGCGTGATGAGCTGGACTGCTACTTAAAGGATTGGGCTGAAGTAGCACTAGAGAGAGAAGACTGGAAAAAAGGAAGGCCTTTGCCCTGCAGTGGGACACAACAGGCTCATAATAATAATAATGTTTTTTTTTTTTTTTTTTTGTCCCGCATGATGAGAACCTCGTGAAAGCCGAGAAAGATAAGCAAATCAAGTATCTTGACTTGGCTCACGAGGTTGTCGACATGTGGGATGTGGACTCAGCGATCATTGTGCCGATAGTTGTATCAGCCCATGGCTTAATTGCCAAGAGCCTCGACCAATACCTGAGGAGGCTCTCGTTAGGCAGCTGGATCAAGGGCTTGATTCAGAGAGCGGTACTTCTAGACACGGCTCGTATTGTTAGGAGGTTCCTCTCTTTGGAGCCCTGACCGCCGGTAGCTTGGACCCTGTTCCCGATACCGGTGGGCTACAATTTTTTATATTTTTAAATGTTTTTTATATTGGTTTTTCTAAGGAATATTTAAAAATGTTAAAAATTTGTAAAAATATAAATAAAGGAAATAATAATGTTTTCATATTGTTTTTTCTAAGGAATATTTAAAAATGTAAACAATTTGTAAAAATATAAATAAAAGAAATTATAATAAATTTCTCAACAAACTTGTCAAAAGTAATGCTGGTGTACTTTGTATCGGCATAGAAAATAACACTGATTCTGAAATTGAAAGAGAGAAATTGAGATACTGAAAGATGAGAATTTGGAAGGGCTTGGGGGGCGCCTAGCAATGGGGCAGAAATGCCTAACTGCAAATATATACTATCTAAAAATCTTATTGCAAGATTATGAAAAAAAATAAGTTAGCATAACTCTGTTTTCCACGACATATTAAGTCAAATATTCTCACAGCTACCAAACCAAAATTATTCTAGTCTAATATACAGGCGGATGAGGAAACATTCCATCGGCTATATGTCAGAAAAAGCTGCCAACAACAAATAGTGGAACAGTTCGCCACGCCTACCTGTTGGTCGTGAGACTAACTAATGTTATTTATTGCGGTTTGTGGCTTAAATACAGGTGGAATTATTAAACGACGCGTTGCGAAGGAAGTGTTAGAAATGGAAAATGATTTGAAGATAAATCTACGGTCTAGGTAGTTCTACAAAGAACAAGAAGAAACATCACATTTGTATTCCTCGAAAGTTTAGCAAAGTTGGTGAATTGTTGGTGCACTGTAACACAGTAACTCCATAGGAAACGCCTAACCTGAACCGTGCACCTTTTCTCGACGTTTTATGATATCCATGTAGGCCTATCTATACTTATAAAATATTATAAAGCTGAAGAGTTTTGTTTCTTTGGTTGAACGCGCTAATCTCAGGAACTACTGGTTCGATTTGAGAAACTCTTTTAGTGTTGGATAGCCCATTTATCGAGAAAGGTTATAGGCTATAAAAAAAATTTCACGGTCGCGGGCAACAGCTAGTGTGAAATAAAATGGTATGAGTTTGATTGTGATCAGAAAACAGTTACCTCTAGATTTTACGATTCGGAGATTCCAGAGTCCATTTGTATGAGCAGCAGTCATTATGTGGGTACCGACATAAGAGAATCTGATGTTACCCTCCAATTGAGGATTTCGTTCCTCCGTTCAAAAAATGTACCCTATTTAAAAATGTTTCACTACTTACCATGCGTGATCAACAGTTGTATGTCATAACCTCATGACGATAAAATTATAATGATTGCTTGTAATAGTTCACTTTCGGGTAGTTTACCGTACAATACTAGTTGTAGACACGTCAACAATTATATGGCAAAGAATGTAACTGATACTTATCATAACTTTATTGTACAACGTACAAGTCGTCTGTCAGGTTTGATTCCCCATCGACAAAAATAACTCAACCCCTTCAGGGAGTAAATTTTGAATTTCAGAAACTATTAGAGAAATTTCATGCTTCTAGACCAAGTGGTTCATGGTGGCTGTGCATTATTTGTCAGCGAATGTTATTAAATAAAATATAAAATTTTACCTGAAATTTTGGACACGAAATTACATAATCAAAAAGCTAAAATAGAATCAAAAGCATTATGTATCAAATTATAAATAAAAGTCTCTTAATAAAATAAATTATGGATACCGCGCGGGAAGGTTTAAAGACGTCATCGATACACCATCATTAGGTACGTACCTATTTTTAAACTCCAATGACGTACGTATCCGTTTTACAAAACATCACTAACTATCGTTAAAGGAAAATATCGTGAGCAAACCCAGAATAACTATATGTAGTTACATGTCAGGTATTATACCCTATCTGGAATACCAATTTTAATGTAAAGTTATTTACTCGGCTTTAATATAACAGATGCACGAGTCGATTTTATGGCTGCTATCTATACAAAGCCGAAAGTTTAACAACCAGTCTCACCAAGGGGTATCGTATTACCCAGTAACTGGATTCTGGAGGTCATATCGGCAGTCGTTCCATATAAAATACTGCATCAGCTTAGAGCGGACCCCAAAATACTACCACTTCTCCTTTTCCCCCACCTCAAAATCCACTCAACACAACCACCCACCCACTTCTCATTCTTCTTCTACTATGTTTTACTATATTATATGTAATAGTGTACTTTGTTTGACTATTGTTGAAGAGGCAAATAATATAAATAAATAGTTGAGAAAAGGCTAAGCAGATGGTGATGATGTTATTTTCTTATTCTTTTGTTCAACAAACTTAAATTTTACTTCCTCGTCTCACCAACCGATCTGCCGGATGAATAGCTAACAAAACGCTACAAATTGCCCGCATATGAGTGTAATTAATTTGGCTCCAGTCAGGCTGGTTGCCAACTTGGAGCCGTTCCCAATTGGACAGGTGTCAGTATCGCACGGCTACCTTACAGGCTTACAATGTACATACGTACGTCTGTTATATGCTGTGTTGACCATTAATAAGCCTTACGTCCACGATACAGGAATAGGGCTATAGAACTCGAGATATTGCGTGCTCTGCAAAGCCCGTAGGTAGAGGGATCTCGAGGCTTCGTACGGGAGTTAGCTTAAATATGCATAAGCTTAATTATAATTAGCTTATAATGTTCCAACGGCTGGGACACAGCCAGCCTGGAGCAGGGTGAGGGGGGAGAGTGTGCCACCGGCGGGTTCACAGCGGGTTGGTGGATGTTACATGTCATCATTTTTTTTTGTTTTTGGACATGCTTCATGATGTTTTCCTAAAAACAAAACCAAAATACGTACAATTTATGTGAGAACATTTAAAAATATTTCCCCAAGCAGACAGGTAATATTTTTTGTCAGTCATCGAAGTCAATGTTTTATCAAATCAATGATTAGAAGTTGAAACTTTTCCGACAATTCAGTATTTACGCCAACATTATTACATCAAAGCGAAATCAATGATTGTAGTCTGACCTCAATATAATTCCAGGGTTTTGCCCTCATAATATAAGCAGTAAAAATAAAGCTAAAGTATTTCATTTCTTGAAATAAAGAACAGAGTCGAATCAACATGGATATAGGGCACAGTTGATTGGTTTCCTCTCTTTTTTCTTTTTCCATAGCAACTGAAGTAAATAGAAAACAATTAAGGATACATTTTTCCACTAGTCCGTCTGTCTGTTTGACTAGCACGTATTCGCAGCTAAAGCTAGTTAGGACATGTACTCAGGGAATTCCAGACACAATTCTCCATTGGAGAAAGTCACTACGTCTATACTTACTATAGGGCTTGTTTTACAGCCGTTATGTTAGGATTGTAAGGTACGTTTAAATCATTGCACATCGGTCGGATACTTTCAGACTTTATAAAATATTCTATTTTCGACGTGTTTGGGTATTACTAGGTTTACTTGAACAAGAATCTTTGAAACCCCGGCGAAAATCAGAACTGACGCCGTCATTTTGTTTTTCAGTAACACCCACGAATTTAACAAATGCTCACGAACAACCCCTGTCAATGTCATAAGCAGTATTCATTGTGATATCCTTTGACAGTTTTGTTTACGAAGTATTTATGTATCTTCTCCCTCAACTTTGCGTTATTTTTCGAATTGTAATGCATCATCGTTCCTCCCCTGCGGCGTCCCTGCGCACGCGGTGTCTTTGCCATCGACTTGGTGCTACCGCTAGCTGTGGTGTGCGTAAGTTTTAATGAATAGGGCCCACAGATAGTACCTAACCAACGTCTTACCATCATTGTATTCATATTCTGTTCTACTATTGCCCGCGATTCTGTCCCTGAGCTATTCCCGCATATCGCTGTCTTTTTCTCGAGCGAAAAGCAATGCATCATCTTACTCCGTAGAAACGTCCCGGGGCACGCGGCCCGATGTTGCCGGTCGGTTTTATTAAAAAGGCCCCGGGTAGTCCCTAACTAAAGCGCTCACTATCTACCATTCCCCAGGGTTTGGTCTGACTCTAATCTAATCAATTCCCACCTCTTAAACGCTTTCTTTTTCTAGAGCCAATAGTAACGCATCACTGTTCCTCCTCAGCAGCGTCGGTGGGCACGCGGTGATGTCGCCATGGACGTGGTGCTGCCGCTGGCGGTGGTGTGCGTGCTGGTGAGCGCCGCGCCCAACGCGACCCGCGCGCGCCGCCCCGACGACCTGCCCGACGAGCCTGTATTGCCTGATGATGATGAGGAGCTGCACAAGCTGGACTACTACGATGAGGAGCGAATCAATATCTCAGGTTAGTCACTAGCATAAGCTGCTGAATTTGTCTGGATCAGAAAACCAGTGTCTTTTGTACTGTTTCTATGCACGCAGTTTTCTTAAAGTAGGTACGCACAGAGAAAGCATGGGTATAAAAGAATATTTTACTCATCCCGACTTGCACGAACTGAGAGTATGTATCTTTCTCACCCTATTGCAGGAGAGGTAGTCTTCTTACGTGACCGAAACGTTCACTTGAAGTAGTCATAAAAGTGTCTCTACCATATATTGACAAAGGTGGAATTGGTTCCTGCAGTTTCTTGGTTTACATAAATCCCAACACTGAAACAATATGTTATTTATTACAGCTGCTTCAGCAGGGTTTTTTATGACCAACAGATATTCAAGACCCTTATAAACAGCTAATTTCGGACTCACCCCTTCCTTATTGAAAGCGCCAAGAGCCAGTGAATAAGGGTGCGGCGTATCGAACTTCCCGGAATATATGCACGGTTGCACGTCATTAGAGCCACACATCCGAAAATCCGTAAACAGGCATAAATAGCAGAGATCCAGGAAGGGTATACACAGGACCTGCTGCTATATTAATAGTGGGTTTGATCGATGGTATTCCTATGTACTCCTTTGTATTTCATAAGTGCTCAAAAACGTGCCTTCTACAGGTGGAAAATTTGACATCGCTAAATTTTCATCATGTTTAACATTGGGAAAGATCAATCTTTTTTGAGATGTTTTTGTTTATTGGCAAACAAAAGAAGCAAGACAAGTTTCAATAATTTTTAAAGCGTTATGTTTCTTACAACGACATTCAGTCCGAATAATTTCTGACTCAAGCTTACTGTGCCTACTGCATAGAAGTATAACGGTAATGGAAATCATCGTTAAAGTTCTATAACAACTAACAAAGATCTTTTGGCGCGTGGCCAGAATCGGAACCGTGTTGTTTTTTTTTTATTTTCATTGCAATTTCCTTGGCAATTTCACAATTAATGTTATAAATGTTTACTAAAAACGCTCCGTATCAATGCCATTCAAGGGCATAAATATTGTTGTGCCTATGTATCGCTAATAGAATGTAATTTTGTCTAGGTTCTCTGGTTGCTAACCGTCTTATTGATTCCGTTTCTGGAACATACATGTAACATAGGTCTGTACTTTATACATGTTTATGGATAAGTACAGACAGACCTATACATAAACATTAATCTAACATTAGTAACGCATCAACATAGTTATTCACAAGAAACTCCCTAGACAGAGAGCCGGCAAACTTCTTGCGTCAACATCAACACGGTACAAATATAAACATATAAAATATTCATATACACTGAGTGCCGTACAACTTCGTCCTCTCCCCTCCTACTTGCCTTCCTCTGAAACTTTACTAAATGTCTGTATGCAGTGGCAGTATTAGTAGGTATTACTAAGTTAATCTGTTTAGAGCAAGTTGAAACAATGGTGCAGCACATTAAGTGGGTAAGTGCAGTTAAACTGAGTAAGTAGGTAGGGAGCTAGTTGTGAGCTCTTTAATGCCATTTGTAGGCTTTTGTAGGGCTTTTCTTTAGTGCTATGATGGAGGTCGTTTTGTAGAAATCTTACTTATTTTATACAACAAAGTAATGGTATGCTAATCCAGTTAGGATGTTAACGGCTTACTAAATTGTTATCAAAAGACTCTACAGATTTACACAGCCTTTTGGCTAAAAGACTGACTCTGGTTGCTATGTTAATAAACATTTTCATTCTTTGGTTGCTATGCTAGGACAAAATGCTCAAAATTATTAGAATTTGCTCAATGAAAACTTTTTATTCCTACTTATTGTAAAATTAAAAATGTTTACTGGCCATTTGCAGTCAAAAAAATTGTGAAATGCTATCATCTTTTTTCTTTATTTCTTCTTCTTCGGAATAGTAATTAGTGTTCTAATTTTTTTCTTGAAGATCAGCCAGTCCAACAGTAAATAATCGATTAAAAACTTTTGTATTATTTGACGAAGGTTTTATTTTAAAATATAACAAACACAAATGTTACTTACATCAAATTATGGTCAATATTTCACTAGCTTTAAAAACCATTTCTTTTCTAAATACGTTTGCTGTGCTAAAAGAAAAATGATTTCACTTTATTTTATTAAACCTTTTTAGTCCTAATTATTGTAAAAATAAAAGTTACTGGCCATATTATGCGGTCAAATAATGTGTGAGAAGCCATTAAAGTTTTTTTTTTTGTAATGGCTGTCCTGATTTTTTAATGAAGATCAGCAAGTTGAATGGATAAGAATCGAATAAAAAAGTTTTGTATTTTTCATCATCATCATCATCATCATTTCAGCCGAAAGACGTCCACTGCTGGACATAGGCCTCCCCCAAGTGTCGCCACATTGACCGGTCCCGTGCGTCTCGCATCCAGCGGATCCCTGCAACCTTTACGAGGTCATCGGTCCACCTAGTGGGAGGCCTTCCAACGCAGCGTCTTCCGGTTCGCGGTCGCCACTCCAGAACTTTTCGGCCCCATCGGCCATCCGTTCTGCGAGCAATGTGCCCTGCCCACTGCCACTTAAGTTTGGCTATTCTTCGGGCTACGTCGGTAACTCTGGTTCTCTTGCGGATCTCCTCATTTCTGATTTGATCACGCAAGGAAACTCCGAGCATAGCCCTCTCCATTGCCCTTTGGGTGACTTTCAGCCTTCTGATGAGGCCCATTGTGAGCGACCACGTTTCGGTCCCGTATGTAATCACTGGCAACACACACTGGTCATAGACTTTCGTCTTGAGACACTGCGGTAAGTTGGACGAGAAGATACCACGCAACTTCCCGAACGCTGCCCAGCCGAGTCGGATTCGACGATTGACCTCTTTCTCGAAGTTAGACCTACCTAACTGGACCGTTTGTCCCAGGTAGACATAATCGTCTACAACTTCGAGTGTAGAGTCTCCGATCTTGATAGGAGTGGGTGTTACATGGGCATTCAACATGACTTTGGTTTTGTCCATGTTCATTTTAAGACCCACTCTTTCGGAAGCTCTACTGAGGTCATCGAGCATTGTACTGAGGTCCTCCATGGTCTCAGCCATGACCACTATATCGTCGGCAAACCGAAGGTGAGAGATGTACTCGCCATTGACGTTGATGCCTAGCCCTCTCCAGTCCAGAACCTTGAAGACATCCTCCAGTGCAGCGGTGAACAGTTTCGGAGATATGACGTCTCCCTGTCTTACACCTCGCTGCAGAAGGATAGGTTCCGAGGTCTGGTCCTGAAGTCGGACTGACATGGTGGCGTTTTTGTACAAACTCTTCAGCACCTCGATGTACCGATAGTCGATTTGGCACCGTTGGAGAGACTGCAGTACAGCCCAAGTCTCGATCGAATCGAAGGCTTTCTCGTAGTCCACAAACGCCAAGCAGAGAGGCAGGTTATACTCTTCGGTCTTCTGTATAACCTGGCGCAGCGTATGTATGTGGTCTACGGTGCTAAAGCCTTTTCGGAATCCGGCTTGTTCGGGAGGCTGAAAATCGTCAAACCTGCGCGTATTGTACTTGTATTTTTAGAAGGATTTAATTTAAAGGTCAAAAGTGTTAAGTTCGTCAGTTATTTCAATAGCATTATTGTTATACTTTTTTTATATACTAATGAATTAAGTCCGCCCTTGTACAGTGTTTTTATACCTGTGCATGCAGTTTTAATAAATAAATGAGCTATATGATTTTATTCTGTATTTATTACTCTGTAACATAAAAAGCTTTTGTATGCGCCAACTTCAGCCTCAAATTCGAATTCACATAAAACAATAAAAGCGAAATAAACGTCAGAGTCGTATACGACACTTTGCATAAAAGGCTGGAAGCTCGGGCGAAATGCAGAAGTTCACAGCGATAGCCTGGGCGAGACATTTGGACGATGCAGTCGTATTTAAACATTATTGTAAAGGAAACGCAGAAGGCGAACTCTTTAATAAAAAATGTGACTAGTCGATATTTTTGTAGGCAAAATTTTAAGAAAAACAAATGATAGGACTAAGTTCGGTGAGCTACATAAATGATCTAAACATACCCTTAACGAAGCCGAAAGGCACTTGTTCTCCACGTCATTCCAATTTTTTTTTTGTTCTGGACTATACCTGGGAACTTCCTAGTTACGGAAATATTGGAGATTAAAGTTCCAACTTTTTCACAATTTTCTTTTAAATACTAGTTTTTAAGGTTATAAGTTTACCTTAAATACCCCCAAGACCACCTTATTAGTCAATGCATCCACCCGCACAAAGTTTTGAGTGCTCTACATTGAGTCCTATCGTAAAATAAATATGTTTAACCCCCAAAAAAGTTCGTTACTTACATAGTTTAATGTACAGAATGCTTGATTGACGGGTCCATTTACACCTTGTATAGTAAAGGTACGTACCCCTCTGCCTATGCTGTGTTATGTACTAAAAAACTTTAGCAGACCTATGTTTGTGCTTCACGGTTATCGTACCACAATTTGTGGAGAGCAATAGCTTTTCAGCAAAATGGTACATAGATGAAAAACGCTTGGAGTGCCGAGCGCCATCTTATGCCTGACGCACAAGACGGACGTTAAGGCACAACCTGGTAAAGCTCTTGTCTACCAAAAACTGCAGCTAAATTGTGGACAACAGTGGATATAAATCCATCCTATCTTTTTGTCCGTAAGCACACAAATATAAACGTTAACCTGTTCAGAGCTAAGCCGTCCAAAGATAATAGTAACCAAACAAAGGCCATCTTTCCACTGCATGCCGTGAGCTAGTTACCAGGATCCCAGCCATTGTGAAGAGTCGACCTTCGTTACCTCCCCACTTAGTGGCAGCAGTGTTTGAGACATTATGCAAGCGAGTTGGCGGCGCGCCAGCCACGAACAAACAGCCTTCCAATCATGTATAATGAAATTGCTGAATTGATGTGACCCCGCCCCCTTTGCCCCTCACCCCTGCAAACTCCGTGACTTGAGTTAAGATCGATTGTTTTTGAATTTCAGACGTTTTGGTTTTAGAAATAGGTTGGTTGAGGCCTAGCGGCCTAATGAACGGGACACCTAGTTTTTTTTATGTATGTGAAGATTGGACAGGTTGCAGGTCGCGCGGTGTACCTAAACGTAACGTAAAATTCAAACGATTTTAAATTTGAAAATAGGTACTCGTTATAAATACACATAACATTAATTGAGTTAAAGGACTTAATTCACACTTATGACGTATTGTGCTTTCCGCACACATTTAATCTAAAATGCTATAGGATTATTCAAAAGTCGAAGTAGAAAATCGAAAATACAACTTATTTTTTCAATTTAACATCTTTGAAAACGTTCGTTTAGCACGAACGTAACAGAGAGAAAACAGTAAAAGTAGTTGCAAATGTAGCTGGCTGTACAAACTGTGAACCTAAGTTTGTTCGACTGTATGTAACGAAGAGTATTTTGTGAAGGACGAGAATTAAAAACAGGTCAAGGAATTAGCCATTTGTCTACACTAGTTGAAAGTACGAGAGTAACAGAATGAAGTACATTATAGAGCAAAAACTAACTTTAAAATCACACAATGTTCTCCCAAAAACAATCCAGGGCGATCGGGAAATGTATAAGGAAACAGCTCACAATTCAAATTGCATTTTGAAAATATCGTTTACATAATTCGTTTTTCCCGGAAAATGTGAATTATTCAAATAAAAACATCGGTTTAGTTAAATTATGTAAATATTCTATTGAAAACAGTACCCCTCTTCCTTCAAACATGGTTCATACCCGTTTTCACGAACAATAAGTGGCATCTAAATGAATGCCTTATAATAAGTAAAGGTACACTTTTGGATTTTCAACGCTTAAAAATTAAAACAGTGTAATAATATTAAGCATTCATGTAGATGTCGCTTGTATATAAACTAACATTGATCTGTTTGGTCAGGTGTCAATTCTCTGAATTTTCCAGCGACCTCTGGTATTGGCTTTCCAGTTTAGTTGGCGCTGAACGCCAATTGATTGGTCCTGTGGGACTACTATTGACTAAATCGATACTAACGCTACGCGATCGGACTGGCGATCACAGTTTGTTCAAACGATAACATGTAGTTATGCACTTAACCGGTATTCACAAATATGTTGATCATAATGATATTACTACCAAGGCTTAATTGCCAAGAGCCTCGACCAATACCTGAGGAGGCTCTCGTTAGGCAGCTGGATCAAGGGCTTGATTCAGAAAGCGGTACTTCTGGACACGGCTCGTATTGTTGGGAGGTTCCTCTCTCTGGAGTCCTGACCGCCGGTAGCTTGGACCCTGTTCCCGATACCGGTGGGCTACAATTTTTTATATTTTTAAATGTTTTTATATTGTTTTTTCTAAGGAATATTTAAAAATGTAAACAATTTGTAAAAATATAAATAAAGGAAATAATAATACTACCATCTTTATTATTTCCTATATTTTTGCTGGGGAGTTCCTCGCGTCTGCCTGGCGCAGCATGTTTTCTTTCCATCAAACTTTACAAGATAGTTCATTCCATTTTAATAGGACTTGAAAAGATTAACCAATCTTTAAAGCTAACGCTAATCAAGCTACCGACTGGCTTAACCAACGGACAGCAAGTCTAACCGCGCTCATCGCCAGCTCTTCAATTCTATCTTTTATACTTTCTTATGAGCTGGTACGAACTGTGTTCCCGATTGTCCAAAGAAACTTTCAACGCCTTTTTTAATTCAGATTTGAATCGAATTTACAAAAATCCTTAGTTAGAAGCTCACCTTCGGTTCATAAAGAACTATTGTGGAAAACATATCTCTTGGAAAAAGCCAGCATACTAAATAAGGCTGCGCGTTGTCTCTCAATTAATGAATTTAAGATTGTTATTTGTTACTACACAAGTAACAGCCTTACAAAAAATACACTCAATCTACCTTTCACAACTTGGTGATCGAAGGTATATATAATCTTGCTCGGTTCACCGCACATCAATTGCTTGTTAGCTCACCATCGAACGGACGAGTGTCTATTGTGGGCTGTGGGCTCACTTGAGGGCCATTAGAACGACCGGCGATATCGTAACCTGCTAACATTAGCTACATGATATCTATACTTAGTACTTATAAAACAAAGTCGCTTTTGGAACTAGAACGAACTTCGATGCCGTCTTCTCCATCATTTAGAGAGATTATATCATTTATTCCGAATGATCCATGTGGGGAAAACATTTGTGAGTAAGATAAAACATAGAAATCTTGATATTTTGGCACTGTTATCATGAATTTAGCACGTGATCCAAGGTCCCCCAAGAATATAAATACGTACTGTACAGCTGTAAAGTTTATGGCTTGGTTGACAATTATTATTCCTGTATAGCGTCTAGTGGCGGTACTTCCATATAAAAGTAAAAGCTTAATTGGCTTGCCCTCTTCATGATGTTAGGGTTTCTGAACAGTCTACTTGCCTTATGGGGTTGCAGTTTTGTTGCCACTGAATAGTGTCAGTTATGTAACGTATGAAGAACTGTTATTTATAACTTATATCGTTTCTTCTTACTATGAGAAAGGAGAAAACGTTTCGCCCCTTACTTCATTGGACAATATCTAGACTGACGAAATAACGTTGAAGAAACACGCTTCTAAAAATTCATTATCAAACGTTAATTAACCTTTATAAAGATAGAAGCAATGTATTTAATGTGATCACAGGAGAGTTGTTGAACAATAATGCGAGTATAACTATTGTTCTAAAGGTCAATTCGATTTCCTACGAAACACGTTAGTCTTTCTCGTGAAATTCTTGTCAACTCGATAGAACATCGAGAATTCAATGAGCATTTATTAAATAACTGTTCTTTGAAGTGTTTCTAAGATGTTATTACCAATTACCTACAATAGAGTCGTCTCTTCTACCTTTAAACCGATACCACTTTAGAAGTACTAAACACTTGAAAAGTTGAAATAGAATCTTTTGACGCATGATCTAAATCGAAACTACTGCCGCCAACTTGTATTTTAGATAGATCCAATTTTACAAATGCTCACCCCTGTCAAAAATACACAAATTAATTACCAAATTAGTTACCAAAACACAAATTACTGACGTTGCTCAAAAAGCCGCTAAGCTAAAGTGGGACTAGGCTGGCCATGTCTGCCGTATACCCGACGAGCTGTGGGCCAAAATAACCACGATGTGGAGCCCTGACACAGCCAGAAGGCGACGCAACCTCCAACCGCAACCAGACCTCGCAAGAGATGGCGGGACGAGCTGGACAAAACCAACGCCCAGTTGCCCACATTGGCCCTGGATCGAAGAATTTGGAAGTCATTGGGCCTTTGCCCAGCAGTGAAATGATAACAGTAACTGTAACACCCCTGTCAATGTCATTCAACCGTCAAAATATCCTTGTAGCTCTCTACATCCTACATTATCGGTCATAGCAGATGGCACAACAGAATTCCATTAAGTAGAACATAAATAAAGCCTGCTTGCTGAAGCCTTCACCGAAGTTTGAATACAAGCACAGTCCACTGAAAAAAGTCCCAGCTGTCTGTGAAAACTAATTAAACTTGAAATCCTCCAGATAAGAGACGGAAACGTTAACGAAGTAACATTTCAGTATTATGCAAATGTAACAAATTGCATTTTCGCCGCGTGTTTCATAAGTAGTTCTGAAAAATATGTTTCTGATGCTGTTTGCGAATTGTGTCGTGTATTTCAGGAAGACCTTTTGCTGAATAAAATGAAGTGAAGTACTTATATACCTAGAAGTTATATTTCTAGAAAATGTGTCTATGTTTTGGACAAAGACATTCCCCCTAGAATTGTTTGATAAATGCTTTGTTTCATTATTGTCAGCTTTGAACATCGATCAGGTTCGACAGAAACTTAATCAACTAAGAATGTAACTTATTAAATTATTTTGAGTCGAGAATTTACTATTATTTTAGTAATAAGATAAAATACTAGGTATAAAACATTTACAATCATTCGTAGTATTGTGGCCAAAATTGTGGTATAAATTGACGCAATCCAGACAATAACAAGAACTATGTCTAACAATAACATATCTACCTGTTTCAATTAATTAATGTTAACCGAAGCATGAAAGAGATAGTGCGTCGAATGAACATAGTCTCTCACAACGTCTGCACATCCCAGACATAATAAGTTGTATAAGGACAATAGAACAGTTCGATATCAAGCTGTAATTGGACATTTAAAAAGTAGATAAAGTTGATATTTCGAACGGAATTTCTGATACACGGAATACACGTATTGTTTGTAACAAATACGTTCACAGTGACATCCGCATCAGTTTTCAATAAAAAGAATTACAATTGAATTGTGTGATGAAACTGGAACGTTCGTTAAAACCAAATACAAATCGGGAAATCGCACATGGTCAAAATAACATAACATCATGCCTGTAATTCCCGAAGGGTTAGGCAGAGGTGTACCTACTAGTACACACCCACATTGTTTTATCCACATTTCGCCAGTTATGTTTAAGTCCCATGAAATAGGGGGCGAGCCTATTGCCATCAACCGGGCACTAATCCAGTCTCCGTGGCTGCTACTGACGAGTTCCTGATAAAAAAACCCAATCACAATTTGCCCGACCCCCGGGCATCGAACCCAAGACCTCATGCATGGCCAAAATAGAGGAATATTAAAAAATATTAAGTGGTTATGGAATTATAAAATACAATGCTAAGTACCATAAATGTTATCATCTCTTCATTCACTTTAAGAAAGCAGGACCACCATCTGGTTTTCTTAAGTTTCTTACAAAAAATCTTCGATATCTCGCAATTACACTTTAGCTTATTAGACTTATATTTGCCGTTCGTAATAAATGGGATTTTTGCTACAAATCCTCGCCGGATTTAACAAATAGGTTTGTGTAACGCGACGAGGGCGACATAGCATTTTGTATCACACGGAAATTTCCCGATATGCACACGTTTTTGACATATGTCAAAAATAGTGGAAAAAAAATGGTTAGGTATTTAAAAATGATTGACTTTTTTTATACGTGTTTTTGTTTAGGTGTATTTCTACATTGATGGGTGTGAGTTATTACATTACACCTTTTAACTTTAAGTCACGCCTCTAAAATTAAATCTGGCGCAGTGCGGTTCCCCATAACTGACGCCTGATTAAGTAATTTGCTCGGTCTACCTTTTAAACCTGATGAGATTACTGCTGGTGTTTTACTCTAATGAATCAAAGTAGCCTTTTGGTTCTTTCAACGAGGAAATAGCGCTATACCTACTCAATGCATTGTATTCTGTATAACATCAGCATCAAATTGTGATTATAAATAAGAAATTTTGTCATCTTCATCTTTGTTTTAATAATGACGTCCCACTATTTTACTTTTTTTATAACATAGCTTTTTTTTAATAACCTACAATCATGACATGATTGACGCACTGTGTTCAATTTACACTAAAAGTTTGCGCGCCGATGTCCCTTACACCGTAAACACCTACATACCATGCATTTAAACTTTCTTCCATAAAATACAAACTCATCCATCATGGCCTCTCCACGGTCACATTAAAATCGACCGCACTTTGATTGAAGGGAGCTCACTCTACAACTCAATTCCGTAATTTTTTGCGATGAAATTTAAAAAGATAAGTGCCTATTTGGAGTCTGCAATCAGTGGTAATATCAGTGCTGATTGCTAAGTCACCTCCCCATCTTCCTAAGTGGGTACTTTATTCTATTTACGTAATTTTACATATCTTACGATCCCCATGATGCACAGTTTCTTAGTCTAGAAGCCATCTTGGCTGCAAAGGCAGAACTAAACTAAACGGCATTGAACTTAAAAAATGACTACCTTTATCTTTCTTTGCAAGCAGCGCTGCAATAAACGAAAAATATTATACTTGGTCGGTATTTAGAAGTCTACAACGCGTTCAGTAATAATTTATTAAACACTTCCATATACAGAAGGATTTTCTCAGAAATATTTCCTGCGAGATTTGTGCAGTTTATCCGGTGAGATATTTACGAAAGTACTTCTAACACTTACTCTCGGGAAATGCGCGCGTGGTTTAGCTTTTCGAGCATTTCGAGTATTTCCAAGATTTACTGTAGCATGGTGTCCTTAGTCGCTAGGGAAGCGGCGACCCAGTATGTTTTACGGCCAATAGCAAAACAGATACGCTATCGACGCGACCCGAATAGGACACGTTCTATTTACAAAAAAATGTTCGTGTATTTGTTCGGACTTGTTTCAGAAAAAGATAATGAGATCCACCGAAGATAGAATGATCGGTAAATAAGAGTTTTTGCTAAATGATCCTATCAGAGGCAAAAGGGCACGCTTCACTAACAGTTCCGATTGATTTACCGTCTGCTTATTACATTGCTTTAGAATAGTGCCTATTTGGACATAATAAAGCAGATAGAATATTATTCATTGTGTAAACCATACAAAATCTAGAAAAATCATCTATATCAAAGCAGAGCAGGTACTACGAATTTAGGTAAACTTACATACCCAATAATAATCATGCCTATCCGGAGGCAATGAAATAGATTCTTAAGTATAGAACACAATACACATGCAAGCAACTTACACGTAAGGAAAAGTCATGACGTATAGAAATATGTCATCAGGCTTTAGGAAACATATCAAGCGGGGAAAGTCATAATTTTTAAAAATACGTTATCAATTGAATACCTATAGCCTATCTGACACAAATCCTTTACTAAGAAGGATCATTCAGCTCTGAAAGACCATTCCTTATTTCCGAAGGTATGAAGTTGGTCCCCCGCCCCCACGCCCTTGAGCATGACCTCTTTACCTTGGCCTGCCATCGTGAATATTGGCGTCTTGTAAATATTGATCGGAAATCAGAGCCGAAAGCAACTCACAGAATGATGGAGGCGGAAAAATTATAAGTCACTTTAAATATCCGTTGTCGTAATTCCAAGGGGGAAACATTAATCCTACTTGGATTTAGGTTGATTGAAAATTTGAAGAAGATTTGCAAGTTTCCTCTGTGATTCAGGCAATCAAGAAATGAAAGTGTATCGTGTTTCACAATCATTATTTCGATAATCAATTCTATAATAAAAAAAATCAATAAATAATAATGTATCGTCTCGTATTCCCCAGTACTACTGAGTTTTGGAAGTCAGATAGGCAGTTGCTCCATGTAAAATACTGGTATTCAGCTGTATCCGGCTAGACTGCAAAGCCGACCCCAACATATTTGGGAAAAGGCTAGGCATGTGATGATATTTTATATAATAAATAATAAATACAATAATGTATTTATATGTAATAGAATAGGCTTATTTCATATAGATCTAGAACTAACGGCTAGCGCAAAATAAATATCTACTGAAAATCCACGGTAAATACAATTACGAAACACTTTTGAGCGATGTTTTAACGTTTACAAATTACCCTTTCGTTTCTAACTGGTCCCCAAACCGTTTCGTTTCGCTAAAAATTATTTGTGTGTGCCAAATTGGTTCGGACCGGCTTTCAGGAGCCAACCACGCATGAAAACTGCCTAGCTGACTAACAAAATTGGGTCAGACATTACATATTCATAATTCAATTTGTTCGTTGATACGAATACCTTGTTTACCATTAAGAATTATGCATAATCATTTCAGTTTTTAATTAATTATGCTTTGGTTGCTTATGAGAATTATTAATTTCTTCGTAAAAACAGCGGTCTCTTGAACATTAATGAATTAATTATTAGGTAAAATGAGACTTTGACGATGCTTAATTAACAAAATGTTTGGTCACACGAACCTACCTGTACTTACAAATTGTAATCGAAATAACTGAACAAAGTTAGAGTAGTTTTACTCATCATTATGAACAATTTTTACTATTTAACCTATGGACAACATAATGGGAGAGGTTTTCTTTTATTTCAATTACACCTTGTACAAAGTTAATTTATGTGTCTTAAAGCATTGCCGTTTCCTTTTCTCATGTTGGCTCAAGCAACACGAGAATAACCCAGTAGTATGTTAAGCTAACCTCGCTAACACGATAAGCCGCAGTTAGCAAGGTTAGATCTGGAACTGCTAATATTGAGTCATGACATATCTCCTAACGAACATTCCGCATGAATAGACTGCTCATGCAGACCACTCAATCCAATTAATGATTTTAGAGAAATCTCTGTCGATATTCGGCAGTATCAGTGACACCTCACCTCAGTAACTTCATAGGTATACTTCGGTGATCACAGTGTTAACACTGCTATGGATGGGTATCATGATTTCCTCTATTCTATCTCCTTTTACTATATAAATAAAATTAACTTCTAAGAGCAAGTCTTTCTTTTTTAGTCTTCGTATCGAAACTCCGTGTTTTTACGACAATATTCTGTTATATCTCCTCCGTATTCTATCATTCATACCAGCAAGGCGGTACCTAGCACTGGCAACAAAAACACCAAGTTCAATCTTAGTTTGGGGGTTTAAGCCATATAAAATGTAGATAGAGTTCCTAAAACCAAGATATATAAGATTTTAGTTTAAAAATTACATTTTTTTCTAATCTAATACTTGTGAGAACTGCTGCAGGGCCCAGGAGTAACCCAACAATTCAAACAACGAGGGCCACATAATGTCGCGATATGGCTGTGACAATGTCGATAACAGTCTTGTCTGAAGGCTTGTCAATCCCTTATACAGGGTGAAAGGGACAGCCCTCCGCATACTGATGGGGTACATTCAGTAGATCATATTAAGATGACCGGTACAAGAAATGATTTCAAGAACGTTATGGGAATCCAATAAATTGTTACCATGGCAAAACCCACGTAGCGAAAGGCAAGCGCAACGACGAGTTCGATGAACTCTGTACCGAGGCATAAAGTGAACAGCTGATTACACGCGTAGTTCAATAGAGTATTTGAACATCCATTGTTGGTTTTTTTTTTATTTTAGTCATATTATTTAGATAAATGGAGTGCTGCGTACATATAATGTAATTTTACATTCTAATAAAGGTATAGTAACTGAAAAACGATAAAAAATGAAAAATTTCTTCAGAAAAATTCCGGTGGAATATAATTCAAAATAAGGAGCTAAATACACCCTATCGGTTTGCGGAGGGCTGTCCGACGTCTGTCGTGACGATAATATCGCCGCGTTTTCTCGCTCGTGGAGACGGCCCCTAACACCCTGTATACTTAAGATCACTCAAACTCTTCGAAGCTTGCACAGGCTTTAATGCGGCACGTTTACGACGACTATCCATGGCTCGCCACACCTGTATTGCAGGAAATAATATTTCTTCAAACATGCAAGTATCAGGCAGGTAAGTAGGAAACAGCATCGGCTACTGACTACAACTACTCGAAATAAAAAACAAAAAACGTTTTCAGGATTTTGGATAAAAAATCTTTCAAAGATGTTCCATTATGCGAGGTCTACAACAGTTATGGTTAATGATAATGGTCAACCGAGTACGCTCTATTGTTATATATTTCGCAGATACTGCAAGCAAAAGCACTTCAGGAAGTCGCGATTGTCGATTACGTCATCATTTACTAGTTACTACATAGCCTGTATGCTATAGATCTGTATTCCATTTGACAGGAAAGCGTTTATGTTCGAGTAACCTATTTCCCACGCCCTACTGTTAGTTTGCAGGCATCGCTGTGACGCAACTGTATATTTTACGGTCCTGGCTTCGGCCCTATACTAAGTAAACATTCACGCCTGTATCCCGCAAAAGGGTAGCTACTGTAATTTATACAAGTACATTCGCGGGAGAGGCCTATTCTACTTGTCCAGCAATAAACTGCACTTACCTCATTTGATTGGTCCATTAAATGTATTGAACAAGCCAATTGCCTTAACCTGAGCAGGAGTACAAATCCAGACTTTGTTGACGTTGATACTTACTGTGAATGTCATAACAGAAAAAAAAGAACAAATTTTTGTGCATAACCTGCGGACAAAGAGATATGCATGGACAAAGAGACAGACATACCTCGCACGCACAGCATCTTATCCACCGTCCAACTACAGTAAGAGCACTCTCAGAACATTTTTCTTTGTCTCTAAGAGGCGTTTCCCGCTACACAGCTTCAAGACCCGCTTCCCTTGCAAAGTCAATTATTTTCTAGAGGACACCCTCCATCCATCATACGGCTACGTAACACGATATACAGGGTGCGTGCCGGAATATAAAGTACGAATCCATATCTACATCATATTTCGGTAAGGCAGAAATGTAGTGAAATCAAAGATTTCCCATCTACATATTTTACAAAATATCCGAGACTGTTACTTACTAGAAAAAAGATGAATATAGATGACCTAACTTGATTTAAAGTCCAGTCCAGAACTTTTATGCTGGACCATCGAACTAAAAGACCATCTTTAGTGCTTAGACAAGTGCCAAGCTGATTACGAATTCAAAGCATATCGTATTCAAACACGGCTTTCAACAAGATGTACTGGATAAAAAAAAAAAGATAAATTATGTCAATTCTTCCCTCCATTATCAATTTTGATTTTCCCATCATCGGTACAGTTTATAGAATTTCACTTTAAACCCACAGGACTCAAACAGCTACTAGCAGATTAAACCTTACCCACGTGCTCTATGAGACAAAGCGTAGCGGAGCAAAAGACCAACCAGCACCAATCAGGCAGCTCCTTCATCTTTTCCGAAATAAAATACCACATCACTTACAAAGAAAACTGAAGTACTCTTAACTATAAAAACACAGGAACTCTCAAGATATCCCAAAGAATATCTCTTTGACAAAAATATCTGAGGTACTTGTCTCTATGTAGTACGTCGGTCTTCCCAAAGTAATTAATATAACGTTCAAAAAGCGAACTCGGCGGCCATGTTAATTATTCAAAGACAAGATAGACGAAGGTGTGAAACTCGAATTTCGAGGAGTTCGTTAGTGGGAAGTCAATTAATTGCAGAAGTATTTGGTGTTAAAATGTATTAATATGTATATTGGAGGTATCATTTTATGATGTTTAATATTATGTTTCCTTTGATAGGTGTTCCTTGTAAATGATAGGTATATGGAGGTCTACATTTGTATAGGGCAGGTAGAAACAGACTTCAGCAGACATTTACAATCTAATATTCATTCAGCTTTCCTTAAATACTTACTATGTGCATAATTCTCAGAATTCCCTGTTTCTATATTATGAGATTTTCTGGACATTGTGAGATCGTTGTCCTCCTATAGCTATTTCCTTTGTCTTTAACGAAATACACTGACCAGTCGTATTACCTAACCTACGTCATCAAACATTCGAAACGAAAAAAAGAAAAACTGGGAAATGTCGTTGTTAGAGACTAAATCATGTCTTGTGTTTCGTGATTCCTGCGTGGGTGAAAACATTGGCATTGTTGTGTTTGCTTTTCATCTGTTATTGGTGTTTCAATTTAACAATCAAAAAGGAAAATCAAAACTAACTACATCTTAAAATTCTATCTAATAATTGTATAATAACATAATCTTGTTTTTACCTTTTTACAACAGATTTATAATGCGTAGGTAGACTTTAAAAAAAAGTCTTTCCAAACATATTTACAAATCCTGTTCGATATAAATACTTTCTGAAACCATTTTATGATCAAAAACATCCCTGAATGAAAATTCTTCTAATTAAATATCAAAGTAAACAAGAACATGTTAACTTTAGATGTTACTTTAATGTTATTTCTTTCCAACTTCTTACATACATAATAATTTTGGAAAGCAAAAGAAAATACTTGAAAATATTCTGGATTGTATGAGAAGGTCACGACCCGCGCTTTTTTATAATTAGGTGCTTTTGAACTAATTTCGCAGATTTTTAATATGGCTGCCGGGGAGCAAACAAACCCTGCTAAAACCTCCACGAATGTAAAGAAGCCCAGAGCTCGTTGTTTTTCACGTTTGTAACAATTTTGAAGTGTACCTTTCTACTCAGACCGTTTTGGCCCACTTTTGTCCACACAGCACTTTTTAAACCTTTTATTCCCACAACAATGTCAAGCGGCCTTTTTACACTGTTTTTTCTGCTACAGGGGCTTCAACTCATTACGTTTTTTATAGCCAGGGTGTAATTGTGCCAGAGCAAAGCAAAGGCCTTCGTCTCAACCGAGTAGGAATGAGCATTTATTATAATATCGTGTTTTGCTAGTGCGATTTTGTGATGGCAGGTGGTTACTTAATATAATTACACTGATACTTTTAGATTTCTCAAGATGTCTTCCGACCACCGTCACGTTGATAAATCCGATGACAAGCTTGGCTTGCCCTTATAACCTACTATACTCTTCATAATTTTCGGGTTTCTGAACAGCCTGCTTGCCTTATGGGCTTGCTGTATTGTTGGCCTTTAGCCACGATACTGGCCTGCCTGTGTACAGTGTACACATAGCATTATCATAAGTATGCCTGAGTAAGTATGACGAGTGGCACACCCGCCTCTTCTCTGTGAGTCACAATTGCAATCCTCAACACGAGCCTAGTGCAGGGTGGTGGATGTCACGTCGCATGTGTTCAGATTACGCTGCATTCCTTTTGTATCCTAAATGAAGATGTGGTTTACTAAGATAGCACCACGTTAGAGTCTACTTCAATGCCACATGGATGGTAATAAATGGTCTAAAGGAGCTATAAAGTTATAACTAGAAAACCCAGACATTATTCTGGCATTAGATCCTCGTTTGGTGATCGTTAGAGCTCATAAAAAACTTAATTAAAGCTGAATAAAAGCTATTCATACTAGTATTATAAATACGAAGTAGAGTAACTTTATGTTTGCCTTTTATCTTTTCAAGCCACTATAATAGTAGAACGGATCTGGTTGAAATTTGGCCGGCCATGACCTGCGTTAGAACCTAAAGTGTTATAGAAGGCTCTTGAATGAAAACAAGGACGTGCTTCACACATGGAATGTTAATACAACAACATGTGTAAAAACATGTGTTCAAGATAAACCCAAACTTGGATATTGTTCATACTTCATAATAACAAGGAAAATGCTAATTATACCATTCACCTCATCGTAACTCGCACGTTTTCATCAACGGGATTAATTGTGTGATTCTGCAGGAATCCTAATTATGTGACGTCACGTAGTTCTGCGCAGGAGATCAGCGGGGACTTAATTGTACGACAAAGTCACTCCACGCGGTGATTGTATAATTTAGGTTCAAAGGCGATTTCGTCAAGTCAATCATATACCTACCGTTATAGTTACAGATAGCCAGAAGTTTTCGCTCACAGCAGCAGCACAGGTTTTGACGTTCCCCATGGTAGGTCTTTATCTACCTCTAGTGCCTAGTCCATTCTCTTCTTGACTTATTCTGCCTTCTGGTAATCTCAATGTCACTTCTTTGGTCCTTACCGTCTTCATTTCTGAGTATAATCATTTAACCCTCATGGTGTGATAGGTACTCCAAAGTCGTTACTTTGTACTGACTCTGTGCGTCATTTTCTATCCTGTTCTAAAATATATATCTCCCTCGTGTTCTCCTGTCTATGACCACGTAGTTATTTGTTTGTTGTGTAGTTTTCTTCTAGGTCGACACTTTTTAGACGAGCGCATGCTGTTGTAAAAGTTTGCCGTAAGCAAGATTAGTAGCGAAGCTTACAGGCTGGGGGCGCCGTAATTAAGCGTCTCTTTATCCATGAAAGCTTTAAATGCACCCTTACCGTGACTCCCAGTAATCAGTAGCTAATTACTAGGCTGAGCCTCTACTCCACCTGTTTTGAACAGGGAAATGCGAACTTTCAATTCGTTTCCCTTTGAGATCAAACTAATGATATAGTAATTTATGGCTTACGAGATTACCACACAATCAGCTTCAACCCCTCGCAAATAAATTAAGGTGTGTTATCAAATAAGGTATTATTAGCTACACCAATCTTCGGCGACGTAATCTCGACCTCGTAAAACCTGATGTAGGCTCGATAATAAATTATTTATTAATACAATTGTCCTCTTTATTATTATGGGGTACATTTGGCAGGTCCGAGCGTGCCAAGGATGTTGGCCTGGCATCATGCCAACCGTGCCAGATGTTACTGGTATATTTTGAACGCTTAAATTTTGTTTGGCTGTATTTTTTGGCAGTTTCTCAGCTATGATTGGCTATATTTTACGTAGTTTACGTTAACCTGCTGCGACAACGCCAAAAGTGGGGTTAATGGGTTTTGTTCCGTGTATTTTTAATGACTGGGTAATGTAAGTCTGCTGCAGAGGTGCGGCAGTATTTTTTGAATATAACTAAGTATGATGTAGGTAATTCTTTTCATCCATCATCGTCACATCTTTAGCCGTGCCTGATATCATGATTGAAGTCCTTTGTTTTATTTTGTTCCTGCCTTATAAGTTTCGACGTATGTAGCTTCGAACTCCCTCATTCCACAGACATTTTATCATTAAAAGACACGGGTAGTGCCTGCAGTGCCATTAGCTAGTGGACTCTCCAAGCTGTAAGTGCCCATGTAACAGTCTTAACTTTAATTAAAAAACGCAGCTCATTCAGCGATTTTTCTAGACTAGTTCGACTCTCAGTATAAAAGTCTCTGAACCAGAAAGTACATTAGAATCTAAAGATTTACTCTTATTTCATTTAAAGATTTTTCTCCGTTTCATAACTTGTTCTTTGAGCTTTAAACAAGTAATTAACTTCGAGCTAAATCCACGAAATTGGCCTGGCTTCTAAATGAGGTAAACTTAATCTGAAATGTATTGAAGTACCTAGGAATTTTCAAATCTAATGTAGCCACAATATTTGTTGCTTTGAACTGGGGCTTCCATTGAATGGTTCCGATCGTTCTCGAAGGATTTACTTATAAGTGTTAACTAAGTTGAGTAGTTGGTTTTGTTTTATTGTGGCAGAAGGTCGGTATTTATGTATCGATCTACTTTCTCAGATATAATTTCGTTTTCCTTTCCGTCTTTTGCTTTCAGAACTCAACTCAAGCATGCCTAAGCAAGTTCTTACATAGGTGTATCGCACTCCATATTATAATACCAACATTGTTGGACTACCCACTCAGGACCACTTCAAACTTCCCCTCTGAAACTTAGCGAAGAATTTATAATAACAAGCTTGTCTTTTTTAAACGGTGCGTTCTTTAAGAATACCTGAAATTCTGTCTCTTCGAAGTGAAAATGTAACTCTCCTATATTGCGAATTTTCTCGTCATCAACGTAAATTAACTGACAGTTACAGACACATGTATATCTCTCACAGTCAAAGGAGTATGAACTTTATGTCCGTCTGTTAAAGTACGTTTCCGGTAGTGTATGTTAAGGCTAAAGTAGACTCATTTCAAAGGGTGTTACGAGAGACGAACGAAATCCTTTGTTTTATGAAACTGGAAAAGGCTTGATGAAGAAAACATGGCTGTGTTTGGACATGTGTATACGTACGTCGAAGTAACACGGGATACACGGGGCCTAAGGTTTTCATCTCGACTGCAAAGTCTTTTGTATTTAGGTGAGCTACGTAGCGTTGAAGTATCTTAGTATGAGAAGAAAACATAAGAAGTAACCAACCTCTGGGATCACTGAAGCAATTCTTTTCTTTGATTACGTCTGCGATGCAGAAATGGAAAATGCATAGCTTGTTCAAATAACTTTCAAGCAAGCTCTGATGTACAAGATCATAAATTCTTCCTTTCAAATGAAAATGAATTACAAACTGCTGGACCAAAACTACTTACTTATTATTTTTGATGGATTATGAAGTTAATGCACATGCGGATAAAGTTAATAGTTGGCTACCTAACTAAGTTAGTAGTTAATTGCATTACTCATTTTGTTGTATGTTATACATAAAATCTAAGTAGGTTAAGGTAAGTACATTCCTAATACGAGGTACATTTCTGATTTACCTACCTGACCTTAAAACGTCCTGAACGAAAACATTTATTCTTATTTGCAAAAATATATTGGTACGTATTACATGTTCGATTTTCTCGACAACATTGTTCCATTTTCAGTACAGTACAGTACTCAGTATAACGTTACGTACTTAATTTGTCCCCAAATATACGGTTAGTAGGAGCACCTACAACATTAATGCAGTCGAACGAAACGCCTACATAAAATTTTATAGCAATTTCGCAGTTAAGCGGACCATAGCGCTTTGTTGTTCGCGTCGCTTTTAAAAATAAAACGTTTGTCCGTGTCGTTCCGGTATATCTTAACGAGAACATTTTAAAGCGTTTTTTATAGTTTTGTAAATACCAACTTATAGTTGTTGCAGTTTAGTTTTCGCATCTAGCAGTAATGATTGTGTTAAAGTTTATTTTTGTACTAAGCTGGGACAAAAAAAAACAGATACAATCATATTTTGTATTTTCGATCCACCAAAAGCTTCTATAATCTAAGTGCCGATAGAAATCAGTTAATAACCTTTCCAGTTCCGCAGCAGGCGTCGGGTATGACAGGTGACCTCGCGGTCTGCTGACCTTGCAACGAGCGCCCCTGTAGCGCTATAGTTAGCCTAGCTGGTGGGGCGGCTAAATCGAATTGTAGATTAGTTGTCGGCACTAGATTTGTTTGACTGCAGGGAGTTTATAATTCCGATGTGTTTGTGGATGAAGTTATGTTTTTGTTTGCGAAGTGTTAACTCAGTTAATGTTTAATGCATCGTTGCTTTTACATTCAATGAATATAAAACGATAAAGAAAAGAAGTGTGAGAGATGGCATGATTAGAAAGGGGTTGACTTGGGAGGGGATGACGAGTTATAGAGAAGTATGGAATAAGAAGATAATGCTGCGCCAACACCAAATGAAATAAGATATTGGCAGAAGAATTATGAAACTACACAGCACCACTTTTTACAATCGTTACATACATACTTGGTACTCTTTTTGTATCATTTACGTTCCTTACATTTGCAAAAAACTGCCTCTTACGCATTGCTCCTACGTCACAATTATATTATATTATTTATATAGTACTCAAATTGTTCCCAGTTATAAGCTTTTTCTGCACCTCCCAAAATAGACTGATTAGGTGACCCATATTCTTGTGCGCAATTTTTACCCTTGACCGTCTACATAAAAACTGTCAACGTATATTCGTACGTCAAGTCCTATTTATAGACCTTGATTTAGGGAAGCCAAACCGAATTTAGGGGCTATCGGTAAAATATGATCATTCGCTGAAATCTGAGGCGTATCCTTCTAAGAAATTGAAGAGTACTCATGTTCATAGTCTGCCTCCTTGGCGTGTTTATCTTGAGTTCGATTCCAGGGTCGGACAAAGTATTTGGGCTGGAGGCTTAGGTTTTTCCTCAGTGGCAGCGCGGGTTTGTATTTTTGCACGGTCAATGGCAATTGGAGAGGTTCGATCCTTATCACATGGCAGTATGGCACTTAGGTGCAAGAAAACTGGCGAAATGTGTGTGTACTAGTGTACCTACCTGCTACACAGATATCCCTGTTATTATGCAAACGTGCTCACAATAAGGACCTCGTTCATTGCAGATATTGTAACATAATCTGATCCTTCTGACCTTTTGTATTATATATTCATATGTCAACAGCCTGCCTTGCCTGCGGTGTAGGAACCTTGGGTTCGCCGATATGGTCTGGTTCCTATTTATACATATATGGACTGGACTTAATGGCTAAATAGTTCGCACCATATGGCTGGCGACCGCTGTTTATATGCGACTAGCTTTTGCCCGCGGCTTTGATAGTTATGGTCGGAAATTATCCTAAGGGAACATTTTAAATATAGCCTTTGACACTCGGGGATAATGTGGCTTCCCATTAGCGAAAGAATTCTCGGAATCTAATCAGTAGTTCCGAAGATTACAAGGCGGAGTTTGTAAGTTTAGGATGCATATTTAGCCTTTAACGTCCCACAGCTGGGGACATGTCTCCTTTCTGTGAGAGGGAGTGGGCCGCTCCTAATGCATCACTCGGCCACGCGGATCCAATGCGGATTAATGGCTTTGGAATTAAGATGAATGAAAGAGAGACCAGCCGGATTGGCTTTCAAATACTTACATAAAACAGTGGCAGGAGGAAGACGATGAGATGATCTGTAATTTAGGAATCTATAGAAATCCAGTCACAGTCAGAAAATCTGTGAGTACATAAATTATATCCAAATCGTTTGTATCCCATTAAATTTCCCTCGTGGACGTTAATTTTCAGTTGTAAAAGCAACGATACATATTGGAAGTTTAATTAGGTTCCCGCCCCGGTCATAATGGAAACTTTGGACGAATTTTCGTGTTGGCTATAATAATCATGTTAGCAAGGAATAGATTCCGTGAACAAGTCATGGGATTAGTAATGCTTGTTATTTCTTTTGATTATCCCTTCACTATTTGATGTCTGTGATATTTTGGTCGACTGGTCAACATTATAGCTACAACATGAGAACTGACTGCAGATTTCAATCACAGGCTATCAGTAGTATTTCGATCATTTATCCTTTATTCAGTATAAACCTCTGAATTTCGATTGTTCTGTCCCTCATAGAATAATCAGATTTCCAGAGTATCATGTTAAGAGTGAGTGAGTACTGCCCACGTCGTGTCTATAACCCCTCCACCCACGCCTGTTACGGTCGAGGTGGAAAGATTAATCTCGGCCTTTCTGCTTTTAAAAAAATATCTTTAGATATATTGAGAGAGAGATAAATATAATTCCTTTCTACTTATTCCACATAAGTAGTAATACAAGTGTGAATAGGCAGTCTGTCGATATTTTGTCTTTTATAAATCGGGAAACGGATACTTATAGATATTTTTCAAGTGCTAACACAATATGTCGAGCTACAGATATTGGTTTCTGGAAAACTTGAAACATTTATTTGGATTTTATTTAACGTACCGATACCGGCTCTTGTTACTACAAACAATGTTTCGAGGTCAAAGTTATTGGTTCCTGGATGTGCTGAAAAATATTTAACACCCGGTAGGTAACTGCCAACAGTTTATTGGAATTTTGTGACATACAAAATAATAGGGAGCGTCGAACCTGTTCATTTTCCCAGAATAACAAGAGGTAGTTATATATGTAGTGTGAATATTTATATGTTACAACAACTCCAATTTTATTATGTCCTTTACTTCTTTATAACATACCACTCGTAATTTTATTGTCCTGTAGTAAGTGATATTCTAACTTAAGGCCTTCGCAACAGCAGTGGTTTCAGGATATCAGATGTAAAAGAGTAATTGTCGAGTTCCTTGCCGCTTCTTCTCCGTAGGAAACACCCATTCAGAACCGTGCACCTAGGCCAGCTTCTGACTGCCTGATTTTTAATTGAGTTCGGTAATTGCAATGGCATCATTACAAAGGTTGCTCAATTGAATACAGTTTGAGATACCTATACTTATCATCAGTTGACTTGAAATTTAAGATATTTTCTTCACACATTTTCTTTCCTCCAAACTGTCCCAGATTAACTCCAATCCAAACCCACTAAAAGTTCAATCACAGTGACATTAAGCGACCTATTTGTTGCAAAACTTCAAACCAGTGAGAAAAAAAGAACAAATGGAGAAGTTCCAAGGCGAGGCGGCGTCCTCAATCGAACGTCGAGTTCGCTTCCGGTGGAGCCTACTTCCGCTCCCACGCCGTTTCCGCTTTACTTGTACGAGTATAACATAAGTTATGTTGAATTAACTTAGCAATTGTATAAGTAATAATAAGTGTTTTATTTGCTTGACATTTTCTTTTGTTGAGGAAATGTTTAGTTAGAATTTTATTGTATAAGTTTGTTGGTTGTAATTTTCGGTAAGGGATTTATTAAAAGTGGAATTTTCTTTAATGATATAAGAACCTACGAAGATTCCCCTTGAGGGACTTATCAACACGTATCGGCCGGTCAGACACAGCTTTACATTCATGCAATACAGGCGAAAAAGTCGTGGAGTGATGGTATTGACTCAAGCCGATTCCACATGGGTTTGTGTGGTTAGTGCCTAATTCTAAAACTACGATATAACGCCCTAACGAAGCATTCGCATTCGTCAAATTTAAGACAAGATTCAGCGCCCTCTTTTGGTCCTAAGTTCCGAACGGATCTGTCCTATTCAAGGGCGTTGGAAGGTCAAGCGTGAGTCGGCTGCCAAATGACATTTTCACAATTAGGTTTCAACATCAACTGTACGATGGTATAGAACAGATCTTCAGACTTCTGTTGAGTAGTGGTGAGTTATTTGAATAGTGCGAGCGTGGAAGCTTCGAACGAAGTTATCTACTAGTACTACGTAGTTACATTACTATATGTGGAAGTATTAAGACGTTAGGCACCAACAGCTACGGAGCTCAACTTCCCAAGACACACTATCTAACCGTTTTCACTAAGACGAGGCGCAATATAAATTAACGACTAATTAAAATATGCCTACATTGGGTTTGCAACTCTCTGCTGAGAGTTGAAAGGCTAAAAATCCATTTACCATATACCGATTGTGTAAACAAGCATCAAGGTGTCGCATAGTGTTAGTTTTCACCAAGTCCTGGCTTGGTCAAGAGGATTAAAAAAAATACTAGCAAGACAATCTAATGCAGACAATATCAAGAAACTGGAGTACTAGAGTACTAGAGTACATGCAATAATCCTGCTGAAATAGATCAAAGCAAGTCTGCAAACAGAAGTAAACTCACATAACTAATCGAACTTGAATACAACTCCTATGCAATAGAATGTCTGTAAGGACCAATGCTGGACGAACGTCGAATCAGAATTGAAATTGATGCTAAAGAAAGATGTGTGGACAAAAGACATGTCGATATTGTCCGAGAACTGAGTGTGGTGACAGTGTGACTCATTGACATAACATAACAGATTCCTTGGAAATTATAACATAACATCACGCCTGTGTTAAGGTTAGAAAGAGGCGTGACCGTAGGTTCACCCAAAATGCTCCAGCTATGTTAAATTCCCATGCTATAGGGGGCATGCCTATTACCAACAACGGGACATAAATCCAGACACCATTCCGCTACTGAGAAATACCTGGTTGAAAAAACAATAATAGTTTGCCCGACCTGAGACTCGCACCCACTACCTCAATCTTAGCAGTAGCGTCTGTGACCAATAGACTAACGCGGCAGTCCAGTAAATTATGTATCTATTTGTAGTTGTCAGACTGCTACAAACGGATAATACGATATCTCGAGTTGATTGATTGACTTTTATAAGCTCGTGATAAACAAGCTATTTATAAGTAAATAGGCCAGACGTATTTTTATATCCTTGAAAATAAAACCACTGGTGTTTCTGCCAGTAAAATTCCAGAATAACCCACCAACTTGTAGAACTAACCCTAACCTTGTTAAATCTTCAAAGTACGAACATTTTAAAAAACACAGAAGAAAATCTTTGAAAAAAGTTCAAGCGACAATATCTCTTACGACGTGCTATTAAAAACTTTTTAATTTCATTAATGTAGATAATGATATAAAATTATAATTACTTTTGTTCGTGAGGCTCCTTCCCCGGTGTTGACAACACTATCGCATTGACGGCGTCAGTAACAAGAAAACTTCAACTCTTTGATGTTCTAATTTAACACCTTTAAATAACGTTTTGCTTAGTTAAGTTTCTTCAAGGTTGTTTGCTAAGGCTCCTTGATTGATCCAGTTCTGGTTTCGACAGGATCCCTCTCTTTCTCAGCCTTTAAAACAGACTCCATCGATAAAACTGTTCTTTATAAAAGACTAAAAGCGTAGGTACCAAGAATTTCTTATGGTACTAACTACCAACACAAGCATAGGATTATAAAAAAAAACTTTATCCTGAACAGGGACATAAAGAAACCTGTACTTAGTCTGTAATCGTAAACTCGCCTTGAGCGATTGTGGTAATCAATACTCATGCCCTCACTGTATGAGAAGAGGCCTTCAGCTTCACTATGTAGTGGAACATTAAAGGCTGGCACTACTATTAATCCCAAGACTAAGACATGGCCAGAATCGAATAAGACATAGCTATAAATCTACCTCAAAGCCAAAGCTTAAACGTCGGCCTCAATCTTGTGTCGCACGTGGCCATTGTAGCCAGCAGAGGCCCACACACAATGTTATTGCTTCAATATTCATGGCTAGGAAACAGGGCAAAGTGTTTGGCGAGCAATAGCAAGATATTGATTAGATTTCTGTTTCTTCATGACGACAATAGGAAGATAGTATGCCAAGCCTAGCGAATCTTACACGACTCAATGTAAAGCTTACCTACATTCAGTCTAACGAGAAAATCAGTCCCAAAAGTTTCATTGCTTCGGAACATCCACACCGCAGTTAGTTTTTATGGAGCAAGTATTGCAAGAGTTGGTAAGATGTTGCAAAATGCTGCTCTATAAAAAAGTGACTTCGGTGTGGATGCATCAACAATTTTCGTCACCGTAACCTCTACGATTTTCCAGATAATCTTCTCTAATCACCCATCATTTCCGTTTCCAGAGAAGGGCATGTACCTCGGCTCGCCCTGCGAGTTCTCCTGCAACCCCAAGCTCATGCACGTGTACTGTGACCCCACCACCGCCTCCTGCCAGTGTGACCCCAAGCACCCCGTCTCCGTCGGCGTGGCCCAGGGATGTGCTAAAGGTAAGCTGACTGTTTGCATTCCAAAACACGCAACCACTTTTAAATGTGGTAATGTTAGTATATCCAAAGGACCATGACGTAAAGTTACTGTTTTAATACTGAGAATACACCAGTTCCCATATTTGTGACTAACGAAGTGATCACCAGAAACCATCATACAAAAACGCCCGAATAATTATGAAAGATCCAGATCATCAAAAACAATGCGGATTAACGATCGGTAAGTTCGGTAGGACCACAAACATTTCGTAGGAGGTAGGATGCAAAAACATAAGAAATATGTATTTCTTGATGTTTTAATAACAAATTTTCACCAGTGCTATCAAAACAGTGATGGAACGGTTTTCCTCATCGCTGAAAGTTAACCCATAGCACGGTCAATAACATCGTGAGGAAACCTGACCATGTCCTAGAACTAAACGATCGAAGATATTCGTGACATCTACCTACCCGCACTGGGCCCACGTGGTGGATCATTGTCCACTCTGACAGAGAGCCTTATAGTCCCAGCAGTGGATTTAATGATCAAAAACTGTGGCCAACGAGTCCTGGTAGCCTACCATTATTCCAGTGTGGGAAAGAGACAGAGCTATACATGTCGTCTACCGCCATCTCTTTCCCACACAGGAATTACTCCTGCTTTAAGACGTCATAGTAACCCCCCTGTTCACATTTTCACTGTCGATTTCTATATTTAACATATTTTTTGTACAATGTATAAACCTCGTCTACGATGTTACAAACCAAACACTAAGTATTAGCATACAATTAACATCTTTGAACTCACGTTATTAATGCGAGGTACCTCTATAAATTCTCATATAAACAAATAAGAATAACATTGAGCATGACGTTTCAGCGACCTTAGGTACATTTATAAACACAATGGCAGCACATATCAGAAAATTATAACAAAAGCCACTTTGACATCTGACATCACGTTTCCAAATAAACCTTGGTAGTTACAGGGGCAAGTGAGTCTTTGGAACTGAAACCTTAAAATTATACACAGCTGAAACAAAATTGTTCAAACGCTTCGTATGCCTTCAAATCGGGACCTCGGGAGCTCTCAAGGTCCCCTTTTATCCCTTTTGGAGCAAGTTGCGATGTTCGAAACTTGGGTGAACAAGTGATAGACAAAGTTGTACCAACAAGTATATCATTTTTGGTCGTATGCCGTCGGCAAAGTCGATGTTTAGTTGTATTAAAATATCGGTATTTATTTTTGTATGGCTTTACGGCGTTATGGCGAACTTGGGAGTAAGGGTGTAGGTAAGGGATCGCTTATTAATACGATAAGTAGTAAGTATCCATCTCAATGTTTCCAGAGAAGAATATAGGTATAGATGTAATAAATAGCCACTTTAGGCAAGAGTGAGATCCGACACTGATTCTAATGGGGCTGTCTCAATTTATGTATGACACAAATAATCTTTGAGATGAACTAGATATTTTTGTATTTTATGTACTTACACAAAACTTCTGCTGCACCTTATTTCATTTCGACTAACAGTAGACGTCATCGATCAAAAATAAAAAGCCTTACCATCCCTAAAACCTAAAACCTTGTCTTCCACCTTCCAGCTAAGAAATTGGGTGAGCAGTGCTTCTACCGTGAGACGTGCAAGGCGTTCGACACGCACGCGTCTTGCGTGCAAGTCAACCACAACGCGTACTGCCAGTGCGACTCCGGGTACCATCAGACCAGCCACACCAGGCCGACCTCGAGGGTCTTCTGCACCGAAGGTAGTGGTTTATTGTTTGTTTCGTAGTAGGATATAAATATGCTTACTAGGAGCACAATGCAGACGCATTACCGCTAAAAAGCCCTTTACGTCACTTAAGGAAGAGTGTATTAAAGATACTGAGAAATATTCGTTGGAGGTATTGAATTACGGCAGACAATGCAACACTGATGTGGACCGCTGGGGACCCTTCACAAGGTATCATCAACGTCGATGCGTGAAAGGATTATGTACGGAACCGACTGATTTATAGACTAAAATTTGTACAAAACCTTATAGTGATTGTTAAAGTGTAGAAATTTTGCCTCGTGTTTACATCTATTTCAATAATGAAAAATAAAGATGTGTCGTAGATCTTTACAACATTTATTAGCATTAGCTGTTCAGGTCTCTCAATCTCCTTCGTTGCCCTAGGTTATATAACCACGAGCTTTGCTACTTGAGCAACAGGACACAACAAACCATGTCATATAATTCCTCTGTTTCCAGATCTGGTGCTGCTGACGGCCGACATGCCGACGCTGCTGGGCGTGGCGTCGGGCATCTTCGTGCTCGGCGGTCTGCTGTGCATGGTGCTGCACCTGTACACCAAGGCGCGCTACCACCCCACGCACCTGGCCGACGCCAGGCTCACGCCGCCTTGTCTCTACTCGCTAAATGACACAGGTCAGACTACAGTCTGTGTGCAAGCAATCTAGCTCTTTTAAAGCTAGACTATTTTAAGGGAAGCTAAGTTAGTAAGACATAAACAAACCACATTAACTCTTGATGTCCACTGAGCTAACCAGCTACCGTTCAGCGTCCATTAGAGACAGTTGATTCAGTTGATTTATGTTACTTGTGCTCTGTACTTTTAAAATTTGTGGCGTCATTATTCAAATGCTCCTTCGGTAAGGCTTGGTTTCCACCAAGCGGAAAGGACCGAAACGGAGAGGATTCGCGCGGGAATCGGTCAATCACATTGCTCTCGTCTCTCCTGTGATTGGTCGAATCTTGCACTTCACCACTCCACTCTGTTCATCTTCTCTATGGTAGAAACCAGGTCTAAGGTTATATCGGTAAATTGATTGCTATGAGCTATGTTGTGAAGCACTGTTCTCGCTCGTGTTGCACTGGTTCGGTCTTGGCGGCAGGTGGCACGCTGAGCGCGACGCGCGCGTCGTCCCGCGCGTCGTCCCGCTCGGGCTGCACGAGCGGCACGCTGGAGCTGGAGAGCGCGGGCTCGCGGCGCGCGTCGCGGCGCGGCGGCGTGCCGGTGTCGGCGTCGCGCGCAGGTGCGGCGCGCACCGCGGCCATCTTGCTAATCTCGCGCCACCTGAAGGCCGTAAGGCGGGACGGCGGCGCGCACCCGCCTAAGTGCGCCGCCAAAGGTGATCTGGATAATGTATGCGGCGCGGTCCCATCATCTGCACGTCTCGGTGTCCGGCCGCCGGCGCCTCCCGCGCCCAGCCGCAATGTAAGCCTGCTCCGCTCCAAAGGGACCTGAACCGTTAACTTTTACTGACTCAACATTTTAATAAGTGCAGATAAAGACATGAGGGAAATGCAGCGAGCAAAAATTTGAGCACTGTCTGATGTGATCTCATTATTAAACCTCCCCAAAGAGTTCGAAAAGCCTTGGGTTGGTTTCCGCTCGACTGTATCCTAACCGAGACGTGCTGTTCACAGTTCAAATCACAGTTTACGCCATCGAGGATGTTGAATCACAGAACTTTGTGTACGTATGTTTCCACATGTTCCCTCAGTAGCATCAGTAGCGAGCGGAGCAGGCTGAGCCTTGAGGAGGGGTGGCGGGCGCATGAGAGGTCGTCGCCGGCCGTGTCCGTTAGATGTTGCGTCTCGGTGTTAGCGACCAGGACTGACTCCAGTCTGCGACTGATCCACCACTGTACCACCGAATATGCTGAATCTTCCAGAAACCCTCATAACCTAACTAATAATACTTCTCTTGGCCTTTTCCGATCCAGGCAGCATCTCAACGAAGACTAGCCATCGGCATAGGAAATATTATAGTACACAAGTGCACAGAACTATTAGCTACCGCCTACATGCTAATCTCCTTTCAATGTTTTTGTGACATTCCTGTATTTTTCATACCATCATAAATCAATCATCCGAAGATGGTTTCTGATTTCACAAGACGAGTCCTCGCTTATTAGCTGGCTCTTCATTCAGTAGTCCGATTACAAATTAAATGAATAATCATCACCATCATCAGCCTAGCCTTTTCCCAACTATGTTTGGGTCGGCTTCCAGTCTAACTGGACTGGATGCAGCTAAATACCAGTATTTTACAAGTAGCGACTGCCTATCTGACCTCCACAACCCAGATCCGATACCCCTTGGTAAGACTGGTTGTCAGACTTTCGGGCCACTGTAACGACTGTCAAAGATCAACAAATTAAATAAATAAGAAAACTATTAAATATCAATTTACAACAATCTTCAAATACTTATTCCACTTAAAGAAATATAATTAAATAATTTCAAACAGAATTTTTTAATTGATTTGTCCATTTTAATTAAATGCGTCTACATCGTTTAATCGTTGCAATAACAATTCCATGTATTTTCCTGTTTACGTATGTCATTAACGACTTCTATTAATCACTTATTATTTAAATATACATATTATTTAATACATAAAACAATTATAAATAAATCAACAATTCAATTAGTTAATGTAGCTCATATTTTTTTGGTTTTGTTTACTTCCCAGAAACTGTTGCATTAAGTATTTCCCAAAGTTGGTCCTTTCGCCCCTCCAATATACGTTTTCTTTAGATTCCGAAGTCTCCCTTCAGTTCTAAAACATGATTAGAACTCGTCTCTTTTCCCAATAGTTAGCTAGTTAGCCCCATCTTCTCAGCATATTTGGTACGAGACATTTCTGGCGTAAGTACAGCTTACTGTGTGTGAGGCTTTACTCGTGATTGGCTGGGCTTGATGGAAGCGTGGCGCGACAGTCGCAGGATGAAGTGTTTTGGCGGCGCGAGCAAGATGGCCATGGTCCTTTCTGTCTATCTCTTTCCCACACGCCTTATTTGTATGTGCTAACGAAACTGAAGATGCAAAAACATGGGTTGAAGATGGCACTGTGTGCCAGAATTAAATGTATGTATTTTCAATTTGCTTCACACTTTACACAGTGCTGCATGGAAGTTGATCGCTTCGACAAATTCAATTTTCTTTTAAAACAATGAATAAAGGAACACAGACACACTTTTAGAAACTTTTTTATTTATCTAGCAAAATTCGTCAGACACTTTAACACGAAGTTTTAGCTTCTTGAAATTCAATCAGCGAGACATTTTGAAGAGTCAAGAATCATGCAATCAGTTCAGGATACGCCACAGTTCACACGCTTAACTTTGCAGTTGACCTCAAAGATCACAATTTCTGCGATTGACATACATGTAGTACTGTTCGCAAGCACAATCGGAGGTGGGCGAAAACTTCAGTTTCATGGGCCCAGCTCCCCTTGTGATGTCCCTCTCCAAAATTGTTACTGGTAGCAGAAATTTCAAAAATATATGAGGATCCTCATACACTTCTGACGTTTCTAAACCGTTAATGATGATGAAAAGTGACGTCGACTAGGGGGCAGCACTGCTTCTTCGCATATCTGTCGACACCTCACTGGCTGTGCATGTAAGCGTTCGCTTTCAGTCACCTTTGTGTTTTATGGAGCCCAACATAAGTACAGACTGACTAACACACTGATTATATTGCTTTAAAGTGACTGTCTTATTATTCTCCTCAGACATCTCTTGGACAATTATTCGAGTACTACTACCACAATGTTTGTCAAACGTTTGTCTACGTACTACCACAATATTTGTCAAAAGACTGAACATCAAAAAAGGGTTTCATAGTTACTGTACTTACATAAAGTATTTCGGCTATTTTTGTAATCCCTTCGAACATTTTGTTAAGTAGTTAGATAGAACCCTGCAAATCATCTCCAAGTATTTAGATTACTTACACCATTTTTAATTACACAAATCTAATGATACTATAACCTTTATTGGAGTATGTACATTTTTGTCTCTCCATTCTTAATAAATTAATGTACTTTATCAGTATACAACCACAGTGACGTAGTTAGGTACTGATTGTGGCCTCCCCATGTATTTAAATGTAGATAGGTATTTTGTTCATTGCTACACTGCTTTGCTATATTTGTTCGTACATGTAGTTAACTGTATAATTATGTTAAACTAAAACATTACATAAAAACAATCCCAAAAGTTTTATCACTTTCAAAATGTATAACGGCGACAATAAGCTTGCACAACTTTCCACTGCTGTACATTTTTAAAACTCTTTTAAAAGGAAACAATCAGCAACGCTTCTCATAATACACAAGGAATACTAAAGAACAGATCGCACGCATCACTTGGCCCCTTTTAATCTACTAGAAGTTCTAATTCTGTTCTTTTTGCACAGGTTCGCGACGTCCAAGTCTAACCTCTGTGCAGAGCAGTTCATCGTCTATCCGAAGCTACAGCGCGAGGCGATGGGAGAGAGAGAGAGAACAGAAGGAGAGGAGGCAAATGAGCATGCGTCTCGCTCAGTTGCACGACAAGATGGCGGCGGGCCGAGAAGTGCCGAAGCACGCGCCGACACCGTCGCCACGCTCGCCGAACAACTCTACAGATGGACTGCTACCGTCTGTATGTGAAATTAGAGAAGTATGATCATTCCTCTTGTCCTTAGTAGTGGAGACGACGACAGAAGGTCAGATGATGTGTCTAGGTTCACGAAGGAAGTTCAATAATGTCCTGGACTGTAATTCAGAACCAGTAGTGAGACAAGTGCCAAAATGCGGTTTTTCAACCTCACTTGGGCCTTTGATTGTGATTCTTCTTATGGCCTAAATCCGTCTACTACATTACAAGAATTTTCGTTTACTTGGCAAAAATAAACTGTAATGAATACTGCACTCTTCGTGAAGTTAGACATTTATTACACATTCACCACAACAGTTGACACCACAACTCCGTATAAAGCTAAACCCTTGAACAAAGTTCGCATTTTTGCTCCCATATACGAAAACTGAGTCATTATTTTCCTTGTGCTTGACCCAAATGTGATTAAAACCTTTTTGTATCAAATATTGACGTAACTTCTTTTCGTAGGCCTAGTATTTGTATTACATACTCGCATCCCTGAAGTATTCGATAGATATATGAATATAATTTAGATCACAATTGTTACACAACTCTTATTATCCTGTTTAGTCCACCTTTAGTAAAATTAGACAAGATACCATATTAGAGCATCGTACGATAGTCTACCCACAATGTTACATTCCAGATTTGTGTCAATTATTAAATTTATTAAGCATAGTTTTTATCACTTGATAAATGTGATGTGCTCCTTTAGAATTATATTATAGCTGCCCACGACCTACTCCGACCCACTGTCTCTAACCCTCACTCTCTCTTATGTGACGCAGACGAAGTTCCGCGGGTCAGCTAGTCACTTGATAAACACTTCAATTGTGTACCTAATTAAAATAACATCTGTAGTTCCTTTACAAAAGGACCTGTCTTTGTTGGTCCTTCTTGCGCAAATCAAACAGACTACTAAATTCAACATCCAAAAACCACAGAACCTTTCTTCCTATTTATGAACAAAGAACTAACAAAACTGTTTCTCGACATTCTCCATTGCAGTTGATCGCGAACCCGGAACAACAGTTGCAAGGAGTGGACGGGCCATGTTCCAGCTCCTCGCTTTACTGACACCAGGCCCACGGCAAGACGACCAGGAGGTCCCTGGACTCCTTGTCGTCCGACGGCTCACCAGCTATCGCCTGGATGTAGACCGAGAGGTGTTCCGACCCTCAACACAAGGAGTGACTGAACTGTATTACCCACTAAGACGTTTAGTGTACCAAGTGTTTCTGAAGAACTTATTCATGAAGATAATGACCCCTATAAGAAATCCGCGTCAGGTATAATCGTAAGCCTTGATGACATCCCAGTTGTTGATATTGTAAGTAAACGCTTATTGCTTATAGTTAGATCAAGAAGAGTTTCCGGTTCCGTTGATATGTTGCTTGGCGTTGTATGTCGCCATGTCGCTGATCGCTAGGAATGCCAAGTTTGACCGGGGTTTGCTACCGATTCTGTATAGTTTGAAGACTGTCTATCAGCTACGTATGTATAACGCACATTGGGATTCAATATCCATTTTTAAAAGACGGAGGAAGTAAGTTTTAATGTATTATTAGGTATATCACATTGGAAGAATTCATTTCGGAGTTCAGGATTGGGTCATGGGCGGACTAAGTTAGAGAATTTATGAAGCCTAAAGGTTTATCTAAATCGATATTATATCAATCAAGTGACATATTATGACGGAACCTCAACTATTCCATAAAAATAAAAGTATAAGACTAGTTACTGATAGAGTTGTAAAGATATAACAAAAAGTTGTTATAAGCGCATTTATATGATTTGTATCAGTTAAATGTGAATTTTAGATTTTTAGATAAATGTACGCAATAAGTTGATGTTAAAACGAAATATATATTCATTTGTTAATTATTGTTATAATACGTGGGACGAATGAATTGATTTGTAATGACAGAATTTTCAGATTATTTTTGAAACATATCGTTTTATAAGTATAATATTGACTGTCAGCAACGGCTATAATAATTTTTATATTATCTAATTTTACTAATGTACCTGATTGTTGGGTTGATTTGTAAGTTAATTCAATGCATTTATTTTTATTTATTGAAAATATTAGCAAGAAATTAGGCTTAATAAATGTCATGGTAAAAGTCAATAATACAGTTTCTAGAATAAGCCGGTGAATATGGCGCATAGACAATGCACGAAATGTGTCGTCGAACAAAGTTGTTATATTTTATACTACCATTTAAAATTGGCGTTGGTGAGATTGAAGAGTAACTGTATTATTAAGTTTTACGATAAAACATGTACATTTAAGGTAATATAGGTTTGGAGTGGTTGCGATGTGGCTCCGGCCAGGCCTTATAGTTCAGGAAACTGGAACACGGACGAGTGTGCTGACTGCTGAGTGATGATGCATAGTAACAAAACATTTTGTACTCGTAATGTAAATAAATAGTTCGAAAAATAGTTAATTTAGTGTTCGCTTGCTAAAGTTGGTTGTCTGGCGCTGTCTGCTTTTAATGTAAATTCATTCACTCTCTCCTTCATATTATTAAGTATCACTAGCACACAGGGTAAGCAGGACTAAATATCTATCTATACCTTCATTCATCTTGATATAACCCTGCCTTGTACGTACGTTATTTTTCAGCTTATTTTATTCTGCCCCATAGTGTTTGAACAATATAGCTTTCACTGTACTTTTACTCTTCTCCCTTCGATGAATTTCAGAAAACCTTGATTTCATCTTACCCCTTGGTATTTTTCTCTTTTATCCTGTGTGAAATTATCGTCTACTTCTTTATTCGCCTGAACACACCACCACCTACCTCGTCAGTAGAGATTATGATTCGTAACTTCGTAACTGTAAATCCCATATGATAGCCGGGTGAACCTGTTTCTTTTAATTTTATTTTAGACTTAAAAATAGCATCTCTTCTTATGATAGAAACGGAACATTATGATTAGATAGGATAATGAATCTAATTATCTTCTCATATTTCTGTGGTAAGCAGTTGATTCTCCATGCAGTATATCTTTTCGTTTTAAAGACTAGGAGATTGTCGTACGACTGCCTATTTTCTGGCATTTTCCTTTCGTCTTCCAATGTTTTACATAAAAAGCAGACAGTGAAAGATAAGTTCAATGAAATTCGATCAAATTATGTAATCGTGATAATAAATTGTAGTCATTTAACGAGTATCCCGTTGTTTTGTAATAGCACAAATTGAAAGCGGCTCTAATAACAAACTACTATGGATTCGAAGTCGGGTATGTTGTGTTATCGCTGTTTGCATTGCCAAAATAAAAATGTCAACTGAAATGTTGTGGTTTTATTTATTTTAACTCAAAAATAAAGAAAAAGCAGTATGTATAGCAGGCCGCTTGCAATGGCAACAAAACCAGGATAAACCGTGTTTTTTTAAACTTCGTAACTACGAAGGTTAATTAATGAATTTCTTCGATTTGGGTACCAGGAACCCCAAACCAATAGGCCCCATATTGCATTGTTTCTCTGGATCATTGGATTTATTTTCAGAAAATAAATATAATAAATTTATTTAATTTAAAAACTTATTTACTTATGTAATAATAAAAGGTACTAATTTCAATAAAATCTAAAATAGGCCTATAGCACGCTGGGGACACTAACATTATAGGAATCCTCAGCAGTTTGCTATTTTTGTATAAACAGAAGGGAAAGCTTGGCATCAATTCATCAACTTTGATGCTGTGGTCTTTGAAAACGTTTATTTTCATCGCTTTGGTTTACGAGTATAATGAATGAAAAGCTTATTTATAACCTTACAAGCAAACCACGAAGGGCTTCGTCCACAGAGCGCATTGGCTTCACCCATCGCCATTCTGTAATGTCAGTTCAGCGATGACGCCGTGACGTACTTGTTAGGGCTAAGCGCTGACATTGGCACGTATTCAATATCCGTAATCAATAGTTATCTAGTCAGGCCGTTTTGTTTACAAAATAAGTGTTTATTTTTGGACGGCAGAAGTAAATTTGTAGTATTTCAGCCTCCATAGAAGTTTGAACTGATTCATCACCCTCCCAATTATGTATTTTATGTAGGGGTCGGCTTCCATTCAAAGGATGCAGCTGAAATAACAGTACCTATTTCATATGAAGCGTCTGCCTCTCTTCCCTCCACACCCACTATTTCAAGATACCCGTTGGTAAGTCTGGTTGTGAGACCTTGGGCCGTTCGGGTTTCTGACTTCTCGTAACGGCTGTCAAAGGTCTACCAATGACAGCCAGGACTAACGGTATAGTGCTTTCCGAGGCACGAAGGGTCTCGATGTGTTAGGGATGGTCACCCATCCATAGACCGACCTCGGGAAGCTTTTTTTTATACCAGTAGTTTTGGCCGCAACTCGCCTGATGTGAAAGCAAAATGCGGCCTATGGTGGAGCACACGCTCCAAGCTTAACCTTCGAGATCGACCTGTGGTTTGAAATGATTCAAAGTATGAAAACATATCTGGACGTCTGTTCTGGCATAACGCGGAAATAACGACAAACAACTTGCTTCCGTGACCATTCTCGATTCTCGTTATAATTACTCATTCATATAAAAATATCGTGAGATTCACCTTCAGAGCTTATCTGGATGCCCCGCCGTGTATCGGCCGTGGTAGCGTTGGTTTACAGTAGTATCGATGTAACATAATGTAATTGTGGTATCGTGTCCTGAGTGTCACGTTATTTGCTTATTAGGGCCTGCGCAGTCGAGGGAAATTTACCACGAACAATTTGCAACAACCAGTGGCCGTCAACCAATAGATGAAAAAACAACCAATGTACAGGAACGGTCATTTCTATCCGGTGCGCGGCGGATAAAAGACCCTCGTCTGCGCAGGCCCTTACAAAATCAAAATAAAAATCAAAGCATTTATTTCAAATAGGCCAGTTACAGGCACTTTTGAATTGTCGAAACAAAGACAACAATAGCAACAGTCCCAGTCACAAGGCATAAAAACTGTGAAAGTACTGGAACTGATAGTCGCTACAACTTGCCAACCAATTAGCCAATACAATTTACAATAGGAGTACAAATCTTTAATGTGATTAGATATATTATTTGTCTATAGAATACTGACTGTGCCATTTTTCAAAGGGAATCCGGTAGGAAACGAGTTGTATGGAACCTTCGCCACTGCCTTGTAGATAAACAGAACGTTCGAAGGCTGATAACAATAATAAGTACAAACAAAATAATTAGAATGCCACTTGAATGCGTCAGTAATAAAAGAGCCACTTCTAAAAAACTTAGTCATGTGCAGAAAGTAAATAACCAGGGTCTATCCCTGAACATCTAGAAAGAAATATTGTCTATCGCTTCGCCAACCCGTCACAAGGTACGGTCAGCAACAAAAATCAATTCTCACAAAGGGTAATTACCTAATTAGTAAGCGAAACTTCAGAGACGCTGCGGGCTGGGTATCGATTTCAAAAATAATGAGAAAACCAAAGGCATAACATTTATGCTAGTCATTTAAGAAGGTTTTTCATCATCACTAACTGGATGGTATTATGCTGTAATCATGAGTAATACTACTCCGTACTCGCGGCACTCGAAGTAACGTAATACTTCTCAGTGTCTGTTTAACTCGTATTTACATACAATAATAATACTAGGTACGGCACTGAAGTTCTCTTCACGCGTTAAAAGTCATCTGAGACGAACGGGATATGTGGCTTCCGCTATGTTTAATTTTATAATGGACGATGTTAGGTCAACGACACTGGGCGACTCGCAAGCGTGACCGTTGACCACACGCCACACCAGTGTGATCATTTTGATAGACTAGTTACTTACCTAAGTTTATGCCAAGACTTGGAAAGAAGAGATGGAGGGGCGAAGGACCAGTACGTTAAGCAGTGAGGTCTCCTGCACTATAACCCAATTGCGTAACGCAGCAAAGTGTGTGTTGTGTATTTCAAAACAATCTGAAAAATTAATAAGAATGCCAGCTCTGATACATAAATATCTCTTGTAATCGCTTTTCTGCACTATTTTTAAACGATGCGATGGTTATAAAGTTTTTAGAAATGCTATTAATAATATGCTTCCAGACGATTCCATTGATATTATAATTTTAAGCAACTAGAATCGCTGGAATAGATTCCGGAAAGTTGTAGACGTCATCACAAAATGAAGGAGTTTATTTTTTATAATTTATCGGTTGATATCTCTCGAGAAAGTTAACCATTAGATTGAAGATAGTCTTGATCCTGGTCTCAGGTCGCGTGTTCACTGACAGTGCCAACTGAGCAAGATCCATATTATTTTGAATTCCCATATTTTTATTTCCAATTAATAAACTGCTATTAGGTAGTGTTATTTTGATTAGATAGGTAAGCCAACGGGCATTTTCCTGATCGGGCAGTAATGAATTGTAGTCTATTATTGGGGAATTATTTTTATTTATTTATTTTATTAAAACAAAGTTTATAAAAATATCTCAGTAGAAATCCGCAGACCCGCAGTCTGGGTTTCTGTCGGATATTAGACTCATATTATTATAGAACTTGAACATAACTCACAGTCACACTCACAGGCGTTATGCAGGTTAGGTAGTGTGGTAGCTAACTTGTACGTGCCGCGGGTAACAGTTAATACGCTATAATTACGATTCCCGTAAGATAATAATTATAACCATAACGCGACAAAAACTAGTTCGTTATACCAAATCATTTTGAAAAGGAAAGTGCCCGCGAGCCCGTGTTACACGTATGTAGGTAAGTATACAAATTCACCTCATTCAGTGCCTTATTTAATCCAATCGAATGACTATTTTATAAAAAAAAGTCATTCAATGGAGTTAAATGAAATTAGAGGGTTGTATTGATGATTTTAATGAAAACTCGGTAAATCCTTTGATAAGGCCGCGAATCAACAAACAACCTGACACTGACCGGCAAATTGCAAAAAACGTAAGAAAACTTGAATATCGCGGGCTACCCTGTCCCTGACGCTTCCACCTGAAGGCTACGTTTCCCACCAGTGATGAGCGAGGATGCGTAGCGAGTCCTGGTGTAGTGAGGAATGTGTGTATGTCAAGTTGTGAAAAAGAAGCTAATATTATTGGTAGGTATTTTTTTTATATTGTTTGGGGGCTTATCTTGACCTCAATCTAGTCCTGAGGACAGAGATGAGGTTGACGATGGAAAGAGCTAACCTAAAAAGTTAGTTAGGGGAGGGGGGGCTTAGTGTAGGTTAGTTTCACACATCCCTCGCAACGCACATGCTACCTCTCTCTGGTGGAAATGCAGTCTAAACCACAAAATAGAACTACACAGACAAAGGATAACTTTTATTCTATTTGCTTCTTCTTCTTGCTTATTTAATTTAAATAAAAAGTTTGCCTTTGCCCAGCAGTGTCACAATAAAGGCTATAAAAAAAAATTAAGTCTTCAGATACCCCTTAGTATATGTATACCTACCTAGCTATACCTATTACCACATTCAAATTACCTTGTAAAAGTAGAAAACTAGGTGGAGTTGTCACTAAGCGAATTTGTCATTTTCAGAAGTTGACATTGTCAGAAGTTGACCTTATGCGAATTTGTCATTGCGACATTTTGAGAAATTGACATTATGCGAATTTGACATTCTTAGAAGTTGACATTGTGACAAGTGGACATTTTGCGTACGGTTGTCATTTTGAGAAGTTGAAATTATTTGCTCGACGCGGTGAATCGACCTGCTGACCTGCTCAGTAAATTAGGTAGGTACCTACTAATAGCCAGACCTACAAGCCTCATCCAAGTGTGAATCACACGAGCTTATTGACTTGTCTGTGCAGTAGAAGCAGCGTCTCATTCATGATTGCTTACCTGTTTAGATATGGGTGAGTAGGTAGGTACTGTCACGGTGTAGTACCTGTTTAGTATGCAACCTTTGTGCAAGTACCTAGTTGTTGTTACACACGTTTAGTCTAGTAGTCTAGCTAGTTTATGTTTTTGATCGTCATGCGATACGCAAGTGTTACCGTTTTATCTCTGTCAAGATAATTCTGGAGTGGCTATTTCATTCATTCCCAGTCGCCCCCGCGGGGATTGCCACCGGAGGCAAATGGGAATAAAAATTCCCAGTCGCCACCGGTGGTGACTGGGAAGTCATTTTGGTCGATTTATTTCGTCAACGAAAATGCTCGACTGTTTACATCATCATAACTCTGTTAGTTATTTCTAATACATACAAGAGACTAGTTTCGAAGGCGGGCCGGTGGCCAAAAGGATGTTGAGATTAATCTTTCAAATAGATTTGGTAATGACGTCAGCCCACTAGGTATGTTGATGTCAATGAACACAAGTTACGACCGCCACCAACGCACGGTCTAGAGCGGAAATACCTAATTAAGTTCCCTACCTCTAAGTAGCTAACTTGTATGAAGTTCATCATTATTACTCAAGAATAGTAGGACTAGAACGACATTCCTTGGGTTTACTGCTTTCGGTATAAACTGCCGTTATCTCACACCTCATTTCATCACTTGCCTACTAAATGCAGCTTTGGTTTAGGCAACATCATTCCGAATCAGAATGTATGTGTTAATGTGTTGGGTGTGTGTAAAACTTACATACGGAAATTAAGATACATAATATTAATAAAAATACTGAAGTGAGTTTCAATCATTTATTGGAGACTGTACTGTAGTTGAATACTGCAATATCAGTAAAAGCTTGCTGTATAATTTGTTGGAATGTTTAGTCGACCTCCTCGATGGTAGGTCCGGCACCGCCACCGGGAGCCGCGCCACCCGCGCCGGGAGCGCCGCCGGGGAAGCCGGGCATACCTCCGGGCATACCGCCGGGCATGCCACCTGCTCCCTGGTACATTTTGGTGATGATAGGGTTGCAGATGCCTTCCAGTTCTTTCTGCTTGTGCTCGTATTCTTCCTTGTCAGCCAGCTGGTTGGAATCCAGCCATTTGATGGTATCGTTGCACTTGTCCAGGATGGTCTGTTTGTCGGAGTCGGAGATTTTGTCCTTAAGCTTCTCGTCTTCCATGGTGGACTTCATGTTGAAGCAGTAAGATTCCAGTGCGTTCTTAGCCTGGATGGTCTCCTTCTGCTTCTCGTCCTCAGTCCTGTATTTCTCGGCCTCGTTGACCATGCGCTCGATCTCCTCCTTTGAGAGACGGCCCTTGTCGTTGGTGATGGTGATCTTGTTCTCCTTGTTGGTCGACTTCTCGACAGCAGACACGTTAAGAATGCCGTTGGCGTCAATGTCAAAGGTGACTTCGATCTGGGGCACGCCGCGCGGCGCGGGAGGGATGCCGGTCAACTCGAACTTTCCGAGAAGGTTGTTATCCTTGGTCATGGCGCGCTCACCCTCGAACACCTGGATGAGTACTCCAGGCTGGTTGTCCGAATAGGTGGTGAATGTCTGGGTTTGCTTGGTGGGGATGGTGGTGTTGCGCTTGATGAGTGTGGTCATGACACCGCCAGCGGTTTCGATACCGAGCGACAACGGAGTTACGTCAAGCAGCAGCAGATCTTGTACCTCCTCAGACTTGTCACCATGCAAGATAGCAGCCTGTACGGCAGCACCGTAAGCTACGGCCTCGTCGGGGTTGATGGATTTGTTAAGCTCCTTGCCATTAAAGAAGTCTTGAAGGAGCTTCTGCACTTTGGGAATACGAGTAGAACCACCGACAAGTACGATGTCGTGGATTTGAGACTTGTCCATCTTCGCATCACGAAGGGACTTCTCCACAGGCTCCATGGTGGATCTGAACAGGTCAGCGTTCAGCTCTTCGAAACGAGCCCTGGTGATGGAGGTGTAGAAGTCAATTCCCTCGAACAGAGAGTCAATTTCAATGCTAGCCTGGGTGGACGAGGAGAGAGTTCTCTTCGCCCTTTCGCAAGCCGTGCGCAATCGCCGAAGGGCCCTCTTGTTGGAGGCGAGGTCCTTCTTGTATTTCCTCTTGAACTCCTGCACGAAGTGGTTTACCATACGGTTGTCGAAGTCCTCTCCTCCCAAATGCGTGTCACCGGCGGTGGACTTTACTTCGAATATACCATCCTCGATGGTCAGGATAGAAACGTCGAAGGTACCGCCGCCGAGATCGAAAATCAAAACGTTACGTTCTCCACTCCCCTTTTTGTCAAGGCCGTACGCAATCGCAGCAGCAGTCGGTTCATTGATAATACGGAGAACGTTCAAGCCGGAGATGGTACCCGCATCTTTTGTGGCTTGCCTCTGTGAGTCATTAAAGTACGCTGGAACCGTGATTACTGCATTCTGCACTGTTTTGCCGAGGTAGGCCTCGGCTGTTTCCTTCATTTTTGTGAGCACCATTGAGCTAACTTCCTCAGGGAAAAAGGTTTTGTCTTCACCCTTGTATGAGACCTTGATCTTTGGTTTGCCACCGTCACTGACTACCTCGAAGGGCCAGTGCTTCATGTCAGCTTGCACAGTGGCATCTTCGAATTTACGGCCGATGAGACGTTTGGCATCTGTAACAAGCAAACAAAACTGTTGAAAATACTATTCCATTCAATGTTTACCTTATACTTGTTAAATAATTTCTCAGAATACTTTTATCATTCAATATGTTCAGAGACTCTAGTCTAGTATATTGGATATCATCATGAAAATGAAATAAAATAGAAAAAGATCAATTCTACAAGGTATTTTACCTATTGCATCTGTTTTTATCTAACCTTGCTTTCCACAAGTTGACCTTTCTCGACTTTACCCTACACAGTTAGGATGACTCATCAAGATTTACGAATTGTTTCATTAGATATTTTTATGTTTAAACATGATAATATTATTTCTTATACCCCAGATGTGGAGGATTAGTCATCAATAGTGAACTTATGATCATAGCTGCTGTTTAAACAATGACTCATGAATAACGCCTACAGTTCGCTATTGCAGTTTCTATGTAGGCTGTTTTAGTGGTTCAGTCAGTAATGCCTACATTCAGCATAACTCAATAACTAATCTAAACTGAGATGTCCTTTGTTCAAATGTAGTTGAACTGGAGACCCAGTTTCATAACTGACGTCATAGGTAGTTGAATGAACTAGGTCCTGTGTATTGATCGCGCGACCCGTTTCCTGCAACTAGGATGCCATCAATCGTCCGGTAAATAACCAGGCCGCGCGCGGCGACGCGTTGTTATCGCGAGAGCGCTAGTCATTTGCGATTCACGTGTTGTCCAACTGAATGATTACGTTATCGCTTCCTATGTTAAAATAGGTATTAATTTTTATATGGCTATGTTACCAGTGGAATGCTTTCCTGGTTTGTACCAGATGCTAATGCGAACTAATTACACGGAAAAAAACCAATGCCTTCACGTATCGTAGTCCCTAACTGTCGAAGCGATGACTAGAAACTTACCGAAAATTGTGTTGTTAGGGTTCATCGCCACCTGGTTCTTTGCGGCATCTCCGATGAGACGCTCGGTGTCGGTGAACGCGACATATGAGGGCGTGGTCCTGTTGCCCTGGTCGTTGGCGATGATCTCCACCTTACCATGCTGGAAGACTCCCACACATGAGTACGTGGTACCCAAGTCGATACCTACAGCGGGTGCTTTAGTTGCTGCCATCTGAAACAAAAGATATTCCGTGTTATAAAATAAGCTGAATGACACGACCTTTACACCGAAACACAAATGGGCATCGAGAAATCTGTATTTAGAGGTTAACTGCCGCCATTTTGGTAGATGCTTATCTAATAAGTACTTATCCTACCTCGGAATACACGTGGGAAACAAAACAGTAAGTCCAAGAAATAAAGGGTTTTCAGAATACCAAAAAGTACCAGCTAGGCGTTACAAGGCGGAAAAAGCAAAGGCGGCCATTACACGGAAAATCGATACGGTGCGGCGACGGAACGTTCCAGAACGCGGTGTGGAAATTTAACGAGGATTCAACATGCGGCATATTAATAATGCCCTAGAACGTGAACAATTATCACCTTGGAATAAAACACCTGCCTGGAGTACCACGTGCCTATTCCGACACGAACAAAGAAACCGACCGTATATAGACGCGCTGAACCTTGAATCTTACGGTAATCCGTTTAAAATAATACGATTATAGCACTACTAGCCTAGTAAATGTTTTATGTGAAAAATCACACGTCAGAATAAAGCGTGCAGAAGGAAGTTCCCGCCGCATGAAATCTCTCACAGCGACCACCCGAAGTTAACACGGTACATAAAATATTAACACGACTTATGACCATCACTCTCTTTAGTTATAAAATAAAGATATCGAAACTACTTACTTTTTTAATTTTATGTATAACTATCTCAGTCGTTGACTTAACTCGTAGAGTAACTCAGCAAACGTGCGCGATTGACGGCTTCTTTTCACGAAATAATATGGCGTAGGAATTTCACCAAGAAGTTTATAAGCGCGGGGATGCGTCACTCGACGTCACTCGGTCGTTCTGGAATATTCCTTCTTTCAACCAATAGGATTCGCCCTCTCCTGGCGTGCTTCTCTGTCATTGGTCAGAAATTGACATCTGCAGCGTTTTTAGAACATGTGGAATGGGTTTAGTGTTGTGTATAGATGGGTGTGGTTGATTATTATATCGATGAAACATTGCGACTACAGCCTTTTTTTAGTGATTTGAAAAATGAAACTATGTACCTATAGAATTGTGTAAACGTAATATAATTATATTCGAAAGCAAAATAAATGAAATAAGCTAGACTGGACTACACTATCAATTTGAAGAAAGTTCCAAATACATAGAAGAAGCTAAACTGTTCGATGTACCTACCTAGATAGAATGAAAGGTCTAGTTAGAACATAATGATTCCAATACTCCGAACCTACAAGTTCAAATTGATTAAAATGTGAGCAAAAATCAATTTCGTTAATAATTGGTGCATTTTTATAGCGTTCAATCTAATCGTTTAAGTTTAACAATGTATCATTTTACAGTTGAACATGATTTCAATAGATTACAGACATAACACAAGCATATTAGGGTGATTGTGTCACGTGCGAACCTGCGGAGGTTAGGTGGTTGTTAATTATAAAATGTAACCAGGACCACGAAAAATTCTTAATTTGGTGTTTTGAAAAATGTCAGTCCTCATCATCTCATCATATTTCTGTAACTGGCGCAACTTCCAAAGTTCCTCTAATATACTCATTCCTTGCTTTATCCATTCTTGTCACACCACACGTGTTGCACACGTGGTTAATAATATTATGTGACAATTACTTCTAAATTCTTACATATTCGTAGCCATTTATCATGTTCTAATTGAGTTATTAGAATTTATTACTTAGAATTTATTATTTATTACTGAATCAACAAATAAGATACCGTTATCGGTTTAATAAATTGTCACCATCGATATCGACAAACATTCTTTGCCGGTCTGGACATCACTGGCTGTTAATATCAGTGTTACAAGCCAAATATTTTCCAGAGTTACAAAATTTTTAGTTGGAAATAAATAAACAGTAAACAACCAGACAGTAAAGAAATGAATCGGTAAATTATTTTTAAGTAAAATTTGTAAAACCTGATTATTGAAGCATTCTATTGAAGAGGTCGCAGTACCGCCCTCTATTGTGCAAGATTCTGAGTCACAAATTATTTTTACTTGGGTCATTTTCTGTTATGTGCAGGAAACTGGAACATTCCGGATTTCCGGTTCTGACCTGGTCAAAAAGCGGACCTTTCAAAGTTGCTGCAAAATGTTTCCCGCTCGAGTGAACATAAATACCTGCGATTCATGACCACATATTATCTATTTTTACTCCAAACATATAACAAAAAGATGGACGGAATGTGTGAGGATTGATATAAAAGAGTAAATGATGCCATGACGTCCGACAGCTTCGACAGGGGAGAATGGGAGAAGATAACGTGTTGCACCGACTCCAAGTAGAATGGGACAAGGGCAGGAAGATGATGAATAATTAAACTCCAAACATAACTTTTCAATATTTATTAGAAAACAGTCCAATACAATACAAAGAAATAAATAAAACAATCCTATAACAACATGCGCCTTAAATTCTATATATTTTTTTAAACGTATTTCATTTACAAAAGCATTTTGTGCTTGTGTATAAAGATACAATTAAAATGCTGTTGAATGATGACTAAGAATGAGATTTCATTCAGTGGAAATAACAATATGTAATTGCATTGCATCATACTCAAAAACTCATCAACCATCTTATCTGTAATAACAAATAATAGATTCAGTGCGATTATTGATACTATTCGGCGATTTAAAAACATAATAGTCACACACTTGAGAACAATACCACTTTATTTACTAACTACAAATATAAAGTGGTCATCATTGTGCCACGTGTCTTATTACTATAAAATTTGAACAGAGAAATAAAACATAATAAATGTTAATGAACGGGTAACAACCATCGTTACATCTTTTAGCTATTTTTCATTCAATACTGGGTCAAGGAGTTTTCTATTGTGGTTTATTTCTATTTTTACGATTACACAACCCACATTTTTGTTTGCCAATTTGCATTTTTTTTACACTGAAAGATATTTACATTTCGGCGTAATTAAACGTAGCTTTTCGTTCACGTAACTTTTCTTGTACATTACGGCAAATAAGAGCAACCAGTTTACAGTATAAAAAATCTGTATTTATCTTACTTTCACAACGGACCATTTGTATCCTTACAACCAATCAAGTTCAGAATCAGAAGCTCCATAACCGAAATCTATGAAATTAAAATGTTATGCAAAATCTTTAGTTTTATTTCCGCAAAAACAAGATCTATGTAGTATTATGATTATCACACCTAAATGTGCGTAATTATGCGAGCTGAAGGGCGTTAAAATCTGGATAGTTTTTCAGAATTCAAATGAGCTATTATGCAAAATTTTACAACAAACTGTTTTATTTTCCCACTCAAACTTCAACTTGTGACTAGAACTCTAAGCGCTGCGGTGTGGGGGTATCACGAGATTCTGAAGTAGGTCTGGTAGCCGAGGCCGAGCGAGGTGGTCAGGAACCAGGCGAAGCAGCACCACCACGTCGCGAACCCGAACACACCTCGGTACACGTCCACTGTGAACACCTTGGGGAGGAAACAACATATCTAATATATTTATTGAACATGTTAAACTGCCATTTCTGGACCTTCAACAGTCTTTACTAGTAACTAAATTGTAGCGGTCACGTAGGCAGTATATGGTATTAAGCTGCATCCGGTTAGACTGTTAGACTGGAAGCCAATCCCAACATAGTAGGAAAAACGCTCAGCAGATGATGATGATGACATGTTAAACAAGGCTAATCCCATTGCTGTACCATTTTTTGGCATTCACTCTAAGACCTGTGTTTACAATTTAACGTTTTGTAATCTCCTTCTTGGATTGTTGTACTTGGCTGCTCCTAGGATTTGGCTGAAGGATTTCTGTACGCACAGAGGAGAAAGATAGAGACGTCCTATGAATTATTCACTAAATAATTACAACTTACAAGTTATTTAAAATGCGGCCTCTTTTTGGATGGTCCAGGTAGGTACACATTTGCGAACAAAAAGTAATATTAAAAACATACCATTTTCAGATTCTCCAAAGCTAGCTGGAACTGCTCAATACCATCGCCATCCACACTTTCGGTCACTCCGACTGATTTCTCCTCCACTGCACTAACTCCTTCAGTCTCAAAGAACAGGCTGGTCCATGTGTAGCCGCCGAGGGTCTTGTACATCAGAGCCATATACAAGCACATTATGATGGGACAGATGTATTGGAGAGCTACCACGCAGAGGTAGTAGAATACTGAGGCGACCTGGTAGGAAGATTTTGTGAATTAGTTGTGTAAAGAGGCCTAAGCGCCAAGCCGCCGAAACCTTATATTTATTTTGCCCAAGGTAGGACGCCCTTCGCATAGCTGCTTGCAGCCGGTTCAAAAGATGCACCAAATCAAGTTAAATGGCATACTGAAGCAGGGGACTGCTGTAGTTCTCTTTGGTTTTGTCAATCTTCGTCGTAATTGAAGATTAGTATGATCCAAGAGTATATGCCCAGCAGTGGGTTAAGTCGGGCTGTGTGAGTAGTGTACTCTCTCTTTATACCTTCTTCTGCAGATCTATGTTCGTGATCCTGCCAGCTTCTTTCTTCTGCACGTCCATGCGTCTCTGTGCCATGTCGAGGTACGCTTGCAGCTGACGCGGCATCAGCGCTAAGCGGATGACTACTGTGCTCGCGACGAGGATCAGACGAAGGGTGTCGTAGGCGTCTGATGTCATGCTGTAAAGGAGATAAGATCAGTTTAGTATTGATGTCTCTGATCTTTGGATGATATGCTGGGGACAACAGACAGATGGGTTGCTAGAGAGTTTGTTCTGGACTTCTTCCCAGCTAAGATATTAGGAAGAGGCGAAGGGCAGGCGTTGTGGGAGAGTCTTTTATGTGATTTTGACTCATAATCTGAGTCTAATTTTAATAAACGACGTTTTATTTTGATATGCCCGATTCTAAATGGAATCTTAGAATATGATTTATGCTAACAACTTACAGTGGCTTCTCCATACCGCTAAAGACTCTAGCAGTCAGGTAGTGCCTGGCGATGGGGCGCACCCACAACAGCACTAGTACGAACGGCATCGCGAAGTTAAAGTTGAGCAGTAAAGTTTTCACTTTGTTGTCTCCATAGTACCTGGAATAATAGAATACTGTTATGTGCCTTACAAATATTGACGAAACAAAACCACCACTAAAAAACTTTACCATCCTTAAAATATGTATGGTCAGAAAATATTTTATGCTATATTTATTCTGTTTTGTTCAACTAATAAAATAATATTGCAGTGTAGATTTTTGCTTTGAGTCTTTGCTTAAAACTATTAACAATGTTAACAAGAGTTTCTTTATAAGGTCGCCTATGGCGCTTTAATTTTCATCAGTACAACAAAGCAAGTCATAATTTTTTGATATGAATAGGGCTTACCTAAGTGAGTCCCAGTGCATCCTGGCGACTCTCATTCCAGGGAAGGTGAAGAGCGTCCCAATAATAGCTGCCCACACAGCTAAGAAGAATTTTAATATCAGTTTTGAAGCTGGTCCTCTGAAAATTATAAACAAAATATATTTTTTGTGTAGTTAAATTGTAACTCTTGGGCTAGAAGAAAAACTGGAAGGTACTTATGAAATGACATACTTTTTGTATTGAATTTATTATAAAGAAATATTTTAAGTGTTTTCACATAGAGACTCATGTTGTAATTGGAACCTGGCTGATGGCCAAAACTCTTACCTTTGAATAGAATTTTTAAATGAGACAGCAATCACTTAATCTCAACAGCAACTGTATCCTAGCCCAAATGAGTACCACATAGAGTAAAAATCATAAAACTTACACAGAAGACAGTCCCTGATTCTCAAGGAACTTGGAAGCGTTTTCATAGAAGCTGTCGTAGGCAGGGTCCACACCCACTTCCAGGTTGTCCTCACTCACAATGAGGACCATCATGGCTATCAGCAGGAACACGCAGAAGGCCACAATGCAGGTAGAACGCTCCCCAATTGACTCCTCACTTGTGAAGTACTGTTTTGTCAGGCTTAGGAGGATTTTGCTGTGTTTGAGTTAAGGTTGGGTCCATAGATATAGATAGAGTTGGGTCAAATAGTTGTTGGAGAGCCAGACTTGAGAATTGACAATAATATATCTATTTTTCTTTTAAAAGACAACAATGCAAAAACTTTTGATCGAAAGCCAGCAAATATTTGCACGTATATGTCTAGAGTCGATATCGGCTCCTGAGTAATCAGGGTGTTAAGAAGTTTTTGTACATGCATGTTGATTTCTGACAATACACTTTTTTATCTTCAGGTACTTAATCTTTTTGTAAAGGATACAATGAGAATAGCACAACCAGGAGACACCACACCATGCTCAAGTTGAACTCATCCTTCAGTGGGAATACTGACGTGTACACCTGAAAACCAATATATACGAGGATTTAGAATAGGGTTAAAAGATGATGAATACATATATATTGCAAGTAACTAATCACAAACTATGAAGCCCTACACTTTAGTTTAAATGATAAACATGGGTAATTTTAATACCTAATATAGTATACATTTATAAATAAAAATCACCTAAAGTTAATAACATAACAATAAACTAAAAAATGGTATCTAAAAACTCCTCAACTCTATCAACTGGTAATGTCCCCAAGAGGCTGGCGGTGTTGCCATGCTGTATGGCAATGCTTTGCCTCTGGCTAAGGTAAAAGCCAGCCCGTGGGTCATGAGAAGTGTCAACTAAGTGTGTTGAAATTTCTTTGAAAAGGTTTTGAACACTCAAAATGGCTTGAAAATATAGTTACCAATAAGGTTACTATATTTTGCGCCTGTTGAGGTTCTCCTCAGCGGCCGAGCCAGTGCCAGCACAGCACAATGAGCTAGGAAAATGGGATGGTGCTTGATAAATGATGTTTATTTTCTAAACAGTTTTACACATTTGGAAGACCAGTTAGTAGTACAATATTAAACTAAACCAGTGGTTAGTAGAGTATTAGATTACTAGGGCAAGTAAATTAACACCTACCTCAGACATAATGTACACTATAGCAGTGTACAGTGAGAAATCCACTATCCAAAGATACTCTGTGTAGAACCTCAAGTGTACCACGTCTAGCGCCGTCACGGGCGCTGTCTCCAGCTGGATGTCCAGGCTTCGAGGCACATGGAACGTCTCCGGCTTTCCATTCGACTCATGTTTACCCCCTTTCTTACCCTTTGAAGTTTCTTTAGGCACTCCCGCCAAACTCTTCAACTCACTGTTTGTAGGGTACAAATACCTAAACAGTCTTTGCGAACATAATAACCATCTTGCGAACGAATAACTTCCCAACTTCTGTATCACTGATACCATAATCAGTGTGATAACTAATTGAGCGCCAAGTAGTGCCTGAAATATAAATAAAATGCAATGATCCACTGAACTGTGCACGGAATCTATCTTTAGATCTATAAATCAAGTTTACACACCATTTCGCCTGGATTTTCATTCACATTTATGTCTATTCATAGTCTGTATTTGCTAAATTATTTTCGTTTCAAGCTAAATCTATAACCTCAATTTTTTACTCCCACTCATTACTACACAGTCAAATTTAAAATCATGTGAATGCACAACGCGTGAAAGAAGTAGATATTCGAGCATGCTGAAAGAGTAGAAGAGAGATCCGATTAGAATCGCTGTCAAAATCACACCTTTTTTATGGTTGTATTTTAATTGGCAGTGCATTTACAAAGAAAGTTCCAATCCTTGCATTGTGTCTATAAAATATTGGTAAGTTTTGTTTCATGATTTTTCTTCATCGAGAAATAAAAACTCTAGTTCAATAATATAAAAATTTGCCGAAAAAACAAAATGACGTAAAATAAAAAAATCTAATTTTCAAATCTTTATTTATATTAACACGTTCTTCATAAATGTATACCATATAATCAATGTTGTGAAAGAGATACCTATATTCATAAAGGGAGAAAGAAATATAAAGTATTGCCATATATAATCGTTATCCTTTAATCTCGGGTAAATTGTATTAGAAGTAAACCCAGGCCACCTTCAAAATGTTTCAAAACTTTTTGTAAGGGCCACTTTGTCGAGGGTCAGATTTCTTTTATGCTAACATTTATAATGTATTTAAGATATTCTGTCATTCCATAAGTTGCAGTTTTCTGACGATTCTTCTTCTTAGCGTGTCGATGGTAATCTCAATAGTGTCAGCTGAGTACTGAGCAAGTAGTTTGGCGCTTTCAGTAGCGTCCATCAGTTCCTGTAGTGAACAAACAACAGGACACGCAGGACACGATATTAAGTGCCACATCGTTTGTAGAACAGCACCACATTTACACTCCAAGGCAGAGTCATTAACGAGTCCTGTGAACTGAGCAGGTTTCTGACGATTGAAAAATTGTTTAATCATTTTCCGTTTTGTATTCCATAATTACAATTTCGCAGCTCAAATCAAAGCATTTGTGAATACGGGGGCAGATCTAATATTTTATAGCAAAAGGTTAATAACTGATTGAGCCACCTCCGCCTAAGAGTAAAGCAATTTCTTCACTTCCAAATTATTCTGTAAAATCTGCGGATTCTGCCCACCCATAAATATTTTTTGTAATGCTCAAGTGGAAACAATGACACTGAAGATATTGACTAGAAGTTAAAGGTAAAGCAAAATTTTCGGCTGGTAACCCCAAACCAGTCCGCGTTGCGCACGATGACTAATGTTCACTGAAAGTTATTCTTATCGATTGATTTGTCTCCACACGTAATTTGGTTTCGTCGCTGCCAAAGTCTGCTCGCAGACCGCGACGGACCCTTTCTCATTAGTTGATTTGATCACATTTTTATTTTGTGTGGTGTTGCAAAAACCGTGAAAGATGGGGTCGTTGTTTAGGAGTGAAGAAATGACATTATGTCAACTTTTCCTGCAGAGCGAAGCCGCGTATGCATGCGTGTCTGAGCTCGGCGAGCTGGGACTCGTGCAGTTCCGAGACGTGAGTAGTGCCACCATGTGGATCATGTTAAACGCCCCTTTTACATCATTATTATTTGAAACCCTACCTAATTTCGACAAGGGTATCTTATTAGGATATCTCTGACCTTGTTTCGCTTTGATCGAGTTTCGTGCCCTGATTTCATGATAATACTGATTTATCTAACAGACTTTTTACAATACTTACAAAATAGATTTAGTAGTGTTTAGGCTTTTTCAACATGATTTATGTAAATGCACATACTCATACTCATTTGTCAATCCCAGATAGTTTAACCACTGAATTATTTTGTTCTGATAATGTTTTATCACTAGCACACATGATATCCTGTTACAGTATCTAGCTATGCATTGTTGTATCCTCTATGCACCATGATTGACTGTTCAATAGGATTCTATAAACAAACAGTAGTGTACTAGAGTATTGTTGACAAAGATTCAACTGTATACTTCTAGTGGAATTATCTAGGCAATCATTCCATAGTCTATGAAGACAGCAGGGCATAATAACCCAACCTATTGAGTAATAGACTTCTAGAATCCGCCCCTAAGATGGCTGTTCATAGTCTATTTTGTAAATGTGAAAAATATTTGTTCATCTCTGACACTTCAAAAGTTAATGGTTCACCCTGTTGAAGTAAGTGCTTTTAGCTTGCTCACTTGGGTCAAGTTTTCGACCTGAGAAATTAAAAGGATGCATCCCCCCAACAGGCAGAAGTATAGCTTTTACTTGAAAGACCTCAGGGTTCCTTTGCCAAACCGGTAGCCACTGTGTAGTTTATCTAAATGATCCATGCGTTGAGGAGGAGTTTTTTGATGCCCTTTTATAGTTTGTTGTTAGTTTTCATATTTTAGGTTATTTAATAGTTTTTAATTAATTATGTATTTAGTTAGTTTAATGATCCATTTAAATGTGAAAGGGTCATTTAACTAATATCATTGCTCAGCGGCAAAAAGCTCATCAAGAGTTTTTAGTTAAAAATCTATCTTTTATCATTTTACTAACATTTACATTAAAATAATTGATTCCATTGCTCATGAGTGCCAACATAAAAACTACCAATTTAAAAATGTCATGTGATTGATTAAAAATGTGACTGTTATTAGGTTGTGATTGATGAAGTCAATTACATTACAATCTCAGATAAGTGTATTATTCGGTTGATAAGGTCACACCTAACTAAATGTGGTTTCCATCTTATCATTTATCAATTACAGGTCTTACCTAAATACCAGCTTGTATAATCTGCCTACATCATGTTCCCACAGCTGGGACTGAGGGCTCTTTTCTATGAGAGGGAGAGAACTTATCAATATCAGTTCAATTCCTTTTAATGTAATGCCAGCAATCCCCAATCAAGAACAGTAGCCTCCTTGGTGTAGCTGCTTGTATAGTTAATAGTATTGTTTGACAATATTACACTGTCACTATACCACAAGATACACACTTAGCAGTATAAATAATATCTAAGATGCATTCTTTAACAGAAAAGCATTCTTTAGGAGAAGGGGTGTGTGTAAAAGTGGAAAACATACTGAAGACACCCTGCAAAATTAGGGCAAATCTTGTAAAAGATTTTCATTATCCTGAACATTGCATTGGACTAGAGGCCTTTGTTTAGATTTAAATGAACTCATATGAAATGAATCACACTCATAATGCATGATATGACCACAATTGAATACATTGTTTTAAAGTGTAGGTAAAATAAATTATACAGATAAAAAAAGTAATTTAATATCATTTTAATTAATTCACTGCATTGAAACGAAAACATCAAACTAGGTATTAACAGTTAGGTGAAGCCATAAGAAAACACTTTGTTTTAATAGGTATCATATTACTAGTTTTGCTACAGAATATCGAATCTGTGTATAAGTCATTTCGCCACCTTTTTGTGGGGCCGCCCCAATGACGCCTTCAATGCTCAGGCGAAACTACACAAATCCATATGTATGACAATTAAACAAAGATGAAACTAAATTCAAGTAGGTATCTTTTTTTATCCCAGTATTCTTCCGAGGATTTGATTGAGATTACTTCATTATTAAGAAATCAAAGTACCTACCTACTGCACTTAGTTTCTCTTTCAATCGGAAAGTAGGTACGTGATGCTCAGCAATTTGCATGCGATACGGCGCGTGCGCAAATTGTACCACCGCGTCAATACCACGTTGCGGAACATCGTAACTTCACATACTGGCCAGGCAGAGCCAACAAATTGCATGACCCAGTAGTTTAATGAACCTCAGAACCTCTTGGCCGACAAAAATTGGTGATCGAAAATCATTCATCTGGCGAGACATTTCGAATCGGTCTCTTGCGGTCGGAATTTTTCCGGCTGCGGCTAAACATCCGCATTTTCCGTGAAGCAGTTGACTTCACTTATCTTTTATATTTAGCTGGAATACACGAATATTTTAAGCATCAACATTTTCTTTCATCACTCCATTGTTACAAATACATTGTGAGATTTGAAATTCTCACATGAAATAACATCGTACATTTTTCATTCAAGTAAGATGGTATTGTTTCTCCACAACGGGCTGACCTCCAGCACAGGAAGATGAATGCTTTCAGCAACAAAACCATTCGTTTGTTCCTTTGTCTCTGGCGTTACAGAGAAATGCAGTCACCTGACGCTAATAGTTATTTGATTTACATTCGGTATCTAAGCTACACGTAACCTATTTTTTTATATAATAGCGGGCGTTGCTTCTTACTTTCTTAGGCGTAAAATTAATTCGCGTTACAGATCTTTTCAAGATTAAGTATGACAATCCTTTCCGACAACTTCCTTGATAAGTCTTGAACAGTTTATCTTATGTCACAGAAAAATTACGATAATTACTCGTATAATTAATTGACATTGTACCTATAAATCCTTAAGTGCCTTAGGATAGGTAAAAATCGAATTCTAACTGAAGTCCCAGAAACAGGTGTTTTGGAGATAAACTAAATAATCGAATAAAGACTTGGTAGTAAAGATAACAGATGCTAATGACCTCAAAGGTCATCAGTCATCACTATCGTGGTCGGTATTCAGTAAATCGCGAGCGAGTGACCATGAGGACTCGAAGTACGCCATCATAATCACAATAGTCGGCGGATTATTAAAATGATTGCTTTTTTCCCCCTCACACGTGGAGTTCGCTATTCATGCTTGAGCATCTGCAAGTTACAATGGTCGAAAGGTCTTGTGTTTTTCTGTTACTCTTTACAAAGCCGAATTGTTGGAGGAGAAGAGACACATTATGACTAGTCTCTGGTGGGAGTTGTGGGAGAGATTCCTTATTATTAATTCTTAAGAAACGAGAACATGTCCAATATCTGACAGAAAATTAGGTAACAAAAGGCCATTACAACCTTCTCATAATAGGTACCAGTTACCAAGCACATCGACTACAACAAACAACATTCAGTGAGATGGCGCTCTGCCCGCATGGGTCGATATTCTATTGAGAGTAGTTGTTGAGGGGAATTAGAGAAGTATTACTATTTGATTGGCCTGGCTATAGATAGCAGTAACCACTTGAGTCTGCCTACAAATAGACAAAATAGTACAGACATGAAAAATTGCACGACACGACGAATTGCAGGGCACGGCTGCGAACCGAAGCCATACTAAATACTCATTAAATAAAAGGATCTGGCTACACTGAAGCGAAACCGGCGCGGGATGCAGGACGCGACCACGTGTGTCGGTAGTTTTAACGATTAGGAAATCGTGCGACTATTCGCACATGTACAAGTTAGTTCAAATCGGCTACAAGTTAGTCGACGACATAATCTGCGCGAGCTAATCTCGTGAGCGCTTCATGAGCCAGTGTTAAAAGCTTCCCCATTGATTCATCTTGAACTTACCATATCGACACTTAGCTAAGACTGAGCTACTTCAACGTGAACTTTCTATCCGCAGTTAAACCCTGACGTGAACGCGTTCCAACGCAAGTTCGTCAATGAAGTCCGTCGGTGCGACGAGATGGAGCGAAAGCTTCGGTACTTGGAGAAGGAGATCCGTCGTGATGGAATCCCGATGCTGGAGATCCCGGGCGAGTGTCCCGAGGCCCCACAACCCAGGGAGATGATCGATCTGGAGGTGAGCAAGACTGTCACTTTTATGACGTTTTTGTGCGTCTTAGTACTGTGCAAACAAGCATCATCATAAGCAGCATCATCGAGAAATCGATCTAACTTGCCTATATTTCATAGTCAGATATCGTAATGTAAATCGTTGGTGTTTCCCAGGCTACCTTCGAAAAACTGGAGAATGAACTCCGCGAGGTAAACCAGAACGCCGAAGCTCTCAAAAGAAATTATCTTGAGCTTACAGAACTCAAGCACATTCTTAGAAAAACACAAGTTTTCTTTGATGAGGTAAGTTGAAACAACTACAGCTACTTTTAAGAGCTCACGAAATCAAACACCAAAAACAAGCCTTCAAAAAAACTCACTAAATTACTAATCTGTTTACGTAACAACGTAATTAGTAGATGCTTCGTCCAATGTATTAGAATCCAACGATAAGATAGCTAGCTCACTGCTAATGCCCTCGTGATGTTTCACGCAAAATGTGTAATGTCGATTAATTACTATCAACGTAATCTATTAGTGTTTGTTCAATTACGTCAGATGCTATTATATTGCAGCCATCCTTTATACTATGTCAATATGGACTATCATTGTAATTACTGAAGCTAGTTTACGAAGGGAATGTCGTCAATAGATACGTTTTAATCAATTAGATAGAGTTCAGCTTGAAAACACAATAGCAAAGGTATGAAGCCGATACAAAATCATGCTGTTGTAGAAAAAAAATAGCTCCACGATCAATTTTCCAGTCGTCCTTATTTATTTTTATCATCGTTTATTATTCATTGATTTTCCCTTGTTTTAAATCAGTGTCTCATTAAATATTATTATTTAATTTATCTTAATAACTTAAAGCACAATAACAGCAGATCAAATACTAATTTATGTTCAACACTTTCCAATATTCTTTAAGTTAACATTTTCCTTAAACGAAGGTCGTGGGTCTTGAATTATTTATATTTTTATTAAATTATTTTATATGTATACGACGAAGTGGGCTTCAAAAACAACGAGCATATGAATTGAAACGTTTAGATTCGGTATATTGTTTGAAATAATGACGTCCTACTGTCAATGTCACATTTTTGTACGTCTATTGTCGGCAGTTGATTGATCGCACGCATACATTACTGTCTGCTTTGATTGTACTCGTGCTGGGATACATGAACGTTTTCTAATCTCAGTCAAAATCCAATAATATATCCGTGGCAGTATCATGGAGATGATTTCATGGCCACAAATCGAATCCTCCACGCTCGTACGTAATGTGACATTGACATTGACGTTTGTCTGACCTTGACGCCATGTTGGCGTGTGTGTGCACAAGATGGCGGACCCGTCGCGCGAGGAGGAACAAGTGACCCTACTTGGGGAGGAGGGGCTCATGGCGGGCGGGCAAGCTCTCAAGCTGGGGTATGCTCAGATTGATTACGACGCGCTCGTTGGACCGTTTTGATTTCCATTTCTGTCAATGGAAATCAAAGCACACACATGAGCGTTATTATTTTTACAGCGCTTGTACTGTGACGCTGATTCTGGAGTCTACCGATCACCACTCAGGCAAGCATTGGAGTCGGCCGGTTTATAGTATATCATCAACATAACACCTCTCTTTGACTTCTTTGTGTGATGGAATGACAGCTTAGTTGTAGCACCGCAACCAGCCCGGCCCAGACCGTGCCCGTCTACTAAAGCTTAGTGAATTCTCCTGACTCCCTTACCGAGCGTGCTAACCAATTGCTGCCTGAGTGAGATTTTAATTTTATTTTGAACTAACAATGTTTCCGTCATGATTTATTTTTGAAGTCCATCTGCGAACCATTGCAGCTATCGGAGCCGACAACCGACAAGGTTTACAAAATAGTTAATTTTCGTTATCATAAAGTCATCCACGCTTTCTGTACTTGTCATTTTATGCATGCCATTATGATTTTTATATGTTCATGTCATATGTAGATCACGACGAGACAGAGATAGAGTATATATTTTCTTTAGTTTATTATAAACGACACTGTAATTTGAACACAATACGAAGTAGTCACAAACTAACAATGCATATGAAGCTTTTATATAATTTGTTGGTAGCTAGGTTATACCAGCACACCACAGCGTAGAATGAGGTGTTTGCAGTGACTCGATGGCGCTACTTTTTTACTACAACAGGCAAGAAAACAGTGTGCATCGTGTGGTGTTAATGTCGTATCTGTCGCGTTCATTGTGACGTCATTTGGGCAATGTTTGTCTACATGTTTATGTTTGTCCTCCGTGTAGCACGAGGGTGGTGCCAATACCACTGAGTCGATGACGCGCGCCCTCATATCCGACGACCCGAACAGACATATCGGCCACGTCCAACTAGGGTATGTATGCGTGTGTACATACGCACTGGAGTGACACTGACCACCACCCGATACTCGCGCGGCTGGGCTGTTCCCCGACAGTTCAGCCGCTCTGCTCTCTGCTGGTTCTATTGGTTGCTCGTCTTGTATGTCTATCGTGTCGAAATGTATGTCCACTCATAAAATTATCGTACGTTATCATCACGAAAGATACACTCTTACTGCCTACTAACTTTGCTGATTAATAATACCTACGTTAGTAAACCGCTACCTACGAATAATGACCTAGTGACGTACTACACGAAAGACGATGCAATCAATCACGTTGTTCACATAAACTTGACACTTTTATTATTTGACGAAGAATCTTGTAAATATTTACATTGTCAACAAATCAAATTGCTCTGAGCTTGTTGCGAGTCTATAATTTTGCGGTTTATGTGAACACTTTCATGGATCTAATATTGCACATGATGATACACGAAAAACATTTCTTGCTAAGTGTAACTGAACTTCGAAAGATAAGAACTTCAATATTAAAGATCGTGCGCTTAACGCCCGACAAGTATAATTAATCCCTTTGTCAAACTTAATGCATGTGATATCCTCTCTAAAATTGTACATCTAAAATATTGTGAAGAAGATTACAAAGCTGTTGAACTAAGTAACCAACACGTTGATGTAATTAGAGTATTAGACTATTTGTAGTCTCAACTGTACAGTATTGCTAAATATTTGTGCTTGATTTATTCCCTAGTTTGCGGGATAAACAAGAATCCCTGGAATTCCTGCCTTGGTTAGTAGTGTATATTTGTATTTTATACTGTAGATGGGTATAGAGGTAGATGTGGTTCGGGTATATGTTATAATTGTATGGTCGCAGACTCAACAGTAACTTCGTGAGAGGCAAGATTGAAATCAAATTGACTCGTTTCAATGTTATCTCCACTACTTGGGAACAAATGAACACTCAGTTCAACTCTAACACCCTTCACTTGCTTACTAACATTCACTTCAATATCACAGTATTGTTTTATTACAAGAACGTTAGATTTCATGTGCGTTGTCAAGGTAACTTGGACTTCAAGAATAGATAATGGAATTAGGTGCGAAAAATGTAAATGCTGAAATTACACGGCACTTCGTGATCAAACTTTTCCTATTCGGTGAACAGTTCTTATTCAGAATTTAATAAAGTAATTGAAAATTTAATAAACTTATAATTTATTACGCAATTTATTGTATTTTGAATGTGTTTTAATCACTCATGGTTTAATAATGGACCACGATGTGATCCTTGCGGGACGCTGTTCTAAAGTTTTGTGAGGATCCGCGCGAATAGGAAAAGTTTCGAAATCGATGATATTTTTCAACATAGACAATCCTAACAGCGTCTTGGTACGAGTGTCTTAGATAATAATTTATGTTTTGTGTCATATTTTAGTTTGATTACAAACTCGTGTTATTCTACTTAACCCTATTTTAAGGGTTTAAAACGGCTTACTGAAGTCCATATTTAGGACAGAAGCTTTATTAACTTTAGAATATTTTAATAAATTCAAAAAACTAGTAATCGGAACATGTTTTATAATGCCAGACTAATATTCAAGAAAACTTGTGCTTGGTTTAGAGCCAACAGCCGCTTATCACGTGCCAATACTTAATTGAAAAGTGTTTATATTCAATCTTACGGTATTTGGAGCGATTTAAAATTGTGTGTTAACAAGTCCAACAAAGACGAAGTTTCTGTACCAACCTTGAGCCGATCGAGTATGGTTGTGATAAATTTGCTTAGCCTTTTCCAAGTAGATACATTGTGTAACACAATGCTGGCTGTCTAACACAATATGGGCTTGTTAGGTATCAATTACGTCATTGAGGTTGTTTCTAATAGACGTTGTTGCTGCAAAGTGTATCAACAGTTAACGAGCGAATACGGTATATTGAACGGCGACCTTACACGTGTAATTTCGTATAGTGTGCATAATAGAATTGTAAAGATTTCATGCGTATACCTCGAAATGTCAATCGCATGTGACTAAAAGAGTAATGAATATAAATGTTGATGGATCGAGAGGGGAGGAAGACCAAAGAAAAGACGGATGGATTGTTTGAGGAATGATATGACGGAAAAAGGAGTGCGTGATAGCGTGACGACTGACAGGGGAGAATGGAAGAAAAAACGTGTTGCGCTGACCCCAAATAACATAGGACAAGGGCAGGACAATGATAACCTTGAAATGTCAATATAGCGTATGAATAAGAGCAACAAAGCTTCATTTTCCAAAAGATTTAAATAATGTAGTAATGTTCCACCATTGTTCTCGTTGTTTGGCCGGTGTCTTCAATTCTTCGTGTCACATACCATTTCCATGGACACAGTCCGTTTGGAGCACACATGTTTATTAAACGCATGTTTAACATCACAATACCTGCTCGAAGATGTCACAGTTCCTTGTCACTGATATCGCACGACTATCAGGTCACGACCTCATTCCCACACTCTTAAAATAATATTATTAATGCTCATTTATTTATTTCTATACAAATCAATTACATTTTTAAATATTCCTTAGAAAAATATAAAAAAATTTAGCCCACCGGTATCGGGAACAGGGTCCAAGCTTAATGCTCATTATTATTATTACAAACAGTTACGTACTTTCTAATTCCTTCCTGAATTCAACACGTGAAGATATTTCGTTGTTTAATATCTCACAATATTTTTTTGTTATGCCAACAAAACTGTCAAGCTTTCTCGATGATAAATATTTCAAACAATAACAATACTTCGACTTATCGAATGTTATTAAGATGTCTGATAACATCGTTTTCGTCTGGAGATTGTTACTATCTGAGAGGTCGTTCTTAGACGAGATAAAATCTGGATTGCGGTAAATCACGGCGACGGATTTATTGCCATCAAAACACAAGGTACCGGTGCTTGGTTTAAGATAAAAGTGATTATTTCAAGATTAAAGTGGAAGCAGTTTTTCCTGCTTTATCCGATGCCAAGATCTTCAGTAGCAACGATGAAAGGCAGAATTACTGTCGTTACATTGTCTTTGTCTGTCGGTCTGCGTGTGCGCACGATATTCATTGCTCCGTTACTAATTATTGTGGCGGATGTCTGCGTACGAGTCAAGTAATGGGAATAATTTTACTGATTTTGGCTCGCTTTGTATAAGCAGCGTAATAAACTTCTGAGCAGTAATGTAGTACACATGAAGATCTATTGTCGTTTATCATTATGTCAAACCAAACTACAATGTAAACCCTGGTCTTGCGTTGAAAATAATGCTCGCTTCCTAAAGTTCTAGGATGCACGCGTCAAATTCCAATAAATACATACTCGTATGTATCGTTTCAAGTAAAAACGCCATATTTGATAAGGCAATTCCTAATTCAGCTCAGGTTTCTTCATCAATTGGTCAACTTTAGACACTGCAGCTATATTTTTAGTTTCCCCTTTATTCACAAAGGAAAATTTATCCTTGTATGACGCATTATGCATAACCGCTGTCAAATCACATGATTCGACTAGTGTATTTCATAGTTCACTCCAAGTTTAGACATTTGTTGTACTCCCCCTGACTGAGTCATCGGCTGTTGTTTGTTGTTATCCAATCTCCATATTGTTTCTCTGATTGGCTAATTACATTATTTATTGTGCCAGTTAGATCGGGGTAGGCTCGTACTGTTTTCACGCTAGTTGATGCCTCCTGCATTAACTATTATGTAGTTAGTACGATTAATTTGTCACTCTGATTATGTTTATGTGTAAACAATTCTGCTGCACCGGCAAATATACGATGTCTTGCCATTTATGTTGAAGTTTTTGGGCGGATTTGAAAAAATAGATTTAGTTGTAGTCTTTATCTTTGTTTGCACAGGGGAAATCCAGTCAGAACTCGTTGAAAACGAAAGATATTCGCATTAAGATTGTGTACCTTTTGTCCGTTCATACCCGTTTGTCGTTTTCATTGCCTTGGAGCAAATTCAGAATCCCAGATCAACGGAGATCCAACGTTACATGTTTCTATAAGCAGAAGAGAAACTCTCTTGCACATAAGTAATTACTTTAATTGCCGTCTACAGCTGTAGTGCATCTGCTTTCTCGTAAACATAATATACATGGACAACATTTACGTGTAGATGTACCGTTACTAGTACGTCGACCCACAAGCTCGTGACTGACTTATTACCGCTGATGCGAAAAGTATCAAGTGCCTTACAGGATTGTACCAAGTTCACGGCGACTGAGGCCTTTAGGCGACTTGTTTGCTTAGAAAGCTCCCCGACTCGTTTAGATGATGACTGAAGTGCTGCTATTGACCGGTTGGTTGATCTTGAATTTTTTGTGGCACTGAATCTATTTTAGGAATGTATTTGGTCGGAGACTTGAATATGCTGATTGATGACACATTGTTATCATGAATGGTTGCGCTGAGGTGTATAAGTATTTTGCTTGGGTAAAGTTGGAGTAAATTCCCAATTCCAACTGAGAATTGCCGTCTCTTTGCAAACGAGATTTATTCACTTAATGTTTATCTAATAACAGTAAACCTATCGTCAATCTCTTCAGATCTGGGTCAACATGGCGTTTTCCGAAGGAAATGGCACCGTAATCACAGAAATTGTGAAATCTTCTCAGATCATTCAACAAATCTTTTCCTTCCTTTCCAATATTTTTATCGTTGAGCAAAGAGTGCGTTCCTGATAACCTCGATTCGTTGACGAAGTATTGTTATATAACAATAGCGTAATAAATTGTATTTTAGAAGTTTGTAGTACGAGTATATTATCAAAGTACAAATTAGTTGTAATGATTACGTTGATGGCACTTGAATGTGTTCGTGACATCCTTCTTCCGCACTATAGTGCTATAAGTGGTTCATTATTAAGAATAGAATAAATACTGTCAACTCTGGCTGCTCGATGTCTTTATTAAACGTTGAATGTTGTGATTGTTCTATGAAGTTTAGGGACTTATAAAAAGTATCTATGGTCGTTGAACTCATTCCCAATTACAAATTCATTGAGCTCGTCATATTTGTTTCAATTCGTAGGAGTATTCCTTTTTCGAGTGGTTTTCGAAGACATTAATTGCAGTGTTTCCGATTCGTCAGTTAGTTGACCATTCTGCTTCATTCGCCCATGAATGCAATCATAACATTTCACAGTAAAGTTGAACAATATCGTTCAATAAGAATGTCGTTATGAATTCTTAGACATTCAAGAATTCTACGGAATCTTCCAAGTGTTTGGTTTTCCTTACTTGTGAAGAATCGGTTGTAAGAATCCATGTTTTTTGAGTGAGAGACAAATCGAGTAAGGTTTTAGTGACCATAGGATTCGTCATCAAACCTTACTCGATTATAATTTGACGAACCTTCTTGTTTTAAATTATAAAACAGATAGAAATATAATCTCTCACAACATCCTCACATTCATTATCTGACTCTGCTCATAAATCCATAATCAAAGTGAAAATAGAATTATCCCAAGACCGTTCAATTTAGCGGTCTCTCGATATCCCTCATTCAATATACGATCAATTATGTATTTAATGAGTATGTATCGACCACGTTCAATAACTATTTGCCGGCGGCCCGACCATGTTGTGTAAGGACGCTATCAGCTTGGTCTATTCATTAAAAAACCTTGACTGCCTATTACACACCTGGCTAAGATTGAATATAATCCTCAATTACGCTATAGTTCATGTAAATAGCATTAAATCACAATGGGCAATACACTCAGGCACATATTGTCTTGTAGTAAATTGTGCGCTATAGACTTATTTTATGGGTTATATGAATAACACGAGTTTAAGTGTACCCTCTATTTCAGTGTCAGTGCGGAGACATTGATTTATTTAATTTTACTGCGGATCATAATTTTTAGAAGATAATAAGCGTTTCTATGGTTTTATAGTTTTAAGAATATTTTTTGATGACAAGAGATGCATTTGAAATCGGTTGCAATTTTTTCCCTGTATTACCATTTTAGTGTGCATGTTTTTGCGACTCTGTACTTTTCGATTTTAAACATCATGTTGCGACATGCAATTATTATAACGAATATTTTGTTTTTTATACTTGAAAATGCTTAAATTGTAAAATTCATGTTTTTCTTTATTCTAGACAAAAAAAGAGAGTAGAATAACTTTTTTAGTTGTTTATACTAGGCGTCACGAGACATCGTCGGCAAAAAAAACTCCATCTGCTTCAACTACCAGACCTATATTTGTACATCCCACATAATAGACAGACTCCAGAATACTAAATTACATAGTTTACGTACACAGACGGACAGACATCTTGGTATTCCGCCAAGGTGACGGCGCCACTATCTCTTACATCATCTCTACGTGAAAATACAACACAAATCAAATCACTCCTTGACACTTTACGATAAAATTCAAATTACGGCAACTCTTACTCTGGGTGGCTGACACGGAACACCAAATTCGTCCAGAGCCTAAGCGAATGCTGGTTCAACGCTTTCGGCAATAGCGGCTTAGTCAAAGTTTACTTTAACGTCATTGGTATTAGGCGGAAGTTCGATCGTTGTGAAATATTTACCACCTGAATTATGCGACCGTAGTTTCCAAGTATGTATTTGCAGATGTTACTCATTCATTTCACGTGATAGTGAATAAATGTACTAATTACATATTCAAATGTATCCAATATTGTTGGTGACAATGGATTCCCTTGAAATACTCTTTCCACTTGAAGACATTCTTGCATGTTCAAAGAGTTTCATCTTAAATTAGTTTATTTTGGTTCTTTATAATTGTAGAAACTAGTAAAATATAGACACGATCATTATCTGTATCTGTTAAAGAGTAAATAAGTACCTACCTACCGTAATTATCTATCATTATAAAATATTCAAATCGGGTTTTTACCAATTTGCAATCTAAGGCACATAATTGTTTTATTTATGAAAACTCAGTTTATAGATTTCTATTAAAAAAAACATGACACATGGCTCTTACATTTCCTGAGAAGATACAGATGCTAAAACTCCTAGAATTTACAAAAGACTTGTAAATTAGTAATGAATGATAAAGATAAAACAAAGAACGATGAAGCATTTAACTTACAATTGGACAACAAAAAAATAATTGAGGTAGTTACTACATGCAAACATTGGAGGGGCACGAACACGATGATTGACGTCAGAGATTCTGATTAAGGGGAAATCCTGACAGTAACCATGCTCACTGTCTGAAGACATAAACCCACGCGTACAGACAAGCATGACATGAACAGTTTCCTCAAGGGGTAAACGAACCAAGGTATACGAATAACCTTCTTACACTACTGGTACTGGCTGATACCAAACATGAAATAAAACTACTGGTGTTCAGTAACTTGTTTAGACTTCATGCCGAGTTGTCGGAAATATGAGACGCAGTACCGCTTAAACTTCCTTCAATTTAAAGTATCAAATGAAAAACTAACATAGCGCTAATGACAAGTACAAATTGTACCAATTGTATGGGAATTCACACGGCCGTTATGGAGAACCGTACGCCTTCTAACGATTGTGCAAAACAGTGATAATTTGATGCGTGACAATGGACAATTGAATTAGATGTCCGTGGATTGATAGTTTACTTATTTGAGTATGTCTTTATGAAATGTTAGTAAATTGAGATTATGTTTCGCTAAATATTCCATAATTATTACTTCTGTGCCATTAAATCATTGCATGATCAGGCGTGTTCTAATCTTTACTACTTATGCTCCGATGGTCATGTCCATGACACATGACAATACGGGTTGTTTATGGAACAACAAACGATTCAACCCTGACCTGAACAACGCCAACATCAAAGTAAAGCCAATATTGCATCGACATAATGCATTTTAAACGTCTTCAAGTTAATGCATATCTAAATTTAGTTTCGCACTCATAGTTGCTAAGTGATGTTCTGTTTTGACTCATAAACATAAATGTAAATCTTCGCGAACTGTTCCTCTGTGTTTTCCTTATATTTCATTGTTAGAGCAATGAAACTCGTACATCATGGCTCTCAGGCTAACCATAATGTTATACGGAACGGCCATGCTCTAATCACGAACAAATAGGATACTAATCTTTTTGTATATTTACTCTCCGTATAACAATAAATTAATCAGAATAGTCTGCATGTGAATAGAGACTCGTGCAAAATGGTAATTCCATAATTGTATCTCCTAGGTTGGTTCAATTTGGAAACGAATCCGAAAAACAACAGTAAAAACTTCAAGGTGGATGAGTACTTCTGAATGACGAAGAGTTGCATCTCAGTTTGATAATAAACATATCAATACCTAGTTATTTAATTCCGATGAAAGAATAGAGAGAGAAGAGTAGCAATTAGAGTGGATTCTAAGATGCTTGTCGGGAGGAAAGTCCAACAATTTTATAACTATTTCATAACAATTCTCTTAGTTATTTATTTTCATCATCATCGTCAACCGTCAAAATAATCTCTGGTAAAGAATGATTTCAGCGCGTATCAGATGAATTGTTTGAAGATACGATACCCATTACGAATGTTCTATTATCATTTATATTCGCAATGGAAAAATGATGAGAGTTGAGATTTGTATCTTATCTTCGAATAGTAGCACAACCCAGCTGCATGATAGTCTCGTGTGCTCTCATATCGAGAACAGTGATTTGATTCCTTTTGTGAACAACTTCATTTGCCCCGAACTGTTTAAATGGTTTCTCATTTACATCTACTTGAATCTTGTGTTCAATGATTTTAACATCGTTATCGTAAATTAATCAATCATTGAATCTTGTACAGTGTTAGTAACAGCCATTTTAGTTTTCGTTTTTATGACTATACAAACAATATTGTCTGATCCTTGACTTGTCCTTAAACAAATGCAGAAGCATTTTAATATTGTTAAGTTTAATGACGCATTTCTATGCAAAGAACAATAAGGTTTTATAGCTCTGATTAAAATTTATCACAGCTGTTATGAGGGCTATAAAAATAGAACAGAAAGGATGGCAATATTAAAGGTCATCATGTAAAACCGTGTACTAGAGTAATAAATTATAAGTTCTTTATACGAGCTATATTTAAAATGGTCAGCTATGCGCAGACACGCGAAGCGTCTGTTTAAAAATAGATGTAAAAGTAGACGATAGATTGATCATAAGCATAACACATAGTACAAGATTATGTAAGGAAGTAGTGAAGTATTCCTTCGGGAAACCCCTATATTATAAACAGTATACAACAGACGTTTTAAGTTGTAGATAGTTTTGTAACGATAGGTTCTTTATTTAGTTCAATCTATTTTAGACTTGTATGTTTTATCTATTGCTTTCGTAACCCAACAGGTGGTGCGAGCAAAGTTCATTGAAACTTTTCAGTAGACAGTGTAAGATCTTAATTTTCCTTCAGTTCTAGAACAGCTGATAATTATATTATACACGAAACATTTCCGTTTATATATTGAATCAGGAAAATTCAATATTTACGTGAACTTAGATCGTTTTCGGTCAGTAAGATGACACACGTGCGACCTATTTCAATATGCATCTCGTGATACGTTTGTTGAACACTTTGTGTAATATCAACGTCTCCTGCTCGTGCAGTTTGTAAATAATTCACGTTACGATAAAAGAATGTTTCACGATTCAAGTGCGTCATATGAAGACGAAGTCTGGTAGTATTATTATTTGTGTGAGGAGCTTCCTCCTGGTTTGTCTCGTCTAGCCAAACTCCATCTTCACTATGACGACAGTTTTATTCTTGTCTAGTTTTCTTGTTACTATATTGTCACTAAAGTATCCAAAGTTATTTACAGACTGCGTTTTATTTTGTTTTGTTTTTTTACCTATAGACTAGTAGAATAGTATGGTCCTACAAGATTCATCAAAATTTCCCCACATTGTGGTCTATTGTATATTTGGGCGTAATTTTCCTTTACTCATTGCCATTTGACTCACGGTCTGATGACGAGAGAATTTCTTTAATATTTCGCGTGTTATACCTAATTATGTTTGTAATGTATTTGCCAACCGTGAAAGTTATGGTATTAATGTGTTTTGTATAATGAATGCTAATGACTTCCACCAGCTGTTTTGTTTTATTTATCCCCACATCATATTTGTCTTCTCTTTCAAGAAAACTCGTTTGTTGAAAAATAAATAACACTTTGTTTATTATCGTTTCTGGAAACTCCTTCCTTTTAGTGTATGACGTCATTTGGTAGATTTGGTATTATCAGTCAGTAGACTAATCGTACCGGAGACGTCTGTTGTATTTTGACGTTATCTTCATGCGCCAATGTTTTTTTTCATGGAATTCTCTCGTCACTGATCTGAGCTACCCTTACTTAATCTGAGGTCGATAGTTGCTTGCGAAATATGAACCGTTTTCCTTAGACCGATGGTTCCATGTTTCAAATCCGCAAATAGTTGTGGCCCCGCAGCAGAATTAGTGCTTTGGGTTTTCGCAAAATAACGTGTAAAGCGCTTTTTTGCTGCGTCAACACTGGACTATTGCTAACATCGTTTTTTGTATAGTTTCGTGGCTGGCGTGATCCTTCGTGAGCGTATTCCTGCTTTCGAACGCATGTTATGGCGCGCCTGCAGAGGAAATGTGTTCCTCCGACAGGCCGAAATCGACACACCATTGGAAGACCCCTCTTCCGTAAGTATTTTAAGCTGTTCATAGTTTCTTATCACGTTTTAGCTGTTAATTTTACAGGTGGTATTTCCTAGCATATAAATTAGGAAATAATTCTTATCTATGATAGCTCTGTTATCTATGATGAGCTAAAACAATTTTGACAGCTCCTAAATATTTAAATTCGTCACAGCTTCCTGCCTTTCTTAGCTTAGCCAGGCATGTCCTCGAACTTGTCCGGCGTGTCAATTAACAAATGAAATTGATTTACAACGGAACAGACCGACGCTTATCGATCTCTGTAAGAAGTATGTTTCCTCAATTACAGAGGCATTTAAGCAATTTATTTGATACGGGTACAATAGTCAGGATTAACGAGAAAAATGATAGGTAACAATTTGATACACCCCGCAGTTTATGGCTGGTAATCCGCAATCTACTCTTTGAATACCAATATAATTTTTAGTTTATAATGATTTCGTTTTGCATGACTAGTGCTTTTAATTAATGTCCAAGGTCTCAGAAACTCAAAGGAATGTTTGAAATTGAGCATTAATTTCCCTCCGGTATTTAAATGCGTATCATCTTCCCAATTAATACTCTATGTCCTAAAATTGACATTCCTCGTTCCAGTCGGACCAGGTGTACAAGTCGGTGTTCATCATCTTCTTCCAAGGAGACCAGCTGAAGACGCGCGTGAAGAAGATCTGCGAAGGCTTCCGCGCGACCCTGTACCCCTGCCCTGAAGCCCCTGCCGACAGGCGGGAGATGGCCATGGGCGTTATGACCAGGATCGAGGATTTGAACACGGTAAGAATTGCTTTACAAAAAGTCGTAACAGGTGGCGTTTTGTCGTTTTCTGTTTCTGCAGTATGGGAATGGAAAAAGACTTGAGTTTATGAATGTGTAATTGTGTATGTAAGAGGAGTTTTTATCTTGATTCAGGACGAGTGTACTTAAACATACTCCTAACGCAACCTGGATGGCCAGCCCAGCTACCTTGCCGACTGGCTCATATTTTTGCCACGAGTTGAGCTATTGATTTATAATTCGTGGTACGATACGAGAGAAGATTGAAGCAATGTTTATAATTCTAATACGTTTTTCCCAGGCTACACGTATTTTTAACTCTGATTATTTACCTACCTGAGTTCGTTACTCTAGTAAGTAAGATCATGACCTGAATATTTCAAGGTTTCTTTATTGCGTAACCTAATATAACTATTTTATTGTCCGTCTGTGCGACAACAAAGACAAAGTTATGTTTTTACATTTTATTCCCCTTTTGTTGACTCATTACAAAAATAAAATAAATAATAATTGAAACCACATGGGGAAACCCACAGCGGTGGGTCAAAGGACTTCCCGCACATTTCCTATACAGTTATCTTGGAACGTGGGCTGCACTGATGGAGTTATTTATACCGCGGTAATAGGATGGAAGCACTATTATTGTAGTAATGACGAGTAACGAGCACGTTAAAGGTCAAAGCATAGTTATAAGCACTGCACAGGGTGAGAATCGCTCTGGTGTTCGAAATTGTTTGTATGACACTTCATACTGCATATCTATAAGCACCGTAACGTATCGTCTTGGATCGTGAGGTGAGGTGATGATGATCCGGTTCTTGCAAGTGTGCTATGAGCATTAGTAGTTGTAGTAGTTCGTATAGACCTGGCCCGAGTGTGGGACGCGAATTGTGCCATACTCACATTTAATGTCACATTTGGTTGAGATGAGAACGTGTTCATATTTCTTAGTCTTTCATATATGTTCAGTCGGCATGACCATTTAATTTTTGATCACAGAAATCTAATTTCATCTCCAAAATCTCGATTTAACGATATGTTATCGGAGAATGGTTCTATTGATCAGCAATATCTGAAATAATCAACCATCTGATTTCCCAGTAATAAATTGTTTAGGGAAAATAACTTAAAAAAATAGAAACATGATAACAATAACATGTAAATGGACAAGTAAAGGTTAGGAGGAGCTCGTGGCTAAATAATAACAGCCGCTCGGGTCGATCTTTAGTTAAGCCGTGCTTGCCTAGGTTGGTCTGTGGAAGGGTGACTACCCATTACATACCGAGTTTCCTCCGTGCCTCGGAAAGCACGTTAAACTGTTGGTCCCGGATGTCATCTGTAGATGTCTTTGACAGTCGTTACAGATAGTCAGTGGCCTAAAAAGTCTGACAACCAGTCTTACCAAGGGGTATCGTATTACCTAGTATTGACTGGGTTGTGGAGACCAGATAGGCAGTCGCTCCATGTAAAATACTGGTATTCAGCTGCAGCCGGTTAGACTGGAAGCCGACCCCAACATAGTTGGGAAAAGGCTAGGCAGATGATGGACAAGTAAAGGTTAACTAAAATATATCTCACTTCAATGTAGCATTGGGACATAACCCTAACATCACGCCAGTAATCCCCGAGACGCTAGGCAGAGTTGTATAGTACTCCCACATTTCACAAGTTATATTTAATCCCATTTAAAAGGAACACTATAGTATATACTAGTTACTCTTGTCATCACAGGTTAGAACTTCGCTACATGGTACCAACAATTTGCATCAAATTAATAGTACATCAGCGACATTAGTCCAGCCATACCTATTGTGTTGGCAACACAGACATTATCGCAAATGACTTACTGTCCTGTACACACGGCGACACATTAAGCTATACAAATCCAGTATAACATGGCCTCGCTTTGATAGATTTCCCGTACAATGAGAGATCCGCTTAAACTGGAAAGTATAGCTTGATTGGTCGTCGTGTGTACCAGCTCTCTTTACAGACCCTAAATTCAACACACATAGACACCTTGTAGGTACCTCGTTCTGCACAGAATGCAAAGGGATCTTAGGAGACATTACACTTGCATCTACGAATGGAAAAACTAATACTAATCACTACGTCAATTTACTGTTTCATACAGCTACCAAACAATGACAATAGTGATTTTAATATGTGGACACATTAAAGTGGAAGTCGTTTTGCTAAACATTCAATTTCCCTGCCTTTACACGAGGCTTCCTATGGGCAGTCACCCTCGCTAACACCTTGCTTCCCGGCTTATATTTTTACCAGAGCATGAACTGTTTCTAAGTATATTGGCTTTTCCAATTCGAGAGAAGAGACCGAAAGACTTACCGGCTACCTGCGATGTCCATGTGTGTATTGGCAAACAAATATTAGGAACCTATATCGTGCGTTGTCATGTATGTGGTTCGGTGTAACCTTCGCCATTGTTGTAAAGCTGTAACGTTGACGTTTATTATCGACGCCATTTATGGTCTGTGGTAGATTGCTGTCCCATATAGATAAAGTTTCGGCCAAACGGGTGGGAGGTGCACGATAAACAATGATACTGGTCGGAAAGTTTCGATTGTGGCATTAGGTGATAAATCAAATATTTCCCAAGTTAATAAGTAGAAAATGGCCTATCCAATACCGATCAGTGAGATTTTCCTAGAAACCTCCTAAGAACATATCCAATCAAATCGATTTCTTCATCTATTCCACATCATTTTATGTAGGTACCTTGTGGCTTCCATTTTGGGCACGTATTTAATATTTTATGAGCTGTCAACGTCCGGCTATCATTCTATCAATATCATGGAATATTTTAGAGGTCATGCCACCAAACCGGTATGTGCGAAGGTGACGATTACATACAGGAGTTGCTTCAAAAGTATTGATTGAACAGAGCGGACTGTATTTTATTTATTCATGTAGAACAATATTAGAAATTGGGATAACACATTGTAAACAAACATATCAGCACCTATGTTCGTTGTTTGAAGTTTTTTGATAAAGCTTTTGCTATACCAATAAAATGGATAAATAAATAAACTGGGGTTAAGAGTTTAAGATGTTGTTCTTAACGATATAAAACAGCTGTTGTTTTTATGACGTATCATTAACAAAGATTATCTCCCGCTGAGTAACAGATGATTAAATAAGTCATTAACTTAATCTACTGGGGTGTCATCAAGTCATCATTATTATACAACATCATGCAATATGTGTCTTGGCGAGTTTGAGTCAAGGACACCCACCTGTCAGTTATGCCGCTACGTTAGATTTGTGGAAGAAGCATATACTGCAACCAACAAATGCCTGCAACACTACATACTGATGTATAAGGGGTGCTACACACAATCATGTTTGTGTCGGCCGGATTCGGGCCGGATATTGTCGGGCGGAAAAATCCAAAGTACATTTTGCTGTACGTCTAACACTTCCTGTCTATAATTTCACATCGTATATCATTTTACAACATTCAGTGCAACAATGAGGCATATCTTGCAAAACAGATCAGTATCATCAGTAAAGTTCTTGACAAAGCATTCAAGGAATGACGAATTTAACTCGTTCCTACCGTCTGCAACAGGTTCTCCTAGACACTTCAAAATACGTAGCCATATATCATACATAAACTCACGACTGTTTCCCATGGGGTTTGGCAGACACTACAGAACACCACGTACTACGATCCTTATTTATACTCCTTTGACTTCGCCCACGTTCATACATCTGGTCATACCCGAACTCCTGTGGCGAGTACTATGCACCCTGACCTTATAATAAATATGGAGTAAAGCCACTGCTAGTTTAACGTTCAGATAACTTAGTATGTCGCGGTTATTAAAATTAGAGGCGGATAGGAGTTCGTCTTTAATTGTTCACATAATGGATGTTGTCCCAAAACGTATTAAAGTGCGTAGTCTTAAATTTATTCAAGCTAATTCCAGCCCATTTTCCTTCCAGGTGTTAGGTCAGACCCAGGACCACCGTCACCGTGTCCTGGTAGCCGCAGCCAAGAACATCAAGAATTGGTTCGTGAAGGTGCGCAAGATCAAGGCGATCTACCATACGTTGAACCTGTTCAACCTGGACGTCACTCAGAAGTGTTTGATCGCGGAGTGCTGGGTGCCTGCGCTAGATCTGGAGACTATTCAGCTCGCTTTGAGGAGGGGGACGGTGAGTCTTTTGTTTATAGGTGTTATACATTTTGTTTATCACATTCATAGATCAGCTATGGCAGTTAGAAGTTCGAAGGTGTGACAAACAGTCAAGCGACCGGTTGGGAATATCTGATAGACAGGCGCTCCATGTAAAATACTAGGGCTCAGCAGCATTCTGTAAGACTGAAAGCCGACCTTTGACCGAAATACCATCATCTTTTATTTATAGTACGCTGCATCTTTGCAGAAAATTCTAAATGACGATGTGGTGCTATGTCATCTTCTCTAGAAAATAGTTTAATCCCTCTACCTAGAATTTGGAATATGAAACGTTGTAACGTCGCTTTCTTCAGAACATAATGTTCGTTGAATGAATCATGATTGTGATTGTTGACATCATTGCTTACTCACATATCTGTTTTTTAGATTATGTATTGTAAAATTTGTAAACTACCTGTCAACAATCATAAACACAATTAGATAGTGTTTCGAATTAGTTACTATTGAGAGATTTTCTGAGGATATCTTAAATCTGGCATTACTTCAACACTTTATTTTGTACAGGAGCGTAGTGGCAGCTCAGTGCCGCCCATCCTGAACCGCATGGAGACGATGGAGGACCCTCCCACGTACAACCGCACCAACAAGTTCACGTCCGCCTTCCAGCACCTCATCTACGCGTACGGAGTCGCCACCTACCGGGAAGTCAACCCTGGTATGTTGTGCTTAAATATACTGCGTTTGTGATTGTTGTCTGATATGAATAAGTAAATATATTCATTCACACACAGCATAAACTGCTGACTCTGAAAGCTTAAAAATTGAACTATTGTTTCTTTATGACGAACGCGTGCACTATGAAAGGATTTTTAAAAATCATCGTCTAAAGGGAAAAGAAGAGATTGTGTTGGATTTACCAGACTATTTCTGACTAATCAAAAACACATTTATTGTCGAAATTGCTTTACGATAATTGTACTTATTTATAATAATTTCTCTTTTGTCCACAGCTCCATACACGATCATCACGTTCCCGTTCTTATTCGCGGTGATGTTCGGTGACTTGGGCCACGGCGCGCTGATGGCCATATTCGGCTTCTGGATGTGCTACAAGGAGAAACCTCTGCAGGCTAAGAAAATTGACAGCGAGGTGAGATAAACGGACTATTCTGTAGAATATATCTACTAAACTGAAGTTTTGAGACAAAATAAACTTAGTAGTGTTTTTCTATCACATGCGTGCGTTCTACGACTCATAAGAAACATTGGCATATGATTTTACTGAAATGTTCACGCTTGTGAAACACAATGACCGAACCCCACATATCGATGTTTTCTTTATATATTTTAAACATAATCAAAATCAAATGTTTTATTTCAAACAAGAGTCCATATGGGTTAGTAGTGAGTACTTAAGAACTATGTTAGAACGACTTATAGAAAAACAGTAATATAATCAAATGCTGAATTCACGACTGATCGACTGACCTGTATCATGGAAACATTCACTGTATTACTGGTGTTGCCTTCAGCACGGCTAGCCTAAGAAAACACCGTTATTTTCAATTCTGAATCTTACTGATGTCAGCTTTCTTTTTCCACTAGATCTGGAACATATTCTTCGGCGGTCGCTACATCATCCTACTCATGGGTCTGTTCTCAATGTACACGGGTCTGATCTACAACGACATATTCTCCAAGAGTCTGAACGTCTTCGGTTCTTCCTGGAGGAACAACTACAACGCGTCTACTCTCGAGACCAACCATCTGCTACAACTCAACCCGGATTCTATGGATTATTTGCAAACGCCTTATCCGTTTGGTGTTGATCCAGTTTGGCAGGTGAGAATGAAAATATGGTTTTTGTTGTTGGGGGTGATGATTGCGAGACTGGTTTATTCACAAATGCTGTTAAACAGCGTTTAAAATAATATTGGAATATCTTCGTGACCGGTTCTATTTATCATATGTTATATAACTCATTCTGAGTTAATTTTATTATTTGAGTAGTTAGTATTTTTTTCTAACAAACAAAAATAAACTTAAAAACACGTACTTATAAAGTGTAATATTGTGTAATAGCTCGCCGAATCCAACAAGATTATCTTCATGAACGCGTACAAGATGAAGATCTCGATCATCATTGGTGTCTTCCACATGTTGTTCGGTGTTTGCATGTCGCTCTGGAACCACATGTGAGTACCCACCCTCCTCTGTTATTATAGCTACAGCCAGACCAAAAGTGTAGTCTAGCCTGCTAAAATTAAACGCTGAGCAAATCTAATCAACTCTAGACAACATAATAGATTGCTGTAACTACGGCATGCAGTCAGTACTTGTGCTTTCCGTCACTGTATCTGAAGTGGGGCAGTTACAGCGATCTAACTACGTAGTCCATTAAACAAGAATAATAATATGCTAAATGTTGCCAACAATGTAAAATAAATGAGGCAGATCCGCCCTAAACATTATGAGACTTTGTTTCACGTGCGGCTATTTGTGTGGCATGCCAAATAATATGGCTAACCAGACAACTCTATCTAGTTCTTTAGGGATAACAGAGCCTAATTAAATCCCACAGACGTGATGAGTATTAATATCCAAGACCAACACAGTACCTAAAAAAAACCAGATTTTTTAAACTAGTACCTTAGGTAAACTACACTGCGTAGTTCTAAGGTACTAGTTTGCGGTCGTTATCCCAATTAAAAACAAACATTGTATCATTTTCATTTTGTTTTATCGTGATACCATCATCGTCTATGTCTACGGAGTTTCGCTAGCTAGACGTAATACGACCAGGATATTAATGTGAGTTCCTCTCCCCGCAGCTACTTCAAGCGCCGCACCAGCATCTACGTGGAGTTCCTCCCGCAGATCCTGTTCTTGCTGCTGCTGTTCTTCTACATGGTGCTGCTCATGTTCATCAAGTGGACCACTTATGGACCCACCCCGCCTTACTTCGGAAGTCAAGATGAGGGTGAGCCCAAAGCAAATTAACTTAAACACGGTGGTTGCATCAACAACCAATTGGCATAGTTTTTTGAGGTATTAAACCCGGTTGGTTCCCCGGGGACTTTGTGAAGCAATAGCAACCTGTGTCCTCACTACTTTACCAACTCAATGACCCGACCATTTATTGTTTTCAAAGCAAATAAAAATCTAATTTTACAGTAAATTGAAAATAAATCAGGTTTTCAGATCTAAAAATAAAATTTTTTTTTTAGAGAAGTTGTGTCTTGGAATTGTTCGGTAATGGTGTAACTCACTTGCAAATGTGTGTGTGTGTTGGTGTTACTCTAATTCAAAATCCATAGGTACTAATATTACAAATAAGAAACGAACTGTCTGTTCCTTTTCACACCTTAACGGGTTTAGATAAACATTTGGCCCATGGCTACATGGGGTGGGTCCTACGTATTACGTTCCCCTGGGGTAATTTTCTACCTCCGCGGGCAAAGCCGCTAGCAAAAATTATTCCATAATATAATGACGAAACAGCATCAATGATTATCGAAATTTATCATCGTATGATTGAGGGAAACAGCCAAATATCTTAATAAGCAAGATATTTTACATCGAAAGGACACATCTTTCGCATTTAACAGCAGCCCGTTACAGTCTTTATTTCCAGCCCAATAACACAGTATTTCGTTTCCAGCGATCGTGAAGACCAGCGCGTACTGCGCGCCATCCATCCTCATCACGTTCATCAACATGGTGCTGTTCAAGGAAGACCCCCAGACGCGGACCGTGTGCGATGAAACCATGTACCCGGGACAGATAGGCATGCAGAAGGTAATATTACGTTTATTAACAATTACCCGAAAATTCGCCCCTGTGGACTATCCATAGGAACCTAGCATTTTCTTCTTCTTCGTCATTCACTTATGTTGAGTATAACGACTACAGACGACAAGTCTGCAAGTTATGCGGTCTCCTAGTCTACTGTACTTTTAACCACTGTGCACATGCATCCTCCAACGGCCTTCGCGTCTGACCATCTTGCCGGTGCTCCGTACATGAATAAAAGTAACTTAGTTATTCTCCGCCCCAAAAATTGCCTGTATGCAAAAAACCTTCCCAATTGACTGACTTCCTGAAAATTCTGTGTTAAAAAATAAATTACTATAAGCTTTCAAAGTAGTGATAGTAAGAAAAACCTTTACTGAAATACCGAGGCTTTTGTCTTCTCGTCCCTTGAAAATGTGGTTATTTTGTACTCCATGTAAATTATAATTTGCTTGCATCGAATTATGTTGAGTGGCGTCATGCGGGTGCACTATGATACACGTTTGCTTAACCCATATACAAGCGTGTTGTGATGAGTTATGTTCATATTTGCTGTACAGTTCCTCGTGGTCATGGCCATGATGTGCGTGCCAGTGATGCTGTTCGGCAAACCTTACTTCGTCATGAAGGAGCAGAAGCAGAGGGCCGTAAGTATAGCACTACTTATTTCTTCTGCTATCTACTAGAACTATCATAAGCCATTCTTTTTTTTAATATCTACTTTGTTGTCCTAATTAAAACATTCATATGTGTTACTTTTTAGGGTTCCGTACCTCAACGGAACCCTTATGGATTACTCGCCTGTCTGTCCGTCTATCACAGCCAATTTACTCCGAAACTACTGGACCGATTGAGTTGAAATTTGGTACACATAATATGTTAGTCGGTGACCCAAAGACGGACGTGTAACGTAAATTAATGAATTTTAAACATGGGGCCCACTTTTGGTGGTTCAGTTCTTTGCCTATAGATTACAGGAAAACTTATAAGAAAGCTATAACAACAAATAATAAAAATAAAAGGGGGTTCCCCACTACGATGGTACGGAACCCTTCATGCGCGAGTCCGACTCGCACTTGTTTATTTATTATTTCTAATATAAATAACAAAATATTATTATTTAATGCTGCGTTCATGGATAGCTTGCGGTAAGCATTTAACACTATTTGAGAGACACAAGTATTTAGTGGTCCTTTAAAACTTGCATCACTAATCACTAAATCCGTTTAGCACTACAGATATTGGAAACGTCGTTCTTTGTTTTTTAGTTTTCTTCAATCGATTGAAGATGATACAGACAGAATAATCGTGTAAATATGTATAACGCTGAAAGCATTGAGCGATTTGTGGTACAAGTGGGCCTAAATCCTTCGACGCCTTTGTAAAAATGAATCGTAGTTAATAAATGAAATTAATCCTCAGCGCCAAGGTCACCAGCCGGTGGAAGGCGCGGCAGAGAACGGCACCGCCGGCGGCCTGGCCGCGCCCGCGCCCTCGCACGACGAGGACATCTCCGAGGTCTTCATCCACCAGGTATGTGCCACGCCAGGTGCCAACCGGCCGGTCATCCTGTTGCAAGTAACAGGATTCACAGACTGAAGCTTATTGGTAGTTTAAGTCAATCCAATACAGGCTGTACCCCGTATTCAGTCCATCATTCCAAACCCCCCCTCCCTCCCCACAGAGAAATTTTTATTGATAAATAAAAAAAACTGCTGTTTCCTACAAAAATACCCTGTATATTTTTGATTTCTTCTATCTTGTTCTCCTGGCCCTCAACTCAAGCTATATCAACGATCACAGTGACAGTTTCTACGTGTAGAAAAGTATATTATGCAGTCAATCAATGAAATCTTGTCACATAATTGTAAAACAAGTTCGTTCGCAGTCATTAAAACTGAAGTTTGGGACATAATAATATGAAGTAAGTGATTATCCCGTAGGCCATCCACACCATCGAGTACGTGCTGGGCTCGGTGTCGCACACGGCGTCGTACCTGCGCCTGTGGGCGCTGTCGCTGGCGCACGCGCAGCTCGCGGAGGTCTCCTGGAACATGCTGCTGCGGAAAGGTATGCCATGAAATTTCAACCTTAAACATTGTTAACGTGGAAAGATAATTTCTTTGTGAAATCTTTCAAAGATATTCTAATATCGCATTCTCATTATCGGCTTCGTTAAATGAAGAGGTAACTGGTCATCTTCGGTTTGTGTTCAGATATATATTCATATTGCGGTGCCTATGTAAGCGGACTTTACTTAATGTTTGCCTTACAGGTCTAATGTCAACGGACTTCCAAGGCGGCATCTTCCTGTACGTCGTGTTCGCGGGCTGGGCGGCCATCTCCGTGTCCATCCTCGTGCTCATGGAGGGCCTCTCCGCCTTCCTGCACACGCTGCGTTTGCACTGGTTTGTGTTCATGATTCAAACTAATCTAATATTACAACAGACTAATAATATAACCATTAATACAAGCAAAATGTAGATGGACTATTAGGTGCCTTAGGGCATTACGGGCGCAATATTATGTTTCATCTTTATATTGAACCGAGTTTATGTGTTGGCCCCAGCCTAAGGGTGCTTACATAAAGAAGCAGGTTTCCGGCACAGACAAATCTGTGTGGGTCAGTACCGATCGGTGCAGGGTTAACTTCCACATAAAAACCTGTTTCTTTAGAAGTGATCGCATAAGATAACATAGAAATTAATACCTGCACCGATCGGTACCGACCCCATCGGTACCGGGAACCTGTTTCTTTATGTAAGCACCCTAATGCTTGATTACAGAGGAAGGCCAAGCAATACAACTCATCTGACCTACCAATTGTCTTGTGTAAAAAATAATTAAAAGAAGCAAGATGATACAACTAAGGCAACTTGAATTGGTCCTGTCCATCTCAATGAATGTCGTGAGGATACTTTAGACTCTCGAGATGGACTGACTAATAAAATGACAATTAATGGAAAGGTATAGAAAAGGGAAGAAATGCTGCATCTATCCCAAATAAATTAAGATTAAGACAGGAGTAAGATTGAGGTTTTTTTTTGTTCTAAAAGATTCTTCTAGTTTAATTAACCCTTATTCCTCAGGGTCGAGTTCCAAAGCAAGTTCTACGGAGGCGAAGGCTATCTCTTCCAGCCGTTCTCGTTCGAGATCATCTTGGACTCGGCCAGCACCACCGACGACTAAACACGACTCAACAGCAACACACATATGTTTAGATATACTGTTCCTCACGTCAACTACTTTACAAGGCCAGGCAATGACTATAAGACAGACACAACAACATAGAACAAAGTCTATTGAAAAGTTAAGCTAAACTAAGCTCCTTTTTAGTGCTTTTGTCATTGAGATCTATCGTTTTCCATCACGCGTGATCGTGTTCAAGAGGAGGCCACGTAGTCAATAAAAAATATCCAAATAATTAGACACTATTAGGCATAATTTGTAGACAAATGCAAGCCTAGGAACACTAAAAATTATATCGAATTGAGTCAACGATAAAATCCTCCGTCTGATGTGTCACCAATGTAACAGTATATTTCAATATATATGTGAACAAGTAATTAATGTACCCATTTAACTGTTTGTAGTAGATGTTATTGTCACATTATTAAATATTTATTAATATGATATGTCTGTGTGACTAGGCAGCTTAAATATCTGTGTATTTATTGGTCTTATATGATGAAAATCATTCTTCTGCATAACGTGAATAAGAGTTATTCTAAATGTTAAGGGTTCAGCATGTATCCAGTGCTATCATGTATCGAAACTTACTTAATTCTAGAAATGTAAGCAAGAAAATTCCAATGTCCTCCATTATACTTTACTTACTACAACACCAAGGGTACAGATTACAAAAAAAATCATTTTCTTTTGTATTTTCCTAGCTAATAAATATTTTTTATTTAATCCAGTTTTTTTTGTAAGTTAAAGTGTGAACGGCCACTCTTCGTGTAACCCAGTAAATGATTCAATTGTTGTACTTAAAACATTTTTACGTCGATTTCCGTACTCCGTAGACATTCGATCGATCGATTTTATTAAATAATTATCTGCAGTGTTGATAGTTACAATTTTAAGTTAATATTTTTTAATAAATTACTTATGATAAAATAGTTTTTTTTTTATTCAAACTATAAGTATAATTATTTATTTATTGATTTGTTTACATAAGGATATCTAGCTGCAGTATTTAAATCTCCGTTTTGTATAACTGTAGATCCCAAGTGTGTATTTGTTAATGTCAGACGCTCTCTGTATTGTTACTGATTGTCATTCCAGTCTATTCAATGTTATCAACTTAGTACTTCGCTGAGTGTCGCTTAGCATATAGTTTTACGGTGATGATTAAAGGTTTTTTAGTAGCATAATATTACTGGTTTCATTTTAAGCTCCCAAAATTTCAAAGTAGATCGAATTGTAGACAGACAAATTACACATTGTGTCATATTACACTTTATTGCATGAAGTAGAAGAAGAAATATTCTTATACGGGAAGGGGAAGGAATACGTTTTTCTTGTGTAATGAGACTCACTCGGTCCTAAAAGTTAATCGTACTCTGCGCCGATGGTGATGCTGATATCACCAGGCAGCACATTCGTCTTGTGATACCAGCGATTTGTATCCACCACCACTGCAACCAGATAAGGAAGATTATTGAACCAAAGCATTCGAAACGAAAATCTCTTGGGACTGTACAACAGTGATATCAGAAAATAAATTACGAGCAAGTTAAAACGAATTTAGACATCCATCTCTGTCCATCAGACTGAGACTGGCTATATGACTATGTTGTCAGAGAGTCAGATTCCACAAAGCGGAAAAAATCCTCGCGCACTTTTTTTATGTCATTGAATCAGCTAGTCAGACTGCGTTTGCACCAAAGACTTGCGAGATAGCTGGGCGGTGCGAGAATTGGTAGCGAGGCTGTTGAACGGTGTGAGCGTTGATGACATTATTCTGGTGGAAACCACTAGAATAATGTCGTTTTGCATCGATTCCGTGTTGCGGCCGGCATAATACCCACAGATTTCTCCACTCCGGTGGCTGCGCCAACTGCGCCTGCTTGTGACATCTTAAGGAGAAGCACAATGATACTCACAAATCTCTCCAGGGGCCACGGTGAACGTGATCCATCGACATTGGTACAGGCACTCCGGTGGCGGCGCCAACTGCCACTGCTTGTGGCCGCGCACTTGCGCCTGCCACGACATGTGCTTCACTGAGTCCACCTGAATACAAACAAACGTAATTCAAATACCATAGAAAAAAACTAGCACAATGACCTTTTACATACATACAATTGGTAGAGGCAACCGGGTCCTGGCAACTGGGTGAGGTTTTTAGGGATGACACACTTTTCAACGCGGAAACTGTTATCGGTTTGAGCCGATCTTGTAAGACCGTCTAACTAAACAGTCATACACAAAAACTAAACGTGTGTCGAGTCAAAAATTATTGCATGGACATAACTACTCGTAGCTCTTACTGATGACCGGCTCAAGCGGATTTGCATCGATACGATAAGTGTCAGTCACGTCGACAGCCAGAGTCACAACACCCCGTGGTTTCTTTAGACGAAATATATGAACGAGGATTTCCCCACAAGCACAACCTTGTGCTCTAAAGCGACTGTGTTTCCAAAATGTATTTGAAGATTTTTTTTTCATAAATAGAGATATCTTACTCACATGCATATGAGCACCCTGCCCTGGTCCGCCCATAAAGATCCAATCAACCATATCACTTTCAGCAGTCTTAGGCAGGAAGTACGGTCTGTCGTAATAACTCCTCAACTTCCTGGTCTCCTGGTCGTAGCAAGTGCTCCAGCCGACGTACCAAGGTTGTCCAGACAGGTTAGCTCTAGCTTCTTCCATACTGAACACTTCTTGGAGTGAGTTTAGACCGGATTTGTATGCGAAGTAGAAACAGTCGTTGATTTGTTGCCCCATTTTACCGCCCTTGTAAAAGTTGGCGAAGAATTTGAAGTCGAATTCCTGTCGGATTGAAAATATGTTTGCAATCATGGCTACCTATTCGTTTGACGGGACGCGATGAAATAATCTCCATGAGTGGCGTAGTCGTAGCTAAAATATCCTGCAAGGCGCGTCACACCGTCCCTTTTGCCTACTGGCTCATTCTAATATTTTTGGCACGGTATTTTGAACTATTTCTAAAAAGCTCTCGTGCAGAAGATGATATCCTTTCTCGATGCAAACCGGGAAAGTTACAAAAATGACCAATGAAGGTGAAAATGAGGTGTAGTAGATAAACACCCACACTGCTGTAACGAATTCTTTCAACTAATTTGAATAAGCAATGACATTCCTGTTATCTCAAAAAAAATATCCACGTACTCTCAGCGCCTTCCATCCCTGCGTAGCATCAGTAACAATGACCGGTGTGGTGCTGTACGCATACTGGTCCTCAAACTCTTCGGCAGTGATGTTCGTGAGGCGCACAGCGTCATCCACCCCCACGCACATGGAGCAGTCTTCTGGTGGACGGAAAACCGACTTCGAGAACGATGGTAGTTCCAATATGCAGCTCTGAAAGGTAGCATGTAGTGTGTTACAAGTTCCAATCACGTTTGTATCGGAGAATGTACGTTCGTGGGCTCGGCCGGACATACCCGCCGTCCGCTAGGCATGGTGGGCTGATCAGGCCAGTTGAGGTGCACGAGTGTCTCCCGGACCCCCGACTTATGGCAGCGGTAGGAACTGTGGGGTTTAAGTCGGAATAGGGGTTCGACAGATATATCATCCTCTTTTCTCTCTAGCTAGACAGATGGTATCAATGCGGATTACACTACGGCAAAAAATTAAGGTAGGTACTTACTCTACTTCCAAGCAGCTCAGTATATACCCACCGTGCACTGATTAGACAAACGAAAATCAGACCCGCAGTCCACCAAACATAGCCCGCTGGCTTCACACCGAATACTTTGTTTTCACTGTTTCTAGGAATATCAAGACGCGAAATATAAGAACTACTAAGTTTCAAGCTGTTGATTTTATTGAGAATCTTCATAACTTTCAATTCAGCCGTCTTATAAGTTTTCGCACAAGATTTAGAGCGAATAACCTGACTCATTGTGACGTGTTGAGCGTCCCGGGAGAGAATGAACGGGGTTTGTCGCATCCCAATCGTTTTTATAGGGCGGGAAATTATTTAGAGCTTGAGCGATATAATCGGATTTATAGAGAGTTCCTAAAATAGAACATTTTATACGTAATTGGATATTCTAGTGAGTTCTTCAGTGAAAAGTTGTAAGTAAGGCTGGTGAAGCGGTGACTTAGCACCTGCTGACTTTTTCAGCTAATTTATTTTTTGAACAGGCGTCATCTCGTTCATCACGACAGTTGTGTTGATTTGTGTAATTGAGAGGTCAACGATGGTTGAGAAATCCAGTTCATTTAACACGGGACTAGAACAAAAAACACTGTGTCAATTAAAAGAAAAATAGGAAGGTATTATGATAACAGAAGTACTTTCTATCTACTACGCAAAATTTAAATAGTTTTTGTCAGAGCCACTCTATGTGTGTCCCGTTGTATGGGATAAGTAATGCGTTGTGGGTGCAATAGGTATGAAATTGGAATTCATTATCTGGCGCGGCAGCAACTGTGTCCTCGTTACACGCCTCATGCTTGCGGTGACACGATGGCGATTTAACCGATACTATTTTGTTTTATCGGATACTATTTTGTGAATGAACAAATGAAGTTTATAATCGAAATTTCCAACCCAAATGAAGAAAAGGTGAAAATAAGATAGGTAATATTTTGTGTTTGGTTTGAATATCACATGCTGCAAATGTGTTTTTTTTTTTAACGAATCAAGGAATTATGGCGAGGTAACGCATTTTTCGCAGAGAAAACGTTGACGGTTTTGAAGTAGTTCTGTCGTCAATTACTATTGGGTAGTAATTAAACCGACTTATATTTAATAGCATTTTTCTCCTCCATATGGGCTTGTACACAAAACTGCGATGCGACGTCGCATCGCAAAAATCTGCGAGCTCCCTCTACGCATCGCAAGAACTTGCGAATTGATTCGCATCGCGCATTCCTGCGATGTTGCGTCACACTTGTTGAAAATCTTCTTTGTTTCTTTTTCCTGTATCTCCTAAGCAATAATAAAAGTGCACATTTCTTTTTACGATCCATGTCACGACCTAGTTTTCAATTCAAAATACGTTTAGTACGGTTGTAGCTGCAATACATAAAGACACACATCCAATCGCGGCCGCTGCACTCGCTTCACTGAGCCGTGCGCGCGCCGCTTGGCAATATTTATATGCTGTGCAAACACGCCGCGGTCTAGGCGTCGGCGCCGTGCGCGCCACCACACGGATATCTCGAGGAACTATTTTCTTATAGGAAAGACCCAAATGATTCCTATTGGTTGTTCAAATATTGGTAATTGTAAATAGTCCACTACTTGTAATATATTTCTAGCTATAAGTCTGCGTACATTTTGTAAATATTATTCCATTAAGCTTCAGCCCTTGTAAACTTGAATATACTACATCGTCAACATCTGGAGTATTATTTCACACCACCTAAGCGCTACATTGGTGACCCCGACGTGATAATTAAGAAGAGACCTCCAGATTCAAGATTTCATCATGGCACAAGACGGTGAACAAGAACTCTCCGGTGTGTCAACGTCGCTGCGCATTCCACCCTTTTGGCGCGACAGAATTCGACTGTGGTTCGCGCAATTCGAAGCCATCATGTCCGTGCAGAAGAAAGGCGATCAAGTCATGTTCGAGATCGTCATCGGACAACTAGAGCGGCAAGATCTCGACGAAATCTCCGACATAATTCTCCATCCACCTGAGAAAAATCGATACGAAGCATTGAAGAGTCGATTGTTCCAAGTTTACGAAGAATCCGAGCAACGGCAAGTACAAAGGTTGCTATCTGAAATGGAACTCGGCGACATGAAGCCTTCACAGCTACTACGCCGCATGAAAAACCTCGCCGCCGACAATATCTCTGACTCAGCACTGCGGATTATGTGGACCAACCATCTACCACAATCTGTTCGAGCAGTCCTCGCCGTCAGTGAAAACATCGCGAAACACTCCGATATCCACGAGCTGGCAATGATGGCAGATAAAATCCTCGAGCAGACGCAACCACTCGGCGCAGTCGCTGCAGTTTCCTCTGTTCCCACTGCCCCACGTGCATCTACGTCAATTGAAGAGAAAATCGACGCGCTCACCAAAGAAATCGCAGAGCTGAAAGCATACCGATCGCATCAAAATCGACGTAGATCGTTCGACAGACGACGTTCAAGATCGCGTTCATCGAGCAGAGCCAATCACAATCGCGCTCGAAACGACCAATCAGCGACCTGCTTTTATCATCGCAAGTTCGGCAAAGAGGCGCGAAAGTGTACGCGTCCGTGTAACTACGAAGACAGCAGCGCCCCCTCGGGAAACTAACGCCTGCGCTGGCTGAGGCGGGAACCGGCGCAAACCACACTTCTTACCGCCTATTCATAACAGACAAAAACTCACGTCTGTCGTTTCTAATCGATACTGGCGCCAACGTCTCCGTAATACCAAGAAGAAAAGGCGGGAAAGCTACGCCAACAGACTTTTGCTTGTATGCAGCGAACAACACGGTAATTCCAACGTACGGAGAGAAAACATTACAACTGGATCTCAACCTACGAAGACCATACACCTGGAAGTTCATCATCGCTGCAGTCAGCAGACCCATCATCGGTGCCGATTTCTTGAAACATCAACAACTTCTTGTCGACATAGCCGGCCGATGTCTAGTCGACAAAGTTACCAACCTCACAGTCAAGACACCAGTCACCTATTCCGCTGAGCCTACCGTAAGAAGTATCGACGTTGATCAACCGTATCACCAGCTACTCAGCAAGTTTCCTGACATCCTACGACCATCATGCATGAAGGATGCTCCCAAACACCGTGTAGAACATCACATTGAAACTACCGGTCCACCAGTACACAGCAAGAGCAGACCACTACCACCACATCGGTACATGTCCGTGAAGAAGGAATTCGAGTCGATGATGCAGCAAGGAATCTGCCGTCCAAGCAAAAGTCCTTGGTCCAGCCCGCTACACGTCGTACCAAAGAAAAACGGCGACCTTCGTGTTTGTGGCGACTATCGCAGACTCAATGACGTCACGAAACCAGACCGCTATCCAGTGCCACGTCTCAAAGATTTCACCTACCTACTTCACGGCAAGAAGATTTTCACAACACTCGACCTGAATCGTGCTTACCAACAACTGCCTGTTAACGAACCGGACATCGAGAAGACAGCCATCACAACACCCTTCGGTTTGTTCGAATTTCCTCGGATGTGTCCTGGTCTCAAAAATGCTGGACAGACATTCCAACGATTCATTCATCAAGTACTCATCGGGTTAGACTACGCATTTCCATTCATTGATGACGTCATCGTCGCATCAGACAATGAAACCAGTCATATCGAAGATCTACAGGAGGTGTTACGCAGATTAGACGAGTATGGCATCACTGTAAATCCATCAAAATGCGTCTTCGGTAAAGAAAATGTCAAGTTCCTGGGTTATCAAGTGTCGAGCAACGGAATCAAGCCACCACAAGATAAAGTCACTGCTATCACTGCTTACCCCAAACCCGAGACTATTGAAGAGTTACGTCGGTTTATTGGCATGGTAAACTTCTATCGTGACAGCATACCAAACGCAGCCCACATGCAAGCACCTCTCAACGCGTTCCTGCACAATTCGAAGAAACGCGACAAGACAAAAATCGACTGGAACACAGAAGCGTCACAAGCATTCGAGTTGTGTAAAGTTAGCATCCAAAACGCAGCTTTACTCGCTCATCCATCTCCATCACCAACCGACGCCATCTCCCTTATGTGCGACGCATCAAATACCTGCGCAGGAGCTGTACTTCAACAACAAGTAAACAAGAAATGGATACCGCTCGGCTACTTCTCAAAGAAATTCTCCGAAACACAACAGCGATACAGTACATTCGACAGAGAATTATTATCGATCTACATGGCAATCAAACACTTCAGAAAAATGTTCGAAGGAAGAGAACTTATTGTTTACACCGACCACAAACCACTGACCTACGCTATACGCAAGCCTCCGTCCGATAACGATACGCAACGGCGCACGCGTCAGCTGTTATTTATCAGCGAGTTCACGACGGACATTCGACACGTCAGCGGAGTAAACAACGTTGTCGCCGACGCACTCTCTCGCATCGAAACCATCGATTTACCATCACCAATCAACTACGAAGAACTATCACAAGAGCAAGAAAAAGACAGCAATATACCAATCTTATCACAACAAACAAATATTCAACTCAAGAAAATCGTCATACCCGGCAGTAACAAGCCAATATTCTGCGAAACGTCTACGTCACACATTCGTCCATACCTACCAGCTGACTTTCGTCGCATCGCATTCAACGCCGTGCACAATGCAAGTCACCCTGGAATACGAACTACGCGCAAACTTATGCAAGATCGTTACTTTTGGCCAGCAATGAATACCGACATTGGCGAGTGGACGAAAGCATGCACTTCGTGTCAGCTGTCCAAAGTTCAACGACACAACAACAGTGACGTCACAGCATTCCCACCAAGTGAACGATTTCAACACATTCACGTTGATATTGTTGGACCACTACCTACATCTTCGTGTGGACATCGATACCTACTCACGATGATCGACCGCTGTACACGTTGGCCCGAAGCAGTACCCCTTCAAGAGATAACCGCCGAAATCGTCGCAAGAAAGCTGTACGAAACATGGATATCTCGTTTCGGTTGTCCTACAAGAATAACGACTGATCAAGGACGACAGTTTGAAAGTCGACTATTCCAAGACCTCGCACAACTACTTGGAGTAGAAAGAACCCGTACTACTGCCTACCACCCGCAGAGTAACGGCATCGTCGAACGCTGGCACCGAACACTGAAGGCCGCACTCATGACTCGACTAGAAAACAGCAACAAATGGATCAACGAATTACCTATTGTTTTGATGGGGCTACGAGCCGCCACGCGCACCGATACCAACACAAGTGCCGCGCAGCTCACCTACGGCCAAGCAATACGACTACCCGGCGATTTTATATCACCATCACCAGCCGCAACGAAGATGGACCACACCTACGTCGATCAGTTATACGACGTGATTACGAAGCTGACACCTACATACAAGCCGCATTCAAACAAGCGATGTATGTTCGTGCACAACGACCTACCAACATGCAGCCATGTGTTTGTACGAGATGACACCGTCCGAAAACCACTGCAGCATCCATACAAAGGTCCATACAAGGTCATCCAACGCAACGAGAAGTTTTTCACGATACAGCTACCAGGCAGATCGAGCAACATATCGATCGACCGTCTCAAGCCGGCATACACTATCAACATCGAAGATAATCAGGAATACACGAGTACTGAGACACGCCAACCAGCTGCAGCTACCACTGAAGATCACTCCAGCCTGCTTCCAGCCTCGAACACCAGCGACCAACGTACAAGATCAGGCAGGATCGTCAAGATGCCCGTACGCTTCGCTAAGGGGGGAGTACTGTAGCTGCAATACATAAAGACACACATCCAATCGCGGCCGCTGCACTCGCTTCACTGAGCCGTGCGCGCGCCGCTTGGCAATATTTATATGCTGTGCAAACACGCCGCGGTCTAGGCGTCGGCGCCGTGCGCGCCACCACACGGATATCTCGAGGAACTATTTTCTTATAGGAAAGACCCAAATGATTCCTATTGGTTGTTCAAATATTGGTAATTGTAAATAGTCCACTACTTGTAATATATTTCTAGCTATAAGTCTGCGTACATTTTGTAAATATTATTCCATTAAGCTTCAGCCCTTGTAAACTTGAATATACTACATCGTCAACATCTGGAGTATTATTTCACACCACCTAAGCGCTACACGGTTAACGGTCGTCGAAGGAATGGTCACCCTGGGAGACGCCTTGCCGCACAAAATCGCATCGCAGCAATTCGTGTCGTAATTTTCTGCGTTGCGAATTCGCATCGCGTCGCATCGCAGTTTTGTGTACAAGCCCTAAAACTACCTTGTCCTCTAAATTACTAGGTCAGCAACCATCAATGTGCATCTACAAAGTACTATCTCAGCCACCATATGGGGTGGAAGTGGAAGGGACACCGACGCGAAAACTGTTACCACGTTTTCATAGAATTTGTCCATCGGTTATAAAAAAAAGTGCAATACCAACAGCTACACGCCTACACGGTCAAAATGTGTTGAACAACTGTTTCTTTTTAACCGTTTTCGCGTCGGTGTCCTTTTCACCTCGTATATCATCGATGTAAGCTACTGTATATACATCCCCCAGCATGGTTTTTATTTTATAGCATCTATATTTGTGACATACATTCAAGAAGTAAGCTTCTAAAATACTATATATTTTTAGAAGCTTACTTCTTGAATGTATGACGTCAATAAAGTAATTCTGTCGACTTCTAATTTTATGACTGATTTTATTCATCATAAAATGTACCTAAAATTATCATCAAATAGGTAATTAATTAAAGCCACTAAATATGAGCAACAAAACATTTTTTTTCGGTAGAAGAGCTCTTTTTTGTTTTTATGAGTAGAAAAGCTCTTTTTTTGTGAATTCTACACATCATATTTGTCTAGCAGTTCATAAAAGGCACCTACTCTCCAAATTTAAAATGTATGGTGTTAATAGAATCTATAAGTGTTCCGTTTTTTGCCATTTAGCAACGGAACCTTAAAAATGTGGTAACATTGACCAGGGTCGGAGTGGGCCGGAAGGGCCCGGGTGGCTGCCCCAAGCCCGGCCTGAGACTGGATAATGGTAAATGGGATAAAATCGAAAAATAATGAAATATAGATACTATTAATATTTATAAATATAAACGATATATGTGCCTAAGTGCAGTTCCAGTTATATTCCAATAATATAACAAATATGAAGCTAGCAAATCAACATTTTGTAAAAAGAGGAGTACTTTCAGCTAACCTTTTTTTTAATATCTCTGAAACAATGTCACATGTATTACAGACTAGGAACTAAAATATTTAGGCTCTCCACTCCAGACAAGTTAGCTTTCCTTTAGTTCTTTTATTGAGAAATAGATGTTATTTAATCGACTTAGGGACACAATGTCAAGAACTAAGCCTCCAAGAGCGAGCGAAGCGAGCTCGAAAATTTTACCACCCTACCTTTGACAGGCTAGAATTATTTGAACCCTTCATACAGGAATTACTTGGCCGACTTACAGAAAATGGCAAGATGCAAGAGAAAATAATAGCTTATTTTCTTTTGCATATTGCGCAAGCGAAGCGAGCTCGAAATTTTTTGACATCTTGCCTTGGACAGGTTAGAATTGTTTCGATCGTTAATACAGAAGTTACTTGGTCGATTTTTAGGCAAAGCCAATTGAGATATAAGAGCAAGTAGCGAAGTGAAATTTTGATCACCCTACCTACCTTGGACGGATTAGAATAAAATTGTTTCGATCTACCGGTGTTACTTGGGCGACTTATCTAAAACAAAATGAAGATTAGCTCAAGCGAGCTCGAAAATTTTTACATCTTGCCTCAAATAAATTCAGATGTGTAAAAGATCAAAATGTCTACGAGCTCAATTTTTTTGCAACCTTGTGTATGTTTGCCATAATTGCCTATTAAGGTCTCGGGGCACGGGCTCCTTATTTATTAAGCCTCTTTCTATACCGGTCGATCACGTGAAAATCCAATAGGAGTGCCAATCCACAGGCAGAAAAAAAGAGAAAAGTTTTTCGCAGGGTTCAAAGAAAGAACCGCGCGTTGTTTTTAAGAAAATTTGTAACTTAGTAGCGGTAGTACCAGTACTCAGAGGCTTACTTTTAGCCTTTTAAAAATATTTAAGTTTGAGAGTGATTTTACACGCTACAATTAATTACGTACTTACTAATTCTGGGGTATCAGGCAGAATACGTTTTAAAAACTTTTAAAAAACTTAAGCCGCGGGCCCCCTATGCTGCCTACCGCCTGGCTTCCGGCAAACTCCGCAAATCAGGCCTGTGGGGGGCCCGCGCAGATTGAGGCCCGGCTGGCAAACGCCACCCTGATGTTGACAGTAATATGAAAGACCCTGACGTTGACAGAAATATAAAGGAGATAAAATTTACTGTCGGACCATTTTCCTTTTCCGTGTTCTCAGCTGTTTTGGCTTGTCATGGTACGTCATTGTCAAAACTAAATGTCAACTTTTATTTAAATGTCAAAACAAGCAAAAACAAATTAACAACGCTTTGGGGAATGAAAAGTGATAAAGTTTTATAGTTTTCATAAAGATTTAGTGTATTGAATCATGGCTGCAATACTGGGCGGAGGGCTAGGAGGCCTTTCTGTAGGTTACTATTTACTTAAAAATAATTTAAACAGCAAAAATCAATTAAAGTTGTTTCTCTTTGAAGCAACTGGTAACTGCGGCGGGTGGATCAAATCTATCCGCACCAAGGACTATATATTCGAACAAGGGCCCAGAACTATCAGACCAAAGGGGTTGCCCGGACTGAACACCCTAAACATGATGCAAGATCTAGGTCTGAGCGAGCACATCGCGCCCATCACACCAGACCATCCCGCGGCAAAGAACAGAATGATTTACGTGCGCAACAACCTACACGTTCTACCTTCTAGTTTAATTAGTTTCTTCAAGAAGAAGCAGCCATTCTCAAAGCCTCTCATTTATGCACTGTTTAATGATATAAAATCACCTTACAAAGAACTACAGGACGATTCAATTTACAACTTTGTTGAGAGACGTTTTGGTAAAGAAATAGCAGACTATGCTATCTCGCCGATGATATGTGGGATTTGTGCCGGTGACGCAAAGGAAATATCTGTTAAGTTTCTCATGAAAACGTTATTTGAGTATGAACAAACACATGGTGGAGTTGTAAAAGGGTTGATGAAGTCGATGTTCCTATCTAAATCTGATTCAGAAATGGATCTCAGTGAGTTAGCTAAACGGTCTCAAGAAGAGAAATGGAATGTGTACACAATCAAAGGTGGCCTAGAAACTTTTCCTGATACTTTACAAAGCTATTTGGTAGAGAATAATGTGAAAGTTAAAATGAATACAAAAGTTGAAAAAATAGAGTTTATAGATTCAAGTTCTGCAGAATTGAAAACTTCGGATGGAAATACATTATTAGCTAATCATATCTATTCCTCACTGCCAGCCTATTCTCTTGCTAAGTTAGTGGAGGGGCAACATCCAGAGCTAGCAGACAATTTATACAGAATTCCATTTGTAACTGTTGGTATAGTTAACTTATATTTTGATAAAGTAGAACCACTTATTGAACCTGCATTTGGGTTCCTCGTGCCACCTATTGAGAACTCTCCTATCCTAGGAGTAGTTTTTGACTCTTGTTGTATACCAGATCAAAATGGAACTGTTTTAACTGTGATGCTCGGAGGTAAATGGTTTAAGGAAAAGTTTGGGGATGATGTCTCCGAGGGAACATTGTTAGGAGTAGCCATGCGTGAGGTAGGGAAGATATTGAACATAAAAATTAAGCCTACTGCATCAAATGTGAGTATTTTACATAATTGTATCCCTCAGTATGTGGTAGGCCACTATGAGAGGGTTGATAGTATTCGAGACTACATACTAATACACAATCTTCCGATATCTCTAGTTGGTTGTAGTTATGATGGTGTAGGCATGAATGATGTCATTTACTCGGCTAAGAGACAAGTTGAAGAAAGTCCTTACTTAGGATAAGCAACTATTATGACAATGTTTTAATATAAGAAAGTATGTAGTAGCAGGATTTGAGCAGTGTCCACAATATTGCGCATTTATTGTATATTATGTTGTTTGGTAATAAATGGATTTATTTAGTTTATTTTTGTCATTTTTTATGTACCCACATACATTTTCTGTCTCTAAATTCCTTGTAGTTGCAAAGCGCCCCAATTATGTTTTTTTTTACAATTATGTAGCACACCCTACTACCAGTTCTTATATTGAACTACTGTAGTAGTAAGTAGTTTTATATACGCACAGTGATATATAGAAGTTAGGAAAAGAACAAACCAAAAAACGTGTTTAAAATATTTTATTTCAGCTAAACATATCCAACCAAGTTGTAATACTTGCAATATAATGTTACATACAATATATATAAAATGTGCAAACTTTCAAAAGCTAATGGTTTTTCACACAATTACTTAGTAATGAGAACTTCTTAACCTAATATAATATCTTACTTTTTATATAAAGCCTATAAAAAATAAATAACTAACTAAAATCTCCAAACACTTGAAATTTCATGAATTATTTCATTTAGTTTCTAAAAGCGGACTTTAGGCACACTTTACTGCGTATCTAGTATTATAATATTATCTGTGCTAGCTGCTCTACGCATTCATTAGTAAAACATTCGATATTATACATTTACTTAAACAATTTATGTTTTAGTTCATTATGGAGGTTATATTAACTTCTAGCTATATATCTTAGATTCTTAATGCTATTAATATTAATTCCAGTAACTATTTATGTCATGTTTACTGTTGCATTAAATCGATGTGACGAATTTAAAAAACATTCAAAGCCATACTTTGCTACATTTAACACCGCAAGTCGATACATAAATATATTTGGATGTTAACTATTTAAACACAAGCCTAGGTGGAATTTTGCAATGTCCCATTTACTAATCAATCTTGCATAACAATAAACTCTGCAAACATACTTAGGTTTGAGTTGACACATTGGGGTCATCATTATATCATTAAGCTTTTTTATTAGTTATTTCACAATGATCATGAATATTAAAACAAGTCAAAGATCTGGTTTTATATTAGATCATTGCTTTCAGATTATCTGAATAGCAATGTTGTGTACATTGCTATTTTATGATATTATAGTGCCCTATAGCTTATTGAACTTACTAACAATTTTACTCATACATTGCACACTTAAAAAAAATAATTCGGTAGCCACAACTCGAGCCTGTCTGAATGCAAATATAAACAATAATAAAGTTCCGTAAATATTATTTTATAACTTAAGAATTATAATTATGGTGCTTTATTCTTGTTACTTTGTTCATAAAAACCTTCTTTTTAATTTCATAGAAAAATACATTTGAAACGTTTGATACTTGCAATGAATCCTTTGTCATTTAAGTCCATATTCCAAAGCTCAAGTATCCTTTGCTTGGGACTAGTTAACAAGGGTCATTCACCGAGAGCGCGGCCAGTTGCTTCGCTTGAGGCGGGGTCGCCGCAGTCACCTTGGTGCAGGACCCGATCGGGTTACGTTGAACTAGCGAAGTACTTATAGTACGTGTGCTTTGACCTCTACTTCGCAGCAGTAAGGGCAGTTTTCGTATGTCAATTGTTACTATCAAACGTCCGGTTGACCATATAATAAAATAAAGTTTAATAAATAAAATCTGCGATTAGTTGGAGCTAACAGTGCCGAGGTCCAGCAGCACCGTAGTATAGAGGGTGTGGTCCCTCGGCTGTGCAGCGGCGGCAGCGGGCGGCACCGTGTTGCGGTAGGAGTACTGCAGCGCCAGACGCGCCAGGCCCGGGGACCCGCCGGCCGCTGTGTCGCGCGTCTCCAGCTCGAGGCGGAGCGCTAGCTTGTTTGATTTGCGCCACATTATTATGCTGGAACAAAACGTTGGTTTTTATGGTTTCTAGGTATGGGAATATAATGGTGGTATTGTTAAAGAGGGAGATGTTAGTGGTCTCTGATCATGTCAGTGCCCTCCCCTCGTACCAGGGAAGAGGGAGTGCATCTGTATGCGCATATACTTGTTCACTTTACTAGCTCCCGGGTCGATGGATTGGCTTCGCTGAGATTGGTCGCCAGCCCATGACGGAAAAACTATCAGAAGGATTTTATTAATAGTTGATAGTTACCGGTCCTTATGACTTATAACCACCTCCTGCGTGTCCTCCTGCATAGTAGTGGTAGACGTTTGAACAAAGCGATATGAAAATAAGATCTTCGTTTTGTACTTCCACTTAGTAGCGCTGTGAAATAATGAACTTTCACAACTGATCCAGAATTCACAAATTAAAAATGTGGTAAGGTTGCAACACAACAATGATTTTATTTTTTGCCACTAGCACTGGGCCAAAGAGGGCCAAAGAGGAGAGTCCACCTGTCTCCCCGCAGTGGAAGCGTTGTCGGTGATTATGACTGAAGCTAAATATTAAGTCTAGTGATCACGTTGACATTTCGGGAATGTCTGAGACTTTTTCAAACGCAGTCGCATCTCTTATTCAAAAACCCTACACGCAATGCTCATAAATACGTTATGTTTTTAAACAAACTTTGGATTGTAGGGTTACTTTTAATGTAGTATCGTGATTTGTAATGGTTATTGGATATTTTATGACGGTTTTAAAGTTGCGTGTACATTATTTTTACCTAAATGATCGATTTGATGTAAGAAAGCTTTTTAGAAACTTCATTTCTTCGTAAAATAGTGATTCACATTTGTATGTAAATTAATACGAGGGATATCTGACTTAAAAACAGGAAACTCTAAGTAATTTAATAAATAGTTAGCACATAATTTGTTCAAAACAGTATTGTGCGGCCAGTGTTGTTGGATTTTCTCACATAAATTTCAGCAGCAGTTCAGATCTCGGTTAGTGTCCGGTTGATAGCTATAGGACCGCCCCCTTGAACATAACTGGCGAAATGTGGTTGTAGTATCGGCAGTACCTGTCTCACCCTCGGGGATTACTTACTCATTAGTATCGTGTTGTGCGTCGTCGTCGTACTCGGCGGCGTCGTCCCGCTGCGCCAACGTCAGCGTCACGTCGGGACACGCCACCTCACTCGTGGCCTCATACACCGGCACACGCTCGATGGCTTTGAAAGAAGAAGTGTCCTGTAAAAAAGGATGCATGACAATACGAAATCTTTATGAGGAGATCAGTAACATGATTGCCACTTAACCGACGGACACAAGTAGGCTGTAAACACAATTTGGCAAAATGGGGTATTTTGGCAAAAACACGGCATTCGCTTCACCTGTTCGGACGACTCGACACTGCGGTCCACATTAGCCACGGATCGAAAAAACTGAAAGTCACGGGGAGAGGCCTTTACCCAGCAGTGGGATCCCACAAGCTAACAGTATCAGTCAGCTAACAGGCTATAGTATACAGTGAGACAGGAATGAAGGAAATAGGTATATGAAAATCCTCACCTTCTCCAAGGTCAGCGACCTTTCCAGCGACTTCTCAATACTCTTAGGTTCCTCCTTCTCTTCCTGTGGAGGGATGTCCTCTGGTCGAAGCAGTCGCAGCTGCATCTCGTGGCCCGTGGGGTTGGTCAGCTTTAGAAGTAAGGCTGTCTTGGCGCCCGGCTTCACTGGCTCGTGGGAGATTATCTTTACTTCGGGGACATGGTAGCTGTAGAAACATGGGATGTTAGAAATTTTCGCAGATTTTGGATATTTTTCTGGGAATGAAAGTTGCCTAAATGTCAACTTTAGAAGCTGGCTGGCTATAGTAACTGATGTGACCACAATTGATCATTTTATAATCATTTCACTGTCTAATAGCAACAGCACAAATCAATGGTGTTAACAATATCTCAGGATTCACACCGCGGCAGAAAAGATGTTGGTAAACAAGAAGTTCTACTTCATGACCAGTAAAAGACTCCAACTGCTTTTCCTTCTGCTTGTCTATACACAATCAGCATAAGTATAACTTACTAGGCCAGCAGCTCGATCTTGAACTTGATGGAGCCGGGGTTGTACTCGGGCTTAGTGAGGTTATGGTCGCAGGCGCGGCAGCGCTGGCTGCGCTTCACGCTCAGCAGCTTGGCGAGCGGGTGCAGGCGCGACACGGACACCGGCTGCCACTCGGGCGATGCCAGCCGTTGGGGCATACTTGTTACTGGCAAAAGGAATAGTTGCAGTTTCAAGTATTACTATTCGGCAAAAGCCTTTTCCGATTCTAGCACTCTGCTGGAGAGCAGGCGTCCTCGCTGTATTGTAGATGAATATAAAAATCGCTTCCGCTCTTCATACGGCCGTTACCATCTTTGCTGTTTCGTATAGGGTGTAACCGTACCCTTTCCAAGCATTCTGTACATCAAACTAAAAGGTATGGTGCAGAACAAAACAATCATCGCAATGACGGCAAGAACCTCGGCCTCGGCCTCTCGGCTTCGTTAAAGAGTGTTTTTACACCCTTTACTTTTACTTTACCTCACACCATTGGCTTGAACGTGAAATTGAACGTGTTATCTTGTGATGATGAGAATATTGAGAACATTGTTCTTCGTCGTAAGTACTAGGTACTTTGTTTTTAATAGTACGATGTTTATAAAATCATATAAATATCCCAGCCCAGCGGGAATACAGCGACCTGCGCGTACAGTACAATAACGCATTCAGGGTGCTTTTGGGGTTGCCGGGGCGATGTAGCGCGTCAGGGATGTTCGCGGAAGCGAACGTGTTCATGGAAGCGATACGCTTCCATGATGGCGCGCTTGCGCTCCTCCTCCAATGGCATCCTGAATGTGTTTTCAGACCGGTGGGACTCTCCCATCTTACGAAGGTGGGTAAGTGTTCAGACACACTTATCCAAATAGTGTACCATTGAACATACAGTTAAATGATTCATTAGTTGTTTTCTATTATTAATTTCATTTAATACTAATATTAGGCTAAGTTATACTACTTAACATTATCTGTATTTTTGAGTTGAAATAAAATATTTGAATTTTGAAAATACTTTGTCTATGAAAGATACTTGGCTGTCGAGAGAAATCAATAAAAAACAACACTAACTCTGATTCAAGTTGACCTCCTTCGTGAAGATATCCTCGGGCAGTTCATCGACCTCTTCAGTAGCCTGGCTGGGCACGAAGCTGGCGATGGCGGAGGACGAACTCTCGCTCGACGGCAACCCCGCGATGTTGCGCGCCATCGCGCCGGTGAGACCCGTCTTGTCCTAGACGTCGTTATATTTGCATTCTTATTGTTTTCAGGGGTGGTTGAACTTAACCCATCAATTATAATTGATGGGTTAAGTTCAATGTTCAATTTTAAGTTTGGAATTTTCAGAATATTAATAAAGATATTTCACAAAGCTAAGGGGACTTACTCGTATTAATGGTTATAATGTCGTTTTAATGGTATGGCAGTGGGGACCCTAAAAATTTCATAAGGAGAGATGTTATGGTGGTTTCGTTAAGAGAAGAGGTGCTTCATAATCATAATATATGAATTATGTCGACAAATGAGTTTGCACCACATGTTGATAATCTTGTTTTTATAGACCTGCAGATATATAATTTTACATGGATTTCATCAGATAATACTACCCACAACTGGAAATTATGATATTCCTCTTATAAAAATAATGTAAATGGTACAATACAAGTAGTCTAAAAAACTTCTAGTTCTCGAGTCAAGTTTTGCCTGTTTCTTACAGTGAGGGTGATATATTTCCCCCTGATGTTGAACTTCTTCCTCTCGCGCTCGATCTTTTCTTGTTTCTCCTGCATGGCGATCGCCTTGTAGTAGTCCAGCAGCTGGTTCACGCGCGCCGCGTACGGGTTCGTGCGCTCTGGCCAGCCTCCTGACGCTGTACAAGTACAAAAATAGGATTTAATTTTTTTAATTGAAACAACAGAAAGCTGAAATCATATACAGTAAGCGAGTTTCCTTAATCATGGAATTAGTTTGAGCCGTTCACGTATTTAGTTGTTTGCAACATTTGCCGCAATCAGGTCGTCGCGGTGACGAGTCGCTTAGTCCGATCTGAAACGAGGCGAATGACGTTCTTTTCTCTTTTTTCCAGAGGTATGAAGAACAGGGTAAAAAGCTCCTCGTCATTCAATGATCAAAGGTCTTCATAACTTTGCTTGCGCGATAGGACTATAGTTCGTGTGTAGCGTTATAGGTGACGCTACAATTACATGAGCGGATCCGGATCATTCTGTGTCAATAAGTCTGGTCATAGTTAACTTTTTAGTATCTCAAGCTCTAATAAATTCGTAAGTCTAACACATAGCTACACAGATAAATAAGTAAGAAATACATCATTCAATATTCATCACACTATAAACAGAACAACCAACAAAAATTGTTGCTATGTTGTAGAACATAACAAGACTACTTACCAACAGGCTGATCCGGGATCCCAACATCCCTGGATGTCCACCTACAGTTAAAGCATGACAAGTAGTACATCTTCTTAGGCTGTTTGCTCTCCACCTTGGTATCTCCCGCGGATGGCGGGTCCTGCAGCACTTGCCGAGGCTGGGCCATGGTGGCCCGAGTGGAGAGGGTGTGGAAGCAGCTGGGGCAGTCAAAGCAACTGCTGCAACGATTCTTCTTGAGACGGGCTTCAGATGACGGCATGTTCTCAAGGCAGTTTGCACAGTAGTGAGAGTCCACCTGGTAAAGAACATTGTGTGGTTACAAAACCATTCTACTACTATAAATTAGGCTTGTAATTAGATAGGACTTGTTCTAAGTCTACTTGGCTAGCTACCACCATCTTATCTAAGTCTGTCACCATAATAACAATATTAACAGCATTATTGTGTTTCGGCAGTTAGAGGTAAAATTGCCAGTTCCTTTGAGATTGAGGATTCCGGGTAAAGCTCATTTCCACCTTCAGCTTGACCATCACTTACTATCAGGTAAGATGAAGGCCAAGAGCTTCATTGAAATGGTTAAAAAAAAATGAGAATGTAACTCTGTGCGTGTCCTGTTCACACCTTACTGTCTTACAAGGAAACTGTTTCATACGAACTAAAACGCAGTAAAAAATAAGTGTGTCATCAATCTGTTAGTTAGGTTAGTTGAACGGATTTAGATAAAAGCTCATCTATGTAGACTATGGCCTGGGTTAACTCAGTAGTAGATTTTACGGGATTATCTCCAAAAATATTGCAGGCTAAGCCACAGGCAAAAGACAGTCTGATTATAAATGACTGTACTACTGTAGGTAAATTGTGAAAAAAAAAATTGGTTTCTAAATGAGTGATTAAACAAGTGAGATTATTTATTAAGATGTTAATTTAAGCTGGTGAATTTACTAAGTCATTGGTACAGGATTGGTATGGATTTAAATATATTGAACTAGATAATTTGATATAGAATTCATGCATAATATTATTATGAAATGGTAGTAACCTCCTTGAAGCTTAGCTTTGACAATATTATGAACTGTTTTTCTAGTAGCATGATTGTGTCATTTCTAATTTGAGTGGGATGTGACTTCATAATATCTTCTATACAATGAAAGCTGTCTTGTTAATTAGTAAAGTTGTAGTGTTAATGAAGAGGCTAGATGACATAAAATGCTCTTCTGGATCAACTAAAAGATATAGAGTTGTTTTGTTGAATTGTTATGATATCGTCTCAAGATATAAAAGGAAAGGTGTGTGTCAGATTGTCAGTTTTGCAGACGGATAAATTTAATGAATTCGTACAGTTAAAGCTAATGTTACGTTTAATCGAAGTAACTCAGATATTTCTGACATGATCTTAATACAAAATTAGCAAATTTATAATGTATTTATTCAGCAAAATACATCAAAAGTGGGTTACCTCATGACAAATGCAGAAACCGCAACGTATTTTCAAGCAATGCCGGCAGAAATAAAGACTCGTGATGGGTTTTAGTTGTCCACAGGAACAAATATATTTCACATAGTCTGGCTGTGTTAAATAAGCCATGTTTTACGATTATTTTAGCTTAGAAAACTCAAAAATCTATGCAAATAAAAATACGACTCCAGTGATTCACTGACATTAACATTTTTTTGACAAGTCACTGACAAGTGCCAAGTTGACAATGACTTTATTGATTCAGTTCAGAAACTTACGGAACAACAGAATACTAACAAATGAATGACTGAGCTCACTCATTAAAAAACTTAGCTAAATATTCAAGTGAATCCATTTTGTACTATTTAACTTTATAATCACACAAGAATTTACGGCATAAATAGTAGGATTGGTTTGCACCGGTTGGTTGCTAGTTTTATACTAAACATAGTGAGCGATTTTAAATGTTAAATGGAGCGAAGGAGTGGTCGAGAAGAATAGGATAACCACTAATTCGTTTACATAACACATCATTATGTTTCCCAACGTACCAACATAAAAAGGTTTAAGGTCCGTCATTCTTTGTGAGAAGTAGCTTTGTAGGTATTGAATGATGAAGTCGGGGCACTGGGTTTGTCTGTGTACCTATCTATAGCAGTATTTAAACGAGCTGTTTTACCGTAGTAATTCGTTGATAAATAAAAGTCTCAATAGTAAGTAACTATGTAGTTCCGTAGCTGCGTAGTCATTAAGCGGCTAAACCTCACCAGTTTCGGGAATATAGGTAGTCGGCAGTAGCGAAGGGTCAATTTTTGTAAGAGGAAAGCCGGAGTACATATCTTTAATGTAAGTATATCATTTGTCTATAGAATACTGACTGTGCCATTTTTCAAAGGAAAGCCGGTAGGAATCGAGTTGTATGGAACCTTCGCCACTGGTACTCGGAGAGGTTCCTTTTAAAATGGTCATTGTATCGGTTTAACAAGTTGTTTTATGGTAAAATACTAAAATATAAGCATTGGGCATTTATGTAGTATCATCAAAAGCAAATAAAAGACGCTAGGCAACGTAAATAGCATCAGTTCATCATGTATGTAGAAGCTAAAGCGTCCTAACTCCTATCATCATCATCACCAATACAATGTACCTACCTACAATTTCAGGGGGAGTTCCTTTTCATTGCATTGACCTACAGCAGCTTGTAATTTTTCACGTTCAGAAGTTGGAAATCAAAACGATATGGACGCCATGTAGGTACTTTGTGTCACCAACGCAATAATGTGCTTATTTTCCTCGCCCGTATGTAAAAGGGAGTGTTATTACCCTGTGATATGAAGCAAGGTTTCAGGCTGAAATAACGTGAAGAAAAAAATGATTCACGGACCACGTTCAACCTAGATATGTCAAGTGGTTTCCGAACAAAATGGATGCGTGGATTCTTCACACGCAAGGCCGTGGCGCGAATGTTAACTTGTGAGCCAGGGACGGCTTGAAGACGGTCGTTAATTAGGCGCCGCAAGAAATGCCAACCATTAAAAATAGATGTATGAAACTATGAAGGTACCGCATGCCCAATGAGCTGTGGGTTAAAAGTAGATGTATGAATGTGCCGCATGCGCAATGAGCTGTGGGCCGAAATTACCACTTTCTGGAGCCCTGACCCAGCCAGAAGGCGTCGCGGCAGACCTCGTAGAAGATGGTGGGACGAGCTGGACAAAGCCAACGACCAGTGGCCCACAATAGCATTGGATCGAAACAACTGGAAGTCATGGGGAGAGGTCTTGCCCAGCTGTGGGATAACGCAGGCTAACAGTATCAGTATGAAGGTGGACTAAGCAACAGGATTATACAAAGGTCGTAGCAGTCTGCAGATCTATAGAACGTCACATCGTTCTATAGTTCTGCATACCACCATGCGAAATAGGCGCGAGCCTGTCTATGTTGGTATGTGAAAACAGGTACCACTACCTATGTATTCATCGTCGTCTTCCATTCATGTCATATTAGGAGCGAGCCTAATGCCATCAACCGAGCAGAAATGTGGACTCCGAGAAATACTCCTGAGAATTCCGAATAACCAAAATAAAACAGCAAATTTATGCTTTTACTGGGAATCGAACTCAGGACCTCATGCTCATCAATAGCGCTGGCAACCACTTGGCAGTTATCTAAATCACTCTAATGGTGGCACTACACTTGGCTGATCTGGGCAGATATTCGCCTTCTATCATAAAAACAAAGTGAACTATATCGCAATAGGCATAAAAAACATTTTATTTTGAACCATTATCGCGAAAATTTTGACAAATATGCCAAGTGAAGTGATATCTTAAACAACAAAATATATTTGTAATTAGTAGGATGATTCAGACTCAATAAAACTACAAAGATTATTACACATTGCTAATTGTTATAATGCCATTTATCTCTTCTCGATTGATTCGATGTAATTGGATGCTTGCTCTTTTGACATCATCGTAATTTGGTATTCATTTCATAATTTGTAGATATCAGAGATGGTTTGCGATTGTGACTTATGAAATGTTAAAGCTGTTGTTAGTCTTAAAAGCTTTAATAATAGTGTTCATCTTTAATGCCTAACCGAAGTCTTAGGCAAGCTTTATCTACTACCTACTTAGCCTATTTTTTTATCGTGTGTAATACTGCGTAATTAAATCATGATTGATATTAACTTAATTGCGACAGCATGGTTTCTCTAGGCTCTAGTGATAGTTGGCTTCCGACCTTGAAAGATTTCGGATTTAATTTCCAGGTCGACACTTAAAAAAACAGCGTAACTGCAATAGGCCAGATGCTCAAAAGAGTATCGCAATATTGCATATTTAAAAATAAAAATAACTACTACAGGCAAAAATAAACCTTAAATTAGTTCAGATTAAAGTGTTCTAGAATCTTTATTGTATTTTTTTTAAATTGCGGCCTTATTTTTCACGATGCCTTCGAGTACGCCTCTGTGCAAACTCTTTAGGTCTTTTAAGGTATGCCAGTAGTAACCCCGTCCAGCTTGGCAGCTGCTTTCTAATGGCGTAATGTATTGCGAAACTGATCGATGGAACACTTATGTCATGTATTAATTACTGCTAACACCGTTGTTCGTGATTAAATGCCCTTTTTCCGAATCGGAATCCGGTTAGACTGCGGCAAAAGAAATTAATTGTGGGACCGTATTTTTTCTTGTCATAGTCAGTTCATGTTCCTCACAGCATTATGGCAGGAGATTTATTTTCAAACTGTGGCTTGGAAATTGTTCTCTACTTGTTTAAAGTCCCTGTAATACAAAACTACGTGTATCAGCAGCGGCACATCGTCACCACACCACACTGTCCTGATGGTGACGAGTCAGCAGATCACTAAGGACCTATGTTTGGATACTCCTTGTTTGGCAAACTTATAAAATATTTGTCCCGAAGCATATTATGATAGGCTGTCGGCTGTCGACGAATGATGATGGTCTGCTAAGGGCCGATACTCATAACTTTTACTTTCCCTTATTCGATACTATTACGTAGTGTATGAATTTCGTTTTGAATGCATTTAGTATGCACTCATCAGCACTCTAGAACACATTAGTATCAGCTTGTAAAAGTCCACTGTTGAAGAAGATTTTTCTTTTGGCCATTATGGCTCCTCTAGCAATGAATTGGTACTACCATGGGATGACCACTTGACCACCAACACACATGGTAAACAACGTTATAATTCCTATTCCAACTTATTATTTAAAAAACATAAAGTTAAATGGTAAAAGTCTGTTCTAGTACCTACACTAGAGACCATACGTCCGGTAATGTTAGTGACTGACATAATGTTGACATAACAATAATCCGTTATGTCCTCGACGTGACCCCATCAAACTAGTGCTGTGTTCAGTGCAAAACATAAATCAGTTTACAGATGAAAAGCATCATTTTAACCACCGTAAAACAAAAATGATTTTCGTTCATAAATGTGGTACCTAGGTACCAGCACTTGCTGTAGCAATGCAGCCTCACTGCCTATATGCTCGTTATGTATCGTGATCAACTGGACTCCAGTACAAAGTTCCGCCACATCAACCCGACCTTTCGCTTTGCACATCAGAAAAGATGACTAAGACTCCTGGGTTCTCATAGCGGGACCTTTTCCTTGTTTTTCTCCGTAGCTGGCCCCATTTTTTAACAGAGATCCTTTCCGTTTGTCTGGTTTTGGATAGTCTACATTGACAAAGAGAATCATTGGGTAAGAAGAGCACAGAATGCTTCGACCTCATGTTATCTTCTATCAGGAAAAATTGGTGCATAGCCTACTTTGGACCGATATTTGTACACTGTGCACACGTGCAAAAACATGCTGCGACTATAAAAAAGCAGCCATGATCACGACACAGAGAATGTAATGAGAAATCCTTGTAGTTGTGATTCAGCGTTGGTACACTCGCCTTTTTTAGTGGTAATTAGTTACAACAGCAAAATTTATTACCTGCCAGCATTTTAGTATCTATCTAATCCTGTCTATTATTACTAAACAAATGACTGGAAGGTTACATTGTAAGTAGACGGCCGCGTTGCTCTAGTGGTCGTAAGCGCGGCTGCTGAGCATGAGATCCTGAAGGTTCTTAGGCCTTTCAATTACTTTCAAAGACTCAATAGCTTCAGTCAATCGAATATATTCTTCATCATCGTTATCGCTAGACTCTATGTCCTATCGGTCATAGCGGAATCGGGTTTTTTCTTTTAGGAAATTGTTACATGTAACAATTTGAACGGCGCTGTTGGTGCAGTGGCTGAGCGATTGCCTGCTGCGCTGCGAGTCGAGGGTTCGATTCCCCCACGGAACAAATATCTGTATGGCCTACAGGTAGTTGTTCCGGGTCTAGCTGTTTGTGTATGTGAGTTTAAATGTTTGTAAACGCACCCACGATACAGGAGAAATTCCTAGTGTGAGGCAACGTATTCTTAAATAAATAAAAAATTCGATGTTTTTTATTTTCGGTAATAGAATCTTTTATTACAAATCTGCCGTTGTTAAATTGAATATGCTTGAGTAACAATATTTTATCTAACGTGGCGGAAATAATTACCATACGCACGCGTTAGTTTGCTAAAAACCTCAAAACGCGTGATTTCGTCATGTTATGTCAATAATCCTAGGCGATGATCACTATTAGCTAGGTAAAGATAAAAGGAAGCGGTTTTTTGCACTCACTTTCTAACTTTGGTTTTCTAAAATCTGGTTAAGTACCTATGTACATATATACATAAACAGGAAATGGTTTTTTTTTTGGAATATTTGCGGTCTTAAAAAGACAATTTAATATTCCGTACCTCGAGCGTTGCCGAAATACCTGTGATTTCATAACATCAGATTCTTAGTTTGCAACATTTCTATCTTTAAATCTGCATACAGAACTCACGTAAAAACCCAAATGCCTTCTTTGAGTTACTGCCTTGTGGCAAACCTGCGCAACTGAGGATTTACCAAGATGAAGGATGATTCAAAACTCTAGGGTCACTAGAATGGGGCTTGGTTACAGTCATGACTCAGCAGTGGTCTTCCAAAAAGTAGCGTCGTTACAAATGGAGTAACCACTAAGCGGATAAGGATTTAAGTTTCATGGCCGTATATTTTGAAACCATCTAGCTTACAAAACAATATAAATGTTAATTTTAACCAATAAATTGAATGACTCAAAGAATAAGTAGGAAAGGTTACACATAAATATATTAATGTCCGGTTTGGCTACGCCTTAACATTAAAACATTGTAGATACCTATTATATCATCTTATTTAAGCAGGTGCAAACAACGATGATTAGGTAGGCATATTAAGTAAATCTTTTTCTCATTGGATGACTTAATAAACGCGGCACATTTTATAAGTAAGTAAGGCCTTTTAAATAGCTCGCTAAGAACAGCTCATATCGTGATAGAAAAATTGAAATAAGCTAGTCCACAAGGTGGCAGCGGGGCTAACTGACCACCTATCTAGGTCGACCAACTTTTTACAAAAATCCATGCCAACTATCCAAGACAAATACGGAAAGCTATCCCTTTTCCGGCAGACCTATTTATATACTGAAACCATAGACATGAGTGGAGTTAGTTTAGAATTACATGAGGATTACAGACTGGCTGCTTTGCTTAGGGCTCAAGTAATCTATGATTATGTTTGAATGCCGAACTGGTTTTTGCAGGCAGTGTTAACTCGCTATTTTACACCTAATCATACAAAATCGTTAGTAATGCCAGAGTGCGTATAATGGATAATTTTATGCTGCAGTCATTTCTAAAACTAGACACCTACTTATTCATCAAAACAAATTCGCACATAATCCATGGGTCTAGCTAGCACTTTTTATTAGGGATTGCACGAACATAGGCTGCATGAAAACCAGTAGCTAGGAATACCAAGCATTGGCCTGTCATTTCTTCAGATATGCTGTTGTCTTCCCGAATCAAAGCAAATCAAAATTCAAAAAATAGGTTTCATTGCAAAAAGATGTTATAATAAGATAGATTAGTTCACAACATTTTACTGAAAAGAATACAAATAAAAATAATGAAGTTACTTATTTAAAAAAAAAAATCGTTGTATAACACAATTACTTAGGTGAAGGTAACTCACAATAATTGTGAGTTACATTAGTAGATAATTATTATCTACTAATGTCACACTCAATTCAGGACTATCAATCGAAGAAACTATATAGGAATTAAATAACGAAATAGTTTACGTACTTACAGAATAATAAAAGGTCGTGATGGTGATAAAATAACCAAATTATTTAGATTTTTCCGGTAACTCAATTTCAATACCTGAATCGGGAACACTGGAAATATGTAGCTCTGTTTTGTATTTTCCCGAAAACCGATTTCGATACCTAGTTGGAAATAGCGTATTTTTTCTTGAGTGGACCTCAATACAGGCTACGGTATCTTCTATACACCGCGGCGCGACCCTAGGTCATAAAAAATGATTTTTTTTTGTGGACCAAAAACAAAAGAAGTTTTTAATTAATTTCCCACTTTTAATTTACGTAAAAGAAATTAATGAAGAGCAGCTACCAGCTATTGTATCATTTCACTTGGAACTTTTACATGACATAAGTACATCATATAATTGACAAAAGTAAGTAAGTAGGGAAATTATTCACATCGTTTTAGTTACATTTTAATATCCGCTCTCTATTCCCACTGGTAGGCAGGTACTTGCGAATTTCATTGGCAGTCATTTTAAAGCCGTGTGACCGGAAAGCCTATCCGTTGTTATATAATAATTTAAAATTTTATTGCTCTGTACGTTTACTTTTGTCTAATTAATTGTAGTAAGTGCAAAATGCGAGGCTTGTTCTAATTTATGAGTGTGGCAGCCTATACTACAACACGATGTACACTTTTCTTGTGCGAACCTTATGGATGGCTTAGGAGCCAGCAGGATGCAGGCCTAATAAAAGTCTGCAGAAGAATTAGTAAATTCAGCAAAGAGAAAAAAGACCCTCTCGGTAGATAGATAGCAAGGATAAACTACCTCGCAGGCTATGTACTGCAGGGCTCTCCCCCCACGTTCAAGGCAGAGCTTTAGACCAACCTGGGTAGGTACTTACAGGTAGTAAAATCGATAAAGTAGGTAATATTTTACCACCTCTACCTAGATTGAGGGTTGAGAGAGACCTGTCTGATTAGATTCTCATTTAGTTTATGTTTTCCTCAATTCACCACAAGTATTGTCACACCGATTGCTTATCTTACCTACCTACCTACCTACCTACTTTCTCTTCTCATTCACCTAATACCTGATTACTTTGCTTATTTATCATCCTATACAAATTCCAAGTTCTAGGACTTAATTTTATTTGCGCACTATTGAAAGTGAAAATAACATAGTATTCGTGTTATGAACTTATTTGCTCATTAGTATGAAGCGCGCACGCAGCGTGTGCCAGAAATGTCAACAGTGGACAGTTACAGTAGTAAAATGTCAACGATCTTCGATTGTGCTAGAAGCAGGTTGCCTCCCCGTCGCGTCGATCCACATTAGTCAATCCTTGCGATACCCTCCGCGGAGCCTTCTAGGGGACAAGTTCTAAGGTCGGCCTCACGCTAATCTATTGTGCAATATGAGGCGCGCGGTGCGCCGCCGCGCATGCGCCCACATTTTCCCGCCAAACTCCGCACGCGTCCAGACGCGTACGAAAAACAAAATTTAAAAAAATAAACAAATGTCAAAATTTTTATTTATGGTACAGCAAAGTTCAAAAATGGAATTATAGCAAAATATGAAATTTTTGTTTTTGTCAATTAAATAATAGTTTGCATTAAAATGGAAGTTTAGTTATCTAGTAAATAGTACCTCATCAAGTGTGGTGACAGTGTAGTGTGGTGATGAGTGGTGCGTGATCGGTGATGTGACCACGATGTGGCTGGCCGTCTTCCACCTGCTGCTGCCGCTGCTGGTGAGCGAAGCTCTCGCGTTCAACATCAGCAACCTCATCGCGCCGTTCAGTGATGTGGTAAGTTACATTATGAGCACTCTTTCATACATTTTATGACGGAATTTAAATACAAGTGCCGCATTATTGCAGCTCTTTAGAAATACATAATATTTACGAGCAATAACCCCCGTCAATTAAGAGAAATAAACGACATTATCACGTGTTCCATCTTCACACTTCAGCGCTATTAAACTGTATTAATTAAAATTTTGTATGAGTGGCATACTTTTTTTTACTTTTCTTTAAGTTATACACTGCTAATTTGGGTAAATTAGTATTTTTGAGCACACCCATGAGCACATTGTAACTTTAGAAATACATTTTAATCAATTAATAACCTAATAATAAAAATAGACGTATGTTTATCACATAAACAGGTATTTAGCACGATTAAACTAAATGTAACTTTTGGAAAACGGTAAAACATAACTTCTTAAAGTATTGAAAGGTTCTGTGTTTTGCAAGGTAAATGAACTTTGAACGTAGCGCCATTAGAAACACTTTTGACTGTTAAAAATAGCTTTTAAGCTGTCATGAGATTCGTAATATGATCATTGCTCAGCACTATTCGATTATTGTATAATTATATTGTAGCACCTATTAAATGGTTATGGATAATCAAAAGGGTCATAGGTACCTAAGGGTACCCTGTGGTCAATACAACCGGTACTTATTTACTACAAAATCATCAAACGCAACTAATTACTAATAGCACTGACAGAAAAGCCCTTATGTTCACGTATTTGACGTCTACGGAGGTTCCTATCTACGGTACCTAACGTATTCTTTCGGTTTCAGTGAAAACAATTTCATATTAACCACCATTTCTAATAATAAGTGCCACGATGCCGGAAAACACGAATTAAAGACAAAACGATTAAATAAATTTCCTGTGTGTTTAGAGTTATTGTTTATGAAATCTTCTTCGCTATTAAATTCGACGACTCTTTAGTGAAATTAAAGGTATTGAAGATGTTCGTAAACCATCATGCAGAGATTCACAAATAAATTGTTAGGTACCTACGTGCTGTCGTAATTGTCACTGTTTGAACAACATTCACTTTTTATTTACAGATTTACTTTGATGTCTTTCATCAGCCATAACCTCTACATTTAGAATTTAAATCCTCCTTTTATTATACAGGCAATTTGCTGAAACATTAAGAATAGAGAGGCGAAACATGTCCAAAATTTTGCAATCCATGTTTGCCGTTACCTGCGTATTAAATTATGTATATTGATCAACGACTATGTGGTAACTTGGCAAAAGTGTAGTTTAGCAAGTAATTATACGGGTGGAGATAATAAATTTAAATTTTATGACCACGCCGACAATGGAACACGTAACTTTTACTGTCCTACGCTGCGACGTCCGTTGAGCATCTTACGCCACTATCGTAGGGCTTGTCTAGGGTTGCTAGAGGCTCTTCCTAAATGAAAAAGTTTGTAATCATTGACTTTTTATACCATCATGTTACACATATCATCCAAAAGCCTAAAAGCCTATTGGAACCACCTTGCTCTAGCTTAGACATTGTCTAAAATGAAACAAAAGAGAAAGCTTAAGTATCCTTGAATCAAATCCTTCCAGAATTGTTACCCAACGTTAGAATGTTGATACTCTCACACCCATATAACAAAGTTATTAAGAAATTGTTTACGAACGGTTAGCAAAGGTTAATGGTTCAGTCACGGTCAAAGTGATGTAGGAGCATCGACTGCATATTATTATTGCAAATCTGTATTTATTCAAAACAACCTACACACACGCTCTTTATATCAAAGTGAAGAATGAAGATGATCATTATGAGATTGCTAAACCTTATCAATGCAAAGAAGAGTATCATACAGCAGTAGAAGAAAACTTAAATGACGGAAGACGAAACCGATATTGTAAGGTGTGTAAACAATCAGATTTGTCTACCAGTAAGTCTATAATGTAAAGTATTATATTATAGCGTAAACTGTCAACCATGCAGCTATCACTCAAACAGTTTTATTAAAGAAAGTAATAGGGCTGTTACAGATTGGTGACTCAACACAGTAGTAGGCCCATTGCAGGTCCACGCTAACAGCCTCATTCGAGTTAGGCCGGCTGCTCGACCTACATTCTGACGTCCGTATTGGATGCTTTATCTAATGTAAACTGGTCGTACGTTACGTTATCGAGCTGTAGATTAAACGTGTGTTATAGGTCAGTCTTTATATCAAGATGAAGAAGTGTTGAAGTATGGGAGGCTCCAAGAAAGAAGCTTTTTGCGTGCCTCGACGAACAGAGATGCATTATTACTCCATGACGTAAAAGCATTAGCGTAAAGGCGAGGCGACAGAAACTTGAAATTAGGAAGTAAGTAATAGGTATTGTTTAAGCTCAGGTAACAGGTGAGAATGAATAATTAAAAACTACTTCTTCATAGAAATTACAGGTTAATAAAATTATGAATTACAACCCAGCTTTCGATATTAAATTGTTGATAGTATTGGAAAAAAAAGGAGTGAAACTTAGTAGATGATGAGAAGTGAAGATCCCGGTTCGACGCAGCAATGGTCCTACGTATAACGTAACCCATTCGTGATAATCTGTACATAAATGATTCATCTTCTTAAGACACTTAACACCTGTTATTCCAATAATTTACAATCATAACGTTATTCTATGTGGAGCGCATAGCTGCCTATTACATTTTTATTACTCAATTTATGAAATAAGTTCCATCTTCAATATTTCCACACAGTGAAAGACCGGTATAACGAGAAGTCTCAAAATAGATACCTATAATAGATCAACATTAATAAGACCAACAAACCAGCTTTTTCGTAATTTTAAGCGCGTATCAATAAAAATGCCGAGGGCTTGCGTAAGTACCGCGTAAAAGTTACGGTGAAAGAATGTTAGATATAGCAACATGTTGTCTGCCTATCTTGCTGTTTGTAGCCGAGAATGTAATGACAACCCTAGAGTTTGTTTGGCAAGTGATGACTGTGACAGGCCATCAATATGATTTTAAGGAAGTCTAAAAAGCTGTCGCTAAACTCACAAGTTACTGCCATTGTCATTGGCACGGAGTGCGAAGTTGCTTACAAAGTTTCACTTTTCTAAATCATTTTAAAAGTCTTCCAAATCTGAAATTTAGTTAGGTACCTGTTTGTTTTCAGAAATCAATTAAAATTAAACAAACACAATATACAGTAAAATAAAGTGGTTATAATTACCTACTGCCACAAATCAAGAGTTAAAGTAATAAATTATTTTGTTTAAAAAACTAAATGTTCTAATTTTACATTTAATGTGTCCGGATTTGTAATATCTACTATATTATGATTACTGGTTTCCCCATTGGCACAGACTTCTGAATAGCAAATAAAAGCTTCAGTCATAAGCACCTACTTGACATGCTTACGATGCTTTTACCTGTGTGGTCTTGGTACCTCACATAAAGAAGCATTTGTGTAATGTAGTTTGAATGTATGTTTATTTTGATGTAGTGTTTCTTTAATTAAGTGTTTGGTAGAGCTCTTTACACTAAAAACATTGGTAATAATGCGCAACTCTCGGGAATTTAGAATAAATAACTGATGAGTTGATGACTCTATCACTCCATCAATCTATGAACCGCTAGACGAACAGTCTCTAAAACGCAATCACGTGAATACTAAAAAAGAACCTACATAATGAAAAAACGAGATGCAATCTTGCAGGCACAGCCGCGGCACACTACATCTCTATCACTTATCTAAACTCGTATCTTATGCTAATCCGGCCCGCGTCGAAAGCACATCTGTGCCCAATAAAACATCTTATTCTCACGAGCAATAATTGTTTTCTCTACCCTATGCCCTTTCAAACGCTAATTCTTTGATTGACTGAATGTTCTTTGACATTTGCCATACCGTTTGTATTAATAAGCAGTAGTATCCGTATAACAAACAAACGGCCATCGTGATTCAACTTTCCGAATGTAATTTTTAACTCTATTGGTTGGTTATGTAAGTTTGGAATTCGATATTTTAGCTTGTCAATCGTCAGGTGTATCCTATTTGTTACATGGCTACGGTTGTGGTTGTGCGATTGGAAATCCCATGTAATCGGGTCATTAGTTCTTGTGACTGGTTTGCAAGTCTTAAATGATTAAGTAGATAGCTTATTTTCTACATTTTAAGTGATTTCAAGCGTGTGAACAATGTGTCAGGCATGAGCCGTGTCAGCTTATGTTACGTTGTAAGTTATTAGCATTTGACTTATCTTGTAATCTTTTGTGTTGCGTCTTCAGAAATGAACATTACGATGTAATTGTTTGTATTATGTTGTTTTAAATACTGAGAAGAAACAGGCTTCGATTTAATTGATGTGTGCCAAAGTCATTAGATTGTCATCTTACTCTTGAATAGTATAATTTGATCAAACAACATCTTGAGTACCTAATCTCGACACTTTCTCATAAGTCTCTAGTCTTACTTAAAGAACTTTAGGTGCACTTTGTTTGTAATTTGAAATCGTGAATACTATTGATTTAATGAATTCGTTTCTTCTCTTCTATACTGGTGTCCATTCACCTTATTATTATTTTATCTTAATTAACGTTCCGCTCATTATCACTTCACTACCTTTTAATACGCATATATAAATCAATTTCGTCACTGATTCAATCGATTAGTTTAAATCAGTGCTAGGACCGAGGTTCGATTCAAGGTCGACGAAATTTTAAGTTTAAGGACAGTGAGGTCTGCTGCAGGTTTCTTTCTTTTAATAAGCCTTAACTTGGACGTTTTAAGGTCCTTCTAACACGGACAAGGGCATTTCTAGCATGATAACGGTGATGGTTAAGTTAAAATAATCCTCTCTTCGTCTAAATACAGCAAGAATAATTTTTATCTTTATTCTCCTCTACATGAGAAGCCTTCAGCTTTTAGCCACCTACGGGTAATTGTAACAACAGGCAGATAATATCTGGTCTGATAAGGCTACCTACTCTTCAAGTACCTAAACAATTTTGCTTTTATATGAACCTCTTCTTAGCAGTAGCGAAGGGTCAATTTTTGTAAGAGGTAAGCCGGAGTACAAATCTTTAATGTGGTTATATTATTTTTGTCTACAGAATACTGACTGTGCCATTTTTCAAAGGGAAGCCGGTAGGAATCGAGTTGTATGGAACCTTCGCCACTGCTTCTTAGGAACCTACTCGCTCTGTAGTTAAATTATTGAAATACTTGACGCAAGATGCAAATGTTGTATCTGTTTAACTGGAGCATTTGAGTTAACGTTATGCTATGCTCGATTAAAGAAACGTGTTCTAGTGTGTAAACTGTAATCCAACCAGTTTGAACTTAACGATTCATAAAGTGTGAGCCGCAATCTCGATCTACATGTTTATCAGAATACAGTCAGTCTGATTTATGAAACTGTTCCTAATATAAAATATGTTTATAGGTACTACGTTTAGATCTATGTTTGGAGATGAACTAGAAAATGATTGATATTACAAGCGGGAATTCCCATCGACAAAAATTATGGACTTCCATACAAACTACTATTTCGTGAATTTCTAGCCGGGACGAATTTCCAAAATTGTATCTTGGTGTTCGCTTTCGTTGTATAAGGACACTCGGACGGACATCTTGTACGAAACTTCACGCAAAGAGACTCTCGTGGCTTAGGCTGTCAGGCTGTGCGTTCTCTGACGGTTAATGATTAAGTAGATCATATTTGATTAGCGCCACGATTATTATCGCCACCATAAAGCTATGCTTTATTCCTTTTCTATGGGTAACTTACTACATTTCCTGGTTCATAACAAATATTTTAGATGAGGCCAACTACATAGGTAGGAACAAAGACTAAGCAACGAAGTGGCAACTACTTAAAACTTGTTACTCCTTTTTTTATTACATGACAGATTGAGTTTACAGCCACCAATCTTACCACTTAGGTATTGGCAACACTGACCTTCATACTTCAAATGCGAATGCAGAAACTGCAGAAATGTAAAGCTTACATGAAGCAATATCCGCAGCACATGTTACTTGAGCATAAACTAAGATTAGGAAACAGTTCAATGCGCTTCCTTTCTCCAACTATCACTTGCCAAGGTCGGGTATAGGCTAAATGTCTATTCCATCATCTCGTCACTTCTTCATTTGCATATTACGAGCACAGTTTTTGCCGGCGACTGAGTGTCTAGCAAGTTTTGTCTGACGCGGTGCGCGCACCAGTAATTAGGGGCAATTATGAAATCTTCAGTGATATTTAGAGTAGGTATTGAATATTTTATATTTTTTGTAGGCTTTTTTATGAATGTAGACATTAATAAATATTTTAATAATGAGGTGGCTTAGTTGCATAACTGTAGTTTAATTTTGTTGCTTTTATGATTAAATTATGGCGATACAAATTAGTCATACGGAGCAAATCTGTTGGTAGGTACCTATAATATACCTTATTATAATAAACTTATAATAGGTGAGTTTCACCTCAATGGCAATATTATAGGTCTGTCTCAACAAGGATAAAAATGACTTCATATGCATGTAGGAAGGAATAGTTGCGAAGTAGGTACTACCTTTTCGACAAAGCAATTGTAGACAGAACTGACAGCCGCCGCCGGCAAGATAGTAGGTCGAGTTGAGCCCCTTACATTACAGAGAGGAGGCCAGTTTCCAAGCAGTGGGAACGTTATAAGCTGATTGGTACAGCACTGCGCTGGATCCTAAATCACCGAAACAATTGCATTACAGCTGAGCTAGATACGTAGGAATGCCGAATGTGTGAAAAAAGCAAACATCCGTATGTGCCAAACAATGTTAATTAAGTTCACGGAGCTTTACCAACTTCATCTGAGATATTGCAAGACATTCTGCGGTTTCTAGGATGTAACCTACATCGTAGAACACAAAACGTACCGTGTCCTAGTTGTGAGATTATATTTTTGACAATAAACAGATGAAACACGTCTTTATTACGGCAATGTACGTGACTTGTGACTACACCACACTATACCACAGACTGTTTCTACTGGTTTCTTCTAATCGTTATTATGTTAGCATGGTATAGGTTCAAAACTGTTAAATAGTTTTGATTCATGTAAGAATAATCTAACTGTGTGTATTTGTAGATGTAACCTATGTGTTGCAAGCATTGCTGCAATGCCTGCAAAAGCTTCCTTCAAACTTCCAAAGGTCTAAAGTTGATCAGTCATCAAATGAAATGCTATTTCAATATTCGATACGAGATGTCTGCTTACATTTCAGGGGATTACTCGGGATTTTGGAAGTTTCCCAAGGGGCTTTATTCCTATCGAACCTATCGTGTGGAATGACTAGGTAGTGGGCGGCTTTTCGAATATGCTGTATTGGTTTGATAATTTAACACTCTCCTGTCTTTAAAAATCATGTGCCAGTCTTATAACCTGATACCTAGCTACATTATTTAATTGTTATCAAATAATGCTCATTAAATTGACAATGAAATTCTATGAATGATTCATTTTTCATTCAAATTAAGATGTCTATATTATGTAGATTACTGTTAAGTTTTCTTCCTAGTGTGGGGTTAAAGTTATGATCTTTAACCATTAACCCAGCAACCACTGCGACTGTTACGACAAAGGTGGTTAGCCTATTGCCAACTAACCACCGTCACCTCTCGCCCCCGCCGACGGCTTTCTCGGGTTGACTGATTGCTTACAACTGCATTAATGCAACTATGTGTTTATTGTCTTAATTATTCACGAAATCGAAGTTTCTTGTGCCCTCTATTCATTCAAAATCTTAAATTTTCGCCTTGACAGTCTACTTCGCAGCGACTCCGTAGTCTACTTTACTGTCATTTTGTATTTCATATAACTTACCGAATTAGGTCGACCGATAACCACACCCTGTTTTTGAACTATTAACTTTGAACTTTCTTTTCTAGTAGGTAGTGCCTCTATATTCACACTTACCAAGTTCTAAACAGACTGGTTTTCATACGAACCATGAACCACGTGTTAAATTTCATGGCCCAGTCCACCAACATCTATATCAAACTGATTTGTATATATTATATCTAATGTTACATGAATAATAAACTGGCCATCGACACAGATCCACAGTTCTTCTTACGTTTGTGCAAATATTTGACCAGTTACATAAAACATTTGCTAATTCATGCCAATGTCGTTTCCGTTCTTGTTTTGTTGTAATAACTTTTTAATGGAACTCGATCCCACGGGGTGACTGACCAGCACTTATATGGTCAAATATTCGTGCTACTTGCTGTGTTTTTACAATTTTTCCGTATAAAGACACTGTCTGTCAATCTTGTAAGGCCGCAAAACTGAGCTCTGTGCCATCTTCAAATCACAAGCATGTTTTTTGCATGATGCTTTACAACTTTGGGAAGATAATGAGGTCTCTAAATTAACCTTGACAGGTTGACTGATCGAGTGAGTTGTTCAAGATTTACTAAACGCTTTTATCTAGATCCATGCTATACAGTCACCTGCAATCTCTCATTAGCACAAGGAAGTTCGAAGACGAACAAATCACGACGATACTCCAGTTCTGTACTGTCACTGCACTCACTGCTGTTCGAGTAACCGATTCACCGCAGTCGTGACTTACACCCGTAGTTTAAGTCGTGGATTGAACTTAAGTCGGACTAGACACGCCTACTTTTCACCCCATAAGTCATATTGACAGCTACAGTTTGTTTATAATTTGACATATACGCCCACTTTTCAAGGGTTTTGTAGTACAAGAATCTTTTGGCGCTCCAATGAAGCTGACAGGGGGGCGCTGTTGGTAAACCTTTTGTTAATTGTTTTGTAAAAAATATTGAGAAAAGAAAGAGATAGCTGCGTTAGTTCCGATGTTTGCCCGCGCCAGAAGAACCTTGAAACCTACCTTGTGGGTGACATATTATGTACCTACTGAAATCCAAGTGAATCGACGTGTGTAAAATTGTTTTCTTGTTATAGCCAAAGCAAGATGAATTTTGAGGAGTATGTCGGTTATGTAGGATACGATATGCCATACAATTATTTATCGCGACCCGATGCCGACAACCCGTTAGAATGTGACATCAATATACAGTTCCAAAGACACTTTCGATTTCAGAAGGAAACCGTACAAAAATTGGAAAGCCATGCGAGAGGTCTTTGCCCAGCAGTAGGACATAGAGGGCTGATATAAAATAAAATAGGGAAGCTACTGTAAAAGAAAACGCGGTTCGTTTTTGGTTCCAACGTTTTCGTTCTGGAAATTTTGACCTACAGCCCGTGAACGGCCCTTGTTGATAAAAACTATTTTCCGTCGCCTTTAATTTCGAAGCCAGCTAGTATGTAGTCGGGATTATTAATCAATGATTATTAATTTTGCGAGCACTTGCAAATATCCGTGGTAAATATATATAAAGCACGGTTTCTTTTTCAAATCGGTAGATATTGGTATCGGTAGGTGTTCATTATCGTGGGATTGTATGAATTAGCAATCAAGATCGCGTAAATAATTATATTAGTGACAAATAATCGTAATATGGAGTACCGTACACATAAAAGATGAATACAAGCTTAATTCACGTGATATTTCTAAAGCATGAGAAAACTAACGAACCATTTTGAATCTCAGACAAAATGGTGCGAATGGTGCTTATGAGCGAGCTTGCCCATACTCGTGTTGTTTTGTTTATACCTACGATACCACAAAGTCGCTCTCATCATCTATCTATACTTAAAAACATCATCAAGAGTCAAATAGGCCTTCGAAACTCACGTAGACGGGCCATGGCGCGCAGTGTTACGCAGGGCGTGCAGGGCGCATTTACCTATTAGTAAGTAGGTAGAATATTTCTGAGGTAGTCATGTCTGTAAATATATGTGAAAACCCGATTTTCGCGTTGGCTCGTGATACAACATCATCATCATCATCATTTCAGCCGAAAGACGTCCACTGCTGGACATAGGCCTCCCCCAAGTGTCGCCATATTGACTCGTGATACGCGACACTGATATTAAATATTATGTAAAAGTATTATGCCTATATAGATTCCTAATGAATCATTTGATTGTTTGTCAATCTCGAACCAAGTTATCAATATTTCATATTAATGTAATGTAATTGATATGAAAATGAACAAGTTATAAGTAAGTACATGTAAGAAAAACGCGAGTGTGTCTGTATTGCTCAAATAAAATGAAATACTTACACTAACTATTATTTATTACCTATTCAACTTTAAAAGTAAAAGCTTACACATAAATCTTACATAACTATTATAAATGCGAAAGTTTGGATGAATAGATGTTTGTTACTCAATCGCCAGAACGGCTGAACAGATCTGGATGAAACTTGGTACAGAGATATATTATAGTCTGGTATAGCACATAGATAACTTATTATCCCAGAAGTAAGATCCCGTGGGCAATGCCCGAACTCCACGCGGGCGAAGCCGCAGGCATAAAATAGTTGCCAATAAAGCGATAGTAGGGTGACTTACGCATGTTACTACCAATCTTTCTACCTGTAGTAATACGGGTAATCCCATTGCCTTTGCGGTACTATCGCAGTAGTATATAGATTGTAAAAAGAAGGAGAAAGAAAAAAATACAAATTTGATGCAACCAACTTGGATGTAGCGCTCGTCAGCCGCTGTTGTGGCCAGTTTCTGTTATATTGCAATAATAAAACAATCAAATCGAAATCTTATTCGCCGTTGCGTTTAGTGGTTTAGCCGGCTTATCTTAGGTTTGTTTTCATATGATACGGGAAAGGACAGGTGTAAGCTAAACATGAGTAGCAGGCGGCTTGCTACTGCTAAACGGAGGAAGAGAAGGGCCGATATGAAACACACCATTATGTTGGGTGACCACAACCATGTCATCCGCACAAACTCATTCTGCAGAGTAATGATGAGAGAATAAGCGATAACGAATCCAAAGAAATTCAAGGCTACTCGGTCCATCGTCCAACTGAATTCTTCCCTCAACTCTGGACGACCGGAACCTTCTAATCTCAGGAATTGCTGGTTCCAATTGAAAAAATCTTTTAGTGTTGGATAACCCTTTTGTTGAGGAATAGGAGCGGAGCATTAAAAAATGTTGCGAAAACGGGTTTTTTTTTAAATATAATAATCGCGGACGAAGGTCGCGGGCAACAGCTAGTATGTTTATAATTGTGTGATGATCATATTTGTATTTTTGCTCTCTCGTTGGTCAACTAGTCATAAGCGCAATTGCACGGTGTGAGGTTATGGGTTCGATGCCCATGCATGCAGTGTTGTTGGGTTTTACTAACCTAGAGATTGGATCCAGTCTTACGTAGTCCTACGTGAATTAAAATGAAAAATTTCCTTTGTTTTTCTATGTCTATAAATGTGTAATTTAGATATTATTTATACGTGTTACTACTTTTAAATAAAATAAAAACCAGTTGGCTTGTACAATAATAATTTAATTTATTTTTTCGGTCTCGTCCCTTGTAACATCACTGAATCGAAGTAGCTGGGCGGCACTCAAACGTTCGAGTTTTGCCTTTTGGTACGCTTCTTCTGCTGCCTTCACCACCACTTCTGCTTCTCCATTTTCAGCAGATGTAACTCCTCCTCTCGTTCCTCATTCCGTTTTAAATTTTTCGCCCGTACCTCCTTTATTATAACTTGGGCGCGAACATATATTACTATTAATTTGCTAACCACTAGCACCTTCAAAAAACACTAATGAGAATATAAAAAATAAAATGCTTCGAATGAATACAAATAGATTGATGTTATTTCAAATTCTGTATTGGTGCCATACACAGATAATTTAACTTTCTGATGTACTGTAACGTGTAGAGATGAACTGAAAATCATTTGATCAACCCTACCAATAAACTGCGAGTTTGCTGACGCCAAGTCAGTCGAGTTATTTTCAGGTGGCCCTTGAGCCACCGGTACCGGTACCTCGTCTACCGGACGAAATTCCAGAACTGAAAAAAGAAAGTAAATATTTTTAATAATCTAATCATATATTCGTTAACACAAAGAATAGAATCAATAAAATTACTAGACCATAGGTGTACCGTCAGCAGGAGTTTCACTTGGCATAGTGTCACAGTCCATTGCGAACCTCAATTTCAAATCGGTGGAGGCCGGCAGCGCATCTTTCACTCCTTCGAGATCTGAGGACGCGGGGCCAGGATAGGGGCCACCCCCAGTCCTCATTCTTCCTTTTTTTTCTAAATTAAGGGTGGTCTTTTTTTTAGCCTTAATATTGGACCAGCACCTTTATAACTGAGATTCGGTTCTCTATAAAAAGAAAAGATTGCCGTTCATTACGATCATCAAACATAGACTAGATGTTAAAACAGCATACATGTTATTTGGTACTTATGCGCTAGTTAAATACTGAGTTATACTCTTGGGTTAGGCGAGCCCACAGCACATTTTGTCGCTGATGAGCTGCCCGGCAACGTCGTATTTTGAAGGAGCTTGTACTTGCGGACAAGTTCCTGTCCTGACTTTTCACCATCCGAAAAGAAAATTCTTGATGCCATTATTTTAAGTGAAAATCTTAGAAATGAACCACGAAAAAATAAATATTTATTTTCAAGTAAATCCGTTTAAGTTCTTTGACAAATGATGTCAACCAAGAGCATTCGGTAGAACAACGATTTAAGACTTCTCTAGCATTGTGACGTATTTTAATATAACATTTTTAGCATTCAAAGCAGCTTGCAACCTTCATGCAAAATACTTATTTTGGGTTTGAAATGGACAGCATGTTTTGGAGGTAGATTAAGGTGAGTACTCATCTGAGCAATTAAACGTATTGTTACATTGGTTGGTAAATTGAGGAATGATATAATACTGCAAGGTTGCGGTTGAAAAGGAGATGTAGAGACAAACAATTAAAAGAATATGTTTGGATGATGGTCTTGTTGAGAGGACGAGTAAAAGGCGACTAACAAAACCCGAAAGAGAACACCTTAGAAGGACAAAAATTATTGGTATTGTTCTTAAAAAAGGTCAGGTGGCAGTGCTCGCGACCTGGGTACGTGTATGACCAGATGTATGAACGTGAACGAAGCAAAAGGAGTAAGCCGGTGGGGTTCTTTAGTGACTGTTCTTACTGTGTGGCATTTAGGTACTCTTCGTTGGATGTTGGATTTGCAAGTCGCGTGTGCTGCAATTTAATTTAATATTAAAAAAAAAAACACTGAGCGAATAAGGAGCAGTAACGACCAGCACGACCCCTAAGTCCACGCACCTCTTTCCATGTTGCACGATTTGCCCGCGCTCGTGTTTTTGCTCGATGAAATGTTACACAAGTTGCTTGTTTCTTAGCAAATCAAGTTTTAACAAAGTGTCAAGCGGCTCGATGTCTTGTTGCAAATGCAAGCTCTAGCTAGTCTGTCCTCACCTTTTGAACATCATTGAGTGGGTGTTGTTGATACCGTGGTGGGTGTTCCTCACCTGTTGCCATGACAACAAATGTCGACTTAAGTTCAAAAATGGACTAAGTCGGCGTTCTGGAATATGGGTGTTATACTCTGCATGGGCGAACATCTCACTGATTGATTGATGCTAAATCTTTCCTACATGACGAAATACGGTTCAAATCAACTAAGCAACGATTGCGATACACGTGAAATTAATAAATGTTCTACCATTTTCCCAATCGCATTTCTCACGGATTACCTATAGATATAGCTATCGAGTATTGCAATCGTGTGAAACTGGCGTATTGGTTAACGATAAGACAACAATTGTTCACAAAACTAACAGTCTTTTTTAATACACGTGAGATACTCCTGTGTGAACTAAAATATATTTATTGGTGCACAATATTGTTGCGTGATTCTGATTGTTCGGGGGTTCGCGAAAACTGTCTAGTCTCACCGAATGAATGTTTTTCTGGTAACCGTTTAGTAGGCAATAGCATTTAGCCTATGGCAATAGACGAGTGAATGACGACCAGTGTGGGAACTAAACGTTTTGTGATGTGGGACAGTTTGCAATCTGGGACAAGCTGCTTTAGGTACCTACTTATATTTCTAAATTCAAAGAATAGACTGCCTCATTGTGTTGGCTATGTCTTAGGGTATTCATCCTTCAATTAATTAGTTGGGTAAACATGAATGACTCGACACCTATTGTACAATTATGTCATTGATCGATGCATCGAATAGTGCCAATGTGCTTAATTAGCGTTGATAGGTTACAACTTAATTAACAATAAAAACTTCAATAAAATACGTGTGATTCTCTTACAATACCACTTCGTGACTATGTTGCATGTAACTGGCAAGTAAAAACTTAATTGAAAATCTGAACTTGAGACGAACATACATAGTTTCATTCAGCGAACAGTTTGCATGAGTAGGTAGTCTATTCGCAGTTTCGTAACTGTCTTATTGATCAAATCAGTGAGTCTTTGAGTAAATTGATGCTAATTCATTCATAGATAACCACCAACATTCCAGCCTTTATCTTTCTAGTCCGACGCCGACCTCTACTCTGTATTGAGTTCTCCTTTTATCTGTTTTATTTCAATTAAATCATGTACAGGCAGGCGGGTTTTTTTTTATTCTCAAGGAGTCAGTCAGTTAGTCAGAACTAGTTGCCTGTTTCAAAACGTAGACTTCAATAAAAAATAATAGGCAAGAAACTCCATGGACACTTAAGTATTAAAAAAACAATTAAACAATAAAGTACTAACCAATCTTGTTTCGACGGTTTCATACCCGTCAGTCTCTTCACTAATACCAATATTAGCAATCATATCTAACTGATTCTGGAAACCTACACTTGAGAATAGAAGCTCAACAAAACACAGTAATCAAGTGTCAAGATTACGCACAACTTCTGACATTTAATTAAATATTAATATTGATGAGTCTGCACTACATAATGTGTACCTTTCATTATTAATCATGCATACTTCGTAATAAATAAAATCTGCCTGTAATGAGAGCGAGGAAATTCTCTACATTTCAGGTCAGAACAAACATTTGATTACATTTTTTTTTGTTAATTGCTGTCGTAAACTGTGCACATATCAAGGTTACATTTCAACGAATGTGTTATCTGTTTATTCCGCTGCCCAATTATGAAAGTATAACGAGTATTTAGTGACTCCTTGAACAAGACCATGCATTAGAGACAGAACCAATGCCAAGAACCACATTATTTTGCCCTACTTTTGCTTTTTCTTTCTAGTTCCTGCACCTTCAATCCCTGATACTGTCATTTGCAAACTTAACTACCGTGGAATCATCATCATTCTCTTGCCCCTATCAAAATTTATTTGGTAGAATAGGATCCTCAAAACAGAAGCCAGGCATTGTAAGACTTCTGTCTGTTACCACGTATGTAGATGCCCCGTAGCATACGGTTAGATTATACGTGAGTTGGGATATAAATTTTTTTGCCTCTAATTTGTTCCCGTGGGATGAATAAATTCAAGCTGGCGATACTGTGGGCAAAAGCTAATTCTTTAAATCCGGGTTAAACCCTAATAAGAAATACCTCTAAATATTCTTCCATATAGATTCTAAGCTTTCTCTGTTACGCGAGCATTTCATCAATATCCTCTACATTTAGTGTAAAGTAGCCTCTCGGCTAGTCGAGGGGCTAGAAGGTCAATAGTACATCATACTATTTCTTTGTAGTAAGCTTATGTAACTGCCACGTAACTGAATTATTTCATCTAGGCAGTACGCATTTAATTGCATTCGTTGACTTATTGAGTGTAGGGTTACCCACGGTGTTCTTATAACGGCTGCAGTGATGTAGGTCAATATGTAAAACTTTAGTAGTTTTAAATTTAACGTTATGATTAAACCGTAGATCGGACTTAAAGTTCATTGAACGTTGAATTTGAAATAATGTTGCATGGTGAAGTGTATCTTGATTTTAATAATAATTCAGTGTTTCTTTCTGGCTGTTCTGTGCTTAGGTTACATTTATATTGCTTCGGTCGGAGGTCCTTCTTCGTGGATATTTTTTGGTAGAAATAGCAAAGGCTAGGCATTCTCGACGGACGGCACCCTTTAGTTCGCCTATGGAGTCTTATTCTAAATCTCTATGCAAAAGTGGGCCAGTCGCTTACTATCCTGATAGAAAGTTATCCTTGCACCCGTCATACTTTCAGACATTATGCATTTATGATCATATAACGAGCAGCCCTGTGACACACGGCTGAGTTATCTCTCATCGAGCTAACGACTTACCCACATGTCAGCTCTATTGACCCACTAAATTCGGCTTACGGATGTCTGCACACGGGCGGTTCAAACGCTGCGTGTTTTTCAAACCGCCCACGCCCGCCGCCGACTTGACTTGTAGGCAATAGCCATACTACCTTAATAACATCAGATGATGACAATTTCTTATACTTTCACGTCAAAGCGATATTTATCTTAAAACCTGTAAGATATCTTATTACTATCAACTCATCATCATTCTCCTGCCCTTATCCCAATTTATTTGAGGTTGGCGCAGCATGTATACTTGATCCATATTTCTCAATTACCTACTCATCATCCCAGCAGTCGCCTCCTTTCTAGCCAAATCATCCTTCACACAGTCCATCCATCGTATCGACTACCAAATTGAAATAAATGAGTAGTCAGTTACCTACTTGATGTTCTACAAACAGATAGGTAGTTACTAACAGGTGCCTTAACCCTTACTAATCATTCATTGTTATATAATTATAATGTAATATACACCTAATTAATCACACAAACCACCATCCCAGCGTCTTCCAACAAAATTGTCGGTCTGCTCGCGTCCGCACATTGCGTACGCGCATCTGAAATCGTCGCTTGATAGCCGCACGCTTTCTCATTACGCGCCAAATGAATCTCAATCAGCTTGCGCACGAGTTTCAACATCGCCACCAGTAAGTGACAATTAGTTTAGTGTTATGTGGCCGGGGTTTAGATGGTGCCTAAAAAGGCGATCAGTAATTGCTTCTTGAATGAAATTGCTTCTTTGAAGTCCAGTCAGGTGTGTTATGGATTAGATTTTAGATTGAGTTAATTTGAGGATTGGTTTAAGTGAATTTAACGAATCAGCACAGGTGTTTTGTGTTTGTTAATTCTGTGCATGTTTGTCAGTTTTGATTGAAGTAAATGGATGTTTAGAATAAATTCGTGGCTCCTGGTTTACTCGTAGTCATTTTTAATTCGCCAAGAAGATTTCATTGTAGAGTCTAGTCATTAATTCGATGATCAAATCAAGGAACGAAGCGAGTGACAGTCGTACACGTAGCAACTTATTAGTCTAACTAACAAATAGGTAGGTTGTAGAAACCGAAACAGAACCTTAGGCCCTGGTCACAGTTTCGGCTAAAACCGAAACCGAAACTCATTCAAACATATAACATTGTTTTTTTTTTTATGGCATACGTATGTACCTAAATGTAGCGTATTTTTACACATACATATATAGAGACTGTTAACACATGTTAAATAAAATACAATTATTAAAATATATAACAAAAATATTTATTTATTTATGATATTTTAACAATTTAAAGGCGATCACTAGCAACGAACGCAGCCAACGATTTGGTTATTTTTTTTGCAACAAATCGAAAAAGTGTGTACTAAGTTTAAATAAATTGGCGGTCTAACCAAAGACGGATCTTGACTTGATTAATGAGTCTGTAGATCTAAAGGTAACATTAGTTACTACTGTTACTGTGATTTTTTATTATGTGTGCTTGATGAACTGACGTCAAATAAACTTTATTCTATTCTATTCTATTCTTCTATTCTATTCTAGTTCAAGAATATTAAGTGTGCTTTCAGTGCTTTAACATACATGCTACACAAATAAGTTTATTTTCCATCACAACTCAAACATAATGATCACAATCACAAATCAGTGTCAACGACTTCTAGTTACCATATTTCAAGCATTACAAAATCTGTCAAGTGTTGCCAGTACTGTGTGGCAAAAGGGAGCATGCTATTCCTCACCTTCAAAATGTGGCACACTTCCTCGTACACAGCATAATAAAGAGAATTGGCAAACACAACGAGCGGTTAAAAGCTCTGTGTTTATGTAAACACGCGGGTGTTGGATTCATCTCACGTAGCTTAAATAATAGTTCGCAATACTATCATGTGTGTCCCACATTGTTTGTTATTTATTGCTAGATTGATAGCGCTTTGTTGTGGAAATATAGACTTCATTTGCATTCTCATTATCTTTAAACCCGGGCCGCAAGCAGAAGCGACTCTCGCGACTTTCAGGAGTTCCTGAAGTTTTTTATCATGTTCATAGACTTGTGAACTTTTCAAAGATTCGTGTAGGTAAGTTAGTCAGTCAGTGACGATATGATATAGCAACTGCTATTCTCGTTGGTTAAACCGGTGTTTCCAAGCATTGGGTAGTCTTCCTTACGGAATTACCATACTTATTATATATCTTAGTTGCCGTGATTTTTCTCCTTCTTTGTTTCACAAAACTCTGAATACGAATCGTTTTACATTTAATTCCTCTTCCCAACCAAGGCGTATTTAATTTATTACGGCTGTAAATCTTTATTACTCGTAACCTATGATTGATTTTATAGTCTAACGATTAAATTTCTATATCCTCATGGCTGTTAAAACGGTCACACATGTAACTAGAAAACCGGTATGTATGATGTTTACCTAGTAACAAAAAAAAACGATGCTATAGGTAGGTCTTATCTACAGGAGGCGGATAACAAGATCTGCAAGAAAAAACTATAGCTAATGAAGACGATAATGATTGCTAATGGCAGTGCGCAACAATAAAACACCAAAAACATGCAAAGATTGTACCAGATACATATTCCAAAAGGCAGTTCACAAATCTTCCAACATCAAATAACCCCAAGGATTCACATTTTTATGCGTCCAATGACGCAACTCCAATTTAAATTCAAGCTAGGCGCCGAATGTGCGCACGAGTGTGCAACGCAACACTCTGTTACCGTAACTTTACACTTGAGGCCTGGAAAACTACGCTATGAGGACGCGGCAATGAATTGACCGACCTTGCACATTGCTCGCCACTGTAATATAAATTGTCGTTAATTAATTGTTTTAGTCTACTTCTGCCTTGTCTTGTTTTAGCCTATTTGTCATGTAGTGTAGAATTATCGTATGAGGTCATTTAACCTAGCGGCTAGCAGCATTATATTACGTGAATAGAATTTATGATTCGTAATTACAAGTACTTAAATGTTAATTGGTTATGTAATGAAAAGAAAACATGAATCATGTGCATAAACCACGTAATTACAGTCAAGACGATCGTGTCTCCGTGTGATGTGTATGTACATGTGACATATGTCAATACTCGACGAGTTCACTCTAATGAGAAAGGCACTACACAATACAATGCTCTGAGCGAACTTGACAAGCCCCAAGGGTTAGCAACAGTTCACTGTCAAAGTAAAACAATTCAAAGTCTTGGCTAATTGACATCACTCGCAACATTCCAACGTCTGCTAAGTTGAGAAATGCTGAAGCGCTTAGATAATTAATATTTTTTCCGACATTATCATATCAGCCTATGACGTTCCCACTGCTGGGTCGCAGCCATCCTTTCTGTGCAAGGGAGTGGGCCATAATCCACCAAGCAAGTCTTCTTATGTGGGTTGGTAGATGTCACAACTCTCCTAAATGTGATAAAATTACTTACACAGTACAAGAAAAGTTATAACTTTTCCTAGTGCCTCTCCTATCACTGAGGCCATCATTCGATACCTTTTACTTATTGGTACTTTATTATTTCCAGTTACACGTCCGCTACCCGTCCCGCAAATCGCACGTCCGTCGGCAGCGCGCCATACCGCAATCCGTACCGTTCCCCTGCGAGGACGCCCTCTCCTGGGGCCGCAGTCCTCAACGCCCCACCTCGGTGCACCGCTTGAGGCCCGGAGACATCGATGTGGTGGCAGCGATAGGAGACTCCTTGGTTGCTGGCAGCGGGGCGCTTGAAGAGTTCGCGCTAGGAGCCTTTGTGGAGTATAGAGGAGTTTCGTGGTGTGCTGGTAAGTCTTGCTTTCATCATCATTCATCTTACTTTTGCCAGATAGTAAGAAGGTCCTCAACAGTCATAGTTATTAAACTCGTCTGTGTAATGTCATGGCACACAGTTAGGTTCGGTCAAACCGGTACAATGGGACATTTGATACTGACAATATAATAATCTGTCAGTGTCAGGTGTCCACAATTTGCTCGTACCAGCTTGACAGATCCTTAGGCTAGCGTTTGTACTGTAAGGGAGCGAGAAACAAAGCGGGAGTGCTATAGCACGCGGCAGCATCGACGATGCGCTCGCAGCACGCTCTGTTTCTCGCTCTAGCAAATGATAGGAGCGTGGGAAAAATGCCATTCCGTGCTGATAGATGCGTCGCAACCCTAAGGAGGAAAGAGTGGTTTTCTGATGTTCTCTTGGAAAGTTAGATCAATGGTACACTGTGCAGTAGCTGTCTGTGCAGTAGTGCCCAATTTTTTCTGAAATTATAGCGGCATAGCGAAAAGTACACAACACATACAGCTACATAGTACAAAAAAATACTACAGCGCCATCTATGTCACAATTGAAGAACTAACAAAAAAAACTAGCAAATGCACATTTAACTAAAGGTTATCGGCGACCTAAGACCATATAGAAAAACCCAACAACAACTGTCGGGCAGTAGTCCACCAGACACAACACCCCGGTCTGGTCGGAGGATCCTCCCTTTTCTATGGGGGATGAAGAACTTTACATCTCAGTTCTTCATACCCCCATAAAGTTAATCGTGGAAAACATGACCGGAGTATATCCTAAACACGGCACCGGTGAAACATGCTAGTAAGGATTAGGACTGTACCATTTATGAAAAACTATGGTTTCAAAACCTACCTACTTTAGATTTTACCTAGTACGTAACGTGGGCCATACAATTTACCATATCATTCAATCAGTTTACAGCCTGTGGTTAGCTTAAGCAGCTCCTGACCGCAGCGATTTCCTCAATGCGCTAACACACAAAACATAGACCGATCATAACCATAATGTGGTTGTGGAGGCCAGATAGGCAGTCGCTCCATGTAAAATACTGGTATTCAGCTGCATCTGGTATGACTGGACCCCAAGTGGGGAAAAGGCTAGGCAGGCCATTGACCATGAGCAGATGTGTTGTCAGATTGAGTGTCATGCAGAGCCAATTTCCCGCTGGGATTGACTCTTGGTAGCTCATTGTAGGCTACAGGTTCAGGATTTTGCGTCTCTTCAGGCGATTTAAGATGTCAGGAACAGTCAGCTGCATTGCTAGTGGTTTCGTATGGTGTTGAAGACGCTTTTGCATAGGCTCTTATTTAGTCCTTCACTGAACACAATATCAGGTGACGATGAACTTCTAAATTCTTTATGAACCAGTGAGCATTTGCTATTTGTTTAAGATCGAAACTTCTGCTTTTTGGTTATTTTTATGTTGAAGTCGATAGTGGAACCCCACAGCTGAATGCCATATGACCATATAGGCTTTGGGACAGTTCCGTAGATTAGGAGATTGTTGTCCAGAGACTCTTTGCTGTTACTTCCGAGTAGCCAGTACAGCCCCCGTCGTATCTTAAGCGAGTCTCTCTTGGCTCTAATGTGGGCTCTCCAAGTCAGTCTTCGGTCGAGGGGCGTTCCTAAGTACATAAACCACTTGTGATGCGGAAGCTATTGATCGCAGAGGTGGACTGTAGACAGTTATCTCACTTAAGGGTAAATGTTATACGGACTGACTTGAATGCGCTGGCTCTAATCCTCTATTTTTGCATCCAATCTTGAATTCCTGCTAAGCCCTCTTGGCCCAATGTTCTGGAGGCAGCGGCAGTTTCCTGACTAGAGCTAAGTATTGCTGTATCGTCTTCAAAAGTAGCCACTATTACGGGCTCTGTGGTAAGTCTCCTGTCAATATGGTGTGGTATACAATACCGGTCCCAGAACAGGCAATGATACACCGGCAACTTTATCGTGGAAGCTTGATATGCTTTCACCCTGTCGTACTTGGAATAGTCGTCCTGACAAATAAGACTCCAGAATCCGATAGAATTTGTGAGGAATGAATGTTTTAATTTTGTAGAGCATGGCCCGTTGACCCATGGTGCATATACCCTATCAAAGGCTTGCTGCACGTCCAAAAAAGCTGCCGAGCAATACTCCTTTTTTTCCAAGGAAGTCCTGATGACCTGGCACAATATGAATCTGCTCTATTGTTGCGTGTTCCCGTCGGAAATCAAATCGATGGTCCGGGATCTCTAATGTCCCACTAATCGCATTCAAAAGCCTCTTCAGTAGAACCTTCTCAAACACTTTCGAGATAATTGGCAGCAAGCTTATCGGCCTGTATGAGGTGACTGCACTCGTCGGCTTACCGGGCTTGAGTCACATAATTATTTAGGAAACTTTCCACAGAGTACGATAATAGACGTGTAGTATAAATGATAAAAGGAAACTATTCCCAAGTTTCGTGAGCAGAAGGTAAAAAAATTGCAATAAGGAGATACCAACTTACTTAGATTGTGTACAAGACAAACAAACAGTTCACCCAGGTCGTGAATTGTATTATGAGTGTAAACATAAAAGATGGTAAGCAAAGTGATTATGTAGATGTTACATAAAAGCACTTTGACATGACATTACGAGTATGTAGATTTATGCACTTTTCACACTTCCTTTGCCGTTTACAGTGTTATTGAATTGTATGCATACATTTTAAATAACATAAGAGATAGGTGATAGTCTTCTTACCGTATTGAGGATATGGTGATGGTAGTCGCAAGTCGTAAGAAAAGCAGTACCGCATTGTAGGAATGCAGTGACAGCTCCACAGCTAGGCACTGAGGACACTGACTGGGAGCGACAGTTTCTCATTTAACACCCGAAATAAATAAACTTACACAAACATAACTAGAGCAAGGCGTCCATCAGCTAGATTGTCATTTGCAACTGTGCCCATCGCAGTACTTCGCTGGATCTCCCAAGTTGCGCCACAACACCCTATTTACTTTCCAGTACAGTTCAACTCAACTCTTTTCTACTAATTTTTTAACTATTACCATCTCTTTGACGTATTTTTCCAGGTGGAGACGCATCATGGCGCGAGTACCTGACGTTACCGAACATTCTGAAGGAGTTCAACCCCAACTTGCGAGGCTACTCCACGGGGACGGGCGAGTGGCTCACCAGGAACGCCAAGTTCAACGTGGCCTTCCCAGTGGCGTCGGATGAAGATGCTCTGAAGCAGGCTAAGGTAAGCATGCTGATTTCATAAAGAAATATGCTTGCCATGATATCCAAAGGAGGAGGGGATTTCTAAACTGTTATAAGGGCAAGAGAATAATGAGGTGGTCATTATTCTCTTGCCCTTATACCGTTTAACTAGGTGTAATACTTATATAGCCACATAGTTTTTCACACAGTCCCGACGACATTTTCCTCATTCTTCCGCATCACATGCCACCAACCGTTTTCCACACATTATCCGGTTTTGATTGTGTCAGAAAAACACTTCTTCAGTAGTCAGGACCGCGAGGAGTCATAATTGCTTGTAAAATAATTAACAAACCATATTGGAAAGTGGCGCTAGTGAAATAGAGTTACCTGTTGTCACCCTTTTCGATAAGGAAAATGAACGTCTGAGAGGACAATAGCATATCATTTAATTCCTTTATAATATCGACCAAAACTGCGATACAAGGCATCACATAATTTGGAAAACAACATTCTCAACACGGCACATTGCACAAACCTTAATGGTCAAGTGTGTTATTGGTGCGTAAATAAGTAAACTTGGTCTAGGCGTGAAACATCGAACTATCACTAAATCTAAACATTCGAGTGTGTACTTATTTGCCAATTTGGAGGATTACAAATGCGTGTAAGCAATCAGTTTTGTTTGGCTTGTGGAGCATGACCCAAACGTCAACATTACCACATTTTTGTGTGCCCACAAATAAATGATGTGAGTTTGTTAGATCACTGTCGTATGTAAAGCGAGGCTACAGAAATAGACGTTAACGTAGCAAAGGCCCGAATGTTATTCGCGTGTTTTCGCTTAAAAGGAACCATGATTAAGGTGTTGGCATTCTGAAGTCATTTTATAATCATAAATCTTGATTTTTCTCGACATCTTATTGGCTTTTTTTTTTTTTTTGTGTTTGCATTCTGAAGTCATTTTGTAATCATAAATCTTGATTTTTCTCGACATCTTATTGGCTTTGGTTATAATAATGTAAAGCACAGACTAAAATAGAGTAAAGTGTCTGAAGTGGAATGGGCGATGGCCGCCGCGATCATCCTGAATTACAGTTTACGAAATCATTGATATACATACGTTTTTCTATTGTTTCAAATCAGAAGTTTACACTCGTATTATTCATTCCGCTTCTACCTAATATTTCCCTGAGTCCAAAAATCATGCTTTGTTTCAAATTAGAAGTAATTAAGTTATATAATATCATTAGATAACAAAACCTGCAAAAAACTAACACGCAATCATTTATTTTCGAAACAACCAATTCACTCTTTTTCAGATTTCCTCATTATCGATACCGTCCAACCAAAGGCACTAAAGGAAACCATTATTTACCATCATAAACATGTTAACCGTTTCCATACCTTCCTATTGGGAAACTTCATATTTTTTAATCAATCAATCAAGTTAATTTAATTCATTTACTCTTAGTAATCACCTCTACCACGCAGAAGGGCAAACCCATCACCATACCACGATTATTCTTAAATTTTCGCAACTACAAACCCTTAAAACCATTACGTCATGGAACTTGGGAACTGCAAAATCTTAGTAATCGCAACACTCCACTCATTGGAACAGGCCCTTTACCGTCTAAACACATCTTAACAAAAGAAATAGTTTAAACGACCACCATTACCCTGATGACTCGAGCTTTGTACCTAACCAGGTCAGCGCCACCTTTGCACCAGTTTGTGAAGTCATTACCATTAACAAATAGGCGACAAGATTGTACTCGTCAGTATTATAGATGCTCATTATCGCAGTTTTTTCGGGTTCCGTAATCAAATAAAAAAACGGAACCCTTTTAAAGTTGTCGTGTCCGGAAGTCACACTCCCTTCACTTGGAGACTATTGGCGCTATGTCGAAAAAAGGAAGAAAGGTTTATCTATTTTATTAACCGCTATACAATGTAGTAAAATTACGAAATCAAAATAGGGGAGGTACCTAATTACGAAGAATAAATGAAATGTCAGTGCACAATTGCACATAAGCACAGTATAAATATTACCCTGACATAAGCGTGTGAGGTGTTAATATTGTGCATTTATCTCAACTACGAAATGTTTTACTATGTGTGATCCGACCCTCACTTAGCTGTTTTTTTGTATTAAATGTTTAAGATTTGGTAATTCAGCGTGAAGTGTGTGGATTTGATTACTTAATATATGAATGTGTCACAAGCATGGCACATGTTGTAAGTTTGATACTTACAAGGGTTTATGTTGATTTTGTTAGTGCAATCGTTTGCTAAGATTTGTGAATTAAGCAAGCAGTATTATAATTTTTATCTTTGAGTGCTACTTACCCAAAATTTATCTCTTTGGTTCCATTTTTTTTCTGAGTGTGACAAAATCGACACTCGAACTGACTACTAAAATAACCTTATTAAAATCAAAGCATTTATTTCAAATAGGCCAGTTACAGGCACTTTTGAATTGTCGAAACAAAGACAATAATAGCTACAGTCCCAGTCACAAGGCATAAAAACTGTGAAAGTACTGTAGTTGCCCATTCCCTAACGTAGATCTCTATGGAGAAGAACGGGCAAGAAACTCCATGGACACTCTTTTAAATCAGTATACTTTTACAAACTCTTGGTTACATCATTCATGTTGAGATGGTACATTATGTGAGAACGATGTAGCAAGATGTGTACGTTAAAAGTGTCCATAGTAAAAAATTCAAAAAAAAAAAAACAATTCAAATAAGCCGTGGCAACCAAGAGATGACCAGTCACAACTGACAGCGCCCGTTCACGAACATGACGCATGTATCAGCACCGTTCAACTCAACCATTTTGAAGGGAACTAAATGATCCGACACACGCGCCACCATCAGCGAGACATTTGAGTGAGCATGACACACTCCTAACCGCCAGGGCACATTCAAGTCAAGAAAAGACGTAGGTTTCCCGCGAATGACACCTTAAAACCAGCGATATAGAATTAGGCCCACTTACATCGCAGATCACTAAATCTACCTACCATTTCCCCAACAATGTTGGAGTCGACTTCCAGTCTAACCGGCCGGATCCAGCTGAATACCAGTATTTTACAACCTATCTGACCTCCACTACCCCTTGGTCTAACCAAGTGGTAGTGGTTGTCAGACTTTCGAGCTTCTGACTATTGAAACAACTGTCTAAGATCCAAAAATCCGGGACCAACGGCTTAATGTGCTTTCCGAGGCATGGAGGGAACTCAGCATATAATAGATGGTCCCCGTCCACGGATCAATCTCGAAAAGCACGTACAAATCACTAAATGCGACTAACGCTAAAGGATTTTTAAACATTTTTCTATTTCGGTTCTTCGTTTGAAGATGAGGTACCAGTGGCGAAGGTTCCATACAACTCGATTCCTACCGGCTTCCCTTTGAAAAATAACACAGTCAGTATTCTATAGACAAATAATATAATCACATTAAAGATATGTACCTTTTACAAAAATTTACCCTTCGCTACTGTGAGGTACTCCTATGCCCTTACCCCTTGAGGATCACAGGCTTGATATTATGTAAAAGTATCCAATGTTCCTTCCAGATAATAGTAGCCCGAATGCGTTCGTCCCCTGACATCGACATCGCCAACGACTGGAAGATGGTGACCGTGTTCATCGGCGCTAATGACCTGTGCTCGGCCTCATGCCTCAACCCCGTCTCCTGGTCTCCGGCTGCTCACGCCAAGAAACTGTCGATAGCGCTGGACTACCTGCAAAAACAACTGCCCAGGACTATTGTCAATTTGGTACCAGTTTTGGGTAAGTTATTCTTGCTTGGAAATCTCCTGATCGATCATGAAGTCCTGTAATTTTATCACCTGTAGTACTTTACTTAGTAAAATGTCCAATGTGGTACGTGGGATAGCCTCATCTACTATCCTGCAGAGATTTCCACGTCAACGTCAACGAATTAACTTGATTCGAATTACTGACGCATGAATCCCCCGGACGCAAGAAGCTCAGGGACCGGTTCACGTGGCGACGCTTGGGGCCTTTGTCCAGCAGTGAACCTCTTTTGGCTAAAATGAAGATGATGAACAACATCCTGTTCTAGATGTAGATGTAGAAACTTTACATCCTGTTCTAGATGTATCAGTATCGGTCCGCGTGCTCCGGCCAATGATGTGTCGCCTGATGCACTCGCTGTTCTGCACCTGCTTCCACCATCAGGGTGGCAATGAGCTGTACGACCTCGTGCGGATGGCAAGACTCTACCAGAAGGCTGAAGTGGCACTGGTAAGTCTCCTTATTTGGAGATAAGGACCGACCAACCTCTGACCAAAATACGTTTTTGTTTCGGTCGGTTTTATGGTTTGTCCGTACAAAGGTCACCGACAGATGAGGTACTTTTATGCTTCTTATCATTAGCAAGTATCTGGTAAAGTTCAAGTTCTTTGCATCAGGTCTCAGTATTTTAAGATCAGTTTGTCTTAATTTTATGTTTCATTCCAGGTGGAAAGCGGCCGCTATGACACCCGCGAGGATTTCACGGTGATCGTGCAGCCATTCATGCGCCTGTTCAACGCGCCCATGCCGCCGACCCGTCCGCTATCTCTGGTCATCCACCAGTCCTACATCACGCACGACTGCTTCCACTTCTCGCAGAAGGGCCACGCGTTAGGTACTGTTAATTAGTTAAAAAAAATCGGTATAGTGCTAGCAAATAGATTCCCAAAAAAATGCAAATAACGTAACTGATAGAAAACAAATCCGTGAGCTATTTAATAGTTCTTGATTTTTATTTAATGAAAAACGTGTATGCAAAATTTCAGCTCAATCGGTTGGGGATAACTGTTTTAAAATTCAGTTGCAAGATTTGACCAAAACAAACATTCATACAAACATTTCAAGTTAAATAAAAGCTTGTAAAAACGCATTTGACACCCTAACTCAAAACTTTTTTTAACAACCTGGAACGTACCTATCGATATTATTGGCTAAGCATTAACTATAATGAATTCTCATCTTACAAATAGGTACCAAAAAATCGGTATTGGTAAACACAGAAACAATCCTCAGCCCATTCGAATAGGAGTATCACAAGGTTCTATATTAGGCCCTTCACTGTTCATTACGCTCTTTCTAACCGGCCCAAGTCAATGCCGTATCGAAATGTAGACTATACTATGGACACGGAAGTAAGTAAGTTGTGAGTTAAGCGAGTGACTAACTTCCTAAACACATTACCTACTTACAAAATAAAATGACCTCGTCCCAACATAAATGACAAGTCCTAAAATAAGATAATAATATAGATGTCGTCTGTTCCAGCCGCGAACCTCCTGTGGAACAACCTGCTGGAGCCGGTGGGCAACAAGTCGGACAACGTGCCGCCCGTGCTGCTGCGACAGTTCCGCTGTCCCTCGCGCCGCAAGCCCTACCTGTTCACCCACAGGAACTCGCGCAGCTACATGATCAGCGGCAAGCAGGAAGGGGCCGATGATGTGTTCTTATGATGAAGGGGATCTGGACGGAACTGTAAGAGAAATGGGTCAGTGTTTTAGTGCTGCAGGGGAAGATTTTGGAGGGTTCGATACAAAAATTTTAATGAAGTTAGTGATTTAGGACCCTTGATCCTGGTGGCCTAAAAAAGGACTATCATGATGCCTTGCAGTGTTTGTAAATTATTGTGTTCAAACGTGCTTTATGGACTTTACAAATATTTATTTCTAAGTGGTTGCTTTTCGATCCTGCTTGAAAAGTTTTGGTCTCGTATGTCAATATCATTTTGGCTCTTATGCAAATAGCATAGGCGTTCTATCTGATAGGCATTACTTGCCAAACTGCCAATTAGTCAAGACTTTTTGGCAAAAATTGCTCAACAAATACAAAGTAAGAGAAACTCATGGCTTCTTTAGGAGAGTCGGATAACCACCATTTACATAGGGCTTAACACGTGGCAATGCCTTTCAAAGCGTTTCGTATTTCTAGAATAACTTCCAACAGGATTGACATATTATCCACTTTCGGTGGCTATATTTCTGTCAATCCTATACATTTTTTTTCTTTACGATTATCGTTATCGTTGCTAGTATGTCATTGTGTTTAGGTATGCAAGTGTCAAAGAAATGATAAATAATATTATAAAACTTCCGAGTAGCTATTAGGCCCCCTTGTTAACATTTTCTTTTGTGTATTCTTGTGTTAACATTTTCTTGTCTGCTGACTCTTCAAGAGAATTTAATTCGTGAGTGCTCTACAGTTGCTTTTTCTATGACAAGGAAGAATTAGGTAACAGGTTAGTATTTTAAGGATTTCGAAAAAGAACTTGTCAAATATTTATAAGTAGATTATTCTAATTAATAATTTGTACATAATTGTGTAGATAGTTTATATTTTAAATAACAGTGTCATGTTTTGATGACACTTAGATGTTATTATATATGACCTATGTAGTTCATTTATAATGAAGACCTCATAGTTACTAAGAAGGTTTTGAGAACCTTGACTTCATTTCACCTTCCAAAAATTTTAAAATGTAGTAATGGGGTGATTTTCAGTTCTATTCAAAAAGGTACCTTATATTTCAAGAGAAATTTATTTTTAAGGGGTTTTGAAAATCGCTCTTTATTAAGTAACCAGCAGCCTGTACAGTACATTAGACTAGTTTGTCTTAAGTCCTAGGTAGTTACTTCCTTTCAGATTCCAAATTGGAATACATAATTTAATTCTTAACTAAACTAAGTTTTGAAGTTAACAATAGCTCAATGTTGTGATGTAGGTTATTAGGACAAAGTAAAGTTTAGCATAATTAGTAACTTTAATATCACTTGTTAGTGCCATTGACGTTACGCTCTGAACCAAATGTTATTGTAAGCGAAAGTTACCTAAACAAATTACTATAAGTTTTCGGTACATGGCTCCAATTGTTTTAAGAATAAATAAATGAATTTGTTCTATTTTTCTGTTTTATGTTTTCCCACTTCCAAACAACAATTTTAGAACAAATTAATAAAAAAATACTGCAATATTTGCAGTATTTTTTAGCAAGCTCACTACCGAAGTCCACCTCCGGACGAGGCTACGACGTCAGGGACCCGGCGCTGCGCCTTTCTGCAGGATCAGGACCACGCGGAGCTCACCGGTGGAGCTAAGCTTTGACCGTATGCTGGCCAAGGTTAGCTCAAAGAAACCAGAGCCGCACAAAAGCCCGTTGGGTTGGCAGCATCGTAAAAAATCGCAGGAGACACCTGGATAAGTATAGAACCGAAAAATGTGGCGAAGAAGAAACGAGAGGCTTTTACCCAGCAGTGGGTGATTCCGGGCTGATATGATGATGATGAGGCTTACTTTTAAGCATTCTGATGCAGAGTGCAACTGAAGTTGTAGGTTGTCGCGCAGTCAGTTAAAAAATGTGTTTTATGCAGCTCCTACAACTTTTCTGATATCAATGCGTGCTGCATTGGCTTATGGAATGGAACTATTAATCTGCCAGGCGCCAAAATATAATTCTAGAATTCTAGTTAAATATTTTCCATTGTCTAATGAAAATCGACTCGTTCGTCGGAAGTTTTAGGTTTCTACATTTTTTTATTCGAAGAGTTGTACCATACACCCAAGACACACATGCCCTCCGTTGTATCCTACGAGCCAAGCAAAAGAGGCCTATGTCCCAGCAATGGGATCGTTATGGCTTGATTATTTAACGGATAAAAAGGCTCCAATATCCGGTACAATTATACGATTCGAATTTTCCTAAATTATACCTTAAGAAGACAAACTAGACCATCCGATACATTATTATAGTCCCTAATAACAACCTTCAAAATAAACAACGCACCTAAACATAAACCACGACATATACGTATACATATAACGTCTTTGCAATCACAACAAATAATAATGAGCTTGTCTGTTTTGGACATGCGACGTCTACTTAGCTAAGGTATGGGTAGATATAGGTAGGTAGGTAGATAACGTCGGTGATTTCACGGCCGGGTACCGCCAAGCCCAGCGCTGGGCATCGCGCATGAAACAAAATGATAGCTGATTAGCAGGGATCACCAACCTTTGGTAAAAGGTACCGGTTATACACATCTCTGTCTAGTTCAAGTGTGATTAACTCAGATGGCTTTATACGTCGAACCAAACTTTCTTCCTTGTTGGTCTAAGGGCCCAAAGCTCGTTGGTATACTGTTGAGCATGAGATCCTGGCTTCGAATCCCAGGTTGGGGTGTTTTGAGCCCGGGTAATGGTAATATCGGCCCTATATTACATGGGGCTTATATAAGTGGCAAAATGGAAACGAAATTTTAAGTTTTAGTTAGTCGTCGGGGGTAGAGCTGAGCATGAGTAATATAATAACACAGAATACAAAAATGAATGTAATTTAGGTTCTCATTCAGTGCCTGAAATTCATGCTGATTAACGAACACGGCCGTAGGTTTACCATACCTGCCTCAGCAACCGGTGGGTGCAGGAACTTTTAACACAGATATGCCCACTGTGTAGTTAGTCTGACAAACCGATATGTATTTTCAGTTCATGAAAAATATTCTCCCCTTTTTCAATATCGGGAATAGGGACAATATTTAAACGATCTATTGCAGCCCTAGTTATTGATATACGTAACTGATTTGTTTTTATAGTTTGCTACTCTACTTCAATGTCGATAAGGGCCTGAACAATGAACACTATTTATGTAGCCTGTAATCTAGTGCAGTAGGTAGGTAAGCGTAAATGCGTGACACAATTTCATCTATTTGTATTCAACAAGATCGCATTTATTAGTGTGTCTTCCATAATTTGAAATTATTTATTTTGTAAGCATAATACCAGCCTAGAGCGATGACAATTATAGGTACTTTAGTTGAAAGCGTCAAAGAGTTAGGTTGAACATTAATTGTAATAATTATAATTTAAAGGTACCGATACCTGTATCTGTAGGTGTACCTGTATTTTATGACATCCAATACCTGTATTGGATGTCATAAAATACAATCGCAGAATACTGGAACATTATTGTAAAGCTTCGTATATTACTCAAGTGCAAACCAATCTTGTACTACAGCTATTTTTAGAACCGAACGCTTAAACAATTTAATTTATAAAATCCAAACACCCAAATATGGCGACACCAAGCTCGCCACGTCAGTATGACCACAAAATGACCACAGTGTGTTGTGGTAGGCGTGCAATTAGTACGGAACGACCTACAGACAGACTTTAAACAGCAAGCTATGTAGTTACGACTGAAATATTGACTGTATATATTTGTAAAAGTAAGTGGTGTAAGTTGAAAGGGCACAGCGATTTGAAAAAGTGACAAATAGCCTGAAAGTCGTGCAATTCAATGGTTTTTTTTCGATTTCTCATAGTGCGTGGAGAGGCTCTCCAACAGGTGGACCGACGACTCCATAAAGATTGCGGATTGCGGGGAGCACAGGACCGGTTTTATGCTATTAATGCTCACAGTTTTTTGAAAGCTGTGTATACGTTCGGATATTTTTATTAGCAACCTATCTTACTGTGTTTTCTCATTGGCGAAACATTCACATTAAAACATGATTAAATCTCTATCTATGTACATCTCTTAGTTGAAGATTTCATCTCCATCAGACAAAATGTTATGTTTTGCCAATGCTCGCTGTCTTCTTATGACCCGTACTCAACAGCTCAGCATCGTCCAAACGAGCTCAATCGGTTCGCATATGGCGCATGGCGCTTGACATCTGTACAGTCAATTGCTGCTCTTTATTGATACTGCAGAGTACACATTGTGCCTAGGCAATATGTCGATCTGTCTATGAACAACTTCAGATAATAAAATATTAGGTATTTGGTTTCAGGAAGAATTTTCATGATTTTCCAGATAAGCCCCGAGGGTGGATAGAGGTCGCCACAGCTATTGCCATATTAAAATTAATATCATCGCAGGTGTCGTGTTGCCTAAAGGCAAAGTGTAATGTCTCCTGTGCCTGTAATGTAACCTAAGTTATGTTATAATATGTACCGTATGCTTTATGTAACTTTTTGTATATTGTGCATCATATATTATTATAACTGTTATTTTAGTTTACATCTTATACATATGCCTCTCTAGTTACTAAGTATTTAAAGTAATCTGTGGAAAACGTAGTGGGTAGCATATTTATCATATTTTACACGTAAGCCTTCTTGTAAACCTCTAATATGTTACTGTTTGTTTTTCCTAAATAAATAAATAAGTTGTTAAGGGTTCGCCAAATCCGTACGGCCAAGTTATAGACGCGGCTCCAGAAGCCGGACTAGTGTCTGTCTGTCCTTGTCCGTACCAGTTTGAATCAGCCTTTAGAAAATCTTCAAAGCAAGCATTATCTTGAAATCATCACTATCATGGTATGATGATTGGTGATATACCGTTTTGATTAACTCATCATTTGCCGTGCCTTTTCCCAACTATGTTGTGGTTGGCTTCTCCTCTTACCGGATACAGCTGAATACCAGTATATTAAACAGTATATTAAATGGAGTGACTGCCTATCTGACTTCCACAACACAGTACTAGCCCCTGACTACCTGTAACGACTGTCAAAGATCTACAAATGACAGCTGGGGCATAATGGGTGGATACCTACTCATCCACCGAAGATCGACCCGAGCGGCTGCTATTATTTAGCTACGAGCTCCTCCCCGCTTTATTTTTTAATTAACTATAAATACATAAGATTTATCCAAATCCATTGCATTCGGCGTCAATCTTTCATCGACCCACATAATTACTACGAGCGTTCCCCACGACATTACCCATGAAAACACATCCCTCTCTTCAGAAAATAAAAATAGATAAGTAAACAATACATAAAAATGGCCTGAAATAATAGTTTTCATGAACATCGCGTGGTTTCAGCAATAGGAAGCTGAAAGCTCATTTATTTTCAGCCGTCTTCAGAGGTTGCGTGACGAATTTAAAAACATAAAAAGCTCTGTTATTCTATATCGCGGAGTTTTAAAGTTATACCTATTGATAGGATCTCGTGTACGAAGTTTTTCAGCTGCTATCGATTTAACTTAATTAACCGATTGGCTTACAGCTATGCTCCCCACAATATGCATAAAGTTCTTTGTACTACGGGTACCCATACATATCACGTTTAAACTTTTAATGTTTTACTGTTTTTTGTATTATATGGGTCACAATTTATTTATTTCGTGCTCTCTCTGGATTTCTTTTGTTGAAATATTGAATTGGTCCACACAGTGGAGTGAAGGATCAAGATATAGAAGTATATTTTTCTGAAGAATTGGTTAGTTGGTCTGAGCAACTTATGTCCGAATGTAGAGGTTTTCTTATTGTTATGTTGGTTTGCGCACAAAGCGCCTGAGTATTTCTCAGCGTAGCTGTGCAAATGTTAGGTTTGGGCTACAATTATACATTTTGAAAGCTGCCATAATAATAACTGCAGGCTGTTTGAACTAGAGCTAACCAGTAAGTCTAGTTTAAATAGCCAACGGCTTAACGTGCTTTTGGAGGTACGGATGTGTTGCACTACCTGATTTTTTCAGAGTATCCTAATGAACAACATTTCGTCATAATTGCATAAGTATTTATTATTAGTTAGTTTATTGTATTTACAGTATTGTTATGTTTTGTCTTTGTATTTATAAGTATGTTAGTATATTCTTATATGGCATATTATTATATTTAAATAATTCTGCTTCATGTTTTATGTTTTCCATTTTCTCTTCTTCTTTTACACTCTATGTCTACATCTCTTTTTTTATTTATTTATTTATTTATTTATTTGCTCTCATGCACATTAAACATTTTACATATTAATGTCGGTTTTGTACATGAACCCTGTCAGGGCACTGCAAAGCACAATGCTGGTTTGCTGTTGAGTTTGTGATACAGATGTCCAGTTAACAGTATTAAATTAATTATTATACACTATACAATATCAAACATACATTAAGTCATATTTAAGTCAGATTGTGGGTAGGTAGTAAAAAGTAGAATAAATTAATAACAATAATAAGGAATAAGTAATAATTACAGTCATGTCATCTCAATATTGATTAAAGTGAATAATGGTGTCATTTTACAATACAAAATAAAGAAATAAAATAAAAAATGTCACTGAAATAAACAATATTTATGCCTTTGGTCAGACCGGATATTACAGATAAAGAAAATAAGTTATAAATTGGGTACACCTATAAAGTTTTGTCCGTCATGAATTGGTCTACTGTGTAATAACATTTCCCTATTAAAAGTAATCTTAGTTTATTGTAGAATGTATTTGTGTTCTCATCATCTTTTATGTTATTTGGTAGTTTATTATAAATTTTTGCAATTCTATAGTTGGGGCTATTTTTCATTATTTTTAATTTTGGTGTGGGTGTAATCAACTTGTTTTTATTTCTTCGGTTATAGTTTTGGTTTGCTTCTATGTTTGATTGAAAGTAATTCCTGTGTTTTTGGACGAACGTAGCTGTTTGTAATATGTAAAGGGAGGGTAACGTTATTATTTTATTTTTTATGAAATATGGTTTACAACTTTCCCATGGCTTAATATTCATAAGGATGCGTATACATTTCTTTTGCATGATGAATATGTCATTAAAGTTAGTACTTTCGCCCCACAATATTATGCCATAGTTAAGCCATGCATAAGCATAAGCATAGTATGCAGAGAGCGCAGTCTCATAGTTTGTATTGCTTTTTAATTTGCTTAATGCGTATATAAATTTCGATAATTTAGTCTTCAGATTTTCGATATGTTTTTTCCACGTTAAATTATTGTCCAATGTTAAACCAAGAAGCGTTAGATCGTCCCTTTCTGGGATATTTAATTTACTACTAAGGTTATTTATGTTTAGCGGCGTTCGTTGGTGTGTTCTAAATTGCAGTAGATTACTTTTTTTGGTATTAATTTGTAGATTGTGCTTCTCTAGCCACGATTTAACTATTTTATAGGTATTTTCAATTTTAGTCAGAGTTTCGGTGTTCTCAGTGCTTCGGAACACTAGCGATACGTCGTCTGCGAATAGAACGCACTTTGAGTCAATTGTTTTAGGTAGGTCGTTTATGTATATAATGAATAGTATACACCCCAATACACTGCCTTGAGGAATGGAGTGGTTAATAATCTTTGTCCGTGATTTTATGATTTGTATTTCTTTTGCTTCTTTGTTGTAGTATTCAATTTCAACATATTGTTTTCTATCTTTTAGGTAAGATTTTAGCCATTTATATGCCGTACCCCTAATTCCTATGCCATATAATTTTTGTAGTAAAATATCATGGGAAACCTTATCATATGCTTTAGTCATGTCTAGGAACAAACCTATGGCATATTGTTTGTCATTGATGTAGTTATATATTTCTTGTACGTAATTATATACCGCGAGTGTGGTCGATCTTTTTTGCCTAAAGCCAAACTGATTTATGTCCAATAGGTTGAATTTTTCTAAAAAGTTGTTAATTCTAGTGGACATTGTTTTTTCGAATATTTTTGATATTACTGGTAGAAGTGCTATTGGTCGGTAGGAACAGGGATCTTGGGGCTTGCCGCTTTTTTTAAATATTGGTCGTAGTTTAGCTTCTTTTAATTTATCCGGAAAGATACCTTCGTCAAGGGATTTATTTATAAGTTTGGTTATAGGTGGTGTCAATTCATTAATACATTCTTTAATTAGGAAGGATGGTATTTCATCAACTCCGGCACTGCGCTTGTTCTTCATTTTGCGTATTATATTATAAATTTCACGCTCAGTGGCGGGTTGGACAAATAGAGAATTTATTGATGAGGTAAGAACTGGGCAAGTATTCGTCGTGTTGTTGGGTAGCGGTTCGCCGACCGAAGCAAAGAAGTCGTTAAAGATATTAGCAACCGTTGTTGGTGTACTTATGGTTTTACTGTCATCATAACGCAAGGTAACATTTTTAGTATGGCACTTGGAATCTGGTTTATAGTTATTTTTAATAATGTTCCACATGGTTATGTGTATGGTTCCATTTTAGTATCTCGTTTCGCAGATATGCGGTAGGAGATTTCTTTAGAAATAAGCATCACCTTTGTACTATTTTCTGTTCCTCTCTTGTTTTCTGTATTTAGTGTGTTTATAAATATTGTTAAATAAATTAATTAATGAAATGACCCATTGACGCTTTTCCTGTTCTCGGGATCGAACTCAGGACCCAACGGGGCAAATGTTTATTGCACGTTTCGTTGTTTTCTTACAATCTTTATAGACACTTTCGCTGGTAAAGCACCGGCCCTTCTTACAAGTGATGGCTGCGCTTCAATTGGGTCAGAGATTGTACAATGGGTACCAATCTCCAGGCGCTCGAGCTAACAGTAGCTTACTGGTAGCGTTTTATGCCGATGATTAATGATATTGCAAGAAAAGCGTAGGAAATAGTCTGCTACCTACTGCTCATTTTCGCTATGACTAGGCGAAACCTAAAGACATTCATTTAGATATTACTAACACCCATATGTATGAACAAGTCAAAGTGATTACTTGAGTTAAAGTATTTATGATTTTTATTCTGTACTTTAGTAGTTGCTTGAAGTTAGAACTGTCTAAACTTAGAATTCTTAGCTTTGGTTTCTTACTTTGATCAAATTCTTGTCTATTGCATGAAATGGTTGCAAAAGTAATAACTTTAACGTGACTATAGATACCTACAGGTGTGCTTAGTTTCAGTGGAAATGAATATAGGTGTATTTTAAATCTTTATAGGATGAAGAATGTGCTATAGTTTATTGCAAGCCTTGGTGAAGCAAAAAACTTTTGAGGGTGCTCCATTCTTTAAACACTCGCCACATTAATTCAATACAGCTATACGAACACAGAAGATAGTGCTCATGTAGTTGTGCCAGATCATGAAACGACCCTCGTTTAAATGAGACCAGCCTGTCTGGGTCTGATGGGGTGTGGTCAAACACCCCACATTCAATTTCGTGCTACATTCATGTGCCAACTTGTTTAGATTTTTTTTTTATTAGGTTGTAAATGTTGTAACATCATGTAGAGACATGATGTTACAACATTTACAACCCTTTTAATTATAATGCTTTAATGTAAGTGATTTCGGCATAACTTAAAATGTTGGCTACCCATATTACCCCACAGTAACAATTAATTTTCGTAATTTCTTATTGTCATCTGTGTAGACTTTTCCCAGATATGTTGGTGTCGGCTTACAGTCTAACCGGATGTAGCTAGCTGATTACCAGTACACGATGCGACTACCTATCTGACCTCCACAGCTCAGTAGCTGGGTAACGCGATACCCCAAGGTAAGACTGTTTGTCAAAAGTTTAGGGCTTTTGACTAGCCGTACCGACTGGATCAATTTATTATCATGACATCAAAATTCTGCATGTGGTACCCATGGGCGAAAGGCGTGATTTTTGTATGACATAACATCATGTATACCTGGTGAAGGTTGCGGGGATCCGCTGGATGCGAGTCGCACGGGACCGGTCAATGTGGCGACACTTGGGGGAGGCCTATGTCCAGCAGTGGACGTCTTTCGGTTGAAATGATGATGATGACATAATAGTAACATAATGATTTTATATACTAACAAAAAAAAACACACTAAAAATAAAAATAACGCAGCAATAAAAAAAGAAAAGTGCAGTAGCACAAAATAGTAATACATCTATAAAATAAAATATCTCGAAAACTCCAAAAAAAATTGCAGTACCTACAGCGACTGACACAATGTTGGTGAAGGGTCAAGGTTCCCCCCTATGCAATCCCTTCCCCATTCATCCCAACCCTTTGATTAGGATGTCCAGGATTTAAATTGGTAATCGAAACAGCAAGCGCTAAATAAGTTGTAAAGTTCGTTTCAGTGTGTTACTACTTTAAGAACTTTCAGTAAGTTAAAATCTCATATGGCAGAAGTTATTGAAATTAAACTTGCGAAATAATTGAGAAAACGAAAGCACTGTTACTGAAAAGGCTTTCCCCTTTTCCATCCTCAAACAAACTATAGAGATTTGTAACATTTTGAAATTGAGCTTACATCATCAATATCTGGGTCGACTGCGTGACCAGCATAAATCACCAGTGATCCTGAAAATTTGTCAGAACTAGTCAAAAAGTTTAAAATCAATGCACCCAATACCATATTTAATAGCCCTTTGTTCTACATCGTAGACAGAACCCATCACAGTTCACTAGTTTGACATTCAAATCTCATAATATTTGTGTACATCATTAGTCACGGGGCTTTGGGCATTGGCTCACTGCTTCTGTTTGAGACTAAGTCCGAAAAATTGAGCACCGTCTGGACACACTACTCAGTGTGAATCAGACGACCTATTCTGGATGCGATGACCGATTGACCACCACTGCGGAAGTGAAGTCGATTGGTATGAAATTTTCAGTGGCATAAACGAAAAAATTATGAGTTTTTAGGAAAAAGTTTTCAAGGTGTCGACTATCGATATCGCTGAAATTATAAATGTTTCAGTTTGTCTAACAGTCATAATCATAAGTGGTTAAGTACGAGTAATAGTGGAGTTCATGGAAATTACTCAGGCTATTACGCCTAACCAACTGTTATATGTTTTTCACGAAGCGAGAAAATTATGGAATCAGTAGTAAAATCTTAAGATTACCACGAGAAAATATCAAAATCAAAACTAGCTGTACCTTCCTATTAAAAATGTTGGTGGGAATAATTAAGAGCATTAGACTCAAAAAGTTATACCAGAAAAGGAAGACAAAAGTCCACATGGAAACCTATCTCACCAAATCTTAACCTGATGCCAGACAGGCAGACGCAAACAACAAGAGGAGCGCCTCATTGAAAATTCAGCTTGTTACTAAAATATGTAAACCACCAGGAGTGGTCCCAAGACCTGTGTTCCATATAATAGTTTTATAGGTTCTCCAGAATAGGCGAGCGCGTTGCTCGGCATATAAAAGCGGTGTTCCGTCCAACACAGGCACAGTCCGGCCCGGTGCGTTGCCTCACGAACTCGCCACGCCACACGCTCTTTTTTCACGTTTTTTTGTAAACTTATCCACTCAACTTCAATAATGGTGAGTCTTATGAAATTTTCATAATTTTTTTAAAGTATTGTTTTAAAAAAAAATGTAGGTAGGATGATGAGGTCGTACTATGGCAGTTATTTGGTGGAGTTTCGATATTTCGGGATTCATTTTCGAGATCTTTTCCCATGTTTGCAAAATAATGTTGTGAAACTGTTCTAGTTATTTTCCTTAACTTGGTTTCCATAATTTTCATTAAGTTTTAGGCATGTTTCAGGACTATTTCTTCATTTTTTTATAGACTTCTAGATATCTTGTTGTTATTAAAACCATTTTTTACCAAATATTTAAATATTTTAAGTATTATTTAAATATTCTTCAATTTTTTGGTTCTTCCGAAACTATTCTAAACAAACCCGTAGACGTCGGTAATCAAAAACTTCGACAAAAACTTTTTATTATCATGACTCAAGATAAGGATTAGGAAACAGACACCGAAATCACTTTCAGTCACGACAAAATGTTTGTTTCGTCCAAAAGAAATTCGGGAAAAGCTTTCAGTTTTTGGAACAGCTTAGTAATGAAGCGATCTTCGTGTTGGGAATTACTGCCCAACATGAACTTTTGTAACAAGTATAAAATAGATTTCTTCTTTACAACTGTGTGTGGTGTCGAAGAACTGCGTTTATAGTCTTTGCTGAATTGCAATATCAATTAATGAAATTATGAATTGAATCCCAAATGCAGAACTGTTTGTATTATTTTGTTAAGGTAAATAAGAAGCGAAGTATTATGGTTAAAACTTTGATTTTAAAATAATCAACTGTAACATGACAAGTAGGAAAGCTTGTCATTTTGGGAAAACATGAGATTTTAACTGCATAATATTACCTACTCAGAACACGAGTCGCCTATACGATACATTTTTTACCGCATCTTGATCAAATATGAACATTAAAACTATTGTAGAGCATCCAAAAAATAATTGCCATCTGAAAACACTATTCCACTGTTTCCAATGAAACCATCTTCGACTCAACGAAAGCCAATCCTTCGTACTATCCTCATTCATTTACAAGGTCCTGGTTAATCTGATATTATAACCTGAGCTGGTCGGTCACGGCTGACTGGCTGACCGCAAACTCCACGGCCCACGACCAGCGGGTACTTGGGCCAGGTCCTAAAGTAGTCTGAATCAATCCACTGTGAAGTGGAGATAGTAGTTATAACTTGGATTCGCTTGACTTGGCCGTTGGCTGGCTGCCAAAGGTTGAAGAAGGCTAACTTGATTAAAAGTTTTGATGAAAGCTGTAATTACGCACTTTTGATTAGTTTGGTAACAATACCGAACTGTTTTAGATCATCGACTTAGGGCTATTTTCACATATGAAACTTGCGATCATCTCATTTAAATCGCGTTCAAGAGCTGGCCATGTCATTATTCCACAGCAATAAAATCACTAAAATTGTGTAAATCCTATTAAGAAAAAAAAACTCGGTTGTCTGTAAAGTCGGTTTACTGACGATAGCTGAACGTGACAACGTCATAAGAAAATACTAATGGAATGGTTGCATTTTTCAAAAAATGAATGTGCGTTGAGCAATTGTTTTATGGAACGCCTCAGAGCGAGGTAACGCCTCATACGTCATGTTTTTTCATGCGTGCAGCCGGCTCCATAGAATTATAAGACGTTGTCACGTCAAAAACGCGTTTCGGATTTTCTTAAACTTCGATCATACATCTACCATAAAGGATTTGATGCTGGTTACAAATTACTCTACATGTAAAACAAACCTACTCATCAAAAATGCTGATCTAATATGTAGTAAGTACCTGCCAATGACACCAGCTGCACACATTTCCACGATAACAATTAAGTATTTACCCGCCTACCTACAGAGAGCCCTACAGCCATTACTATGCCGTGCAAGCTCGCATTGTTATCGCACGGGAAAGCTCCAGTCTATTAATTATTTATCGAACATATAATTTAACAATTGTCACGCATTGAACGACACACGATTGTCAAATGTCGTGGACTCGTGGTCAGTGGCAGCTCTCCCACGGTGATAAAGCGTATGAAAGAGGAATTTTAATTTTCAGCCAGTGCTTTTCTAGGATTTGAAATCAAAATTAAGATTTAGAATACCAACAGATGTACCCTATACCGAATTATTTGTTATTTTTACTTACTTAGCTTATTGCTAGCTTTTGTCCACATTTAAATTATCCCACGGGAACTTACGACTGGAATAAACGGTATCCTGTGACCCATCCAAACTCCTAAGCCAAGTCATGATCTGCCGGTGTCTGTGTGCCAAGGCCAACAACCAGACAAGGAAAACTTTCAGCCTGGATGGGCATGGATTTGTAACAGACAGACAGATGGAGTTACATTTCCATTTGCTACTGCGCAATCTCATGAGTCATGAACTCATGAACAAACATATATTGTGATGAAGTCTAAAAAAATGCTGAAAATTCCCGCATCAGTTTCATTAAAAAGTTAATATTTAAACAAAATCAATACTTAAAATGAGAACTGCGCTTAAAATGGTCAATTAAACAATCAACAGTACCTGTTCATAAACAATGTAGAGTGAAACTAGTCATGTGCACATTGCATCGATAGAACCTACAGTAATTGTACAGCCACTGACCAATGCGCGCAGTTTATTGATTCAAACGATCAATATTAATTGCCACCCATCTGTTACTGTTACTGACAATTGAAAAGGTTAAGGCTTTAGTAGACTATTTACTGTTGCATTTATTTACTTAGTTACTAGACCTATCGTCAGTGCCTACTACATAGATATGTCCTGTAAAACTCAATTACTGTAGCTACCAATTTCTTACTAAGTATTGTACTTTTAAAAAATCCTTATGCTTTAAAAATTAAATGGATTTAAAAAGCGTATAAGTCAAGGAACATCGTAGCTGCCTATTTCTAAATGAAAAGCGGATTATTTATTGTTGTATTATTTAATATAATTATTAATGGTAATTTCTGTGTCCACTTCCGTGTAATGAAAAAAAAAACATAGATTATTCTAATCTGATATAATTTGATGCAACCAACTACCATAGTAATATCATAGTGGCCTATCATATTCATATAATCATATTATACTGAAGTGTTATTTCTATGGTAATAAAACCAATCATAGATAAAAGTGACGTCCACTTACGTGCTTTATCGATATATCGATGCGGACACCCCACTGACTAGTGATGTGATATAAAACACGTCAAAATTAGTTTTTTATCGTATCTTTCGAAAAAAATACGTTTTGTTTATATAATAGTTACGGTTATTATGGATCCGATATTTGTATCGACGTTTATGCAATGTTAGTGTATTTCTAGATCGTCTTTATAAACATTCTGATGAGTATATATCTGAATGTGTTATAATATTGTCTAGGATTAGATTTACTCAGCCTAGGCATTTCAATGACCTTCGATGCATCTCTCATAGGTACTACTAGAATTTTTTTATAATCATTAGATATAATCTCTATTTAGGTTGAATTTTGACGATGATTAACATCGAGAAGAATATTAATGTAAATTTCCTGTCAGATTAAATCTATCCACTTCTGAAACTTTGCCCAACCATTTAAATCAACCTATCAAAGCATAAAATCAAACGTTTAAAATCGACCAAACTCATCTAGTTAATCAATACCAACTTCAATTAACATAAAACAAAACATAGCGGGTTACCCAACGGTACTGATATAGTGGAACCATCGCGTAAACTCGAAGGCTTTTATTTTCAACAGCTCAATGGACGAAGCGTAACTTGGTGGTTTTAAATATAACGGGCTTATAATTTTACACATTTTGAGTCTCGGTACCTAAAGATACTTAGTCAGTACCCGAGTTTTTTGGCTTTACGTTTTATAATTATTCATAAGATGATCTAGTTGGGCTGAATAGACACATGAGTAGGTAATAACCTACTCATGTGGAATAGACGAGTACCTTATCACAATTGAAATGCTCACGTTTCTTATTTTATTCATTTTCTTAAAGAGATGGAACAAAAACACTTCAGAAATGCCTTTACTGCTCTTTCTCTTCTCTTCTTTCTGAATAACTTTTTGTGTTAGAAAATAGCAAGTATTGACGAGTTTCATTTTTTTCGTCGTGTTGGTGTTACTTAGGTACTCATATTTGATTAGTTTCAATCTTTTAATAAAACATCAGATGCATGACTGAATTAATATAAATGCATCAAAGCTTTCAATATAAGTTAATATCATCGGTAAGATAAAATTGATTAGGTTTGTTGACCAGGTATGTTACTTACATTCTCTCACTCACATTCTTATTTCAGCCTTAATTTAATCCTAATAAGCCAACTCTTTAATTAAGAACCCGACAACAATGCAATTTTACAAGGAGTGAATACAATGCAGGCAGGAATAATACCTCATCAGCATCATATTATTATCATCGATTAAAACAATCGATGCGTAGGCGCAGACGGGCACACAATCCTGCTATTATCCTATTACTGACATAATTCAATCCCGTCGTTATAGTAGGGTTATGAAGAGTCAAACTGTTTGTTATTTTAGTAAGATTGACTCATTCGGTTTAGGGAGAACGAATTCTAAGAAAAGTCAGGCCTGTTTTAATATTGTATTGGTTATAAATGTATCTATTGTTAGTTTTAAATAAAGTCTAAATACTACTTTTTCTAGTGTTGGCTCTAGATTCGGAGATGATCAATCAACGCATTTTTTGTTGAATCATTTGCTGAAACAATGCCTCCATTATGTACCTACAATGTTTTACTAGTTTTTCAGCGTACCAACTTTTTTGTCGTGACAATCTAAACTTTTAAACTGAGATGTTTAACGTAACGGTTGTTAAAAGACAAAAAATATTGCCATAGTATAATGGCCATTAGGTGGAGGTAAAATACACCTACTTTAATATAGATCCAATAGATAATTTGTTTTAAAAACGCACAATAGTCCAGCACACCTAAAGCGTGACTATTGCCCTTGTAGCCAACTAAAACTAAATGTAATAGAAAGGTGAGTGAACCGCATGGGCGCGCCTAATTACAGACAATACGCTAGCACTAATTATGGTCTGCTGATAATTAGAAAACACCGTGATGTAGGCCTAGATTAAATATGCTTCGATTTAAGGTCAACTAGGTGTTTAGTATGCCTATCAGTATCTACCCACATTTTGTCTGCTGTGTCCTGTAAGTGTAGATATATAATCTAGACTAAGAACTGCCACTGAAAATTTCATAAGGAAAATGTAGGTATTTCTATTTGAGCTTTTCCTTTTCATTTCGTGATGCATGGCTATAACGTCATTTGCATTTGAAAACTAATAATTTTTGTTAGGCAATTTCATTTAAAACTTGGAACTGTGCCATCTTAGATAACATGAAATGACAAATATTTTCGGTAACTTTGGTTTTTCTTCAGCTTACAATTGAAATCAAAACGAAATTAGGCTGCCTTGAAATACCCGGCTCAGTTTGTTGTGCACGCTAAGCAATACTTACCTATATACGTGATGAAGATACAAAATTTATTCTAGACTAAAATGTTAGATAATATATTTTATATACATGTATATTTGCTGAACAAAATGATTTAGTTGAAAGAAAAACGGATTAAACATTCAATGGTAACTGGAAACACACACGGACAAAAAAAAAATAACAAAAAACTTGTAACAAAGTCAAGAATTTGTAATAAGCTCAAAACCAACTATCTGTTAACATCACAGAATATGTTCGTCTGATTAAAAGTGAGTCATTGTACAAAAACTAGCTCACGGTGGTAAACAACTAACAGACGGACTCGTGGTACTACGTAAAGCCTTATTAAATTACAATTACAAATTGTAGTATGACCATACATAATGTAAGACGCTTTGTGAAACTGAAATTAGTGTAATTTCGTAATTATAACTACGTTAGGAACTTTTAAACTGTAGTTTGACACAAAAACTAAAGTGCTACTAGAATTGAGGTATTTAGGGTCAAACTTAAGTAAGCCTGAATGTTGTAGACTATCATTTATTCATATGATGGGACAAGGAAGGACGGATGGAGGAAATGTAACGTGAAAACAACAAACTTGTTTGTCGCAATTACCTATTTCCTGAATGAGACAGGTGCAGGATCGAAGTGTAACGCATTTATGGACCTATGTCCGGCTAGCATAGGATAGGAAAGAGGTTCGGGTCGATCTTCAGGTAACGCCGTGCTTGCCTAGGTTGGTCCGTGAATGGGTGACCACCCATTACATACCGAGTTTGCTCCGTGCCCCGGAAAGAACGTAAAGCCGTTTTTCCCGGCTGTCATTTGTAGAGGGGTATCTTATTACCCCCTAGTAATGACTGCGTTGTGGGGGTCAGATAGGCAGTCGCTCCATGTAAAATACAGGCATTCAACTGCATCTGGGTTAGACTGCAAGCCGACCCCAACTTGTTGGGAAAAGGCTAAGCAGTTGATGTCCGGCTTGTAAAATCTGCAAATCGTGGCGATTGTCATCAAAATAGGTGTTTCGCGATGATTTTAATTATTGTATTTGCTCTAAGCTTGTCGGCAGTTGATGCTACTTTAAAAATACAGAACATTCGTTGTTTTTGTCTAAATTATAAAAAAATAATCATATCTTCACAGTACGATGACCAAACATAAATTACCGAATAAAGTAGGTATTACTTTGTTAGCTTAACTGTGCATGTTGCTGTGTTGTTCTACATTATTTAAAAGTAAATTGGGCGAGAATTAGACACGCTTTTCAGTTTGATTAATTGTTAATATTTTAAGGGAGATTTGATAGAAAAAACTTATTATAAAAGTTTGATATTATAAATCTATAATAAAAAGTTCTTTATTTGTTTAAAATAAACTAGTATTTGGAATAATTTTCAGATTATCTGAAACAAATTCTTATTTGTTTATAATATATTTGTTTACAATAGGTAAACAAATATATTATAAACAAATAAGAATTTGTATCTATATTTATACCTATCGTATTTGTAGGAATTTGAAATTGAACTTTAAAACGCTGTCATAGGCAGCATAACGGTCCCACTAAAAAACTATTTTCATAAAATATGCGTCCATCCAAAAATGTGTAATCCATAGAGTCTAATCATTTGATACATGAATACAATGAATGCATAGATCATGTAAAAAATGTGGGTATGTTCTGTAAACTAGTGGGATCTTGTTTCTATGCCTAACCTGAAATAGGAGAAGCAATGTTCTTATATGTATTTAGACATGCACTCGATTTTAGCTTTACGAATTACAACCTAGACTAGACGTACATGGAAAAGCGAAATTCGCTCTGTCTGACACGTTTTCTGAAATAGTCATCATGATCATTAACAAAACAACGTTTACAGCATAATTCATTGTTATTTTCAGGATTTTTTTAGATGGTGACTTTGTTAGATTTCCATTAGATTCTTTCCGATATTAAATCAATTACAGTCGTACGTAAACCGAAACTGAACACTATAATGTGCGAAGATTCTGAAAAGTGTGTTCCACTAAACCCAAATAAAAGAGCTTTTAAGTATTGAGTCAGACCAGGCGCGCCGATGACGTCACCAGTCCCTCCCTGTCATACATCCCTCTGTCCCTCAGTAACAGGAGACATGTCGAAACAACACGGGAATTGTGACGTCATAATGCGGTGGTTAACTGTTTTTTTTTCAGTCTGTGTGTTTGACTAGAATTCCGCAAAAAAAAAATCCTGATTAAACCTAGAATGTGGTAGAAAATAAAACACTAGTTAATTTATTTTACATTGAACAACGACCAAGTAAGAATGACCAAAGATTGGCCTAATTCCATCATCATCATCTTCGTGTCCCATATTGCTCAGGGGTCAGCGCATCCCGTGGTTCTTCCATTTACCCTTTTCAACCATAACGCATCGCACGCATATCATTTCCTCAATTTTCTTTCATATAATTTCTGAAAACCTCACATAATCCATCCATCTTTTCTTTGGCCTTCCTCCCTTTTTCCATCCATTAAATTCATTATTTTTGTGACAGCCTGGTAATCGCTTAAGTTATTTAAAACAGTAAGGAATTTGGACCAAGGGATTTTTACCACTATAAAAGCACCAGTAGTCTGATGAGTCAGTCTTCATTGCGCAATCTGTCAGCTCCCAACGCTGGCCGTGACTTAACCGACAATGCTCTGAATGAGCTAAGTCTTCGCTTTTTTGTCTTTTAAATGGAGTTCTGTGATCATGGGAACTTTGGAAGATAGACTTTTGTTTTTTTTTGCGCTAAAAAGTACAGTGCAGTGTGCGGTGATTTTATGAACTTTATAGAGGAAAAATTACAAAAGCATAATGTAATGTAATAAAAAAACAAACAAAACACCAAGTCAGGCCTGTTGCCCCCGAAAGGTTAAGCAGAGGTGTAAAATGATAACCATCCACTTTCTGCAGCTTGTAAACAAAACCTGGACGCTCTGGAAATCTGAATACCTAGAACCTAAACTAAACGAAAAATGCGGCTTCACTAAAACCGCGGAGTTTGTTTACAAACAAACATCAACGGTCAACAAAATTGCTGACCTACGGAACCACAGACTGTTAATGGTCAGTTTTTTGTTTCTAGTCAAAATGGCTGAGGGAATTAGTGTGGGTTCGTTGCCCCGACGCCTAGCGTGTCGAGCAGTCGTGTTGATAATGATAGGCTGTGATACCGTCTGCTGATACGGATATGCGTTTAGTATTGAAATTGTAGTTTTGCATATGGACAAAAATGGTCGAATTATGGCATATGTTGAGTGAGGTTCGACGAAGAGTAGATTTGCGGTAGAACACTCATATGTTTGTCATAAAATGTGATTGAACTATGACGATGGCAACTTCTCCATAAACGATCGGTGATTACCAAATCGTCTAGTCTAGTCTTTTTTTGGAAATGGAAATCCTCATGGATGACCTCTGCCCTAGGGCGGGCCGAAAGGCTCTGCCGAGCCTGGTGATGCCATTTATCCGTTTCTTGGGGTGATTTCATTGCCTTGAATCCTCCTTTACTTTATACACAAAAGAGCTCTGACTCGGCACTTCGTCTTATAGCGCACCTAACCCTAATCGAATCCGCCGTAAAGCGTAGCACTGTAGGTCCCCCTGAGTTCACTCTTCGACATACAATGCCTGTAAGCTAATAAAAAAACTAAATTACTAATGAAGGGTTAGCTTCCGAGACGCCTTAAAAGCTTGATACTTCCGGAGGGCGGATACTGATATCCGCAAGTATAGGGTTGCACTATAGTGCAGATATATCCGCCAATTATCCACTTCGACTGTGAACTGAGGTATGAGGTGTCGATGCCGAGATTTATGAGTTTCTATGGGTTCTTTTTACACCTAGCTTTGTATTGTTTTTATTTCTTTTACAGTTGAAACAATCGACTGTAACAGATGGGTTCGAATTCTTCAACATATTTTTTTGTGCGTATTTTAAAAAAGACTCGGTTACTAGAATGCAAATAGACGCATTAGGAGTTTTTGTAATTACCTACTTAGTTTTTTTTTTGTTAGCACTTAAAAGACAAAATGAAGTCTACCTACAAACATTAGACAAAAAACTTAGACATTTATTGACGACGAAGAAAGCAATCAAATATACCAAAGCAGACGGCTTTCTGTAGCTTCTGTCCACCCTCATGGTAAAAAGACGTGAATTCATGAATAAAATAATAATTAATTGTCAGAATACGTCCTCGAAATTCATTCATACAAAGCATAGCAATAAAAATCAGTGACAACAAGATGTAAATATTAGGACGCTTCATTGATCCTCAAGCCCTCAAGGATCTATGGATCATTGAGATATCGGATCTATTGTTTCTGACAATCATAGCATGACCACTGAACTTCTGACTCAGATGAGACGATCAGTCACGGATAAGATTTGTGATTTATTTAAATGGACAAAATGTGGAGCAACACTTTCGCTTTAAATGCTTTCTTTTGGATTCGTGTTGAAAAAGTGAAAAGACGACGACGACGACGTGAGTGACTTTATTAGTAAAAAAAACTTGCCTTGCAGTTGATCAAATTTAAAAGCAGATTACTGCCATCAACGGAGCTCAAACCTAGACTACGTGCGGCTGAAATTCGAATGAGAAATTGATGGAAATAACCAAAACACCATCGAACCCAAGATCTCATGCTAACCAGTCGCTCTGTGCGCAGTGTTTAAGAAGACTGCATTGCTAATCTTTCATATACGTAGGCGTAGAACCCATTCAAACTTTAAAGAAACTACGTTCATGTAATTTCCGGTTTAAAATTGATTCAATTAAAGCAATTTCAGTAGACTACCAAATAATTGGCGGTGTAGTGTAGGTGCTATAACTGCGATCTAGTTAACTTTAAACTTCATAAGTGGGTGTTCTCAGCGGCTTCGTAATTAACCGCCTACAAATGTCTCTCCTAAAACGATATTTATTGTAGCAATTCGATTCCAATAATACTTCCATTAAAACAAACTTCGAATTGAATTAAATTGTAATTGGACGAGTAATCGAACCGTTTTGTTCAGTAACTCGCGTGGGATTTTGTTATTGTTTCTAAAAATGGTAATTCTTCTTTGTTTTACCAAACGAATTACATGGGTAGGTAAGTACCCATGTTGGGGTTTTATGTTTTGTATGTTGTATAAAATATTACATTAAACTTACTTGTTCTAAACTTAGATGTTCTTTCAAAACTCGACGTCGTTGAGTCACCCATTGTTGTGTTGTTACAAGTTAAATTCATTTGTTTGCTCGATGTTATGCCATATTTAAGTAGATTGACTTTCTACTTAATCAAAGAGGGGTAAAACATAGAAACTGGATGCTCTTAGGTCTAGCATGCGACACTCTTTTTTGCGGGAAGATTTTATGCAGTAGCCGCGCTGAGCCGAGCTTTGAGAACATAACAGCGCACCTTTATTTATTAGGCAGTCGTTTAAGTATCGCTTAGTGTTGGTGAAAAGTGACATAAGGTTTGTAGAAAACTACCAAGCTAAACCTAGTGTCTATCGATATCAAACCGCTGCATTTATCGTTAAAATCTCGCTACAGTTCATTTCCAAGCCGTCAGGTGTCACGTAGCATAACGGGCGCGATGATTGGCAGCTATTATCGCGGTAATGACACTGCACTGCATGAAATATTTCCTGCCATACCTCACAAATTACACGGTGTGGCTGAGACTGTATATTAACTTCAGCCCACGAAATGTCTATGTCATTGTGGAATTAGAATCTACGTAGATTTGGCTGTCTATGGTTATTTGGTTTATTTCAGGCTTTTAACAGCTATGGATAATTCACTGTAATCTTTATATTTGCTAGTGTTTCCCGAAGTCTTCCTCTTGCTGATTATTATTTCTATTGCAAAACAAAGGGACTAAAGTTATTCAAGCTTGACTAGGTCAAACAGAGAGACTCTTGAGATTGAGAGGTTCTTCACAATTTATTCAGCAGGATTTATTGATCAACAAAGCCGAACCAAAGCAATCACAAAACATATTTTCGAGTTTCATCTGCTCGTGCTGATCTGCAAACTCCGTCACTGAATCTAAATGTTCTATTGGTTCAGCACAATGCGAGCTAAGCCCAACGGCTCTTCCCGAACTACATATTTAATTTTACCACCCAGCTGTTCCGAATCATGCAGACCTTAACATGCGAGTACCTTTTACTGCCACTAGGTACCTATCAATCTATCCATACAATTTGTACTTACTCATAACTGCGTCTGCGACCATTTTACGAATTGTAACGTGATTCATATTATTATCCCATTATGATCCTGCTGTCTAGGTTCTTGCACATCATTATGGTACTATATGTACATACCACGCCTCCACATATCAAACTACCGACGTTCACCGAAGGTCTGATTGATGTTCCTTTATTTATGGTTGCCGTACCATTCCGTGCCTTCTCTTTATAAACCCCATGTGCCACGAACATTAAACTGTTAACATTGTGAACTTGAAAGGAGGTTCATTTCAAATTGAAGAATTCAGGGGAATTCAGCCTAAACATTTGTGATTTATTATTTGAGACAGTTTGGGGTCAGCTAGGTCGAAAGAAGGGGAAAGGAGCGGAGGTAACTACATAAGTTCGCGATTAAAATTATCTTGTATATTTATTAGGTGCTGGGTAGGTAACGATAGAAGAAAGTTTTATCATTTGCAGTAACGAACTTATTATTAACTAGCGACCCGCCCTTGCTTCGCACAGCGCCACCTATCGGGTCCAAAACTATATCTAATGTAGCCTATATTTTAAGTTAAGCATCTGGCAGTAGAGCGGTGAAAAGTGCGTTCAAATCCATGCAGTCCTTTTTGCGTGATGCGCGTATAAACATACTGACAGACAAAAATTCTAAAAACTGTGGTTTTGGCTTCTGTTGCTCTAATAAAAACCTGTTACAATTTTATTATATGTATAGATATTAGCTTAAGGTTCTCTGTTCTCGTGTAAGTGACGTGTCTTTTTTATCTTTATACCTAGAAGGTGAACAATTTTGAATTGCATAAATGATTTTTGAACTAAATGTCTCATCTGGTCATCACAATAGATTGCTCGTTAAGGTATTCCATTTACGTTTTCAATAAAATAATAATATGTTATTGATTACTACACCTACACATTAATTAATTTAAGGAACCCAATAAGAATCTTTATCCAAATATAGCTTTACTACATATTGATTAGCTAGCTCGTTTATATAGGTACTGCATATTGATTGTTTTCCTAATATGGTATTGTGATTCTTTGACCAAAGATACTTATTGCTTTATATTTATTCGTATCAACTTAATATACCTATCCTACATATTTCAACATTTAAAATTTTCTGAGATAGAATTTGCAGCATTGCGCTACTTATACAAGGGTCATTGGCTGAGGTCCAAGCATGTGGTAGGTTAGGTATGTAGCTATGTAGGTATATGATTTGACAATTCAGTGATTCATTAATTCATATGATATCTATCCTTGCAGACTATTAAACAAGAACTTTTGAAGTAGGTCGTTTTTTGAAAGTTTACGTCAACATTGAAACATAGGTATTTCAGGAACATGAAAATAACATTGAACTTCGCGTGTTCGGGATATAAAACCTTCCCTGGCAACCAGGATAATCCGTGTTTTATGATCCAGCACTGGAAAAGTCCGGATACGTGTAGGTTAATCCTACAGACGTACCTATAAGTACCTGTGACCCTGTGAGTACTGAGTGTATAAAATTCCAACCCCCGGCTCGTGCCTAAATATTGAGGGTATTCTTCAAATGTAAATCTGCATGTTACAATTTTTACTTATTAGATTTCATTCCAAAAATACTCTGGTACCTAGTTAGCTGTAACCTGTAAGACTGGAAGGCGAGGCACTCCAACACGGTTGGGACAAGGCAAGATAGATGATGATATCATGATCGTGACATGGATCATGCTTTTACACTAAACTTCCTGAAATAATATTGGTAGTATCTGATGCCAACAAAATAACATCGAATAAAATGCATTACAGCTCCAATCTGAGCGTAAGTAACTTTTCAACATACCATCACGTTTGGGTAGATCCAAAAAACCAATGATGAGTCATCATCTTTTTATCATTTTGTCTTTTTTTACGTTCCTTGTAAGGCCCACATGAACATGATACTGTAGGTATTTATTATCTGCTCCAATTCGCAACTTTGACCCATTTACTACTTGCTGTTGATTTCAAAGCGTATCGAAAACAATAAATTTAGTAGGTGTAGTGATCTACATTAAATCTCTTTGGTCTGATACCATTAATCACAAATAGGGCGTCGATTCTAGTAATAGGCGCGTGTCTGCGGCTCGTGCGTGGCGAACGAACCAACATTTATCACTCTGAAGCTTTGGTTCATGTAAGGCCTGTGTATGATGCCTGGTGCGTTAGTCGATATGTCTGCGTATAAAACTTTACTTTATATTTGGTTTTCATATATCAAATGGATTTGCGAAAATGCATTACAATTAAATTCTTGATCCAAATCATCTATTATTTGGAGACAGTCATTAATCAATGTTTTTATCTATTCTGTTCTATGTGAAAATCTACCTGCTCGTAGCGCAAAGGTACCTAGAAGGTATTTGTTAGACACAAAATTCATGATTAATGATCAACCACTATGAAATCTAAACTTTTAATTGACAAAGTCTTTAACCTTGCTAGGTAGGTACATTAGGATCACTAAACCAACAATAGTTTTTCCATTTTATCGTCGATATACAAATAGAAAGGTGCGGCAAACTGATTATATCATTAAGTTGTCAACAGAATGTTTCGTGTTCACTGTACCTACAAGTTTATGGCAATGGGGTATTAAAGATCCCATAGTGATATACAGGTTAGAGCCCCCCTAAGCTCTGATGGGCTCGCCGCCACCACGTGCTTTAATTCCATAATTAAGCATACATATTATGATATTGTTGATTTGTTGTAAAGTTAGTGTACAGACGCCAGCACATCAAGCTACTACAATCTGTCAAATTTCTAATAGATTTTTAACTTTATCGCTAAAGCATTAGGTTCAAGGTTGATTGAGAAAATTTGACAGTTTCGGCTGGTGTCTGTACCTAGTCTATTGCCATTCGAGGTAACACAAAAACGCAATAATATAGCTAGCAGACGGGTACACATACGAACTGGCTGTTTAACTGACAGTGTTTTCTTTTGCAAACAGCTATCTTATTTCCGGATGAAATAAGAGGTCTCCTTATATTCATAGATCAATGTTATATTCCACCAAGAAACTGCCATACGTCAATTCAGTGCCTCTGTCAGTTCATAAACCATATTTTCGCAGAAGTAATCCGTAATCCTCCTATTTATAAATAAATAAATTCTTTCTTTGGCCAAAGAATTAGCATTGCCATTCAGCGTGGCAATGCTGCCAGTCTTCTGGGCACGTTTCCAGTTGACAGCGATGCGGAGGAGTACTTTGACGCACTCTGAAGTGTCCTTTTGTCATCGTTTTTTATTTGTTTATGTTTTCTTTTCTTTAATTCTTTTTTTTCATTAGGTTAGTTCTATTTGTAGTCTGTATATAATGTAAATATTATTTAGTTCCCAGAATATTAATAAATAAATAAATAAATTCATTTAATTCAGATAACATGATCCATACAGTGAAATTAAAAAAAAATAAAATAAATTATCACAAAAATAAAAAATTCAAAAATAAAGTACCATCAATTATTAAAATCAAGATAAAATTTAAAATTCATTCAAAATTAAAATAAGATAAATAAAACCATCAATTTAAAATATGATTAAATAAAAATTAAAACATTCAAAGTACAATAACATAAAATAAAAATTTATGCAAGACACATTTTTTTACGAGTCTCACAAATATGACACCAAGCTGATAAGTCAGATACTTCCCAGATAAACTCTTTTAACTCAAGCCCATCTTCCACAGAGGGAATGCATCTCAGTCCACATCGGCCAAGCCGGCGTGCAAATCGGCAACGCCTGCTGGGAGCTGTACTGCCTGGAGCATGGCATCCAGCCTGATGGCCAGATGCCCTCAGACAAGACCTTGGGCGGCGGAGACGATTCCTTCAACACTTTCTTCAGTGAGACCGGCGCGGGCAAGCATGTACCCAGGGCTGTGTTTGTGGATCTGGAACCTACTGTTGTTGGTGAGTAGGTTTCTACCTAGACGTACGTAGAAGCACACATAAAAGGGTCCATGTAAAAAAGATCCATTTTAAATGGGAGGTGATGATCCATTGGGAGAGGTTTGGTCCTGACTTGATTGACTTTTCTAATTTGTATATCATGGATATTTATAAATTTTAACGTTTTATTAGCTTCTCATTTGTCTATGCAAAGAACTTACTACTCATTCGGTAAGCAAATACACTCATTAAGCTTTTTTAAAGCTTCAGTACAAGATTTAAATCAGAATAAAATGAATGTTCCACTATCTGTCTTGCCATCCTACATTTTCTTGACTTACTAATCCCGCTAAAAATAAGACCTAATACAAAAAACATGTTAAAGAAACCGTGAGGCTCTAAATTGAAGGCTTCTCGGCTGCTTGTAATAGAAATTTATAATAGCCAGCGGGTATTGAACCCCATCCCGAGTAGTTATTACTTCGACTGACGGTCTATCATTACACTACAGCACTATAAAAGCACATCTGTCATGGAAATTAGTTATTCTTTTAGCTTAGATCTCGTGGTTAAACTTTCAAGGAGGGTGTATTAAGTTTCAATTTTAATGTTCTATTTCTTAGATAAACTTGTAAAGGAACATCCTTTCTTCAACGAGAAGGCAGCCCTTACGAACGTTACTCGATAGTCACCATAGATATACTAGCTGTGAACCAAACACATGAATATAAATACAATAATCCCAAATAATCGTCTGACGTCAAAACACGAAATTCATACATTCTTAATGTCGAAATAATAACATGAAATTAACCATAATATATCAATGGAGGAACGAACTACAACAAAAACGGCTAAACGAATTATTTTCCATGGGCTTAAGAAAAATAGTCCAGTCCAGGATGTTGACTTCCTATTGAAATTGACCTCATTGAATTAACTAATACTCGTAGATAGGTACTTAACTCGTAAGACTAGGTTTAGTTTATGAATAGGTAAATTGGATATAACGAGAAACTACACTGATATCGACATCACGCCTGCATCTCATCGGGGAGTTAAGCAGAGGTGTTTTATTACACCCACATTTCGCCAGTTACGTTCAGGTCCCAAATAATGTGGGTAAAAAGGCACCTACGATTGTTATCACACGGTCACAAATCCAAACTCGGGAATGGTACTGAATAATTAATTTCTAATGGAAAAGATATCTATATCTTACGTCTAAAATATAAATTAATCGAGACATTTGACCACTCACACTCAACCTTTTTTTAACGATGAGTCAATATAACAGCTATAACGAAATCTGTGATTAACCACTCCAGATTTGAAGACAGGAAGTTTCAATATTATTTGTAAGAGCTTACACTTAAGAAGCTCTTTGCTGTATCTCTGTAGTTGGCAGCTGTTCGGATGGACGAAAGTAATTAGCCCTCAAGTGGGACAGCTCATTCAGCATTCATGGTCAGTCTCCCTTGATTTGCTTTTTATTCTACATATTTTATACTTATTTGGTGACTCAAAACTGAGTCAGACTTTAAATGTTGGAACGGGCCATCTGTTGGCTGAATCATTTTTTATTTTGTATTTCTCTCGGTGTAGAGTTTCAGCCAGAAGTGAATGAATTCTGAGATTTTGAAGAACAGCTGTTGATGTTTTCTGGATTCTGCGAAAAGGTTCATGATACGATAACGCCAGAAACTTATGACTGTTAGCAAAGTCCATCTCAATTGTTATGGACATCGAAAGGGCAACCCTAAGAGGGCATAGGGCCGAAGGCTGAACCCTAGACAAGTGGTAGTACTTCACTTTCAAAACGTGCCATATTTCGACAAAGATTTTCAATAGGTTTCATAGAAAGATTTTCAGAAGCTTATGTCAATCCAATATATTTCTATATCCTAGCCTATCCAATTATGCTGGTAGAATGTCAATTGGTCTAGTAGACGCTCTGGGCAGTCCAACCTCTGCAACATTTTACCTACTCTCATCCAAGTAGACCGTGCGAGAGAATCACCACTAACTTCTAACCCTCCATTTCTAGACGAGGTGCGCACCGGCACCTACCGTCAGCTGTTTCATCCGGAACAGCTTATCACTGGCAAGGAAGACGCCGCCAACAACTACGCCAGGGGCCACTACACCATCGGCAAGGAGATCGTTGACGTTGTCCTCGATAGGCTCAGGAAACTCGCTGACCAATGTACTGGACTCCAGGTGAGGGGTTGAAAAGTTTGGGAACTAATGTGATTGCAAAGCTCAAGATCGGAAACAAGTCCCGGATTTAAGGATCTCGTTTTTCATTACCTATAGCAGCTGTAAACTTTCCATTCAGGGTTTCCTGGTGTTCCACTCGTTCGGAGGCGGCACCGGTTCCGGCTTCACGTCTCTGCTGATGGAGCGCCTTTCCGTCGACTACGGCAAGAAGTCCAAACTCGAGTTCTCCATCTACCCAGCACCTCAGGTATGAGTCACTTAAATAACTATAGCGCAACTCTGGATGCAATCAAGAATAAGCAAGAAGCCCATACAATTCTAATAGCAGCCATAGTGAAAAAACAACAGCACAAAGTTCAGAGTATACAATACCTAACTGTCCATTTTATTTTCTTGCCAGGTGTCCACCGCAGTAGTGGAGCCCTACAACTCCATCCTGACGACGCACACGACCCTGGAACACTCGGACTGCGCCTTCATGGTGGACAACGAAGCCATCTACGATATCTGCAGGAGGAACCTCGACATCGAGAGACCCACCTACACCAACCTCAACAGGCTTATTGGACAGGTAAGTGGAAACAAGATAGAAATAAAACAAAAACTAACTTCGACTGAAATCTGGACTTGAAGGGTACCTATTACCCGATATTGCAATCAAAAAGCATCACAGGAAAACAGTAAATAATGAGCAGGATAGGCTCCTCACTCTTTAGGTTACTCACGATCATCATGTCTGGTGTAAGTTGTAATCTATATGGAATCCGGCTGACGCAACCAAACATACACTAATGATTTTCGTTTTCCTTTTCAATTTGCCTGCTTCAATACGGTTTACATTTCTGACAGACAGCTCCGGTCTTATTTTAATTTGCTTGTAAAAAAGGCTTATAACCTTCTCCATATTTCCAGATCGTGTCATCAATAACCGCTTCGCTCCGGTTCGACGGCGCGCTGAACGTGGACCTGACGGAGTTCCAGACCAACTTGGTGCCCTACCCCCGGATCCACTTCCCGCTCGCCACGTACGCGCCTGTCATCTCCGCGGAGAAGGCCTACCATGAACAACTCACTGTTGCGGAGATCACCAACGCTTGCTTCGAGCCAGCCAACCAGGTAAAGAATCACTGTTGAAAACCATTCAGATTCCAAAACGTAACATATTTTAGAAGATTGAATTTTGGTTGCGAACCTCGGGTAATTTATCCTCCTAATTCTTTTCGTAAGAGAGAGGCTTTCAAATTTGTACACAACATTCTGTATCTGTTTGGCTCACACGACAACTTGATCTTCTCTTTAAATTTTTCCATCAGCTACATGTTACTTTTCTGTTACAGATGGTGAAATGCGACCCCCGTCACGGCAAATACATGGCCTGCTGCATGTTGTACAGGTAACTAAACACTAAAAATTCTCATTAGAATCATTTGTTCCTAACGAAGGTCCTGAAAGCATTATTTAATTCTATGTTTCCTTGACAGAGGTGATGTCGTGCCTAAGGACGTGAATGCCGCGATTGCCACCATCAAAACCAAGAGGACCATCCAGTTCGTAGACTGGTGCCCCACAGGATTCAAGGTGAGACCACGCATTCCTTGAACTTAACTAGAACCTTCTGCCTTTTTACAATTTCTCTGTTCCCTCAGATATTTTTCTTTAACATTTCTTCTTACTACTTATTTGTGTGCTAATTTTGACATATTTGTGTACAGGTGGGCATCAACTACCAGCCCCCGACCGTGGTCCCTGGAGGTGACCTGGCCAAGGTACAGCGTGCCGTCTGCATGTTGTCAAACACCACCGCCATCGCTGAGGCTTGGGCTCGGTATGTATCGACGTGTTATGTCGAGAGGTGCTCCTTTATAGACTTAATTAAGAATGTTATTATTCCATTTGCTCAATTTTTTATAATATTTTTTTTTTTTATTAGTTTTCCTCCTCTCGCCAAATCGGCTGATCGGGTAACATCTCAATGTTATTCTAAAATCCTCAATGGACAATCTGCCTTCAGCAAATGAGCATGCGTGGCCATGACTGTTCAGTAAAAAGTCTCAGATGTCATTACATCAATCATACTCGACTTTTCTGTATGAGAACAGGTATAGAGTGGGGACCAGTAGGCCGGTAAAACTGTCTTCAGTTCCACTTTTCTCATGTTCGCTCGTCGCTCTCGCTACAAATTATAACACAATCAGAGGAAGATGTTGAAACTCTCTTTAAACCTTCTAGATTGGACCACAAGTTCGACTTGATGTACGCGAAGCGTGCGTTCGTCCATTGGTACGTCGGCGAGGGTATGGAGGAGGGCGAGTTTTCCGAGGCTCGCGAGGATCTGGCTGCGCTGGAGAAGGACTACGAAGAAGTCGGAGTGGACTCCACTGAGGGCGAACTCGATGAAGACAATGAGTACTAGATATTTGAGGATATGGTTGGCTAAAGGCTTGTTATACGACGTTTTAGAAGTATTGTCCTGTCATCTTTGTTTAGTCGATTTTTATGTAAAACTTTTATATCATATTTTGTATGTGCAGTCTTATTAAGTTTAGACTGAAGGACCAGTGGACTGATTGCTTGCGGATGGAGATAAGGGTTACTTTTGATAGAATTTTACTAATACCTACGTATATTTGATTGCATATAGCTACTTGTCATCTGGTCCTTTTAGTGGATTAAGCAATACCAACTTTAGTCGACCATAGTTTGTACTCTGGCGTTTTTATATTCCATCAATATAATTTAATCTCGATGCCGTCAAAATAAAATAATAAGTTTTGTAATAACATTAACGTAATATAGTACCTAAGAACGTGAGCTTGGTAGAGTGCGAGATCAGTACAAACTTTTGAGAACAAATAACTTTCAACAAGTTGAAACTTAAAGTTTGAGTTACTGTGAGTGTAACAAAATAATTTGCATTTATTAATTTAAAAAGAATTCGTGATAATCTAACATTCTTGGAGTTAGATGTGTAGTTTATATTATATCGTAAGCTAACTTATTGAGAACTAATTTTATGCTTCGGAAAAGTGCATTTGTGTGTTTGAGAATAATCATTTATTTTTAATGCACAATAAAGACTTTTTTACACATAACGCCTTGTTTTTTTTCATCCCTGACTAGCGACTACTAAAGAAAAACCAACATTATTACATACAATTTTTTTATTCATGTACAAAACATTATTTTTACAATCACAACTATTAAGTCACAATATCAGTATCATAAAATTGCTCACAATAACAAACAACCGTTTATGACCCTAAAAGTTTAAACCCTATAACGATTAAATGGCATCATAATGATCAATCTATAACTGATAAATTCTTACAAAAGATCTTAGATAAATGCCACCATTTTGTTTATTTTTATCCGCGTAGTAAAATTGGCTAGGTAATACCTATTATTGTTTTATTCGGACATAACTTATTAAACTCAAATGAACTCTGACAATGGATTAAGTACTCATCACATTAACAAAATGGCTAAAGAAGCCGCCGAGTCGGCCTCTCTCTTGTGGACTGTCTACAGATGGCGCCACAAGCGACTGTCGCTTGTGGCGCCATCTATACTTTTGTGTCATTAGTTTTATCTATGGCTCTCAATGGCAGGAGCATGACGTTGGAGTATTTAGGAAAAGGATTAATTTACATTTATTTTTAGTTAAGGCAAGTCAAATTGGTAACTAGAGAAATCATTTTTAATATGTAGCTAGTTTGTGAAAACATAAAGGATTCAATAAAATCCTAATTTTGTGCATCCAATTGTGAAATAAATAGACGTATACTTGTACATGCAGTTTTTGGCGCGTGGTCAAAATCGGAAGTAACTCTGTCATATATTTTTTTAAATCAAATTCATGAAACAGATAAAAAATGTTTACCAACAACACTCCCTTGTCAATGCCATTCAATCGCCAGAAAATCCAAGAGGCATTGTTATTGCCCTTATTTGGGAGCCATTACATTGTGACCTTTTACTATCCATATTCCGTTAGTTATATTCCGTTAGTTATTTACAAATACGTTTCTAAAACAGGTGTCAAATAAAAATAATAAATTCAACTAGAAAATTATCGTTTGTTGAAATAGAAGTAGGAACATTTGTCATAATTATGATCTTAACTTATCATTGAATAAGAATTTCATACATTTTTAATTGCAATTTTACTGATAATGATAACCACAGTAAGTACACCCACGACGGTGGAAATATGAAATATCGTAAGGGACATGGAGGGTGCTTTGAATTTTCAACTTTCAGCAGTGAGACGAACGTTGCAAATTCAATATCACGCAGTAAGTAAACATAATCGCTGAGTTTGCAGGTAAAAAAGCCATAATAATATTCGAATAAAAAATATCACGTCGATGATTTAGGCCCGAACTCAAGTGCCCAACCTAGAACCCAAAGTAGAGACGAGCGAGCGAGCGAGTGAGAGGCGAAAGACGAGATGTATATTTCAGCCAATGTGATTGGTCGGTTTCCGCACGCCTCGTCTCCGTTACGCTCGTCTCCGCTTTGGTGGAGTCCGGGCCTAAGGTCCTGTATAAGATAATAACCAGTAAATTTACTAAAAACCAATACTATAAAATGTGACTATGTTCTCTTCTGTAGTTAATGACGAATTCATGTTTGACATGATTTTTACATACATACATATTGCCACGGAGTAGCAAATAAATGGAGTGCTTACAATACTTAACGACTATTTTGTCTCGGTACTGGAGTAGTAAAAGCTGCTAAACACTCGGATCGGCACATTCGATGCGGCAGTATTTTTGTTAATCAACAAAGCCGACCCGAAGCAACATACAATTCGTCTTTTATGTGGCTTAAGTCAATCAGCAAACTCCATTCGATACCTACCACCGCTGAATCATGTTCAACTACATAATACATTCGGTTTTGCTTCCCGGCTATGCCCAATCAAGCCGAACCGTACGTTTCTAGTACCCCTCCTAAGCTCACATTTGACAAATCTTTAATTAAATTGTCTGCTTAATACATTATAATTTATAGTAAAAATGTTTAAATGTATAATGTATAAATAAGAGATAATATGAAATGTTGCCTGTGCGTCTCAAACAGATTTTGTAGACGTCAAGAATAGAGATAAACCCTAGACGCGCTCCACGTAGTCGTGCTACGGGCGGCGCTAGTCGGGCTTGCGCTTGCGCAGCAGGTCGCAGCGGGCGGCCGCGTCGCGCGGGAACCAGCCGCGCGGCCCGCGGCCCGTCTCGCCGTCGCCCACCAACTTCTCGCCGAATAGCCAGTGGCTGCGGGAAGAAAAGATGAGTTAGCTTGTTGGAAACTGTCATCGGTATAGCTTGACTATTTGTAACTATTAAAAGAGAACAAAGCTTTGTAGCACGATTACACTTTTTAAGCGAAATCCATACTTCCATACTAATATTATTTATTAATATTACATTAATATTATAAATGCGAAAGTAAGTTTGTTTGTTACCTTTTCAGGCCTAAACCACTGAACCGATAATCCAGGAATTTTGCATATACGTTGTCAGGTGTACAGAAACGGACATAGGGATGAAAGGTACCCCACCTTTCATCCCGAAAAAAAGTCCTGTTCCCGAGGAAAACAACAATGACGTTGTTATGATAACAGATGGCGCCACATGCCTTTCGACTCATGATTGAATTGTATTACTACAAGCAGAGTACAGCCCGAATTGATTGTCAAATTCTAAATTAACGCGAGCGAAGCCGCGGGGCAAAAGCTAGTTATAATTAATTACAATGGCTCACTCCAACCATTTTAAATTTAACATGACTAACAATTGTCTGGGACAGAATTTATGTAATCAACACGAGTTAAAACTGAGCGTCAACCATAAACTTTGTTATTTTATACTCAGTGGCAATGAAGCAGTTGATTACTTCTAACTAGAATGGAACCTAGCAACAGTGTCCGTTGCCGGTGCATTTCTCTGCCTTCAAAAAGCTATCGAGTGGGGAAATAGCTAAAGAAGCTATTTCACAAACACATCAAAGAGTATTCCAAAACTTAAAAATGGCGTATATTCGTGCACGTTTCCACTTACGGCCTTTGTCTTGTAGCTCTGACAACATCCCCCGGCTGCAGCGGCAGCCGCGCCTCGTCCGTGCAGGGCGCGTGCAGCGCGGCCCGCGGGCGCGACCACACCGGCACCCACCGCCCAGAGTACTGCTGGGTCGCGGTGTACAGCTGGGAGCGGACGCGCTTGTCTTGCTTCTGGGCTTGTTGTTCTCGCTGGAATTAGATGAATGACTTTTATACTAGTGTATGTAAGGTTAAAAATGTAATCATTGACGTGGCAGAGGATTGCTATAAATTAAAGGTTTTAGTCTTGTGTCAGACCATTATTAGAATTTTCTTTCAGTGTTAGGTGATAGCCGCTAAATTCGAGCAGTGCCAGTAATTAGTAATCCATACAGAATTTTTATCACATGGAACATCTTTAATACAATTTGACCGACTTTTTACCCTCCAAGGATAAATTGAATGTTAAAGATTATGTGTGACCTGACATACCTAATTACCTAGAACTTATTTTTATCTGTAACCACAAACAGATAACCAATCCACGTTGTTCGTCTCTGCCATTTCTAGACACAAAAAACATAGATCTCTAAAATACAAATTTTAACACATGAAATACTCAGACATGTTAGTAGTTTTACTCACCGTTAAATCATACTGGCCGCAGCCCTCCCTCACCGGCCACTTGATGCCATCGTACTTGGCCCCATACAGCACCAGCTTGATATTGTTCTTCCAGCCCACGTTGTACGGGAACACGAACTCAGGCAGCCCCTGCTCTTCGCCCCGAGCTACTGCCTTCTCCATTATCCAGTCTTCTATTGTAGTCTGGTTGCGGAGGATACCACGGACCTTGAAAAATAAGGCTAAATTATGCTTTGAGATTGGAAACTTTATTTCTATTGGGTAAGATGTTGTTATCTCTGTGACTGAAATTGACTGATGACATTTTTGAGAAAGTGATGAATGTGTGTTGGGATTCCATAGGCTCGTAATTGACGTGTAATCGAGAGAGCGGAGGCGACGCCGATTATACTTGCGCCAAAACTTCCAGTTGGCGAGTATTCCCGATGTGGAGTTCAAAGGGCTCACACGGAATTATTTGAAGATTTGTGTGAGGATCTATTTACTCTTTTGCCTCAAAAAGCGACGAAATGGTATTGATCCAAGAATGAAGGTAGGTAATGGTTTGAATTAAGGACTAAGGCTAACGATGTTGAAGATTCTGCAAATTAATGAGTTGTATTACTAATCTGTCCTATCTATTTGCTGTTGTTTTTGTTTACTTTAAGATCCTTGCTGCTTTTGTGCCCAACAAACTGTTTATTTTGCTTACAGTACATAATGGGTGTTGGGAAAAATACAATGAACAATACACTATTACAATCAAAACATATTCCCTTTTATTTATCTATTGTAGTCTTAAATTATTGCTAGGAACTTAGTTTCAATCGATAAATCAATTTTATTTTCAGGTATCGAAGGCCCATAGATACAATACACAAAATAATCTTTTAAGCTAATACATATCGAACACATTTACAAAAAACTATTAACTACGTTTGGTCGGCCAACTATTGCACTGAGTCGAGGTGTCATATAGACTTCCGCCAAAATTCTCTCATAAAAGTCTCGAGATAGTCTGTTGGGATCCACACCACAAAAGACTTGAAATATCTTGTGGCGAGACTAAACCTCTCCACTCTGAGGGTGAACTTGGTCTTGTTTCTTTTATACTCCACGACCTCCTACGGCGTCGTGTTGTGATGTAGACGGGTCACGTACAGCTGCGTCGATGGAATAGCGGGTGCAGTAACATGTTCGGACCTGTTAATGCGGTACGGCACTGATTGCGAGTAGGTAGGCTTCTTCTTTTCCACACGAATGAAGCCTTCTTCACCAGTCTGTCCTTGGCTTGTTCCGGTGGCAACGAGCTTCGAACTTGCTTGGAGGGCCCCTGGGCACCCTGGTGTTTTGGTTGCCGCTGATATTTTGCAAGTCGTTGTTCTTACTCACAAAATTGAGGAGTGCCTCTATTTGAGTGCGTGAGTCGCTGCTGAAGCGGTTGAGGCCATTTTACAATTTATTACGGAAAGTTCCCGCGTCGTATTAATAATGCGAATTATATAAATTGTAAATAACTGACATTTCATTTGAAAGTTGCCGCCAAAAGAAAGGAAGGCAAAGATATTAACTGGATAAAGCCACAATTCGGACAAAAATTGTTCAATTCAATTCATAAACACATAATAAAAAGTATATTGTTAAAAATGTGTTAATTTGTTAACAATAACAATAATATTTTTTGTTTAAAAACTTGAAAACCTCAAAGTAAGTAAACCGGGCTTGCAAGTATAACGTAGGCTTGCATCGAGGGTCGGCTTTAAGTCCTTACCTCTTCCTGTTGATTATCGACGCTTTGACGTCGGACATACAGGAAGAGGCACCCTGGTGCATTCTGTTTGCCGACGACGTTGTTCTTGTCGGTGAAGATGGACCTGAGATCCAGAGCAGTTTGGAGAAATGGCAACAGAAGCTGGAGAATGTTGGCTTGAAAATCAGCAGAACTAAAACTGAATACATCTTCTGCGATTTCGGCGGTCTCTCAAGTTCTGGAGCCATAGCGCTAGATGGCTTATTATAAGAGGAAGTCTGAAAGCGGCGCCGCGCCGGTGACTGAAAAGTTGTGTGGTAATCGGTTGTCGTGGTATGGGCATGTGATGCGGAGGAATGAGGAAAATGTCGTGAGGAAAGTTTTGAGTATGAATGTGGATGGGTATATGAGTAGAGGAAGACCAAAGAAACGATGGATGGACTGTGTAAAGAATGATATGGCAAGAAAGGAGGTGTCTGATGAAATGACGAGTAATAGAGAAGTATGGAATAAGAAGATATGCTGCGCCGACCCCAAATGATTTGGGATAAGGGCAAGAGAATGATGACTAATGTGAAATATGTATTACACGTGTCGAGTGTGGGTTTTGCATTATTCATTATTGGCATTATAAAAGCAGTTTTTATGAATTTGAACAGTGTGGTGCTAATTATGAACTAACGGACTGACGGGCCAACCCTTTCGACTCGACGGTCAACGCTATGAGATCGTAAGACTCCAAAGACAGTAACAGAACAGACTAGCTCTCATATTAACACTTACTTGTAGATACAACAGTACTCCTACAGCTAGCACGACGCCCACCGCCATGCCGATGGCGAGGAGCGACAGCAGCAACGTCGTCAGCGTGAGGTAGATCATCGGCTCGCGGCCTGTGCCGTGGATTACGTACCACATTCGGTTTAATGCGTGGTAGATGCATATTGTTAGTACCTGGAAATACCACAGAAAATATTGTATCATGTTTCTTTGTAAGAAAAAATATTTAGTCACAATACTATTCCTGTAGCGTGCACTCGTGCAGCATAGTGTGACAGGATTACGTATTCAAGAGGATAGTAGACAGAATTTACTTAATTGTACCAAAATTATTACACAGCTCAAACTCAAAGCATTTATTTTAATTAGACCATCACAGGCACTTTTGAATGTCAAAAAAACAAAAAGAAGCGAAGCTACAGTCACAAGGCATAATAACTTGAGAAACTACTGTAGTTGCACATTCCAAAGCGTAGATCTCTATGGAGAAGAATGGGCAAGAAACTCCATGGACACTCTTTTAAATCAAAATATTGTTACAAAATCTTGGTTACATCATTCATGTTGAGATTATACATATATGTGAGAACGATGTAGAAAGACGTGCACATCTTACAAAAGTGCTAATTGTATAGGGTACAATGGCAGTCTTTTTGCTGAACGCGTTATTTTCCAGACAAGCTTACAATTACACATACAGGATGCTCTAACATTATTATTAACCACTTTCGCAAATTTCGCAAGATATGTTAATTTGTTTTATTTTTAGATTATTTCGATTTTATTAACGGTAACTTACAACGGAAGCGTGGAAGCAGCCCAGCACGGCGGAGATGAGGAACATGGTGAAGTACCCATGGTTGTTATGACCCACGCAGCAGTTTATCCATGGACAGTGGTGGTCCATCTTTTTCACACAGTACCCACCTGGGGACATTATTAATAAATGTCAATACTTGTTCGGGTTGCTATAATTCAACACAGCCGGGGATGAACGCTCGTGGAACGCCGCTCGACTTATCTCTAATTTATTGTACGGCGCCAACCTGATTCAGCGACGGCGATGCCAGAGTTTGCTGATGAGCACATGCCGTATGTAAGTCGCCAATGAGTAGTGTTATCTTGGGGTTGGCTTTGCTGATATATCTCGAAAACGTGACCCTTTGACGATTCTCTCACACAATACTCGTTTGTAGTGATGCCAGCTATTGATTAATACAATTTGAGTGGCTAATGAAATCAATGTTGTACTGATGAAGATTGTAAGTTTCATGACTTTTATCTCGGAAACTGATGCTTTAGAAGATATTATGGTCTCATACAAAACGTATTTGTATTGATACCAACTATTCATTAAAAAATGGCGGAAATTAGGCAGGCCAAATAATTCAAAGTCTATAGCTAAATTATTGTGACAAGGTATCAAGGTGTAGCAACTATCAAGGTAATTTCACATACAGAAAATTAATCCTATTAATAACTAAATAATTTCTTACATTTTCTACAGTGATGTGACCGTGGAGCCTTGTATCCCTCACAAACTGTACAGAACTGTAAATCATGTGTGTCCTCTTCTTTTTCCTGAAAATGAACAGGATCATTGTTTAAATAAATAAAACATCATGGACATGTGGATGTTGCCACGAAATAACCAAGGATTATAATTTTAACCACCACTATTATTCTGGTATATAAATTAATAAAATAACTCTTACTCACAGGTTTCCATCCCAGTGGTACAAAACCGGGTCCTTCAAGTAGTGATTGTAGGAAGTAGTACAGTGTGGAAGCAGCCAATGACAGAAAGAGAGCTGCATGCAGGGCTGCGGCTAGTGAGGTGTGCGGCGGCCACCACATGCCCAGCAGGTGGACCATCGCCCATGTTATTAGCTTTATTATCCCTGAAATAATTATTTGGAATGAAGTACATACAGCAGAAGCAAGTATAATAATTAAATAAAACATAATAATTTATAAAGTTGAATACACAGACAACAGACACTGGGCAGACTTAGAAAATGCTGGTGTGACAATCTATACCTTTATCATGCCAGATCGAGAAAAGGAGACACAATAAGAGGATAGGGGGAATATTGGAAGAAATTTTATTCACACCTAACAAATACTTCATTAGCTGTGCCTTATCCTAGCCAGATTTTTTCCAATTAAATCAAATAGGGTAAATTACATCAATGATTCACAAGTCATAAGCTCACAAACAGACAAACACACGCTATACAAAATAGTTTGTTTTGCAATTTTGTGTGCTAATAAATGAATATTCGCTTTTTATGTAACATAAAGATGGATTAATTAATAATATTTATTCTAATCTAGTAAACCTTGTTTTTAAGTGTAATGTCAAAGTTTCGTTCTTATAAACAAAATAAAATAAAAGTAAATTCTCGAAAATATGGTTAAAGTAAATTAAATTTTGCTAAACTATGAGCTATCAGTTTTCTTTTCTTAGATTCGTATTTACAACAATTGACAATTGTTACAGAAATAAGATTCCTCTATAAAATCTGATTGAAAAGCCATCCTATCAACCATAAAGAGTAACCACGGAGTTTCTTGCGGGTTCTTCTCCATAGGAAAGGACCAACGCGAACCATGCACCTTTGTGTCGACGTTTTATATGGGCCATCAACGCCTATGTGAAATAAAAGATTTTGATTTTGATTATACACACACCCGTTAGCAACCGACTATGTTTGTACATTTCATGTTTTTCTTATCATTCACTTACAAGTTTTAGGAAGTCTAAGGTGTACACACAAGGACATTCAAAGATTAAGAATCATTTAAATATAGCATTGGGATAGGATAAAACTCACCTAAAACCGATAATGGACCCCAGTGGAGCAGTCTACGAAAGGGCGAGGGCGCCATTTAATTGAGGTTACCGACAACCTAGGTTCTATAAAAAGTAAAATTATCATCAAATTTACCCCATTATATACTTGCTCATTTTGTTATCTTTACATTACAATCGTAATATTAAATTATTTATGATTTCCGAAATGGTAAAATAACGCTTTGTAAACGTTTGATGACAATGACATTTGTTTGATTGACTTTTTTAAACTTAGACATATAGGTGTACGTTTTGAAACGAAAGTAAGATTTCCAATCATTGGCTTTTGAATGGACCCAGCCACTATTCAAAATTTGCGATTGCAAAAAAACAGCTTCAAAAGCGAATGTAAAATTCTATGTTCTTTTATCTTAAACAATACGATAAAAGTTAAAGTTTGGCAAACCTAGAAATTTTGAACGAAATTCAATACGTTTCAATAAAAGTGAAGTGAAACAACTTAATGTAGGTAGACAGCAATGTTACCACCCGCCACCGCAAAATTAAAATAATTGAAACAATAACAAAATGAGACATACAAAATGGCTAAATAAAACCTTATAAATAGAGCTAGCTAATTGTGATTAAGCTATATTTTTTTAACATTCAAACTATGCTGCGTAAATAGACTCATAACAATGTTGCCGCAGCAGAGATATTTTTAAATTTTGGTACATTTATGATTTCCTACAGCTTTCATTTGGCATAATTAATATCTTTTGTACATGTAACTTTTAGTATTCTACCTCATCGCTTGTTTCATTGCCAAAGCTTATGTTTGACTTACTTTTCTGTCACAAAAGTTAAGAAGAATATGACAGTTTTTTTATAACAACATCGGCTACCACGTCACGCAGGCAGTTGTCACATCGCGATATTTTTGTGACTCAAGGGTGTGTGCATTCTTTATGTGTGTTATTCTACTTATGTGGATTATTAGGTGATATTCTTCTTTTTACCGGGTAAGTTATTATCTAAATGTATTTTTTTATATGCACCCAAAACCCCACTTTCATATTCCGGAGTAACATTCCGAATTTTAATCTAACGTTTTTCTGTACTCTGCTGACTGCCCGGTGACTACAATTTTATTGTCATCGTTCGATTATGATTATTTTGTGTGAAAATGTATAAAATGGCACTGAATAGAGGTTCTAATGAAAGTTTGGAGTGCATACAAGTAGGCATTCAGTCACAATTTCATATGTAATGTCACGCGGCAGAGGACCCGTCAGCGGCGGTGGAAATGTACGTGAACAAAATTATCGTTACATGTATTCTGTCTCGTTGCAGATTGTGATCCCAAACCGCCAACATGCCGAAATCGGTGAGTACTTGTGTTTACGTCGATTTGTTTATAACTGAGCTAGGTTAGTGAGTGGTAAGCAGTACAGTTTGTGTCTCTCGTAGATAAGTGAGACCACTGATTTCACCATCGCAATGTGATCAGACGACACATGTATGACGCTGTATCAGCTTTGAGGAGACATTTTTCATACAAAATTGACTTTCTACTTTGATAACAGGTTGAAAATGTTCAACAACAACTTCAGTACAAACATTTGGGCAGAAACTGTTGTCACTTGTAAAATGTGTAACTCTTGATATATTGAGGTGACATTATAAATATTTATGCTAAATCTCTTTTGTAAAGTAAAAGTACCTGTCTAGTGTAGAAGATAAGAGTATTTCGTAATAAAAGAATTACACTATGGGTTATCTTGTTTAAAATTGTGATAACACACAAGTAGGTACATATTGGGCAGCTTGAGTATTGTTGAAATCTAAATCTTGTCCAATAAGAAATAGGTGTAGATTATAATGACATACATACTACATTAGATCATTACTCAATTTAAGTACCAAATTATGAAACATACATTTTATCAATATAAAAAAGTGATTTAATATCAATTTTATAGACTTTCAAAATAACCATGTAAATGCTTTATATATTTAACAATAGAAAGTTACATTAGATGACATAAAGCATGCACTTTATTTCAATTGGCATACATCTGTAATAGAACTTGCTTCTAGCATTAACCAGTTATTTTGTCAGAAAGTGTGTAAGATGTTATCACCAATGACCTTGGAGAAATCCATGAATTTGTGTATGAATGTTTGTCAATATGAACCCGCTTAATCTGTCAGGAGTCTTGTAGAAAATTTAATACAATCACAGATAATAGAAGTATTTGTAGTGTTACCAAGTGTTGCACTGCTACCCGTCTCATAAACACGGGATATACATATTCTCAAAACTTTTAAACATGAATAATATAAATCATTTATTTATTTAATGATGACCTGTAGGTCTGCACAATTAAAATACAATAACTTCTTAATAGTTGTCAACATGATAATTTCCAAATCATAATTGATCACATTAAACCCCATTTAACTAATTGAAAAATAAATTGCATTGTAGGCAATACCGAAATGGCAGTTTTAAAAATGGAACTGGTGACTCAAGCAAGAAAAAGATAAAGCCCCATTTTAAAAATGAGATGGCGAAGGCATTCATGATTCAACCTCAATATTTTAATGAGTTCACTATGACATTGACTGTGTTATCATCACATCCTGGTTGACACTGAGTGATGATACTCTTCCTTTCAAGGCCCTTGGATACACTATAATGTAGATAATTATTTTATAAATAGCTGGGCACAGATTGTTGTATAACTTTTGTAACTAAAATGTGTATTTGGATGAGATTTCAACCAATGAAATTATGTCAATAAAGTCAACCAATTTTTTTGTGTGTGATATCTTTGCCACCTATTTTTCCAGATACTGGGTTATATTAGCAACGCGCTTGATTTAGGCGCGAATGATAATGCCTTGGTTAGTCTAAATGTTTACTTTTGGTTTTCCCTTTTTTCAAGTATTTTTTTTCTAATCCATAGTTGATCATTTTGTTTGCAACCCTGTGTTGTTTGGTTTTTTCCTTATTAGTTTATTGATGCAGTGGTGAGTTTTATTTGAAATTGTAGTTTTGAGGTATTTAGAAAATGGTTTAGTTTTTGAGAACTTTGAATAAATCCATGCATGTCTTACAAATAGATTTCCTATTAGTTAATACACAATAGTCCCAGATTCATTGAAATAGAAACTGTAAGGTCACCCCCACAGCTTTACCATTCATTTGACACAAGTTACTATGGAGTGTACCTGTATATCTATTAAAATGTAATGTAGTTATATGAAGTAAATTCCATTAGCATGATTGCATTCTAGTTTGCTCTCCTTGGTTTTTGTGTTGCTGTGAAACATTCTTGGTGGCTTGTGAGAAACTAGATAGGAATATAGATTTTTCTGTTATGAACAGTTAGTTAGGCTTATCTATTTTGGGGTAATTAAAAGCCTTCAACACCATATTTTGCTATTAGTTTGTCAAACTTATGAAGTAACTTAGATGGCAGTTGTTTGGCATTCTAATACAAAGATTTGAAGCGTTGGATGTGCTCTCGCCATACTTAGGTCGCACGAAAAACTGTTTACGCGGAGAGCGAACTCGTACATTCCACATGGAACGATGGATATGCCTTTCAGTATGTTTGAGCCAGAACTTTTATTTTTTTGGACGTTTGTCGCCGTCGTAGGGCGCATCTTACGATTGAAATCTTTGGTATGTTAGCAAATTCGTGTTGATGACCCCTAGAGTGAGCTGTAAACTAAAAGGATCACGAAACATGATCTTAAATGTCTTCGTAATTGTCGCAGACATGAACCAATTAATTACTCATTCAGTAATGTAGTGGTCGGTGTTCGTAGCTATGGATATTATTACTAAATGTGTATGTCTTTATCTCTGTAGTTTGAATGGAATAGTAATTTTATGCATGATGTGTATGTTTGTGTGTGACGTCCATTTGATTGACTTATCAATACCTGTGTTGTACAAGACTGGCTTTCGCCCGCGGGTGCTCGCATAGAGCTCCGAAATTTTCGCCCGGGAACGTACTACCCGGATAAAAAGCTATTCTCTTAGTCCTATTTTTTAAACCTAGGTCATGGTCTATCCATGTGCCAAATTTCATCCTAATCCGCTTAGCCGTTTAGGCGTGAAAATATAACAGACAGAGTTACTTTCGCAATTATAATACATATTCGCATTATAAACACGCAGTAACATTTTCTTACAAAATTATTCCATTTTTTAACGAACTTGCTACACTTCGTCACAAAGCTCATTTGTTTTGCTACAAACTAACAAAACGCAAGTTAGTTCGCGTCACGAAGGGTGTTGCCAGTCGTAAATCTAATAACAAGTGATATAATGTAAGTAAGAGAAGCCTGGCTCAAGTGTGTCAGAGGAAGGAAGCGGGAAAGTGGGGCAAGCTTATCTGGTTAGCGGACGATGCCACGGCGGCCGGTGCACCCGCGCCCGGCGACACATAGCGCGGGCCATGTTTATGTACGTGTTAGCTAAGTTAGAGCCATCCGACTAACTTTGACACGAGTTTACGGTACTACATTAACAAAAGATTGACTGGAAGAGAACGCCTTGAGGCTTTAAGTCCGCCTACGAACCATTGCATGAAGTTTAATTATAAAATGGCTATAGGCTCGCCAATATGGGTGTTCCTACTTCTTATTTCTGAATGAATGGTTCAAAATCCATTCGAAAAGAAGAATCAGTACCTGGGTCAGTATGTATGTGGCCACATTAATTGAATCAACAGGGACATTTTTTATGTCTTCCAAAGTGGAGGAGTGCAGGTATAGAGATAGATACTTTACTTTATTACATACACTACAACAAATGGGCATAGTCTAGTCACGAGCACCGTGCGCAGGCGCACTGGCTGTCGGAGGGATCACCTATAATATAATCTCTCTTTTTCCTAAATACACACGCCCAAGCGGGTGTACTATACAGACTTTAAGCCTCTGTCGCACAGTGGAGTGCCTAGGGGCCAACAATACGGCAAGCCTATAAGGCAAACAAAGCACACTGTTCAGAAACCCCAACATCATGAGTAGTAGATTATAAAGGCAAGCCAAGCTTTTAGGCTTGTATGAAAGTAACGTCACCGCCCGGAAGTCTGATAACCAGAAGAACTTAATAGGCTACCCATTACCTGGGTAGTGGAGTACAGAAATGAAGTCACTCCAAAAAAAATGGTACCTATTCAGCTGTATCTAGTTAGAATAGTAGCCGACCCCAACAGATGATGACACCTCTGTCTAGCTCTTCGAGTTGTACAGGCGTGATGTTTATGTTCTGTGTATATTTATATTTTGAACGAAATGCGTTGAACGGCTGTAGATAAGCGAACTCCGCGATTCATTTCCGCCGATTACGAGTTTACGACATGAGTAAAGATAGTTTCAGACAGCTGAAAGCGGGGTGCAAGTAGGGTTACCATCCGTATGGATTTATCCGGACAAATCTAGCGTTTTGGCCTCCCGTCTGAACTTTTCAAATTAGGGGATATTAATTTTCTCTTATTAATATCGAAATTAAGTTGTCTAGACTTTTTTGTCAGAGCTTTCCAAATTGGGATTGCAGCTCATTTTAGTCCGTGGATTGGTTTACCACATATTTCCATTTTCACTAACACTAAGTGCCGCCTAAATAAATGGCGTGCTCCTAAATTTCCGAGCGTGAAAATACAAACTCTTTTATTAGGCATTCTTTTAGGAGTCGCTTATTGATAGTGAAAACTGGCAGTAGTAGATGTTGTAGGTACGTAAAGTTCAAAAGAGTCGATAAGGTTTAGCCAGAGCACTGAAAATCCCAAGTGGAGCGCGTGTTATCTTGTTAGCAGAAAGCGGGCAATGAACCCTACAGACGGATGCTATAATTAAATACTAGTATCTAGAGTTACATCTTCTTAGCGTGTCGATGACAATTTAAATTGAATCAGCCCAAAATTTGGCGACGAATTTGGTAGAAAGTATGATAAAGGAGCAGCAAAGACTGCGTTACCGTGCTTCGCGTAACAGATCTCGGCGATAAGCGTGTGTCCATCGATGTATGGCCGGCTTTGGGTTTCATCTCGATGGGTCTCCTGGGCGACTAGAGTGAAATGTAAAGGGTTCCAATATTTCAGTAAGAAACTGAATATAATGTCCGTCGAAAATCGCGAGAAACTTGGATAAAGAATGTATGCAGAAGATCCTATGGCTGAAGAAAGGGGAGGCCTATATCCAGCAGTGGGTGATTCTGGTCTGATCATTGTTATCATGATGTTTTGCACAGAATAGGTTCCTACCGCCATTGATAATAAAATTGAGGCACATCAATTACAAAGTTGTCTCTTCGATTAGTAACGTATCGACAAGCCCTTGCTACTGGCGATGGCGGTGCAATACGAAACGAAAGATACGCAACCAGCACCCCAATTGCGTTACAGTTTCCTATCGCATCCCGAAAAATTCTGATGAAAGTAATATAAAGCTAGCACTTATGTTTGAATCATCATAACCCTTCATTTTGCCTTTGCCGTACCTTGTCGGATTAAAATTCATCTGCTAAACATCGTAAAATCACGCAATGAATTTTGTTAAATTTTCAGTGGGAATGCTAGTCTGTTACGAAACTAGCCAGCATTAAAGACGATTATTGGTTTTATTTTGGTACATACTTTGTTGTCATGTAAAAATAATAATAAAGAATACCTACTATTTGCTAATATTAGCCATTTGAACAATCAGTAGGGGAAAACTGGAGCATTTTTTCCTTTAGCGTCGGACTACATTGTACAGAACTTCAGGATAATATGTCAGTCGTTCACGATCCCGCAACGCAAAAGCAATTCCCGGGCGAATATTATTTTATTCGGGACATATTTTAATAAATTAGTGCTCCATTAAAGTAAATTTACTGTTCCATTATAAAATGTGAAAACCTGCCAGAAATTAGTGCAATAAAATAATCAAGTGAAAAGTTTCGGCCAAGTTCTGTTTAGAAGAGAAGACTCGCCAATTTCAACAATGTCTATGTACCGGGTCGATCAAAAAGGCAACATTAAATTGACGCCAAATGTAAGTGTGCTCATTATTTCTGTTTTAACAACATTTTACGAAAAATAAAAATAATTAATTAATGATAGCAGTTTACATTTTCATTAAAAATCGAAAGTTACGAGTTTACCGAAATGAAACATTGCTCATTATTTAATGCTCAAATCAAATCTATATTATATTATAATATACATAGTACTTTCACATAAACGTTTAGTTTTGGCATGAAATAACGTGAGTTCCTGTGGCACTAAAATTAGCATATTAAAATCAGGAAAAATGTTAAACATTAATTGAGCAAGTTTCATTATCAATTGTGGTCGAGGAACCATTTGTGTAATACTAAAAAAGGTAAAGCTGAGCATAAATTAATATTATACCAAGTTATGATTTTGTGTAAATTATTTTGAAAATTTGTTGATAATTATAATCTTATACTTGGGCACGCAAGTATTAGTTTAGTCTGGTGGAAAAAGGCACCTATTATGCTGTCCCCTATGATATTCATACTAAAGTGCTAATTAGTTGGTAATTAACACCTAGCAAAGGCGAGCTTAGCTGGTATAGCAAGAACACACGTAATATGAAAGAATTTAAACGATAGGGGGAGCCAATAGAACCTTCGCGCACCGATGAACTTAGGCACTTACATAACAAAATATACAAACACAGGTGTTTATGTTTAGCAAGGTAAAAGTAATCAGGGTTCGTATAACTTATGAATTGTATGTAGATAAATGAAAAAATTACATAATAAAGTAAACTACTTACTAAATATGGCAATTAATTGAGTTGAGCACATTTATACGCGCGCGCCTTGCACTACACGTAATGTCGTAAGTAGACTCATCGATTGGATCACAATTCAATTTAGATGCAAGGAAAAAAAGTAGCGAAACTGTAGGCGGTATGAGCGAGGTGTGAGCCGTGAGGTGAGCGCGTGCGCCGGCCTTGAGCTCGGGGCGCGCGCGCATCCCCGCGGCGACCGCGACCGTTCAGTTCAAACTGTACCGCCGCGTCCGCCAGACGCGGCTCATGTGCTTCACTAGTTCACCACAGGATCTTATAAACAACCTTGTGTTTGTGACATTACCTAGTGCGTGTGACCATAAAATCAGCCACCATGGTTGCCGGCGGCAAACAGGTCAGTTACATAACCAGAGGACGACTCTACCATCTCTACAAATGACGTCTCAACTACTTTTTTTTCCAAGACCACAAAAACTGCACAGAGAATCGTCTAGAGCTTAGCGCAATACAAAATCCTTCGAGTCCTAGACCTCTAAAACTTGTTTCTCAGTATGTACATCGTCCAGTCTTCCTACTTAAGTTTGAGGGTACCCCTGTCCAGGTGGCTTAGTCACCTGTACTGAATAATTAAGTAGCATCCAAAACAAGTGGTCGCATGCGTCACAGCTCATCACGAGCACAAAAATTGTGAAGTCAGCACAGCAACAGGTGCCGGGGCCACCTTTCGAACGTTTCGACAAACGAATAAATTACATTAGTGTACAGATCGGCGAGAATCATGTTGACTGAAATCATAAGTTACAGTGATGTCATCGCAACGTAAAGCCGCAAACTCCAAGATGGAGTCGGTCATGGCTTTATTATTTATTTTGCATCATGCAAACGGTCGTAACCGTCTTTTTGTTCCCTATCCCTGTCCCTCCTGCGTGTCGGAGCGAGATAGAACCACTTTCCTGTTTCGCCAAGGGTCTGGTGCTCTCGCTTTCGATGGGATCTTTTGTCTTGAATCACCTTCCAAACTCGTGATGAAAAAATCTAACATTGTTCTCTCGGAATGTTTTTATCGATCTAGCTCATTTATGACTAGGCAAACTTACGGAGAATTTCAGTGTGTTTATCACCGATACGAATGTAGTACAATATAAACGTGTGAATTTTCGATTACTTTATCGAAATTAACACAATGAGTTGTAATGAATTTTATCTTATCGCCATTATAATGGTGTACGTTATGGTTACCTACTGGTCAATACATTATTAAAAATACCTAGGAGTTAGGAGTAGTACATTGAAGTACTAGATCTCACGTAGACGTTGGCTGTGTATCTGCGTCACGCGATGCAGATGCTGACTTATCATTAAACGGGCTCATTACATCGTTGGGCGCGTTGTAACACTAGTTGATTATAAAACTTGCTCCATCAGCGCCACTTAAATCACGTACTACTAATGTATGAAGATGTTCAAGGTTTTCCTCATCTGTAAGATTGTTAGGGTTCAGAAAAAACATTTAATCACTGCTTGTTTTATCATTTTAGACTTATTAAAATAGTTTTTGTTGACGTTGCTTTGCTTCGACATTGAATAATTTGCTAACTTCAGCTTGGTGAGACCGTAGAATATTCCTACTCTTAAATCGGACCAACATTCAGTTAACCTTTTTTAACCCCAAGAGGGGTTTATAATGTTATAAATCCGCGTAAGGACGAATTTATGAATTTGGGATTTGTGAAGTTCAGTGTACCGTGTAAGGTCCCCTTCATTCAAAATTATATTATTTAACTATTTTTCACTGGCCGTGTTGGTTAGAGCCTTGAAAATTTAAATAACACACACAGTTTTCGTTCCACCTCGCTCTGAAACTTCGGTCACGTTAAACCATAAAAAACCAATTCGATTTATCAAAAAATGTTTGGAATGTTAATTAAGGCTCAGAATTTTAATTAAGTGCATATCCTGGTGTAAAACGGAAGCAATTTCGGCAGTTATATATGATTGCGATAAAAGAAACACACCATTGGAATAGTTTTAATCTAGTAAATAAAGCTAACGTTGCACTTAAAATATGGCATTAAGGCAGCGATCATTACTGACCAAGAAGAAGAGCGATAAGGTCAGCAGCTGATGTTTTGCTTGATGAACATACAATGGATAGAACCTTACTTAGTGACAAGACATGCAACGCAGAGACACTAATTGAAACCTGCTTAAGTATCTACAACATCACGTTATCACAATGACTGCACGTGACTTCACTTAATCTCCACAACTAATGTAGAGAATACTTCAAGTTAGTTGTTAGTTTTATTCCAGTTTTATTTGGCTCCCGACGCCGACACTGGTAAACGAGACACAGAGCTTTTGTGGTTTATGATTGCTCTTAACGTGTCAATGGCCATCAAAGATAAATATGTTCTAACGAAAAATTATCCATCCACTTCTCGACTGAAAGCGACTTAGCACCACCTGATGCATCGATCGATCTTCGCGGAGGCCATGAAGCCGAAAGCCCCTCATTCATTATAGCCTGTACTTGAATTTAATTTGACGGTCGATATGCTCCATGACCATGTAGTGCCGTTTCACTCCGTTTCACTTACTCACACTCTATTGCGATTTCTAAAGCACAGCGGAATTTCTTTTCCTATCACCTCGGATATTTCGAGTCTCGCTTTTGACGAAACTTCGTGAGACTCGCGGAGGTGTAGCAATTTAATTGAGTCAGGTAGCAAGATCGTGAAGATTTTGTTAAGTTCCACTTGACGCAAATTGTAGGTTTAATTTGGACTTTGGCTTCTCCTAGAGCCCAAAGCACACAATACAAAACAAACCTCGTCTGATACAACCGGTGCGATTGACGTCAGAAAGTAATTCTAAGCTTCTAAAAACATCCACTATAATATTTTAAAACAATAGGATCCCCGCAAGGTGCGACTTCACCATTGATCGTATACATTTTAGCCACGTGTTACATCCATCTGTCAGTGCACCTGTTACGCCACCCTCGATCCATCCCCTTTGCACCATCCTGCGACAGAAGGGCGGGATTTTTGAGCACACGACTTCCCATTCAAATTTGTTCCCTGTTACCTTTACGTATTGGTTCTTATCATTCAGTAGTTTCCTAATAGTCTCATGTGTTATATCATCTGTTTGCTTTATAGGGTACGTTTATACCGACGTTTTTTGTGGACCGAACGATTTATCTGCATTAGCTGAACTTGTTTGACTTTGAATCGTAGCTTATACAAGTCTGTAATTTTAAAGGTTTTTTTGAAAAGTCACCTTGAGATTTGGTGGTATCATTGAATAAATCAATATCTATTTTTTTATTAATAACTTATCTCAGTTCCCGTATTGATAATTACGGTACGAATATTCAAAATACCAGTTCTTACAAGTTTTTAACTCCAGCCGGCGACCTCGCGACCCTAGTTCAAAGTTAATAATTATGTCGTCAAATGTACCTACTTACAACAAGTATATTTAATGTATCTTCGTAATTATCAGTTCACCTTGGTCACCTCATGTTACTTCCTACTAAGCTAAGATACAGCAAGGACATCATTCTACCATATTTTTGATTCTTGAATATTTTTCTGTGAAACAATAGAATGGGTCTTTGTGAAAATGTTGTTGTTATTAACATATTTGGCAGGTGTATTTAAAATAAATGTAAAATAAGGTTTTCACGGTAGTAGTGCGATGAAAACAAAATTTGCTTCTGTTTGGAGCAAGATGTTAATGCCAACATGTTGTTTCGATGTTGGAAGCAGATGTTATACAATGTCTCAATATAAATTATGATGTGAACATTGTGAACTAGGCGTGTGGTCTTCGTCTAGGAATAGGCCTACCGCGACTTAAAATTAAAGAATATGATCATGATCATGTTGTTTGTGGTTACAGACCTAAGCCTAACGTCCGCTGACATGAGTATACTGCGATAAAATTAATAAGCAAAGCTGTAAACATGATTCATAAGCACAACGAAATCAATCTCAGCTTAAATCAGACTGCGAATTGCCAGAAACAAAAAAGAAAATAAAACTCCCGAGACAGACGACGCGACCTTTGAAGCTGCCAACTTGGGTACAAATATAATAAGCGTCTTCCAAGCATTATTCAATCCTTCGCTTGTATTCCTATTTATAGAATCCGCAGCACACACGGTTGCCATACGCGTTTCTAGTTTATCATACTACTATCTATAAAGCGTTACTTGTGTATTTAGGTGATGTCATGGTGTGGTCATGTGTCCCTAGTTTGTCAAGATGTGGTCATGACCACGACCACCAAACGTCGGCTTGGTAGTAAAGACAAAATAATTAGTTATTTTAAGGCAGATACCATGCTATCGATCAATATCTCAGCAACAATGTGAAAATCTAGACATATGATTTGATGATAGTTTTCCTTGGCATTGTTTAAGATAGTATTCCATTTAACTTTTTGATTATAAAAGATAATCGTAAGTGATTATCATTCCGCGAAGTTGTTGGAATTCAAATGGATAACTGTGGTGTATATGGACGATAAGCTAATTTATTGATTAATTGGGTTGCACCCAAAAACACAGAAGTTGAAGCCGAGGGATTTATTTATCTTTATATTCATCTCTATAATTTAGCAACTGCTCATAAGTCTTAACTAATTATTCATAGGGTAACAAGAAATGATCGCAATATGGGTAGGATTTCCTTGACATGGGACTGGATTTACTGTTAATACGTGATTACTACCCAACATGGCCTTTAAAGTATCGATTCACTCAACAACTCGTATTAGTGTCACGAAAGGAAAATGGAAACATGTAATACACGCTCGCTCACAATACTTTAAACCGTGTTCATTTTATTGTAATGCAACAATTTATAAAAGGATTTGCATACAAATCTTTACCCTTATTCAGTGTAACAGTGACCTCATGAGCCGTACACCTCTTATTCGCGTAAAACGTGACTCATTTTCTTAATATAGACGTGGTTCACGTGGTGCATCCATTACCGATATTATTATAAAATCACTTATATCCTCATATTGTTCCAACAAATTGTTGTCTTTCTGTGGTTTCCTGCTAACAAGCGGTCGTTTTCCTGTCGTAAGCCGCATGACACACTAACAGGGACCGCGGTTATAATATGAAATCATTTTCACTGCTTATTGGTGGTTTATGTCTATCATTATTCAAGATTTTCTAATCAGGTAATGGTCGTACATTAAGAAAACTAATGGCGCATCTCATAGCGTCTATAGCTCTTTACTAATAGCCAACACGCGAGAGTTTGAGACCGGTTTCTTTATCAAGATACACAACGTATTTTGTATCTGCCGGCGAAACGTCTTCCACGCAAGTTCTAGCATCATCATCAGTATTATTAAGATTCTTATCATTAGCATCTGTTCCAAACAAAACAAAAACTCACTCTCCAACACATGTTTCTTCATAATAATAGATCTAAGAAATTACATGCTCACTTTCTTGAAGGCAAGTTTCGCGTGCAAAGCGAAGCGAGCAAATTAGTCGTAGCTTATACAAACATCCGTTGTTTACACAGGCGATAACGCTCTAGTCGCAACACCGCCTTCTTATCTCGCGTTGGTTTCTCAATCTCGCCCAGATGACTCAGCTGCATTATTAGCTACTTCATTATCAGCCGTCCTTGCGCTCGGAATGCCTATAATATTTGCTTTCCAAAAAAGGAAGCCTGAATTCCGTTAGTTAGAAAGTGTGTTATATTTTTGGTTAGATTTAGTTGCTCAGCTGCAATATCATATCGACAAAGCCAAAACGAACCTATATTACAAAAATGAAAACTGATGATATCTAGGGATTCTATACACCAAAGGTAAACCATATCGTACAGACAAGCAAGTTTTACGCCGATCGGAAGCAATTAGATTCGTCTACCTTTCGGGACTTGTCTCGCATGTTTCCGTTGCCATAGGCAATTTCGTCGATATGCTATATCCAAAACTGTACAAGCACATCAGCATGTGACATTGATGGCCGTGTCGTACGTTCATTAGCTTTTAGTTACGCATCTATGAACGTGTAACTACTAGCGTGCTCGTGTCCCCATTATATTTAAAATTATGAATAAAACAGGTTTACTAACTTGGTTTGTGGTAGAGGAAATATTTCAAATTGACAGATGACCTTCTGACTTTTTTTTCCTTTACGTAAAACCTTATGAGTTACATCATACTACAAAAGTACCACACATTCTGATCAGTTTCTCGGCACGAAACTTCGAGGAATATCTTATTTTAGTCACTTCATTTTATTGCGGAGTGTATTCATTATGTTTCGGTTTATTTCTACTTCACTTCACATATCTCATATATTTTGTGGTTTAGTCAGGATTTACTGAACACACAAGAGCAGATTAAAACAAGTGTTGACATAACGATGACGAATTGTCTAGAAATGCTCTCCAAGCGTGTAAAATATGCATCATTTGTAGAGCAAAGTCGCGACTTTACACCGATCACATTTACATACATTTCACAGTAGAAACTAGTTCACATTAGTGTAAATTAACGACATTGAGAACGTTCGAGTTATTTTTATGAACGCTATCATTGTCCTTTCCTTAACCTTATTACTGGAGGTTAGCAGAGGTTGTGTTACAATTTTAAATAATGAACCATGCGGGCTAGTTGATAAGCTATGAATTATAGGGGAAGACGAGAATAACCGAGGTTGAATAATTGAGGCTTAGAAATGAGGGTGACTATTTAAAAGTATTGTTATCGATAGTTGTCCTTAGGATCGTGTAAAACATCGTGAGCATCTTCAATTGGCTTGGACGTAAAACGACTAAACGGCTATAAAATATCGAAAGTTAGTAAATTAGTGGTAACAAGATTTCCCACATATGAACGTAAACATGAAAGATCCTGGTTGGCCGCTTTTTATTTGCTGTATATGTTCTGCGCTGGCACGGCTCCAAGCTGCGCTTTCTGATTATATTCCGGTATTCAGCTCTTTGAACTTTGACCTTCACTGAAAGTATTTATTTATGTTATCATGTACTTAAAAATCGATTATAGATAACAAAATTATCAATTCGAGATATTTTATTATCTAAGTTAAGTCATGATTTGTAAGTGGACGATACATAGTTAAATCATTAATAATTCAAAGTTGATTACTTTGTCTACTACCTATATAAAAATTTTAATCACTATACATGTATATATAGTTACCTTAAGGACTGACTGCTTTTGGCACATCATTGTATAGCCATAAACAGCCAAAGCAATCCCCCAAATGATCGATATTAGTAAAATTTAATATCTTTCCGGAAGTATCGCACTTGTACTATGAATGAACGATGTGTACATCCATTGTTACCACTTTGCAGATAATATCTCCATCCGCAGCTAGAACTAGCATTGTTAGTGCAATCATGTTTTCATTATTAGGCTCTGATGTCGAGTCATCGGCTACTGCGAATGTGGCTCTGCTACTTTAGTCTATTTTTGTACGGAGTTTATTTATAACTTTATATCTTCTCGCTTACTTTCAATTATAAATATGTATGCTTTCGTGCGTTTGGCGAACTGCATAAATGCCTCCCCCTCCCCACATTGGTCTGTAATTTGACTTGGAAATTTAATGTTTTATTAAATAATATTCTACTACTACGTTTTTTGATTCAACCAATACTGTCCCACTTATGATAGGTCTTCTCATAGACTTCCTTATATCTCTCTTATTGGCTTCTATGGCAAATCCGACACCCAAAAACTTGTAAGTTACTTATGAGTGGTATTAGACATATTCTATATCAAGGATTATCGTTAGTTCCCGATACTTCACGTCCACGTCAACCTTATCCATTTTCTGCCCGTCCCCTTGCCATCTGCCTCATTGGTTAATGCAGAATTTCTAGGAAGACCTTGGCCATAATGAAAAATATTGTAGCGTTTTCTGAGAAATTGCAAAATAAATAGAAACTATTTGTTCAGCAATTTCATTTGCGTGGACTGCGATCGTTTGCTAGAATTTTCATTTGAATTTTTATGTTTGTCTAGTATTGTTTCGTGAAAACTTGGAAAAAAATACCACTGTTTAAATACTAATTTGTTTCTTGAAATGACTGACGTCAACTGAAGTTTTTGGAAGATTTCGACCAACGATGCTTTATATCTAAAATATCCATCGTTATCGTTTTTGCTGTAAGTTAGAGTTCTTATTCAGATCCATGATTAGACCATACTAGTGATAAAAGACAGGACCAACCACGGATTTATGATAAGTATTTTTATTAAACGAAGCTCTCAACTAACTAACTCTTTCATCGTCTCCATAAAAGTGAAGCATCGAACTAAACTTAAAGAGATCATAAAAGGACGTTGATAGAGCTCGACAGTGTAATGCCATGACATAATCGCCCCGGAAGATGGCATCCGCTTGGCATGCTACCAACTGTACACTAGATAGCAGCGTTAACGTTTCTTCTATTTCTGTTATAATTCCCTATATTTATGTTTATTTCAGTTTCTATGAATGAAACTTTATTTCGGTGTAGTTTGGTATTCCTTTTCCTTATTCACTCTCATTTTTTGAAAATATTGTTCTTGTGTTTGAAAGGGTCAGTATTACATGTTCTTTGTGTGTCAATTACACACAAAGAACATGTAATAGTGATGAGTAATTTGTTGTCATTAGTGTATCTGGCGATATCATTGATAACTCACTTGGACTCATTTGGCCTTATATTACTAATGATATAGGAACCTAAAGTATGACGGACCAGAATATGTATTTCCAGATAATTTACCCTTCAATGTACCTAAAATTCGTGACCTATAGTCGAAATTACTCAAGTGGTATAAAATTATCGATAAAATTAATCATTCGAAGGTAAACCACAAAAAAAAAAAAATAGGACCTACTAGCTGTTAACCAGTTAATCAACTTATCACTTTATTATTCACATTGCCACGTGTATAAGCGAGATATTTTAGCAAGGGATTTAAATTTCAAATGCTGTGTTACTTAAGGCATTTTTTTTTCAATCTCCAACAAGCCTTTCCACCAACATCAATCCAAAAGTGGCCTTCGTTACTTGACGCTCGTTAGAACTTAATGGAAACCAATTCCTTCTAGGCCTTATTAGCTACACAGCTTATCGATATCGTCTGTCCAATATAACTTGTTACCTAAAGGTTGTTTGTTCCATTATACGCACTATTCGCTAGGTATAACAAAGTCGGTTGGCTGTTGGCACACATCTGTTGTACACAATGCCGTTTGCGTCCGTTCCACTGTTTTCTTTGCCATATTCGATCTGACACTTAAGGTCTTTTACGTTGGAACAAGGGCGCACGTATCCGTTTATTCAATAAATATGAAAACAATAAAAGCAAGTAATAAACCTATGCAATATCAGTTATTTAGCTTAAATTAATGTTATCTCTAACATAAATTTAAGCTACTAAATAACTGATAACTTCCCATCACAATAAAGATTTCTCCAAAGCGCTGTTTATTCGCCCTGGTGTTGCATAAATATGCCAAATAGGGAATCCAATCCCGCATCAAAACCGCGTTCCCGCAGGCCTGCAGGATTTAGGTCATCAATCCCGCAAATCCCACGGGATCTGCGGAATTGAGATTTTTAAAATATTTTTTTGTTTTGAGTAGTTATTTAAAAAAATAAACGAAATGATGACAAGTAAATTTTTATTTTCATTATTAATATTAAGTAGACTTTGACTTATTACTAATCAACAATTGAATTAAAATGATGCTTTAGAGGTAAATCGCCGCGAAGGTAAATCCCCGTGCCGTGGGGGAATCCCAAGTCATAGAGTATTTGATCTGAAATTGATTACGTTCCGAAACAAAAACATTTTAGCTGTAAGTATAAAACTGATAAGTAAAGTATTTTCCATACAAATGCTATTGAAAAGTCACGCACGAGTGCCATGGGAAAAAAGTTGTTAAATCACTTATCAATGAGGCTATGCTGGGTCTTAAAAAAAATCAGAACGTCGGCGTCGTTATATTTTTTTCAATCCCGCAAACGTGCGGGATCTTGCATGAGTAATCCCGCATTTCAGATCCCGCAAAAAAGGTGCTTGCCTAATGTCAAATATATGCGATTCATGCATAAATTAATACTGATGAGATGATCTCCAAAATCATTTCGTCACTTGCGTTGACTAATTGCTTTTGTATCTTCGAAATTTTTACATACACTGATGTTCTTCATATTAGTAACCAATAGGTGATGATAACCTATTCTTCCCTTGCTCTTTAAAAATCCAACTTAGCCAAGTAATGCCTTGAACCTACAGCTTGTATTTGTTCATATATCATTTGGTAATTAGATGCCGTTCTATATTAGACCATATATTGACTGTTTCTCTATTTCCAGATGAACGTCCGTGTGACGACGATGGACGCGGAGCTGGAGTTCGCGATCCAGCAGACGACGACTGGCAAACAGCTGTTTGACCAGGTCGTTAAGACCATCGGCCTGCGAGAGGTTTGGTTCTTCGGCCTCCAGTACACCGACTCCAAAGGCGACCTCACCTGGATCAAACTCTACAAAAAGGTTAGTAGCTAGTTCCTTCTAAAATTATCTTTACAGAAGATGGATCCATGAAAATAAACTTATAATTTTCAAAGTAATCTCAGAGTGAATAAAAGATACTTGGGTCAGAAATCGATTAGGATGAAGAGGATTTATCTATTAGTCAACAATTTCATAAAAATGCAACCTGATTACATAACGAGGTCAATGAATGACTTCATAATAGAAACAAGATTCGCGATGTCGTATTAGCGATAGCAGTAGAACTAGACCAAAATCACAGTTTGCTAATATTAATTTGCAAATAAGCGGTGAAAGAAATCTAGTTGCAGCATCGTTTGAATCAGCCGCTCCGTTTACATACATTACAGATGAATCTGCGTTTGTTTGCGTTGCAAAATCATCACTAACGTGGCTGGATACCAAATTAACGTTTAAATTGTGTGCGTTTACTGCAAGTCGTGAGGGGGCGGCTATTGCCCGCCGCGAACCAAATGCTATGTAACGATTATTTTTAGCACAACCAGTGCGCCTAACAAGTTCAAGTTCGTTTTGTTTTCTTATTTGTGAGATACTCGCTCGATAAACTGGTATTTTTCTTTCTTATTAACTGTCTCTTTGATAAACGCTGATGCCGCGATCATCATTTTAATTGCATCGAATTTCAAACTATGTTCTCCAAATTGTCTTGGTCAATGTGCACTTAAACGTCCATTTCCTTTCGCCTGCCTTGGCGACGTTCAGTTCTCATTGATTCCAAACACGTTTCCGTCATGCTGTGCCACAAACGAACGATTTTGTGAAATTGTTTTCCTTTACCCTTATCCTCCGCGCGACACTGACCCCGTATTGCAATGTCAACGTGTGCTCAACATTACCGAATATATCATTACAGAGCCTACGTATTTTAATTAGTAAGGTCGACTTGTTGATTATTTACGTTGATTATAACTGCACAACTCTATAAATCATGAATATTCAAAGAGGTCATATTACTTTCTTTGCGTTCAAAAATCGTTTAGCAATGAAATCGATAGAATATTCAGTAGGCAATTTGATGCCTTTGAATCTGCCGATCGGTTGAACCTCATTCAAAGCGCTCTATTTTTTGCCGTCTGCAGCTCTCAAAACTGCAAGGTTATCCTCGTTCGTGGATACATCAGGATTGTTTTGTTCGTCGACGTCTATTCTCATAGTGTCACCTCTGTTATATAATTGATTTATTTTTATGTTTACTACGTCAACAGGGTATGTTCTAGCCGGATTTAGGAGCGCCCTTTATCACTGCGCTATTAGTTTTACATGCTCCCAGATAAGACTATACAACCTAATAAGGATCGACCATCCGGTTACTATTTTACTAACTTTCATTAAATTAGTGTGTTCATTAAAATCTTTGAGAGAGTCATTTGGATGAATAATACTCATTTAACAATAGAGGATTATTATGATATCCTACTATGAATATTTAGGAATTAATAATTTCCTTGCGGATAACATGTAACACCCACTCCTATCAAGATCGGAGACTCTACACTCGAACTTGTAGACGATTATGTCTACCTGGGACAAACGGTCCAGTTAGGTAGGTCTAACTTCGAGAAAGAGGTCAATCGTCGAATCCGACTCGGCTGGGCAGCGTTCGGGAAGTTGCATGGTATCTTCTCGTCCAACTTACCGCAGTGTCTCAAGACGAAAGTCTATGACCAGTGTGTGTTGCCAGTGATTACATACGGGACCGAAACGTGGTCGCTCACAATGGGCCTCATCAGAAGGCTTAAAGTCACCCAAAGGGCAATGGAGAGGGCTATGCTCGGAGTTTCCTTGCGTGATCAAATCAGAAATGAGGAGATCCGCAAGAGAACCAAGGTTACCGACGTAGCCCGAAGAATAGCCAAACTTAAGTGGCAGTGGGCAGGGCACATTGCTCGCAGAACGGATGGCCGATGGGGCCGAAAACTTCTGGAGTGGCGACCGCGAACCGGAAGACGCTGCGTTGGAAGGCCTCCCACTAGGTGGACCGATGACCTTGTAAAGGTTGCAGGGATCCGCTGGATGCGAGACGCACAGGACCGGTCAATGTGGCGACACTTGGGGGAGGCCTATGTCCAGCAGTGGACGTCTTTCGGCTGAAATGATGATGATGATGATGATTGCGGATAACATTTTTATAACAAATTAATATTGCACCTGGTGCCTACTCTTTGGTTTAGTAGATACTCCTAAAAACTTCATTCATAATTCCTCTGATTCGGGAATAAAGCCACTACTTACGCGGCTAGCCATATTAACGTTAACTTGGCGCACTTTAATTCGAAATATCTTAAATACATTCAGATCAATAACACTTTAACTCTTGTTGACCGTCGGAAGTTGATGTCCGTTCAAAGGCCCGCTTCATCCCACAGCCGAATCTTCGACCGTCCTGTCTTCGGTCGTTATCCGGCAGCCCACGTGCCGTAGGTAAACAACCTCATTGAGGCACAATGTTTGATAAACCGACCTGTCGCACCATTGGATAGCTGTCGTGTTGATAAATAATGTTTCGGAATACTACCCGCTGACAATATAGCTGTATCATTGATACCAGAATGGGGAATCGAGAGAACGGTTCTCTTTCGTTATACCTACTCATGGCTGCTGATGAAAGTGACTGTAGGCCTGCATCATTCCGCAGCTGGGCACAGGTCTCTCCCTATGACTTCCAGTTCCTTCGATCCGGGGCTAATGTGGGCCATTGGTCGTTGGCTTGGCCTGTTGGCTTTGTCTGTCGCGTCGCCTACTGACGGCGTCCGGAGTTCCGGACTGATGAAAGTGCGTAAAAAAATTGCAGGAACTTGCAATGTTTTTAAAGTTGCAAGATCTATCCAGTCCTACTTAAATGTCTTCTTCAGGTCAACAATAAACATTTAATTCAGCTTCAACTGTAGTTGATTGTACCTAGCCCTCTCATAATGCAGCGCAAGAACCAGTCTCTGGTATGTAGGCAAAATTCTCGACCTCCTTCTGTAATTTATGTTCCGAAGTCTTATGTCCTTCGTTACAAGGGCGGCGCTAAAATCTGCATTGCTATTCGCATTGTTATTGCATGTCCCGGCGCCATAATAGCTTGGCACCATGAACTTTGGCACGAATCAGGCATTGTATGACAGGTCGTGTGTGGAGAAAATTTGAATTTCAGTCACGCAAGTGGGTTTTAAACATTCAAGTCTACAACATTCTCATGTTTATGATTCACTTTATTCAAATATTCCCTCTCCTTAAATTTATCCGCAGTTGACGATACGACTCAATGGACACTCGGCCTTACTCACCTCAATCACATTTACAAACCTTTCGCTTGAACGGCTGCGTGTCGCTAATTTCTCCTATGCACACGGTCAGCAATGTAAACAGATGTACATGTGGCTATCCCTCTCTGTCACACGGTCATGTAAACACGTGTGACAGGGACCAGTCGTTTAGCTAACATTAGCGGTTTTCACTGTTGGCAGAAAGAAAACCTGACTAAAACTATGTAATTGCAGCAAATACTTGTCATGGCAATAGAAATCTTGGACAATTGCATGTAATGAAATATTGGTTAAAGTATCACTGTTAAATAGTATTTGGAGATAACTATAGTTAGGTAGATACTAAAGAACATTTCGCAGAAATAAGCTATAAAGAACTTTGTACAATTGACAATACAATACATAAAACTGGGGATAAAGTACGAGCGGAACTTAACGACGATATATTATTGCTATCGACCTTTAATGCTTATTGAGAGCGATTGTTTCTACACCTACATCTAATATTCCACAACCAATAGACGCGTGAGTCAGTGGAACGTGAGCAAACGGCTTTCCATTCAACCGAACAGGTAGAATAATACCTAGAAAGCAAAAATGTACAATTTATAAAACCTCAGGTCTATTCGTGATCAGGGTCTGGCAGAAGCATGATAGAATTCCCGACGAAATCTGGTATCGAAGATAATAAAGATATGATTGTAGATCGGAAACTCTGCATTGTTTATAAACTGACACATGGAATTTATTCTGAGTACTTTGAATAACTGTTAGAAGAAGCAGGGTAAAAAAAAATCTGAAATATTCTAGAACTAAAGGAATCGGTCGGCACATCTGGATTAGGACAAGATAATCGATTTTAAACCGTCATAAACTATGATGTAATTTATAAAGCATTGTTCACAAAACGGTTAGATATTCCCACAAGGACTGACTGCGTGTAGGCAAGCGAGGTAGTATGAGTCATGGTCGGAAGCCGGCATCGCGTGGTTATCGAATCCTGACAATAATTGATACATGTGCTAGGCAGACGCCAACTTTTGGCAATGTCAACGTTGATTATATAAAAAATAATCTTAGTTTGAACCTAAAAATGACTCTGATAACAAATCTATACAATATCTATCTTCCGTCATCATAGGGTTTTTTCGCTAAAGTATCGTCATTCCGCGTGCCGTGTTGGCTCCGGATTGGCTAGTATCAAGAATTTATTAACTACTTAATTCTGTAATACTGTTTTGCATACCGTATTTCTCAAATAAAACCTTGCCAATAATGTTTGAAGATTGAAAATTTTTTTAGTTTAAAACTGTCTGTTGAATTAATTTGCATTTCTCTACCACGAGCTCGTTCCTAAAGCAAGCAGTGCTATTACTAGTTTGAAAGCAAATTAACAGCTATCTATGATTTATAATTTCTAATACTCCTTTGCAAAAGAAGGCCGAAATGTAATTTTGCTCTTTTGGTTGATTTTGATACTTTTAATTTGCAATATTTGTTCATCACCATTGGAATGTTTATTAATACAATAATTATTGAAATTAAAAGCTATTTCAATAAGGAACTGAATATTCGAGTTAAAACTAGTTATTCAAATGAAAACTTCTTTTATTGCTCTCATCACAATAATATATCGGGCCATGAAAACATCCTTGGCCGCAGCTTGGTTCATTTATTTTATATTCAGTAATAAATTAATAATGATATCATATACGTCCTTTAGCTGCTTTCCAAGCAAAAATAAGTATGAATGGAACTTTTGTATTATGGGCTATAAGAAAATCAAAATCATCATTTGATTGTCAGAAATGACCTTTGATAATAATATCGATACACAAGTCGCTGTAATCGAAGTATCATCATTAGTTAATCCTACAAATAAGGGGTTCCCTAAGTGTGCACCGCGGTGCCCTGGTGCGCCGTAGAGAGTAAAGGGGGTCGCTGTGAGGTGCTCTTGTTTACTATTCTCCGGAAAGTAAACTTAGGTATTCGATAAAAATCGAATGGGTTTGTTGTCTCACAAGACATTATCTCCCTTTTCACGAAACACCTTTCGAAGCTCACTTAATGGTTTTTGAAATAAACACTTTGCCGAAGACGATGTCGAAATTTTTCGAGAAACCAAGATCCTTTCCATGCACAAGATCCACAAGAATTCACTGCACGCAAGAAGAAGAGAGTCTCATTGACCCCTCTTGCATTAGCGGCCTTAAAACAAGATTCACGTGTTCCGATTTGGTGGAGTTTTGGATAACGGTCCAAAAAATACCTATCAACCTTTAAATTTAATACCTCATTCCCTTTGTAACATAAGATGTTTATGTGAAGTCAGATTTATAAAAACTCGGCCATTTCGACTTACTAGGGCGCCGAGACAAAATATTAATCCTATAAGTGCGCCGCAAAATAAAAAAGTTTGGGAACCCCTGCTGTAAATGTTGAAACTATTTCAAAACATACGTAGCAAGCAATGTGCTAGATTGGAAGTCTGCAATAGTATGCAAGAAGTGACAACTTAATATCTGTTGCTTACAAATGCTATGACTATTCTATTACATGCGCGGGAAAGCTAGCTCTGGTTTTTCTCTTTGCCAAGTCACTTGCTAACCCAGGGTGTATAAATCATAATGAAGTTGACTGGGTCTTTTGAATCGATCGATCGTTACCATGGAATTCCTGTATTACTAGGTTATGGCCAGAAGTTTGTCTTAGCCGAACTAAGTCTTTTAAGTATATAAATTCAAAGCCTCACTCACTATTGTATTACTCACTATTGTGCTCTGTCTGCCTCTCTGCCTTAGAGAGCACGATTCTTCCATCTATATTATTACTGTCTCTAAAAACGAATAAACCCGTCAAACTGGGCTCACCAAGCTGCAAGTGCCACAACCTAGATTCACCTGGACATGCCACTCTGTTTAAGGGTTTCCGCTGTTACGCAGTGGCACTATATTATAATACATGTCGTGTATCGCACTTACGTAACCGGTACCTGCGGCCTCGTGCGACATGTGATAATCATTGTGTGGCAATCGCTTTTCTACTCGACATATTTACGTCCCCACCCTTTGGACTATTCTATGATTTATGTTCTTACTTTGGTCGTATCTTTATTTTAGTTCTGAGTATTACCATTTCTGAATAGATCGTCAATGTCAGTTTTCGCATATTTTCCAATGTCAACTGCCAAGGACCAATATTTCACAATTACGATTTTATCATCTCCAAGTTCTGCGTCAGTTTTTACAGTTGTCCCATCTCCATTAAGCCTGTTTATGTAATCAGTAATCTTATCGTGTTAGTCTTTTTAAATTTCATTAACAATCTCATGAACACGGCTCAATAAATGACTCAAAATGATTATGATGATGACGTTCTCATGATGTCACCACCATATATTACTTCTACTGAGGGCATTAAAATATAGAATTTAGGAGGAAAATAACAAATAAGTTCTGCATATTTCCTCAAGATGGTTGATGATGAGGCATTGTGTATCTTGCTGGACTTGTTCAGAAACTTGTACCTTTCGCTTTGTTTTCTTGTGAGTTGATTTATTATTACATACAATTGCATAACTCAATTTTTTACTTGTTTCTTGCTTTCTTTTCTGTATTTTTTTTATAGAACTGTTTGCAAAACCACCGTTGTCCTTGGTTGAAAACATTTAGAAGTCTCAAAATTAAGGTTCCGTGTATTATTTCAAACAATGCTAAATACTTAATTTGAACATATTTGCATGGTCGTGTTGATTCATCTGTTGGCTTCCGGCGTCAGTCGCTGTGACTAAACGTTGCTTGATAACTTTGATACTTCGAACCGTATTAATTAAACAAATTCCAAAATTGTTACTCACTATAGTTCTTCGGTACCAGTAAGTGATCGTACTGAGAATTCTACAGGCTGAGTATTAATAGAGGACGTCATATCGATTAATATACTAGTTTATTTCCGATTAGGCTGAAACTCGACAAACAACTGATGGCTCATACTTAAGTTGAAATATTATAATTATTTTTATTTCCCGATTTATTTGAATCAATTTCACTCTCATGTTTGGCAATAGTTATTGGTAATTCTGTGTCTTTTCATTTAAATATCTGCCTGCATTATTATTCCTAATTACCTATTGCCCCTATTGGTCGAATATCTCAGATAATATTGTTTTATCCATTACATAAGGTCTAAATGATCTAATACAAAAAATGTGCAGATAACTAAATGTAATTATAGTTTTATCGGCGAATCTTCTATCTGTCCATCGATATTCTGATTTCTATAGAGTGTCTTTCATGAAACGTATTTGATAGCAAACTTAATAGAAGCAATTTTATATGTAAGTTGTTACCGCACTCAATGATCTAATTGAACTTAAATGAGTTAATTATAAATAATAGCTGAACTTCTTCCGGTATATTATTTAAATAGATTCTATTTTTTCATTTTGGTCATAAATGCTTTTGCACTTGTTTACACTTGCGTAGTTTAATCAGATCGGGATTATCCGCGCATTCCAGTCTGTACTTCATAGCTTACATAGATATTGTATACAAAGCCTCCCACACGCAGGTTTAGTCATCGGTATCTTCACATTATATCACCCATCGGTCTCGTGTTTGCTAAATAGTCATTCATGTGTCAGATTCCGGTTCTCATAGGTAAAATGCCACGGTCGGACGCTTGCCTGGCATAGGTCCGCCCGGGCATGTGCCTCCGTCCGTCTTGTACTTATGTTGAGTATTCCTCCCGAGATATTAAGAAGAAAATATTGTTTGAATATCATTAAATGATAGTTTTGGAACAAGCACAATAAGTTTTTCAAGTGTCGTCTCGTGTTTGCCATTAAACCCCAGTGGGGTATGGAGAACACGAGATGATCAAGAAGTAATGCATGCTGCTATACGTTGAATTTAATGTCCGCCATTAAATATGAGGGACGTCACGTTGCCAACTCATTGTTCTATACTCGAGCATTATGGTTATAAACGAGCACTCTTATTTGCCTACTTGTTCTCAGCTCCGTTTATAACTATTGGTTTTATCGCATCCCTCGTTATCGTATGCACTTAAAACAGGTGAATTTAGTAATTTGCTATTTCGTTCAACATTGGCATGAGTAACATTACCATTGTGCTTTCTGAATTCTCAGTAGTCTAAATTACTTGAGTGCCATACTGAATCATCTGTTGCCTCATTGCCTGCATATGTTTACCAAGTCATCCAATGTGACTTAATTTGTTTTACCAATCGGCTTTCAATGTCTAGCTAAGTCCACATGGCGGTGAGATCATTCTCATACAAAAAACGAGTCTACTTGCACATTGTTCCAAATTCTACATGTATGCAAATCAGATTCATCAGCTATATTATAATCAACAGTTCGCCATACACAATTCGCTTTCTAAGAACAATAAAATCTTAAAATTATCATAATGAAACCTTTATTCTGATATTATTTCGTCATTAAACAGCCATTGTGGGAGTAAACGAAGCTTGCAATGAGACACTGCCGTATTTTTGTTGGCCATTACGCATCATTAAAATAAATTGTTCATTGTTAGTCTTAACAATTATCTTAGGTGTGTCACGTAGTAACACAGATTTTATAAATAAACATTGTCTATTTACCTAGACACTTATATGACATACTATTTTACGTTCGCTGAAGTGTTCTTTTTTTCATAACTTACCTATTGCATATCTCCTTTCGGCTATGCTTTTCGATGGTGTCTATTGATTCTGTATTGTATCTAATGCGTAAAAATATGAATTAATAGTAAAGTCTGTATCTGGCTCAGCAGCATGACTTGCGTCCACGGCACGCGATCTTGTTCTCGACGTGCTAGGAATGCTGCTTTTTGTCGCCCGATCATTATGATTATCGTCGCGTATGAGACATGGCCCCGATATGTAGGGCTGCTTTAAACAGTATGTCACTGGGTTCGGAACTTACGATTGGGACGACCGGCTTCGACTATATTTAAAACTTGTTATACCTGTTTTCCAAATCTTATGCCTGAGTAACTTCTATTATAATAGGACTTACCCAACTTGATGTTCTGTTCTGAAAAATATTTGTTTCGTATCTTTTACACTTTAATATCTCAAAGCGTACCTATATCAATCAAGATTAATTACGTGGGCAGGTGCCATCCCTGCGGTAGTGTGGTGACGCTGACATTGCGTTACGACACGACAAGCGACGGAATGTTATCATAGATACTAAAGAGAGCCTACAATCCAACGATTACTTAATCATTTGCCTTCCTATCGACTTAACCTTGAAGCGTATCGTTGCAAATTCAGAAGACTTTGGCAATCGGTTGTGTGATGCCGAAGTTGTAGGTGTACATCTGTGTCTTTGAGTTCTGATAAGTCTTGCGATATTGTTGTTGAAGTGGCTAAACACTTGTCGACTATCCTTTGAGTAGGTGCTTAGTTAGTGTAGGAACGTGTTTTGTGTGTGAATGAGTTAGCAGACACAATTCCAAAGCGTATGGCAGCAAAGACCCAATCCAAAAATTGCTTCATTAGTCTTTTGACCTTTTCCTTATGACTTCCAGTATAATCCAACCTGTACATAGTCCGAACCTAGTTCGATTGATTCTTGTTCAGAAATTTCATTCATGTCGGCATGTCATTATTCGTCTCCGCGTCGTCTTCTCTTATCATACATCAACGCTCAGTCGTTGCTGACACGTTGCTAGGTCAGCCGGTTGCTAACTCGCGAAGTTCCGTTTCGACCGCTCGCCGACATTGCTTGCCCACTTTCTTTACACTTGTCGACGGAATTCCTTGGATGGTTAACGAGAATTTTTGTTAGAAGGGACTTGTAGTCTTTGGTACTTAAAGAGTATGTTTGTTATTATCTCGGAGCTATAACCGACAGGTTCAAATGTACATGAAGCGCGACCAGCCAAGCGCAACAGTGCGCCCGCGTGACCTCATTCCCACGCCGAATGCCAGCCACCAGGTGCCATCATCACGACTATCCACCATACAATACCATGCCCTTGACTACGTTAAACAGGTGTTCATTATGCTAAATTTTATAATGTAAATGTTTATACACAAACTGATGGATGACAGAGTTGCATCGAATGAGTCTCCTGAGACGTAGTTTTGATGGAGTAAATGATAGCGTGACGACTGACAGGGGAGAATAGGAGAAAAAAACCTGTTGCGCTGATCCCAAGTATATGGGAAAAGGACAGGAAGATGATGATGACAGTTTTGATGACTTCATTTAGTAGGTTAACGAGATTTTCTATAAGTTGGTAGTAGTGGTACGGTAGACGGGTGAAAGTGCCATGACGGCATCTGCAGACGACCTTGCCTGTCTCCTTAATGCATAACAATACGTGTCGAGTGTCACACTCGGTGTATAGTAGAGAACTCGATTTGCGGTTGACGCGTTCTTGGGGCGAGCTGTGAACTTCACGTGGTATCGAGTTCGCCATGTTTACGACGTTTATAACGTGCAGCTGCTGTTTCTGATCATACGTATATTGAAGGAAATATAGCGTAACAGCTGAGTTAGCACACAATCTCTAAAAAGGTCTGTCGGAACTTCTGTTTTTTTCCAATAGAGGTTTTCCCTCGTTAACGATATTTAGCTTCTACCTGTTGACTTCCAGGAAGGACAAAATTCTTACTAAAATCCACATTGAAAGAATTTTCCTCCTAATGAACGCAATTGTGCCAATGCAACACTTGAGAGAAGGGTCGAGTAAGGTGGCGGGCCATGGCGTCGTCCGCGAACTGGGTTATGTTAGACAAAGACAACGGTATGGTCATCTCTGTCACCCACCTCGCCTATTGGATGACACAGAGATGCGTGCGCGAGTGCATTGATGATGAGACCTTATTGATAAAATCCCAGACTTTTTTTTTTTCTATGTTCTGCAGCTTTTCCTTGTACTGTAACCGCATTATAAAAATTCTCTGAAGGAAGTAATTCACAGTCATGACCAATGTAGGTACTGATTCAATTATCATAAGGTACCTACGTAATACGATTACCTTTAACGTTGACGCAAATGATTTTCACAAAATTTTCCTTATCGAGGTAGTTTACACATACACAGCTCTAGAGGCTGTTTGAGGAGTATCTAAGAGCCGCTTTCGTTTCCAATCTGTCGTTGATGTAATCACGTACGCATCGCGTTTGCGGGGAATTCACGCTATATCAGCGTCTTCGTTTATTAAACTTTTGCGCTTTCCCGTGGAAAACATTCCTCTGTGATATTGAATATGATATTTCGATTTACGTTGCTGAACAGCAAATCAATCGAAAGCAATGCCCTATGCATCAATCCATTTCCCTACATCAAATATTTGCACCATAGTACCAACATGAGTTTGGTGGAGTGTGTTTTATTGTTCTGGTACCGCCTGTGCGACAATCCAAACATTCCATTAAAATTGATTGACACCAATGCAATCTTTATCATCGGTATTCGCGCACAAGAACAGCTGATTGTGCGCCGATCATTGACGGGGTCGACGACCGTACTTTCGCCGCTCCCACGACGCTCGTTGCTCAACGAGAACCTCTAAGACAACGCTGAGGCGATGAGATGCTGATCTTAGAACACATACTAATTTAGTCATTTTAGCGGCCCGACATCGTTAACTAAAGTGTCGTGGCAGATGGAGCTGGGTCTCTCGCAATGTTCGAATCTCTTTGACATTGAAGATTATTTTTGCCACATTTTTATCTTGATGTGTTTCCAAATTGCAAGCCGGAGTAACATCGTTTAAAATTATGACGTAAATAAATATACTATTGCAATGTTATAGCGAGCTTGCAAAACTTGATTTGAATAGTGAACATCAAACATGATTTTAGAACTTGTGTTGATCGATTTCATAAAATTATTACCGACGATTTATGTGGTTCCAAGCCCGAGTCGATTGTGGAGAAAACGAGCAAGGTTCTCTCGTCTGCCGTAAAGAAACTAATGACACCCGAGGAGGAAGATGAAGAAGCTGCTTATGACAGAGCCGATGATCTGGTAAGACCAGATCTTGAAGCTAGAGGAAACGTAGAAGACCTTGCTAGAACCACTACAGCCCACGCTGTCTAGGTATCAAAGCTAGAAACTTTAGATAAAATAGTAGTGTTGCTACATCAAAATCAAATACCTACTCGATGCTATCGAAAATGAAGAAGTTATATCTGGGTGTATAAAGTGTGTGGTAGGTGTTGAACTATCGTAAGTGTCCGTGACGTCAATTGTTACGTCAATATTGTTTAAGGCAGATTTATCTACTGTTATCAAAATATATTCTGCCTTTCTATGAGTTTCCAAATTTACATATAACGTACGTAATGTTTGAAGTTTTCTATTATAGTTAAGCAAGACCTCTTCATCATCATTTTTAGCGTCTTCATTTACGCTGTTCGTTTTTGATTCAATATCAAAGGTCTATTTAAGTTCTATTACATCTGTAAAAGAAGCAGCTGTACTATTCCACGCTACAGCATATTAAATTACTTGTAATCTAATAAGTATCATTCTCGTTTGATCACAATTCAATAGTACCAATTCATAACTGAGTTGATTCGCTACGTTTAGTTAGGCCATTTTGTTCGGTCAATCTGCAAATCTATGGAATGCATTTAGAAATGGATACTTTTATAAAAACGTACTAGGAACGACTGAAATTATTTATTTTGTTTTGTAAACAAGAGCTATTATTGTGATTGAAATCTCAAGTGTTTATAATATATCAAATAAAGCAAAACTTGATTACAGTCTACCACAAATTTCGGGCTAACGTTTAGAAGTCATTTAAAAGTTACGGTCTATCATCATTAAATAATAATATCATGAACATGATAAGGCTTTTTTTTTCATTTCAAATAAATAAGTATGGAACAAGTTTACAGAAACAAAAACTTCGCAAAAACTTCACCCTTCACTGGAATTTGAACCCGGTAACAAATGCTTCAAATTCTTTAGATCAAGGACGTATTTGTAGTTGAATCTATGTCCTAAAAAAAACATGAGCATCCGCAGAAGTATCCAAAAATAGGCATTAATAATTTTAGAAGCCTTAAATCGAGGTCAAGAGCGGGCCCATTTCGTAATAAAAAAAAATAAAAAAAATCGAGCAATAAAACCTCATTTGTTAGTTTTAACCCATTAAAATTAAAAAAAATTTAGAGGACAGAATACAAAACCATCATAGGTATTTACTTCAAGCGAATAGACTATTTCCTTAAAGTATTGCTATCTTAATCAAAATATGTGAAGAAAACAAAGCACAGAAATCCTTTAAATTTTGTTAGTGAAGATTATGATTTCGTTAACAATCATCATCATGACATGAAATAGATGGAGATAACTGACTTGGTCATGCTGATACGAAAATCTTTATTGTTGATATTAACTCATAACTTTATTATGGCTAGAAATCAAGTCTACTACTCGACACTCCCGAGTAGGGTTCCCAGAACAAATAAGTTTTCAGGAGAAAATTCCGTACATTTGACGATGATTCCGGACTTTTCTGTCCTTTGAATGTGCAGTATAATTTAATTTTGCATTTTTAACAACGATCTATTAATAGAGAAATGTCGATGTCTATGTCGATTTCATGAGACAGTTTTATTTTGTCGTAGAATAGAATAGAATAGAATATACTTTATTTGCTTTGAATGCAGGTACATACAAATAGGATCGTAAATAACATAACGCACATAATAACATAACGTAGACTGTTTTGATTTTAATATTTTGCAACACCCCGTCCTCCGCCTTCTGCATCAAGTCTAACCCAGCTATCTTTTTAAAATCGTCTGTCTCTAGGGACGTCCTATACTACGCTTGCCGATACACGGTAGCCACTCTTGGACTTGTCTATTCCACAAGCTGACGGATTTATTTTGCTGAACAGAATGGAATAAACACTTATTGTAAACATACGTTACTATGAAGATTGATACTTCAGACATGAATATAAATTCTTATTAGAAATAACAAGTTATTTTACGTGAACGTGCGAATTTTCAAAGATTCTCAAAACATATTTAGTAAACATCCATACTTATGTATTTGTTATGTAAACTTACTCTTATTTTAACTTAGGTCACGTCTGTAAAAACTACATTTAATTTAGCGTTATCTATGGAAAAGATTAAAAGCGTCTTGTATTGACTAATCCTTGACGTAGTAACAGATATCTAAAGTATATAGGCATGACTAAGAGATATCAAAGTTATCAGCATTTTTTTTACATTCATTGAGGAATGTATTAAGTCTGGGAATTATAACACCAGCCTGTAACTATCCTGCTGCAACAAAAAGGCTTCTCATACAGAGAAGGCATGATCATTTACCACCACGCATGCTTAAGGCGGATTGGCAATTTGAAACTTGCGATGTTTTCCTTGTTGTGTGCGCTAAATCCATTGGCACAAGAAATACAATATTATTTACTTGTATGCGAACAGTGGCTGGTATTCCGGACCACATTTTGCCTATGCCATATTCGAAAACGCGTTTTTTTCCATTTCTTTTTATTCTTCACTGACTTGCTGTATATATAAAACTTAATAATTTCCTTAAGCTAGTCGCCCATTCATACAGTCTTCCTCAGTTATTCTTGGTATTAGCCCAATTTGTAAAAAAAATAATTAAGGAATTGGCTTATCGTCCAAAAACCTTGAGTCACGACATCAGTGGCTTTCCCATAGTTTTCAATTGGGTGAAAAGTGTTGTAATATTTATTTAACGATTAACACGTCGTTCAAGTCGTGTTTCATATCTCGCCTCGCTCTATCTTATCGCCGATCTCGGTTATTGTGAATTCTATTCCGTGTATTTTTATTAAGTTTTTCTTTGTAATATTCGGGAAATTAATTTTTCAATTTCTTTGTCGGTTTGCTACATAAAGTGTAGGAGTTTCTTTACGTTACGTTAGTAACAATAGCAGGTATAACAAGTAATAACTTGTTATACTATTGTTACATAGCAACACATGTAGTTCATACAGCTCGACCTTATTGGATTATAGTGTTGTGAACTAATTGAAAAGTAACTCTTGTACGAAGACTCCGAACAGAATCATGTCTATTCTGTAGCAATGAAAACTTAAGTATAAGACTTGAATATTACGAAAACCCTGCTTAACTGCTCATTCCACTCCGATAAAAATTAAGGCCAAAACAACCATAAAGAACTCCTTAAAAAAATTCAGGGCTTGGCATCAATGTATTTACAGCTGTCACATAGCGGTCACTAACCTTTCATTAAAAGAAATCTTAAACGATGAAATTCTATTAACCCACTTAAGAATGTACCTACAAACTGACGAAGTCATAACTGGGTGTAAAATGAGTACCCATTTACAATTCGTTCTACGTTATTTAAACGGTTCACTGGCAATTATAGCTGTTGTTCATATGGGCACTTGATGGGTGGATTTATTGAGGCGGTGGTCAGAATGGTCACCCTTTTGGTAAGCTGAGATACTTTATGAAGTATTGTAGGTCTGTCAAAGGTCCTTGCAGCGCAGAATGAGTCACAGTACCGAGGCGTTTGAACTGAATTTCTTCAGCAGCTTTTAAACCAACTGCTTTAATTAGTACAGTTTAAACGCCTCTTGTTCATGTGACTAAGAGTCGGTTAAGTAGTTGACAATTTTAATAATTGTTGATGATGCTAGTTAGATTATCTAAACACAAGGTTATTGTATTTATTAAATAATCTTATGTCATCAACTAACAAGTTTATTGTGTCAAATTATGAGCACAAAAAAGTGTTACTGCATAATTATAACATCTTTACCATCGTGAGAAAAAGCTAAAAATATGCTTGCCTTGAATAAGTTGTCCTTCCGTATCTTAACAAGATTTTTAATGGCTAATTTATTAAATTGAAGTAAAAAGTTTATTTCCCTACATTTAATGACGTATTTGCTAATTAGTAATTACCTATTACGCTAAATAATTAGATACTATATTTTATTATAAGCCTGTTGTGTCGCACGGCAGGGTAATGACCTCCCTTCCGACTTTCTATTTTCCTCTTATCTCTTTCTTCTTAGAATATAAGTAGTGAAATCCCTTGCATTTCTGTGTGTTTGAAAAATAAAACTAAGCCAGAAAATGGCGATGAATTGTAATTAATTGTTGCCTTTTTAACGCTTCCCCTGGATTACGTGGCACACAACGAAGTCAGGGTCGCTACCGTTCTCGAGATGGGTAAGATTCTACGTGCATTAGTTTACACTTTATTATGTGTGTGTGCCCAGTGTGCTTTTACTGGTGAATACAGAATGACTCCAAGAGTGCAAACTTGTAGATTGGCCCTAGGCCCGGTTCCCACCAAAACGGAGACAAGCAGAGCGGTGAGGAGTCCACTGAAAGCAGAGAAGAGAAAGGCTAATTAGATTTCAAGCAATGAAGTGTGGGAATCACATAATCATGTAATTCCCACACTTCTCTCCGCTCCGTTCATCTCTTTCTCTGAGGGAAACCGGGCCTTAATCTTGGTAATATCTTGAAGTCTAAAAAGAGTTCATCTGTGTTCACCTTTGTTGACTTACACCACTCTACAAACACGTTTGTGTCTAAATTAGATAGATACGCAACCTTTTAAGATCTTGACGTATGTGATGTGCCGATAGTACACTTCGTAATGTATCATTAAATAAAACATCTTGAACAACCTCGTCCCGGCCTTGTGGCCGTACCTGTGAATCTTATTTCTCGTCCTAACATTACATGTACATTACAGGTGATGCAACAAGACGTAAAGAAAGAAAACCCGCTGCAGTTCAAGTTCCGCGCCAAATTTTACCCCGAAGACGTGGCTGACGAACTTATCCAGGAGATCACACTCAAACTGTTCTACCTTCAGGTGAGAAAAGTTTTAATATATGTTGGGGTGCTACACACTTGCTCGGATCCGCCCATTCGATTCGGGAACAACAAAAGAAGAACACCGGGTTAAGCATTTACTACTCATTTTCGGCTGTCATTCAGAAGCCCGAACGTATGTCTACGTAAATTTGATTCTGCTGCCCGGATGTGCTGAATCTCGTATGTGTAACTGTAGCACCCCTCACTGTTCCCGGCCGCACTTCAAATTTTAACAAATTAATGTTCAGCTGGGTTGATTAGCGTGACGTCGTCTATACCTTAAAGTCGATGAGTATTTTTACACTCATATACTGTAATAGGAACACCTATTCGAAATAAACATATAAGGTATTTCTCATAACATCTGAAATAGAAACCACCACTTCCTATCCCACGTGCTTGGATTGCAAAACTAGTTGTAATATGTAATTATGAAGAATACTGTCTAACTGATAAGAGTTTGGACTTTATTGGTGAGACTCCGTGTTTGTCTAATAATATGAAAAGATTAACTTGATTTACATCCTAAGAGTAGAGTCAACTAGGCAAAGAAATAAATGAAAGTACCACTTACCTAAATAACTCGTCTTACTGTAGCTTTACCTATGTTGTTTTATTAAACCACACAATCAGCAAACATAGAAATACCATGTTTTTATCTGTAAAACAAACTTAATAGAATAATTCTATGTAACAAATCCACTTATGTGGTTACCGCCACAATAAATTACAGTAAATGCCTGAAGGGTCAGGGCCTGCAACCCGCCATTACTTCGATTGTAGTCTTTAGCCCTACTTCCCATTGTTGGACAAAGGCCTCCAACTAAGCATTTCTACTCTTCGTAATTGCCTACTTGTTGCCATTTCCGTGATCACTGAGGCACGGAAGGGTATGGCGGGTCAATCACAAAGGCCACCTTAACTGCACGGTAGCTATTTGTGTATATAAAGGGGTTTCTCAGGATAGAATGCTAGAAGGCAACTTAAATTGGAACCCTTTTGAGCAGCTTCAAAAAGGAAGTCCTCAATTTTATTCATTTATATCAATGCGGGTGGGCGTTGAATCAATTTCGCGTTCTGCTTAAGATGCATTGATGAATTAGTGCCAAGAAAAAATTGGAAGGATTTTAATGTTTAGAAAGGGGTTAATACTGATATTACAGCAGATGGAGATAAGCTAATGCCTTTTGATTTTCGTGCATCGTTCAAACTGGCATCTTCTAGAACTTAACAGAAATCACTAACTGACTTTGCTTAGCTGATTAAACTCAAGCTTGACGACATACACGTCACACCAGTGGCGAGTACCAACCTGTTCTAACATATTTCTAAATCCCTCAGGTGAAGAACGCGATCCTATCGGACGAGATATACTGCCCGCCGGAGACGTCCGTACTCCTGGCCTCATATGCCGTGCAGGCCAGACATGGCGACCACAACCCCGCCGTGCACGGGCCCGGCTTCCTCGCCAACGACCGTCTGCTGCCGCAGCGAGTCACCGACCAGCACAAGGTGTGTATATTATTGGATTACTGCCTAAGTGTTATACTGCCCAACCTTGTATGTTGGCAGTGGCGATTTAGCCATTAGCATAAATGGGGGTTGATACCATCACCCGTAATACTAAATAACTTTCGCCATGAAACTATATACTCTTTTCCTTGAAAGATATATGCAGGTTATTAAATCGCCATGCTGCATTGACCCCCTTAATGAATACCGATAAGATAAGATAGCAAAAACAAAAAGACAAAATCTGCGCGCTTTTCACAGTGTCTCGGGGAAGGACATCGTCTCCAACACATTGATATTACGTAATTTAGTCTTTCCAAACTGTTATCACGTATTTTAAAGCAAACTAATAGTAAGTTCGTATCCCCAGATGTCCCGCGACGAGTGGGAGCAGAGCATCACGAACTGGTGGCAGGAGCACCGCGGCATGCTGCGCGAGGACGCCATGATGGAGTACCTGAAGATCGCGCAGGACCTCGAGATGTACGGCGTCAACTACTTCGAGATCCGGAACAAGAAGAACACCGAGCTCTGGCTAGGAGTTGATGCTTTAGGCCTCAACATCTATGAGAAGGATGACAAGTTAGTACTCTACTTTTTTATCTGCAAGTTGAATCCGGCCATCCCAAACCCAGGGTGGAGCCTCTTTTCAGGATGTACGCCACCTTCTTCCCTATCCATCCTGCACAACGACCTGCAATTTCCAGGGTTTAATCGAAACCAATGATAGAAAATAAGTAGGTTAAGTAGGGGGCTACATATGACAAATTACAAATCGACACGCAAAGAAAAAGTCTTGAAGTTACTTGGTCAATGGTCCGCAGCACGTAAATATTAATCAATCTGTTGTCTTATAATAAAATCCATGTAGACAATTAAATCCATGGACTTTATTCAAGTGAATCACTTGATTTTTGGCTTATAATAAATTTTGATAAAAATAACAATTGAAAGTATGTTATAGTACTATGTGCGTTTACGTTAGGTATTCAAACTTGAAATTAAATAAAGATATGTTGACTTTTCTACGAGATCATCTGGATTTTATACAAGTGGCCGACGACTATTACCTGTGCTTAAAACCCTATCGAACTCTCTAACTAATGATTAATACAATTTTTATATACAAAACCCCAAACAGACATTATCACTAAAAAAAACTAACCCTACACTTTTATTATTCCAGACTGACACCAAAAATCGGTTTCCCGTGGTCAGAGATCCGAAACATTTCGTTCAACGACCGCAAGTTCATAATCAAGCCGATCGACAAGAAGGCGCCGGACTTCGTGTTCTTCGCGCCGCGCGTGCGCGTCAACAAGCGCATCCTGGCGCTGTGCATGGGCAACCACGAGCTCTACATGCGCAGGCGCAAGCCCGACACCATCGACGTGCAGCAGATGAAGGCGCAGGCGCGGGAGGAGAAGCTCGCTAAGCAGGCGCAGAGGTTGGTCACATATTCTTAATGGTAGAAGAATGCAACATCATGCTAACATTTTTGTAATATGTATGAAATTATAACAATACACAACTTAAAGTCGTCAAATAGTATCCAGATTTTTAAACAAACTCTCAAAAAAGACTCCAACTATCATAAAAAAAGGCACGAAAACATAATCCTTTCATTGCAAAAACAATTCTGCAGATCAGAAATTCCAAAAAACATCTTGCATTTTTGCCGTCTTATACTGCAGCCAAATTATGGAACTGACCGTTTTACTACAGTTCTGTATAGCTGTCATATTGATAGCTCACAATATTATAATACTATTTCAAAATTCCAGAGAAAAACTCCAACTGGAGATCGCAGCCCGCGAGCGCGCCGAGAAGAAGCAGCAAGAGTACGAGGACCGTCTGCGGCAGATGCAGGAGGAGATGGAGCGCTCGCAGGCCAACCTGCTGGAGGCGCAGGACATGATCCGGCGCCTGGAGGAACAGCTCAAGCAGCTGCAGGCCGCCAAGGAGGAACTGGAGCAGCGCCAGAATGAGCTACAGGCCATGATGCAGCGCCTGGAGGAGACTAAGGTAGGTTACGTGGTTTACATAGGTTTTCACACTTTTTCACTTGAGGTCGTTGTTTCCTATTTGTTCAAATAACCACTGGATCAACCTCAGAGGAAGAATTCTAGCGTCCAAATATAATCTTGGTCAGGTCATAATTTTGAAAAATCATGCATAATAGTGTTGAAACTATCATAAATCTACGAATGACGGTTATTTGTGGCCGATCCAAAAATGGAAATTATAGTTCGCTAACGTGATTGAATTACTAAAAAGATTATATTTCTAACAGAACATGGAAGCCGCCGAGCGTCAAAAGCTAGAAGACGAGATCCGCGTCAAGCAAGAGGAAGTGTCGCGCATCCAGCAGGAGGTCGAGATCAAGGACACGGAAACGCGTCGGCTGCAGGAGGAGGTGGAGGAAGCGAGGCGCAAGCAGGTGAGAACACTTCACTGATCTTATTACCACTTTTAACATTTGTACCCCGCGAAAATCTTGACTTCGACCAATGACGAATACTTGGCAAACTTTTGGTTATCGCCATCTTGAATTTTGGTTTTGACCTTATTGTCAGTACCTCCAGGCCTTATAATCAGCGCCCCGAAAGCCATGAAAATGACATCAATTTGAATAGATTGCAACCTTTTGGTTATCGTCATCTTGAATTGGACTTGTTTTGGTTTTGGGTTCAATTTTTGGTACAGTCAGCCCCAAAAAGATGTAAACACGGACAAGTTACGGGTTTAGTTGTTAACAATCTTTGTTCCATTACATTGCACGTTCACGCTACCCAACATATTATACAATTTATTTTACCTATACTAAGGTAACATAGGTAGCAGGCTTTTTTTAGAAGCTAAAAAGCCCGGCTTTACCCAAATCATAACATAAAACGTGAGCCTTTAATACCTATCAACAGTTAAAAAAAACCATCATACATCTCAATAATTCATGGCAAAAAAATATTAACATTTCGGAAACCGCAGCTTAATCTACGCTACGTTGCCAGGACTATCTACTCTACGTACTTGTTGAACACAATCATTGAATATCTCTCGAACGAAATTTAAATTCCGCGCTGCTTCGCCTAACCATCTCGCTGATATCGCGCGTGGTGCGATCCCGCTCTAACGCTATATAATGTTCTCCCTCGCACTAGTTGGCTTAAAAATTGTATAGAAAATTAAATAATAACATTTCATTGATAAATTGGGAAGACGATTTGTTTAGAACTAAATGCCAGGCTTTGAGGTGAATGACCTAACCGCGATAGCCCGCAAAATCGAGTTGCTTATTTGTGGAAGTGGCGCGATGACATTGTTTTTTGTGTTATAAATTTTTAAGAACAATATTTTCTCGGTTCTTAAGTGATGTTTTAGTTAAATGATTTAAATAAGGGTCGTAATTTAAAGCACATCAAACATTAAATTTTTTCCAACAGAATATACGTCAAAATACTGTTTGCGCACCAAAATTTGCACTTCTAAATAAGTTAAACTTAACGTGTTTTGAACAATTCGTATCATGAATGAGTATCTAATATATCAGAGCAACAACAAAAATAGCTCATTAAATGGAACAAAAATAAACACTTATTTATTATACTGAAATGTCTAACAGAATTACAAAACAAACAAATGAAACACCATTTTATCAGTCATCTATTTAACTAATCGTTTAGTACTTACAATAGTACATAAAATAAAATGGATGTAGCCCCGCTGTGCGGGATTCCTATTTCTGTCTGCAAAGTTTCATGTACCCTAATACGAAGGGGATCGCGGGGTCTTAGTCTGTTCACTAGATCCCACGATCCCCTTCGAACCTAACCTGCCCGAATCGGAGTGCCCCAAGTCCCGAGCTCGGTTTGCTCGCTCTTGCGTCTTAAGTTTTTCTTGAATGCCAAATTGCCAACCCCATTTCGCAATTTTGAAGAGCATTTTTTTATTACAATGGCATTTTATGAAACTTGACCTCCAAACAAATCGAGTTTTGATGAATAACCATGTTTTTACACAAATAAATATATTCTATTCTAAAAATAAAATAAAATGCGATAGGTGAGCGAACTAAGATCCCGACATCCCCTTCGTGTTAGGTTACTTGAACTTACACGTGTATGATTACCCCCAGGACGAGGCGGCAGCGCTGCTGGCAGCGGCCACCACGCCCGTGCACCACCACGTGGCCGAGCGTGGCTCCGAGCGCTCCGAGCGCTCCGAGCCCGGCGGGCAGGACGGGGACGCCGCGTCCGACGCGGGCTCCGAGAGCGGCGGCGGGGAGCTGGCGCGCGCGCCCGACGACCTGGTGGACCCCGTGGCCGACCGACGCACCCTGGCCGAGCGGAACGAGCGTCTGCACAACCAGCTCAAGGTATGTACCCCGTGCCGACGGGAAATGTTTCCCAACGGCGCCCTCCTGCGTGCCGTGTCAATCGTTTCCAAGCATGTGATAGTAACAGATTGTGTTCTGCTCCCCGCAGGCGCTAAAGCAAGACTTAGCGCAGTCGCGCGACGAGACCATGGAGACCGCCATGGACAAGATCCACCGCGAGAACGTGCGCCAGGGCCGCGACAAATACAAGACTCTGCGCGAGATCCGCAAGGGCAACACCAAGCGACGCGTCGACCAGTTCGAGAACATGTAGACTTCTGTGTCGCGACCCCCGGGCTGATCACTCCTTCTCCTCCTGTCTCCTGTCCTCTCTCCTCCTGCTCCCCTTGCTCTCCACGTACTTGTATAATAACATTGTAATTCTAACTCTTTCCTTACAATTGTCTACGCATTCATAGATCAGCTCTCGAGTCGTCGAAGGTCGTGGACGGCCGTCTAATGAGATGTAAGCGGATAAGTGTAGCAATTATAGGCTTTACTCCGAACGCGTAAAGCTTATAATTGAGTCGCGCTCTGCACGCGGACCGACCCATTCATAATCTGAAGTGCCAAAAATGTATTTTCAAACATTCCGTTCTGTATCGCGATATCAAAACGCTCATTGTATAGTATTGAGATTGATTGTAATAGTAACGATGAGCTGCGCGCGTCGGGTCGCGTGCGAGCGACGATCGTGATAGTACGTTGATAATCGAACGATATTTTTATATAATTTTATACACCGTCCAGGCAATATGTATCTTTGCCGTCGTCAAGAGATTGTCAACTTATAAAGGGTCAAATGATTCAGCGGTGCTTACATATGTGTGTGCGAACACTCGCACTGTTCGGGCGTCGTAGTCGAAACTAACTGTAAATATTGATTATTATTACTTATTAGTAATTTTATTTTAGACCGTTGTGCTATAACCTAATAATGTGAACTTTCTAGGAATCACTTGCTACAGCGATGTATGTTTAACAATAGCCAGATAAATCATAAAATCAATGCACACAGAATTGTTTTATTAATAATAATCATTTTTGAAAATAATTTGGATTTTAATCATGTAAACGTATCGTTAAGTGTCGTACCGGGCGGACCTAGTACGAGTCATATAGTTGCTGTGTGCTGCGGCTTATATTTTTATTTGTGGTAGTTGATTCGGTTATTATAATTTGTCTGTTGATTATTTTAGTGTTTGGCGGATGTGTGTGTGAGGGTGTGGACAGACGGGAGCCTGGCTCGCCGCTCGGCACGAGGGACTGTCTGCGCTGGTGCGCTAGTGCGCTGGTGCGCTAGTGCGCTAGTGCGCTAGTGCGCTAGGTGTAACGTCAGTGTTGCTCAAACAACTCGTCCCTCGCGTGTAGTCGAACGCGAAGCGGTGAAAGGGAGGGGGCGACGCCCCTTATTTATTTTTATAATCATTTATAATCTAGATGTAGGAGTTAGAGCTGCAAGTGTAATTATTATTTTCAGTTCAGTTTCTACGGTTATTACGTCGGTCTGTTATCCTGATATTATGTTTATATACGAGACAGTGATCGCGCGACAATATGTTATGTATGCTATGTTATAGTCGGTGGCATCAGACACACAATGTATCGGCCTACGAAACTGTTCCCACTTGTTTCTTGAACAAAATTTGAAATAGATACTAAAATGTATGCTTGTAGGGAGTATATAATTTTAAGTGAATAGAAGGCATTCCATAAGTTACAATGCGGTGGCGTCGACTTGGTTTTTATGAAAATTAAAATGTTATGAAAATATAATTGTTCGTGTTTTGTTTAATATAAGTGCCATCCGTCACATGTCCATGTCAGAGGTCCGAGGTCGGTCCGTCGGTCGGTCGGTCGGTCGGTCGGTCGGCCCGAAGGTCGGACGAGCGACGCCGCAGCCTTGCACCAGTATTCCGATATTTTCTTGTCATTATTTTCTTAAAATTTTACAATACCACGTTGCCTTGGATTTAATATAAATTTTTTTCCAATAAAAATATTTAAGTAAATAAATAATAGTGTTTTATTTCTTAAAAATATTCCTTTCCATAACAAAATACTGTATGATCACATACATACACTCTATGCAGCATTATTTATGCACAATACATTTGAATTAAACTTACACACTAATATAATTTGATTATTGATGATATTTTACTAGGTAGGTACATATTTGAATTTTGATTTCATTTGTCACGAATAAAATCTTTTATACCATTACATCTTAGATCACATTTAATAGACCTTTTTGATATAATTATAAGCGTCAAATCACATTTAACGTAAGCTAGATAAAAAGCGCGTTGCAAGTTTGAGCTGATCCTCAGGGCCGCCTTTAGCAGTTCGCTGCAGCAGATAGCTATCAACAATAACAAGAAATCTACAACAGCACTTCTCAAGTTACAATCTTCACAGTTATGTTACGTCTGCCAGCAGCAATTCAACAGAACCCTTATTTTAACGGTCATAAGCATTACTATGATTTACACAGTGATGCAACAACAGAGATAAAATAAAAATGTGAGGACAAAGTAGTTCTACCACAAACCCATGGAAATACTTGTGACGTAATCAAAAATGACTGAAACTGTATGTAAGACTGGCACTATCCCCGTGATCAGGTCGGCGTATGGTTGGCGTTCCTCAGGTGACGCATGAGGGAGCTCTTGTCCTTGAACTGTCGCTCGCACGCGCCGCACACGTACACCCGTCCGTTGTGCATCATCATGTGACGGCTGAGACCTGGACGAGTTGGAAACTTAATATAAGTAGAGGCTTGTCTCTGTGATAAATAGCGAGCGAAGTGACTGAATTTTTATTGCCATCGACACGCCAAGAATAAGGTAAAAAAAAAGAGTTCTCCACCCGTGAATTAAGTAAATAAGGGCTGACTGTTTCGGATTTTCATTTAATTTCCTTTTCAGTCGCCAGTAGATCAGCGTCCGATAGCCGAGCCGAGCGTGTGACACGGTGTACGTTACCCCAGCAGGAAAGTGTCTCCTAGAATGATATGAGTGGAACGTATAATTAGTGTATAATCTGCTGTGAATGTGCACCACATAAAAAATTGGTGCGCTTTGTCGTTTTGGAAAAAAACGGAAAAAACGATTCCTGCTAGGGTAACGTTCTTCCAGCAAGAAAATTCTAAACGAATGATCAGAGAGAGAAATATTGTGCATGGCCAGAGAGCTTATATTTGTGCAAAAAAGTGCACCGAAAATGGAGGTTGTGCGTCTTCAGGTTTTCGAGATATTGCATTTCCTGCCAGGGTAACGTTTCGCAGAATCGTGTACCTCTAAAACCATTGCATGTGCGCGTGTAGAATAAACTTACACGAGTAGCTCTTAATTTGTGTAAATTTGTGACAGAATAAATTTTAAGAAAATATTTAAAATTTTCAAATAATTGCGGTTTTTTGAAAACTCGAAAAAAAATCGCAGCGCCTAAATGAGAAAACGTAGAAGCTCGCTGAAAACTGTATTCGGACCTTCTTGACGCTTATAATAACCATAAAAAGTTTCAAAAGTGTAGATGCATGCGTTATTGAATAATATTGGTAAAAGTCAAAACGACGGTGTCATAAGTTTGACGGCAAAATACAAGAAACCGGTTCAACCCAAGATGTGTAGGTGTAAACCAAAAATTAGTGTATTTAGTCAAAAATATATAGTGAAAATATTCAGCTTGGAATGTTTCGCATTAAGTAAATATAAACAAAACACAAAACATGTAAACAACAGCTGGTTATCCGACCAAATTCGAAAGACTACAAAAAAGCGACGGATTCATACATATCTATGACCTTCTTTATCGGACGTATTAAACCTAAGCTGTTGTCCGTACAGTCGCGTTCAAACGGTTGTTGGCAATTATATGACCTAATTTTGGAGGATAATAAAAAATTATATTAAATGCACCTTGAGACCATATCAAATGAAAAATATTATTTTTATTCCCTTAATTTTGATTCTTAAAGTAATTATAGCAACAAATCACAGATCAAATTACCTACCTGTAAATATTAGAACACAAATAGTGCTATCAAATTATTTGTACCTTGTGTAGCCATTATTATTTAAAATCACGGATCAGTTTTTCAAATTAAATTTTAAATCACTGATAAAACGCCACCAAATCAAAATTATGTGACAAGACTTAACTAGCTTTAATATTAAAATCGTAGGTTATAATATCCCACATACGTAATACGATAATGGAAACACGTTGTTGCAACACATATCTTTGTGCGGTTGACAATGTATACACTAAATACATTTCTCAAAATTGTACCAAAATTTATTTGCTTAACCCTATACAATTTTGTCTATTCTACCATGTAGAACTATTACATGTGGCATTATATTTCCCGCGTCGTTGGATTTTACCATATAGGTCATCATAACATTCAAATAAATTACTATTATATATAATTACTATTTTTCTGTAGCAGTGAGCCCTGTAATTTCCAATGCTTTCGGGTTTTGAAGCGGGTTTATATTCTATTAAAGACAGAATTGAGTAGTCCTTATTATTTATTTCAATGATAAAAAGCAGATCATCCAACAAGGCGACACGTCACGAAGTTCAAAAATGATAATGTCTTTAACATCGTATAATGAATGACACATTTCCACTGCGACAAATATAACACTCTGGAGTAAATTCTCTTCTCAAACATGATTCGCAAGCTTCTTGAAGGTGGTTGATACCTTTAGTATTTATTATATCCAAGTTCAACGGCAAATACTTGCAATTGTACAATTTGTTTTACGTTTTATTTAAACATACAATATAATAGTCACAGAAACAGTTAGAAGAATATAATCCAATAACAACTTTATTTTATTACTTCTTTTCTACTTCAGTGTACTCAGGCAAAACACGTTTCAACCGACTCGTGAGTAAGTAAAGAAGGTCATAGATATGTATGAATCCGTCGCTTTTTTGTAGTCTTTCAAATTTGGTCGGATAACCAGCCGTTGTTTACATGTTTTGTGTTTTGTTTATATTTACTTAATGCGAAACATTCCAAGCTGAATATTTTCACTATATATTTTTGACTAAATACACTAATTTTTGGTTTTGCACCTACACGTCTTGGGTTGAGCCGGTTTCTTGTATTTGCCGTCAAACTTATGACACTGTCGTTTTGACTTTTACCAATATTATTCAATAACGCATGCATCTACACTTTTGAAACTTTTTATGGTTATTATAAGCGTCAAGAAGGTCCGAATACAGTTTTCAGCGAGCTTCTACGTTTCCTCATTTAGGCGCTGCGATTTTTTTTCGAGTTTTCAAAAAACCGCAATTATTTGAAAATTATAAATATTTTCTTAGAACTTATTCTGTCACAAATTTACACAAATTAAGAGCTACTCGTGTAAGTTTATTCTACACGCGCACATGCAATGGTTTTAGAGGTACACGATTCTGCAAAACGTTACCCTAGCAGGAAATGCAATATCTCGAAAACCTGAAGACGCACAACCTCCATTTTCGGTGCACTTTTTTACACAAATATAAGCTCTCTGGCCATGCACAATATTTCTCTCTCTGATCATTCGTTTAGAATGTTCTTGCTGGAAGAACGTTACCCTAGCAGGAATCGTTTTTTCCGTTTTTTTCCAAAACGACAAAGCGCACCAATTTTTTATGTGGTGCACATTCACAGCAGATTATTCACTAATTATACGTTCCACTCATATCACTCTAGGAGACACTTTCCTGCTGGGGTAACGTACACTGTGACACGTAGTCATATCATGTACATTTCATTTTAACATCTTGTAAGTAAATTTAAATGGGAAATTCGTTATTTTTTAAATATAATTCCACCATATTGTGTCGCGGAACAAGTTACAATGGACTCGGAATATCTGTACATAGGTCTTTTGTGTTAGTCGGAACAAGCGCCGCCAACTTGTTATACAAAACAAAGTCCACAGATAATTTCACAAATGTTTACCAACAGCGCCCTCCTGGCATTGCCCTTCAAACGCGAAATGAACCATTGAGAAACCGGTATCTCACCAGAGGGGTACAGGAACACTTTGGGACATCTATCACAGCGGTGCAGCGCGAGCGGACGCGCGTTGGGAGGCGCGTGCGCACGCGCGTGCGATACTAGCGCGCCGCGCTGCGTGAAGCTCTTGTCGCACACCGAACATTTGTGCGGACGGTCTTCTGCAAACGAAAAACATTACAAATTTAGTGTAATTGCAGGTCTACCGCTTAACTGAGATGGTGCTCGAATGTACGTTCTCACTGGTGAAAGATTGTCTTGGTTTGTCGCTCAACTCAGTCATCGCCCTCTAATGGTCGACAGCACCCCTCCCCCACCGCGCGGCTACCGTAGGTACCATCTCAGTTAAAAGAGTTCACAGTCATTGTGCCTCTGATGGTAGCAACCTTATTGTAACGAAAATAAAGATTACTGTGATTCCGACGGAGATGCAAAAGAGGCAAAATACTTGTGAAAGGACTACTAGCAAACTCGTCATACCATCATGCACCAGTATATGCCTGAGCAGCACCTCCTTCTGCGCGAACCGTCGTCCGCACGTGTCGCAGCCGTAGGGCCGCTCGCCCGAGTGCGTGCGCAGGTGTCGCGCCAGCGCCCCGCGCGTCGCCAGGCGCTTGCCGCACGAGTCGCACCACGCGCCTGGACTGCGCAAAACAAAACATTTGTTTCTTTGCCACGTGCCTCAAGTACAGACAATATAAAAAAAAACAAACTTTTGAAAAGAAAGAAGATAATATTGTGTGCCAAATCAGGCTCAGTTCCGCAAAAAGCCAGACCACTAGTGCTTGACGTCGGTTTTCAATGCCTAACATAGACAGAGGTAATATGTGTTTTTTTAATATTGTGATCGACTTTCAGAATACCTGATGCAACTTGATAAGACTGATTAATAAAATTTATCAGGCTATCGGATTTCCGACTAAGCGAAACAACTGTCAAATAATATTTGATTAACAAATTACCCCAAAAAACATCAAAAGACTCCAAAATTGCATATAACAATCCCCCAAAACTCGCGTCCTCTGCCACTACCTAATGTTTTTGCTGGGAAAAAGTAGCGGAACGAACTCCCAAGCAACAAATCTGTCAGTAAACTAAACCCTGTTAAGTAATGTCCCTTTTGTGTTCACACTGTCACAGACACAACTTACCCCTTTTTCTCGTATTTCTTGGTGCGATTGTGGATTTTTTTCCATTCTGGCGAATCAATTTTTATAACATTTTCTAGCGGTGACTCTTCTACTTCTTTCAAAATATTTTCAGGTACCTCCATTACTTCCTCTTGTACCTATAAATTAGCAGACATGAGTGGATGAAAAACAATACAGGCTGGCTTCAAATAAACATTATACTAGATTATAATATTACAATATTACATGGGACTTAAACATGACTGGAAAAATGTAGATGTAGCTACTGCGGCACACCTCTGACTAACCCTTCGCGGATTACAGGCGTGATGTTAAGAGTTATAATCACGATATTAAGGGCAGGTGGATGGGACTAACAGCGCATTTAGATGATGACCACAGGGTAGTAAAAAAGCTAAATTGCCACATATAATGGATATTTGAATGCTGTTCAATATAACAATGAAATCTTGTCATTGCAATTCTTGCCACCACTGCAGCTCAGGCAGGCAATATTCAATAGCAAGAAAAAAGCAGCTTTATAATAAACTAAATAATCATAATTAACCTACCTGTTCTTCCACAGGTTCCTCTACATCATCTTCCTCCACCAGTTCCAACATGACCTGACTACCATCTCCAGTCTCCAACTCCAGAGATGTAATGTTCTGGTTTGAGTACACTAGGCCATCTTCCTGCTGAGTTAGAATGCCCAGTTCTAGAAGCATGGTTGATAAGAATGCTGTTAGGTCAGGGGTGTATGTTTCTCCATCTTGTGATTGCTGTAAATTGGTTTAAATGCTCATAAGAATATTGAATTTTACTTAACAAAAACCTTACAATTCATTGACAGAAATTATGCAGTCCAAACTGCTGTGGTCGAGAAGCATGAAAGTAAGGCTGCATTTCTGAAAATATATCCCCTGTGGGGATATCCCTTTTGGGGTTTAACTTGTGTGAATCACATTGTCACTACTGCAGGATTACAGAGTATTTAGTAGCTACTCAGAATATCTCATCTAAATGTATACTCACTTGTTCAGTTTCATCTATCACATTGATTTCGATAGCTGTGCTGTCTACATTTGTGAGATCAGGTAATTTCTGCTAACAAACGGAAAGAAAATTATCCTATGATTAACTAAACTAAACTTGCACCAAAATTATAATGAACATACATCAACAAAATTATTGACTTGAGCTACACCATTCAGATTTAAGACATTGACTTCAGGAAACTGGTCCTTTTCAAATGTGACTACAAACTTCATCCGATTTTCATTATCTTCGTCTAATTTCTTTTTAATTTCTGCTTCTTTCAATAGCTTTTGTTTGTACACATTCTCTTTGAAGGCTAGAACGTGAGACTTCAGTTTCTGGTATGTAACCTCACATTTCTTCCTGAATGCATAATATTTATTGAGGTCATTGAAGCACTTGGTACAAATAACATTTGGTAAGCATTCTTCTTTTTTCACCTGGAAAGTGGAAAAGTATTGTTACCAAATGAAGATTTAAGTGCAAAGTTCGATAATACAAACTTGAGGCTTTGGTTTTTGTTTTCCAAATAAACAATAACATCAAAGATTTTTACCTCCAGTCCTACACAGATCATGATCCTCAGTGCTAATGTTGCACAGATATTATTGGGGTCTTCAGTGAATATGGGTATGGCTTCCACGGCCTTGTTCAGACACAGTCTGCACAGCTCATGGACATCTTCTATCAACTCATGGTGCGGCCGCTTACGGGTATATGTTCTCATCATCGTGAAGAACAATAAATTCTTCAGCTGACTTTCAAGAATCACTTTATTTTTGCCTTGGTATTATTTCTGGTTTCAATATTTTTTTTGTTATTTTATTTATTTCCCATTTAAATACTTTGATATTTATTTAAAATACGATTATTTATTTGATTTCCAAAGCACTCGGCGATGTTTTGAATTTAAAACAATAATATAACCTCAAATTATTTTTGAGATAAACTGGTGTTTTTAACACGGATACATGTATGGACACTAAAAATTAGAATTTATTTTACTAAAAACAGTAATAACAATTGATATATTTTTAATTAGATTTAATTCATTTACACAGGAGCACTTTTCATAAATGATCGATTTGACATTGACTTGACACAACGACGATGACAATGATATTGCTTTCATGCTTTGACATTTGAATTTTTTAAGTAAGGTTTTGCTTGTTCGGCATCATCATAGATTCGCATTGCAATCGGTTCTCTTGATCACACAGATATAGATAGACTCTTGGTCATTTGTGTTAGTAGCAAACAAAGTATCCATACGCAGTCTACAGTTGTAGACTGGTTTTGAGTGTTGCAATGAGAGAAACATCTTTATTATTCAAATAAACTTTATTGATGTATAAGAAAAAATACCAAAACCGATGAGTTTTAGTGGGTACCAATGGGTGCTTGATAAAGTGTAGTGTATAGGAAATTAAGTTTAATAGACTCAAGAAAGCGTAATATTGCATTTTTTATTTTCCTCCATATTTGTTGTATTTTTTCCTGCTGTAGACTCAGTAGAACACCGACACGGCGGTGTAGGGCATTTTCACAAGCTGCAATATAGCAAATAATAATTGAAGTTATTAAATAGCTTACATCAGCCCGTACTAAGCCCGTATTATATATTACATCACTCTCCCTCTCATAGAGCCAGTCCTCTCGCCGGAGAGGGAACGGGAGCTAGGACACAGGCCAGCAGTAGGAACGCTTAGCTATACCTGCTCAAAAGGTAGTTAAGAAAAGAAAATAAAGTTCTAAGTAAAAGGGGTGAGGTTTCGAACGAATACTGCTTATGTACATACTTACAGTAACGTATGATTCGTATGAGAACTTTACGACTCCTAAAGCCTTATACACCACTGGCTCCTGAAAATTAATAAGAGGCTAATCTTAATCATCACCGTCATGATTAAATGATGTTTTAGACTAACACCAGACTATTTTACTGCAGATAACCTGAACCAGTATTTTTCATGAAGTCACGCCTATCTGACCTTTACAACCCAGTAACTGGGTAATATGATACCCATGGTAAGACTGGTTGTCAGACTCTCGGGCATCTGACTACCCATCGACTGTCAAAGATCTACAAATGACAGCCAGGAAACACACACAGGTACGACGGTAAACTCAGTCGGTTATTCGGTATGTAATGGGTGTTCACCCGTCCGCTGACCGACCTCGACATTTCGGCAAGCACTGCTTAACCTTGAAGTAAAAATAACTGTGTATAGAATTGTAGCCGGTCACCTGAGCCTGCCTCATGGCGTTGACCACCAGCTTCCTGATGCGAACAGATGATTGTCCGTAACAGTTGTGCCAACCCGAACTGTACATCGCATCGGATAATTTGGCTGCCTGCAATTCAAAGTATCCATTTTTTGTTTCTTATATTTTCATAAACAAAGATGGCAGCATACATAAAAACAGGGCCACCATTGCTAAACGGTCTCCCTACGAAAGAAGCAAATTACTGCGGCCTGCAGGTAGCTTCTAAATGCTATCGAATATTTCCGTTACCTCTATTGTAATATCACCACCATTCCACATGAAGAACCCAAAGGACAAACAAGTGGATATCGACATTAACACCATCGTAGACAACTGCGCCAAATTACGCGCACCGCTCTGAAATAACATAACCTGTTAATATGCAATCAACAGATCATTCGATCAACTATGATCTGATGAGATAGGTACTATTAGATCCAGTTTATACATTATATCGAATAGGTACTAGCTTTTTTCCCCGGTTTCCCTCACGTCCCGGTACGGTCGGAAATTATCCCACAGGAACTTTTTAATGACACTCGGGGATTATGTAAGTTTCCATAAATTAGTTAAAGAATTTTCGGAATCGGATTAATTGTTCGAAGAATAACGCCTACATCCAAACTGACGAACGATATCTCTTCATAATATTAGACTAATAAGAGTCCATATGAGATGGTAACGTGCATATTCGGCTCCTCTTAAGTGAGCTGGTGCTGATCGGTAAACTTGCTCGACACCTAACATCGCTGAAGCACCTTTGGGCCGGCGCGGTACAATTCGAGTTGATTTGAGGTTCCCAACATTCATTTAGTATCCGAATATGTGTTATTGTTTTGGGTCGACTTTGTTGCTCAGCAAATACTGCCGAATCGAATGGGCCGACCTGGTGGCCTATCATGACGTCTATTTTAATCTTATTGCAGAGTGGGAAAGAGATGGCGCTAGACGTCCTTTATAGATCCGTCTCTTTCCCATACTGGAGTGACATTAAAACAATCCTTTTTATTTAAGACTAGCTGTTGCCCGCGACTTCGTTCGCGTGAAAATTTTGGTGTGCATGTGTGAGACTGCCTCGTTGGTCTAGTGGTAGCAAGCGCGACTACTAAGCGTGGGGATCGATTCCCGGGGTCGGGCAAAGTGTTAAAAAATATATGTTTATTTCAATTACATAAAGCAAGCAGATGCTTTTGTTAGGGGGCGTCCATTAACTACGTGAGCTGATTTTTCGACCCCCCTCTCCCTGTGGTGGGATGTCGTGAGATTTGGCTTGACCCCCTCATCTCCCTCTTAATCTCGCGTAGTTTAGTATAAATACGGGAATCTGTGCTTGATTGCGTTGAATTCACTAAAAGAAAATAATTTGTAGAGAAACATGTTTACTCAATTAAACCCAGTGATATCTGCCGTAGTTATTAATTACCAACCAAAAGGCTTAATACAAATTGTCATGGTTTGAACTGCAGACATGACGATTTTCGATACAAACTTCATCCCCTATTTAACTCCCTTAGAGGTTGAATTTGAAAAACACTGAAACACGTGATTTTTAACCAGAATGAAACACCAATTTTCGTGGTTTAAACTACAAAAATGATGATTTTCGATACAAACTTTCATCCCCTATTTAACTCCCTTAGCGGTTGAATTTCAAAAAACACTGAAACACGTGGTTTTTAATTTTTCCCCAGAATGATAACCACCAATTTTTATGGTTTAAACTACAAAAATGATGATACAAACTTTCATCCCCTATTTAACTCCCTTAGGGGTTGAATTTCGAAAAACACTGAAACACATGGATTTTAATTTTTCCCCATAATGATAAACACCAATTTTCATGGTTTAAACTACAAAAATGACGATTTTCGATACAAACTTTCATCCCCTATTTAACCCCCTTAGGGGTTGAATTTCGAAAAGCACTAAAACATGTGGGTTTTAATTTTTCCCCATAATGATAAACACCAATTTTCATGGTTTAAAGTACAAAAATGTCAATTTTCTATACAAACTTTCATCCCCTATTTAACTCCCTTAGAGGTTGAATTTGAAAAACACTGAAACACGTGATTTTTAACCAGAATGAAACACCAATTTTCGTGGTTTAAACTACAAAAATGATGATTTTCGATACAAACTTTCATCCCCTATTTAACTCCCTTAGCGGTTGAATTTCAAAAAACACTGAAACACGTGGTTTTTAATTTTTCCCCAGAATGATAACCACCAATTTTTATGGTTTAAACTACAAAAATGATGATACAAACTTTCATCCCCTATTTAACTCCCTTAGGGGTTGAATTTCGAAAAACACTGAAACACATGGATTTTAATTTTTCCCCATAATGATAAACACCAATTTTCATGGTTTAAACTACAAAAATGACGATTTTCGATACAAACTTTCATCCCCTATTTAACCCCCTTAGGGGTTGAATTTCAAAAAGCACTAAAACATGTGGGTTTTAATTTTTCCCCATAATGATAAACACCAATTTTCATGGTTTAAAGTACAAAAATGTCAATTTTCTATACAAACTTTCATCCCCTATTTAACTCCCTTAGAGGTTGAATTTGAAAAACACTGAAACACGTGATTTTTAACCAGAATGAAACACCAATTTTCGTGGTTTAAACTACAAAAATGATGATTTTCGATACAAACTTTCATCCCCTATTTAACACCCTTAGGGGTGGAATTTCGAAAAACACTGAAACACGTCGTTTTTAATTTCTTAACCAGAATTGTAAACAGCAGTTTTCATGGTTTAAACTACAAAAATGACGATTTTCCATACAAACTTTCATCCCCTATTTAACTCCCTTAGGGGTTCAATTTCGAAAAACCCTGAAACACGTGATTTTTAACCAGAATGATAAACACCAATTTTTATTGTTTTAACTACAAAAATTACGATTTTCCATACAAACTTTCATCCCCTATTTAACTCCCCTAGGGGTTGATTTTCGAAAAGCACTGAAACACGTAGTTTTTAATTTTTAACCAGAATGGTAACCACCCATTTTCACGGTTTAAAGTCCAAAAATGACGATTTTCCATACAAACTTTCATCCCCTATTTAACTCCCTTAGGGGTTGAATTTCGAAAAATACTCAAACACGTGGTTTTTAATTTTTCACCAGGATGGTAACCACCAATTTTTATGGTTTAAACTACAAAAATGACGATTTTCCATATAAACTTTCATCCCCTATTTAACTCCCTTAGGGGTTGAATTTCGAAAAATCCTTCCTTATTCCTTGTCTACATTATAAAGGAAACCTCTGTGCAAAATTTCAGCTTTCTAGGTCCAAGGGTTTGGGCTGGGCGTTGATGAGTCAGTCAGTCAGTCAGTCAGTCAGTCAGTCAGTCAGTCAGTCAGTCAGTCAGGCCTTCTCTTTTTATTTATATAGATTACACATTATCAGGGGGGTTTACCATGACGTCTTCATGGTAAACCCCCCTGATATGATAATGTGTAATCTTTAATGAGAATTGTAGGAAAACAATATGACTTGTGAAGTTGTGATGTTATCACACAAGGAATCTGCAATACAGTTCTAAAGCGTGAATCTACGAGTACGCCGTAGCATCGCAACGACAAGTGCTACGGCGTAGCTAACGAAGGTTACGAATTCCGGGGTTGTGTGCAAATGTGGTACCCACCAGTAAAGTTATAAGTTGAGTCAACAGCATGCCGAAGAACAGTAATATTTCAACAGCGAACATCTCCTTACTAAAGTGCTGGTGTTCCTTCTTACACCTGGCAATGAAATAACTGCTTAAATGAAATGCGTAGTTATAAAGGGTGTAAATAGACCCTTAACACAAACGATAGGCACTTGTTCTCCCCGTTTTTATGATCATTTTTTTGTTCTGGACCATACCTGGGAACCTTCTAGTTACGGAGATATTGGGGGTCAAAGTTCCAACTTTTTCATAAGTTTTTTTAAATACATGTTTTTAATGTAAGATTTTTACTTTACACACCTTCACGACCCCCGTACTATTCAATCCATCCATCAGCACAATGCTTTGAGTGCTTTCCATCGAGTCCTACCTTAAAACGTGATTTATAACCTCAAAAAAAAAAAGTCGATTCCCAGCAATATTTTTTGCGTAAAGTTACTTAGTGTGATGTACAGAATGCTTGGTTGACGGATATGTGAAGCGTCTGTTTACACCCTGTATGCATAAATATTTATAAAACATATGTCTCTTCGAGCTGTGTTCTAGATAAATTCTATTATTTTCGCTGTACGTCCACCTCCTACCGTGACGTACTCTCCCTGCCTTGTGGATCGTTTAAGAAATATCCGTAAAAATAAGGGAAAGTTTCTGCCTACCCCATCGGAACAATACATGAGTATAATGTATGTACGGTGAAACATCACATTTATTTTGTGTTTCGAACTTGTAGGTGTAGTAAAAATACACATTTGATCACAAATTGTCCACTTACCACAACGTCAGCGAGTGCATTTGAATCCCCACTTTAAACGCAAGTTCATACTTCACTTCCTTCTCTGCCTGACTCAGCGTTCTATCGCTGAAGATATTATTAAGGCTGTAGAAATACACCTGCAGATTCTTGAACTGGTAGCAAATGGCGAGCATCATTGTCACCAGCATGAGGAAGGTGAACATAATCCTGGCTGCGTAGGGGAACCACCAGAGGTAGAGAAACGCTCTCATCACACCGGCTGCTATGGACGTGTCGTGGACGTCAGGCCAGGCTGATGTGATGGTGATGAAGTTCTCACCTGAAGAAAGTCAGATCAGGTAATCATTTGTCAGGTTTTTGTATGAATGTTTCAGTTAGCAAAGAAAATAATCAAACACTAACTATAAGCTTAAAAGCATAATTCACGTCATCAAGAGGTGTACCGAATATCTTTCATAATTTAAAATAATCCTCCCACCTGCAGTAACCACTCGATACAGTGCGTGTACACCAAAAGACACAGCCACTATACAAACAAGACCACTTAAACTCATTGAAAATACTTTTATCTTCTTAATCATCTCGCGTTCCAAGTCAGCATCATTCTGGCGTTCCTTCAAGACTACAAGTAGCTGGTACAGGAGATTTCTGGTGTCATGCTTATAAAAAAGTGATAAATAGTACATGATCATGTTGCCAGGAAGAATTATGCTGAACATTAATCTATCCGTTGCCTGTTTTTCCGACAAATTCTTCTGAGTAAAAAAAGACCCTAAAACAGACAACGCGTAGAACACATTAATCATATCTATAATGTAATCGAACTTGTTATAGAAGTAGATAAATCTGCTGGAAAGCTTGATATCTGTAAACCAGATTTCTTTCAACCCGAATATGAAACCGATCGTGTTTAGTTTATCTAACAGTTTTATCATTTCGTTTTGTTTGATTTTGCTCATTGGACGATCCATTCTGAATTGACGTCTTTCTTTTGTTATGCTTGGCGTGTGCTATGAAGCTATGAAGCGTATCAAGTAATATCATCACCATGAGGATATTGCACAAATAAATGTACCTGCATGTGTAACTACATGAACCTTTTCTCTTTAATTATTTACTTTGACTTCAAACAAACAGTTTCAATTGCATCCAATTACGTCAAAGAACTTACTGTAAAGCCTTTCAATTTGTGAACATACAAGTTATCCTATTCATTAAAGTAACTACGTAATGATACAAAACAATTTTTCTGTGCAAAAAAAAATTACAGAACACTTGTTAAAAAAGGGTGATCTTACATTCTATCAAAATAATAAAATTATGAAAACAACAATGCCGAAAATAAAAAGGTTTGTAGTTTTAAATCGACTTGATATAAAATAAACTCCAAATATTTGTGCAAGATTTATTGAAAAGGATAAAAAATTAGAAACGCTCGAGTAGGTGTGACAATATTTAAAATATTATGAACATCCATCCATATTATAATATTTATAATAGAAATGCGATGGTTTGGAATGATCTATTTAAGTAAAATATTAACATTGAAAAGTACATTAAAACATCGAAAACTGGATACGTGATAAAAAATATTAATACAATACAGAAAAGAGGGAATACGACATCTTAACAATCTGAAACAAATTAATTTTAAAGTAAATAAACGAAGAATAACTACTGAGTCACTGTCTGATTTTTTTGAAAAACCATACCAACCGATACGTAGGTTTCATAAGAGAATGTCAAATGTCCAAATGCTTTCAGTTCGATAGGTCTCTGCAACGAAACATTAGCAGTTAGACAGGTTTTAAAACCTCAAGACATTCTTGTTAGGGCTTGTTTTATGTGCGTCTTGTTCTACTTCCACCCTTTATACCTTTCTGATATTATATTATTTTCAACTTTATGAAAGTATACCTGTGCTTGCATCATAGCCAAAACGACCAGCTTCCTGACCCGTGAGGATTTGTCGTGGCAACCCTGCCACCCGGAGCCGTACATAGCGTTGGGCAGATAAGAAGCCTAGAAAAATAACCTCCGTTGGAAATGGAAGTCATGAATAGTATTATTAGCCTATAATGTTCTACGCCACAGTCGCCTCTCTATGAAAGGCAGTTGGTTGTTATTCACCACACAGTGACACAGGCCCAGTCAAATGCCGGGTTTGCAAATGTCACGTCTTTGAATTTGTGGTTCCAGGTTATGTCGGTTTCCTTCACCGTTTTGCGAACATTAGTGTTGAAATGAATTACACAAAGCAACACGTCTGTCTAGGTTCGAGCCTACGATAAGTCGTAGGGTCGAACCAACCTGGTGACCCAATGGGCCATTGGGTCACCAGTCAAGTCTGGATCAATAACTGCAAAAATATCGTTATTGAAAGTTGTGAACATTTGAGTGACGCTACTAGGCTCGAAACTTTGGGATATAATGAGATATTGTGGTTTCGTTCTTTAGTGAATTACTTCCCAAAATTATTAAATTAATTCTACGATATCACAAATCTTTCAAAAACGTCATTTACCTAGGTAAGGCACCCTTTTCTCTAGATCTTGGCGTCCTGAATAGTTCTGGGACATCATAACGTTATCGTTACAGAAGATACAAATGACTGACCTCCACAGTAATGTCCCCGGCGGGCCACATGAAGTAGCCGAGACCCACGAGCGCAGCAGCCACGCGCGGCGCGTTCGACACCAGCATCGTCAGCGAATGAACGTCATTGTTCTGGAGGAAATAAATGTAAAATCGCTTGGAGGTTTCACCCATGAGAACTTCTACACTATTTCGCCATCGTAGATAGATAGACCGATTCGCATTTTAATTTCATCATACTTAAATTCTTATTTAAAGATGAACCTGAACACCTGTCATAGCTTGGGGCGTTACTATGACGTCTTAAAGCAGGAGTAATTCCAGTGTGGTAGAGAGACAGAGCTATTCAGGTCGTCTAGCGCCATCCCTTTCCCACACAGGAATGACTCCTGCTTTAAGACGTCATGGTAGGCCACCCACCTGGTCCTAAGAATGAAGAACTTTCCGAAAACTCGATATTCCAAAAGAGACGATGGTAAAGTTATATTAAAATCAACACGAACGAGAACTAAAGGTAAGTGGCAGTAATAAATACAATAAATAAAAGGTTAATATTATTTTTCTTATATGTTTGATTAGATAGATTTTGTTTCAATATTCTTATTTAAAATAATAACAGCTTTTTTGTGATTATTTTTGAAAAGCCGTGCACACTTGCACAGTAATTGCATTATACACAGTAAAAAAGTACTCTGTGCCCCATACCATCAGTATTTACCACCACCAGGCTAAAGCCCAGCCGCGGCTGTAAAGCCTTAGATGACGATCACCACCAGCACCAGCACTTACCAGCACCTCGGGGAGAATAGATATTAGCAGTCCACACCACAGCATCGCGTGCGCACTGAACGTTATTTGAAACGTTCGCTGAGTCTCGTCCACGCACCTACAATCATACCATAACAATGTTGTCAGCCTATAAGGTTCCCACTGCTGCACCACGCAAGCCAGTGCAGGTTGGTGAATGTCGCATTTCTTTGAATTTTTGGTGTACTAGGAAGTCGCGATGTTTTCCTTCACTATTTCAATGGCAGTGGTGATAATATATGACACAAAAAAGTGCCTGCGTGGGGTCGAGCCCAACGACCTCGTGCTCACAAGTAGTAACCGATACCACGTGGTCTCCTACAATCACATAAGAAAAAAAAGAACTCAAGCAGTAGGTACATGAGAATTACAGCAGAGAACCGCGAAAAAGAAACATTGGAATAGCGGAACGCTTGGAACGAATAGTATTAGAAGTCTGTCAGTATTTTTAATTAGTAAGTTTTTCAGTCTAAACAACTCTAAAATAATTAAAAAATTAACGTCGTTGTATAAATGTACCTACCTACTTACTTTTAGTCTTAATTTTAGTTTAGTTCTGTTTTTTGTTAGTTTATTTATTTAATAGTTTTGAATTACTAATGTATATATATGTTTCACTCGAGGAGCTCGTGGCTAAATGTCAACAGCCGCTCGGGTCGATCTTTAGGTTAAGCCGTGCTTGCCTGGGTTGGTCTGTGGATGGGTGACCGCCCATTACATACCGAAATTCCTCCGTGCCTCGGATAGCACGTTAAGCCGTTGGTTCCGGCTGTCATCTGTAGATGTTTGACAGTCGTTACAGGTAGTCAGTGGCCCAAAAAGTCTGACAACCAGCATAACAAGGTGTATCGTATTACCCAGTACTAACTGGGTTGTGGAGGTCAGATAGGCAGGTCGCTCCATGTAAAATACTGGTATTCAGCTGCATCCGGTTAGACTGGAAGCCAACCCCAACATAGTTGGGAAAAGGCTAGGTAGTAGCTGATGATATATTATGTTTCAGCAAAAAGTTTTTGAAATATCAAAAAATAAGTATGATCTAATTCAAACTTGATTGGGAAAGTATCCTTATAACTAGACCTTGGAATTAAGTCATTTGATAGAAAAACATAAACATAGTTTTATACCTAACTTTTAGGAGACATAACCTCACCACAATGTAAGCACATGCTGTTCAATTCCTTTCATAAACATCTGTTCAAACTTGATCTCCTTCTCTTCCTGGCTCAAATCTCTCTGTTCGAATATCTTGTTCAAGTCTTCGAAGTAGCCCTGAAGATTCTTGTACTGCTGACCCAAGCTGAGCAGAACGGTGTGTACGATGAGGAAGACGCCCATGTTGCGGACCACGTGGGCGAACCAGAGGAAGTAGACGATGACCCGTGTGACCCCCGCCGGCGCCGAGCGGTCCCCGATGTCCGGCCACGCCGATATGCACGTGATGAACGTCTCGTCTGACAACCAGAAAGCCAGTTCTGGTGATTAGAAATATATTTCAGTTAAGGAAGCGCCAGGACCGCCGCGAAATTTAACTATTGCAGGAAAAAGTCATTCAATGGGGTTACATGAACGTAGAGGGTTGTATTGATGATTTAAATGATTATAATTCTGAACTACATACGTGTTACTCAAATTTTCATCAACATACAACCTGACACTGACCTGCAAATAAAAAAAACGTAAGAAAATTTGAATTTCGCGGGCTACACCTTAAAAAATGAAGTTTTCGTAGCCGCTACGAGCTACCACCGTAGCTTTGGATTTGCAGCTACGCGCTACGACGTAGCTATCATATGCAGCTACGAGCTACGCCAGTCGTAGCTCGTCCTTTGCAGCTACGACTGATGTAGAATCTTGTTTTACTGCTAAGAGCTACGTTAGACTTAGCATCGTTTACTGCTACCATTAGATACGACTGGCGAAGTATCGTCGAGTTTAAGTAAGCATTAGCTGTCATACGGAGATGGCTTAACAATTATAATATTTTAAGTCTAACAATAATACATACCCTTAGTAACAGCCCGAAAAAAATTATACAAGCCAACAAACACCATATTGCAGACGCAAGACGAGAAGAAAATCCCATTCTGCAGTTTAGACTGCTTTATCATTTCCTTTTCAGCTTTCTTATCATCGTGATCGGTCTTCAGCACCACCGCCAGTTTATACAGCACCTGTCTAATGTCATCGGTGTAGTACAGGAGGACGAAGTGGTAGAATACTGTGATGACAGGAGTGGATGCTGCATACGCAACTCTGTCAGATTCCTGGCTCTGCGACAGGTCGTGTTGTGTCCAGAGAGACACGAAGCAAGAAATACAGAACACCACCATGACGAAGTGAATGAGGATCATGGCTGGTCGGTACATTTTGATGAAGGAATCGGAGAACTTGTCCTTCACCCAGAAGTCTGGGCAGCAGCAAAGGAACCAGAATTTGTTGTACTTCTCGATCAGTTTCGTTGAAGGTGTCTCTGTGTACATCAGAGATTCGGTCGGTATTTTGGGTTTATTTTTGAAGATATTCATTGTCAGGAACAATAAACTCTTTTATTGCTATTGGCAAAAAAAGCTAAAAAGCTATTGGTAAATGGTCGTGGTTCACTAATAAGAAAGCTTGCTTGGAAGTTGTTTTTATACTGACAGTTGCGTTGAATAATTAATTTTACTTTTATAGGCAATTATGCTTTTTATTTTATCGCTAAAGGGTTAAGTACTGACTACTTTCTTTTGTATGATTCGGGATAACATTTATCAACTCAAGAATATCTTAGTTGGCAACTAGGAGATTAAAGGTGATGGATGCAAGGCCCCCCTGGTTTTAATAAATATCTGTTTTATCTTTCGTGATTTTTCATTATTTTAACCTCCCGAATCCGGATATTTCGATGCTGTTGCAAGCGCCATGATCTCAAGATGACTGTAGAATGCGGGTGGATGGAAAATAAATTGTTAGGTGTAGACAAATCTATCTACACTCTTTCTTAGTCTTTTGCTACGCGCCCTACTACTGTTCAATTATTATACTATTTAGAAATTTAACAATATATTCGCGAAATAATCCTTAAGAAAATAAAATAGAAACATGGTCTATATAAGTCTTATTAAAAAATGATACAACAAGGTCACTTAATACTTACAACATTGTTTACTATAATTCCATAACACGTGGGAATAGCCAGGATGCAGGCAATTATATGATGCAGCAAAACGGCAATAAAGTATTGTTTACTAAAGACATTAATTGTTTATTCGTTGAAACAAGCATACAGCCAGATTATTGAGTAATTACGATATAGAATAAAAAGTCTTGTATTGATAGATACAATAATACACTTTATTCACTGAAATAAAATACAATAGGAATATGGTACAACATGTCTAGATACAAGCCATTCATTTATCTGCCTAGCCTTTTCCCAACAATATTCTTGTCAGCTTCCAGTCTAACTGGCTGCAGCTGAAAACAATATTTTTTTTTTAACGTGGTAAAATCATCAAATGAGTCCTCCCACCCAGGGCAGAGCGGGAGGGACTGTCAGACTTGTACTGACTAAAATCCACGGTGTCCTTCAATAGCCCTTTATGTTCCAGGGTCACGGTAATTCTATGAGTCCCGCGACCGACCAATATGTATCTTCAATGATTTTCACGAAAAGTGTCGAAATCCCAGCAAAATCTGATCATCACGTCCATTTCATTACGGGCCAGGTAAACTGATGAAATTCTAGAACCTTGACGTAACAAATTGCATTATTACCCCCTTGATCGACTCATCAAAAACACTGTAGATAACTAGGTACATAATTTGTCATTTTCTTTGAAATAACAGACAATTGCTCTATTACGAAGCTCTTGAATAATTATCGAAATGAATCAATCAAATGATTTAATATTGAGAATATCTAACAATCAACCTAATAAATTGTCTAGGGCTGCAAGCTGCAAGTAAATATTATCATGATATTTAAAAGTGTGTTCTCAATTGGATGATAACTAAAACAAGGCTCCGCTGAGATAAGCCGGTAAGACCGAAACTGGAAGGCTATTGTTACTAGGTCACATTAAATATATTTTTTGTATTTTAATCGCGATATCGCGCTTTTGAACCTTAATGCGTTTGTTTGTTCGGTAAATATTGTCCTTTGTTGCCCTAGTTACTACCAATCTTACTACCAGTTGTAATACCGTTAATTTTGATTGCCCTACCTACTTCTCCAGTATTAGATTGTAAGGGGGGAAAAAATAAATTGCCCTTGTTACTACCGTTAGTACTATAATTCTAGGAAAATCGGTAATTTTCGTTTTAATAGTATGTAAAGTAAATATGAAACTTTTTTCTTTCTTTTTTCTCAGTCGACTACGCCCTCGAGAAATTGCGCTGATTATAGAAAAAAGTTAAGAATATTGTGCCGTTGGTTCTGTGCCCCATTGCGCTAGAAGCTATGTACGACGCACTTATACCGATATTCAATAAAAGTTAAATATGTTTGGATATTTTTTGACAACCCTAAATCCGTTTGATTGGAACTCATCACAAAAATGACGCTAATTATTTCAAAATTCCCACAAACGAAATTTGAATTTTCGTTGCCTAGTCATTTGGGCATGAGAGACCAATCATGGAGACCGCGACATACAAACGAAGCAAGACAACAGACTTCTTCTACAAACTCAGCTATGTGGTGTATTTCTTCGGTCTACCTAACTTCTGGTTAGAAGATCTGAAGTTATCCAAAAGATTCGTTAGATTCTACAACAAGTTCACAGACTTCAACAATGGCTTGATTTATGCGCTGATACTTTTTGAGCTGGGCTCGTTCTTTACGCAGACTAATTTGACACAGAAGCAGAAATCTAACTTGTTGGTGTATGCTATATCGCACCCGATGCTATGCAGTTTTCGCGTGATGATGGCGAGGCTTGAAGATAAAGTGAAGCTGGTGATGTACAACCTGACTGTGGGGCTGAAAAGGGTCCACAACGACCCGGAGGTGGAGAGACAGATGCTTAGGAGCTCGTACATGTACCTATTCGCGTTACTTTTCAGCTGTACGCTGTCTATGGTCATGTATGCGGCTGAAGCTGTCTGGGAGGTCATACGATACGGTACGCAGTTACGCATGCCATTGCTTCCGATGCCAAAACTCTTAGCGGATTTAAACTAACTCTCCCATTATTGTAAATATAATGTGTTTCGGATAATGGGCACCTCAGTGATTACCACTCACTTATATTCCCATTACTGCTTACCTTTTTTCTACGACCTAATTTTAATTAAAGTCCAAACTTAACTATTAATGAGAACATCATCGAAACCAACTTGATTTACAACAGAAAAAAAATCATGCTCCAAAATTAATCACAAAGCTGTAAAAATTAAAAATAACGTTTATTTATTGCATTTACATTTCCAGATGTGACTTTCACAACTCTAGTCACTGCATACCCAGATGTTGAGGACAGGTCTGACCTGGCGAACTTAGTCAGAGCCCTCTGCTTCATAGTATGGTGGATCTTCCTCACTAGGATCGTCGGAGTATATATGCTGGTCATCCCCCTGACCACCTGCCTCAGCCATCAGTACAAAAACCTGCAGAGCTACTTCTCAAGTCTTAACGAAATATTTGAGAGAGGAGACTTGAGTCAAGCAGAAAAAGAGGAGAAGTATGAGACTGGGATCAAAGTTGGGATTCAACTCCATTCAGACACGTTACGGTAAATATTGCAGCGCTCACTTTCAAAATCTTCTACTACCTATAAACAAGATTGGCTTGCTAATTTATGAAATGCATGAACAGCTTTCTGGAAACCGTACTGTCTAGATTGCCATACCAACACACCATCATCACCAGAAGCCAATATGATCTAGATGTAAAATAAATATTAACTGAACTCCATTGTGAATTTGTGACCCTGACGAGTGAAATTTTTTTTTTTTGTTTTTTCAGATGCACTCAGCTAACACAGACTGTGTGTCGCGGTGTGTTCAGTGGACAGATCATCTTCAACATCTGTTTGCTTGTTGTGCTAATGGCCCAGATGGCGGTAGGTACCCAAGCCTTATAAATTCATCATTCTACTGCTCTTATCCCCATTTATTAGGAATCGGAGCAGCATGTCTTCTCCTGCCTTACTTGTCTATTAGTCGTCCCCTTCTTCATCATCTTCCACACGATCCGTCCATCGTCTGTTTGGTGGTTCTCCACTCTTATAGCCACATTCATTTTCAAAACTTCCTCAAGGTATTTTCATCATTCCTGTACTCCATCACGCATCACATTTCCATTCTACACTAATTTTAAAAAGAATTTAAGTGTGTTTGTTCGGATTTAGGGGGTAATCCTTAGGAACTACCGATCCGAATTTGATAATTCTTTAACATGTGAAGCTAAATTATCCCCGAGTGTTCCCGTGGTGAAATATCTGACTATAACGCGAGCCGTGGGCAAAAGCTACGTAGTTTGAAATCCTCGGCTCTCAAACTTAATAAAACCATTGATTGCCATGTTGCTTCGCGTCTGGAAATGAGGGTAGTTCATGATTTGAGAAGGTAAGGAATAACAAAGCAACAGTATACCTACTTAGTTCATGAATCCCGTCTAATTTGTTATGTTTATTGCTCAGAATTCGGAGCGCACGCTTGTGAACTTATGCGCCGCGGTATTTACTGCGACTGCTGTGCTCATCAGCACTGGCTTCTACATGTGGAACGCTGGCGACGTCACCGTGGAGGTGAGCACAACACAATGTTACTGCTGAAAGACCTATTTATAATCGCACTTCAACATTAACGAAGAGGCCTGTACTGGATATTTTAAGTCAGGCCTGAAACTAAACATATGTAGACCATCGAGGAAACCTAACTTTGAATTATTTCCACGTCCTTTCAGGGCCAAATTCAAAGACCGCACTTTGGCTTGACTTTGCCAAGTAACGTAGGCGTTTTATAAGAATATCGACATTATTTGTTCGTATTAGCATGAAACTCATATTCGCAGTCACTGATAAAAATTACAACATAATAATGTTCATATTCGATAAACCACTTACTTTACTAAAAAAATACTTTACCAATCAAAGGACAAACGGTCTGAGTATTACAAGTCGTCACTTTCAGCCACCGCATAACTGACTATGGCAACGACATTATCCCATTGCTTGCCAACACATCCTTTTTCCTAATCATATGCTGGTAATCCTATTTCCTTCCGATTCTAATAAAAATATCCAAGAGGATGTGCTGTTGCAGGCATCCCATCTGGGCACCGCTATATATTTCTCTGGATGGCACAACTGCCAGGGGCAGACTTCGGTGCGCATCCGGAAGCTCATTGTAATAACGATGTGTCACGCCCAGGTAAAACGTTGTTTTATTATTATACCGCCCATAATAATAAGCATCTTAATAAACTACTAGCTTATGCCTGCGGCTTTGCCCGCGTCGAGTTAGGTAATTGACCCACGGGATCGTACTACCGGGATAAAAAGTATCCTGTGTTAAAAGTATCCTAGTTGTATACACTGGTGGGAAAAGGCCTCCCACCTTGCCATTATATCTGGACGGTATTAGGGGTTACCTAACTAAGTCAAAACTCAAGAGCCAATAACACAACGTACTTAAACAGAAACAAAATGACTTTCCAATTTTAATTCCTTAACCACGTGTATTTATTTATTATAACAGTAACCATGATTCTTTCATGTAAATTAAAGACTCATGATTAAATTGCAAAAGAAGTTATCTTTGGTTTACGCAAGCTCGCGTGACTAAGCCTGAGTTAGCATTACTATTGCCCTGTCATTTATACACACACTAGCCTATGCCCTCGGCTTCGCCCGCGTGCAGTTCGGGAATTGCCCACGGGATATTACTCTGGGATAATAATCTGGGATAGTAATCTATGTGCTATACCGGACTATATTCTATCTTTGTGCCAAGTTTCATCCAGATCTGGTCAGCCGTTCTGGCGTGATTGAGTAACAAACATCTATCCATTGTACACCTATTTTCGAGGTAATCGACCCAGAGAATATTAAATCTCACAGCAAAATTCAACCCCCAATTTCATCCTCTTAGGGGTGGAATTTAGAAAAACCCTTCCTTAGTGGATACCTACTCTTCACAAAGAATACACCCTCCAAATTTCATGTCTCTATGACCAGCTGTTTGGACTGTGCGTTGATATATCAGTCAGTCAGTCAGTCAGGACTTTGAATTTTATATGTATAGATTACATTCCTTGCAAATGTGGTGTAACTCTGAATGATAAATTGAGGTATGAGATTATACGAGAACGTTGAAAAGAAGATGTAGTGACAAAAATAGAAAAGAGTATGCTTAAATGGTTTGGTTATGTGGATAGGATGAGTGAAAGGCGACTAACAAAAAGTATTTACAAGGCAGATGTGAGTGACAACGCCGGGAGGACATACACTGACCTGGTGAGGTTCTACAGAAAGGTCAGGTGCCTAAAGTGGGCATTCTGCCCACCCCCATATAAAAAAAAGGGGTGAATTTATGTATGTATGTAAAACTATTACATTCAGAATTAAATTAGGCGAGAATAACAAAAGTTACTGTCATAATTTGATTCTGCAAGCAATATCGGTAACTCAAGCAGAACTGGCTGGGGGCTAGAGTAGTGGACGTCCCCAGCTAGAGGGAGGAAGACCTTACAAAAGTGGGACAGATTGGTTGCGAAAAGCGGAGAACAGGACATTGAGGCACAGCCCAGCTAGGGAGAGCCCCATGTCCAAGCATTTGAATCGATGGGCTGAGTTGGCTGAATAAGTGGCTTATTTAGGTCTCCAAACACTTTGAAACTGTTGTTTCGTAGCTAAAAAATATAAAGCAATGGATTCCGCATTTCCTTCAAAATCTTTTGAATTGTGGTACTTTTGCTGCATAAACAGAGCGTTTACTCGCATCTTTTCTCCCATTATTGTTTTTCAATTAATTCAATTTAATTCAGATTTGGCCATACAAACCGAACTGTAATAACGCTAATTGTGTTCCTAGCGACCTGTGCTCCTCAAAGGCCTTGGATACATAGAGCTTTCGTATCAGTCGTACATTAAGGTGAGTATTCCTTTCCTAAATTATACACAGTCACATACAGACACTATGCATAGGTATCCTTAACTGAGTAATACTCGCACAAGCATCCTTATTTTTATTTGATACTAGCGAACCGCCACGGCTTCGCTTACCCAATGTCTATTAATTTTGCATTCCATTAAAAAAAACAGTATTACCTACTTAGTTTACATCTAACGTTAAAATACTAAAATCTTCTACGTTTTGTTTTTGTTTCAGATCGTAAAGTCGTCGTACTCCGTATTTTCAGTTTTGTTTTAATTTAACAAAAAAGTAGATGAACGAAGATTAATCATTAAATCAGTATTTTAAGAATCTACGTAATGCCTTGTTGATTAAATAAAGTAAAGACGAGATTAAAGCAAAAAAAAGTTCTTAACAGCAACAAAGAAATTCTGATCATTTGAGTAACCAAATAATTTATATCTGTTAATGATGGTGATATTAATATAGAAGTAGTTAGCTTCTAGAAACTCTGTCGTCATCATAATATTATAAGAATCAATAAAGTAGAATTCAACATGCAATAAGTCTTTTAGTTATCGCCTCATTTTCTGTGTATAGTGGGGGACTGAGTGAAGAGAGATAGATAGCGATTGATAGCAGGTAGCAGACGAGCATTTAGCGTAGTAATTCTTCATAAGCAGTCTCCGTATTCGTATACAAAAGTAGCAAAAAAAAACTGATTTACGCTGCAAACGCCACTTGCGCTGTCATGTAGACTCAACCTTATAAGTAGGTATAGGTAACGAAGGCAGGAATTAGAGGCAATCATATACATACTTAGTTAAACTTAATTGATCGCAAATGGCGTAGCTTTTCAAATTACGATACCCTTTCCATATGTAAAATGTATGATCAAATGACATGACTAATTATAACCGTTATTACAGTACACTCAACCGCACGTCCATGTTAATATATTGACGTGACAGCCCCTTTTTGTAGTAGTTAGTAAGGGCGATTTTTGTGGTTACTTGTTGAATGTGCGTATACTGCTTCAGACAAATTAGCACCTACAATTATGTCTACGATCTAACCAATTAGTTGATTTCGAGTTATTACGAACAACGCTCGGTTCGTAGGACTTATTTATGACACAGGGAGGTATTGAAGAACCTGGCACTCGTACTTGTTTACTTATTCCTTTATTTTATTTTTTTAACTCGAAATCAAATGCGTGCAAAGTACATACTTTATACTCCAAGTGTCTTTTGGTTGCATATAGTTGCCTAGTTTAACAAATTTTCGAGGCTTACGTAAAGAAATAGGATATACTTAATTATTTTGTTAAACATTAGGAAGCAAGTGATGGGGGGTGGTTTTTTTTTGTTAAAAAGCTTCCCTTGATTTTATGGAATGCGTCTCTGCATTAGAAATGACACTGCAGTAATTAGAAATATGGTTCTGCACCCACATTCCTCGACAAATTCTCAGACACGTATCACGTATTCACACAACAGTCTCAAGCCTTTAAACCACTGTATTTTTGGAAACCAAAATGAATAACTATTCTGGCAGCTACAAGCCTACAAAAACTACGGAATTTCTGATCAATTTGAACAAGTTCGTTTTCATATTCGGTTTGCCAAACTTCTGGGTGGAAGACCTCGATTTTCCAAACGCGTTCAAGAAAATTATTCGTCAGCTAAGTAGATTTGGAAACTTGTCAATTTTCGCCATGATCCTTTCGGAATACATTGCGTATTTTACGCAGAAGAACTTGACGGAGCGACAGAGTTCTGATCTGATTCTATTCATCATCTCTCATTCTATCATCACTTTCTTTCGGGTTCGTATGACTTATCAAGAGAGGGAAATAAGAGATGTCATGTACAAGCTGGGGATAGGACTCAAGGAGATCTACAATGACGGGGAGGCTGAGCAGCAAATGATCAATAGGTCAAAGTTCTTTTCTTGGGCTCTCATGTTCAATTGTATTATGTCTCTTATTATGTACACTATTGAGGCTGTGCTAAGGGTCATACGGACGGGTAAGTCTTACATTTAAACATTTTGACGATTGTGAAATAGAAATCTATTCAATAACTTTGCATAAAACGTTGTTGGTACTGATATTGGAAAAAATATTGAACGAAATTTTATATGGTTTCTTTCTGAAAGACCTTGAGGCGCAGACACTTTGACCTTATTAATTTCAGGAGAAACATTCAACACAATAATCACTGCCTGGCCAGATGTCGAGGATAGATCTACAATCAGTAACATAGGTAGAACAATATTCTACATTTTCTGGTGGATCTACCTGTCGCGGATCTTCGCGGTCTACTCCCTGGTGATATGCCTGACCATCGCCGTTAGCCACCAGTTCAAAAACTTGAACAGCTACTTCCAGAGCCTGACAGTTATCTTTAAAGATGGTCTCTTGACACAAGAGGAGAAAGAACAGGAATATGAGAGGGCTGTGAAAGTTGGCATCAAAATGCATTCGGAGACATTGAAGTAAACTTAATATTTTTCTGTTGTATAAAGATTTTTTTGTAATATTTATGTTTGTTTATTAGATAAAAGAGTTCATGGAGAAAATTGGGGGAGGCCTTTGCCCAGCATTGGACAGAATAGGCTAAAATAAAAGTTTTCTCTAACACCGCATATACGCACCGAATCCACTGGATGTGAATCATGAGAGAAACAGGACCGGTCGATGTGACGGTTTGGTGCAGGCTTATGTACGGCTGTGATGGACTTTATATCCGTTACTGTAAAAGCCCGAACTACGGTAGATCCTAGGATTTACCAGTAAAACCTAAGCTGTACCGACATGAGTTGGTAAATGAATTTGGGACATGCTAGGTTTTACCATATATGTATATACCGATCTATTTTATTTTCTTAAATATCTGGCGACCGATGATCTGTATTACTAAACTGAGCTACCAATTGGGGTTGGTTGAGAAACATGACCAACCATGAGTCCGAGGCTCCGAGCCTAAGTTGGATGCGTATTTTCAAGTCGCTTTCTTCACGATCTGTAGTCGCTCACAATAATTCGGCTACGTGTGTCTGAGGTAAAACCTAAGATTACCGAGTACATGGTGGTAAAAGTTCGAAACGAACGATGATAACAGAATAGTTCGGACTTTTACCATAAAGATTTGATAAATCCTACGTGTTACTGTTAAATGTTAGGATTTATCGCAGAACAGAAAAAAACAGGGATTTATCGTAGTTCGGGATGTTACAGTTACATAATATCGACTGTTATAATGATGATTTGTTTCTTTTTTTGATTTTGGTAGTCGCTTTGGAAAACTAACTTGTTTCATGCTTTTTAAAAGCCTTGCTTCTTTTAAAGGAGACCAATAAAATAGGATTTGGTATCTCCTAACCAATTTGGACAAATAGTGGCGCAGCTCCGCGCGAGCTCCGCTCAGCTTCTTTACATAGACAAGTTTTACTTAAATGCTCCGTTTTACCGTAGATGTACAGGCGAGATACAAGCGATATGCAGAGACGTGTTCAGTGGTCAGATTATATTTAATTTGACTTTGCTGATAGTGTTGATGTATCAGATGGTGGTAAGTATTAAACCACTTCGATTAAATACGAGATCTCTAACGGCCTTATTCCGATACAACAAGATTACATTGAGAGAGTTCGTTGTTGACTGAGTGAGAGTCTGAAAACTGGTCCGAATAAGGTTCGATATTATTATCAACCACATGGTAAATATCACGTTTCTTGTGTTAATGATAATATTATACAAATCTGGCCGAAGATTTGAAAATGATTTAATGTTTTTTTTTTAATGTTATTGTTTGGAATAATACAGGCGAGGCGTGATGTATTTATGTTTGATACAATTTAATAGTGTCTGACCCATTTAGGGCCTTTGCACACCACGTTTTTTTATGCACCGATGACGCGCATTTTTGATTAGCGCATGCTCTGCGCGTTATCAACACGTTTTAGCTGATTTTACACGTTACATTGTATCGATTCAAATGTACGCTTACAGCGCGCTTCAATCGTGCGACGCCATCGTAATACTGTGGTTCCAAATGGCGACGGCTTACTGCGCGATGAATCGTTACAAATGCGCGTTTGTAGCGATGTATCAGCGTGTTTATAGCGATACAAACGCAAGGATCCGTGTGCAAAGGTAACAACGTGACCGCAATCTTGCGTTTGCTGAGTGTCCTGATTGAGATCTTCGCGCGTCATTAGCGCATAAGAAAACTTTGTGTGTAAAGGCCCTTAGGCCGAAGCTTAGGTCGGACACTACAATTTAAACGTTTTAGAATTCGGCTCGTAACTTGACGAATGCATTGACACTGGTGGTGACGGCGCTTACGATACTGTGCAGCACTGGCTTCTTCATGTGGAACGCTGGTGACATCACCGTTGAGGTAAGTGCTTACTCTGGCAGCTACTCCACTAAGAAGAAACGATTAAATTAAAAAAAAGATTACTTCATGCAAGGTGAACCCATATGGCACATTGCCAAAAACGTATTTCATTAAAATAATTCTGCAGAAATAAACTTACCTTGTTTTCCTGATTCAGGCAGAAGTCCTCCCGACGGCCATGTACAGTTCGGGGTGGGAGAACTGCAGACTCGAGTCGTCTGTGCGCGTGCGCAAGTTGCTCGTCATCGCTATGATGCAGGCACAGGTATTATCATGTAGTTTTCTGGGGCTTCTTTTTCTTCCTCGTCGTGTTAATGCTTTCTTATATTTGAGTCAAATAAGCTTTGCTCAGAACTCTGTATTTAATATTTGCATGCCAATGTTTTAAGGCAAACGTGATCGGTTTTTATTCTTATTTTAACATCTCTTGCATGCTGACAATTTGTTGTCGTATGTATTGTACTCATGTTTGTGCAAATAAATAAATGATTATGATTATGATCTGCCATCTCGACGGTGCTGATGGTGGCCTCGGACAGGTCCCTCAAAATGCAGGTGGGCTTTTTCGGGCTAAGAGGGCAGGAGGACTTGGAACATAGTTTGCAATACAGCTCCACGCTCCACACCCATACCCCGCTATTCCGTTGAGGTAGCCTCACTTAACACATTCATGTCCAGCTACTTTTAATAACGCTCATATACCTTCCCGCCATACATTTTGCTAGTGAACACAGCAGGTTGGTTCCCGGCACTCAATCAAATCAATCAAATCAAAGCATTTATTTTAAATAGGCCAAGATGTGTACGTTAAAAGTGTCCATAGTAAACAATTCAAAAAAAAAAAGAAAATCAATTCAAATAAGCCGTGGCAACCAAGAGATGACCAGTCACAACTGACAGCGCCCGTTCACAAACATGACGCATGTATCAGCACCATTCAACTCAACCATTTTGAAGGGAACTAAATGATCCGACACACGCGCCACCATCAGCGAGACATTTGAGTGAGCATGACACACTCCTAACCGCCAGGGCACATTCAAGTCAAGAAAAGACGTAGGTTTCCCGCGAATGACAGCTTTCTATTACATAGTACTCACACAATATGGGCTTTGCGGCTATATAATACTAAAGAGATTGAATTTATACAAAGCAAAGATAGTTGTACAATCTTCAGCAGCTCCAACATACTATTTAATGCTTCTTCTTCTTAGCGTTTCGATGGCAAAAAGTTTAAATATGCTTAGCCCAAAACTCAGCCACGTGTACCCCGCTCACTGATGCAGTAAATAAATCATCAAGAGCGCAGGTGATTGGGATATGTAATGCTATTCATTTATGCGCCCCTGTCCTTGTGGAGCAGGACCGGCATTGAGCCATTATTAGTTAATTATTATAGCATTTTTATCAACGATATAATCGTCTAACTTGTAATATGCTTGCCTACACAGTGTGCGTTTAATGCATGTTTTAAATTTCGTTTCATTCAGTTCAAGAATACTTTGTGGAATTTTGTTATAGCATCTCAAACAGTACCCCATGAAAGATGAGTCTACTTTAGCGAGTCTGAAGCCTGGCTGAACTAATTGGTCTCTATTTCTAGTACTGTAATTGTGTCTGTCACCTCTTTTATTAAAAAGATGTAGATTTTTTCTTACATACATTATGTTTTCATAGATGTATTGAGAATGTACCGTCATGATGTTAATTTCCTTAAACAGTTCCCTTAGAGAATCACGCCTACGAAGATTATATATGGCTCTGATGGCTCTTTTTTGCAGAATAAATATAGACTCAATGTCTGCAGCTCGTCCCCATAGTAAAATGCCATAAGACAGTATACTATGAAAGTAACTAAAATAGACCAGTCTAGCGGTATCTACATCAGTATATTGACGGATTTTTCTAATAGCATATGCTGCTGAACTTAGCCGCCCCGCAAGAGATGTCAAATGAGAACCCCATTGTAGCCTTGAATCAAACGTAATCCCCAGGAAAACTGTTTTATCTACAAATTCAAGCTTCTCTTTATTCAATACTATATCACAATCGCTACTTTTAACATTTGGTAAAGCAAATCTTATGCATTTCGTTTTTTTTCCATTTAACACTAAATTGTTTGCTGTGAACCAGTTATGGACCTGAAGTAGGGCATTATTCACGTCATCTAGATTTTGGGCCCGTCTATTTATCTTAAAAATAAGGGAAGTGTCATCAGCGAATAACAACATATTATGAGGTTGGTTTTTCAATATAAAAATACTGAAAGTGTAACGAGGTTGGAGTTACATCTTCCCACTTTAGTCCGGAAACGGTTCAGGTTTCATGGTCTAACCTTCCAGGTGGGCCACGGAAGGTTAGACCATGCCAGGGAGCCAGAGTGAGATATAAATACTGTTGTGCCAGCGAAACGAAAAGCAGATTTTAAAAAAAATGAAACAGGGTTCAACCTTCCCGCGCGTCTTGTAGTTCGTTCTATTTTTAAGATATAGTTCTAGTGAAATAGATCCAAATCTCGAAGTTTTTTAATCTATGGTTTGGTTCAACTCCAAGATTTAAAATTTTTGAAGCAACGTGTTTTTATTTTCAGGCACCTGTGGTTCTGACTGGTCTTGGTATTATTGCGCTGTCGTACCAGTCCTACGTGTCTGTGAGTTCACTTCAATTATAAAACTTATAATTATTTTTGTTTTGCGAATTTGATAAATTGTATATTATAATGTTCTTTTTCTCTTTCAGATCGTAAAGTCATCTTATTCAGTATTTTCTGTGCTGTATTGAAAACGTACAAAAGCATATTTTAAATATTTTACTCTTAACTTTTTCACAGATATTCGATATTCGCTAAGCATGACAGCTTCTTTACATCTTTATATTCTAAAGTCTTATTTAAAAATAAAAGATAATATACAAAGTATACAATTTGCTCTTTAATTGATTAACATTAACAGACAACAAACACATTCAATATACATTTTTACACAAAATATACATCCAAATAAAGTACATAGTAAGATTTTTGTATAATTTTATAAAAAGAAAAACAAAATAAATGCGTTGCGTTTCGCGTACAGTTAGTGTATTTATTTAACTGGTTTAGGAAAGAATGAGATATATTTTTTTACATTATGATTATACATATAGTTTAAACAATTTTCAAACAACAATACAAAAAGGCACAGGAGTAAATGATAGTGTGACGAAGGACAGGGCACATTTTCAAAAGCTTCGCTTCATTTTCTTTCAGATTAGCTATACAACTTAGTTGACTTTTCAATGACATTAGTACATTCTTATGCCTGTTTTCACTAACATTAAGCGGCACCTAAATTGATACCTAAATATTACTTAACTGTCGGAATTTCAACCCTCGAGGAGTTAGTCAGTCACATAGATGTAACCTCGCGAAAATGGGCCTTACAGCATAGCTACTAAATTCCATATTAATTTGACTACTTTAACATACAAATATAAAACAGTATAAAAGTGTAAAGTACTGGGTCCTTGGTAAGGACATTAATAAATTTTAATTGCACTTGGATACTAATATTAAGGCTAACACATAATTATACTACATTAATATAATATGCGAGTAGCTTTATTCTCAAGCTTGAAAAAACAGAAGTGCGTAACACGGCCGCAACTTACCTACCTAACAAGATTAGTGCATGGTTGAAAAGAAGATTTAAAAGAAAGTTTATAGACAACGATTCAAGTCGCATCTTCTGATTATCGAGACTCAAGGACTTTCGAGAAAAAGTTGACTATAACACAGGTAAAATAGTAAAAAAAAAACATATCTCTGTCTTAGCTGCTGCGCAGTCGGGTAAAAAGGAAATAAAGGGCATACGTTATGCACCGCTAATAATACAGAGAAATGCTTTGTGCCCATGTTACATTACCAACTTTCAATATTTAGCTTTATTAGACGATATATACTCGTAAAAAACTCTCACACATGGAAGACATACAAATAAACCTGGATCAATTTAAAATGGCTATAATTGCATTACTTCTTGAACCATATCTCTTATCAGTTAAAGGCAGTGGGTACTGATACGTAAATATTTTTTTACTTATAGAAGAATGTACCGGATACAGGGAAGTTGCCAGCACCAATTAAATTGATATATTTCCCATTGGCCTCTGAGATTTTTATTAAAATTGTCTTAGTGTAATGTAAAGCTTAAAAATATTTCAAGGTCAAAAAACATCCGACATAATGCTATTATTTTTGCATAAATTGCATTAGAATTGTCCAATTTGAATTTATAACAATGCTCTACGTTAGGTCACGCATCACAATGACAGATAAAAAGATAATAATATTCGCACTGCCTTTTTTTGTCATGCAAATAATTATCCCAAGACTGTGTGTGTTGTTGAGGTCAGACAGGCAGTCACATCACGTCGCATTCAGTGGCATCCGATTACACTGGATGCCACCCCCATTGTAATTGGGAAAAGGCTAGGCTTATGATGATGACTGTCCCCTAAAAGGGCCTCCACAATTGACGGTACGAAGCATTTTGCTCAACACAGCCTGAACAATCAGCCTTCTTTTTAAACCACTGATTACTTAAACCTGTTACTTTAAATAAGACCTAAACATCACATATCAGTTCCCACAATTAACAGAACCTATAAATTCGCTTACACCCTGTAGTGACTATCCAGCAGCTTATAGCTTGGAGTCGAAGTATTGCAGCTCTTTCTCTTGGGGCAACTTCTTGAAGTAGCTCTCCACATAGTCATCATCTACGTCCGCCAGGGTCTTGGGCTTCCACTGGGGGTTGTTGTCTTTGTCTATCAGGAGGGCGCGCACTCCTAGAAAGGGCAAGTTTAATCGTAAGCAGTAATAAACAAAGTGTTTCGATATTGGATAATATTATGAGTTCCGATAAATGCCTAAATTAAATATTACTAAACGTAAATACAAAATCTGGAGGCCAGAGGACGACACGAGAATAAGAGTTTAGCCCTCGCAAGTAATCCTACGGGATCGTACTGTCGGGATAAGGCGTGACAAACTCACTTAAAAAGCGGTGACTGCTGAGATGACGAGTAAGAGTAATAGAGAAGTATGGAAGGAAAAGGCATGCTGCACCGACCCCAAAGAAATTGGGGTAAGGGCAGGAGAATGATGATGTTAATTTAGTAGTTTGGTAAGACAAGTCAGAGGCCCACGGGCGGCACACAAACTGACACCAGGTTAGGTACCAACCACACAATAAAGAAAGAAAGAAGTAGTTTGGTAATAACACATCAATACATCTTATACAGCTGGCAACAACAGCTTACAATTATTTTAAATCACAGTAATTCGATGGCTCATAGTTACCTTCAGGGAAGTCGTGGTTCTCGGTGGCGCGGCAGGCGGCACGGTACTCCATCTTGAGGCACTGGCCCAGGTCCAGCTGGGCACCGCGCTGTAGCGCTCGCAGCGTGATCTTTAGCGAGCCGGGACACATCTGGCTGATGGTCTGAAACAGGTAAATAGAGTTTGAATATGTGATGGCGCAATTACACTTGGTTGTTTGCCCGAATTCGATTGCGTCTGGAACTGCCAAACGACCAAGTGTAAAAGAACGGGGTCGAGTACGTCTTCGGGCAATCTAGGCCGGTTTCATGGTGCAAGTTCATTCAAACTACTCGTAGTGTAAAGCACGCGTCTCGCCCGAGTCTGGAGGTCCTGGATAAGCAGTAGATTTTGTCATTTATAGATTTATTTGAAGTCTGCTACCACAGCTGTTCTGTAGTTGTTGGGGTGAAAGCGTTTTGAGCAAATATTATATTTTAGTTTAATATCATGGTTATAGATGATATATTATATTATTATGCCTTATTTCTTTGTCAAGTTAAAGCAAATTACAAAAGGGCTTGCAGCAACTAAAATAATGGCTTGATGGGCAGGGTCATTGCATGCAAGCAATGATAAAATAGTTTGATATTGTCACCACTCACCTTCAATGTTTTGACCGACCAATCATTCTGAACCTTCTCTAGCCTTTCAACGATTTCTTCAATGGACGAAGCAGCAAAACAATAGTTAATATGCTTAATGTTATCAGACAGCGAGAACTCATTCGAAGGCTCATTGAACTTGCTCAAAAGGTTCCTGATTTCTACTTCGTCAGCACACCGTGACAGTAAAACTTCCAATTCATATAGCCTCTTGCTGGGTACAAAATGTGTGGCAATGCCCGACTTAACTACGTCCCATCCTTTTAGTCTGTCACCTGAAAATATGAAAATTATTGACTTATTCTAAGTTCACATTGTATAAAGTGCATTTAGGCCATTTGTGCCATTCATGCGTTTGCATGCCGAAATAAGTAGGCGGAATATGCTGAACTATTGTGTACCCGTGTGTGTTGTAAAATCTGTAAAATACCATATTTCAAGCAAATAAATGAATCTGAATCTGTGTACATTTGCAGTAGAATAGAAGCGTACAAATAGATTTGAAACATGCGCTGCTACATAATTGGTCAATTAAGGTTAATTTAGATGCATCCTTATAATGGCAGAGTTAGAAATATGCACACAAGCTATTGACCTGTTAAAAACAACACCAACATGACAAATTAAAAAAGTTGTTGTTGTTGTTGTTGTTGTTAAAGTTTGTTTGGTTTGTAGTTTGGATTTTGGAATGGGCAACTAGCTTCAATATTTTGACTAACAGACAGACTCTTTGACAGTTTAAAAATAATGCTTTGTGTTATAATTTACTTCATTTCACTCACCAGTCAATCCCAAATATAAACCTAAATTAACCTGCAGCCTTGGCAGGAAATATGACCCCCCAACATCAGGGAACAGTCCAATCTTCGTCTCAGGCATGGCAATAACTGTCTTCTCCGTAGCTACCCTGTATCTGCCATGAACTGATAATCCTAGGCCACCTCCCATCGTAATGCCATTCATAAAAGCAATGTAGGGAATCTTGTATTTTCCAATGAGATAGTTTACATTGTACTCAGTGTGGAAGAACCGTGGGCCTTCGACTTTATCAATCGCGGCTTTGACATCACCACCAGCACAGAAGGCTTTATCACCAGCTCCTTTGACTATCACCAATGTTTTTTTACTCTCCCATTCTTGGAGCTGAGGTAGCAGCTTTGATACCATAGAAGTGTTCAGAGAGTTTAATGCCTTTGGTCTGTTGAGAGTGATGATACCCGCATTGTTGAGTGTTTCAAACAGTACCTCTTGTTCTTGACTAGACATAGTGCGTTTTATGTAGTGGGACGCTGTGCGTGTAAGTTTGATGCTGAGTTTAAACATCTGTGGAAAGAGTTTTTATTGCAGATGAAAACAGCCTATGAAAAAACGTACCTTAACCACAATATATTTCACATAATGGCCATTACCAATGAGTACCATCACTAAGTAAATTATTTCTTAAATTTGCTTGAATTACTCTTTTTTTTCTGGAATGATTTAAATAAGGAACAACTGCTGAGTATAATTGCTTACAATAAGGAATTTACGAGATTTGAATGTTTAATTTTTCCTTAAAATACCATTATTTATAGATTTATTCCATAGTTATTAAAAGTTAGAATATAAAATTGTGGTAGATTGTTGGTAAGTTCTAAAGTAAAAAAAGAAACCAGTTTATTGTTATTCCTTACAAAAACTCTAGGATAATCTATCTACAGCAGGTACAAAATAGTTTGATAAGCATATTATAGCCTCTTTGAAACTAGGAATCTTTTAACTTATTAATATGGTTGCGGTAATATTCTCAATTATAAAAATACCTAACGTGTGTGGAACAATGGTGTGAAACATAAAGTTTGCTCTCTCCTTGGAAAAAAAATGAATTAATAACCTTTTATCACAAACACACAGAAAAACAAAGTTTAACAGTACAAACGATCATAGCCATTAATTAACAATTTACCTTTTATTATTCAAATATATACAGCACATGGAATTGAATTACGTTACAGATAACACAAATTGCATAATTACTTACTTTGGACCTACGAAAACAGCGTTATCTGTAAATATAACTTGCCAAAATCACTTCTCTTATCTAGTGATAACAAAGCAACACATTTAAAAGACCACCGATACTCGTATAAAGTAGTTAGCGATCAATGTGCTGCTTCGTATGAAATGATAATGAAGAATGGAGATAGAATATTAAAATAAATAAATCTACCCAGAAACCGGTCGTGGCTATCCGGTACGACGACAAAAAAATTCGTGTTTGAAGGAAGTTTGTCATGTTATTTTGCCGTGTCAATGTCAATATTATCATTTATTATATGCCTTTGTTCCACGAACATGTACCTAAAACTTAAATGTTCTGTGCATTAACGTTTTTGGGATGCTGACAGAAAGGGAATGGGAGATATTATTTGGTTTTGTTTGTACCAATGAACTTCAATTACAGCATTGTGAAAGAGATAATTTCATTTCGCGAATTGTAAACGCATCTACCTACAATCACGAGAATACTTGCGGGAAAATAACAGACAAAAGTCACAACATGTTTTGACAGCTGCGAAAACCACCAACCAGCTGATTTCATAACCTGAAAAGAAAAGTATTATCACGGAAAAACTTGACTCAAAATTGCAACTGATGAATTAGACAATTATAAGATGGGCGTTACAAGAAAAGTGCTCAATTGGTATGCCAGATTAGCGCCCGCACACGGAAAATCAAGTCCACCGTTTGAACATGTCGTGCAAATCGGCGACCCAATATTACGTAAAGTTTCCGAGCAGGTTTCTATCGATAAAATAAAAACTAATGAAATACAAACCATAATTAAAAAGTTAGAATATGTTATTAATAAGTATGGCAGTCTTGGTATGTCGGCGCCTCAAATTGGGGTTAACTTGAGAATATTTGCAATGAGGCATACAGTAAAACAAATTGCGAATGTACCCAGGGAAATAGCTGGACTAAGAGGAATGGAAGTTGTACCGTTCACTGTAAGTAAGTAATCTGGCTTAATAATGCAATACTTAGAAAATTAATTATATGTTTATTTTTGTAAATTGGTTTCAAAAAACATTTTTACATGTCACATTAAGTAATGTTTTAAAACTAGATCTTTCGTGTGTACCTGACTACTCTGAGGAAAAACCACCGAAACAATCTCAGAGCAGAGGTCACTGTCTCTTTTAAAGTCCAGACATAATCTTGGTCAAGCCACATGAGCACCATGTAGATTAGTGTCTAGATGTTCTTTTCACTCAATGTCTCATGCTATCCACATAGCACTTGAAACTCAATCATTCTTGAACTTCATTTCAAGATGGACCAACCCTTGTATTTGTTATTTAAACCTATAATTATTATTCCAGGTGTTTATAAATCCCAAACTAAAGGTGGTTGACTACAAGAAAGTAATACACAGTGAGGGGTGTGAAAGTGTCCAAGGATATCTGGCTGACGTAGCCAGATATAAGGCAGTCCAAGTTACAGGTACAAAAACAATATCATATTTTTTTATTAATTTCTGTATGAAAACCCATGTATAAAAGATACTTAGTAATAAAATCCAAAGAAAAACAAAAATCTGAGCCTTAATAATATTTCTCCAAACTTGTTCTGTGATGAATTCATAATTTTTTAGTTGCTAGTGGTTCACTTTCACCCTGGATCAGAAAAAGTTTAAGTCATGGCCTCATGACTTCAATTTTTGCCCAGCAATTGGATGATCCAGGCTAACAGTAACACTCACTAACAGTGTTGCTAGCTATACTTTTTCAAAACTAGTGATTCTATATTTATTTTATTTTTGCAGGTCTAAATGTACAAGGGGAAGAGACTTCAGAAATGTTCAAAGACTGGTCAGCACGGATAGCCCAGCACGAAATGGATCATCTAGACGGCAAGATATACACTGACATCATGGATAGGAAGACTTTGACATGCTCCTGTTGGGAAGAAGTTAACATGTCCAAAGGGAAACTTGTTATACCTTTCAGTCCACAGTAAATTATTTATTGAACATGGTGTTCTTTTTTTTACATAACTCATAACACCTCGTTTTTTGAAGTTTGTACCGATACTCAGCTATTCTATAGTTGAGTATTACATGGAAATACGAACTAAGAGGAAATGCTACCGCATAACAGAATGGGCCCTGCCTGCTTCCAACTTTTATGTGCTTGGTTTTTGCTAATCAGTTGGGTTTTTTAACTACTTTTTTATTTCCAACTTCTTCAGTTTAGTAATGTTAAAGATTTTGCAGATGATTAAACTTTATTGTCACTTCAAATTACTTTTAAACATAATATTATAACTAGTATACTTGTATAAATTATTGTAATCATCTTTTAAAATCCCTAATTTTGATACCCCACTCAGTATCGGGTCCTGGTATTGGAAGAAAAAAATATTTGGAACTCCACAATATGGCACCCCAAATCAGCCATTTTTCTTCGTTTTTATTTTTAAATTTTGATTTTGCCAGTGACAAGCCACCCAGACGAATCTAACGAAGTTAGAAGTCTAATTTACCCGAATCCGGTCATCCGTTTAGGAGTTACGAGGGAACAAAGAAACAGACATACATACATCATACACACGTATGTGCAGGTCAAACACATAACCCTCCTTTTGCCGCAGTCGGGTAATAAATATAACCTTTATGAAAAGTTTAGACAAACTAATAAGGACTGTAGTCGATTTCTTTTGAAAATACTTCAAGGGTGTGATTGGGAAATGGGACAATGAAAATAAAGTAAATAAATCAACAACAATTTTATATAAGCAATTGTTTATTTGATTTAACTTTTATAATAAAGCAATATCTGTTTAGTTCTGAGTAATACTATAAATAGGTACCTGTACTTAATAAATATTAGCGATATGAATATAGATAATAATTAAGTTATATAACACAAAAACTAACTTAGCTTTACCTGTTACATTCTCGTTTTGTCTTTAGGTTAGCAGTAACAAGAAATATTCCTACTTGCTTTAGTAACTTAAGACACAAAATAAAGGCTACAAGAATGCTGTAGTTATTGATCAAAGCATTAAGTACATAATATTTCTTCTTGAATCATATAGAATCTATGAATGTGTTACTCTATTCTAGATTCCGAGAGTTATAATGTAATTTCTCATCTTTATTTTGTGTCTTAAAAACATTACTTTACAGTTACATAAGTAAGAATTTTATCAGCTGCTTCTATTAGGTTCTAATATACATATCATTCAACATTATCGTTCATATACTTTTTATAACTAAGAGAGAGATGTTTAAAATAATATAAATACATGTTTAGTTACAACATTCAACATTTACCATTATAAAGTATATAATAACGAGAAATGCGTGATTATAGCCCCTGCATTTACTAAGTGATTGACAAAATACTCATTTATCTATGTATATTATAATTCTCTTATGGAGTAAGCAGAGATCTAAGTATCAACAATGCACATCAATATTCTATCTAAGTGCAGTTTTAAAGACATATCAAAGCGATGGCGGCAATTTGAAATGACGTAAGGGTCCTCAAGTGCGGTGTTGGATTTACAATGTTCGGCTCAGCCCTGAAAGTTAAATATTCAACAGCACACTCAATGTCCCATAGAGCACTTCAATTTTCCACCATCAACATTATATTTGTATATTGCAACTAAACATTTACCTTCCCTAATTCTTCCATCTGCCTGTACATCATATCTATTCAGTTCTGAACGGACTTTGAATATGATAATGTAATATTGAATATCTTCCTTTATTTGCATTAGCTCAGTACCCACTTTTAACTCCATCATACATTTTATAATAATTAATGTAACAGCCATACAAAATTCAACCTTAAATCTTCTTTTAAGACACATACAAATCTCATCAGGTTATTCTTTACACTTTGTTCTAAATGTGTAGGGATATGCATAGCTATTTTAGACATACAATTACGCCTTATCTCTGTAATACGACAAGACGTATAATGCAAAATTAATCTTTTTCTTGTCTATGCATCACACTACACAGAGGAACAGCCATAGAAAAATATATAATACTTCATAAATAAAGAAGCGACCCGATGCGATCAAAATAGCGCTTATTACCTAACAGTTTCGGCCATATTTTCGTCCAGTCAATATTGCAGACGGTGCTGAAGTGACGCATGTATCCTTCCACCTACTTATTTATTTGTGCTTTCTTTTGTTATGCGTCATGTTTTAGCGCAAATAAATGCTTTTTTCTCACAACAGTGACTGATCAATAGCTCTGAAACAGTTTGTGGGCTTATGATACGCGTCGCTTCTACACGAAATATTATCCCAATTTTTATGACACATCCTTACCATCAGTTACCAAATCTCTCATCATCAACATCACACTACCATATCCAAAGTGGACACTCACAAGGGCCAGTGCGGCCGTTGTTGCTGGCCCAGCAGTTACCTCAGAGGGTTGCTGGCCAGGCTGGTGAGGCTGGTGAGCGAAGATGGCCCACTGGCGGCCAGGCTCAGCCGGTCAGTCTCCTCGTCCGCTTGGTTGTTGCGCAGCTCTTGGAGAGTGTACACGAACTTGGACCACTCGTCGTGACGGGGTTGGGAGACGTGCTGTAGTGATATACATATTTTAATTGATGAGCAACCAAAGTTCTGTTGAACATACTCAAGAAAAGCAATTTTTATTATTATAGTCGGTTCTTGAACCAGTTCAGTGTGAGTGCTGTATTTGTTTATTGTTAAAGATCTAATTGACCACTGAACAGATTGTCAATCTGTTAGATTGTAACACATACAGCAGACTTGTCTTGGGTTACTAGAAGGATCAGTAAGACTGATTGCCCGTGACGTCATTCAATGTTGTCGTTCAGAGAGTTCGTTTTTTTCCGTTCCTTTTCAGTTTTTACTGTAGAACAAAGCTATTTACTATGGAGTAAGTAAGAGTTATTCTTCGTCATTTACATCTCGCAACTTGCTCTGATCCTCCGTCCATTTCTTCCTATCGGTTTTTTGGTCTGCTGGCTCACTAGCCCCAATAAAACTTTCTCTAAGCTTTTATAACGGTAACGGATTTCGCTACAGTAGAAACATCAGAACTTACCTCAGCGAGCTCATAGACCCATATCTTGCCCGCGTCGTCTCCGGCGGTGATGTGTGTCCCCGAGGGAGTCCACGACACGCGGTTGAACGCTACGCCGCCTTCCGCCTGGATCGATGCTACTGGCACCTGAAGTGTAATGGATGGGTTTAATGCTGTTCCAGAACTATTAAAGGCTATCATACTCAGTAACAAAGATACCATCTCCTTGTCTCGAGACATGCCTTTATATTACCACGAGATACCATTGGCTTGGTTTCCACCAAGGCGGAGACGAGCGGAGCGGTGCGAATGCAATAGTCGAAAGTGATCGATCGATTCTCGCAAGACTCGTCTCCGTAAAGGCGGAACCGGGCCTTAGAATGACTTTACTCTACTTAGACATTTTAAATTGCTTGGAGCTGACCGAGACACTTTTGATTTACGGAGCCATCTCGCTCATGAATGCGTTTCAAGTACCTCAGTATCTCTGTTCAGGTTCCAGAGGTCGATCCGCCCTGCCGCGTCCGCTGCGGCGAAGAGCGCGGGGTGCGTCGGCGACCAGCGCACGTCCACCACGTAGTCGCCGCTGTCCTCGAACGAGTACAGCGCCTTGTTCTCCTGCGGACGTACCAAATGTGAGGTAATCTTGTCTTTCAAAAAGAGGTGATTCTTAGCTATTTTGAATAAATGACTTATTTTTTTTTGTTATGTTAAGACCAGTAATATCACCGTACCTTCTGACTCCACAGCTTGACGCTCCAGTCCATGGAGCAGGTGAGGTAGAGATGCGACAGGTCGACGGAGCCTGCGGCGGCGTGGCACGAGACGCCGGTGATGGGCCCGGCGTGGCCCTCCACGCACTCCGTCACGCCGGCGCGCTGACCGTACAGGCAGCCTGGGGAACACAATTTGTATTTAAAGACTAGATTAATACAAGTGGACCACGTGGATTATGATCTTTCGACAGTATTCATAGCGACTTCACCAGACTAATGTTGAACCACTTTGGCAAAATAGGGGATTACAGACCCTTTGGACAGCCAATCTAAATGCAGTACTCCCGACCAGACTATGACCACTTGCATGAGTGTCAAAATTGTACACCTACACCTGCAGTTTGAGGGACTTAAAACTGGTCACTGACTTCGCGATTACCGTGGCCACCTACCGATTCCAAGTAAAGTAAGGCAAGAAGAGAAGAGCGTCTCACTCCGTTTTCTTTCTATACACCTTCGATTTGCCTTAAAACTGACATTGTATGGGATACAGGATGCTTTCATGTCATAAATAAGCTTTTTTTTAAACAGTCTCATCAAGCCAATCCCATTATTCTGGATCAGCAATTTACTTAGCTTCATAATATAAACAGACCAGTATAAATGTTCCCATCCTCGCTGCCCAGCACGAAGTTGTTAACATCGCCGTGAGGGAAGCCCATGGACGTGACCGCAACTGCCTTGCTCTGCCGATGCTGCAGGTCCAGCGTCTCCTGAGGCTGGGACAGCATGTCTAGGGACCACGAGCACATGCGCCCGTCCGTTGATACCGAGATCAGGTTGTGAGCGTTCTGACTGCCTACTACGGAGAGGCAGTAGACTGGGTGCTGGAAAAAGCAGGTTGGGTTGGGTTAGTTTTAGAGGCATAGCATCGGTGGTGAAGAATCATCAGCACATATAAATTTAAAAATAGTGCCTAGATTTGACAAAACGGAGCATGTTGAAAGATTCCCGTTTCTCGCGAAATGACTCATCACACAGAAATAACCTTGCAAGAGCAGGGCGTGAGTTTGAGTTGTAAGATTTATTTTCATTCCTATGGACTGATAGTCTTGCTTGATAAAAAGTAACATATAAAAAAACATCTCCTTATTATCAAGTCCGAGTCGCGAGTTAAGGCGAGGTTACCCCGAGCGCCGTATGCATTAATCGCTTACCCCAGCCCCCCGCACGGAGAGGCGATACGTAACAAATTACGCGGCGCGAAAATGCGCGCGCTTAGCGCACTGGTCATGAGTTCACGAACTCGGATAGGTAGTAAGTTGCGTTACAGAGTAGAGCGATGCAGTAAATCAACTTGAATTGATAAGTATAGTTACGTTCATTTTGTTTTGTTTTTCTAGAAAGTAGTGGTTATAGATAGATTAGGAACCTACGTATTGTATGAACGTATAAAATTATGTAGGTATACTTATTTATTTTTGTGAATTAGGTAAATTTAAAATCTCATAGACACTAAGATCATGAATACGGGTATGATTCAAAACTACACGCCACGCACCATTCGGTTTTCTATATTTTTATGCTTTATTTTTTTTTTCGGTTTTGTTATCATGGGTGTCATTTTCGTGGTTTTTGGGGTCACTGATAACTAAAATTAGGTCAAAATGAAAATCCAAGATGGCGCCGACGAAAATTTGCGAATTTTTCTTCATAAGTGTCATTTCCGTGGTTTTTGGGGTCGCTGATAACTAAAATTAAGTCAAAATGAAAATCCAAGATGGCGCCGACGAAAATATTCGGTTTTATCGTCATGGGTGTCATTTTCATGGTTACCGAGGTCGCTAATAACGATAATGAGGTTAAAATGAAAATCCAAGATGGCGCCGACGAAAATTTTCGGTTTTATCGTCATGGGTGTCATTTTCATGGTTTTCGAGGTCGCTGATAACGAAAATGAGGTCAAAATGAAAATCCAAGATGGCGCCGACGAAAATTTTCGGTTTTATCGTCATGGGTGTCATTTTTATGGTTACCGAGGTCGCTGATAACGGTAATGAGGTTAAAATGAAAATTCAAGATGGCGCCGACGAAAATTTTCGGTTTTATCGTCATGGGTGTCATTTTCATGGTTTTCGAGGACGCTGATAACGAAACTGAGGTCAAAATGAAAATCCAAGATGGCGCCGACGAAAATTTTCGGTTTTATCGTCATGGGTGTCATTTTCATGGTTTTCGAAGTCGCTGATAACGAAAATGAGGTCAAAATGAAAATCCAAGATGGCGCCGACGAAAATTTTCGGTTTTTTCATCATGGGTGTCTTTTTCATGGTTTTCGAGGTCGCTGATAACGAAACTGAGATCAAAATGAAAATCCAAGATGGCGCCGACGAAAATTTTCGGTTTTATTGTCATGGGTGTCATTTTCATGGTTTTCGAGGACGCTGATAACGAAACTGAGGTCAAAATGAAAATCCAGAGGGCGCCGACGAAAATTTTCAGTTTTATCGTCATGGGTGTCATTTTCATGGTTTTCGAGGTCGCTGATAACCACTCGAAAACCATGAAAAAGACACCCATGACGATAAAACCGAAAATTTTCGTCGGCGCCATCTTAGATTTTCATTTTAACCTCATTATCGTTATCAGCGACCTCGGTAACCATAAAAATGACACCCATGACGATAAAACCAAAAATTTTCGTCGGCGCCATCTTGGATTTACATTTTGACCTCATTTTCGTTATCAGCGACCTCGAAAACCATGAAAAAGACACCCATGACGATAAAACCGAAAATTTTCGTCGGCGCCATCTTGGATTTTCATTTTGACCTCATTTTCGTTATCAGCGACCTCGAAAACCATGAAAATGACACCCATGACGATAAAACCGAAAATTTTCGTCGGCGCCATCTTGAATTTTCATTTTAACCTCATTATCGTTATCAGCAACCTCGGTAACCATAAAAATGACACCCATGACGATAAAACCGAAAATTTCCGTCAGCGCCATCTTGGATTTTCATTTTGACCTCAGTTACGTTATCAGCGACCTCGAACCATGAAAAAGACACCCATGACGATAAACCCGAAAATTTTCGTCGGCACCATCTTGGATTTTCATTTTGACCTAATTTTAGTTATCAGTGACCCCAAAAATGACAAAGAAACCGAAAAAAAAGTAAAGCATAAAATGCAGAGATAATTATGTAAATAAGTCAACAAAATAAAAAAACTAGTTAGTACCAAATACTATAATATTACTCATTCTATCTTGTTCTCCCCTACATACTTTCTTTTTCTACCCCTGCACCTGTCGTAACTCGATAATCTTTGGCTTACCGGACAAATAAACCAAGACTCGGTGTTTACTTAGTATTATTTTTACTAACTATTTTTGGCTCAGTTCGTAACAGAACTTAGCGGGGGTGGGGTGGCGGGTTCGAAAATTTGGCACACGTCCGACCTCCAACGCGTTCCGCTCGGGACTAAGCACGCGGTGCGAGCGCATGAAATGACGAAAACAGTTAATTTTGGAAATGGTGGTTTAGGTTTTTTTAATATTTCAAATTATGGTTACCGACGCACCTCACATTTATTACGACCTTTTTTATGGTATAAGTTTTATTGTTCAACGTCTAATAACACTCAAATGAAATGATAATTGAGACCATAATTTAGCTTGTCTTTGCGATTTAATTGAATGCAGTAAAGTGCAAGTAATCGTGTATCGCATTACCGACGTATCTAGATCAAAGTGTGAACTAAGCAATATGTTTTTTTCAGAATTTTATTATGTGCTATCTACGAATAAAACACAATCAAAAACGTCGTTTATCAGGGTAACCTCGCCTTAATAGGCTTCTTTTGGGTTGGCTCGTTCCATCATCGACCTCATCTCTGTTCTCAGGATAAGATTGAGGACAAGAGCAGACCCTTTTAATATTTATAAAAAATCTGCAATAGGTGTTATGAGCACTCGAAGGTAGGCGGTAGGGTACTCTCCACTCTATTTAATTAATTTCGGTAAGAACCATCCTCTATCGAAAGCGAGTTACTAGAACAAGTTGACGTCAAATCAGCTAATATATCAAAGTATACGTACGGTGTGCGCGAGTGAAGACAGCGGTGTCCGTTGTATGGGCGTGCGTTTCTGCACGCGGTTATCCCACAGCACGATCTGACCCGAGTATGTGCCTCCCAGAATCAGGTTAGGGTGGAACCTGGTCAAACAAACACATCTTTTAAATCTGGCGGTGCAATGCGATGTTGTCCCACAAACGAAGGGACAATTAATATCGTGCTGTTGTCTGCACGTGAACTAATGGATGCTACTGAAGGTGCCATAACCGTCGCAGAATTCTGAGCCGATTCAATTTATACTCCAAACGACACGCTAGGGAGAAGCTTATATCCTTACCTAGCGAAAGTAGCACTCATAACCGGCGACTGACAGTGGAAGATATCCTCAGGGGTGGTCTTCTTGAACTTGGTGTTCCAGACGAGGCACACGCCGTCCGGGTCGTGCGGCGCGTCGTCGCTGTTGTGGTAGGACGCCAGCATGAGCTCGGGGTGCGCGGCCGACCAGTCCAGGCACGTGACGCAGCGCCCGCGCGACCAGCGCTCGTCGTAGAACGTGCGCACGAGGGACAGGCGCGCGTCGGATTTGTCGTCGCTGTACCAAACGGAGGACTTGGGTTATTTTTCTTTGGGGTGGTGAATTTCAAGGTTTTTGTGTTAGGAAACAGATTCTCAACGTCGTTTGTGAGTTATTCTATTACATTATTAAAGGCATTAAAAAAATGTTGAAACTGGGTGTCTGTGCGTGTGTTATTATGCTTAGAATCATTATATTCTCGATTCACGCTAATTCATGGAGTTGTCATCTACTGTTTATGATCGTTGTTTAGTTGAAAACAATCAATAAAAACATACCCGAATAAAATAAAATAAATTACAGGAAAAGATATATCAGCTATTAAATAAACCGAAATTGCCAAAAAAAAAAAGAGGTATTATTGGTTTTGAAATAGAGTTTTTTTTTTAATGATGCATGTTAAGTTCACTGCAAACCTACGTTACCAATATTTTATACCCATCGTCACCATACCTAAAAAAATATTAACAATATGACGTTCATAAATTGACAGTTTTGAACCAATGCATGCAGTTGACCGATCGGGTAAGTCGAGCTAGGCCAGCCTTTGTTAGACTTTGCGAGAGTAGTTTCATAGCCTGCATAAGAGCAAAAATGTTCTGTTATGCCTTTGGCCAGACATTGACCAACTCCTTAAGATCCATAATGTGACTGTAATATCGATATAGGCTTTTATGAGTAGCTCGTATAAAGTGGGGGTTACAGCTCATAGCACACTTATAAGCACTTTACCCAATCAGCATGAACTCTCTTCATGCTGATCCGTAGTCTGCATTGCAGCTTGGAAACTGGAGTGACCCTGTGAGTGGGCTCAGGGTGCGACGTGCGAGTTGAGGCGATGCTGGTCTCCTTGCCGTGCTTTGACTTTAAAACTTCTGTTACGGTACTTTAGAAAGGACTAAAAGATGTAGTACTTACAGCGCATTCTCCGCGTCGCCTCCACCAGTGTAGTCGGTGTAGATGTCGACGGACTCGGCCAGCGCGCGCTCGATGACGCGGCCCGCCTTCGACATGAAGCGCTGGAACTCCGACGACAGCATGATGGTCTGCTTCTCATCCGCGCTCAGCTCGCGAACTGACACGACACAACAGTATTATAGTAATGGATCAGTGACTGAAATGTATTGGACCGTGTCCGATACTGGCAGCAGCACTACATCATTGTAATAAAAAGTGATTTCCAACGACAGACGTTGAGTCGTAATTGGACGGAGGTAACATCTTGTGCCGCCTCTTCTACTCCAATTTCCGAGCAATAGCTTTAAACTTTCAAGGTATGCTTGGTTCTGCTCGCGCTATTAAAAGTAGCAGAGATTGTATTACGACTTGTTGCCACTAATAATCCCATATTATATTGCTCTCTATATAAAAATTTGTCACGTTAAACTAACCTTTCTTCTCCTTCTCGTCATCCTTCTTCTCCTGCGGCTCGGCGGTGACGGCCGGCTGCACCTCCTTGACGGTGGGCAGTCCATGCGGCAGTATGCCGGGCGGGAGCTTGCCGTGGAACGCCGCTTCTTCCTCGTCGCCTTGCCGCGCGCCGTCGCCGTCGAATGTAAGCACTGGACGGTGAATAAGAATGGCCCTTGCCGGGGGGGCGTGTGTATGTGCGGTATGGCTGATTTATATAAGAGTAGCTTTTGTTTGTAAAGTTAATTGTTGAGTATTGAGCTAGATACTTTGTGTTAAAGGTCTACCAACCAGCACTGAGCTGACTCTCACAGAGACGAGACCCAAAAGTAGCAACTTTATAAGCTGATTAAGTGAGGAAGAAGACATGCTGCGACCCAAATAAATTGGGATAAGGTTGATGGCGGGACGACGAACTAAAGGAGAGATTGGTGCACCAGAAGGATTGGAGGGAAGCCTTTGCCCAGTAGTAGGTCAATACGGGCTAATATAATCAAATCAAATGTCATTTATTTAAAGGCTGATAATGCACTTTTTGTGAACATCAAAGTTGACAAGAGAGAGTCTTCCAAAACGCCCGCCCTTAACCACTAAACACTAGGAGTGTTTTAGCTGGCAAGAAGAAATGGCGGAACAAACTCCCCAGCAACAGCAATATTAGTGAGGACAGGAGAATGATACCTTTGTGTCGAAAGAGAGATTGTAACTTTGATGGAATTTGGTGTTGGCAGGAACCGCGTTAAAATCCATAATGTTGGATAAGAATCGTGGTAATTGGTACCCTGATGTTTAAGGTAAAGATTTGATTTATCATTTTCTATTACCTCTGAAAAGGGTATGCCAGAAATATACCAATAAATGGAAGTTCAGCCGTATGAGTTTGAGAGGGAAAAAATGGCTTAATTATTCTCATGGCAAGCATGTGGAGACCAAGTATCAGCAGCTCAATTTGATCAATGATATTTAAAATTCTGTTTTAGAGAAAAATAAATTACAACGAGCTCGAGAGAGCGTTGTTTATTAAATCAGCCGTACTTTGAGTTAAAACCTGAATTTCATGAAGTTATTTAGCTTGTGTTTATGCACAATCAATTATTTATTAGACAATATGATTAGATTAAGGTTACTTTGATTCGAACTATATCATGTTTAAAACATCATTTAAATTTTTTGATGAAAACCATATTACATTTTTAAAGTAAGTACATAACTTCATGAAACACATAATGTAATGAGTTATGAAGATAGATATAACTACTGCTCTACTGGTGTAGCTAAACCTAACTACTGAGTGTAAATGGATGTCTTACTAGTTTATTTCAACACCTAAAATATAAGCAGCCATTTTGAATCTCAAAACGCGGAACGCTTAAGGATTGGTCTTCCAAAGTTCGTTTTATTTGTTTGATATTTACAAAGCAAACGACAAACATTAATAACATTTTAATTTATGGTAAAAATAACACAGCAGTCAGCAAGGTTACTTTATTAAGAATTTTTATTTTTAACAAAAGCTGCTTATATTTAAGGCATTGTAAACTGATGAGTACGATGGCAGAGGATGAATAAAAATAAAGGATGATTAAGAAGTTAAACAATTTTTTATTATTACGATTAAGTTCTTTTCACATATTTAGACGGCGGAAAGGGGTTTGAATTTAATGGCCGGCCTAACTTCCGCCATGTTTTTTTTCAAGGTGCGCATAATACTTATATTAATCGACAGCTGGTATTAATACAAACCAGTTTTATGTCAGACCAAATGTTCTAAAGTGTCACGTTTCCGAGATATGAACTATCAAAGTTAAAGTCCATCCACTGATGGCATCTTCAGCACAACTTTTACAGTTTATACCTCGGAAACGTGACACTTTAGAACATTTTGTCTCATACAAAACTTGTACATGCTATCGATTAATATAGGTACTATACGTGGCCGAAATCTTAAAAAATTAAATGGCGGGAGTTAGGCCGGCCAAGCTTCATACAAAAATCGCCCACGCCCTTTCCATTCGGTACAGCGCTGAAAGTTTAAAATCCAACTCCAGACAATTATTTAAATAATTCTGACTGATTATTTTTCTTTAAATTTTTGAATAATAACTTGTGAAAAACTATCATCCAATTTTCTCTTCATCCTTATCAAAAGCACGTACCTACTGTTACTCAGACGTACAATGTTGTAAGTCAATGATATAATTTTAATCTCTTCATGAACATTAGCTATTAGAAGCGTCATCTCTACTTGTTACATGATCACACGACCAGATGACTTCGTTTGCTAATCATCAATATTTTAACAAACCAAAATCATGCGGTTTTCAACCCTAAAGCGATGGTATATGAGACTACAGTTACAGCAAGTTATTTAAGTGAAATAATATTAGGAAATAGAAAGAATTGCTTTTAAAACAAGCTATGAAACTTTAGCGATGCCATACCAACCTAAACTTTACTATCACGTTAATAGAGCTTATTTTTATTAATTTAGCTCTGAAAAAAGCCTAAGTCGACTAATACAATTCTAGGACAAACAAAATAATTCACCTGTTTTTTACCAGTAACATCTAAACTCAACCCTATAACCAGAACCATATTGTTAAAAATGAACTGTCGCATATTATCAAAAAATCTATAAAATTTCGGGAAGCATGCTGCTAAACGGGTCTTCACGCTACACATTTTAATTCTCAAATTGTTAGCGTAAATCTAAAAGAAACACATAACATAACATCGCGCCTTTACTCCCAGAAGGGTTAGGCAGAGGTGTACCTATAGTACACCCACATACATACACATGATCTATTTCATGCACACAAATATATGATCTTGTCTTAAATACCACGTTTGATATAGTACCTTCTATGTGCAGCGTAGAAAGAGAAGCATTACTGTAACTATATTCTCAGAGCTTTCAGTTTCTCGAAAAGAAAGTAAATTGTGAAATGAAAATGGCTATGCCTGATATCCACACTAGTCTTGTAGCTGTCAATGGAGTGGGGGCAACATACTTGGCCAAACGGCATGCCAATGTGGAAAGTAGGCAATAATGATGGACGTCACCGCAGGCTCTTTAGCAAATTGATTTTTTTCTTTTTATCATGCAGTTGTAACACATTTTTTTAACATTTTGAATTTGAATAGTATGCAGGAATAGGTACTTATTTTTTCAAGAGAAACTGAAAGTTTTATTCTAATACACATTTACAAGCTAGTAAATCAACATGTTTTAATGAACGATATGTGATCTACTTATTTCCTCTAAAACTGTGCAACTAAACACACAAATTCCTAAAAGCATTAAACATTTGGTGACAGAAAGCTTTGGAATATTAAAAAAAAATATGCAAAATAACTTCCCGAGCTCTCCACAAGAGAGGTACATGTTCTATCATAACAAAAAAATAAATAAAAATAATACTTGTCTATTACAAACATATGGATGACTTGTCATTTGTCATGCATACTTATACACAACATGTATTTCTGTCACATGCATTATGGATTCAAATGTATTATTTATAAATAATGAAGAATTAATTGTATGTAATGTAATACAGGAAGAATTTTGTGGGTTATTTACAGCTGACTGTCAGCAGTAAAAGTATAGTATTTTTGTTGTGGTCTTATGAAATGCACCTTTTCCATTTATATATTACGTTTGATTTATATTTTAAGCCTTTTCAAAGTCCAGATCATTATTTACTAGCATGTTACTGACTGACCGTCAACTAAATTAGAAATGAAGGATCCTGTATTAAAGCACACACACAAATATATGCTACGTTATGTTTTTGTTAGCTTTGTCATAAATAGCGTTACATAATAGGAATAGATAGACAACAAACCATGCTAGGTGATAGGCACAGGCTCTACGAAGGGCAATATTTAGTTAAAATGATTGTTTGTATGATTCGGAATTGAAACCTACCTGTGAATTCGTCCTCCCACTCTAAACCCGGGTTTAGATTGTACTCATCTTGAAAAGGGAGGAAAAAACAAAAAAACAATGTCAGTATCTTTCGACCATAATATATAAATAAAAATTTCAAACTATACATAGAAATAGCTAGTGCTTATATATTTTACAGCATGACCGTGTCGCGTTGCGTGGGCGCGGCGTTACGCGGTGTTGCAGCAACGCGCGGCCACGCAACACGCGTCCGTGTGTTAGGACCTGTGCAGTGTATGTTAGTGGACTCGAAGGGTAAAACAGCGTGAAATGATACGGCGACCCCATAATACCACCATAATTGATATACACATATTATATTCTGTATATTTCTGCGGCCGTTATGTAGGTCTCCCGTGAGAGACCTAGTGGAGAACTCTGGAAGGCCACAATTCCGTGTAAACTCTTAAACGTGCATCAAATGATGATGTTTTAGTTGAGCAGTGTCACTCAAACCCCCTCTAAACACTAAACGTTACAGATTTCTTGATAAAATGAAATGGATTAAATGGTCTAGATGTTCGGCTAAACTGAGCTTATTTATCAAGTAATCTGAGTACCGCACCTATTTGTTAGTAGGAAATAACTAGAAGCGTGATAGTAAGGATAACCTAGACTAAATATATACAGATCTAGACCGAGATGAGGACTAATATACAACCGACACCGTGTTAACCGACATGATAAGAGAGAGGTAAGTGTTAAGGGTAAACGACAGAAAGCGTCCTGGCGGAATAATGACTTACCGTAGTAGTCGGTTGCGTGTGCTAGAAAAGGACAAAAAATAAAAATATTCTGTCAGTTATAGTTCAATAAACAATACTATCTAGATAATAATATTTAAGAACCGTGAATATTTTTGTTTTGATAAATATATTATTCATATTTACATAAACGTATGTAAATGATTCTTGAACAAATGGTATGGATGGTATTCACAATGAATTGATATTAGTCCATTAAGTTTGTAGTGAGCACATGCAATTCCTGTTTGGCCATGGCCTAGATGAATGTGGCAACTTCTGTGTACATAAAAAACGGCACAAACAGACTAACAGGTCACAAAAAGGGACCAATTCCGAGGGCAACCGAACCTACTAGACCAGTGGCAGTCGCCCAACCGCAATGACAGCCTGCAGGAACACAACAGGTTTCTCAGTAACCCAATGAAATCGGCAACCAGCGTCGATGCCGCCTAGTAACGTAGCCTTTTCATAGTTAGGTACATAGAAACCAGTCGTGTTGCTGCGGTCTGTGATAGTTTGGGCGGTATTGCTGCTGCGGTTAGAGGTTGTCGCCTTCGGAAATGTACCTCGAATTTCGATATGCTCTTATTCCCGAGTCCACGGCCTTACGTCCAAACTAGCGTCAGTCACTTCATCGGTCAGTGTTCAGTATAGTGCATTCACTGTGACGTTAGTTTGACGGCGCAAACAATACGTACATGCTCGGACAAACATGGTCACACCACACTTCCAAATGGGCGTAGCCAGGGATATTTAAATAAACAGTTCTGTTTTCAACTGTATGTCCTTTACGAAGAGTTTAGTTTACAATCTGGCTACGCTCTCAAATAATATCACAAACGGTGTATTAGTTACAAGTTCAAATGGAACAAAACTTATTGTATTTAGTTGTTTATAATAGTCTAATACCATTTAATCCATTTTAAATTAATGAAATCTAATTTAAATGAGAATAAAATAAAAACAGTGTACTAATCTATGGCCAACGGTGGTTTTTCAATTATTTTGCAAAAAATCTAATTAAATAATACTTAAGTTGCAATAAGCCAATGGGGTTTGCTTCGAGAAACAGACAAATATTATACATACATAAGCTCAGGGCCTTTTTTACGGGTGGGAGGGTGAGCAGGTTTTTACGTGTCATAAATGAATATGTTTTGTTCCATTTCACGTAAACAAATATCTGTGCATGCATTGTATATTTACGCCTCATGTAGGGGCTTATTGATCAGACTGTCCACGAATATGGCACCAAAATAACAATAAAGTGATCTAGAATCTATTTCATTAAGAGGAGATGGATATCAACTTGTAAATATAATAATATTTTTTCCTATGTTGCTAAAGTGTTTTAAAATGATCATGCATTGTCAAACAATTTCGTCTTATTATTAAAGAATTTACTTCTACAAGTTACTCATTTGAGTTTACATAACAAGTATATAAAAGATATTACATTACTTTGACAACTACAAAAACAAAAAAATTATCTACATTGCCAACAATCACAGTACATATTCGTGGACAAACAAAATATATACTGTAAAACAATGTTAATAAGGTACAAGTTACCTTTTCGCGGCCGCCACCAGTCCTCCATGTATCCTGCAAGCGGTGATGCATTGGAAGAGCAGCCTTTTTTTATGGTAGCACAAACACAAACATTGCACCACAATTCTCATACAGTATTTACTTTTATATTATATCATTAATTCATTAGAAGGGTAATGTAATGCACGACACAACATGTTAAGCTGAGAAAACAAAATAAAAATTTCGCAAATTAATGTTGCCTGAATTTATTTTGTTTGAAAATGTAGTACTTTTATGCTAGATTTCTAGATGAATAATAATAGAAACTGAATGATATAAGTAGCATGTCTACTAGGCATTTAAAATAAAATGCCTCGAATTTCAGTAAAATGTTCTTTAATTAATTATAGTTACAAACTGAATGATTTTGATAAGTTTTTTTTTTAATTTTGGCATGTTTTGAATTTTATTTTTAAAATTTTCTTTGTTTTTAAGACATACCTCAACAGGAGACGGAAGGATACGGAAAAAGTTTTTAACTTTCAAAATTAGTTAACTACCAATAAGTTCAGACAACATATCAAAGGCCAAATTAAAAGAGATGGGTGAAAAGTAAATACTGTCGTAAAAACTACAGAGATGTCATTGGTTACAAGGGGCTCTTGTCATTTGCAAATACGTTCCAAATGCTTTGATTATATTGATGTTTAATATAATTTTATGATACTATAAGTCAGACGAATTAGTAAGATGGTAAACGGTGATTATTAAGTCCGTAACTTGTGGACTTTTCTAATTACGGGTAATTTTGTTTTTTATGTAATGCAGATTATTGTTATTTTTTTATTTAAGATGATTAGATACTAAAACAAAATTTATTATTTGCAAATGACAAAGTATAGTTAAACCAACACCCAGACATCACAGTTAAACGAAGTTATATTATTTCTGAAATGGGTATGCAAACTCTCAAAATATGTTATTGGACAAACATAAATAATTATGTCAGTAACACAGAAACAATCCAAAACCCACAATTAAATTATTTGTAATGTTTATATCTGAATTAAAAGTGTAATTATATAATGAGTTTCCCACTATGCAAATCCATTTTTTTAATGTTTCTAAATTGCTTGCTCATTTAGAACACTGCGATCACTAATCCGGTCGAAACAATGGTCTTATCTAACACCAACATTAATTTAAGATGTTAGACTACTTATTAAACTTTACTTTCCAATTAGACCATAATGTAGTTCCGAAAACAAACATACATACATTTAGTTTGCATAAAACCTACATCTTAGTGATTGCACAAACTCAAAGACAAAAACAAACTAAAGACAGTCAACTAAAAAGTATAAAAAATAAAAGTCTAGCAAAAATGTTAGCCAAAGTCTTTTCAGGGCCATATTACCGCTGTCAGCAGCAATCAAACAGCAACCTTTGTTGTTTGGTTGTGATTTTACCAGATGTATCACTGGCATCAACCCAATAACAACCTTATTATTATAAAACTAAAGATTACTATGATTTTGACAGTTGTGCATAAAATCAGAGGTAATATAGCTGTGAAAGGATTGTACAAGTGTACATAGACTACACGTAAAGCTTACCATCTCGCAGTTCGGTGACGCCCGACGTCGTGGTCTGGGTCTGCTTCGCGTACGTTACGTTCTCTTTAGGTGGAATGTCTGTGGACTGGACCGATACCACTTGCAGGGCAGGCGGTTTCTTCGGGCCGCTGGTTGTGAACATGAATATTTTATACAAGGTGTAATCAGACCCTTCACGAAGCCGTCAACCAAGCAAGAATGCAATTACTTCATATGTTTGTAAAAAATTATTTGCTCAGCAATGTACATAATGCAATGCATTCGGATTGTGTGATGCAATTGATGCTGGTAAATTGTCTATACAATAATAAACACATAAATGTTTCATGTGAAACACTGCTTATAAATACAACAAAATTTTCTTTCTTCAATAGTCATACTGGTACTTTGACTGCTGAAGTTGATGTGAGAATCAGAGCTTCATCCTCGGTAATGAGCACTGGAATAGGCTGGATTGAGTAGAAATGAATACAAGTAATGTCCACTTACCCATGTGCAGGTAAACTGGACTTATCAGTGTGAGGCAGACTGGCATCAGGTGATGCAGTTTGTGGTGGAGTTAGTGACGTCATTGACGAGAGAGATGAGAGTACATCCTTCACAGGAGCCACTCCAAGAGAGGACAGCATCTCATCCAAGTCCCGCCGGCTGTCCAGGCTAGAGGCAGCTGAGGCACGTTGCTGGAATATAATATAATAATATTACTACTGAGACTGTCATGCACTAGCATGTTATTATTATTTTAATTGACTCACTCCCCAATAAGAATCAAGTTGGAACTGACCTAATCAATTTTGAGCAAGCTTTAACACATTGGATTGGATATGCATACCAATGCTATTATAATCACAGATATATCCAAGTGTGTTGTAAATTCAGCTTAAAGACACTTCTCAGGTCAAGGCAAAATCAGGAGATCCATCCCAATCTTGTACATTTACTATTGATATTCCACTGCACACCAAATTAGGCCAACATTGCAGCATTAGTCATCACTGACTGATAGCATTTTAAACAAATAATTTTATGGCATATTCCAATAAAACTTATAATGTGGCCACAAACCAAGGCTTCTTCAGCATCTTTCTGTTCCTTTTCCCTGCGGCGGCGATCTTTTTCATCCCGAAGAGCTTGGAGTTTCGCCTTCTTGCGCTCCAGCTCCGCTTTACGGTCTGACATGCTTGACATTGCTGCTTCTGATAAGAAAACAAAAAAAACATTGTGTATCTAAACTTTTATGATAATAGATCTATGTTAATGTTGGGATGCTTTGCTAATAGTCATATTCTTTGATTAAAATATTTTATTTAGTTTTCCTACTTATGTTTACATGTTGTTAATTTATTTATGAATTCAGAAACTGCCTCATGAGTAAAAAAAGTTGTAGGTAAGCGTGCACCCGTGTGAAAATTTTAAAATGGTAACAATTCTAAAAGGATTGTAATAATTGTATTGTTCTTTCTCTTCGTAAACATAAAGGAGCATTTTTTCTTATGCGAAAGCTAGTCGTATTAGAAGGAAATGTCTGATGTCATGTCATGGGGCAGGTGATTCATTGTCAACGACTGGGAAAACTTTATGTGCAAAGTCTAAACATTTACCTGCTAAATACTTGGCTCCTCAAACAAAAATAAGCATTTTAATACGACTTTATCACTAAATATTCCGACAAAACGTGGCAAAAGTAAAATATGTGTAACGGGATTTCACTCCATACAATAACAACAAATGGTTCAGTTACGCCGTTTAATCATTTATTGGATAAATATCTAAGTTTGATCGCTGTTCTTATCACAAACTTTTCACAAAATACGCATAACTCTCTAAAAAACCGAAAATATATCGATCAACACTATTTCCCTGTTTCGGCAGAAAATGTTAGGGTTGCAACTATTGTTGCAGTAAGTCCCTCACGTGTGTACTTTGCTAAATAAATCAACAGTGAAATGGTAGAATTATAATAATAAAACTAGTGCTATAGTGTTTTAGGTATTATTTTAAATATTTCTTCTATGAAAATGTTATTTATTGATTTCTTTAAAAATCAAAAATGTCCTGTGAGCTCCCAGCTTCCAGTTATTACTCGTTTTTTTTTTAATATTTATGTTGGCAATAAAATCGTCAAATGTCACGGTAGCGTTCGAAAACCATTTCGTTTAAAAGTGCTTTCAAAATGTATTTGTATTCACTCATTGATCATTGCGTTTACTCTATAAATCAACTGTTCATTAAAAAAATGAAACAATTAGTGATCTGCTGATCACATTTGTTTTTATGATACTATTGCTACAAATATTTTAAACAATAAAAAATCGTAAGAAATTTACAATGAAAATTACTTTGAACGCAAATGAAACAAGTTTGTTCTTCAAGTTGTTTTAAATGTCATTTTTGCTATTGGTGGATAAACTCGAAATTCGTATAGCGTTCACACATGTGCCAATAAGAATTCGAAAATAATACTGGTATTGACGTTTCGGTTGCCTAAAACGTACTTGGGTGTTGTCCGGCTTGATGATTGTAACAACGCTAACGTAATGATCAAACAGTTTTATATGATTTTCTGACTGATACATTACGTTCGTATTATTAGTAGCATTTATAAAATAGCTATGAAATTATGATGAGTGGTTTCGTGTATTATTTCTTTGTGTTGCTTTGCCATAGCATAACAAAATCTGATGCAGGTTAGTGTAACGATTATTTTCAATGCAAGTTTTGGCAGTATTCCCTCATTTTATTCAAACATAATTATAACGTATATTTAGTTGAAGAATTAACGTGGTTGTGTGTTACACATCAACTCTTAATGAATGAAATATGCATTTGGGTTTTGGTTGCAGAAGAAAGAGTAACACGTTTTAGTCATTCTTGTTTACTTCGTTACAAATTCATTCAACCGTGAAGTGTCAGTTACTATCTTAATACTTTAAAATGCCGAAAATGTTTAAAGTATGAACTGGTATTCTTTTCAGACTCAGTAAGATATTATTACGACTACGAATGTAATGAGCCACTCGTTGCCAACGCTAAGTTGACCGCCACTTCCAGCCTAAGAGACAGAGGACCAGAGAATGCTAAGTTATATGGTGAGTATGGGACTTGGGATGAAAACATCAACTTCTGACTTGTATGAGGTAACAAATCTCAAAGAACTTAGCTTTTACTCAGATTTCTTCTTAGATCTAGGAATGAAATGCCTATTTTGTTTTAAGTAATAATTATTTACCCATACAGGTCAGAAATAGTACTGTTGACTGTTGTGTAAAATCATGATTGAGACCTGCAATGAATCTTACAAAAACATGTTAACATGCTGATAATGGCTATGAAATTAAAATAAACATTATCTCAGGTTCTCTGTAATATTAACTGGTGGGCTCATTAGTATGGTAGGCCTCACGTCAGTGGTACCAACACCAGTATAAGCTAGAATCATATACATTTTCAACTTCATGCTGTATGCTAAGCCAGCCTAAAAGTTCAAACTAATACCACCAACTTGCGGCTAACTGCACTAGAACTCATGTTTTAGCATTAGTCAGATCATGTTAACATGGAAGTTATAATAATGGAAAAATATATTTGTGTTGTCACTATCATTTTGCCTTTGCTGCACCTGTAATGTTTCATAACATTTGAACTAGTAGTTGACAATGTTCTATTTTTACAATAAAATGTTATGGATCATTACAAGTTTAGACAATGCTAGAGAATGCTGTAGGACACAAGCCGGCTACGATGGCAACATTTAGAATAGATCATTTGATTTTGTTTTCACTTGGACATGAAAGTCATGTCATTATTTTTGCATGCTGTGTGTTGTGTTCGTGATTCAGTTGCCAAAATTATAGTTTATGCTTCTTAACCTGTGAATTGTAAACAAAATATTCAAAAGTAAATCAAACGAAGATAGAAAGTAACAGGGTTCATTCGTCTGCAGGTCCGTTATCATTATAAAACACTGTATACTTGGACCTCAGTAAACATACTAAATAGAGACTTTAGTACCAAAATGGCCAATTCAAATGTCAGATGGGCCTTCAATGCCACTGAATGGAAACCTACCAAGGAAGAAATAGTAGCTGCCTCAAGTTACATACAGCAAGAGGAGAAGCAAAGAATTGCAAGATTTGTGTTTCAGAATGATGCTAAGTCATCACTTGTCGGACGACTGATGCTGAGGAAGTTTGTTTGTGAAACAACTACAATTCCTTACGAGGAAGTGAGATTCAGCAGAGATGAAAAGGGCAAGCCCTACTTAGTGGAGGGTGGGGCTGTACCAATAACTTTCAATGTGTCTCACCAAGGAGACTATGTAGTACTGGCTGGCAATAAAGATCGGAATATTGGCATCGATGTCATGAAAGTAGAACCGCCAGCAAATAAAAACATCCCAGAATTCTTTCGTATAATGACGCGTCAGTTTTCTAGTCACGAATGGTCGACAATACGAAGTTTTCCCACGGAAATGGAACAGATCGCGTGCTTCTATCGCATTTGGTGTCTCAAGGAAAGTTATGTGAAGAACATAGGGTTTGGTATATTTGTACCCTTGGACGAAATAAGTTTTTCACTAAAAACACGCACGTTGGAAGTGGGGAGGCTAGTAACTGATACGGTGTTGCATGTGAAAAGTGTTCTGAAGGAGGGGTGGATCTTTGAAGAGACGTTGTTGGACGACAGCCATGCTGTGGCGGTTTCTTTAAAAGTCGATAATGGAAACTATCTACCCTCGCCTTATACTTATTTGACCTTTGAAGAAATAGTGGAAGATGCTAAACCCTTGCATGAACCGGACTTTAATTTCAGTTCCGATTTTGTTGAGAAGCAAATGAAACACTTTTAAACTAAGAAGGGTTGAAAATGAATCTCGAATTTATTGTGAAAGATAAAACAATATTTTCATAAACTTGTAATGTTAAAAGTTCGCTAATTTACCTACTTCTGATATGTTAATTTTTTACTATTTGGGTTGCTTTTGGATTATATAGACGTTACGTAGGTTTAGGATCAATATATGACTTAGTTGTTAGAGGTTTAATAAATGGCAAAGGCAAATAAATAACTATTTAAATAACGTTAACGTCTTATTTAACCGACTAACAGTTTTACCTACTAATGAAGTAAAGCATGTAAGAAATAAAGATGGCAAATTTTCCCGCACTGAAAAGGTTTGAACGCTTGGACGGCGTCGGAGAATGACTTCGACCAGCAGCTCGTCATTGACCTCGGTAGCGTAAAGAACATCACGCGGGTGGCCACACAGGGCCGGGCACACTCGCAGGAGTTTGTCCAAGAGTATCATATCAGCTATGGCTCCAACGGACTCGATTATGTTCAGTACAAAGCGGCTGGAGGAGAAGTCAAGGTAAAAATGTACTAAAATAATAAAACTATGATAACAGGTTGAGAGGTTGGTTCGCATGTGTGAGCTTCTTTTATTTATTTTTGGTTTTCGTGTGGTGTTGTCACATTTTGATAGTAACATTCACTTTGATTTGGGAGTAGTTTAGTTTGCTGGTTCTATCTTTTAGTTGATATTCTGTAGCCAAAATTTATTCCATGCTACCTTTTTGGGCTTTCCAAATGTAATGAGGACAAAATGCTAGGCTTAGTGGTAGTTAAAGGAAATAATTGGTAGCGTTAAAATATCGCTCCCCACAGGATGAAATATTGTGCCAAACATGTAATGAGCTTAGACCATGTTATGAGATGTTATAATCGACACGCAAAGAAGAAGATAAACAAACCATTTTCTTGTCGTAAATTCGATGATTTGCTTTGTATGGCTATACCTAGTCCATATATATTTATTTTTGTTTTTGTTGATAGTCTGGGGTGAGGTACAAATAACTTAGGTAAACAAGATAGTGCTCTTTCGTACACTATAATCAATTTGTTAATATTCAGTGTGTTGTTGTTTCATGTTTGCTCTGATAGCCATTCCATTCATTATTTTAGTTCAATCATTCAGAGGCTTTAATGTAAACAAACCCTGCTTCTTTTCACAAACACAGCCATATAGAAGAAATGCTAAAGCTGCTCCAGCACCATTATGTAAATACAAAACATCTCCTGATATTTACTCATTCTTTTCTCTAACTAAATCATAACAATTTCTATTAATCCATTATACGTCTAAATGGTACGATTCTGATTGTGGTTTGCAAAAAATAATATGGCCCCTGAGATATTGTTGCTCATGTTCACTAACATTAGGCGTCACTTTAATTATTGCCTAAGTACCTATAAGAACGCTGTTGGATTAGAAATGCTACACTTAGTTCAATAATATATAGACGTTAATTTAGGAGTTGCCTTGTTAGTACTAGGAACACAACAATGAACAACACAATACTCGTGCTTATTTTTACGTTTATAATTGTGGTGCTGCTCTCATTCAATGCTTCAATTGTGGACCTAGGTTTACAAAGCTATGGCATTGATGTTGATCCTTGATAAGGTGACATTAAATGTGTTTTATATCCTTGATAAGTTTGCTGCATGGAATCCATGTCAACAGATAGTTATGTTTCATTCAGCGAGAACTATATTATTACTCGTAACTTTTAGCCAACAATGCGTTATTTGTTTGTAAATCACGATGTTACAGTCGGCTACCAAGGCTCAATACATTCATTCATTCTCATACACGAATTACCTCGGAAGCCTATACCAATTTCAACTCCGAAATGCAATCCACAATCAATTGAGTACAATCAACAAAAGAGCTAGGTGTACAGGCAAGAAGAACTTGACTTTGGAATATTTATTGCGTGCCTGTAAACTCGAATAGCGATATTATTAATACTCGAAACGGGATATTTACCATGTTTACTGTTTCTTATGAGTTCCCGATATTTCGGCTATTTTTATTTATATCCGTGATCATGGCGCTTGCAACAGCGCCGAAATATCGGGAACTCATAAGAAACACTAAACATGGTAAATATCCCGTTTCGAGTATTAATAATAAAGTTAGTGACCATGATAGTTTAAAATCGAATAGCGATGTTGAAGACCTGGCCTGACTATCTAAAGTTATCAAGTCTTAAGAAGTTAAATAGTTATCGAATTATGTCTGTATACCTAATCTTTTCTGTCAACACACTGCAAGAGTAGCACTAACTAACAAATAACGGTGAAGGGACGGCAGCGTGGACGGCCCGCGAGAGCTCATACTACCAACATATGACGATCCAACTGGACAAGCGGCGGGAAATGCGCGGGATCGCCACCAGGGGCCGCTTTGCCACTGACGAGTATGTTACCGAGTACATGCTGCAGTACTCCGATGATGGAGAGAGTTGGAGGCCTGTGACTACGGAGGATGGGTACACGCAGGTAGGGTGCTTTGGGTGATTTAGTATTGATGTTCTAACAAATTCTTCCTTAATATTCTTAGCATTTCTGCTTTGTTTGATTCTATGGGAGATGTGGTCATAATAACTGTTGAGTATACCTCTATGAATGCATTTGCTTTGGAGAATTCCTTTGGTCTTAAAGCTTTTAAAACCTAACACCACGCCTGTAATCCTCTTAAGATTAGGCAGAGGTACCTTGGTACTCCCACATTTCGCTGGTTAGGTTTAAGTACCACGTAATAGGGGGCGAGCCTATTTCCATCAACCATGCACAAATCCAAACCCTGGACTGCTAATGAGAAATTATTGTTTGAATAAAAACCAATTGTTATATCGGGCTGAGTATGAGGTAGACCCATAGCCAGCAAGGTCGACGTGTCGCCATTGGATCAAATTCCATTCCTATGTAATACAAAATATAACTTGAAGATGAGTCGGTGAAGTATTCAAGACTGTACGGGATTTTTTAGTCATTTGTGAACAATCGTGAACGTTGTCTATTTTGTCATGACTAGAGCTTGTAAACAATACAGTGCATTGTTTACTCTAACCCATATTACTGATTAACCCTAGGTAATGTACAGGCCATAATTGCCTGTATAAAGACACTCAAATTACGACACTATGTCAGTTATTTTCCATTTCACATACAAGGTAAAATATACGTCAAGAGCTGATTATACAGCTCTCAATACACGCCAAATTATACTTAAACGTTAAACCAATACATTTCATATTCCAACAGATGTTCGAAGGCAACCACGATGGAAACACGGTTCAGAAGAACGAATTCGAAGTTCCTATTATAGCTCAGTTCATTCGAATCAACCCGATGCGGTGGCGCGACAAGATCTCCATGAGAGTCGAGGTTTATGGATGCGATTATGGTACGTATGTGTAGAGAAATAGAGGTCACTGATATAATAAGCTGAAGATTTTGTTTGTTTCATTGGACGCGCTAATCTCTGAAACTGTTTTATTAAAATCACACTGAGGAGCCGAGCAAAAAGAGAAACGACGGTTGGAACCTCGGGGCACAGCTGCTCGTGTATAATATCCACTTATATAAAGTCAAAAGTGTTCAGAATTCAATGGATTGCCAAACAATTTGATCTGCGACTCAACTGACATCTAACAAGTTGTTAAAAACATTTTTATACGCTAAGTAATAGAAACGCATAATTTTAACTCCGAAAATAACAGCTCTATAAATCGATTTAACTACTTGTTTTAGAGTGCACTATAAATATGAAAAGTAAAGCACCTTTCGCCCAATGATATTCTAAAAATTCGCTATGACCGGGCTGTCTTGCCGAGTTCAGGGTTTAATGCTTTACACCTACTAAATGGTTTAAACTATAAAGTGTTCTAACATTGCCCCTGGCCTTGCCTCACTTGCATGTGTGTAGTTATCCCGCTTTACTGACATGACAAGGAGTAAAAGACTAGCTATAAAGCAGGCCTCGCTGCTAGAATAAATAAAATAATAATATGATAATAACCAGGTTCCGCAATGTCTTCCTGTTATGAATTGTATAACCCTTTATAAAATAATTAATTGTTGGGACACGGTAGGCCCGCACGTCACGTGGGCCTAGCAAGTTATGAAAATCAAGTGTCGTCGAATTTTCGATTTTAAGATATGTTGGTTTCCTCAGTATGTTTTCCTTTGCCTTCTCACCCTAAGCTAAATAAGCACGAAGTGAAGTGCCTGCCTGGGTCCGAACTCACGACCTACGATACACGATAGACAATAGATACTCGTATATTGTTAAAGACATAAAATTCGTCCAACAGTTGCCGACACACTTTACTTCAATGGCTCCTCCTTAATCAAGATGGATCTACTTCGGGACCCCATCTCGGCTTCCCGCGAGGTCATCCGCTTCCGGTTCAAGACCAGTACGGCATCAGGAGCCCTCATGTACTCCAGAGGGACGCAGGGAGATTATGTGGCATTACAGCTTAGGGATAATAGACTTGTGCTGAATATTGATTTGGGTAAGTTTTCCAGCAAATGTTGCATTTCGTTTCTAGCAATAAATCATTCACGACTGTGGAGATCTTAATGTCCCGAGTTTTCGCGCATTGTTGTCGCGACTAAAAAAGAAAAAATCCTAAAACAAAAATATTATTCAACTGTCTTTGTAACTTCTTACTTACGTTATAACTTTTATCGGATTAATATATTTGGCGGTTCGATATGTTTTCTATAAAAAACTCCATACATTCAAATAATAAATCAGCCACTTGTGTGAGTAAGGCTGGTTTTGAATTCTATTTCAACTGACATGGAAATTTCTGGCGGAGTACAGAATAGAATTGTCCAATGTGGGTTGTGAATGATACGATCTTGAGAAAAGTCAGGCTAAATCTTGGTAACTAACAAGACACCATTCAACAGGCTCAGGTACATCATCCTCGCTATCAGTGGGGAGTCTCCTAGATGACAACATCTGGCACGATGTGGTGATATCCCGCAACAGACGCTCCGTCATCTTCTCAGTGGACCGCGTCATCGTGCAGGATCGCATCAAGGGAGAGTTCTCGCGACTCAACCTCAACAGGGCTGTGAGTATCACTTGTTGTACAGTAGTCTGTTAGACCTAACATCTGGCACGACGTGAAAAGAAAAAGGGAAGAACTAAGAAATATACATTTACATAACATATTACCTGTGAGCCTCAGCGCCACTTAATCTAAACAAAATATGCGTGGCGACTTCAGAACCACCTCCTTTTTTTTGTCGGTTAAAAAGCTTGTTCAGCTCTTTCGAATTTGAATTGGCGTACTTGCAGCTTTCATTCGAAGAGACACCTTCGCGAACCCTTCTCCTCTCGTCTTCCTCTCGAAGACTGGTCCCTTGCCTTTGGTCATAAAACAGATATACACATAATACTTTGGTAAGCCTAATTTCAGTGATTTTAAAGAATTTATTCACCAACCCAATATCACATTCCAGTTCTATATAGGAGGCGTACCAAACTTCCAAGAAGGTCTTGTGGTGAACCAGAACTTCACGGGCTGCATCGAGAACATGTACCTGAACGCCACTAATGTCATCCAGGAGCTGAAGCAAGGCTACGAGACCGGAGAGCCCTTCAAGTTCACTAAAGTTAACACGCTTTATTCATGTCCGGTAAGTGTTAAACATCATCATTCTCGCGCCCTTATTCCAATTCAATTTTGATCGGCACAGGATGTCTTCTTCCATATTTCTCTATTACTCGTCATCTCATCAGACACCTCCTTTCTTGCCATATCATTCTCTACATAAAATTTCCTACAATTGTGCCAAACTGTGAATAACACTACCTTCGTTACAGGAGCCACCAGTAGTCCCCATAACCTTCCTGAAGGAGGGTTCGTACGCCAAGCTGCGCGGCTACTCGGGAGGGAACACGCTGAACATCTCGATGGAGTTCCGCACGTACGAACTACACGGCTTGCTCATATACCACAAGTTTAACACCGAGGGACATGTTAAGGTGAGATTCTAGAATACCTTTATAAAGATGATTGACTATTATTGATATTGACTATACAGAGATATCGATTATATAAGGTACGAACCTTGTGTAGCACCAAAAGAATATCAAACCACTAAAGTACTAAGCTATTCCCAATCATCATATTACAACTTTATATTTATGAATAGTAGTCCATAGTCTCTATTTGTGCATGGTTGATGGCAAAAGTCTCCTCCTTACAACATAGGGCTTAAACATATCTGCTAAAGGTACAAGTCTGATTATTTTCTTAAGATTGTTAGCAAAGTGATTTCACAAAAGCTACTTCTCTAGGTATACATCGAAGAAGGCCGAGTAAAAGTAGAACTAGAAACACCCGGCTACCCTCGCGTGAAACTGGACAACTATGCGGAAGACTTCAACGATGGTCGCTGGCACTCCCTGCTGCTGACCATGGCCACCGACAGTCTGACTCTGGCGGTAGACTACCGGCCTGTCAAGACCTTGAAGAAGCTGAGGTTCATGACTGGAAGCATTTATTATATTGCTGGTAAGTTAGCATGTTTGGATTTGACGGTAGGGGGATTTCAGGTGAAGTTTGCGTGTTAAACGCGATGCGAGATGCAATTATGTGATAGTTTTTCTGATTACGTATAAGCGATTTTATAATATTACAGCAACCAGATTTTTACAGTGGTTTAGATATTTTTTAAATCTTCTGAATGATTAAAAACTAATAATTTCTCTCAACCTTTAGGTGGGAAAGCCCCTCCTCGCGGTTTCATCGGCTGCATGCGCAAGATCGCAGTGGATGGCAACTACCGACTGCCCACTGACTGGAAGAAGGAAGAGTACTGCTGTCCCAACGAAGTTGTGTTCGATGCTTGTCAGATGATCGACAGGTAAACTAGTTTTTTGATCTATTGATTAGGTCTCATGGGGCATTCAACCGTAATTGTCGAAATGTGGGTCCAGTATAGGAACATTCCTACCTTCGGGGATTACAGGTGGGTGAATAGGCTCGCTTGGGAATTAAGAATAAAAGTAGTGGACTGTATTAAAATAGGTTTAATACCATAACTAACTATAAATTACAACATCTGAAGACCGTACAATAAATGTTGGGAGCGGCTCGTGCCTGTGAGCTGAGTGGAAGGTCGCATCTCTCCGCGGTTGTCTACGTGTATGTGAGGTGCCGACACAGGTGTGATGCTATGTGCAGCTTCATGATTAGCTCTCATACGATCAACTGACATCGATAATTGCCCGGTCACTCAATAATTTTTATTTCATTTAGGACAACATTATCCGGATAAGCAAAGTGGAAGCTTGCAAAATTGTATTAAAAACCAAGTTGTCATCCAGATAAGTATCCAGAATATTTTGTCTTACAGATGCAACCCTAACCCGTGTGAACATGGCGGAGTATGCACGCAGACTGCGGATGAGTTCACATGCAACTGTCAGGGCACCGGATACGCGGGCGCCGTGTGTCACACTTGTAAGTACTTAGATAATTAATTCGTTTTCTAGAAAATGTTATAAAACTGTATTTGGTAGTTCAAGTATGGAGCGGCCGTAAACATGCCGCCAGTGATGATGCAGTTCCCTTATAGTTTCAAAATTACTTTGCTCAATTAACAATCGAGATGATTTTAATGGAAATATGATTTTTAATTGTTTTGGATTGAATTGTTTTCGAATTTAAAAATAATAGTCCCGAATTTCCGTTCCGTTAAAGTATGTTGTGAGTGCCGTAGCTATAAGCCTGTATGTCCCGCTAGCCGTGCACCCGCTGTCGTGCCAGGCGTACAAGAACGTGCAGGCGGTGTCGCGCTCGGCCGACATACACATCGACGTGGACGGCTCGGGCCCGCTGCCGGCCTTCCCGGTCACCTGCGAGTTCTACTGTAACTATACTCTTATATATTTCTCTGTATGAGGAGAGGCCTTTGCTTGCAGGATGGCAGTTCTGGGCTGGTATTATGAATCACTTTATTATACTACGTATTAAAATGAAATGGTTTGTCTGTTTGTAACAATCAAAAATATTATAGTCTACAAAAAACCAAAAAAAAAACACTTTACAGTGATGTCATTTTATGACATAAAATGACGTCACTCTAAAGTGTTTTTTTTTGGTTTTTATGTCTCGTATTCTTCTCAGGCAACCCTTTCATTTGTTACCCATATGATAGGAATGTATAAAAAATAACTAGTCCGCCATCTTTGGGGGTCCACCATGTTGGATTGAGAAAGACTTCACTTAGCTTACCAAACTAAACATGTATGCAAAATTTCATCTCAATCAGAAACCGGGAAGTGAATCAATTTTTTTTTTACAGGTGCAGCTAATAAAAGCGTGTTAAAAAATAAGATTCGCTTTCCTTAAGATTAACTTTAGCAGAATCTAATAGTAATTTATGAGCATCAGCTATACATGTTTTCAATACTTAATTGAGCACAATACGAACATTCTACAGGCTGTGTCAACCTCCGGGCATCGCTCCATTGCTCATAAGATATTGTTATAATACCTTGGAAATTAGATCGCTAAATTATGGATGAAAAATTATTTGAAAATTACGTTATTATATTGGAAAAACGTCGGCGTAATCTTCACATCTACACTGTAAACGCTGCAAGCATCACACATCTTCTTTATCGTTTGTTTATTTATTAAAACTTTATACACAAGTAAAAATAAACAAAGGGATCAATGCCTTGAGCATATTCTTCCATAAAATGGAAGAATATGCCTCAGTTTGCCTTACTTTATGTGAAAGATTTGTTTTTGTAACTGTAATGTCGTCCAACAGCGGACGGGCGCATAATAACAGCCGTGGAGCACTCGTCGACGCAGAACACGGTGGTGGACGGGTACCAGGAGCCCGGCGCCTTCCGCCAGGACATCAGCTACGACGCCTCGCGCCAGCAGCTCGAGGCTCTGCTCAACCGCTCCGAGAACTGCATGCAGCATCTCGAGTATATGTGCAAGCATTCCAGATTGTTGAACTCGCCTAGTAAGTATCGTTGTTATTGTGATTTACTCGTACTTACTAAATAAGACTACTGTGTTCTTTTAGCACTTGAATGACATTATTAGGAGGCCACTGTTGGCAATTATTTGTGAAATTGTCTGAGAAACTCTTTATACAGGGTGGAATTTTTCAACCTAACCTGCCCCTGTAGTATGACCACCGTAGACAAGTATTTCTTTAACGAAAGAATCGACAAAATGACATTGTGTCGACACAATGACAGATTTCTTTGCATTATCTGTCATTTTGTCGATTCTTCCGTCAAAGAAATCCTTGTCTACGGTGGTCGACCACGAAACTGACACCCATGACAAAAAAACCGAAAATTTCTTCGCCGCCATCTTGAATTTTTATTTTGACTTCATTTTCGCTACCAGCGACTTCGAAAACCTTGAAAATGACACCCATGAAGAAAAAGCGAAAATTTTCAACGGCGCCATCTTGGATTTTCATTTTGACCTCATTGTCAGTATCAGATTCAGAAAACGACGAAAAGGACACCCATGACGAAAAAACCGAAAAGAGAAACGAATAAAATGTGTGAAGCATAAAAAAAAAGTGATATTATCTGATGTAAATAAGCCAACCAAAAAAAGCTAGTTGATACCAAATACGATATCGACCATTACTCATTCTATCTCGTTCTCTATACATGCATTACATACTTTCTTTTTCTGCTTCTGTATTATCTCGATAATCTTCAGCTTACCTAGCTCCCTACAAAACGGTACTGCCAGCCGCGAAGTCACGTGTCCTCGTACATATGATTGTAGTTCTGAATTCTGACACCCGAGTGCCGCGTTTTTTGGCACGATCTGTTTCTTACTTTGTTGATATGAAAATTTTGCATTCTTGCAAATTTTTATTTTTTATTTTTTTTTTGGCATTTTTGTAATGTTTTCAATTCTATGATGTATTATATGTATGTACTGTGATGTGATACCCACAGATGTGAATGTAATATACTACTGACACCGTAGAATGCCTCGTTTCCGAAGGGAAGCCGGCAGGAATCGGCTTCTTAGGTGCCTTCGGGCCCGGTATGGACGTTTGGTAATCTACTGATGAAGTCCTGAATTGTTTTGGCAGGCGAGGAGTCGTCGTTCCACCCGTTCGCGTGGTGGGTGTCCCGGTCGGGGCAGCGCATGGACTACTGGGCGGGCGCGCCGGCCGGCTCGCGCATGTGCCAGTGCGGGGTGCTGGGGTCGTGTGCAGACCCCACCAAGTGGTGCAACTGCGACGCCGAGCACATGAAGCCTGACGGTATGACCCCCTGCTACTAAACAAAAGCAATGTCATAGTCTAATTGTTCCGTTACACGTCAAGCTGACTGTATAGTCGACCTCGTTCGCCATTATTGTCAATTTTTCCCACAAGATTTGAACTTCACTATGTTTGAAACTACCTAACTTTCCATAGACATGTAGACCTTGTGCTATGATGTACATGTGACATTGAACCTTAAGGTAATATAGCAGTTAGTATACGGGTCGCGGGGTCGACTGTACTACGCACATAAAGAAAATGTTTTGCTCTAGCGTGTATGACACGTTCTCTTTCAAATTCGCGCTACATTAAACACTAAATGTTTGTTATGTTTAGAATTTCAAGTGGACGGCGGTGAAATCACGGACAAAGAGTTCTTACCAGTGAAACAGTTACGTTTCGGCGACACCGGGTCTCATCTCGACGAGAAAGAAGGACGGTACACACTTGGACCTCTGCTGTGTGAAGGAGATGGTATGTTACTTATGTTATATCTTCGTTTAATCTAAAATGGGACACTTCCAAAAAGAGATTAATAGTTACGTAGCACTGAAGATGATAATAGCTCTGGGCCGTAGTGGTAGACAGTACGGGAATGACCACATTTATCACGCGTAATGGGCTTGAGCTGGTCTGAAAAAGCTTTATGTCTGGCTCAAAACGATTTTGGATTGTCTATGTATCTGTCTGTAATATTAAGCTGCATGTTTTGTTATGTACCAGATTTATTCAGCAACGCAGTAACGTTCCGCATATCTGACGCCGTCATCACTTTACCGATGTTCGACCTCGGCCACAGTGGCGACATTTACTTCGAGTTCAAGACTACCAGGGAGAATGCTGTGCTTCTACATTCTAAGGTAAGGATAGTAATGGTCTATTACTTACACACTGCGAAATACAGGGTTGCTCTTTGTGAGAGGGTAAGGCTTACTTAAATAAAATGATAATGATAATTTGACTCTTTATAGTTTTAAGTGGACAGGCGATACGTGCTGGCTTTTGTTGGGTTTAATATAAATAAGTGATTTCGATATTGCGACATTAATGCCCGTTTTTACGAGACCGAATACTAGGCGACACTCAAGCGAATGGAAATAGAAGAAGCGCGCTGTTTGATTTACAGTGTATGTGTATACCCACAACTCAAAGTTTAACACTGCGTTTTTATTTAAGTCTAGTGGGCATTAGTCTGTGAATCTCAGGCGCACGTGAGTCCTTTATTTGCGTCCATTACAAAAACAGTGCGTCTGCGCATTTTAAGAAGTAGCATTTGAAAAAGCTAAAATGCTTGACATTAACTTACAGGGTCCTCAAGATTATATAAAGTTGTCCATCATCGGTGGAGACCAGCTGCAGTTCCAGTTCCAAGTGGGCGACACTCCGCTGGGCGTTTCTGTAGAGACCAGCAACCGGCTCGCGGACAACAACTGGCACTCCGTCAGTATCGAGAGGAACAGGTATGTTGGGATGTTCTCTGTTTTGCCTTTTTTTTTGTTTTCGGGGTAAACCTTTAGAAGGCGACCGGTCTTCGGTCCCGGTCCCGGTCAGCAGCCTCCTGCTAGCCCATCGCTGACTCACAGAACAAAGTGGCCTCCCTCCGACTCGCACGTCCGCACCCGACGTCAGACTCACACACCGCGTATTGAAAAGGAACAGAATAAAAGAAACGATATTCATGCATGAATTTTAATTGAATTGATGAATGATTACAAGTAGCACCAATCGTTTTCTTCTTCATTCGTATCGATGGAACTTCTTTCAGATTACCTGGCCTAAGTATTACATACTATATACTTTAATAGAAAAATTAGTAGTGTTTTCTTTACCCTAGAATCACCTGCCATGTTGCACGTATTCTGCAGTGGTCTATATCGAAAACAGTCGATCGATTGCGCATCTTATTTGGTCGCTGCAACATAAATAAGGCAAAATGGGGGACTAAAGATGCTTCCGACGCTCAATGGGTATTCGTGGCCATACCATGGCGCACTTACTTGAGTATCCAAATTGCCCTACGTCTGCTCACTGAAGGTTATAAAAACGCCACTTATAACAATAATTCCCTTCCACAGGAAAGAGGCCCGCGTAGTAGTAGACGGAGCCCTAAAGAACGAGATCCGCACGGCCAAGGAGCCCGTGCGAGCGCTGCACCTCACTACCGGCGTCGCGCTGGGAGCTGCGCTGGACCGGAAGGACGGCTTCGTGGGCTGCATGAGGGCTTTGCTGCTCAATGGACGACCTGTAGACCTCAGGGGATATGCTAGAAGAGGTACGTAGTATGAGTAGAGTTCATTGTGATTAAATCATAAATACTATGTATTTTTGTCCCCAAACACAACCCATACAACAGGCGCGCTACACAGATAATGATCTGGATAAGTAAATCTATACCGTCGCATACCAACTACACTAAACGCATCCATCGCGGTAACAGACTTATCCACGCGATTAACAAACACAAACCCGACAGCGTGCAAAAACCTACAAGACACTGTATCCGTTTGTTCTAGTCGTAAGATCCTCGTTGAGGTGAGGAACTTTGCACCCTGTTACTGATACCAGTAAAGTCGAATTTATAAAACGGCGCAACTCACCCGCTATCTCACCATAACCTTTTCAAAATAAAGAACACTTGAAAGGTTTTTTGAATAATGATAATTTTCATGTTCATGTTCGACATAAACAAATGAACCTAACATGTCTGGTTTCCCTTAGGCCTGTACGGCATCTCGGAGGGCTGCCAGGGCAAGTGCTCGTCGTCCCCGTGCCTGAACAACGGCACCTGCCTCGAGGGCTTCGACTCCTACTCCTGCGACTGTCGCTGGACTGCCTTCAAGGGACCCATCTGTGCTGACGGTAAGTCTATTGTCGACCTTTGAAACGCATGACCATGCTCAGACAGTAAGAACTATGTTATATTGTAACATGCAGCTGTGCATTTATGCATCATTAATGTTATACATGAGAAGTAAAGACAAGTTTAATATGACAGTCCGAATCTGTCATACGTTTTTGTAAAGTGATGTTGTTGTTGCATTGGACTTTCGAATGATATAATACCAAGGGTTTTTCTAGATAATATACACATCCTTTTGTAGGTACCATTTATAAACAAAGAAATTTTATTTCCGAATTTAAGACTCAAGTGCTGGTCATCAGCCAGATTTAATCGTTTACTCTGTTCAACAGGATGAAAAGGCGTCGGGTTTTGTATCATTCTTACATCACTCTTGAAACCCACTTCACTTGCATACACAACCAATCCTAATCTTCCGTTTCCCCACAGAAATCGGCGTGAACCTCCGTCCGAATTCCATCATAAAATACGACTTCCTGGGCTCGTGGCGTTCCACTATCGCCGAGAAGATCCGCGTCGGCTTCACCACCACGAACCCCAAGGGTTTCCTGCTTGGTTTCTACTCCAACATTTCTGGAGAATATCTCACTTTGCAGGTTTCTAACTCTGGTAAGTGTTGCCATTCATAGTGTACTAGTTGACCAGATAGAGGTTGTACTGTCCTATTTTCTGGATGTCGACAACAGTGTCACCTACCGGGTACAACAATAGCTAAGAACCATCCAGGCGACCGATGAAATGCGTATAGTAAATCGTCATAGGATATTCTCTGTAAATACCGCTACCGATTCATGGTTTGTTTTCTGCCGATTCTGACTCTGTTGCACTTTGCACCCACCTAAGCATTCTTCTTATTTTCAATCAGTTTCATAAATGTGGTGTAACCCACAGGTCATCTTCGCGTGGTATTTGACTTCGGCTTCGAGCGACAGGAGATCGTGTTCCAAGGGAAGCACTTCGCGTTAGGGCAGTATCATGATGTGAGACTCTCTAGGAAGAACAGTGGAGCCACTATGGTGTTACAGGTATGTGAAGCATGAATTTCATCAATTCTATAATAATTTAACTCTTTTATGAATTACAATTTTTTTTTCATATCAATAAGTTTAAACTTCGTTTACCTGAATAGGCTATGTCGTATTTTGATTCAAATTAAACCATTTCAAAAATTGTACTTCAGTGTTTTTTTCTTCGGTCGGTCGGATCGGTAGAAAATATTGATAAGAGTCCAATCACATCACTATCAATATACTTATTATATTTTCAACCAAGAACTTTTACATGAGTGCATACTCAAAATTTGTCGGAGCTTTCCTCAAAAGATCGCGTCAGACACCTACAACTTAAGTAGTCCTTATAATTATGATTTGTGGGACTGTACCACCACTTCATAGCAGTGGACTTGAATGATCGCGACGATAGGCCGTGGTGGAGCAAAATGAAACGTCTAGTGGACTGTATACAAGATAATATATTACGAAAGGAAGGAATTTACAACGGTTGGTTGGAAATAAAGAAAATAAGTATTGACGCTAAGAAAAACGCGTAAGCGCAGCCGTGCGCAGGCGTGCAGCAGCTGACTGGTCCCGCACCGCGGACTATCGTCGCGATCATGAATCATATTTCAGTGTGCGAAAGAGATGGCGCTATATAGATTTTCTACTTCCATTTCATTGAATTTCAATAAATTCAATCGTAGCAATCTACGACAGAAGGTGGTAGGCTCCCTGAACATAATAATGTGATTGTATGCACTTGAAAAGAGACTTGAGAACCTTGAGTTTGTTTCGGTGTTTCTTTTTTAAGTAGTTGACTCATCTAGCTTTTATAAAAAATAAAAACATTTTTGTCATATATTGAGAATAGGGATGTTTCCTGAAAAAATCTAATTAGTCCGTCAGATAGATTTCCAAAAAATATTGGACACGTATTTTTTCTTTTTTCACGAAAACTAAAAATGAAGACGATACAGTGCGTCGAAAACTCGTGTGACGTCATACTTCAGTACAATTTTTACCGAAAAGTGACGTCACAGGCCCCCACACATGATCTTTGATGCGTTTTATCTTCGTCAATTTTATTTTCATTGATTGGATAAAACAAAAAATACGTATCCAATATGTTTCGATAATCTCACTGACGGACTAAATAGAATCATATTTTTTTTACACAGGAAACATCCCTATTATATGAAAAAATACTAATTTGTTTCAAAAAACCCCAGGTGGACAACTTCGAGACCCAAGAATATAACTTCAACATAAAAGACTCTGCGGACGCGCAGTTCAACAACATCCAGTACATGTACATCGGCCGCAACGAGAGCATGAACGAGGGCTTCGTGGGCTGCGTCAGTCGCGTGGAGTTCGACGACATCTACCCGCTCAAGCTGCTGTTCCAGCAGGACCCGCCGCCCAATGTTAGGAGTTTGGGAGGTCAGATACTTTAAACAAAGTAACGACGTAGTTATAGTTATATAATCCCAATGAGGCGTTTTCATATAGCGAGTCTGTAGGTCACCTTTTAAGTTGATACGGTGAAAGCCAAAAGTAATTGTGGAATTAAAATGGTAAATAATTAGAATGGAATGAATTAATGCAGATATGAGAATGGTATAACATCGATTTAAGTAAAACACCGCTGATATGCGCTCGTTGCTTTAATGCACGTCTTGTCAAAAAAACATTTGTGTCGTTAAAATAAAGTTGATCTACTTTGATCGAAAGCGTGTTTTCATAGAACGCATAGTTACTCAATTTTTTAAACAAATCAAATTTTAGTTCTTGATAATCATTGCTTGAACTTATAGCTCGTATCAGGCTGATAGTTGATGATATTCATCGCCTTTCTCCAAGGATGTCGGTGTCCTGTCCAACAGGATACAACTGGATATCAGCACCACTTGTAACTACTGTCAAAGATCTACATGTGACAGCCGATCTGCAAATGATAGTTGATGATTACACACTAGAGTCCTACCTCGTCAAGTTGTAGGCAATAGTTGAATATATTGACGTGTGCAGGAGGAGTGCTGAACGAGGACTTCTGCGGCGTGGAGCCCGTGACGCACCCGCCCGAGCGCCTGGAGACGCGGCCTCCGCCCGACCTGGACCTGCAGCACGAGATCGACATGCACAACACGGACGAAGCTATCCTCGGCAGTGAGTACTACTTTATTGACTTAAAGATACTGCTTGATACTCATGTTGGAACCTGAGCTTAACAATCGATTCGGCTGTATTTGTTGCCGAAAGCTGACTCGAAGCAATTTTATACTACACTAGCTGTTGTCTGCAACCTTCGTCCGCGTGAAGTTATTATAAAAATACTATTTTCCCCGTTTTTGTAACATCATTATAGCGTGATGGTATATAGTCTTATAGGCTTCGTCGATAACTGGCCTATCTAACACGAAAAGATATTTTCTCATTTTTCAATTCGAACCAGGAGTTCCTGAGATTAGCGCGTTCAACCAAACAAACAAACTCCCAGCTTTATAATATTAGTATAAATGCATATAATTATTCCGCCCGTGCCTGTTGGTAAACTCCGTTCGCCATCTACCATCGTCGATTCAGGTTGAGGTCGGTTCAGCATATTTCAAGGTAGGCTGAGCGGCTTCTACCCTAAACTATTAATATACTTTTACTTCTACATTATAATCGACTTTGCCGTCCGGTTGTGTCTTATCATGTTAACCTGAATATATGTTAGCCCTTAGTCTTGTTTGTTAGATTTTTTGTCAACTTAATACTCATTCAATCTAAGAAAATAATATAATTTGTCGTCTATTATAATAATAACTTTTTGCGTATTTACAGCGGTTCTTGGGTTCATATTCCTGTTGCTGATCGTGGTAGCTATTGTGCTAGTGCGTGCGCTGTCTAGACATAAGGGAGAATATCTAACACAGGTTAGTTTTCACTTTACTATTCACATTATTCCATTTTTAAGTTGCTTACAAAGATGTAAGTTGTTCGATGATATTAATGTCGTCAACGTTGTACTCAGGAGGAGCGCGGCGCAGACGGCGCAGCGGACCAGGACGCGGCGGCGCTGGCGGCGGCCACGGGCCCGCGCGTCACCAAGCGACGCGAGTTCTTCATCTAGTGCGAGCCGCCCGGGAACGATATATATCTGCCCACGTAATACTAACACGAACTGCTTCCTGGACTTATACCTGAACCACACTAATTAGCCGTGATCCACTACAGTGAACTTGATAACGCAGATGTGCACAAATATTTGACCCCAATAGTGCCAGTGAAAACGTTTGAATTCAAGACAAAGTAAGACAGGTACCTATATAATCTACTACTATACGACTCATATTTTATATTCAAATTGACCCAGTGCGTGCTTAAAAAACTACACACTATATTTACGGTTATTGATATTGAACTATTTAGACACGACCTCCTCTGCTTTTTAGGGCGCTCACAGACCAACAGCACGATCAAGTCTATAAGTGTTAAAATATGAACACATCGCTTTCTGAATATGCTGTCAAAAATACTAGTTTTGCTGACAGAATTGTATATTAAAAAATTATACTTGTCGAAATTCACGCCTAGAATAGTGCAAATTAGTACAACAAAAACATTCGTAATTAGGACAATATTTGAGTATTCCAATGTCATTTTATGACTAAAAAATCTAGACTTAAATTATTCTACCAGTACTCTAAACTATACTTGCGATATGGATGTATATGGTTTGCCTCTCGCGCATATTTCGGCCAAGTCCGAAAGTTTTGATTTCAGTTCGCAAAATAATCGAATAAAATATGCACGCAAGGAAAACCGTTCATATCCATAACCTTTATTCATTCAAACTACTACATAGAAATGTCTCCTATATATCTAAGAATCAGAGTAAATTAATCGTATGTAAAATTCTAAAGTATTTCTCCCACTAAGTGCCATCTGGCTACTTGCTATCAGTTCTCTAGGCTTCAAGCTATCTTTAATGAATCTCTTACTTATACGACTCTCATTTTGTTTCAAATTAACATAGTTATCATGTATTGTACACATTCTATGGATGAATCTCAAATTCTTTGCTCTCGAATTATTTAACCATATAAGTTACTAACCAAAGTTTGTATTCTTCCAAGCTCCATGTATTATAAAAAAAAACAAAAGATACTCATATATAAAATTGAATGTAATAGTTCACGTATAAGGTCGTTTATCGCTTGAAACAAGAATAAAATATACAATACTACAAATTAGACTTAGGTTTTAATTAGGTTCTTGATAGTTTTATATCTTTTCCTTAGAAGTTTATTTAACTTAGACTGCTTACGGATAAGCGAATAGAATATTTTTAGCCTTAAGACAAAATGCGTTAGAATCATTTATTTTTTTGTTTATTTTCCGTCCAAAATGATATGTTTCGTTACTTAACAATGATGTGATCATTTTCTTTCTATTTGGCAAGGCGTATTTGTATTTTGAGTAGTAGGGACGATTAATACGTAAATCAATTAAATACATTATGTATTGACTTTACTTAGGTAAACATATTATACTGTGTGTATGAAACTTTTCGTAATCATTCAAACTAATCAAAATATACTAAGGTCTTTAATGAATTATTTTGTAAGTAACTGGTAAAAGTTACAGTGTGTATAATTTTGAATTTAATTTATATTATTATACAAATTATTTAACTTGTGTATAATTTTTGTATTGCAGTATAAGTTCGTGTACTCCACTATAAGCCAGTAAGCTCCTTTTCAAAGTTCCAAAATAAATACTATAAAAATATGAATTAATGTCATTGCTTTATCATCGTTAAGGAATGTTAAAAATGATGTCAAAAAGCCCGCAGGTTCTGAAAGCTTAAACAAGTCTCTGATTGGTCAAACTCTTACCAATACTCACGTATTACTTGATCAACATAACTTGAGACGTCTTGCTGAGAAAAACGTCGTCCACCTGTCAAATTCAATACTTTTCAATCGTCGTTCCAAATTCCACCGCGTCTCAAGTTATGTTGGTCAAGGATCAAGCTACTGTGATTGGTTGTTCAAAATAACAACGATGGACATCAACCAATCATTGATGAACTTTCAGAATCCGAGGGCGACGTTAGTTTAGATAGTGTGCTCTGTTTATGTAATGAAATGAATGGAGACGAAGTTTTAATCATGTTAACTATACAATTGCTTTAAAATCGCAGCTTTTTAAAGTCCTCCTGTTTTCATTGCTGTATATTGGCCTATAAGAAAGCATAGTCAAATCAACAAGCTCCACAACTACGATGAAATTAAATCTGCTTCTATACAATGTATATTTGACACGATTAGTCTTTGGTCTCAAATACGAATGTCACTTGATCGTAGTTTGCATGTTTCAATCAGTTAAGTAGTTGCATTTATGATGTGTGAATCATTCCAATTTGAACATTATCTCGGTGCCATAAATATCATACGACGAAGTCGTCAAATGTAACTCCTGCTAAATGTAAAATGTCCTTATTCCGTCTTACAAAAGTAATTGAAAATGAACACAACTGTCAAAAGAAGCATTTAAATCTGAACTGTGTGAGATGAATTTGGAGGTTCATAATCCTTAATCATACGATCAAGTGTTATTCAGGCTTAGAAATGCGTTTATGCGGTAATATAAGGTGTTTGTGCCTTATCAGTAATCAGACGGAGCCGGCACATAGAGTTAAATCACTGATAATTATGTAGCGTGTTGATAGTAGAGTTTTTATTTTACTACTTCGAAAATCACGAATAAATTTTCCACAAATACATTATTTTTGTTGTTTTTATTGTAACCTACAAAATTATAGATTTACACTTTACTACAGTAGTTAAACCGGACGAGTGATGAGGCACGTTTATACTTACGAGGTTACCTAGCCATTCAGTCCCCCCACTCGTGACCATCTGCTGTCCCACTAAAACTAATTCTTGTATAACTCATGTCAATTCTAGAAACAAAAGGAATGCTTTGTTCATTGTTCGAACGAGAACGATTACTACACGTTTCACTGTTTGGTCTCAATTGGTATGTAGAAACTACGGATCGCCACATACGACGTACCCTTACATACTCCTTTTTCTCGGTTCACGTTCATATATCTAGTCATACACACACACACCGGTGGCCAGTAATACGCACTTGACCTTTCTCAAGAACTAATAAGGACAGTGTATGTCTTAGTCTATGGTGTCACTTACTGGCGTTCCCACTCTCATCAACCTTGTGAATACCTTTTCTTAGCACACGTAACCTATGCATAAAAAGTAACCCCAATGAAGCCTCACTTACGTGGCGTGGCCCATTATCGGCTTGTCCCACATCCGGCCACGCGCCGCTCTCAGCCAAGCACCTGGGATACTCAACCCGTTTGCAAAACGCTGACTACCGCGGTGCCGCCCCTCTAGCACTTAGACACCGATCAGGGGGTGCCAAAGTATCGATATGTCGATGGTAGGAATCAAGGTTAAAAATAGGAATCGGAAGTTGTGACAACCTTTCAACTCAGCAGAATTTGAAATTCGAACTCTTATTTTGGAGGTACCAAAACTGGGATTAGACAGTAGGCAATCTGAGTATTCATGTATTTTTTATCCGACTACGGCGAAGCAAAAAGGAGGGTTATTTCTACTCACTTCTTCGCTTAAGTTTACGTTAAAGGTAAGATTGACTTGTTTTTTTTAAATAATTCATTAATTAGATTGATCGGAAATATCAAGGTATTTTTCCGTGCGCACTTAGCAACTTGAGCTCTCAATGTCTTATGCCTTAGGCTAATAATCAAGTTAAACGCTGGTCTAATGTACATGGCATTGAAACATAGTTATTTTATCTACACCTGTCCCTAATTCCCATCGGTAATTACCTCCACAAAACTATCGACACCACACCTTCCCTACTCCGCCCATCAAGTCTCACTCAGTGGTCGTTTGACCTGAAACGTCGATACATCGACTGTCGAGCACGCGCCACCACTCCACACCTTTTAGCGAGCATCTAGTTCTAGTGCACATTACTGGGTCACTGGGTTGGAGGGCACGCCAGCCTTTGATAGGCACTTTTCTACAATAGCTGAGAAAGTTGGATGAAAATCGATATTTTGTCGACCTTTGGTAACGATGTCGGTACCTCACTAGTCTTTGCCAAGGTTAAACTGTGAATCCGATAAAAAGCAGCCTGCTTCAAATACTAAGCTCTTAATTTCTGTACCTACGAACTTTTTCGCGTAGGTCGCCCCTTAGACCCTTAGTATCTACTTGGTGAAACTCGCTTAAGTTCACCGATTGTCCGGCAAATCGAAGGTTTATACCTGGGAGTCAAAGTATAAAGCGAGTGATTAGGTAGGCCGACTAGTACCTAGGGTTGAGTCTACCCTGTTGTATGTCGACAGTGGAATAAGGATAGAGAGTGTATGTAACTGAAAAAAAAAGCTCAATTTATTTAGCCGCCTCTTTGGTTGACTGACTGGCTAAAGGTGCTGGTTACACACAATTGTTGATGCTAACCGTGTGTTTAAGTTAAGTAGATTTTAGCTTTAAAGTTACTGACGCATGCTCAAAGTTATCACAAAATAAACTTCCACCAATACTCCACACTGCATAACTATCGCAATCCATCACTCCGTCATTAAATCCATCATCCTTCTAATCCAATATTAAACAACAATTCAAACAATACGCAGGTATAATAATAAATCTTCACAATTGCCCCTGGATGTAACCCACTCAATATTTTAAACTACCAGCTTAACCTGACCCATACACGTTCAATTTTCAGCTTTATTTCCAAGCATTAAGGTGGTAAGATTTAAGGTGTTAAAGTAATGGGGCCTAAAATGGCCGGTGGGTTTAGCTACCAGACGGGAACATGGTTAGATATTAATCCGTCAGATCGTGATTAGATTCAGAGGCACGGAGTAATATATTCGAAGGTGTCAGCTTTAGAGAAGGGCTGTGTCGATTGTTCCGTCCATTTAATTGATAGTGATTAATGTCATTGTTTTTTAATGAGTCTTTATATGTCAGCGATGTTGAATCAGGATTGAACTATCAATGTGCATTGTAATGATTCAATCCTAATTAAGCAATTTATCCATATTTGGTCATTATCATGATCATGTACAGTGTAATGGACAATCAATGGATTATACCTACCTATTACCGATTATAGTTTTCCATTAATAAGATCCTAGACAAAGCGAAAAAAATAAACGAAGTTTGGTTTGGATCTCATGATTTAAATATATTGCACCTACTTACCTCATACTAACTGTCTTTATTTTTTTATAAAACGTGCAAGATGCAATCCGCATTCAAAGTAGGTACTTACCTAATGTTAAAGAAACAGAGTAAACCTTTGCGTTCTAGCTCTTTTAAATAATGGAAACATCCTCAAACAAACCAGCATCAGCACTAAGTTTACAGCCACTCAATATTCATCGTGGAACTATAACTGTAAAACAGAGATCAATAATTGTCGATATTTCACCTCCCTACACGTTGGGCGGTGTCGATAAGCGCGCGTGCCGCGGCAAGCGGCAGGCGTCTTAACGTGCACCTTCACGTCGATAACTTACACAACACTAAAGTAAACGGAGACGTTTTCTTTGCAGTTATGCTGAGCTTTCATCTGGAATGGAACGTTTCTTGAGGCTGAATGTATTGGGAAATATGTACTACTTCATGGAGTATAATTTATGTACGGTCTACCTAACTTGCAGTTGCGTAGTTTATGACCTAAGAAACTTAAAGTCAAAACAATAACAACAACAATGTGCAACAAACAGTAAACATGGTAAATATCCCGTTAGTTTTAATAGAAATGTTAGTGACCATGATAGTTTAAAATCTTATAATGTGCAACAATACACACACATACAACATACACACACATACATACACATACACACATATACATACATATAACATACATACATACATATACATTTTTTTTTTCATTTTAATACGAAGCTAATCCTGTCAGCACAGAATAAATAGTTGCTGTAAGGATCTACTACCGCTGCTAAAGCTACGGAGCTACGCTGTCCTGTGACTCCGTGGATTTTGACACAATGTTATAAGGTTCCTTTTTTACGTATATAGCTAGCTAGCTACAGCAATAGCGACAGTTACGTCATAATAACATATATTATGGGTATGAACAATGGTGTTGGATTTTACACCAGCTGAAAGCGTTCTATTGTTATTCGTTTCACTAAATACCTACTGAAAAACTGAAACCTTTAATCTGAAATCAATCAGATCATTAAACAGCTCCAGACCCTTATAAATCCCAATCACAGTATTGTAAAGTAACTCAATCATAGCCCATTTACCGTCGCTTCGACGTCGCAACGTAATTACCAATAGTAGACACTCGGCAACTCCAAACAGATTTAGCAGTCGCCGGCCGCGGCCCTAACTTCGGTACCGTCGCTTCATTTTAAACTTCACAATCCGCTTTACGACGAGCGCCGAAATTAGTTGGAAATTAAAATAGCATCGGTACACCTGTCTGAGCCGATTATGTGAATCGATGGAGCTTGGGAGACTGCCGCAATTTTTGGTGTAGAATTATAGAAAGTTTGGCGTGGCTTTTGAATATTAATTGCAGATTTGTTGGGCTGCTTTTAATTAGGATGGCTTACGTGTTTTTGAATGTTACAATGACCTTTGACAGTGTTCGTCTACAGGAATTCATTTCAGAAAATTTTAACCTACTTATATCGAAGTATTAAATATTGTGATAAGTAAAGGGCTCGTTGCTTAGTATGCGTGCTCGCATCCAGAAGGAGCTTTAAGTTTTGCGTGAACAACCGGCAAACAATTTGAAGAAATAAAAGGGCCATTTATTGTCCCATACGAGAATCCCAACTACAACCTTCAGAAAACCCAATCTTGCCAATACGCCAACTTATCCTTCTAATTCACACATTCACCATAATTACGTATTATGTGGTATCTAATAATTACCCCGCACCTCCCACGTGCTGCCTGTGATCACTCATCAGCCAGATTACAGGGCGCCGTGATTACAGGCGCGCTTTGATTCGGCATTGTGTCTCGAACACACCTTGTGATTTGGCGGAATTGCTAGTGTGATCCTGAGTGTACGTTCTATTCATCGTTTGATTGTTTTGGTATCTGATAGTTTACGAGTATTAACACGTTATGCTGTTGTGGAAATGAAATTAGAGATAATACAATAAGTATTGCATAAAGCGCTGTGTTTTACATTTACATTAATTTCACTTCAACACCATTAGGAAAATACTTGTACCTATTCGGTTACATCCGCTTAAACCGTTATAGACTGGAACGACCACGACATAGTTAGGAAAAGCTAGGCAGATGATAATGGACTATTAGGAATACCTACCTATAGCCAATTACTTAGTCACACATATCAAATCCGGTGATCCCAGATAATAAGTCAATATTATTTAATTAACCGTGTCCCAATGAAAATTGTAATCGAATTAAACTCATCTTGCTGAACTAGTCGATTGGATGATAGAGATGAATGGATAATAGGTATCCATGCAACACGCCTTTTACCTTAATAACATAACATCACGCATGTAATCCACGAAGGGTTAGGCAGAGGTGTACCTAATAGAACACCCACATTTCGGCAGTTACGTTTAAGTCTCATGTAATAGCGGGCGAGCCTATTGCCACAAATCCAGACTTCGTGGCTGCTACTGAGAATTTCATGAAGATGGAAAAATCCAATAAAAAACACTTTGCACTTTGCCGTTTTACCTTTATACAGGGTTAGTTTCCAAAGACCAGCCAAATTCTCAGATATGATGCAGTACATCATTCTGAGCCCCCCCACGTAGAAATTTTTTATAGGTTATTTTAAAAAAAACAGCTGTTCCATACATTTTGCCCGTGTAGGCATTGCACTTTTGTAGGAAACAGCAGATTTTTTTTTAATAACAAATGAAAAATTTCCACGTGGGGGCTCAGAATGATGTACTGCATCATATCTGAGAATTTGGCTGGTCTTTGGAAACTAACCCTGTATTCACACAATAATTTCAACTGTAAAATCATTCCATAGCCTATTCTACAATCCACATATACTCGCTTTAACTTTTCTTACTCCACTTCCATAAAATCCCCGTCTTAAAAAGGGGCAACAGTCCCTCCATCCCTCCTAAACGTCCCTCGGAGGGCCGTGTTCAGGTGTCACGGCGTCACGTCAGGTGTCGTAAACACGCTGCAATCAGTTTTTATCGCCATCACGCCCCTGAGACGGAAAGGGTTACTTGCTACAGTTTTGGGAGCTTCCGAGGTAAATGTTTGAGGACACACCGATATGTTTGTGAGTTGGGATGGTAAATATGGTAATGTGAACTTATACTGTCACCTACGGGATATCTTCCGTGATTGTTCATTATTTTGAGCTCCCGATATTTCGGCGCTGTTGCAAGCGCCATGAGTGACATCCCGTAAGTGACAGTATAAGTATAGTTGTAAACCGTGAAAGCTTAAAACAGTGTATGGTAAAGTGAGTTATTATTTGCTATTAGTGGAGTGCTTGCTTTATTGCCGTAAGCTCTACCGGTAAGCATGAGGTCATGGGTTCCATTCCAGGTCAGGCAAAGTTTTTTTTGGTAAAACGTATCTGATGAAATGTCGGTGTATTTTTTGTACCTATATCTCTGCCTAATGCTTTGGGATTACCGGCGCGATGTTATAAGAATAAGTATAATTTATTTAAATAGTATTACAAAAAGTATACATTTAGGCGCAGTAGTATTATTTCTCATTCAATGGTATAATTAGTACTTATAAGTAAACTATAACCAAAATATATTCAACAGTCGCAAGTATTCAATAGTTCAATTCAGATGTCAGCGACCTGCCCGATCTAGGTTTATTTAAACCTGTGTTTCAGGCCATCACTTTACCTAGCACAATTTAATAAGGACTGTAAAATTTTATAATTAAATTAATCTATTAACAATTATAACTATGCTATGTTTAGTATCTTGTTGAGTCTATTATAAAGAAAAGGTCCTAAAAACGCATTAAATAGATTCGCAAACGCATGTCTAGTTTGAGGTTTTGTACAAACTAGGTCCTTCCTTCTCCTATCGGAAGGAACTGGGTGATAGGGAAGTGTAGAGTGCTGGTGTAGTATTATGTGAAGAATAAATAATTGCCGTACTGTGTCGTGTTGCCTTGTTATGTTAGTGTAGTAGGTGGTAACTATCTCTGGCAGTCATATTTTTCTTAAAATAGTCTTAAGTTTTAAAATATCGCTGTATACGCAAAATTTGATACACACAAGTTATTTGTCACCTCCAAGTATTATAAATCCGTCTAATTGTTACGAATCCATACAATTCTAACACCCCTACTCGTAAATTATATTCACAGCTGATTCAAACACAATCAGTGCGCATCTCAGCGGCATAATCCGAACTTTTCTCAACAACCGCTAAGACCCTCCCAACATCTAATAAAGTTACTTAAAAAAATCTCCCCGTCACGCTATTATCTGCACAAACTCTTAAAAACAGATTAGCACACTCGAAGGGCTCCACAATGATCTTGTCGTAAAATCCTATCTGTTTCAGTTCCACATAAAAAGATTTTCCCAACAAAAGGTGCCACTTTTTATCCGAAGAGAGCACCTGCTTCGCTCGGAACTTGCCGAAAGTTTACCGAAAGTTCGGCGAAACTTCGCACCGGATGTTGTTATCGGCCGGAAGCGCTTTAGGCGACTTCCTGTTTTGACGGACGTAAAAACTGGAGATTTTTTTCTTAGTCTTAAAAAAGTTGTTAAGTGATTTTTTTGTTAATTTATAGTAGGTCTTTAATTATTTTATGTTGAAGGCGTCGCCAGCAGTTAATTCATAATACGGAAAATCCGTTTCTAAAAAAGTCGCTGAAATACTCGATACCTGAAGATGTGCTTTAGGCGTCCAGTTTGTCCTAATCCCGTCTACAAGCGTTTAACTTGGATTCGAAGGTTCGCTACCGGCGCGGCGGCGTTCCTTCTCAGTATGAGTAGTTTAACAAAGTATAAGCTAATTCTACACTGTTTTAAAATCCTCAAATTCTTTAAGATCGCAACCCAGTTCTACGGAATCATCTCTTGCGTACTCTAAGATAAAAAGATCCTTACTATTACTTTTAATACAGTGAGACAAAAAACTCGTAAAACACAAGTTTTACCGCCGCCGGCGAGCACACCTCCGTCGCGAGAGTTTTGAAAAATGGCCGCCGTCCTGACTGACGGCACTGACGGCTCGGCCTCAGATAAAAGTTTCGCAGCAATTTCCTATTCCCTTCCAGAGAGATGAATAGGTGATGTAATTGCGTACGAAAACTTAGTGTTATGGTGGAAAAAATGAGGTACTTACGAATGAATTTTTTGAGTAAATTTTTGCGTGGATATCTGAGTTTTGAGTGTGATTGAAATAAAGCCTTTTAATATTGTTCACTGTCTCGTTTTATATAATCTGTGCGTTCACTGAAACACACTATCGCACAGCAACGCTCCATCGACCCAACGATTGCCATGGTTAAGCATAAGTTTTATGGAATTTTGGTATCATATTACTCGGTACCAACAGAGTCGTGGAGGTCAGATAGGCACCATGTAAAATAGGTAGCATTCAGCTGCATCCAGTTAGAAGTACAAAGTTGGAAAAAGACTAGGCTAGACACGTTATAGGTTATGTTGAAGTACATTAACTTTCCATACGAACATGCACGAAATGTTCCAACTTTTCCTGACCTAAAAATAAAAATCTAAACAAGCGGGGGATGAATACGCGTATTCAGCGCCAACATAACAATTTTCATGAACACCCCGTAGTTATAAAAAGTCGACAATATCATGAGCAAGCGAGGTGGTGTAATTAATGGGCCCTCTCTCTGCCCACCCCCGGCCGACAAGGTGCCGACCGGGGAAAACACTTTTAAAAACTTTGCCACCCGCAAATTATTAATAGGTTTCTACGTAGACATGGATAAGGTGTCCAAGTATTACCTTTAGAAAGTTATCGATATTATTTTGATTGACGGACGTTAGAAAAAAGCGGTAAATTTTGTTTGATATTTTATGAACAACCTTAAATTTTGTACTTAATTGGAGATTTCTGTATATTATAATAATATGATATACCGCAAACTTGATCTTCGGATAAATGTGCTTGTCCCAGATCAACCTAATTTATTCATAGCACGCCTAGACCAAAAAGTTTAAAATACGCAAGTCTAGCTTGTCATTTTTGCTTTAGAAAATTCCTCAGAAGAGAAGTGGAAACAACAGGCTTTCCTTGTATTATAGACTTTCTCGAAGGTTTTTTTAATTATCAAAATACAACAGTCCTTAGACCTCTACTAATAATTTTATCGATACATCGACATCCCTCACCTAAAATTACCCCATCCCTTCACAAGTAACACCTTGCAACGATGTAAAAATTAAGAAAAATAGATTTTTAAAAAGTGCGCCGGCGTCGGCCGAGTTAGTGACGCCACATTAATTCGGGTGTCGATTACTTCTGACTCGCGACTCGACACAACGCTGATAAAAATCGTACTTACCTGAAACTTACCAGAGACTGACGGGACTTCTTGTTAGTTTGACAGTCTAGGCAGAGAGGGTTTGATGACTTTTTTTGCAGATGAGAGGCTGATAATAAATGTTTTATTGGAGGTCCTTCTTATCGACTTAATTGATTAACTTATCTACTACTAATGTGAACGAAATGAAAACAGTGCTTTAGATACCAAGAAGTGTTGTTTCAGATAAAGTTTATATAATGTTTTAGGAACTTGGCTATAACTACGTAAAGGTAGGTACTAAAAAGTAGAAAATGGCACTTATTGTTTAACGAGTATGTATTAAATAATCTACTCTATAGAAGTCGTAGAATTATGTCTTAAGAAAACTATTTGCATTTCCATCATCGTGGGTTTATGACTGTGAACAAACCTTCTAGAGTCATAAGAAAACTAAGTTTACTATTACATATAAAAGCTTACTTACTCAATAATCTTAGCAATAGCAACAAAAGCTAGTAATTCATAGAATCTAGACAAAGTCTTAGCTACTCGTAGAATGTGCGAAAGGAAACGGTCGACAAATCACTGTCGTTTACCGTTGAGCGCGTTTTCAATTTGTGCCGTCTCACCGTAAGTGCTGGCTGAATGTGTGCACACTGTGTCACCAGGCGAGGAGCTGCGAAAATAAATATCAGGGTTTTATTGTTCGATGGGGAGAAGGCAGTTGGGTCGAGGCAACGTTTTATCATTATCAAATTGACCGAACGACGTTCACTGCTGGGCATAGGCCTTCCTTAAGCGTCGCCAATGCAATGTATGCTGCAGCTAAATTCGGAAAGGGCTTCTCGAGGTTATTCATTAGGATTGTGAGACAATCCCTGGTCTAAATAAGTTGTCGATCCAGATGGTTAGATACTGTTACTTTAACATATTTATTTTAGCTATCGATGGTTGAAATAAACATGGTATTATTGCATTTAAGAATCAAAAATTCAAAATGAATCACCCTCTGATGCTTTCAAAAATTCGGAAACGGATGTCTGCTTTCTACGCCATCTGCCGTGGCAAGGCATACTTCAGTGTGTGACGCAATGGACTTTTATAACAAGCCATATCCCCCTTTACCTGGCTCAGCGGCAAGTGCATCTGCCGTGAGCTACATACACTAATGATAATTTATTTGTTCGCGTTGTCTAGCGAGCTCAGGAATCCGCTGCACATTGGAAACGAAAACTTTCAACTGTATGTATGTAGCTCTGTCACTATGTGTTTGGAGCACAGTTTGCTGGAATGTTGATTGGGAACGAAAGAAAAATGCAGCAACGAGTGAGTTGCATTTTCATTTATTGCCGCGTTGCACTCTTAATATTTAGTCATTCGAAATTGTAAAATTCCATGGTAAAGTTAAATTTTACTTATGTAAGTAATTTTATCATTGCACTTTATTTTTAAGGTCTATCTAGTCATTTTTGAAAACTGAAATAGTGTACGTGCGTTTGCCACGGTTCGATTGTTTATCAGCATTCATTTTGTATAGAGCGTGGCCGTGGATCACAGTGGACGATGTCCCGGCTACATTTTCAGACAAAGTGAAGCTCAATACACGATCGTCGCCTAGCCATGGACTGCTGTAGAACCTTGACCAATGACATAGAAATCTCAGTATACTCTTCTTGCTACACCTAAAATTCTACAAAATTTCCTGCAACCTATTACTACTGTCGTAATAAGTTCCAGTTACAACTGAAAATCGATCAACCACCACCTCACTGCAGCAATAAACTCCAACTAAAAAGCCCACGCGCTCAGAATCTGATCGTCAATAACTTAATATAAAAGTATAAAGGTGAATAGCAGTTTGATACCGTCGTAAAAGGCCGCAGTCATCTTGAGATCGCGTAAACCTCTCACGAGAGGGCGCTCAAATAATCCTGACAATAAAGAAAAATTCCAGCCCTCTTTATGAAGAGGTAAGTCCTTGGCAAATTGTGCATTGTGGGTGGTGTGGAGTCGTTGTGGAGGTTTGATTTTTCAGTTAATTGTACAGTATTGATACTTAGATTGAGGAATCAATTATTGGTAGCTGTTAATTGTATACGGAGATTGTTATTCATTGAATTATTCGACTTGTAACATGGACTTTCGGTAATATAATGGTCTAATAACGAAGGAAAAATTTGCGAACTGAAACTAAATATTTCTCAAATTGACTTAAGACAATAAGAAATTGTTGCTGTTTTTTATTATCAGGAAGCGCGATGATAAGGCGATGGTTTTCGAAATAGCTGATTTATATTGGTTCGGCTTAGATAAATCAGTTGTAGAGTTTTTGTTTCAAAGCACACAATATGACCGTCTGGGGGTCACAACTTGCTAGTGGGTACAATGACGTATTTAACCATTTTTGCTGCATCTCGTTCAATAGCAAAAAATAACAATTCAATTCGTCTCCACTCCTTCTACTATCCATCTGTAAGTAGCAGAATGTAACAGACGAGCATCGTGCAGGTAAGAGACGCTATAAGTGGATTGCTCTTCTGCTTTACATACAAATATTTTGTGCAAATGGACGCCACCCACTGTGTTATTACTGAGACAGTAAGACCAAGGATTTATGAGTCTCTTTTATTTCTGGAGGACAAAGAGTATTAGAATGAAGAGGATTGGATGGACTTTGTTATAATAGTCATGTTGGTATAATTGTGCTTGGTACAGTGTTTAACGATAAACCTGTTTTTTTTTCTTGATGGTTATAGTGAACTAAGGCATCGAAGGAAAGTTTTGTTTAATTGTTACCGCGTTCGGTAACAACTAAACAAAACTTTACGGTAACGGTGGTCTTTGATGGATACTTCTTGCATGCATATTTTCGCAAGTCAAGAAATGGGAGCAATCTTTTGGCCAGGACAGTGGACAGTTCAGCGTAGCAAAAAGGTCATATTTTTACTAATTTCATAAGCTGCCTAATATTTATTTAACACTTTAAGCACAGAGTGCACAGGCCGCGTAATTATTTAAGTACACACAAAATACAATAAAAAGTAATTAGGTGCATAAAGATTCTATCTTTTAATCTATCTTCATGTAATTTAGCAGAAGGTAACACACTACATCATATTTTATTTCGCTTTCAGAAGCAGTGACACTCCTGGTAATAACACGCCAAGGTGTACAATAGGTAAGTCGGTATAATCCTGACAGATGACGCAGCCGCAGGACTGAGGAGTAGTCCCACAGAACATCTTCATGCCATTCATCATAGGTCGATTATGTACTCAAGGTGATTGATTGTTGGATTTCAATATCTTTGCTTGATGTGTGCAGTTGTTTAGAAAAACAGTATCTAACACATGTTTCTTTATATTTAAGTATTGAATGGAGGTTTCTCCTGTGAACCTGTGAACAGGGTAATAAAAGTGTAGTTAGATTTAATAACGATTTTTATGCAGTAAATTCCCTCGTTGGTCGAGTGGTCGCTAGCGCGACTGCTGATCATGAGGTCCTGGGTTCGATTTCCGGGTCGGACGGAGTGCTATTGGGTTTTTCCATCTAGAATTTCTCAGTAGCAGCCACGGAATCTGGATTCGCGCCCGGTTGATGGCAATAGGTTCGTCCCCTATTACATGGGACATAAACATAACTGGTGAAATGTGAATGTACTATTAGGTACACTCCTGCCTAACCCTACGATGATTACATGCGTGATGTTATGTATGTATGTAAATACGAGCTGATGAAATCACTCTATCTCACAATCTGATGCATTATTAATACTGCAATCAGTTGTAAGTTCATCATAATCATCATCATCATATCAGCCTGGAATCCCCTACAGCTGGGTATGGGCCTCCCCTTTCTGACACACTTCCCGGTTCTGAGCGTTCTTCATCCAGGTATTTCCTGTGAGTTTGACGATATCGTCAACCCAACGAGCTTTTCATTCAACGAGTTGTAATTTACCTTGAATAATGAGAAAATCGGTTATTTACAGAATCTTCACCTAGCTACCACCACCTAAGGACGGTATACAAGTATATGATCAATTAAGTAACTACTAAGTATTTCTGTTCTCCAAATCCCTACACTTGATCTTAACCAAACCAGAGCACCTAATCTTATAGTTTTACTGCGTACATTAACGATCTACGACCCCCAATGACTCCACAATCTTTAGCTCACACGCCTTTACCTGGCGTTACCCTGGCTCTAGCCTGGCACACCCTGGCATTACCCTGGCACCGCCACAACGATCCCATAAACGCTTTCAAGTATAATAAGATTAGTTTAAACCGTTCGTCTGGCCGATCCTTGGACATATCTTGGTACAAGGTAGAAGTTGGAAGCGGTATGTTGAAGATATCTCAGGAATTCGACAGTTATTTCTTGAAATTGCCAAACGCTTTCGACAAGATGCGTTGCTGTAGCTCATATTTTGTAATTGGTTTATAAGAGAGCAAGGCGTTAAAGCTGGCTGGTAACTAACTAACTAACTTCTCTAGCGTCAGAGTGGTCACAATCATGATATTGCTCTGATGTAGATGGATAGATAGATGAATGGGTGATATAACGTAACACTTCCGTGCCTTGGAAGGCCGTTGGACCCAACTGTCATTTGTAGATCGCGGTAAGATAGGCAGTCGGTCCACGTAAAAAAAACTGTTATACATCTGCATGCGGTTTGGCTAGAGGCGGACTCAAACATAGTTGGGAAAAGGCTGGGCAGATGATTGTTTTTATGCTCTCCTCGCTTTCTTCTATTCCTTGCGGCGCGTGTTGAAGGTGTGCGCACAGTAGCGGGTCGGCGGGTGAGATTAGCCGCAGTTACTATGAGACGACTTTATTAGCGCCGCCACTTACAGACGATCTGGGCTGAACGGTGCGCTTTTCCACTCGGTACGATAGTTGACATTGATTCCTCGGTGCTAGTTTTAATTTAGTTTAATTTCGAGATTGCTGTATTACCCTGAACCTGACACGTCTTTCCTTCTTCTTTGTGTTAGTGTGTAGCTAGTGTATGTCCAACACTCTGCTAAGAGTTTAGCGTTCAAATACAAACATTTGTCTTTCTGATTCTCGTTTGCAATATTTTTTGGAGTATTCGGATTAAAGTTACTAATCTAATAAAACTTTGAGCGATACAAATAATTATGTTATAGCTAAAAGTTTTATTTCGGTGCCAGGAAACAAAGTTCAGTGTTTCATTCTTGACTTCAGTTCATTCTTTCATCATGTACGAAATAATGTAAACTTGAATTAAAAAAATGTTTATCACAACCAGAATCCAAGGAAGCTAAAAGTATTTTTTTATATAATTGCCGTTTTCAACAAACTGTGTCGTACCCAACGAACCACACGCGATCGGCAGACGGCACAGTGGCAAAGTTAAGACGCCATTACAGACATAATAGACGCAAGACAATTAAATTAACCTCAAAGGTGACGTCGGGACTTGGCCGCACTAAGCTGGAAATACTGATAAGTAAGGAAAACTTTATAGAATTGAAAGCGAACGTAGGAGAAAATCTTGGTGTGGGATGTCTTGAACTCTTGACAAATATCTTAGTACTCAGATCATTAAAAATGTTTCAGAATCAGGAAGTATTTACATTTTTAGGTTTTGAATTACGTTTCATGTTCACAAATTAACACAAATTCTTGAGAATTTTTTCACTGAAACTAGATTTTCATAGTGAACCCAGAACACCATCAGTTTGTAATGAAATTTCCAGAACAATAAAGCTGTTCTATCAACATCATCATCATCATTTCAGCCGAAAGATGTCGACTGCTGGACATAGGCCTCCCCCAGATGGGGGGTTTTGCCATAATCGCCACTCTTGGCAGGCGGGTTGGCGATCACAGTACGATTGTTAAAAAAAGCACAGAGAACGCTGCTGCCCATTCCCTGGTAAGTCCCTTAGTCGCCTCTTACGACACCCATGGGAAGATATGGGATGGTGCTATTCTTTACGTCCGAAACCATACAGTACAAAAAGCTCAGGGGGTCTACTCTCTTTCTCCGAAACGAAACTTCGGAAACGAACGAAATTTAAACGAAGTTTCGTTAGTGATCCTACTCTATTTCATTTTCGGACGCGCACAAGAAGTTCGAAGCCATAGACAAGTTTCGTGAACGAATGAAATCTATAATATTGTGTGGGTCTTTTTTGATGTCATTTAAAGTAAGTTACGGTTTTTACTTTAACTTGTAATTAATAAACTCTTTTGCTTTATTTTTACATTTTACATTTAAAATGTGATTTATTGAATATTTCTTGTAATATTCATGCAGAAAATATAAATATTTAGATAAAAATTCTATTTTCGACGACATTCACCGCGACACTATAAAACACCCTTTCATTGTCATTGTTAACCGACTAATTTGAAGAGTACTATTTCATGCTAACAATGGGTAGTAACGTAAGACGACCAAAAATGTCTGTATATTCACAATCTAATCATAACATGTCAACTTACGATTATTTGTTTGAATACTTTGAAAAGTTTTCTAAATTGTGTTTCTCAAGTGTTGTGTTAAATAAATCATGTTTCCAAGTGCGTTTTTACATACTTCGCAATCGCGATACACACTTAAGAAAGTTTCAAGTCATATTGTCGTAGTCTGCTATTTGTATTTTGGGTCTCCACAAGTTTAGATTTAAAAACTTTGTAAGTAAATATCATATTATACATACATAATATTAGATTTTTCACTAACATTAAATATCGCCTCTTCTAATAATAACCATATAAACATCTTTTCAGTTTAAAATGGCTCCACATACGGGTTCGGCTACTCCCGAATACTTTGGCTACTCGAATACTTGCCGACTGAATCCGTAATTTCCTACAAACTCTTAAGTCGGGAATTTCGCTAATATTTAGTTGATTGCACAGGCGGCGTCGGTTCCTTCTACACTCTATACGTTCTTCACGTAAAGCAGCTTCGATTAAAAGCATTATTGTAGCCATTGCCAATAATTTTCTCATAATATTTACAAAACTAAACGTAAAACGAAAATCAAAAGGTAACACTTTTGGTTTCGTCAAATTTGAGGTTAAAATTCCGAACAATCGTCTGTTAAATTCAAATATTCGTTCGTAATATTTCGAATTAGAGTAGGTTTAGAGAATCTAAACGTCAAACAATTTTCGGTCGAACGAAATTTCGGAACGAAATTGAACCGTGGTAGGAAATACGCGAAATTTCGATCGAAACTTCGTTTTTCGTTGAATAAGAGTAGACCTCCAGTTCTATCAACAGTATATCCTGAAATTCTTTAACTATAAATATTTCCTTTCAAAGTCCGACAAGGAACCCCGTATCATCGGAACCCATTACCTAATATCTTCCCCCGTCCACCTGCTCTCGACCAATAACTTAAATGCCACGTAAGGTCCCATAAAAGAGCCCGCCATTGTTGTCAAGAAAAATGCCGTGTTTTTTCCGCGACGACGCCGGGCGAGCGCATTGTGCGCAGGTATTCAGAAAATTAACTTGGTCTAGACGATGGGGCCACAAGGTAAAAAGGTACAGAAAACTCACTGTTGCATATAATATTTCTTTATAGAGTATAAAGCCGCGTAGTTAGGTAGTTTGTCTGCAGTGCCCTCTAATCTAATCCTAAAAATCCAACCTAGATTTTCAGTCAGCTTTTAGCACCCAACCTGGTACATCATCATCGCGCGAGTCCAGCGCGCCATCTAGTGTCCTGCATTAAGGTTCAGTAGATTATGAATATGTGTTGGTACCCATAAGTAAGTATTCTGCAGATACTAGTAAGAGCTGCTGAAATATCGTTAGTTCTGATTTTGTCCGACAGTTGCTGTCGTAAGTTTCTGGTGGCAGAATTGTCATACAGATTTAACCTTCCGTACTTATTTTTTTGGTGTCACGTTGGTATGGAAGATGGCTTTATGAGATCGGTCCAGTTTAGATGATTTGTTGGTTAGTGACCGGTAAATGTTTTCATATCGGGGGTAAGGAGAGGTAAGGAATTCTGATAAAAATATATTAAAAGGTTTCGTTGGATTTTTTTAGCAGCAAGAATTAAAGAGAGTCATAATGACTGCGCTATCTGAACAGAATGAATTCTGTTGGGAGCAAGATTTTTCTGTATATCTACAAGTTATCCCTCAAACCGCATTGTGCCCTCGTGGTTGATTATGACCCTGTCACAGAGAGGAGACCTGTGTATCTGTACGAGGAACTTTAGAGACTGATTGTAGCACCTTATAACTTAACTATGACATCTAGCTAATTAATAAGACTTCAGATAGGTTATCGGTACTTTGCATCAACATCAACAAAGTTGTAGATCCCTCAAAGAAATCGCTCTGAAAAGAGGTTAAACGGTCATCTAAAACCAGTCATAATAGAGATATCTATGATTTTTTCAATAAACTCGCGAACAAAGCACAAAAAACGTGTTGATGTATGAAATTCAGCGACACCGGTGACCGCCGCAATATGCATAGCGTTGATTTGTTGGGCTTCAGTGCCATAGACTAACTTCGTACAGAGCAGAGGTGCCACTTCGTGTATGAAGTGGAATACCTTGGAATGTGTTGTTGAGTAAGGGATTCAGAAGGATGATTTAGTATTTAGCACAAAACTATAACACTTTTCAACAGTACCTACTGTTAAGGTGAGTATGATACTTTTCTGTGTAAAGTATTTTTCATTTACCTGATGCGACAAATTTTATGCCAGGGATCGAATAGACAATACGAAATATTGATCAATCAGTAATCAACTTCTTGATTATAACAACGAAAATAATCATTAGTAAAGTGATAAAAAATATCATTAATCACTTAGTCAAAAGTTCAGACATTTTGATCGTGAACTAACTAACAATCAAAATAATACCTATCATTACTCTTTTGAATGAAAGAGATGGCATTGTAAGACGTAGAGCGCTATCCCTATCTACCAGGTATAATAGTGACCGATACATATAATTGTATGACTCTAACACTTGACCGTGTTTGTCCGTATGATTTTAATTAATTATCGGTTTACTTAGAAGGTCTAGCTAAATCTGTAATAGTGTAGTAATAGGTCTCGGTCAGACAATATAATTAGAAGTGTTTTTAGTGTTTGAAGTAAGTGGTGCAAAAAATGTATTATTATTTTAATCTTTACATCTTTACAAATAAATAAAAATGGAGTGTCTGTTTGTAATTTAAAAATAACAGCTTTTTACTGAATGTATATACGGTATTTTGTCAGTCTGTCAGTCTTGTTCGATTCCGGCTCCGGCTAATCTCCGAAACGGCTGGACAGATTTTGACGGGACTGTCACTGGCTGGTAGCTGATGTTATAAGGAGTAACTTAGGCTTTTACTTATTTTAGAAAAATTATTAGGGTTGCGTGCATAAAAATTAATACCTTTGAAATTTTTAGCCTACGAAATCTTTATAAACACTGTTTTAAGCTTTCACGGTTTACAACTAAACTTATGCTGTCACTTACGGGATGTCTTCCGTGATTGTTCCGTGGAAGATATCTCGTAAGTGACAGTATAAGTTTTGAATCTTTATAAGCCTAGTTAGGTTAACTAACTAGGTAATACTTATGTTACTTTTGTCCATGTAGGGTCTATTATCGGGAAAGTTGGACACTCGCTGAAGCATTACAGTGACGTATCTGCTCCATTAATCTACGGCAGTGAAGGACAGCGCTATAAATCAGAAGGCGCGTGTGTCGACTGTCAGTGGCACCTACTCTATGAGTTAGTGCCGATAGTGAGTGTGAGGTGTGCCACTCACTACCACCATCTACTGCTCATAGCTGGAATATTCAGAAATATGACCAGATATTATGGACGTGATGGAAAAGAAGTATATGGCGATTGCAAGAGGTCATGTTCTGTAGTTTATTTACCAAAGCCAAGGGAGAAAAAAAAACTAATGAGATTATATATTATGTATAGTATGTATATGTATTGCCTCGTTGGTCGAATGGTCGCAAGCGCGACTGTAGAGCATGAGGTCCTGGGTTCGAATACCGGGTCGGGCAAAGTGTTATTGGGTTTTTTCATCAGGAATTTCTCAGTAGCACCCACAGAGTCTAGATTTGTGCCCGGTTAATGGCAATAGGCTCCCCTTTTACATGGGACGTGGGTGTACTATTAGGTACCCTCTGTTTAACCCTTCAGGGATTACAGCTGTGATGTTATGATGAGTATGTACAAAACAAATTGGGAAAAAATCATATAGAATGGATTTTCTATTGTGGGTATCAGAATCTTTCCTATGACTGACAAAACTACCATTCAATTAACACGATCATAAACATGACCGTGAAAATGCGATGAAAACCTACACCAACGCATTTTTCAGAAGGTACCTATCATGTATTTAATCACGGCCCCTCTTACTTTTTACTAAAATAAACGATACACCTTTTAAATTAAATTACACACAAAGGCATTACGAGCACGAAACTGTTTCCAAGTAACAGTAAATGAACAAAAAGCGTCTAAAATTAAGAGTAGTAACAGGTAAGGCGACGTAGCAACGAGCCTGGCCGCCTTCCAAGTTGTGTAGCGTGAACATACTCGTTTGTTTGTGTACTTGTAGTTACGTGGCTAGGGTGCGGATAACACTAGAACTGTGCGACGGGTTTGCGCGAAACAATTTGTCAAAATGCATAACAAAAAGAAAAAAAAAGAATGAATGAATTTTAAATTTTATCTTGCTTTTAATAATTGATGGTACTTTATTTTTGAATTTTATGTATTTGGGATAATTTATTTTATTTTACCTCGTAAAGGTTGCAGGAATCCGCTGGATGCGAGACGCACGGGACCGGTCAATGTGGCGACACTTGGGGGAGGCCTATGTCCAGCAGTGGACCTCTTTCGGCTGAAATGATGATGATGATGATGATTTTATTCTTTAATACTAACTTTAATTTCACTGTATGGATCATGTTAAATGAAATTTATTTTATTTACTTATTTATTTATAATATGAACAAATCACAAATAAATTAAAGACCCCAAGAACACACCGCTCGTCATCAGCTGGGCCATCGTGCAGACAGTCACCACCGTCGCTGGTATCATCTCGTATCCCTTCGACACGGTTCGCAGGCGCATGATGATGCAGTCTGGCCGTGCCAAGGCTGAGATCCTGTACAAGAGTACCATAAACTGCTGGGCCACTGTCGCCAAGACAGAGGGCACTGGCGCCTTCTTCAAGAGAGCCGTCTCCAACCTCCACAGAGGAAACGGATTCGCCTTCGTTCTTGTGTTATACGATGAGATCAAGAAGCTTCTCTGAATCTTATGTAAGAATTGGTACCATAATTACAACTAATTGTGATTGCAAATCACCTCTGATTAATAATATCTACTTTCGTGTCAAATGTTTATGTAGATATAAACATACCGATGTTTGCTTCTGAAGCAGTGCGCAGAGAGTTAATTGGCAAGGATTATAAACATAAACAGGAGTTTCACTTTTCACTGTTAAACGAAATTTAACAACAAGTTTTTTCTCATAATAGTTTATGAATGACATACAGACACTAAGTTTATTTTTCAGGTTCTAGTTTGTATCTCATTTCTATTAGTGGCGCGAGTTCTGAGTTACTTTCCTTTGTTCACGTACAACTTTGTTTTTAATGTTTTAAATCGGTTATACTGCTCGGTCGTTTATTGTTTTATGCTGTTATTTTTAAAAATGTGGAAGGAAAGTTTATCTGAGATGGCTCAGGGGTAGGCTGTTCCAAAATAAAATTCAGACTAACTACATAGTTATTTCTTTACATTTGCTTGCTTTGCAATTCCAATCTTATCTTACTACTATTATAAGTGCGAAAGTTCTAAGGATGGATGGACGTATGTTTGTTACTCTTTGAAGCTAAAACTACTGAAAGTTTTTGGATGTTTGGCATGCAGGTAGTCTATAACCTGGATTAACACATAAAATACTTTTTATCCCGGTAGTACGATCCCGTGGGACGATTTGCTGAAGTCCACGCGGGTGAAGCCGCGGGCATAAGCTAGTTTATCATAAGGGTCTATCTCTTACCATTTCAATATTCCACATTTATTTAGTATGTTTATAATACTTTTCTTAGTATTATAAGATTAATCTTTTACACCGTAAGAACAGCCTTTAAAACCACTTATACCTCAAAGCGAAAAGCTCCATCAAACTCTCCAGGAAATGAAAGTGTGGAGACAGTTATTTTGTTCTCGAACATAAATCCTTTCAGCCCCATTCCAGCGGTCAAGTCTCAAGGATCGGACCGGAAGTGACGAGGCGACAGGTGGGGGAAATGGCGCGTGTTTCCGGTCTGAGCACCGGCCACTGCGCACGAGTGGAGGGAGTGATTGTATTGAGGTGAGATTGAGTGCTTGAGAGGACGATTGAAGTTGCATTTGTTTTATTGAGAAAGGTTTCATTGGAGGGGGTGAAGTTGAGAAATGTAAAATCAAAGGTGTTTGAACAAAGTACTAGGGCGTTAATATGGCGTCTATAAATTTGGACATTTTACAAAACTTGAAGTGCTATGAATGGATATTGATGGTCAACTTACCCGAGGTTTGTTGTTAAGAAGAATGTAAAAATAAAGTAAGTTATTTTAGACACAGGTTTCCTTTGGCAAGACATCTTTACGATAAGATACCTAAACCCAATCAATACTTTTAACTTCCAATATAGCTTTAGTTTAGATTATTGCATGTACTATATAACCTGGAGCCACTCGCACATTTGATATTGAGGATCATCGTTATTCTATCTATCGCATCTTCTTCTAGGTAAGCAAATATAGTTGTCTACTTCTTTTTAAGATAGTGCACCGGAATCGGGTAGTCATTTGGCATTCGCTAGCGTTCGCCTCGGTGTGCATTCGATCGTACGGAATCGCTCCATCAGGTGTGAAAATGAAAATAGTTCGCTTCGAATACTTACAATTGGGAGGGAATCGGCTATTGTGCGATGTTGTAAAAGAGTATGTTAGTTTTAGAATGGTTTTTATTTACCATTCAAATAAGGGAAGTGTGCTGATATGTATGATCACATCTTTAGTAAAATAGTATGTTATAAATTAGGGAAATGTAGTGGAGCGTGTGTTTCTTTGACCTACATAATTTTCTAGGAGTTTTCGATTTCCCTTTTGATTCTTCTGCTTCCTAATATTAAGGTGCTTTCTTTTGGTTGACTCATAAATTGTCTAGGTTCTTTCAATTTCTGACTTTGACATTAGTCAAACTGCAAGCGTTAGCGATATGTAGCTAATACTAAGCAGCACATAAACGAATGTTGTTTGTCCGGCGATGAAAATTCAACAGTGTGCTTTTATTTTGGATTAATTTTGGTATTGCCTAGTGTAAAAGATACGGGCAAAAGTAAATCTAACATTTGAATTAAAAACTTAACACTGAAGCAGTGCCAAGACAAATACCTACTTATCGTGTCGTGTACCTGCGAATATTCCAAGAAATAAAAAAAGAAATAAAAGAAATAAATAAATAAACCTTTTAACAGGGCAATAATTTACGCGCAAGAACAATATTTCTAAAATGATCCAAAAAACGCTGGTGTATCTAAATTGAAAACACGTGTGTTAGGGTCATAAATAAGGCGCGCGACACACGGACGTCTAGACGCTTAATCTAAAGTACCTGACTCATGCTCGGTCCAGTTTCACCCTTGTATGCCTTTAAGATGTTACAGAGATGTAGGAAGAGAGTGCATCTCATGATTTTTATTGTTATATGTTTTATTTAGCAAAATAAATAAAAGTTCTGGTAATATAGGCTTCACACAATCTTGAGGAGGATCAAAGATATGTGACCTTCGGAAACTGCTGTTCACTGAAGATTACTGGAGGTGTTAAACTTTATATCTACACAATTATAAGGTAGGCAGGTAAGTGCTGTGTGGTAAGGCGGTCACATCGAGATACATAATTACCAAATAGATTTCCAGAGGCTTTTGAAGTATCTGAAGCGTGTCTACAAAGAAATATAAATAGAGTTAGCTAAGGTAGCCCAATAATACTGATTTGAATACTTTTTAAATCCTTTAATATATTTATTATTCAAAAACATCGTTAAATAATAAGAAATAAAATGCGGTATCCACTCCAGCCAACATCTAGTGTAGACAATGCGTAATGGGAGGGCGGTCTATCGGCTCACCCGTTCACCTTACTCACCTCGACTGAATCAATGTGTTGCTCTGTTGCTCACTTACCCCGTGTTGCCCCTGTACTTGCTCCGTATGCTCGCCGTCCGATACTTATTTGTTTTAGTTTTAGTTCTTCTTTATTTATTGTTACATTTGTAAGGTTAAGTTGTGTGTTGTTTTAAGTTGAGGTTTTGTTAATGTCGGGATTTGGAAACCGCTCAATATTATTGTATGGGAATTTAGAAAGTTTCCCAAATGATTACTCTTAATCAGATTGGCAGCTTTATTATTGATTAACATTGGTTACCATTACTCCTAGTTGAGTTCTGTTCCGGCTCGATATAGATTTCCATCGAACCGCTAAGAAAAAGTGGTAATCATTAATACCATGTGAGCCATGGCCGTGCTAGGACCTTTAATCAAAATCAAAATATTTTATTTCACATAGGCCTCGATGGGCACTTATAAAACGTCGACAAAAAGGTGCACGGTTCGGGTTGGTCGTTTCCTATGGAGAAGAACCGGCAATCAGCAGCCTTGGGCTAGCGGGTATCAGTCAAACTAGCAAATTGGACTGGCTGCTGAGCTGCGGGTCGCGGGTTCGATCCCCGCATGGAACAAATACTTGTATGACACACAGGTAGTTGTTCTGGGTCTGGCTCTTTGTGTATTTTAGTTTAAACGTTTGTAAATGCACCCACGACATAGGAGTTACAGGAGGATAAAGGAGATATACATCTACGTACCTACCTGAGGACCTACATACGTTTGCAGACTATTAACAGAAGTCGATTACAAGAAAATCTCTACCTAAAGTACTACGACATTTCTCTTCTAGGATCTAATTACAAACATAATAAATGAGAAGGAATCTTTAAAAGCCGAGACCCTTAATCCCCGTCCAAAGCAAGTTCACTTAAAAATTTTGAAGAAAAAAAAAGTGCTCAAAACTTTTTCAGTTAAAGAGATTTTTTCGTCAGTTTGTAAGGCGTGCAATTAATTTTTAAATGCTTTCAAAGAGTAGGATGAGACACGTTTTTACGATTTTAGGGGAATTAAGAACAGGTTGACGGGTTTTGTTGACCGTAACGTGCGAAATGACAGGTGTTTATGACAAATAATAGTATCTTAAAGTTGGTAATTCCTTTATAGCCATAACGCTTTCTAATTGACGAGTATTCTGAGATCCCGCCTACGATCGACCTTCAAAAATCAAGGAACCGATTGAAAAATACCTTTTAGACCTTTTTAAATCTTCGATTTGGCAATAAAAAAATCAGGTAACATACACTTAAATTAAAAGGGAACTGCAGGGCATGTGTCTGCCACAGAAATGCCCAATGCAGGGGCATTCAAATCGCCCAGCGATCACCGCCTGTGCAACATTGGAGCTGGCCTGTACCCTGCGCAGCACCAAGGACGCGCACCGCTTGCGCAAAGTGTTTGCACAACTGCAGGAACTGCGCCTTGCAGCTGTGGGATCATTAACAATTAACATCTACCACTTGGAATAAATTATCAGAAAAAAACAACAACACTCATCAGAGTCTGCTTACCTCTTTCCAACCTCTAGCTTGAAGTAAACATTAAGATCCCCAGAAAAGCCATTACCCTTTTAAACAGCTACATAAAACTAATCGTTGGCCACGAATCAGTGCACACTAACGCGCGGATATTTCACGCAGTGCGCACCTACTCGCGTCATTACTGTGTGTAATAAGTACTGCGCCTAAAAATATGCGCACCTATTACAATGGCAGTTATCGTCGCCCGTTGCTCGCGGCGAAACGCGTGAGTGGAGTAGACGAGCGACTTTCGAAAAGCATGCTAAATACGGGTGCGAGTAGTAGTACGGCTTATTTGCCAATTTCTGGTTAACACAATTGCAGTACCTGTAAAATGTGACTGTTTAGGTAAAATATGACAGATTGTATTGCTGATGGATTCCTGTTATTTGCAACATACATTTATCAGACATATTTGTTTTGCCATATATGAACAGCGACACCTGAAAAGACACAAAAATTGGAAGTGGTGGGATGTGGATTAGTTCTGGTAACATCACAAACAAAGGTGAGCGGCCGATTAGTTTAGGCAAATATCAAGCACTTGGAGAAATGAAAGTAGGTGAACCTCTAAATCCTCTAAGCAACGGTGATCTTCCTCAGGCACCCACAACCAAAAACCACATCGTCAACCCCGTCCAATATTGCGACCGCCGCGCCGTTGGAAAATCATCTTCACATAATATGCGACAAAAAAGTCGCAAGTTTGTTTACTCCGGCACGCGAGCTCAGATTGTATTATTTATTGTGCAGGTAGTTTGGCCGGCCGCCAGTAGATAGCGCGCGCAAGATTTTTAAACCCCCCGCCATGTTGTATTTTAGGACGCTATAATTTTTAAAACATGAATCACAAAAAAGGTGGAAAATTTTCACGTACACTCTGTGCTTCCACCGTGAAAGAAATAATGTTTCGCATTTTTGTTGTTATTGCGCAGATAAAATAAAAAGGTATTTTTTGTTGCCAATTTTTATGGAATAATAAATTACAGTGCAGTCGGGTAGTTTGAACTTACCTACCGCAGTTGCATTACACGTTGCAATTAAAAAGTATGATGCCTCGGTTGTCGTGTGTCTAAAACACTGGTTGACATCGAGTGGATTCACAAATATGAATATGTAAACTGTTTACAGCGCACGATTAGATCCTGACCCTATCAGAGGGCCTCGACCAATAGCAATCGCTTTCAATGCCTTTGATATTTCTACAACTATCTTTAACAGATTGACATCAGCTTTTCGGTAGCTGTCCATCATTTTTGACATTTCCTTCATTGGACTCACTGACAGAGTGCAACCTTCTCTAGACCCTCAGCTAGGATAACAAACTTGAGATACCATTATATGTGTAAATCAGTTCTGTCTCCAGGCCAGACCAAATAGACATAACCTTTTAGCTAATCTCTCGAAACATCAAGAGCAAAACTCTCGAAGCTTGAGCCAACACTTAAGAAAAATGCAGGCCGTTGCCCTAAATACCAAACAACGTGAACTCCTAAACACTCTAGAATGTTGAACAACCTTCTAACCAGAACGAACTTGTTACCAGCACTATGCTTAGTAGACCTGTGGCTAGAGAAGCCCTGTTTACGCTGCAAGAAGCTGAACGGTGCTCAATCAGTTTATGATTTTTCAGCCAGGATAACAAATTCGAGATTTCAATTGTGCAACCTATCAATTTAAATTTTAAGCCAAGCCACAGGCTCATGGGTGGCTTAAAAACTGACACCAGGTTAGACACTAACTACACGGTAATAAAAGAAAAATCTATCAATATAGAAAAAAAATTGGCAATAACATGCGCAAATTCCACATAGCTTGACCAAATACTGTTGAAAAACTCAAGAGCATTGCCCTAAATTACCAAAAAGAACGCATACTCCGAAACATTCGAGAACTTCCTAAACACTGTTGAATGTAGAACATTCTACTAACCCAAACCAACTTGTTATCCCAGCACTATGCTAACTATACCTGTAAACTTGTAAAGACCTGTTTACTCGGCAAGCACCTGAACGTAAAAGTGAAGCGGCGCCGGGCCATTACCTCCCTCGTTTAACCGACTATTGTTGTGTCCGGACCGCGTTATACAGTGTTGCTAGTCAGTTCGTGAGGGAACTGGTCGGGGAAGAGTTGGTTAGTGAATATAAAGTTTGGTTTAGTGGGTAAGTGAAATGTTACAGCGAATTTCCTGAATTTTGAGTGTTTTTAATTTTTTTGTACACGGTTTAGGGACAACCCCAAGATTAATTATTATTTGCTAAAGAGATATAATTTTATTCATGAACTGGTACGATAAGAGAGAGAGAGGAGCGATAAGAGAATATGCTAAACACCTCTGTATATCCCTCCAGGGAAAAAAAGCGTTATGAAATGTTGAAGCTCTTTTGATGTGTGTTTTCCAATATAGGCCATTAATAAAAGAAAATATTAGAGAATCAGAATTCGCTAATATTTTCTCTGCTATGTTCTTACCTACTTACCACCTTGTAAAATTCTAAACCCTTAATAAATTAATTCTTGCGACTATCAAACATACAGTCATCCACTGTCAGACAAGCCTACAAGGGCCAATAAAGACACGGGAGGGCGCGTTAAGCCAGTCATCTTGTTTTTGTAAACAACCCCGAGCTACGCCGTAGCCGGGGGTGCCCTACAATGCTACGAGCCGCGGCTACGGGCTACGGCGTAGCTATACACGGCGAAGTTGAAAAGTTTCGAGTTTAATTATAGTGCGGCCTTATTTGTTATTCGAAATGTAAGGTTGAATGGAAATGTGGGGAGATTAGCTATTGTATGTTATATGAGGAAAATGTTATGTGAATATTATTAAGTTGGAAATTTTACCAGCATTTTCAGATTTGGAAGAAAAAACGTTCATGATGTTGCATAAATGATGGCTTCTATTTGTGCTTACAAGAATGTCGTTGTTTTCCTCATATTACGTAACCAAGTGGTCTGTTAATAATAAAGAATGATGTGGGATCTGACCTACTTTACAAAAAGTATGACCTATTAGATACGGAAATAGATTAATTATGTGGTTGAGTAATTGAACACGAGAATAACATGAAACAAATGAAAAATACTCTAAACAGTCATTTTTTTCTTAATAACCTCATTCAATAAAACCACCCAACATGAAATAAAAAAAATCTCCCTTAAACAGTCAACAAAATAAAAATAATAAATAGAGAACTATGTAAAGCTCATCGGAGCATAAGACAATAAAGCCGGTCGGCCAGTGGCAGCGTTATTTTTCCGTCGTTAATTATTTCCAGTTAACAAGGTGTTGTCTCTTCGCTTATTTATTGCTTTGTGAGCGGTGAGCGGGGAGACAAGGGGGTGTTGCAGTGGGAGATATGAGCGATTTTGCGCTGTGGAAAATGTATCGCTTAAGAAATGTTCTTTATTTGAAATTGGCGACAAAAAAAAGGTGAAAAACAAAAAATATCCTTATTGAGCTATTTAAAAAATGTTTAGCTGCCAGTGATGATGATGACATAACTTGACGGCTGTATGAATGGGGTAAATAAGAGTACAACTATATTGCGGTAGTTTCGGTTGTTGTCGGTTATGATACGGATTATTTTTCCTATAAGTTCGTATAAGCAACAGAGCATTCTTCATCCGCATGTCGCTGGGTCGACTTTATTTTAATTATGTTGACCCAAACTTCGCCATTACCACGTCATCGTCGGTGACAGCGCAGAGGCTACTCTGACTGCATGTTTAAGGACACAGACATGATCAAGGCAGCTTCATATTACAGCATAGCCTTAGTAGCTGCACAAACCTTAAGCAATGTTTCAGCCAGGCTCGTTAGTCAGGCACCTCGCGAAGAATTAACTGCTGTATTTTGACACTTATTACTAACACTACACACGGTTCTTTTTATTTTGTTTCTTTCTAGATTTATGCTAAGTGCTCAGCTAGCGGACTTCTTGGCTAGTTTAGATTAATGTGCATTTTGGTCACAGTTTGTGTGTACGCAATTTTTTTTTGTGAACGAGGTATCTTGTGCTAAGTTATATTATTTAGGAAACGACTTACTTGTCTAGCATAAGTATCTTGCTGCTAACTTAAAAGGATTGTTTCATATTAACAGAGGCCCTAGAAAAAATATCTTCTGCCAGCGAAAATTATAATAGAAGAGTCAAACCGTCGTTATTGTCATAAACATAAACTACCCAAAAGCTTGACTCAATTCTATTAAAAGAAAGAAACCCGAAACGTTTGACAACACCATCAATGGTAAACTTCGCAAATTATAATTTATGTACTAGGATACATTAATATTCCTGTTAGATACGTTCACAGGTCAGACCAGCCAGAGGAGCCACAGGTCATACTTATAGCAGGCTGTTATTTTGGATTCTTCTACCTGTTTGATACGAAAGAAAGTATGGTACGTTTTCAAATTACTTATGGTCAAGCTACTTTGTATTTAATAAGGTCTTTTGTTCGTCAATTCAATATTTTTCGTCACCACCACAGCTGACCAATAACATTATTTATCAAAAACTATGCTTCGCCCATCAACCGCACACAATAGGAGGCGATGGTGTTTTTTTCCCATAAATTCATAACTTTTATAGCCGCGGCCAGACCCTCCATCATTTGTGACTTAGGGCTGTTATGGTGTGTTTATAGTTGAGGATAGGCAGGGGGACAGGTGGGTGCTGTATAGTTATTGAAGTTTTTATAAGATAAAGGTTGGTGATAGTTGTGAGGATGGGACTTTTGATACTATTTGTCGCGTGTTTTTGGGTTAGGTGTTGTGCAAGGTGTCACTGGATAATACATTGCCTAAAATTATGGATTTGAATGGACAAGTCGCGCTTAGGTAACAAGGAGATTCGTCTTATTGTGTCCCACGAACCTGTACTCATTCGTCATTCAATATTTTGTTTATGAAAACAGTAGTTCGGATACTTTTTCAATTGATTTGTGTTGGTTTACTCCTAAAAGAAACCTTTGACGCTCGAATGACGTTAACAGGGTGAAATGTATTCAAAATCTAAATCTAAATCAAAATCAAAATATTTTATTCCACATAGGTCTCGATGGGCACTTCTAAAACGTCGACAAAAAGATGCACGGTTCGGGTTGGTCGTTTCCTATGGATAAGAACCGGCAAGAAACTCCATGGTTACTCAATTTTTATTGAAAATTATTGAAAAGTTGTTTTTTTTTATTTTTTATTAAAAATGATTGTTTAAATGAAAAGCATTTATTCATTAAAGCATATTGTGGTCTTAATACTGTTTGCGATAGATATTTACAAATCATATTGACAAATTATAACATGTATTAAAGGTGCACCTGCATGCGCACACACACACGGTAATTGTTAACAAAACTCAACGAACCCAGCACACGTGCACATGATCCGGTCTAACCGTCCGCGCCACTTTTTACCTCACATGCAAAGTTGCCAATCTAATAACACTCCACGGGGTGACGCAAGAACTGTCGGACACCCCACGACACAGCATCAAGATAACCAGTAAACCAATGACGACTACCTCGTCGGTCTAGTGGTCGCAAGCGCTGAGCATGAGGTTCCTGGGTTCGATTCCTTGGTTGGGCATTTCTATCAGTAACTTCCTAGTTGGCAGCCAGTCTTGAGTTGTTTGTCGGCCCCTTCATAACTGGCGAATTGTGGGTGTAATAAAAGATACACCTCTGGCCTAACCCTGCGGAGACAACAGGCGTGATTTTATATTATGTGAGGCATACACCAACTAGACCCTTTAAGGAAATCAAACGAAGGTGTAAGGTTTGTCAACTAAACTTCTTGTTATGTTGCAGTACACACATATAACATAACCAACTTGTCTCGATGTCACAGCCCCGATCTATTCACGGGCTACCTGTTACCTGCGGAATGCACAGAATTCACGTAAACGCACTGCAAGTGTGTGTCCATTGACTATTTATTCCTAGTTGGTATACTGTATGTTAATAATAATGTTTGTACTGTGGCGCCGACACTCGCGACACCCGACACTCGGGTATCGGTGAAACTTTCCACCTATGAGAGGAAAGTTCGGCAGAACTAGATAACAGTGTAAAAACTGTGCGGAGGAAGATATGGGTAGCGAATAGCGATATTGTAACTTTGGTATCTTAGTTTTCATGCATAATATTAATGAGCTTTGTCAGTCATAACAATAAACACGTCGTCGTATTACCCAGTACTAACTGGGTTGTGGAGGTTAGATAGGCAGTGGCGCCATGTAAAATACTGGTATTCAGCTGCATTCGGTTAGACTGGAAGCCGACCCCAACATAGTTGGGAAAAGGCTAGGCAGATGATGATGATGTTAGTCATAACAATAAATTGGAATACGTTATTGTGGTTATTGACACATCATAATTATTTTTTATTAATAAATTCCGGCCCTTAGAAACTTTAATAGTGATCTTATATTGTCACTTACGGGATATCTTCCATGATTATTCATTATTTTGAGCTCCCGATATTTCGACGCTGTTGCAAGCGCCATGACTGGGGAACTGCGGGTTTTAAGTCGTGAAAGCTTAAAACAGTGTTTAATAGTGATGTCCTAAAGTGTCCTAAACAGTAAAATTGTTATCGCATGCTCTTGCTAGGTAAGTACAGCAAAGTAGGTTAAATTATTATAAACGATTTCTTATGTACGTAAGAATGACTAAAAGGCTTAACTGACTACCATTAACTTGATAAGGTATCCCATCTGAATAATTAGTTATTTTGTAGTACTTGAAACAATTTGCATAAATAAAAAGCCATTACTTAAAATGCACTTACGAGTACTGTGTGCATAAATTGTAATCATGATACTTGACCGACATTCACACATTACATTACAACTGGCTAACATTATTAACTATTGTAAAATAATACGAAATGTATCCAGGTGATTGCAATTTAATTCTCGGTTATTATTTGTGAATATTTACGATAAATACCGGCACGCAATAGCGGCCGTGAACTGGTGACCTCAAGGTGATTTGTTTTGTTTAAGGTCGCATTGTTGTAAAGGTGACTATAGGATAATGTCAAGAGGATTGGCAGAGCCGTCCTCTCGTGAGGGAAGGCAAGGCATGAGCGATTCAAAATCCTCATCATCATCTTACTCCTGCCCTTATTTCAATTTATTTGGGGTTGGCGCAGATGTCTTCTTCATTCATACAGGGTGTAAACAGACCCTTCACATAGCCGTCAACCAAGCATTCTGTACATCAAACTAAGTAACTTTACGCAAAAATTATTGCTGGGAAACGACTTTTGTTTTTGGGGTAAAAAATCACGTGATACGGTAGGACTCGATGGAAAACACTCAAAGCATTGTGCTGATGGATGGATTGAATAGTACTGGGGTCGTGGAGGAGTGTAAAGTAAAAATCATACATTAAAAACATATATTTATAAAAAGTTGTCAAATAGTTGGAACTTTGACCCCTAATATCTCCGTAACTAGAAGGTTCCCAGGTATGGTATAGAACAAAAAAATGATCGCAAAAACGGGGAGAACAAGTGCCTTTCGGATATGTTAAGGGTCTATTTACACCCTTTATTTCTTTATTACTCATCATCAGAATGAGCGAAAATATTAAACTCATTTTCTGACCACAAAACTTTCAACAGGACTGGTTCCTCTGGTACATAGCCTCATGCATCTGGTCTGAGTTAACCTACTTTTTCAGATCTTGGTTCTGAAACCATAGTAAAGTCTAAACTTTACCGAAACATTACTCTAATGTTGTTGTCGTTGTGTGTTGTTTAATGTTGTGTCTGTAATGTTTCGGTTGCTTTTCATTTCATGGGATCACGGAGGTGATAAAATTAAAAGTTTACAGGTTAAATTCTCGCAGGTTTTTGAAGTCCAAATACCTATTTGTATGATTTACCTACTATGAGGTTGTTCCAAGTCGGTTTGGTAGTTAATGTATGTAAGATATGTTTGAAATATACCTTTCCGGAGCCTCATAAAATAATTGTAATATTTTATCTCTGCTACTACGTCTGCTTACCCCTCAAGGTATACGGCACATCCTCACACACAATTACACATATTAGCATCGTTAGGTGTAACGGTGACAATCAGCGGCTGCTCTTTGATCTGCTGACGCGTGCCGCGCACAAAGTGTGCCGCTACCCTTTGTAGTTGATGTCGTAAGGGTACAGGGTGGAGTCACTGTGCGCGTCTTTTTGCACAGATAATGATATGGAAGTGTTTGATACATTAGATGAAGCATATTATGGAAGTATTTGATTCTTTCGTTGATGGATGATTTGATGTACTAAGTACACTGGGCCCAAGTATTTGGTTTACAGTTTATATGTGTGGGTGAAGTCATAGTTATGCACACAAACACAAAATAAAACGAGCGAGCTCAGTTTTTATTAGTGTGCGTGTGGCACATCAATTACCATATACCAATATATAGTCATCATTCACTTATGATGCTGAAGGAGATATAATATTTTGCATGATGTTAATATAGCAATCCTGGCACAATGGCTATCGTCTTTGGTCACTGAACGAGAAGTCGTAAGTTCAAATCATGCATACAATAGTATATTATTTTTCTTTTTGTATTCATTATTTTGTTAAAACATTACTTAAAGTAGAATTTATAACAATTCCAACGTTTGAGACAAACATTGAACTCTCAGGCTATTTGTTTTTGACTGTTTAGACAACAACTACCGACAATTTAAAAATATTGTTTTCAATACCTTCATTTATAAAAAATGAGCATTCTTACTTGTCAATCTACGAGTATTTGCATTACTGAGTTTATTGATTACTACTCTTGAGCATGTGTGTGGTTTTATTTCTGTGGATCCAACCATGCAACATTTATCAATGTTCAAAGAGGTGGAAATCGTTGTTTTGGATGAGCAAAACGTATCTATATTATGTGAAATTGCGAGTGTAAATGTGGTGCTGCCTAACAAACGATGGGACACTTTATATCGTGTCCTGCCTGTTCTGTTGTTTGCTCCTGTGAAATGCATCACAGGACGCTACTGAAAGAGCCAAACTCGTCGCCAAATTTTGGGCTGACTCAATTTGAATTGTTATCGATTAGCGTATCGATGAGATGAAGTGAAATTACAAGGCGCTTAATGATATCGGTGAGTAACAGTTAGATATTACGTTGATATTATACCTACTTCACTTTAACTAACTCCTCTATTCTCTTTATTCCTAGTAAACATTGAAAGGGATGTTTACTAGGAATAAATAATTAATGTAACTTAAGTGCAACACCTACCATAGTTATAATAATATATTATCATAACTGAATTATTATAGTTTCTTTTTTTTAATTTGTAATCGTATGATGATTATGATAAAATTAGCTTGGTCTAAAAATAGCTTGATCTAGCCTTTAGACAGATTAAAGAAAAGCCTTTGAATAACGTAAATAAAAATAGATTATATGTTTGCTAATGTCAGTGTTTATCTTATATTTATGTATTGTATTATTATAAGTAATATTAATTAGGTATATATAAGTATATTGAATAAACATAGTGTATATATAGTATAAAAATATAGTGTTTATTTATTATAATATTAGCTATTATTATAAGTATTATAAATACTGTTTTTATCCACAGGGGAGAACCGTGCAGTTATGGGTCCGCCGATATGCGTATTTTGGAGACGTAGAACATCTTTTTTTTTTTTTTTTTTTTTTTATCGTGGTAAAATCATCAAATGAGTCCTCCCACCCAGGGCAGAGTGGGAGGAACTGTCAGACTTGTACTGACTAAAATCCACGGTGTCCTTCAATAGCCCTTTATGATCCAGGGTCACGGTAATTCTATAAGTCCCGCGACCCCGGCAGGCTTTCGCCCTCTAGAGGGGGGCCCCGTCATAATGCTGACACTCTTTGAGGCGCGCGTGGAACACAACGCGCCGTCGACCCGGGCATGGTCCATGGTCGGACAGCGAGTCGCCCATTACTCGCCGCCCGCAAGCCCGCGCCTACGGTGGCCGGAGATCGTCTGCCGACGTCCGGCGCCGTGGGCGTCTACCACTGCGGACGTAGAACATCTTAGGCCAAAACCAAAGGCAAATTCATCGACTCGACACTACGACATCGTGGCAAGGCACAAGGCTGGTCCCTTCTTGTCCACCCGCATAAAAGTGTGCTTACAAACTGTGAGATCTCATGAGCAGAAGGTTACAAGGAGTAATAGAAAACGAAGGATTGCCGACTCATTATTAGTCGAATTTATTTTAATTAGTAGACGAATATGAATCTTATTTTTATGCAAATAATGTTCATATTTGTTAAGCAAATTAGAACAAATACAAAACTTAGTAATAAGTAGGTAGGTATAAAACGTTTTTTTTTTTAAACCACAACTCGTAAATTATTGAAAGTATGGTGAAGTGATGTTATTGTTATGCGATTAGAAGTTGTCATAATTTCTTACTATCTAACATGTTGATTCACTTCACCTCTAATTTTACTTTGATTCAATTTATATACCTACCTACTTTGACAAATTATTTACGTCAATCCTTACCAATAAAAAACTTTGTATTTGTCAAAAAAACAGGTAAACAACAGTGTATTAAATCATTGTATCGGCCACACAAGTTTTTTTTTCTAACATACAGCCCCCACCAAATTGAACCTTAAAACAACCAATATAAGAAAGGAACATATTGGAAGAAACGAGACGGATAATTTGCTAATGACCCAAGCGATAAGCTAAGCAAACAATAGCAATGTTTATCTAATAAAAAAATCTAATTATTTCATTGGTTATATTTAGTTACTTTTTACTTTTTGCTTGAGTAATTTTATTGGCCACAAAATAAATTTATTAAAAAACAAAAAGTAAAAAGTAGCAAAAATAATTCCTCAGTTGGGTTCGAACTCGCGTCGTCGAGGTTAGATCACTAGCTAACGCAAGCGCTTACACCAATCGGCTATGGTTACCATGTTAAGTTTGTATAAAATGTTGGGCTTTATTGTAAAGTCGTTTATATTATTTTTACTAGATTACCCGACAAGCGTAAAGATAAAAAAATAAACCCCGTGTAGGGTACAATATGTTTACTCACACAATAATAATGAGCGGCTGTATGAATATTACCGGCTCGTACAGCAAGTCAAGTTAATTTAATTTTGTGTTTGTGTGCATAACTATGACTTCACTCACACATATAAACTGTAAACCAAATACTTGGGCCCAGTGTACATGATTCCAATTAGATAGGTAGGCAAGACATGTCTTACCGCTTGGCCAAGTAAATCTATTTTTTTAATTCTCCGTTGGTGCAGTTGTTGAGCGGTAAGCTGCTACACTGCGTGCCGCAGGTTCGATTCCCGCACGGAACAAATATTTGTATAGTCTATAGGTAGTTGTTCCGAGTCTGGCTGTTTGTGAATGTGCATTTCAATATTTTTAAACGTATCCAGAATACACGCAGGAACACTAATTCCCATCCTATAGGCTGTATAATATGTCAAGTCTAAATAGGTCATAGACTTGATGACGTAAGTCCTAGGCATTCTGAACACCTGACATAATCAGGTCATTCCTTTCAAACAAAGGATGAACGTGAGCATTGCTTGTGTGCGAATGTCAGGGTCAGACGACGTGCCGACAAATACGTGTGTCCTGAGATGCTACTGATAGAAGAATTGTTGTAGAGGTATGATGCTAAGACGGTATCATTGTTTAAGTTCTGTGGTCGCTTTGATTTCGGTTATTCGTATTAGACTGCGTAACAGAAAACTGTTTTCTGATCTTTACTGAGGTGTCTCCACAGGTACAACCTTCTCTTCTCATATTTAATAGCGTCTTATCACACGCTTAAAAAAATTAAAATGGAGTCGAATACTAACATCAAACTATGTATGTGTACCTGAAAATATTATCATAATCCAACTTACTTCCTCCTGGAACACCGATCTTTAAAGGTCGCTTTAGACTTTCGAGCGAATATGCACTCTATCCCCACTTTACCAACTACATTGGGTATTTTTGTGGACAGACCGCAGGAAAAATGCTCCTTCCACCGTGGTACTTAAATATCAAGAAAATCATGCTCTTGTTCTGGTTATATGTTCATTTGTTCCACCTACCCACCTTAACACTAATAATGAATTTACTATAGGTCACACACAAGCCTCAGACAAATAGCTGCGTACAACAATCACCGTGGTATTCACAGTTCTCGTCAAATAAAATAATGGCTTCGTGAGTGGCGGCGGGTCGTGGGATGTAACCCGCACCGGACTGCTATGAGGGCAGGGCTGAAAGAACTTGAGTTATATACAGCAAAGCTCTTCTGATTGGAGCAGACACAAACTAGAGAATACACGGGACTAAGTTATGGAATCGGGCGTTATTTTGCGGAATTCTATGACAATATAAAATGTTTTGCAACGATACTTGGTTTTTAATGTCGCAAAAAATTAATCCACCGTTAGATACGCTCCACCCTCGCAAAAGTACACACATGTAGATTGTGAGATAATAATTGTGCAACATGCAACCAAACCTATAATGGGTGTAAAAAGACCCTTCCTTCACGAAGCCAATAGGCATTATGGTCTCTCCGACTTTAAATACCTCCACTAACCCCGTACTATTCAATGCATCCATCAGCACAGTGTTTTGAGTGCGTGACATTGTGTCCTACCGTAAACGTGATTTTTAACCCCAAAAAATATTCGTTTCCTAGCAATATTTTTTGCGTAGAGTAACCTAGTTTGATTTAATGCTTAGTTGCCGGATTCGTGAAGGGTTCTTCGGATTCAACATGTTTTGCCCCCCCCCCCCACTGGGCATCCTCAGGAGATGTTGACTTGTCAACCTTTGAATGATTAATTACATTGCTAGTAGACATAAACATGTGGATGATATGTCCGAAAGAATTTCATAACAATCATTGAAGACAACGACGTTTAGGGAAGTCTCGTCACACCTTGGACCAATCTGTCCCAACGAGATCCAATGAGAGGCTAAATAATTTGCTACGCGTGCCAGCCCTATCGAGACAAACTCATCTTCGTTCAAAGGGCAAACGTTAGATATATTACGGAATTTAATTCTAATACTTCCGAAGATCGCTCCGTTCTGCGGAGTAATACATTAAACTATTTACATTGACATCATTTTGTTCGGCATGTTTGATCAGTATTACTTTGTACTTAGATGCCATTATGGTTTTGTCATCGAAGACTGTTTACTTTAATACCATTTGTAGCGATTTGGATCAATTGAAACCCTACGTACCAATTCCTGTGATTTGGATAAATTAATTCTCTGTCCACTGAATTCATCTTCTTTTCATGTCGAAAGGTACCTACTTACTTCATATTGTTTGAGCCCAGTAGGTGATCTGGTAGGAGTCTCGTTATGGAATTAAATTGAATCGATTACTATCACAGAGTTTTAGAAGGGAAATATGGGTGTAACAGATACATTTAGGTACGAGGTACCACCGCTGAGTATCACTGAATTACAGGCATGATGTTATGTTACCTAAGTAGAATTCAAGATCTGTTAGTGTATCATACCATTTCGTCATAACAGCTTATGATATGGGCCTCACCATGACTCCATCGACCATGTTGCCATTATTCCTGTTAATTACATAACGCTACAATAGCGACCATATCGTTAATTATATGTCGTCTACAAATCTATAATTAAAATCATATATCACTGACAGTTGACACGTATTGTTTGTATTATTCCAACCATTTCGCTCGCGGCGTTACCTTTCAACTTGTCAAACGTAATGGCGAAAGATTAGTTTTAAAATATTTGAGCAATATGCCCAGTGACATAATATTAAGCTAAGCTGTCTATTGTTTGTTCATTTCTCAATAATAAGAGATTGGGCTTTATAAATATCGACCCACACTAAGTAAATACATGCATTTCATCATATATTTGGTGTAAAGAAATAGCGTGTGCGGAGGTTTTGTAATAGATGTTAAAGTGCTTTCAGGTGTCAATCTTGACTTTTTTCTAAAGATAAAATGAAAGGCTGTACATATAACTTTCATAATCTTGATCTTTTGTCACCTTTGTGCTAGTAATATGACAAAAATTCCGCGATCTAAATAGTAGCATTCATGTTGAAAGCTCAGAACATAATGCATTATGCAGTTCGATGAATCTATTAATGCAAATGCAATAATTGGTCCCAAAAATATGAGAAAAATATCCATTTATAGTTTACCAACTATTTTTAGTTTTTGTCGAGTTTCTAATCAGAATATGTTAATTTTGAGTCGAAAAAATAGATTAATGTGTCAGGAAATCATTTCAAGTAAACATAGTCTTAGCATATGTATGGTAATAAAATTGAAAATTTTGCCTGCCTCGACAAATATGCCGCAAACGCTACTGCGGAGCTTCAGGTTCTGGGTTCGGTTTCTGGGTCCGGAAAAGTGATATTTCAGTAGCAACCCGCATCAGCAGCGAGTCTGGATCTGTGCCCGGTTGAACTCACCTTCTGTTACATAGGGCTGAAGAATAACTGGTGAAATGTGGATGCACTCTCCCAACTTAACTACGCCTAACTCTTCGGGGAAATACAGAAGTTATATTTACATAATCATGTTACAACAGAAAATCTTATTTAAATTCATAATCACGTCCCTGCAAGAAATAGTAATGACTACATACTATATCTTGTTCATTACTTCGCTAAATTATTCGTAGTCAACATAAACCAGCACCTAAATCACTGGCAAAGCATATAATTAGATGTGTAACCCATAGTGGAGAGCCACGTGGGACCACGGTGTGGTAACGATGGCCATAAGCCACGGGTGGGCGTTTACACGCTGGTCAAATCGCGGACAACGTCCCGTGTTGATCTATGGTTTGAGCGCGGGTACATTGTCACACGAGATTATTAATAAAGAAAAATAATTAATGATTTACGACGGTCACATGATGTGATTTGGTGGCAGGAAAGTGAAAGCGCAGGAAACGGGCAATGAAGGATCTTCAAGAAAAGGTTGAAGGTTGGGGTGCATTTGTGGCACAAAATATACTTTCCGACGAAGAAAATGCAGATAGTATTTCACGTCACGTCGACAACCTTATCACCACAAGCGAATGCGTGTCCAATTATGTATCTGAAAATCAAAGCTGTTATGTTTAATTTTTTCATCGATTTTTTTTTCACACAAAACAACTCACATCACTAAAAAAAACAGCTCTATCCGAGTTAGATTAATTATAATTATAAATATCGTACTGCAGCAAGCAATGCACACACCACACGATCACGCGTCCACCGAATGGATGGTATAACAAAACGCGATCTAAGCGAGTTATACTTTTATTTTCATTCAAATTATGCGAAGACGCGCGACATTAGGTCCATGTCAAGGTGAACGCGTCGGATGAAGCGACGCGCGTGAAATCGCGGCATTCCTGTCTGATTTAGCCTTTATATCGTGTTGTAAGAAATTTTTGATGGTAGTTCTATAAGCAAGAAAGCTTGCAAGGTTGTTTTCTGTAAGCACTAGGTTTTTGTAAGCGTCAGACAATCAAGAATCTAAATTATGTTTTTTGATATGCGCGAAGAATTTTTGATTGATTTTTTTAGTGTTTGCGTAAGTTAGTTTATAAGTGCACTCCACTTAAAGAAATGAAACGTGTTACTCAATATGTGGGCGTTAGTGATGGGCTGACATTGACACTCTGTCATTGCCTCTGCCAATTTTAATAGTATGTTATTCGGTACTTTTGTTAGACAGGCAATGTGTATTTGAAGGTGTTTACAGTGACATGCTCGTAGTTATGCTGCGTGCAGACCTTTTGTGAGCTACGCAATATTGTTCGATGATTGTAGCAATCTATCAGAAAGCTAATAGGTTGATGATAATTAGTATGAATTTATGTGGTGTAATCAGGCGTCAAATGTTTTCCTTTCTCTGATGTGTTGCGTCGTGTTCTTCAGTGGTTGTTTTATCAATGTCTTCAAAAGCCGAAGACACTATAGGAAGTTTTCATCTCGGGTAGGTGCTTGATGCGTGTTGCTCTTGTTTTCAATCCCGACAAAATCTGTGATCAATGCTTCAGTGATTAATGACCATGGCTTGTTTACTTTTATCCTTCCGCATTTATTTTATAACCATATTATGTTTCAATATCCCATTACTATGATAATACAAAGGTAATTCCTGTATGTTAACTTCCAAATATCTGTTTTCTTTTGTTATATTTATTGAAACGATTCAAATTGTCAAATATTTTACAGATTACTAAATAAATTGAAGCAGGAAGTGTTTTGCATTGACGTGTTTTTAGTTGCTAAACTAGTTTGTGTCTATAAATTTTACGTCGGTATGTTCACGGACATTATCAGATTCTAACAAAAACTGCGCAGAAAGGAGAGCATTCTATCATAGTCGAAGTATCAGTTATCTATATTAGCTAAGTTTTATGTAAGAAGGTGCGAATTCTAGCCAATTTCTTTTTTTATGTGTGAGAATTGCAATTAAATACATTTGCATATAGATATGCCAACAATTCAATAAGATGTAGTTCTTAGCACTTTGGTGTTAACTAGGTATTTATTTTTATTTAGGCTCATCAACTTTACAACCTATGAAAAACATCTAAGAAGACATTTAGTCACGGAAAAATCTTCCTTTGGGATAATAAATATAATAATAATAATATATATAATAACTTAACGAACTTAAATTATTTAATATTAAAGTAACTCGAAAGGTAGTAATTACTGGTGACATTATAATACAATATTATTCAAGTCCTTTGTTCTATAGATAGAGATGGCCCATCAGAACTATGGACCTATCCATAAAACGGACAACGACACAACATGGATCGAACCGAGAACCTTGTAGCAACCAGGTCACCAGACCCACTACACCAATAACACTAAATATATATGGAAATGCACATAATGTTCAGATTAACCTTTAGTGATTGCTTTTAAATTATTTTTATCGAAATTATACATTTGGAATGCAATATTTTGTGTGGGCGCAAACTGACGAATGAGATGATACCTATCTACTTAATTTATATGTTTTTTGGGCATTTAAATAAATATTAATGGGCCAAAAACGTTTGATTCATCTCATTATAATAACCGGTTTTCTAGGTATTTAGGTTTCTTGTTTAATAGGCCAAGGTTGAAAATGACGTTGGAGGACATATCAAGGTGAAACTGTTATAAAGAGTATATTAACCCAACTGTGAACATATTTATATGGGACTCATGAAAGAAACGAGTATGTCCGCCGGCTTCCGAAGATTAGAGCAAGACTTTCAACTGACAAAGTTAAATTTCAAACTAGCTTTGATTTCAGCCTTCGAAAAATTATTGTAATATCCATTGCAAAAATGTCAGGATATGTCAGGAGTTTCGATGTCTAACTGCTTCCACCATACATAGGAATTCCAACTAGCTAATGTTTTACGGGGAAAAACGTGGATGGGGAGGCACAGGAACAATACAAGAGAGACCTGTACCCAGCAGAGGGTAAATTCTGATTATGAATTATAATGATGACCGTTTTACTAAAATGCAACAGTAAAGTGTCATAAGTTTTTTATCACAATGCCATCGATCATCCGCCACATCGATAATGAGGCGCTGACATATCGACACGCGTTGTGATCTTACTGTACAGAGTCTTTCACACACATACTTCGCGGGACACGATAGCATGACGCGTGAGATAATAGTGAGGTGAGAGGAAATGCGTGATTCAGATTAAAGTGATCCTGTGTTTTTATGAGAATGGATGCAGACATGGGTAAATTGACATTAGAATAGAATAGAATAGAAAAATTTTTTTCAGACCGGAGTCCACAGGGTTAGTAACAATTTTACTTAACTTCTAGTGTTAGTAGGTTACAGACACATACAATTATAATTCAGCGTGGAGCTGCATCCACCTCCGCAGCATCGGGGAATCCCATCGATCAGCAAATACACTGAGAATACTGTTGGTGCCGCCGCGAACACGAGTCATCAGGGATGCACATCTATTTCTAATAATGGCGGCAAAACCATCAACATTAATAACTGCAAACATCCCCGACGCACTACAACGCCACGGCAGCCGTAGCAGTACCCTCAGTGCATTATTATATTGAACGCGTAGATCGCTGTATGTCCGCTGACATTACCTAGAGAATTGACTAAAACTAGAAAGTTTTAAAGAGGTATACAGATTTGTTGTCCAGTCAAGTTTTAGGTATTAGTGAAACTGGTGATGCTAGAACTGGCATGAGCTCCCGAGAGGCCTGCACCAACCCCGTTGAACAGTGCTGTAGAAGTACGCTACAGTTTGAAAGCGACTGCCGCATGTCCACTTATGTCTAGGCTCTAAGGATAAGGATAAGACAGAAAGCTTCGAAAAATAATGCAAGCATTTCTATCAGTTTCTTTATCTACCAATCGCAGATTAAAACAAAACATTGTCCAGTGTTAAAACCGCGAATAAAATATTTTGCTTACACTATCGCAACTCAGTTCTTCAAACCCGTTTAAGTTCGTCATTTTATACAATAACTCTTCCTACACAATTATGGATAATAATCGTGATGTGATCTATCATAGCGCGAACTATTAACCATGTAGAACGCGTGTCATTACCTGTTAGTTCGTTTGCGACACCTGACTGTCGAAACGGCTGTGGCATTTGGGATGAGTCAAGTGCAAATGTCAAGCTTTCACGTGATCGAACGCAAGCGCAACTCTATATTGTTTGTTATAGATCTTATAGTTAAATAAGTGATGCGTGGGAGGTTTGATTTTTATTGGTAATTGAGATTCTTGTCTGAGTTAATAGTACACGCAATATTATTGCATGTTACTTCTGGCCGATAACTCACGCGTTTCTTTCAGTGTCTTTATTTATTTACTTAACACTTCAAGCACAAAGTATAGAGGCGGACTTAATGCCATAGGCATTTTCTACCAGTCAACCTTAGACCAGTTAACCTTAGTCTTTCGGCTAGTTTAATTAACAATGTTTTTAATCTTTATGGAATAAGCTTCCGCCCGAGGAGGTTAACACAGGAACGTAGGTACTACTGGGATAAAAATGACCTAGTATCCTAACCCAGGTTTCATCCTTTCGGCGGATAAGGCGTGTAAAGGTAACAGGCACAACAAATTCTGATCAAGATTAAAAGCATAGTGTAAGTACTAACTTTTGCAACGATACAATTAAAAAATCTGGCGTATAATAAAGAAAATGCAACGTTGCAATGTCTTAACCTCCCTCTTTTAAGCCCGACGGGTTAGCTTACTACTACCTTATGTTGCTACTATACTGATAGTTAAAACAAGTCTGGATGGTACGGTTATACGGTGGGACATTATAATACCGTAGACAAGTCTTACCAGACAACCTGTAATGTACCTATTTGTGCACTGTTGCATAAGGCAAGCTATTGCCGCTAGATTATTCTTTAAACTAGGTAAAATGCTCGCAAAGCCGCGTACTGGAAGATTGTCTTCAAAATTATTAGGAGATGTGATTTCAATTAGTTTAGACTGTACCTACTTGTGTCAAACTAGTGCGGCGACAAGCCACGACTAGTGTCCAACTAGTGCCACGTCGCCACGAAAATACTTTAAAAAACGTCTAAAAGGTTTGAAGTATTCTCAAGTTCATCGGTCAATTGCAAGTCTGAGGACTTTACCGATTCGAACATTACAAAATGTTTGCAAACAAAACCGTGAGTTCGACCTTGTTTACGTTTAAAGTTAACATGAAGTACAGTAAGCCACAGTACTTAAATATTTGACATGCGTTCAAACGCATCGGGTAATCTTTGGTTACCTCTGCTTATGAGTTAAAGGTTAGTTACTAGTTACCACATTTGTTTCAGATTTAATACGATTTAAGGTTACTTAGAACATTACAATCAAGTATTATTGCAATTAATTATTAAAGTAAGTAGGTAGAAAATGGCCATGGTGCAGGTGAACTGTGCTGTAATTTTGGGGCTGCATGGGGTCGATCTTCAAGGTTAAGCCGTGCTTGCCAAGGTCGGTCCGTGGATGGGTGACCATCCTTTACATACCGAGTTTTCTCCATGCCTCGGAAAGTACGTTAAGCTGTTGGTCCCGGCTGTCTTTTGCAGTAGTCACATGTAGACAGTGGCTCGAAAATGACAATCAGTCTTACTAATTGGGTTGTAGAGGTCAGACGCTCCATGTAAAATACTGGTATTTAGCTGCCGGTCTGACTGGAAGCCGACCCCAACATAGTTTGGAAAAGACTAGGCCGATGATGATGAATCTATAAGAGATCAGCCCACATCCAGAACTTTTAATGTCCTTTTTGTCACTAAGCAACTTTGAATGCATAACATTATCGCACTGTTGGAATTTCAACTCTGCGCTGAGCCTAGCGTTCTTTATTTAGGCATTAATTTAGGTGTCACCTAGTGTTCATAGAAATGGTTTGTTTTTACTGGTTTGATAAAGCTCATATATAAATATAAAAAAACCTAAAATAGTAATTTTCCATTATCTCATTACATAGTATAAGAATAGATACTATTATTCGAACACATAATAAATAATTGAAGGTTGTTCTTATAGATAAGATTTACAACCGCAAAATCAAATCAATAAAATTAATAAAGCAATAACATTTTTTTTTGGGTATTACCTTCAGTTGGTCGCATCAATGTCTGAAACACAAATAACCACAATCTCTGAAACAACATTAAAGCCTAACATTTAAAAATAATCATTCGAATAAAATTAATGACAAATGTATTCGAAATGACATTGCATTCATAATTAACATTAAATTATGACTAGGATCCAACAAAAATATGGATACAGAAGGCCTACTTGATTCAAGAGATGAGATAGATCCAAAGCTTACATTTATGGTTAAAACCAGAATTCTTTTCTAAAAGGATGTCAGATAGGCAGTCGCTCCACGTAAAGTTTTGGTATTAAGCTGCATTCGGCCAGACTGGAAGACGACTTCAGCATAGTTAGGAAAAGGCATACTATTATGATGATGTTTCGGCAGCTATGCTGTGCATATCTTGTATTTTTATGTAAAATACGATCTTTTCTGCTAAAGATACACTGATTTTCAATTACCGCTTAGAAGTGTGATAACGGTGGAGGTGAGTACCAAATTTTATTTAAAGTAGTTTGAATACTACATGAACAAACGCTAAAATTGACAAAATGACGTTGTAGGCACCAAAATACCGGAGATCCCAGCTCTTTACTACATGACTCACTGGTGTGAAAAGTCTTCTACTAAAAGCTGACTGAGACGAAACACCAAATCTGCATCATGGTTGCAAAGGCAGTGGAAGTTACATTCTTTTTTTTGGAGTGAGCCTTCTTCATTTGTCTTTCTCATATTCCAAAGCTGCCAAAGTCACTCTCAATCACCTTTGATAACATCTTCGATAGTAATTTAATCAGCTGATCAAAATCTCATTACTATTGCTTTATCTCGTAACGGTATTACCTTGGGATTAGCGCAGATTATACCATTAACATCGCTTGTATGCTGTTTAATGTGTTAATTTAGAGAGATGTGTGTGACTTAATAAATTGTAACTACTTGGTTATACATTAGTTTAGTGTATGGTCTAAAGAAGACGGATGGAAGAAGTGCATGAATTTAAACCACAAATATTTTAAAATCCATTTTCAATTTTCGGTCAACAGATTATTTCGTGACAAACCACAATAAAAATTAGAATACATTACAGAATTAATGTTTTAATGAATGAATAAATAAACCTTAACCGACAATATATTTGTCAATTTTCTTTTTTTTAAACATTTGAATTAACGTGTTTATCACATTGACGCAAAAGGCTGTCCAGTTTGATACGAAAACCGCATGCAATATTGCATAGCAAGTCATCGAACAATATTCATCTAAACTAAGTATTTAGAAAATTATATGTTTAATGATATTTATTTATAAAGTCTTTATTTATAAACAGCTTGTTGATAGAAGGTTACAGTCATTTTGTGGTTCATATATAAGTGGATAATTGGTAGTTGTAATTGAATTAAAAAGAAAAGAACATCAAAATCAACATCCATTAGATTAATTAATGTTTTGAAAAATATTTAGTGTTGATTCTACGAAAACAGATCCAGGCTTGTATGCGGGACACGACCTACCCTCCCCGCCTGCCTAAATATGCACATGCAGGAAAAGCGAAGATTAGCATGCCGTGCAACCAAGCCTATACACAACACGTGTGGCAAACCCACCACGGGACGGTGTTGTTGTAGTCAACATCTTCTGAGGATGCCCCGACGCCGCGACGGTGAGCCTGTATGTACCTGCATCAAAGCCTGGATCTTTTTTCGCGGAATTAATACAAAATATTTGACATATTATATTAATTAATATCATGGATTTCCGCAAAATAACGCCGGATTCCATAACTCAACATCCATTAGATTTAAAAGCTTTAATGTGCGAACAGTATTTATTGATTTAGGTTATAGTTGCAGGTGCATATTTCACGGGCGGGATGGTGGTGCTACGTTCTGCACCCAATCCTAGATCTAGTTGTTGTGGGATTAAAACTAAATTTATTACCGATTCTTGTTGGTTTAAAAAAAGCTGACATAAAATCCGGTCTATCTAAAATAATTATATTTCGTGCTTCATCGGAATCGGTTCAGTCAGATCGTGACTTACTAATAAAATTGTAATAAAAACTATCAATTTGTCTAATAGGCACCTAGTAATTTAATTTATTGGTTGTTTGAACTCGTAATAGGACCCATTATTTTACAACAAAAAAAAACTATTAGTTTCATTTTAAAAATAGATGTTATGGGAGGACCTATTCAGAAATAAAGATGGTACAGCCTGATAACAAACAAAATCTTAAAACGGTCTATTAGTGGCCTGGTTCCGGGTGCGATGGCAAACTATTTTTCTCCTTTTCAAAAGAGTCTTTCACATGCACCTTTTCATGCCTCATTTTATTTCCTGCCAGTATTGGACAACCCCCTGTATATTCCAGGATTAGAATGAGACGAAAGACTGAGCTGTCCAGGGAGCACTTACTGGTCGGACATGAGTTGTGGTCAAGACACGAAAAGAAGAAGAAACGCTATTAAACAGTTATTTCTATTGACTTTGTTTTAACGACATACTATTCGCTGCAGAGCTATTCTGAAAGCTTCGTTTGCGAAATCACTTCTGAATCCGCGGTGAAATCTTGGGACATAAACATTTCGTATTCTCAAATTGAGTGAATTCGACACTAGCGCCAGCAAGTGATGACGGAAGTGAGAGGAATTACAACGGGTGAGTATTTTGACGTTTGTCCATAGTATTTCGTATTCTCAAACACAATTCGCTCACCGTATCGAAAGTCATCTCGCATCTCACACACGAATTCATCTGTCAAATGAAAAGTTACTATTTCTTGAGTGAAAGTAAGTGTTTTTTAAATATGTATGTGATATAAATGCAAAACAAAAAGAATAATTATCTATAATCTATATATTTGTGGTTTTCTTACAGAAAAAAAGTGAAACAGTTAGAATGAACTTATATAACTTTATTATGCTAAATAAAGAATATATAGAATATTTCATACAATAACTTGTTCAACAGTTACTGATGTGCCTGGTACCTCCAATACATAGTCATCAATAACCTGAAACAATACATTTTTCATGTCAAAACTTAGTAATAAAAAAAATAAGAGTCAGATGTTGTTGCAGTTAATCTTCTCCTTCTCTCTTCTCCTTTGTGCGTGGGCGTGGGAGTGTATGTACATATATTGATCTCAGCTGTTGTTATAAAATGACAGTAATGAACGAAAGTTAGTGGGCTCTAGCCGGTTTGAAAACACTGGCCTTTGCGTAGCCACAGTGAAGCAGCATGATGAAGTAAGCTCAAAGACATTTTCATTGAACGGACATCAGATCTTGACAGTGAAATGTAGAAGTATATTTTTATATTACTAATATACAAATCACTCACTGGCATGTTTGTGTAAGTGCCACTAGCCTGTGCCACTGGTGCCAAGATAGAGGGACTTTCATTTTCCTGTGAAGGTTCCTGTAAAATCATTTTTTTATATTAGGTGTAGATTCCATAAGTTGTTAGTGAGTTAATAGCAGAATGAATGAATAACATACAAATGGTTCTATTTGTAAGTATGTGTCGCCAGTAGCAAAACCTTCACCAGCCATTAACAGTAGTATGCGCTCTTCTATATTTGAAAGCTCTGGAATGCCACCTTCCACCATTCCCAAGCCTGTGGTGCTTCTAAACGCGGCGCGTGTAGCGGCTTTCTTTTTTACTGCACTTTTTTTGTCAGACCAATACTACAATGGGAAATACAGAAATAATGATTATTTCACACTGCATGATGGGCAGACGCACAAATAACATTCGCACAGTGAAATAATTAAGTTTACTTTGTTTAGACGTTAACTGAAATGACCAACTCACCTTTATTCATTGTTTTGCCGTCTTTATCGTACCTCCACCCATACTGTTTAATTTTACAGTGATATTATCCCACTCCTTATTAGCCGCCTGCTTGGCGCTTTGATTTTTGGCAAATCCTTTTGCCAAGCTAGGCATCCTTTCTAAGAAGTCGATTAGCGTCTCCACTTGACCCGCAGATGGATGGGAAGTACGCTCAGCACTGAAGTAGAGAATTAACAATTAAATATGAATATAACGATACCGGCAGTAACTTACTTACTTCATCAGAAATCGTACTTACTTCATTTTGTTTAACACTTCACAGTGAAATTTCGGGGAAATAAAAATAACAAAGCTTGTTTGTCAACAAAAAAATAATTGAGTGAATACTTTTTTTTATACGCGGGCTCCCCTAACTCCTTGAGGCAAAGGCGACACTGCGTTCAGTCTAGTTTTTCATTCTCTATCTCAAATAAAACTTCTAAATATTAAAACGTACAAAATAATGCATTTACATTACATTTATGGCTGAAATAAACTATAAACTATTATTTTAGAGCGTTAATTCGGCTAAATTATGTGAGTCGATATAAATCATAACAAGGCACAATTCAGTGCCACCGCCCTACTACCATAGAGCAATGTCACCTGAGTTCTCGAAAGTCACTTCACTTCACTTGGCCTTGATCGTGACATGAGAATACCAAAACTTGTACAGGCGAGATGAGAAGTGAAGTGAGTGTGACTTTCGAGATGATTTGCGAGATGACTTTCGAAGTGAGTCACCGTTTACAGAATAGCACTGCTGATTAGCACGCAGATGCCAAGTTTGACCGACCCCCTGACCTGACCTTAGCTACCTTAAGGTAAACAAATACCATTATTACCTATAATAGCACCCTGTTCAGCTTTCTATTGACAGCACTTTACATAACACAACATAATGCAACCGGTTGTCGGGCGCAACTGCTAATGTCACGGTGACTGCGGCCAATGGCCAGGAGTAGATATCTAACAGAGACTGAGCTTCATACAATCGTTTATTTCTGGTAGCTACTCAATAAGGAAGTCGGTGCAATAAGGGAAGGGAAGAGTTGGCGTAAAATGATTGGCTGAGTGACTTGCGTTGCATTCAGTTTAATTTTATTGAAGCAAAATGTGTTCGATTATATGCTATGGTCGAACTTAATTTCGGCGGCCTATTAATTTTGAGTGACGCAAATTTAGCTTAGCAAGATTATAATATGCTCCAAACCTAAACCAGGAGACAGTCTCGTGAATGTCACACACTCATGATAAAGCCTTGCTATGTAGTGCATCTGTCACTGCACGAAGCAACAAAGCTAGGACTCTGTATCATCTCTACTCATGAAACGTTGCGTTACCGATTACTAAAAGATGGTTCTAAATAGATCCCGCATACATCTGTTGGTAATGTATTTGGTAACTTATTGATGGTATGACAAGTTTGACTTAAACTTTTGCAAGATTTGAATATGAGCTAATTTGTTCTGTGCTAGAGACTGCACAATAGCCCTTTACTCATTACGTTTTCCGGCAGGTGTCGGACCATGTTTGCGAAATTAGTGAACGTTTCTTGGAAGTTATGATGATGTCCACCTGAATAATATGGAGTCGGGTTAAACTACTAGAGTAGGTCAACCTGTGAGTATTGTCACAATGTACTAGGCAGCGTCATCCTTTCTTCATAGTTACCTGATGGACCAGCGTGAAAATACGGCTGGCTGGGTCCTGGGACCGACTGCATGTGGAAAGTGGGTGGTGCAACTAAAGAGAGGCATTTGACCAGCTGTAGGCTGTACCAGGTTGTATTAATTGATTGAATTCTTGTGCCAAACACGACAATGTTTATCGATACCGTTTATAATAATGGGCAATTTAATTAAATACATGTTTATCACTGCACTTTTACGGGCCCTGATCAATGAATAAATTGACAAATTACCACATTGCTCATCATCATAGTTTTTTTGGGTTTTTTGCAATTATATCGGAATGCATACGGGAAGTTATCTCGACTAATTGACAGAAACCAACAATAAATGGTAATAATAAGTGCGAGCAAATTACTATTGATTTTTTAAGTCAGTTAGATCTTCACGCTTCAGAGATTATACGCATTATTATGAGTGTTGCAAATTTAATGAGGCTAAGCAGGTTTAAGTTGGTTTTCTCAGATATTAATGATTTGAACATTTTAGTTATAAAATTACCACATGGTGATTACAATTTTGGGCTGAATCAATTTAGATTACCAGCGACGAAAAATCTTTACACCAAGTATTTTAGCAGACTGAAGTTCTAACGTTGTCTTAATCGCACACTCGCTCGAGAATGTTTGCTAAATAGCTCACACCTGTTGAAAGTGTTCACGGCTACAGCAGGAGGAGTGGGAAACTTTGCAATAGCACGCTTTAATAGCATTTGTGCAAAAGTTAGAGGTCAAACAGTTTGCGTCGAAGCGAATTATAGTGAAGGATGACGTTGAGTTGATGAAAATGTGTGAGGGCTCCTTATTTATTCTAGTAAGACGTAACTAATATTCTTGAAAACGAAGGAGTGGAGTTTACGGAGCTTTAGCTTTGCCTACTTTTCTGAAGATGGAATACTGTATTGCCTGCTTTTTATTTTTCGTCGGTCCTTACTTTTATCATACGTTTATGTTTATTTTTTTTACTGTTTAAATTCTGTGATTTCTTTAAATGATATTTATATTTTTGACTCTATTCCCTTCACAATTCTCATGACTCGCTTTGTAAAGTTATAACTTTTATTTTCAACATTTTGTTAAATGTTTTATGTAGTGGTCTTTTACCTTATATGTAGAGAAGATCACATCTTCAACCGGTTCCAAAAACATGACCTGTAGGTATACATAGATAATAAATGACTGTGTTGAACAAGAACCGATTATGTTAATTAGTCAGGTATACGTTTTATTAGGTATAATATGATAATATAATTATAGCGGTATCACGGGTCACAGTATTTTGTCATGTAAATATCAATGACATCCATATTTGGGATATACAAAGGACTGTATTATATGGAGGCTTATGACTGGGCCTATTGTGTAATTAATTTAAATTACTAATTCATTTATTTTTAAATTTTGTAAAATTAAATGTAGCACATAAAACATCGGGCACGCCGCAATCGCGGCGGTAAGACCCCTCTTTGAGGAGTGGCTGGATAGGCGTCACGGCGTCCTGACCTACCGCGTGACGCAGGTCCTCACCGGACACGGAAGTTTCGGGAGGTACCTGTGTCATATGGGGAAGGAGGAAACGCCTGGGTGTCACCACTGCGAGGACCGCCCGGAGGACACGGTGGAGCATACGGTGCAGGACTGCTCCGCTTGGGCAGAGCACCGCCGTGTCCTCACGGCGGCGATAGGCGGAGCCCTCTCGCGCCCGGCATTGGTCGAGGCCATGCTGCGGGGCGAGACGGAGTGGGAAGCGGTCGCCTCCTTCTGCGAAGCAGTCATGCTCGCGAAGGAGGAGGCGGGCCGCGTGAGGGAGAGGACAGCGTCCTCCCTCCACACCAGCCGCAGTGGTAGACGCCCACGGTGCCGGACGTCGGCAGACGATCTCCGGCCACCGTAGGCGCGGGCATGCGGGCGGCGAGTAATGGGCGACTCGTTGTCCGACCATGGACCATGCCCGGGTCGACGGCGCGTTGTGTTCTACGCGCGCCTCAAAGAGTGTCAGCATAATGACGGGGCCCCCCTCTAGAGGGCCAAAGCCTGCCGGGGTCGCGGGACTCATAGAATTACCGTGACCCTGGAACATAAAGGGCTACTGAAGGACACCGTGGATTTTAGTCAGTACAAGTCTGACAGTCCCTCCCGCTCTGCCCTGGGTGGGAGGACTCATTTGATGATTTTACCACGTTAAAAAAAAAAAAAAAAAAAAAGCACATAAAACATTTACATAAAGTAAAGTTTTTTTTTATGTTAGAAATAGACGTATAAAATATGCAAACACAGATAAAACCATTAATTAAACCTAACACGAGTGTCGTAAAATGATTTGCGTATCTATAAAATCAAGATTTTCATGTTTAGACTTGTAATGCTTATTATAATGTAGGTAGATTATAATAAGCATAACAAATCAAAAAACTATAAAGTCTTCTTAAAAAACCTGAGGTAATATAAGTATTTGTGACCTCAGGTTTTTTTAAGAAGATTTTATAGTTTTTTTTCGGCATGGTTTTAATGGAGCTTTAGTAATTATTAAATTTAAAGTAAATGATGCGATTGAAATTTAATAAAGGCGCCTGTTTGTTGTCCTGTTTCTATTTACATCTCTATACAAGGTGGAGACGACAATACGACAATTTTGGCCAAGGTTTTTGAAGTAGCGAGTTGGCAACATGTGTTTAACGTTTATACCGATGCGGGATTCGTTAACCTGTTGGTGGTAGCCTATTATCTACACTATGTAGAAAATGCTAAAAATGAAAAATAACGTCCTGTGAATAAACTGCATACAAAATTCAATCGAAAATATCCAGTAATTTTCGATTGAATTTTTGTATGCAGACTGGGAACGTCATGAGTTACATACAGTTTAATTTACTGTCGCATTGTCGTCTCCACCCTGTATTTTGATTCATAGTTTATTTACACTGCCATGCAGAAACACCTTTCAACGATTAGCAAAAAACATAGGCACCTCTATACTTACATATCTAATCCAATTTTATAGCTATATCCACTCTATATGCTTTTTAAACCATGCATACCAATTAAAAGCCTAATACCTACGCATAAAAACCGCGAGAATAATTTATAATAACCAAATACGTCACTGGGTTAATCCCATCATTGAATAAAACATTTAACCGCATGTCTAGACAAAGGTTCTGATTTTGTAACAAATAATAGTGAATGACGCTAACGATGTTACAGGTATAATGCATTAAAAAGTAAAATAGTCAAGGCCTGTGTGGCATTATGCTTGAGAGAGCTTTTTTTTTTTAAATATCTAACTATTATTCTATCAGGTAAAACAAAAGTTTTTGGTTTTGTCTGGCAAAAAAAGTGATAATTTGCATTACAAAGTTTGCATCATTAAAATGTAGATTTTAATGAAGAGTGCACAAATAAGGCAGCGATGCCGAGAAGCAGAAGAAAAAAATGAACTCCCTCCCCGTCCATACTTATACAGCCACTGATCACATACCCAGGACTACTAGGCAAAACGCTGTAAAGTAACTAAAAAATAAGATTCTGTGTTCTAAAACACGAAGGAGAAATAAAGTGAGGAAATCCGTTAAATGTGATGAATAATTCAAGCCGTGTGATGGCTGAGAGTAGCGACAGGTGGCTACAATTTCAATGTCTGCCGTGAAATACCGGTTCTACGTGGTAATCATATGGAGATAATATCCCTTGGTTTTATTCCTGAGTTCTGATGCTATAAGATCTGGTGAATTCTGTACGTATCTGTTCGCATCTTATCAGGGTTTACTTCTGTAGGTTTCTGTCTCCTTTTCGGTTTTGGTCAATGTGGCGACACTTGGGGGAGGCCTATGTCCAGCAGTGGACGTCTTTCGGCTGAAATGATGATGATGATGTTTCTGTCTCGACGTTACTAGGACTTTCCATATAGAAACGTGATTGTTTTAAATATTTTAGATGCGTTTTCAAAACAGAAAGTCCACCAGTGCAAGGTTCCATGTTTTTAAACAAGCTTTTATAAAGATAACAATGTATTGAATTGACCAGAATATTCCTGCCTACCCCTTGTTTTATAGATAGACTGAGTGATTTAACATTTTTTTAAATGAGTTTACATATCGGCGTAGGTGTCGACATTATATGCTACTAGTTGGTAGATAAACCTCAGCTGCAAATCGAAGGTAGTCTATTTTTTTTTCCTGTCCTCTCAAACAGGCGTGTGATGTTCGACATAATAACTAAACACGCATATTAATAACACGGCAATTTAACGTTTTGGACACCGAGTTTGTTGTATGAAGTCGGTGGATGTACGTGTGTCAGTGTAGGAAGCGATGCTTCGCTATGCTATGAAGGTATAAGGTACACGATACTCCTCTTGTTTGAACTATCTCAGTCGGTGATGTTATGGTGATGTAAATGACCAAAACATTGTATATTATGTGGTCAAGGTGAACCTGTGATAAAAATAATGGTATACGGGTTTAGTTTATAACTTTATAGATCACTAATTAAAATTGATGATCGAACTAAATAATTAATTAATTATATCGTTCAATTAAGGTTTGGAGTAAACAATTCCTAGGCAGTGCTCTCAAGTCTCTTTTTATTATTTTTTTGCCCATATACGCGATAGCAAAGACATTAGACATGGCTATGTTTTAACTTTTATCTTTTGTTCTGTCCCAATCCCGTTCATAGAGAGGAGGCCTGTGCCCACTAGTTAGAACGTTTTCGACTGATTGTGCTGTTTGCAGCATCGCTATTTATAAATAAATTACGGAACAGGTGATCATTTTGTAAGAATTAAAACCATCGATAAACGCATATTTTACCATGAATTAAACTTAATCAATGGAAAATAAATTATCATAAATTAATTTCTATACATAAATCAGTTGGCAATTTATTGCTTTATAGAAAATGTCAAATTTTATTGGTCACCATAAATTAGTGTTATTTTGTTGGTCTGCCACGATTCTACTAAACAAACACCAAGCATTATCATTGGCCTATCTGGACTGCCTCGTTGGTCTAGTGGTCTTGGGTTCGATTCCCAGGTCGAGCAAGGTATTATTGGATTTATCCATGTGGTATTTCTGAATCTTTTCTATATATTCAATATCTTTGCGTGAGCAACCAACTTAATGTCGGTCAGAGGTCACAAAGCCCCGTGTAGTAATAGATTTAATTATTTATTATGTCTGTATACCATTGCAGTGAAGCACTCACACACACACTATTTCTTTTGTTGCATCCTTGAACTTAAAGCATTAGTATAAAATGTCTTCACGGATTTTGTACGATTGGATTAACTTTGAAGATCAGCTTGTTATAAGTTTCTGTATTGATTGTCCAAGGATGATTCCTTAGATAGGTATCTATATATTTTTACCCGACTACTTTTTTTTCCGACTGCAGTGAATCCCAAGAGGATGATCTAACTCAAAAGTCTTTTAGCAAATTCTTGGGTTGAGAATCACGACTTTGTGAACATCCAAAATTACACAATACGGTCCAGTGATCACGGGAAGCTTGAACTCGTTTACTGATCTTAAATAGAAAAAAAATCGGTTGTCTGTAAAGTCGGTTTACTGACGATAGTTGAACGTGACAACGTCATAAACAAATACTGATGGAATGGTTGCATTTTTCAAAAAATGAATGTGCGTTGAGCAATTGTTTTATGGAACGCCTCAGAGCGAGGTAACGCATGTTTTTTCGTGCGTGCAGCCGGCTCTATCGAATTATAAGACGTTGTCACGTCAAAAAATATCAACAAAAATAGACCCATGATGTAATATTACATACTTAAAAATAATTTTACTTACCTGTGTTTATCAAAAATACACGAAGAAGGCGTGAATGAAACGATGATGCTCATAACTAAATGATTCACAACAACCATAATTTCACAAGCCTTGTAAAATTCACACCAAGTTGCTAAGTGATCACTTTCTACAGGACAATACCGGTTAACCTTGAGGGATTTCCTTTAGTACTCATACTCATATCATACAGGTATATTCTGAGAATATAAACAAGTAAAAAACCGTTTTGTAAGAGATGACCTAGAGTTACTTAAGATGGTGTAAAATAAACTTTGGTAGACATTATGAAAGAGACTAGTTTGTGACAGAGTGACGAAAAGTGTTTATTTAATATGGAATACCTCTCTCGAGAGTTATTTTAATATTTTTTTTTTAAATTATTTTTAACAAAAAGGGGGTTTTAAGCCATACGGATATGCCAACCCCATCGTACCTTATAAACTACTAGCTTCTGCCCGCGGCTTCGCCCGCGTGGAGTTCGGGAATTGCCCACGGAATCTTACTTCTGGGATAATAAGTAATCTATGTATGTATAGTACATACATAGATTTACGTGTACTTGCTATTGTAAATATTTGTTCATAGTAATATCAATTAAATTACATATGTGAAATATCTTGGTTTGAGATTGGACACCGGGACACCAATTAAATGATTTATTAGGAATCTATTTATAGACATAATACTTTGACATAATATTTAATATCAATGTCCCGTATCGCGGCCAACGCGAAAATCGGTGAAATAAAACATATTCACAGACATTTCTACCTCAGAAAAATCCTACCTACTTAGTAATAGGTAAATACTCCCACGCCCCGCACGCCCCACGCAACGCTGCGCGGCATGCGCCCTTCTGCGTGAGCTTCGAAGCCCTATTTAACTATATTGAGGGATGATTTTGGAAAAACTGATATATATGTCTTATAATTTTAATTGAAGAGTGTGAACATCAATTTTCGAGTCAATCGACCCAGTAAATATTAAGTTTCACAGAAAATTCAACACCCCATTTTACCCTCTTAGGGGTAGAATTTCAAAAAACCCTTTCTTAGTGGATACCTACTCTTCACAAAGAATACACTGTCCAAATTTCATGTCTCTCGGACCAGCGGTTTGGGCTGTGCATTGATATATCAGTCAGCCAGACAGGACATTAAATTTTAAATTGGAGAATGATTTTGGAAAAACTGTGATACACGTATCTCATAAATTTAACTAAAGAGTATGTACACAAATTTTCAAGTCAATCGCCTCCGAGAATAAAAAGTTTCACAGGAAATTTAACACCCCATTTCACCCTCTTGGGGATGGAATTTCGAAAAACCCTTCCTTAGTGGATACCTACTCTACACAAACAATTCACCGTTCAAATTTTATGTCTCTGGGACCAGTGGTTTGGGCTGGGGGTTGATATATCAATCAACCAGACAGGACATTGAATTTTAAATTGGGGGATGATTTTTAGAAAACTGTGATACAAGTATCTCATGATTTTAACTGAAGAGTATGAATATAAATTTTCAAGTCAATCGGCTCCGTGGATTAAAAGTTTCACATAAAATTCAACACCCCATTTCACCCTCTTAGGGGTAGAATTTTGAAAAACCCTTTCTTAGTGGATACTTACTCTTCACAAAGAATACACCGTCCAATTTCATGTCTCTCGGACCAGCGGTCTGGGCTGTGCGTTGATATATCAGTCAGCCAGACAGGACATTGAATTTTAAATTGGGGGATGATTTTGGAAAAACTGTGATACACGTATCTCATCATTTTAACTGAAGTATATGTAGACACATTTTCAAGTCAATCGACCTCGAGAGAGATTCACAGAAAATTCAACACCCCATTTCACCCTTTTAGGGGTGGAATTTCAAAAAACCCTTTCTTAGTGGATACCTACTCTCCATAAAGAGTACATTCTCCAAATTTCATGTCTCTGGGACCAGCGGTTTGGGCTGTGTGTTGATGTATCAGTCAGCCAGTCAGGACATTAAATTTTAAATTGGGGGATGATTTTGGAAAAACTGTGATACACGTATCTCATCATTTTAACTGAAGTATATGTAGACACATTTTCAAGTCAATCGACTCGGAGAATAAAAAGTTTCATAGAAAATTCAACACCCCATTTCACCCTCTTAGGGGTGGAATTTCGAAAAACCCTTTCTTAGTGGATACCTACTCTTCACAAAAAGTACACTGTCCAAATTTCATGTCTCTAGGACCAGTGGTTTGGGCTGTGCGTTGATATATAAGTCAGTCAGTCAGTCAGGACTTTGAATTTTATATGTATAGATATCAATTAAATTAGATACGTGAAATATTGACACCTTGGTTTGAGATTGGACATCGGATTTACTGGATTTCATCTGAAGAGTATGTAAACAAATTTTCAAGTCAATCGACCCCGAGAGTAAAAAGTTTCATAGAAAATTCAACACCCCATTTCACCCTCTTAGGGATGAAATTTTGAAAAACCCTTTCTTAGTGGATACCTACTCTTTACAAAGAGTACACTGTCCAAATTTCATGTTTCTAGGACCAGTGGTTTGGGCTGTGCGTTGATGTATCAGTCAGCCAGTCAGGACATTGAATTTTAAATTGGGGGATGATTTTGGAAAAACTATGATACACGTATCTCATTATTTTAACTGAAGTATATGTAGACACAATTTCAAGTCAATCGACTCAGAGAATAAAAAGTTTCATAGAAAATTCAACACCCCATTTCACCCACTTAGGGATGAAATTTCGAAAAACCCTTTCTTAATGGATACCTACTCTTTACAAAGAGTACACTGTCCAAATTTCATGTTTCTAGGACCAGTGGTTTGGGCTGTGCGTTGATGTATCAGTCAGCCAGTCAGGACATTGAATTTTAAATTGGGGGATGATTTTGGAAAAACTGTGATACACGTATCTCATGATTTTAACTGAAGTATATGTAGACACAATTTCAAGTCAATCGACTCAGAGAATAAAAAGTTACATAGAAAATTCAACACCCCATTTCACCCTCTTAGGGGTGGAATTTCGAAAAATCCTTTCTTAGTGGATACCTACTCTTTACAAAGAGTACACTGTCCAAATTTCGTGTCTCTAGGACCAGTGGTTTGGGCTGTGCGTTGATATATAAGTCAGTCAGTCAGTCAGTCAGTCAGTCAGTCAGTCAGTCAGTCAGTCAGGACTTTGAATTTTATATGTATAGAAGATTTACATATGTGGAACATTTACTCACTATATACCTATTAGAAGGAGAATTCTCTCGAGAGTTATTTTTTGGTTATAGCTTTTATTGTTGTGCTCGGAGTAGCCTATGGTAATATAGGGTACAAACAGCGGAAAAAGTCAATTAATACTAAGTACTACTATTACACACCATAGCAGCAACTATTAATTTGACTTCACTTAAATATAATATTAGATCAAAAGTTAAGATTTAAGTGTTAATTTCTCTGTCGTTGAATGTTGTCGGTTGCCGGGGAAATACAGGACCTACCAAATGTAGGTACTGCTTTACTACTGCACTGGAGACTGTGGGAGTTCCGAAGTCCTCATTCAGTAATGCTGGTTGGAGGATGGTTATAGTTTGATTGAGACTCTTATGCACTTAAGCATAAGAGTCTGAAAATAATAATAATGGGTGTGTATAAACAACCATTTAATCCTTATGTCTAAACCTGACCTCAGTATAAGTTAATTATTAAAAAAAAAACAAACTTAAAATATAAAAAAGAGAACTTGACAACCATAAGTTAATTATCCCCACCAATCATAATACTGTAGACAATTCAACAATACTCACAACTCAGTCCATTTATCTTATTGTTGACAAGTCAGTTAACGACATACGATGCAAGTGCAACGAACATTGTTAACTTGTCAAAATATAAGCTATTGCGATTGCGATTGCAACCGTGTTACGTAATAAGGGCGCGGTACCGATCACTTTGGGAATGCGGTTAAATCTTCTTTACGGCGACAGAGTTAAAAGGGTCAGCTGCAATTTAACTATTGGTTACGACTTGATATTTTAAAGTCGATATATTTTAACTGAACTATCCTACATTGTAAAGAGTTTAAACAGTTAATTAGTGTTTATGTGAATATTTAATTACCTTGTTTTATATGACTAAGGTTTACCATCGGCTGTGTACCGAGGTAGGCCGCTGCTTCCTGAAATGGGGGACTACATACCCGTCCGGCACTCAATGCGAGACCAGTGCTGTGCAAAACATGACCTTACTGGATTATCCTAGGTGTCCATACAACTGCACTTTTGAGGACCTAACGAATGGTGTTGCTGCTAATAAGGTGGCTACTAACTGGGCGCAACTGATCTAAAGAGCACTATCGACTCGAAAAGAAAAAGATATGAGTCAGTTAATTATTACAATTGTAAGTACTGAGCACAAGGGAAAATGAACATGACTTTTGTACGTGGAGTTGCAGACACCAACCTGATATGCAATACACTATGTAGACTTCACTACCTAGTTGATAATTACTAATAATTTTCCCCAAAAGACCCCAGATAGTCCTAGATATGCCGCAAAATCCAAAACTTCGCTAAACTACGATATGTTCCGTTCTCATGACGAACAGTCAAACAAATCAAAGCTTAAACCTTCGTGCTCTGAATATCAAACACCATAATGATATCATCAACGCACAGAAATAACCAAATCGAAGAAAACCTCAAGTTCCGAATAAGACGAACAGTATTACGTAATTGAAACAAGGTCGGTCGACACCTTTATGGAAATAAAGGTAATAGGAACACAAAATACATAAACCAAGCCTTTATGCGTAGTTTTGCCCAATATATTGAAGACTCAATAGTCTCGCTCCATGTGACAAACATAGGATATAATATCAACATAATTTTTATATTTGAATCTACTGAAAGACAACGCTGGATCTAAAGTCATGAGCGTTCCTTTTATAACAAAACTTAGCAATTAGAAAGGGTTTTTGAAATATTCATCTTCTGGGGTAGGCGACGAGAGTTTGTACGGTTCGTTCTAAAATTCGTCATTTATGCCGATAGGAATGGGGCACCCCCTTTCAACACATAACTGGCGAAGTTTAGACGAATATAGGAATTAAGTATACACCTCTGGTTAGCCCTGCGAGGCATACAGGTATGATGTTAGGTTGAAAACCCATCTGCACTGGAGATACCGAAGGAAATATGACAAGCAATGGTTATCAGGAGGATATTGAAAATGTCCTCATACCTTGACCTCAGCCGGTTACCAATTACGAATAAAAGGATCCTTAATGATGTACTCTTAAAAGAAAAGAGTGAACGGTTACACCATCAGACTCAGATCACGAAATTAAAGTTAAGAACGAAAACGTGAGACTATCAAACATGAAGTCTGATAAGGTGGGAGGTACTCGTCTCTTGTTGCGTTGTGCGCCTTCACATCCTCTATCACAGTCTGGACTGGAAATAATGATATATTCACTACTAGGAAGAGATACTAGACTAAACTGAAGTCCAAAACATTATTATGCAAATGTGACTTGTATTGATTTCAAATCGCCCAATAGATCATCACTTTGAATTAATCATTCATATATTATTAGATGTTTATTATATTACTAGCTGTTGCCCGCGACTTCGTTCGCGTGGAAATTTTGGTGTGCATGTGTGAGACTGCCACGTTGGTCTAGTGGTCGCAAGCGCGACTACTAAGCGTGGGGACCGATTCCCGGGTCGGGCAGTGTTAAAAAAAATATGTTTATTTCAATTACATAAAGTTATCACACACATGATTTGGAAGATCACCTTTTAAGCAAGGAGATGCTTGTTTTAGGGGGCATCCATTAATTACGTGAGGCGATTTTTCGACCCCCCTCCTCCCCTGGTGGGATGTCGTGAGATTTGGCTTGAGACCCTCATCTCCCTCCTAATCTCACGTGAGATTTATCAACATAAGATTGGGTGATATTTGGCGCGAATCTGGATTTGTGCCCGGTTGATGGCAATAGGCTCACCCCCTACTACATGGAACTTCAATATAACTGGCGAAATGTGTGTGTACGATTAGGTACACGTCTGCCCAAACCTTCGGGGCTTTAAGGCGTGACGTTATGTTATGTGTGAGAACTGACTGCCAGATCAAAAGGTGATAATGTACTGATGACTACAAAAGGCGTCCTTTTGGGTTCTGTAATTCTGGGCGGCAGAGGTCCGAAACAAAATTAAATGGCGTTGAGGCGACGATATGGCTTCAAAAATCGGTGTACTTTGGCACTATACAACTTTTTTTCAAAGTGAACCTTGTTTAGCGCTTTTTATTCTAATACCGTTCTGTATACAACATTAAATGACTTTTTGCGAGAGCCCTTAGACCTCTTTAATTCGGCCCTGTCGCAAAATCCGTTCTTAGCGAACGTCTACTAACTATAAATTACCTCACTGCCAAATATCAAGTTTGGAGCACAAAAAGTTAAGGACTTTCATCCAAACTTGCGAGAGCCCTTAGTCCTCCTTAACCAGGCGCTGTCGCAAAATCTGTTCTAAGCGAACGTCTACTAACTATAAAGTACTTCCCTGCCAAATTTCAAGTTTGTAGCACAAAAAATGACGGACTTTCCTACTAACTTGCGAGAGCCCTTAGATCTCCTTAATCCGGCCCTGTTGCAAAATCCGTTCTTAGCGAACGTCTACTAACTATAAATTACCTCACTGCCAAATATCAAGTTTGGAGCACAAAAAGTTAAGGACTTTCATCCAAACTTGCGAGAGCCCTTAGTCCTCCTTAACCAGGCGCTGTCGCAAAATCTGTTCTAAGCGAACGTCTACTAACTATAAAGTACTTCCTTGCCAAATTTCAAGTTTGTAGCACAAAAAATAACAGACATTCCTACTAACTTGCGAGAGCCCTTAGATCTCCTTAATCCGGCCCTGTTGCAAAATCCGTTCTTAGCGAACGTCAACTAACTATTAACTACCTCCCTGCCAAATTTCATCTTTATACGTCAAGCGGTTTTCGACCTTTCGCTTTCATATATATAAGAATATTATTGAGGATTTTCAAAATAAACCACAAATTGTTTCTCTGAAAATACAAAGGTTTGTTTTATTTAACACATTCTTACAATATTACAACAGTAATCGTTTATCTATGATAATTACTCAATAATCTAACCTGAAAATACAAAGAAACGACATTTAAAGTTCACTAATATCGCCTCCTCAATTATATCCTTTTATTTTGTCTCTCCACACGTTTTCTTAAAACAATAAATCGCACCGAATATTTTGACCATCATCCGCCATTCAATTCCACAGACAACTTATAAAGGCGCGAGGCGCGGCAAATTCGAATTAATGAAATGTCATTTCATTACATCTCCCCCCCCTAAGAGGGAAAATTCTAAATAATATATCTATACGCTATACCTATTAGTTATCTTCATATTCGGTTTCTTCTACTTCATCTTCTTCAGCATCTATTATGACCGGTTGCAATTTTGTTATGTGGAATAAAGTTGATTCTGTTTTTCTGGTTCCGGTGTCGATCCTATAAATGGAGTTCGATATTTTCTCTACTATCTTGAAAGGGCCTATTCTTAATTCGTCTAACTTTTTTCTATTCAGTCTATTTCCATTTTCTACATATACACTGTCTCCTATTTTAAACTCTTGCATTTTTCTATTTCTATCAAATATTCTCTTGTTGTACTTGTGGGATTTTATTGTATTCTCTAATGCCAATCTTTTATCAGCAATCCACTTGTCTTCCCTTTCTATTGATTTTAATTCATTTGGTAGTAAGCTGACATTTGTATCATCCAGTAAATATTTTGGTGCAAATCCTGTAACGGAGTGTTCTGTTTCATTATATTTCTGTATGCATTCTCTTGCCACTGTCGTCCATGCTCTCTTATTATTTTTCTCATTTATTTTGCATCTTATTTTATTAACTATTGTTTGATTTAATCTTTCGTTCAAGCCGTTCGAGAATGGTGTATTCACAGCTGTAAAAATTAATTTAATATTATTCTCTTTCAGATGTTGTTTAAATTCTCTTGAATTGATACCTGGATATTGATCTGTCAGAATTATTCCAATGTCATCTGTTTCTAGTACATTCTTTGTTAGATTTATAAAGTCACTTGAATTCTGTGTTTTTGAAGTCGCAATATATGCATATCTAGTGTAGTGGTCTACTAAAAGGTGTAGGTATTTTTTTGTTGACCTAGATCCTCCAAAGCCACCAATAGTATCCATTGACATTATCTCAAATGGTTTTGTCGCTGGTCCCAATTGTGACATCAATCCAAATTTTCCTTGGCTTCTTGCTTTATTTTTTATACATATTTCACATGTTTTACAGATCTTTATGATATTCTTTGTTAGGTTTTTAGCTGTATATATTGGACTAATTTTTTTCTGCAATTGTCTGATCCCAATATGGCATAAATCTTCATGCACCTTTTTTATAAGTTTTTACCAAATTCTTCTGAGAGGATAATCTTTTCATGTTTTTTTTTTTTTATAATAGATTCTATTTTTGTATATTAGATCTTGTTTCTTTTCTTTTATTGTATCATTTTTTTCTTGATCTTCAACTATATCTTTTATTTGTATCAAATTGACTATTTTCAATAGTTCCTCTGTTTCTATGTGTTCATTGAAATTTATTGCATATGGTTTTATATTCTTATCTTCATTTCTGTTATCTTTAGACATCCTGTTTATTTTATTTATTGTTTTCTTTTGTTCTATCTGCAAGTCCTCATTTTGGGTTAATTTGAATTTCTTTATCATATCTAATCCGATTATAAAATCATCAAAATTTTCATTTTCTACTATATATACATCCACCTCTTCTTCTATATCAAAGATTTTTATTTTTATTGTTGTCAAGCCATCTGTCTTTTTCACACCATTAACCGTTTTCATATATGCTATATTCACATTGTCTTTTTTTTCTTTTACTTTTATCAGTCTTGAATTTATTAAAGAGATCTGTGAGCCTGAGTCATAAATGCCACTCACTTCTAATTTATTTTCTATTAATAGCTTGATTTTGATTAATGGTGTACTTACTCGTTTTTTTTTATCAGTGTTCATCTCTACTTCAATAATGGAGTTATTATTTACGTTTTTGGCCTTAAACACCTTTTCAGATTCATTTTTATTTTTCTTGAACCAACATGACTCCTCCGGATGGTATCTAATTCCTTTGTCCAACGATTCACAGGTCGTACATGGCTTCTTCTCATTATTTTTTTTCATATAAGAAAATGTACCATTTTTTATTATAGTTGAGTTTTTCTTGTGCATCATACCTTCATATTTTCTTATCTCGTTGAACAAATCAGTAGTATTCTTGAGTTCGTCTCTGTTTAGCTTATTCAAGATAAATCCAGGTAAACCTGTTGCGATGAGATCTATCATTGTTTTGGGATCTATCGATTTGTTTGTATCTAGTATAAGCCGTTCTTTTTTTATAGCATAATCGATTAACAATCCGTCTTTATATTTGAATGAGAAAGCAGTTGTGACTATGTCCCATCCTCGGTTTTTAAAAGTTTCTAGGAATTTGTCTTTCCATTCATTCCATTCAGAATTTACTGTTAGTTTTATCATCATTGAACTATACCAATCCAAGCAAGATTTTTCTAAAAATAACCTCAGTATGTCTATTTTTGTTTCATCTTTTGTTATATTAAAGCGCTCACACTCTTTTTCAAAATTCTCTATCCATTGCATTGCATTAGGATTCTTGGTTGTGAATTTTTCAATAATAAATTTCTCTGAAATATGTTTTAGGTTATGTTGATTTTCTTTCTTTGTTGTAGATTCTATTAATTTCTCCAGGATATTTTTCAAGCTGTCGTCTTTGTCTCCTGGTTGTTCCGTGTTTATTTCTTCTAAATATTGATCTAAAAATTGCATATTCCCTTCCTCATCTGTATATGTTTTCTTTAGATCTTTATCCAGTTTTATCCATATTTTTCTACTTTGGTGCCTTTTCTTTAAGCTATTTTTTATTTTTGAGAAAGTGTCCAATTCAACAATATATGTATGATGACTCACCGGCTTCAATTCATCAGGTAAAACATAACATTTTCCTTCTTCTGTAGATATTGAGGTTATGGCTAATACATTAGATTTGCCATCCTTTGCGGCTATTATCGTAAACTCAAATAGCAGCCGATTCATCTTCTTTTAGTTAACGAAAATGTCGTTTTATAAGAATATTATTGAGGTTTTTCAAAATAAACCACAAATCGTTTCTCTGAAAATACAAAGCTTTGTTTTATTTAACACATTCTTACAATATTACAACAGTAATCGTTTATCTATGATAATTACTCAATAATCTAACCTGAAAATACAAAGAAACGACATTTAAAGTTCACTAATATCGCCTCCTCAATTATATCCTTTTATTTTGTCTCTCCACACGTTTTCTTAAAACAATAAATCGCACCGAATATTTTGACCATCATCCGCCATTCAATTCCACAGACAACTTATAAAGGCGCGAGGCGCGGCAAATTCGAATTAATGAAATGTCATTTCATTACATATATTTAGATAGATTTCTCATAATTGAACCTCTGTTTCAGTACCAAATTTTTAGTGCAAAGAGTAAAGACAAAAGGAAACAAAAACTGAATCAAACAAACAAAGTCACCGACTTCTGAAGCTAAAGTTATTTTTCACTTTTTTGTGTTTTTGAAGGCGTTTTTATTTTTTGCAAAAAAGTTTTTTATTTTTCCATTTTTAGTTGTAATATCCTATACAATTAATATTTGCTATGCATTTATTTTATATTGTCAACAAAAATAAACAAATCTGGTTATACTGCACACATCTGTGTACACATCTGTGTACAGGCGCGATATTATGTTATGGTGTTGTGTAAACAATAAACATCCAAGCGATTGCAGCAATCACGACAGATTTGCTGTCTATTATTGAAGAGTTCCATTGATGTCTCCGAAGATCACCATCAGATCTTCACCAAATAAAAAATGGGACCATCGCGGAATAATATTCTTCCAAACAAAAAAAGAATCATCAAAATCGGTTCACAATTGGCGAAACTACAACCTATTTACGTAAATTATTTTTATCATAGAAATCGCGCATGTGGTTACCAACTAAATTTTAAATATTAATATCTTTTGTGTCTGTTGGTCGATTTTGATGAAATAAACGCTAAATAATACCCAGAACAATGCTTCTTATTTTGTAATATTTCGATTTTGAATACAATGAGGGGTTTTTACGTGATGCGCGCACAAACGAACAGACAAACCGACAAACCGACAAACCGACAAACCGACAAACAGACAAAAATTTAAAAAAATATTTTTTACTTTCTACTACTTATTTGTAGCATCTTCCAGTGATTTTTTTGTAAAAATATGTGATGTACAGACACGGAAAGTCTACGATTTTATTATATGTATAGATTAGATGTTTAGACAAATCCAATATTAATGTTATGAATTTAATAAACGCATGATATTGATAAATGAAACCTGCTGTAATTCGCATAACGGATAAAAGAAAAACAAATCGCTTTTATTAATTAAACATTTAAAGGTTAACTGTAATTGATCATTTGGAATTACGAGGTGATTATTGAATTTAAGGATAAATTCGAAAAACACCGAAGCAACCGTCGTAGCTTGCAGGGTGAGTAAGCTGAAGCGGCAGTGGGACCATGTCTTTCGAAGCCCCGATAGTCTGTGGAGCAGAAGAGGCCAGGGTATCTACCCTAAAACCTGCAGACTGATCGCGAAACGTGGAAGACCCGGTGTTGTGGCGCAATTTAGGGGAGTTCTATCCCCAATAGTAGACTGCGATAAGTTGAGTTGATTGTTTTATATTGAATTAAGGTCGATATAAAGAGTCAGTTAGATCATTCTCACTGTAGCTATATCAGGAAATGAAAACAGTTATGGTTTATTTACGATTTCGATGACATTTAAATAACTACTTCACATTTAACAATCTTTATTGATACCATTACACAGCAATAAAATAATAAAAATTAACCGAATCGGAGCAGATTGCATTTGTAATAGGCACTGTAAATATAATCGTAAAATTTAACGACGATGATGAGCTGCAAGAATTTAAATTATTTCAATAATTTACATTCTTGAAGCTCATCAAAGTTCGTTAGAATTTATAGCTTCCATACAATTGACATTGAAAATCAGGCATTATAACATGATGAGTTCACGTGGTCATCTAGTGATGGGCCAGATGTAACTTAATTTATTTATAAACCAATAAATGTGCCTTTAATGAATGTGTTTGGAAATTTATGTAAAAATTATTGAGTCGGAAGGTTGTCATTTGTAACCACCATGGTCAACGGTAATATGAAAACAGCGAAACCTTTAGTTATAGAGATAAAATTTGAATTCATTTAAAATGCATTAGAATTCCTTTAATGTATTTTTTGTGCCTCTGCTTCGCACGCAAGCTGGAACCAACCCTACATACTCACAAAATTTCATTGAAATCGGTTGGGTGGTTTTGGAGATTAGCGTGTACGAACATGGTGACATTTTAACCGACTTCTAAAAAAGGAGGTGGTTATGTATTCCACCAGCATCTTTTTGATATAGGTGTTAAGAAGAAGATTAATTTAAAAACAATGTCCTCTATGTTGTTAACGTTTATTAGCTTTTAAAAGATTAGCCCACGACAAAGATAAGCTATTTGGATACTTCCGTAGTCCCTTTTGTGGTTTGAATTGTCTTGTGTTTCAGATTTTTTATTTAGGAAATATAAGCCCATTTTTCTTATTATAAAAGTTGACCAAATTCAATCACTGATAAAAGATTTATAAAAAATATAAAACATACTTATTTATAAACTCTAATGATTCCTGATCTTTAGAACTGTCAGTGAATTATAATCTAGGAAGCATCACTAACTATCTGACCAAAAAAAAACTACAAAATAACATGTTTGAAGTCATTAGTACGATGTGGTTGTATGGATTGTATGTGATGCACACAATACATACAATAGGTGAACAACCGCTTGAAGATACAATTACATTGGAGTATGGTTCCTGTGTTTTTGTGTAACACCACTTTTGTATTAAATTAAAACTTGTATTAATTTGCTTACCTTGCATTGATGCGCTGATGGCGGCTGCATGGAGTATGTAATTATTTTAATAGACTTATTATCGAATAAAAAATACTGAAGAATTTTTATTTGGATCTCTTATGCTTTAGGATTAGTTCGATAAAAGACTGTTTACTCCTATCCATCTAGTCGGTTATCGCAGCGCTGGTCGGAGGCTCTGCAGCTAGATGGACCAACAACCTTAAAGAGGTGGCTGGATCAGCCTGGATGCGGAAGGCGCTGCATAGAAGTTTGTGAGAGGCCTGTGTCTAGTAGTGCACGGCAGAGTTGATTGATTCATAATAAGGATAAGGGAATTAAATAATGAAATCGTATGTCAACAAGACAATGGGTTAATAAGTATCCTTCTCCACCAAAATTATATGATTCCTTACAAGGCTCGAGGAATTGATAGAGCTTCTACTAATGACCGCTCAACTGGTATGTCCTGGCTAATCGTATCCATAATATTATGTTAATGGCATTCCACTGAGTTTACTTTAAATCATTGCACTAGTGCGGGTTGTATTTTACTTTAATATGTAATGATATTTAGCGAAGCTTTTGTAAGTTTGCTTACATATGTTTGCAGCTTAGCAGCATCGGTGTCTCTTCGCAGAGAAAGTCTGCAGGTGAAGGTGCAGGCACATAAGAAACGCATCGGTGAGTCACAAACTGGAAACTCAAGAACGTGGGGGGGCTCTGGATTCAACTCCCCAGTTAAAAAAACTTTATTTTTGAATTCGTCTGTTGGAGACTCCTCAGTAGCGGCCCTGACTCCGGACTTATGTGCAATGAGTGGCATTAGAGTGTAGGGCAGTGGTGGTCTAGTAGAGAGAGTCGCTACTTATGAGTTGTAAGTCGTAGGTTCAAGCCTAGGTAGGCAAATTCCAACGATGACGAAAAACATCGTCCTAGGACTGAAAATTGTAAAACATCGGGAACGTTACAGAAAAGGTTACGTACGCATTAGGCTCATCTCCTATGACATAAAGACTAATCTATTAATCATCAATTTTTTCTCAATAAATTACGTATCACTTTTTTACTCGCTTCTTATAACCACGAGACGATTTCTCACGACCTTGAGTTACACATATCCCAGTCATAAGTGTAATCCGTTGAAAGCTGCAAGTCCGGATGAATCAGCAACATTGTCGCAAGAAGATGACTACCTGCCTTTGTCGGCAAGTATGACACCTGTATTTATGCTGTTGCAGCGCTGGGGAACCTTCTGCTGTGTAGTTCAGAGGTGGTCAACATTTTATTTTCAGGGAAGATTTTTTTGAAAAAGCTTCAGCCTCGGTTAATTCAATTGTAATAATAAACAATAGGTTTATCAGTTATTTTATGGATGTTCTTGGTTTTTTTATTGGAAATGAGGTGAAGGTTATAAACATAAAATATAATTTAGCGTACAACAAAACGAGATTTAGAATTTGTGCTTTTAATTATTTCGTGTAATTTTCACAGGGGGAAAAAAACTTAATAGCTCGATCTTAAAATTGCCTAAAGACTATATAAATTGGATTGTCTTTCTTATTATAATTATTGTCAATTGGAGAAATAACAACAACCAGCAGCATGAGTCATTAATGAGACAAAATTAAAATCATTTACGGACGAGTCAAGTTAGTGTAAACAGGCTCTTTATCTTTTTCTATTCCACTAAATAATTTCGATGTCGTCAACACGCTTGCGTGGCCATCTACGGCAGTGGTGCCAAAAGTTCGCGACCCCTGTCTCACCAGTTGTTACAATCACAACCAGTTAACGTGGAATATTTAACTAATAATAAAAATGTCTAAAGTTTATCGTTTTAATTAGTTTCTGTATTCACCACGGCCATTGTGATCATTACTTTAAATTACTTAATTGTTTTCGGATATTCGATGAAATTTAATTTGTGTGATGTTAATTTATTTCTCATGATGAGAATTTTTCTCAGTATTTTTGGTCTATTTTGTATTTTACTTCCAGGTACCTGTATTTTATCCCTTTTTTAGGCCTCCTACTCCCTTCTCATTTAAGTAAATTTTCAGTAACCGTGTCAGCAAGTTGGTTATTAGTGTAACGTCATATAATAGTATAAAATGTTGTCTTCAATAACGATAAAAATGAAATCTATTTTTGAAAGAGAGTCAGCGTTTCAGCATTGGTACCCACATTGAATGGGAACAAACTATTAGAATTAACAGAAGATCCTTTAAGCAAATCAAACACAACATTACATCAAAACTACAAGATGGCGATGAGATCTGCCTTAAGTTGTATTTAGCAAATACTCGTATAATTAAAATGTAGGTAATTTACCCGCACACCTGGGTTTCGGTGTAAATGAACGACTATGTCAGAGATAAGGAACCTTTTACGCTTTTGGTTCTGTGAATTAAAAAAGTAAGGCGCAATCGTAACAAAAATTGTCATGGGTATTTAAATTCTTTATTCAGAACGGTTGTTAAGCCAAATAATTAAAATAAAATTTTGAGAAAAGTGCACAATTTTCAAGAATGATTGATAAGGTGCTGAAAAAATGTTCCACGTCCGGAATTTTCTGAATTGTTCACCCATTGTGACTTCCTCCATAGATATGCCACCCCTGTTCTATGCAATCCAACCGACTCGTCCATTCAAATCCATGCCACATACTACATAGGTTGAGAGGTCATCGTGAGTGCATCTGTATAAAGTACAGGACAGCCTCAGTAATCGGTTCCCTGAGTGGATGTTTCTATAACTTTTCATATTGCAATCGAACCTTTGGGTCAACCCACGATCAGTTAGTTCTTAGCCTTTTGATTTCTTCTTTGGTAGCGGCACGATCTACGTAAATATTAGATTAGTTCGAAAATCAGTGGTAAAAGAACACCAACAGTCAACACAGGTGTTGTGTGCCCGCCCTTAGCATGATTAGCTTGCCGCGATAAGATAAAAGTGCACTTGTCGTTTAAGTTACTACGAGCATGTCGGGCCACTTAACATAATATAGGAATAGAAGGCTAAATCTTTTGAAGATATAAATAAATTACGTTTTGACTGTGTAACTATTTGTTCATAAGTGTCGTTAGAACTGAGGGCACAGCTATAATGTTGATGGCTACGTCAAAAATGTACTGGATTGACATAAGTTACCAATAAGCTTATGTGAAACCTGTTGAAAGTAGAAATATGAATCGCTCTAAAAGTGGTCGCCACTGTTGTAGGCCTTCTGGTGCTTCTGTACATTCATTGTTGAGAATAAGCGCGGGCGCATCAAAAGTTTATTGTTTTCGTCGTGTGACGTAATGTTACACACTAGTTGTCGCCCGCGGCGGTGCTCGTAATCATGATATATTACAGAGTAAGGTATGTTACCTGCGATGACATTCTTTTGTTTAGTGCTTGCTTTCTCTCAGCAGGTTAGTATTACATTTTGATGTGGTTTAGCAGCTAGTTTTTTTATGTAATGGACAGCATGGACGGCCCATCTGATGTAAAGTGGTTGCCGCCTTCTACAGACACCGAGACCTAACACCAAGAGTTTAGGCATCGTGTTGACAACCATAAAATGTATTTCATATAATTCATCGAATAATATTTATCCTTTAGGGGGTAGTAATACACTCAAGATCGGGTTGGCATTATTAGCCACAGCTAAGTACCTATGCTATGTGGATATGGTTCGGGAAAAAGCCGTTCGGCTTAACTTGAATTGTGCCGAACAGAACCAACCACGCATGGTTCAGCGACGGCAGAAGCTGAACGGAGTGTGACGCACCGCTTTATACGAATGAAAGCCAAATAGATATAATCATATTACATGCTTTACGTCGACTTTTTTGTTCAATAAATACTGAATTGAATTATCCGGTCCAAACACTCCGCCATTTAGCACCCCTCATCCAGTATACAATAAGGCAGAATTAAGAATGGATTAATAATGTACCGAAATAGAACAAAGAAGTTTATCCATCAGAGCAGATAACATCATATTATTATGACATCACGACGATCGGGAGGCAGGCAGAATGTCAGGCGTGTTCATGATCTTTTAGTAATTTATTTTAGTATCCGTAAAATTGATTAATAGTGTTTCAAGGTCTTTTAGTTTTTTCTGTATATTGAAGGATCGATGCGGTTTTCCTTAGAGGACAGTGATCGAGGAAGTCTGATCTAAGACGCAAAATTCTGTGGAAAATACAAGGTTACGATGTGTTAAATTAATATCTGCATGTCACGAACGTAAAAAACGAGATTTCAACGAATTGAACGAAATCTCCTCCTTCTTTAAGTTGGTTAAAAAGTTTATGGTCATCCTCTGGCGGTAAGGACCAAATGAAATATCTTCTGGTCCGCAGAGCCTTGTAGTCTCAACACCACGAGTTGGTTAGTGTAAGGGACAGTCTGTTGTGTCGGAGGGTTCAAGGTTACGTACCTGCTTACTATGAACCTAGTAGGTATTAGGGTGTGTTCAACTATACATGTACACTGGGCCCAAGTATTTGGTTTACAGTTTATATGTGTGGGTGAAGTCATAGTTATGCACACAAACACAAAATAAAAGGAGCGAGCTCAGTTTTTATTAGTGTGCGTGTGGCACATCAATTACCATATACCAATATATAGTCATCATTCACTTATGATGCTGAAGGAGATATAATATTTTGCATAATGTTAATATAGCAATCGTGGCACAATGGCTATCGTCTTTGGTCACTGAACGAGAAGTCGTAAGTTCAAATCATGCATGCAATAGTATATTATTTTTCTTTTTGTATTCATTATTTTGTTAAAACATTACTTAAAGTAGAATTTATAACAATTCCAACGTTTGAGACAAACATTGAACTCTCAGGCTATTTGATTTTGACTGTTTAGACAACAACTACCGACAATTTAAAAATATTGTTTTCAAACACCTTCATTTATAAAAAATGAGCATTCTTACTTGTCAATCTACGAGTATTTGCATTACTGAGTTTATTGATTACTACTCTTGAGCATGTGTGTGGTTTTATTTCTGTGGATCCAACCATGCAACATTTATCAATGTTCAAAGAGGTGGAAATCGTTGTTTTGGATGAGCAAAACGTATCTATATTATGTGAAATTGTGAGTGTAAATGTGGTGCTGCCTAACAAACGATGGGACACTTTATATCGTGTCCTGCCTGTTCTGTTGTTTGCTCCTGTGAAATGCATCACAGGACGCTACTGAAAGAGCAAAACTCGTCGCCAAATTTTGGGCTGACTCAATTTGAATTGTTATCGATTAGCGTATCGATGAGATGAAGTGAAATTACAAGGCGCTTAATGATATCGGTGAGTAACAGTTAGATATTACGTTGATATTATACCTACTTCACTTTAACTAACTCCTCTATTCTCTTTATTCCTAGTAAACATTGAAAGGGATGTTTACTAGGAATAAATAAATAATGTAACTTAAGTGCAATACCTACCATAGTTATAATAATATATTATCATAACTGAATTATTATAGTTTCTTTTTTTTTATTTGTAATCGTATGATGATTATGATAAAATTAGCTTGGTCTAAAATTAGCTTGATCTAGCCTTTAGACAGATTAAAGAAAAGCCTTTGAATAACGTAAATAAAAATAGATTATAATGTTTGCTAATGTCAGTGTTTATCTTATATTTATGTATTTCCTTTATTTCTTTCCTATACATATTCATTATTATGTATTTTATTATTATAAGTAATATTAATTAGGTATATATAAGTATATTGAATAAACATAGTGTTATAGTGTAAATATAGTATGAAAATATAGTGTTTATTTATTATAATATTAGCTATTATTATAAATACTGTTTTTATCCACAGGGGAGAACCGTGCAGTTATGGGTCCGCCGATATGCGTATTTTGGAGACGTAGAACATCTTAGGCCAAAACCAAAGGCAAATTCATCGACTCGACACTACGACATCGTGGCAAGGCACAAGGCTGATCCCTTCTTGTCCACCCGCATAAAAGTGTGCTTACAAACTGTGAGATCTCATGAGCAGAAGGTTACAAGGAGTAATAGAAAACGAAGGATTGCCGACTCATTATTAGTCGAATTTATTTTAATTAGTAGACGAATATGAATCTTATTTTTATGCAAATAATGTTCATATTTGTTAAGCAAATTAGAACAAAAACAAAACTTAGTAATAAGTAGGTAGGTATAAAACGTTTTTTTTTACAACTCGTAAATTATTGAAAGTATGGTGAAGTGATGTTATTGTTATGCGATTAGAAGTTGTCATAATTTCTTACTATCTAACATGTTGATTCACTTCACCTCTAATTTTACTTTGATTCAATTTATATGCCTACCTACTTTGACAAATTATTTACGTCAATCCTTACCAATAAAAACTTTGTATTTGTCAAAAAAACAGGTAAACAACAGTGTATTAAATCATTGTATCGCCACACAAGTTTTTTTTTCTAACATACAGCCCCCACCAAATTGAACCATAAAACAACAAATATAAGAAAGACGGATAATTTGCTAATGACCCAAGCGATAAGCTAAGCAAACAATAGCAATGTTTATCTAATAAAAAAATCAAATTATTTCATTGGTTATATTTAGTTACTTTTTGCTTGAGTAATTTTATTGGCCACAAAATAAATTTATTAAAAAACAAAAAGTAAAAAGTAGCAAAAATAATTCCTCAGTTGGGTTCGAACTCGCGTCGTCGAGGTTAGATCACTAGCTAACGCAAGCGCTTACACCAATCGGCTATGATTACCATGTTAAGTTAGTATAAAATGTTGGGCTTTATTGTAAACTCGTTTATATTATTTTTACTAGATTACCCGACAAGCGTAAAGATAAAAAAAATAAACCCCGTGTAGGGTACAATATGTTTACTCACACAATAATAATGAGCGGCTGTATGAATATTACCGGCTCGTACAGCAAGTCAAGTTAATTTAATTTTGTGTTTGTGTGCATAACTATGACTTCACTCACACATATAAACTGTAAACCAAATACTTGGGCCCAGTGTACACAGACGCGACAGCAAGTCGTCTGGGCGTCTCGGGCGCGACTGCAATAAATGTTAGCGTATGAGCTCTGCTTACATAGCAGGAGGGCGCAGCGTGAGGTCCATTCTATGTTGTAGGCCAAAGTCATACTATAGTACACCCCTTCGTTCCCAGTCTAGAACGACCTGGGCTTCATGTACACTGGCAATTTATGCGGAGAAATTATAGCACAGAAATGTGTGCGCGAACACAGGTGCACCCTCGTCCCTCAGTCTCATAGTCCGATGGGACGGAAACCCGGCACGACTGGAGAGAGATCAGGCACAAGACCAAGGGCTTTATTTAGTGCTTCGGTGCCAATACTGCCAATTTCCAAACTTCGGGGTGCCATTACTTTGGATAAATACAGCGCTGTTGTAGTACTTAGTACTTAGATACCTAAGTAGAGAACCAAATAAACCTGCTTGCAACGACACGCTCAATTCACGTGCACCTCTAAAATTAAACATGTTGACGAATTTAATGATAAAATATGATTTTCTGCTAAAACATTCAAATAAATTGAATTTATGAGCTTCACAAGTTCATTACAAAGAAGATTAGAATGTAGTTTTTAAATAACACTTGTTTAATTAATTAACTCATTGAATAGTTTTACTGAATGATCTTCAAACGGTTTGTAATTAATAATGAAATGATCGAGGTGGTATTTCGTAACTGGGATTGCAGGAAGCCTAGTAGGATTACCTAGTATGTGGTGATTCGAATTTTTCTTTCGAAAATTCTTATCCGTAATCCGGAGTTGTCATACAGCAAGTAAATTACGATAAATATAATATGACAAAAGACTTTCTCTTTCTGCTCATCTTGGGTTCAGTTCAGTTGTGCAGCCTAAAGAAGGCAGGATGGGCACGGAAGAGTTTCGGAATCTAATGGATGATTATTCCTCCATTGAGGACTGACTCCGGCAAGGTTAGCTGTTTGTTGAGGAATTGCCCGTGTGTCTGAGCCACTGTTTGTGCTATTTAGGCACGAACCTCTCAGTCTGTGTCGACACTGTGTACAAAAGGGCTTTAATTGGGCACTGATACATCCGAAAAAATGTGTCTATTTATTTCGTATCAAACCTATCTAAGCATTTCATGATAAGCACTGCTTGTAAAAGACATTTTGATAACCTATTTCGCAGCCTGAACTTTTGGATATTAACCTGACTACGTTGCCTCCGTGTTATATGTCATCGTGAATTATTATAAGCACTATACATCTCTGTTGACCCCTCTAAGGATTACAGGCAATATATCCACATCATCTTGTAGAGTACTTAGTTAATTGCTAGCATGCCCTTTTCAAAATCATAACGTACCTAAATTCCTCTCGGCAAGACTTCCTTGTTTCCTTGAAATATTACAATAATGTGGTGTTAAACCAATCATTGGCTACAAAAGACATTGGTACTTATTGACAGGTTGTTGGCCTATAAACTTCGAAGTACTTTAGTAAGCTAAGTTTTAGTAGTAAATAGCGACTCGCCCGCGCCCCAGCTTCACACGGGTGCAATGTACTGATATGGCAACAGGACAAATATCCTTATTTTTGTCCTGTTTTAAGTAAGTTTACGTCTGCTGAGCAAGAGGTCCTGGGTTGGATAACCATTTCGGGAAAATTGTTATTGAGTTTTTACATACTCAGCAGCAGCCACAGAGTCTTGATTTGTGATTTAGAGACAGGTTGATTGCAAAAAGCTCACCTTGCATTACACGTTACTTAAAAATATAACTGCCGAAATATGTTTAAGGTACAACTGTGCCTAACCCTTTGGGGATTACAGTCGTGATGTTATCTTATGTTTTAAGTAGGATAGATATGAAAATGAAGATCTAAGGCCTAAGATAACGATGAAAGTATTATACACATAGCAGAAACTTCCAGAATAAGTTCTCTAAATGAAAGTAAAAACCACATCAACATCTATTGTGCGGTTTTGGAGAACTAAGCAGTCGGGCAGACAGACAAGAAAGCTAATACAATAACTACCTTTTCTATTTTCTCGGCTCATATCACTGCAGTGTTGAACTATATCAATGTTGTTCAAGTTAAAGCGTTGCTATCCAACGTGGCAATGGTGCCAGCCTTCTGGGCTCTTTTTCTGTTGACAGTTGACGAATTTTTTTAAGGCTTGCAATTATTTTCCAATTTGAAACTTGTATATTTTTATTTTTGATCTATTTGTAGTTTGTAAGTAATGTAGGTACATAAAAATGAATAAAAAACGTTGTAAAACTCATGGGAAACAGTACATTCCACCAAAGGGCCTTAGATATGTGGCAATCGCTTTCAATGTGTTTCATATACTTTATGACTTCCAAAAGGATTGAAGCTATTCGGTTACTTATGTCATGTGTCATTTTGGACATTTCCTACCATACCGTTGGTAGAATGACACTTTTACTTTAAACTTTGTGTTGTATTTGACTATAAACCTAACAATTAGGAACTATTTAAAACTTAGCATTTTAAAACTTTACAAAGTGAGACAGAAACATAAACTCTATACAAGGTGTAAACAGACCTTTCACGAAGCCGTTAACCAAGCATTCTGTAAGTCAATTTTTTTTGGGTTGAAAAATCACGGTTTACGGTAGGACTCAATGCAACGCTCTCAAAATATTGTACTGATGTATTGAATAGTACAGGAGCCACGGAGGTACTTAAAGTAAAAATATAACATTAAAAACTTGTTTTCTTTTTTACATAACATAACATCACGCCAGTCATCCCTGAAGGGTTAGGCAAAGGTGTACACTCACATTTCGCCAGTTATGTTTAAGTCCCATGTAATAGGGGGCGAGCCTATTGCCATCAACCTGCCACAAATCCAGACTTCGTGGCTGCTACTGACAGAAATTGATGGAAAAACCCAATAACAATTTGCCTAACCCGGCAATCGAACCCAGGACCTCATGCTCAGCAGTCGCAATTGCGAATACTAGACGAACGAGTCAGTCTACTAAAAATGTTGGATATTTTAGCTCCAATAATATTTCCGTTACTACAATGTTCCCAGGTATGGTCCACAACAAAAAATGATCGCAATGACGGGGAAAACTAGTGCCGTACGACTTCGTTATGGGTCTTTTTACACTCATTATACCAAAAAATATTTATTAAAGAAATCAACTTTCCCACCATAAATCATACAAGCAACGTGAACATTATTCTGTCTTACATCTGACAGAAGAGTTACAGTGATACAAGGTGTAAAGTATTGCCAGACAACTTTGACTAAAGGCATGCGCGTGCGATCATCTGATACCTACGATTAATGTGCTGAGAGAGAAGTGGTTCATTATCTCTGCCGGCCCATCTGAGCGTTGGGATGATGATATATTGATATTCTTACGTAAAAGGGTACATACACTACTGTTTTAAAATTATTTATCACTTGGCATGTTTCCGGGTTGGAAATATTCAATATACGTCATAAAAACAATAGTCTCGAACTAAAACTATGTCTTTTTTCCAAATAATTATTTTCAGGAAATTGACTTATGATGTGACGAATGCTTTACCAAAACTAATTCTTTCTTCAGGCACTTCTACCGTGTTATAAAAAACTACAAAATTTGTTACCCAAAAAATACCTTTGTTAACCATCGAAAATACCAAATCAATCCTTATATCCGATAAATTAGATAAAAAAAATGTTTAATTAACTTAAATACATTATATTTACCACAACACATAGGCAATGTAGGTCGGCCATATGATATCAATATGAGCCATCTCAGCAAGCCGGACATGTCACAAAGAACCTTTACTATATACATCGGTGGCCGAAGAAGATTCTAAGTTCAAATGTCAAAGCGCGTCCTTGCCGCGCAACGATGCGACGGCGACTATAAATAGCCAGAGCGACAACACAGAGGCATCAGTCGCTCGATTGCCTTTCAATCACAAACAGTTCCAGGACAAACAAAAAAACTCATCAAAAATGAAATCGGTACGTTTAAAAACAAAAAGTGTTCCTCCTCGATAATAAAGATTCAAGTGAAAAAAGAAATTAAGATCCTTCTGATCGATAGTCTTCAAGTTTTGGTGATAGCTGGTGTTCTACCTATCTAACAGTAGTGTCTTCTGCCAACAGTTCATCGTTCTCGCCCTGTTCGTCGCCGTCGCCGTCGCCGCCCCAGCTGGCCCCGACGCTGACGCGCAGATCCTCCGCTACGACAGCGACAACATCGGAGTCGAAGGATTCAACTACGGGTAAGTTCACTACTACAGTAGTGATTCACTGCACCTAAACACCTCATTGTTGATCTTTGTATTAAATCCAGAATTTCAAAACACCATAAGTTATATCGTATAATATACTACTGCCACTTTTCATGATCCACAGTTATGAGACCTCCAACGGCATTGCCGCTAATGAGCAAGGCCAGCTGAAGAACGCAGGCACCGAGAACGAGGCTCTTGAGGTCCGCGGCCAGTACTCCTACACCGGTCCCGATGGCGTCCAGTACCTGGTCACCTACGTCGCCAACGAGGACGGCTTCCAGCCCTCAGGCGCTCACCTCCCCGTAGCTCCTTAAGTTTACCACACTAATCCCAATATCTAGTCCAAAAAATACTCATCCTTCCCCTACCCCCCTTCCTTTGTTAATGCTCCACTCCAAGCGATCTGTGATATGATCCTGAACAATTTTGTTAATAAAACAATTTATGTTATAGTAATTTACTTATTCGTTTCATTACCTATCCCACGATTTACTTATTCGTTTCATTACCTATCCCACGATTTACTTATTCGTTTCATTACCTATCCCACGATTTACGATACACTCGTTTGTTGAAATGATTTCTGTCAAAGTAACAAAATTTAAAAAGCTTGACGGATTTCTAAATTGTTGAAATAAAATGTAAAGTGGCCCTTTAATAACAATCAGAGATGACAATTATCTTGATAACTAATCGTTATAAAATATTCGATTAACTTGATTAATAGGTTTACAATAACATTGAATTTACAAGACCCAGCCCACAACATCGGACCAAATAAATGTAGTTTAGAAATAACTCAAACAATAATATATGGTGAAACATAAAAAGTATTGATTGCGACAGGAATTCTAATCAATCGAAAACAGATGACGTCATTAATGGCTAATTTAAAGCGAAGGGACCCAAATATATGAAGATTCCACAATAGCTTACTAAGAAATATGGAAATTTACGAGCATTGCGACCTTCGGGACGTGGCTCGTTGCGGTTTGATGTCCATCTCATTATAATTTTAAAGTGACCATCCTTGGAATCCTAAATTGACTATGTTCAGATTAAAGTAAAGCGCAGATGCAGCAATGTATTACTTATAAGGTTTTATTGGTATTTAACAAGGGACAGGGTGTTAACCTTATGCCTTTATCCATTTTAGAGCTAAATGTGTGTTTTCGTGCCCACGCCTTTTAGCTCATCCGTAGTGTTGAAACTATGAATGGGTAGTGAAAGTGTTTCAGAAACAGGTTTGCTGGTGAGATGGTGATGATTTGATGAAAGAATAATGATCACTATGTGATTCACCCGAACAAAAATATTTCTTCACATTTCATCAGTGTTTCTGAGAGCTCTGACTGAGATTTAATCTTATTACCATAGTGTTGGTACGTAAGGTAATTATTTTTCCTGCCAAGTGAAAATATATTGTTTTACTTTCGTTGTCGTACGTTATGAATCACTACATAGTATAAAACAAAGTCGCTTCCTGCTGTCTGTCCCTATGTATGCTTCGATCTTTAAAGCTACGCAACGGATTTTAATACGGCATTAAGTCCGCCATTGTGCAGTTCTTGTGCATAAAGTTTTAATAAATAAATAAATAAATAAATAATAGATAGTGTGATTCAAGAGGAAGGTTTATATATATATTGTACCCGTGCGAAGCCGGCCGGGTCGCTAGTACCCAATATAATAGACTGATCTTCTGCGAGTTTGTATTTCATCAGTTTAAGTAAATCCCCTAAGTCCTTCTCAAGTTCCCAGGCTAACTATCTATTGAATTTCATAACGATTAGTTCAGTGTTTTAGGCGTAAAAAGAAAACAGACAGACAGACTTACGTCCTCTTTATTAATATTGACATGGATTGAGACAACAAGATATAAGGGATTAAAAGTTTTTTTTTTAAATTAACAATTCACTTATTGCGCGTTACCTACATCATTTATCTATATATATAAAATAGTAAACTGAATGACTGACTGACTGACTGACTGGGTGATATATCAACACACAGCCCAAACCGCTGGTCCTAGAGACATGAAACTTGGGAGTGTGTTCTTTGTGAAGAGAAGGTTTCCACTAAGAAAGAATTTTTGGGAATTCCACCCCTAAAGGGGTAAAATAGGGGATGGAAGTTTGTATGAAAGTCTGTCAGTTTTGAAGTTAGGATCTTCAAATTTTGTGTTTAGGCCGACGATTGAAAATTAATTTATACGTGTCTCGGCGTTTTTGATAATTCTACCCCCGAAGGGTTAAAAAGGGGGGTGAAGGTATTATGTTTGTTCGGGTGGAATGCAACTCAATTTTGTACAAAACCGATTGAGCTGAAATTTTGCACACACCTTTGGTTCTGGTGACAACACATTTTTATGACAGACATTCCTTAATCCTGTATCCAGGATCGTCTCCTCAAGAGAGAACTCTTCAACGGTTAGTAGCACGGTCACGAAACTTTGTTTACGCGTTCAAGTTTGATAGATAAAGATGATTTTTAACCGACTTCCAAAAGGTGGAGGATTGTTTTTTTTTTGTTTGTATGTTCAGCGATTTCTTCGCCAATTGTGAACCGATTTCGATGATTCTTTTTTTGTTTGGACAAATATTATTCCGCGGTGGTTCCGTTTAAATTTGGTGAAGATCTGATGCTGATCTTCGAAGATATCAATGGAACTCTTCAATAATAGACAGCAAATCTGTCGTGATTGCTGCAATCGCTTGGATGTTTATTGTTTACACAACACCATAACATAACATCACGCCTGTATGCTTTGAGGGGGTACTCAGATGTGTACCAGTGCACCCACATTTTGATAATTAGGTATGCTAAGTTCCATTTTATTGGGGACTAGCTGTGCCCGCGGCTTCGCTCACGTGAGCGCGTATTCTTTTGGCATTATTAGGGAACATTACACGGGAACGTGAAGTCGTAGTATATTCCTAATATCCTCTACAAAATAATCCATTTTAATATTATAAATGCGAAATTAACTCTGTTTGTTTGTTACGTTTTCATTAGTAAACAGCTGATTGGATCGTAATGAAAGGCAAGGAGATAGATTATATCCTGAGGAATGATATAGGTTATCGTTTTTTTCTCACACATACACACCAAAATTTCCACGCGAACGAAGTCGCGGGCAACAGCTAGTATACTATAAATATATTAATAGCAGAAAAGTTGGTCTTTAGATACGAGTGTAGTACCTAATCTTGTTATCAAATTCTAGCACCTTAAGTTCAATAATCCTTTAAAAATAGTCATCAATGTAATCCCATAGTAATATGAGACCCGTCATGATGTAACCACAGTCTGTCTGCCAAAGTGTCGAATGGACTTTGCGGTCGGCAATCACTTAAGGGAACCACAACGGTTATTTCAACTTGACCGCTTTATACTTATTAACTAAACAGAAAACTAGAAAAGAAACGAAGATGCTCATTAAGAGGATCGACTATAATGGTATAATTGTCAATTAGCTACCATATAATGCATGGGCTGTCATGTTTGGTAGATCTGAACAAGAATTGATGCGTGATTGTCATGAAGAGTAAATGGTTTGAATGCGAGCAGATTTGACACGATTCCTTTCTTCGAGCATTGTGTTCTCAATATGGTTCCCATCGGTGAAGCTATTACAAGAATGGGAACAGATGTCTTAATTCTATAGAGTCTGTAATTTAAATTTGTTAGGGCTGGGCATTTAAGGGAGGTGCGAATTATTTTCTGAGTGATGATGATGTTAGTTTGATGAATACTTTGTCTAGTGTAGGATTGTTTTAAGGATCAATATTTTTAGATAAATTTATGTAAGCTTTGATTATATTAATATGCCTCTAAAGTTAATTGCAAGTTTTGGCTTACCCCTTTGGGGTAAAAAAACTTAATTACATATCAAGGAATGTAAATTGTAACAAAAATATTTGCCAAAACTTCATCTACAAGAACCATATTGGTCAATAGAACCTACACCGTATATATATAGCCTAAAGGTAGTAAATCATAATTATATAGAAACAAAAAAAAGCACATGGTGTGAAATATAACTCACAATAAAAAACGGAGTCATTACATCATTTTTAATAATGAGTCAATAATTTTCACGGAACTGCCCAGCCCCATTACAAGAAAAGGCGTGAGATGTTATCATTCAGATCAATACTTCATATTGACAAGTGGCTGGAACAATACCAGCACCAGTAATTAAAGTAGGTCGTGATGATAGTATTAAATATTTTTTTGTCTTACGTCAGCGTAGATTATAAGTAACATGATCATCATCAGCCTGTTTCATCGACCGGACGGCAGGGCAAACACCTCAAAAATACGACATTTGAATGCATACCATCAGTATCATCAGTTCATCATCATCATCATCATTTCAGCCGAAAGACGTCCACTGCTGGACATAGGCCTCCCCCAAGTGTCGCCACATTGACCGGTCCCGTGCGTCTCGCATCCAGCGGATATCATCAGTTATGGTTTGACATTGAGAAGCTTTACATGAAAACGTCAAGAATTGACAAAAACTGTCACTTTTGTACTGGCTTTTAGATGCAAGCCTTGCTACTTGGACTGTTTTAACTACAGAACATGAAGTCAAAAGGGCTGGACTGTATTTCACAACACGGGTTCAGTTTAATCTTCATATTTTTGGTTCTAGGATACGACCCCACGACCATTGGGCGGGCTCTGCCACTGGCTCCACTGTCCTGTCGATATACTCCATATTGAAATAGTGTAATTGAAGAATTTCACGGTTAGATTTATCAATTTAAACCAAAGCTAATATTATGGCGGTCTAAACCCTTCAGAAGTAGGATCTGCGTTAATCTGCTGCATCTATCTACGAGACCACATGTGGTATTTAACATTTAACATTTGAACCAGTATTTGATGCCATGTGCGATACTTACTTAAGTAATTAAATAAATAATTAACCATTTAGTAAGGAAAATATTTCACGAAAATATTCTATAAAAACTTTTGTTTTGTCGTATCGTCTCTTCATAGCATCTTATATGTATAGGACTCATAGGATCAAGAACGGTCTCTAAAGTAAGCGTAAACTAATTTTTAGCTGGGGAAATTATGAAAAAGTCTAGATCAAAATGCTTTTCGAATTCCCTAAATCCTTATAATTCCTTTGTCAGCAGATTCATTCTAGTTATTTTTAGTCCATGTGAATCCAGAAGAGAATACAATTCTCTTCATCCAGTGAACGTAAACTCAAGAATATATTACAAAACCATTCTCCAAAGTATGACGTCACAAATTCCCTGCGAATGCATCACTAGCAAAAAGTCAAGACGTACAATGTGATGCAACAATACGTATTCTGTAATGTGCGAATATACGATTCATTTGTACGAATGAGCAGTTGCGAGATGTGTCCGGCAGGTTGATGTGCTTCTAGAGAACTAAGCGCATTGCAAAGACTGGCAAAGAGCAGGGCTATCTTTGATTGGCTCAATTGATAAATTCAAATTATTGGAAATTGATAAAACATGTATATGGCCGCAAATATGGGTGGTTTAGGTATATTTATTAATACGTTGACCTAATTAATATAGTGATATATTTTATTTTCATTTTACTTTTGTTTCAACTGTGGAATCTTTGAATACCAACTGTATCCTAGTATGTTCTGGAATTATTATTCTATGGTTCTTGGATCCGCCCCAGCACATTAACGACCAATCTAATTGAAGCCAATAATTATGTTCAAAGAAAAAAAGCTATAGAAACTGCCCACATTGTCATAGATAGAGTCATGTACATAACATTTATAAAACCGGTGATATATGTATCACAAAGCTATACTTAACACACCAATGATTACGATTTATTGACGACACGATGTTGATTAGCTAATTTTAATCAAAAATCCGCACGAAATCCATATTTTATGGACAAAAGTGTTAATTTTGATCAATAATTCATCAAATGGTTTTCGCAAATGTTAACCTTTCGCGGAATGTTGTAATCCATTGAACTTCACCTTGTTACGACACCTGGCCGCCGCCGCCGCCCCGGCGCACACTAGGCTACATCGTAAGCCCTACGCTTGAAAGTAAGCAGGTAGCGGGGCGGGTGAAAATCGCTTCGTTGGAGTATTTGTTAGTACGGAAAGCATGAGTTTGGCCTGGTTTATTTTTAAATATGCTTTATTAATACAATTTTATGTATGAAAAGTTTTTACAGCAACAGCTCATAATTTTGCTTATCCCGATAGAAACTAATAGAAAAAGTGAATTGATACATATTTCATTCAACATTCATGTTACACAAGTTGGTGAGAAACTTTAAGAATTAAGAACGAGGTTTCAGTAAAATCTTTTGAAAGCACTATCTATTTTCTTAAAGAAAGTTTTTTTTATTTGTTCAGCAATCAGCTTCCGCTTCCCGCTTGCAGCGCGACATGGACTTCTAATCAGAATGTAAACTTACATCAGCGAGACGAAACCAAGTTATCTATGTAAGAACTAAAACTAAATATTGCCTACTTATCCACTTATGTCCAAGTGTTTTGAAGAAACTTAGTACTTTTCGTTTTTTTTTAATTTCTGTGTACCATTCGGAATGTGGAGCCTTTGACGTATGTAGGCGGAGAACGAACGTGATCACCAGTGCACTGCCCAGACGGATCTCGATTGACGAAATTGTGAGGCCTATCTATGGAGTCTTCTCTCGCTAGACAGTCACACCATCAACCTTGAAGGCTGGCTAACATTTTCATTATCTTACTAATCTTACTTCTTAGGTACTAATAATATTAAATATAAATATGAAAGTTTGTGAGGTTGGCTGTTTGTTACTCTTTCACGCGAAAACTACTGAACCGATTTGGATAAAATTTAGCACACAGATAGTTTATAACCTGGATTAACACATAGGATACTTTTTATCCCGGTAGTATGATTCCGTGGGACAATTATTATTGAACTCCACGCGGGCGAAGCCGCGGCAATAAGCTAGTCATTCATATTCTCGCAAGGCACATGGCGATACGAGACAGCCTAACCATTTCTTCTTGTTCCATAAGGTAGGAACCAGCAAATATATTTTGTCGCCTGTCAGATAGATCACCTTACGAAAAACCTACGTAGCATGTAGGTACTCCAAACTATTACATCAGGACGAAGCCCTTTAAATCGATTAGGTAACCACGGCTGTTAACTATTCGATTGTGACTCGCGTAAATGCCATTCGAGCTCTGCCTATCTTATTAGGAGGAAATATCATGAGTGATACATCTCCTACACTATAATTAACTAAACGAGACGTATAAAATTCTGATTTACTAAACCGGTTCTTAATGATGTCCAAGTTATCGATAAATTGATTCGGTCTAAGGCCGATACGATTCATTTTTAAATTCGATTTCCTTGAATGTGGTGTTAGTTGTATCAATTTGTGGAATATGGTCGAATGATCATCTTTGGTAAAAAAATATTTAGAATTTAGATCAAGATCATTTCGGTAACAACTTCCGATGATGTTTTGTGAACAGACAGATCCATTAAATTAATTGAGTCAGGATTTAAATTACTTACATAAAAATGTTGTTTTGACCTATTTGCCACATGCGACCTTGACTTAGAAAGCTTTAGTCAATTACAATTATATACAGAAACTTTACTAAAAATTGAAAATTTTGTTTGAAATAAAAGTCAAAAATATTTTTTTAACAAACCCGTATCCTGCATCCTTCTGTTTATACAAAAAACAAACAAATGGCGCATTCAACCAGAAATAAGAAAAAAAAACTATTGGATTGGCCTGAGTCATTGTCGTTTGACAGAGCCGGCTCAGGACAATCTCCAATCCCTCAATCTCTTCTTATTTCTCCCTCTTATCAATAAATTACATATAGGTACATCCGATCACCAATTAATTAATGGTATCGATACTACAGGCACATCACTTGATAAGTAGTAGGTAGTTTAAGTTTTGATATAGGTATCTAGCTTGACATTTTGATTGTCAAACCATGAGAATCTTAGATCGTATAATATATGAATGATAAGTGTACACGTGCTATTTTCGTGATATTATCTCATCTGGGGTTTCGAAATAATCGAAACATTTCCCATCTGACATCATACTACGATGCACTTGGAATGCAGTTTCCTCTTTTCTTATTTTAGATTTTAAAAGAGAGGGTTTCTTTTGAACTCTTAGAAAAATAAAATTAAACATTGCTGTTCCTGCGTTTCAAAGAAACTTCTATCTAACTGGACCTACATACACACATGTACAGTATTATACATATCATACAATTAGGTTATTGTGTAATGCCAGGCTCATGAGCACACATTTCAACTTTATTTCAAAAGTTGGATGAGGAAGCACTGCAAAGGTTGCGGTTTTGGAACCACTTTCGACTAACGAGGGAGTTTGACTTATTTGCAAATAAAAAAAAACAAAATTTGTAAACTCTTGTACTATTTCATAAAAAAAGTAATGATGACATTATTTAAAAGGCTAGTTTATCATATTTCAAAGTTTTAACGATCACAGCCATGTTCTTATTGGCACACAATAAAATGCGAATAATAAATTATTAAAAGACTTCAAAATAAGACTGTTAGTTAATTACGCGAATTCGATTAATTAATGCATAATATTTACATTCCTGACCTCGGACACTGCACTTTCATTTAGGTATGCTATATTTCGATGTTTTGAAAACAAGCTATAGGGACTTGAGTCCAAAAAACAAAAGTAAAATTAATAAAAAGGCTCTCCTAAAGAAAAAAAGGTCTCAACGTCTGATGATGAAGGGTGAAGGGATTCCTTATTAGATAAACACCAAACTTAATATCGAGTTCTGCACAGAATAACAGATATTAATCAACACATCGAGGTACTACTAAAAAAATAATAATAAAGGCGCCATGGTAAAATATTCTATTCACGATACGACTAGCAGCATGCAATCTTAAAACTATCGCGACTTTTGGAACTTTATAGGGTTAAATCGGGTCTAACTAAGTAGTCTAATAAAGTCTCAAATAGCATGTTTAGCTCAAGCCAAATTCAATTACTCATCAGTATCTGACCAGATAGATGTAATTAAAGGAGTACATTACATGGAGCGACTGCCTATTTGACCTCCACGACCCAGTTGGTACTGGGTAATGCGATACCCCTTGATAAGACTGGTTGTTAGACATTTGGGCCATTGCCTACCTGTAACGACTCTCAAAGATCTACAAATGACAGCCGGGACCAACAACTTAACGTGCTTTCCGAAGCACGGAGGAAACTCGGTATGTAATGGATTACTCCACCCATCCACGGACCAGCCTAGGCAAGCACGGCTTAACCTAAAGATTGACCCGAACGGTTGTTATAATTTAGCCACCAGCTCCTCAAAGAATCAACAACGTAAACCGTGTGTCTCATATTACAAAACGGGTTGTAACTGTCTAAACTTAAAAGCCAAATTCAATTACTCATCAGTATCTGACCAGATAGATGTATAGAATACTATTTCTCAGCCAGTATTGTACACGAACCGATCTACGGAGGACTGCCTACTACTGCCTATCTGACATCCGCAACCCAGTAACTCGGTGATACACGATCAGACTGCCTGTCTGACCTCTACAATCCAGTTGCTAGAAACATAAAACATAGAAACTCCCCTATCTGATCTACATAACTAATTTATTGTACATATCCCTTAGTAAGAATGGTCGTCAGTTTTTCAGGTTTCGACTAATGTAACGACTGTCAAAGATCTAAATAAAGCTGGTGCTTTGAGTCATCAATATTTTATTCGGGCAATATTTTTTTATCCACGTTAATGTTTTCAATTTGTATGCATAGTTATGTTTACCGTTATCGTTACCGGCACTAGTTCAGTTTCAGTAAAACTGGAAGCACACGAGCCCTCTGATCGTAGCGTAAATAGCAAACTTTAACAGCTCTCTATAAAGACGTATTTAACCAAGAGTACCTCATAGATGCTGATTGATGCTGCAAGAAGTTATTAGATTTGAACTTTATGTTTAACAATAGTTTAGCTCGTTATCGATAGCTAAACAATAGCGGTGACCCGGCAAAAGTGGAAGGTGGAGATCTATATCAGGAATGGAGGTGTTGTTTTGATCTAGGTGGAGATTTTGTCTGGGGAGGTTTAACTGGAAATTGAAACGGATGCTGTTGACTAGGATGTTCTATTGTTCCCCAACGAGTACTTTACTTTAGACGTAGGTAAAGCTTTATAAATGATTCACTTACATTGCGCGATGTTACATTTTGACCAATAACAAGTAGGCTCTATGACACCAAATTACTTTTGTAATTCTATGTAAAATCCAAAAATACTGTAGTCTATAATTTAAGAAATTCAAGTCTTTTAATACACTTCCTGACTACCTTACTGACAAAAAACACGCACAGTTAAAATACGTTCGTAATTACAATAAGAACAGGTTGGAAAAAGAAACCAATATCTATTTATAAAAGGCCATTCAATAAAGAAAAAGCCATCGAACAAAAAAGTGGAATTTCCACTACAGACACAGTTAATAAGTCTTATAGTAAAAGAAAAACAGAGAAACCGTTACTGCACCAGACTCACGATATTTTAGAGAATTAATTCATGTCTCCAATTAGATATTATTATAACTTATAAAACATGGACCCACCCAGGACATACAGGTTTCTTTAATGTTGTCGTTGATATTAAACATTTTAAGGAAATATAAAACGTTTACGATTTATGTGAGAGCAGAGGCCATCAATAGTTTCTTTAGAAGGTACGGGACGGGTCCGCTACGTGATACGACTTTAGTTCTGGCAGATCACTGAAGGAAATTTTGTTATATACATGTTAAATATTCTGACATACAACACAACTAAGATACAACTTAGCACAAATAATTTTAGTTAAACCTATTTTTTAAATGACATCTCTCAAGCTGATATAAGACGCTTAGTTTTTGTGTTTCCTTGGCCATATTTCACTTGAGGGAAAAGTTAGAACACGAAATGTTTAGTGAACTGATCAACCGGTGTTGGTTTTGGCATACGGCATCTTTATCCAGTGCTTTGAATGATCAAAAGATCAAAAATCAAGAGAGGTGAAAGTTCATTCCTCCGGATTTATGTCGATGTCACAATTCGTGAGAACGTGGAGTGACGCAAAAACGAACATTCAGCGATGATTGCATCTAAGATATAGCTTTTGTTTGCCTTAACTTTGACGAAACTTACATAATTACTCTCGTGTAGCTTTATAAAGGAGAATGGTGCAAGGTAGCTACTTTGGGTACCCCAATGCCCACGAACTACTACCACTAACACGAAGAGCTTTCAAGGAAAACTTTTGCAACGTATTCAGCTTTTGCCAATTGTTACTCCGATCAGAGGTCAAAATCCCCTAAAGCTTAAGAATTTTCTTCCGCCCAATAGCCATGGGATGGGATATACAACATTTGTAACTTCAACGTATCTCTTGTTTAAATACATATATAAATAATTACCATCGTAATCACTCAATAACAAAAAAATCCCGTATCGTTCAAGTATCATGTGCTATAAAAAGATTTTACCGCAGCATAATGCATCTCCAAAGCCGGTTTCTCGAGCTGTTAAATAATTTTATGAATATCATCTTCTTCTCGATCGAACGACATGGAAAGTGAATGTCAAGGCCATCGATATCTTAAGCGGCGGGTTCTCGACAGACTTTTATTGTTTTTCTAATGTAGATATGCTACGATTTTGGTAGTATTTTTTATATAATATTAACAAAGATATTATCTACTTCCACAACATTGTCTCGTTGTTTTAGTGGTCACAAGCTCGACTACTGAGCTTCTGGCTTCCATTAATGGGTTGGGCGAAATGTCACTAAGTTTTACCATCACGATTTTTTCAGAAGTAGTAGTTTTATGTGTTCGTCACAAACTAATATTATGCTCTCAAAAAGGTGCAGCAAAACATCGTGAGGAAAATTCAAAGACATGACTGTGATAGCTAGCAACTGCGCGTGGTGGATTACGGCTTACTTTCACATTATTAAAGGAGAACCTCCACGACCCAGTTAGTTCTGGGTAATGCGATTCCCCTTGGTAAGGCTGGTTGTTAGACATTTGGGCCACTGCCTACCTGTAACGACTCTCAAAGATCTACAAATGACAGCCGGGACCAAGAACTTAACGTGCTTTCCGAAGCACGGAGGAAACTCGGTATGTAATGGATGGTCACTCATCCACGGATCAACCTAGGCAAGCACGGCTTAACCTAAAGATTGACCCGAGCGGTTGTTATCATTTAGCCACCAGCTCCTCAAAACATCAACAACGTGAACCGTGTGTCCCATATTACAAAACGGGTTGTAACTTTAGTCGAAGCTTAAAAATTTGAGCAAGTATTGTATTTAGATTCTTATTTCAACGTAAGTGAAGTTGTAAACACAAAGTTACATTATTATTACAAGTTTCATCATTCTTAGATTATTGACTGTTGTTACGTGTAAAATATTATTATGCTGGTATGCTTCTAGTTAGACTGAAAGCTGAACCTATGGAAGCTGACATATGTTGGGATAAGACTGCAGATGATTAAGAATTGATATCATCTGTTTATAATTTGATTTCTATAACACAGTGTCGTGAGTGTTTGATTGAAAACTTACAGCTTAGCATATTCAGCGTTCCCACCACTAGGACACATACCTCTTGTCTATGAGAGGCTGTAATTAGTAATGCAGTGCGGGTTGGTGTGCAGCTTGTAGTATGCGACATTAGTAGGTACAGCCCAGCGGTAATGCTGCACATGGTCTAGGTCTCCAATATCTCTTTGCAAATATATGCCCGTTTTTAACGTGAAGTCAAGCAACGACTAATCAGGTAAAAGTCTTGTACCCATTTCCTGTTGCACCAAATACCATCATAAGTTTCGACATCTAAATTTTCATTTGGATTCGGGTTTTTTAAGTCAATTTCCAGTCCCAACAATTTAATTTCGTTAAATCTGTTGCTAAGCAACCGGTGGCGATCTTATATGTTTTCACTAACGCTAGGCGGTACCTAAACAAATTCCTAAAATAAGCGCTCTATTTCATTTGCAACGCTCGGTCAACGTAATTTCAACAGTCCAATAATATTATTAACCTTTGCCTTTTTAAACTTAACTGCTCTAGTTAGTGTGTTTTGCCATCAACCAAGTTAGATAATAATTACGGTGAAATCATGAGTGAACGGCATCTCAGCCAAAACCCTCATTCTCATTTCAGTCAAAAGTAAATTGACCAAGAGTCCTCATAACCCAATTCTGTTCACCAAAGCTATTAAATCATACTTTGCCTGACGATACATGTAGGTACTTATACCAATAAAATAATAACCAGATTTCGGTTAATAGAATCAGTCAAAGTCAAAATTATTTATTTGTGGTTTTGGTACAAAATATTGTAAAATAACATGTATATCAAATATTTAAACAAACGCGACAAATCTGCACATAAATAGTATTATCATTGAATAATCAGGTTTGCAATCTGTAGCACTCGAAGAATAACCTTAATAAAACAATAAAATTTCTGTTCCACATTCTAAAATCAATAAGCTTATAACATATTGATACTTATGTCATTGCAAGTAAGGTTGTTTATTCTTCATAAACGTTGACAATACGTACTGACGACACAAAATCAGCATTTCAGGTTCTAGCAGGATTCATTATAATATTCAAATTCCCTATTATTTAGAAAATGTTAATCCACCAAATGAAGGAGTCTAGCTAAAGTTGTGAAAATGAAGCAAAAGTCAGCATTCGAATATATGCAAAGTAGTCGGAGCCTGCATAAGTATATAAATGTGCGAAATTTCGAGATTGATCACAGTCACCGGTGTATCCTCTTCTTCTCTACAACTACCCATACCCACCTCTCCAACTCAAAAATGAAATCCGTAAGTGTTCATTGAGCTAAATATTATCACTCATCATCTAGTATTGATTTCATTTTCTTTATCCATTAAATTACTTGTCTTACAACTAAATCAATACTTTCTCCTTCAAGATTTACTTTCAACTTTACGTTCCATTATAATTAGTATTGTTTACATTGGTCCGATATCAATCTTCTCAAATAACTACCTACCTATGGTATCTCATCTCTATAGAGAGTCAACTTTTAGCTAAACTGTTAACATAACGTTTAACAAAATAATGCCACTCAATCTATCTAATATGGCGTCTACAATTAGTAAGGCAAATACTTGAACCGTACTTTTAATGTGTTGTGCAAATATTTCCAAATTACCTTGCCCCATCATTCGAGTGGAATCCTTCGGGTCAAGCAGCGCAGGCGCGGCTCAAACTTGCAAAATGTCAACACACGCGACCGTGAAACGATTACGTGGCAATTCAATCTGTAATATCAATAGTACGCTCATCGCAAATATGAACCGCTCAATAATTATGACAATTTCGTGTATATTGTAGTACTTGATTAACATTCGAAGCAATGGTCAAGTACTTATTTTTTTAGTAAGTAATATAGAGTACTGTTAATATTGTCACTATAAATGTTTAAGTTCAGAAACATTTCTAAGCTTTATTACCAAATTTACCCATCAGTTCTACCTGCGTGGTTACATTAAAACCATCAAGATAATAATGCAACCAATACCAATGATTGCTCTTTCATTCTTGTTACGTAAGAAAGAGGTCATTCATCATCTATAGGTAGTAATTTTGCTATTGACAATATCTGTTAAACCACTAGTAACATCCTGTGCTATCTTTAAACTGACATAACGTTGAGTAATCTATCTATCTATTCGTTTGGTATTACTACCATTACTTACGAAGGTATTCTTAAACACTCAGAAGTACTGGTGATAATAGGATTTGCAAATTGATGCATTGTTGGATACAGTTGTCCATCGATATTCTACAAATGTGTGATCTTTTTCATTATCATTTGGATGACGTCACGGATTGCTATTGGAATCACAAGTAACTTCGCCGCCTTGACATTTGCGTCCCCTTTTAATTATGTCGCTATATAAAGTGTCTAGTAAAAATCCGATAGGTCACCAACTTTTTTTAACATAAATTGCGATAAGCTATTAATCTACTATTTCCTCGTTGACATAAAAATATTATTTGACGACTTGTTTGTATTACTAATGTTGGGTTGTGAGACGAAGTGTTTTTAAAGTCATTAACATGGCACTGTCACATGTGACCATTAACGTTGCGAGTATTGTTAAGAGTAATACTGAAATAATTAAAGTTCATAAGCGAGCAGGGACAGTTTAAGTGTAACGATATTACAAAGTGGACTCCTTCTTAAAAAAACATTGCTTACAAGACCTGCTGTGGTTACATATCCACAATTTGTTTAAACTTCCTCTAATATACTCATTCTTTACTTTATCCATCCTGCAACACCTCAAACTCAACAGATATTAGAGTCTTCTTACTGAGCAGTAAACCCATTAAATATCATTCTCCTAACAATTGTATGTTTTTGCAGTTCATCGTTCTCGCCCTGTTCGTCGCCGTCGCCGTCGCCGCCCCAGCTGGCCCCGACGCTGACGCGCAGGTCCTCCGCTACGACAACGACAACATCGGAGTCGAAGGATTCAAATACGGGTAAGTTCACTGCTACAGTAATGCTTCACTACTGAACACAAACACCTCATTGTTGATCTTTGTATTAAGTCCAGAATCTCAAAACACCATAAGTTTTATCGTATAATATACTAATACCAGTTTTCATGATCCACAGTTATGAGACCTCCAACGGTATTGCCGCTCAAGAGGAAGGTCGCCTGTTGGACGTAGGCACCGAAAACGAGGCTATTGAGGTCCGCGGCCAGTACTCCTACACCGGCCCCGATGGCGTCCAGTACCTGGTCTCCTACGTCGCCAACAAGGACGGCTTCCAGCCCTCAGGCGCTCACCTCCCCGTGGCTCCTCAATAAGCCAACCCACTAACCTAATCAAATCTAGTCTAAACTGACCGACAGTGCAAGAGAATATGTTGTTGCTGACTGATCGTCTTGTTTTGTTGGAACTCTTGCACATTACTTGCGGATAGGATAGCGAATACACATTTTTGATTTTATTTTTGTAATTTTATTGAACCATCCTTATAATTAGTTTATGTCGCATAAAATTGTTTAAAACCTATATAAAATCCGTGATAAATACAGAAATAACAGGAAGTATTAACACATTAACAGGTAGTAATCAGGAAGAACAAAATAATTTGAAGCCATAGTCAAACACACAATCACTAGCACAAAACCGTGAATTTAAACACAGTTCAAAGTAAGAAAAAGAATGTCAAAGGGTTTCAGGTATCGTTTGTAAGAACAAGGAACGTGTGTGAGACAATCCATTAGCAGATAGCAGACTACCTTCAGAGCACTCACCTACATCAAAGTTAATCAAAGCTAGCCCCCACAAAGGACCGAAAAAGGAGATCCATTGTGGCAAATAGTCCTGTACTATGGTGTGCTGGCAATGTGCTCTACTTGCGATTTTTTAATTTAATGTTTTCGTCATATTTTTTTTTGGCCAAATTGTTATATCCAACATTATTTTAGTATATGCGAAACCTGTTTATAGTTTGTTCAGAATAAGTAACTGAATCGATTCCAATTATTTTTAAACCTTGTTATATTTTGTCCTAAAAATGGTTAAAAAAACGTAAAAAGTTGAACACCTAGCGACACTAAGTACCCATGGCAATTATTTAGATTATCAATGAGCTCAAGACGACGCTGGAGGCGCGCGCGCGGTATAAACGCGTGGTGACCACGTTTTAATGCGGACAACTAGGTAACAGAGCAGGCTTATAACTTCGTGATTACTATTAATACTAACGGGATATTTACCATGTTTACTGTTTTTTATGAGTTCCCGATATTTCGGCGCTGTTGCAAGCACCATGATCACGGATAAACTGAAGTTATTGCGGGTGGGTGTTTATGAGCAGACACCAAACATGGTGAATATCCCGTTAGTATTAATAGTAATGTTAGTGACCATGATAGTTTAAAATCTTATAACTTCTTGATTTTTCATGATACAGTTATGAAATTTTGTACTTTACTGAAACTAATGTTGTATATATATTATTAAGCCAAGCCGTTGCCGCCGCCGCCGGAGCCGTTGGTGTATCATAACAATAATATAAAGGGTGTAAATAGACCCTTAACATAACCGAAAGGCACTTATTCGCCCCGACTTTGCGATCGTTTTTTTGTTCTAGACCATACCTGGGAACCTTCTAGTTACGAAGATATTGGGGGTTAAAGTTCCAACTTTTTCATAAGTTTTTTTTTAAAATACATGTTTTTAATGTAATTTTTTTACTTTACTCACCTCCACGATCCCCGTACTATTCAATCAATCCATCACCACAATGCTTTGAGTGCTTTCCATCGAGTCCTACCTTAAAACGTGATTTTTCACCCCAAAAAAAAAGTCGATTCCCAGCATTAATTTTTGCGTAAAGCTACTTAGTTTGATGTACAGAATGCTTGGTTGACGGGTATGTGAAGGGTCTGTTTACACCCTGTATACACGTAAAAATTAAAATAACCTAAAGTAAGTAACTTAAAAATAATCTAAAAAATGGCGTCAAAAAATTCCTCCTCAACGCTGTCAACAGGTAATGCCCCCAAGAGACTGGCGGCGTTGCCACGTAATATTAGATGGGCTATATCTAATATTCTAAGAACGAGTTAAGTTAGATTTTATGGACTATAGGCATTTTTTTTAAATAATCTTCTTCTTATTGCTTGATACTTCGAAAACACAAAACAATATATATTAGCCTAGCCTTTTCCCAACTATGTTATGGGTCGGCTTCCAGTCTAACCGGATGCAGCTGAATATCAGTATTTTACATGGAGTGACAGCCTATCTGACCTCCACAACCCAGTTAGTACTAGGTAATACGATACCCCTTGGTAAGACTGGTTGTCAGACTTTTTGGGCCACTGACTACCTATAACGACTGTCAAAGATCTACAAATGACAGCCGGGACCAACGGCTTAACGTGCTTTCCGAGGCACGGAGGAAACTCGGTATGTAATGGGTGGTCACCCATCCACAGACCAACCTAGGCAAGCACGGCTTAACCTAAAGATCGACCCGAGCGGCTGTTATTATTTAGCCACGAGCTCCTCTTTAATAATTATAATATTATTTAAGGCAGCAGTAACATTACTTTTATGAGTATTGGGTTATTCAAATTAAAATTGAGTTAATTTCTGCATACTATGTATGTTGCATACATGTTGATTAGTATAATGTTAGCTTAGTTTTTAAATGTATCGATCATATACCTTAATGAGCCATTGGTCCAGACTATCATGTGTAGACAGTCGTTACAGATAGTCAGTAGCCCAAGAGTCTGGCAACCAGTCTTACTACGGGGTATGATATTACCGATTAACTGTGTTGTGGAGTTCAGATAGGCAGTCGTTCCATATTAAGCTGACCGCATCGCATGCATCGCATCGCTGGCTGTATCGGTTAGGCAGATGATGAAGACTCATCAAAAATTCGCATCAGAATGAATAATCCGAGTGCAAAGGGAACCCACAAGTAGAGCACGTTTCCCGTCGCGTCGTTCGCAGATAACCAGACGTGTTGTAGAGATTACGCGCGGTTTCAAAGACGCTTTGATTCCGAGGTGTTAATGCACGGCTTTATTACTGCCAGACAGGGTTACCTATGTAAGAGATTGAAGATAGAAATGTTTACAACGTTATTGTGTAAATGTAGGCTATGTCGGTTGGTGTATCAGGTTTTATTTCGACGTAACTTAACTACCTACTACTAACCTTTTACTACTGACTACCTTACGTTACACGTTGCATGTGGTCATTTTGGCTAGTTATACTATACTTGAATAGAAACGGTGCGAGAAAAGAATTCTAATACTAGATTTAGGTGGGAATAGCATACATTATTTTATTCTCTCTGACTTTGACTGTCGCGTAGTGGTCCATAGTTTTATTTAATGATTCAAAGAAAACCTGAGGGCCTGGACAAGGGGAGCAAGTGGAGTGGTGGTGGTGGTCATGGAGTTTCTTGCCGGTTCTTCTCCATAGGAAACGACCAACCCGAACCGTGCACCGTTTTGTCGACGTTTTATAATTGCCCATCGAGGCCTATGTGAAATAAAATATTTTGATTTTTTTTTTGAGTGGTGATCGTTTTTAAAGCGTTTAAAGTATTTCTAAAACGACTTTTAACAGAATGGAGGTCAGCTGTCTCTTCCATCATCGTGAGGAAATTAGCACGAGATTTAGAACCACAAATTCATGTCTTAAGTCGTGTACCAACCGAAATGTTGATCGGTACAGGGTGAGAATGTTTTGTTAATATTGCACTATATACAGATCAAGACCTCTGGGTTTCTAGCTGTGGTTAACCGTTTTCTTTCTTGAAAGATGCATCTACCGTCATCATCATCACCCACAGCCTGACTTCACCAATCGCTGGGTATAGTCCTCTCTTTGTTTGTGTTTCCAATTTTTCAGGATGGCGTCGTATTCCTATCTCGCCGTCTACATCCGGTATCTGCCTACATCCAAATAATTCAAGCAACCAAACAAAACACACGCACTGTACTCAAACAAACATCAGGCAGTGACAAATACTTTTTGTTAGTCGAGCGACGGCGTCGCCATGTGCGGCTGATAGTGAAGCGTTAATATTACAGGTGGATTTGATCTATTGCTGCTACGTGACGGGTGGATCGAGGGGCGGGAGGCAGCGGATTGGAGGAACGACATCTATACCGCCACGTGCGAACTAATTCAACATATCCTACATCGCGATATAAAGTTATCGATACGATAAAGAATACAAAAACCCGCCAACGGGTTGTAGCTCACCTGACAAAACACCCGTTTGGTCGGAGAATTCCTCCTTTTCTATAAAGGATGAGAAACTTTACCTCTTGTTCTTCCGACATACGTCTAAAGTGGCGAAGCTGACTTTTTTAACGGTTTTAGGTGGATCTTTGGTGAATTTGTCGCGGTTGATATTTTTTTAATGTTGCTTTTTAATTCTTTTCTTTTCACAGCGTTGGAATACAAAGAAGCTATAATTTCAGTATGAAATTATACCATAGTACCTAATTGAACTTTGAAGTAACACACCAGGCTAGGAGAATTTGCTAAAACGTTGAATTTGTGGTTAAGGGGTAAGTAGAAATTGAGTTCAGCAAAGATAATATTGGTTGAACATCCCGAATGGTTAAGTAACGTCTACAATATTCCCCCTTAAAACAGAACACAGATCTTGTAACTTACACCACACCCCGCCAACGCGTTGTTCCGACTCAACGTGTTCTTCTAACACGCGATATATTTGTTAAACAGCCTGTATATCGGGCACGGCTTACCCTGCAGCACCCTGTATATTGGGCACGGACGTGTGATTTATGAATTTCAATAACTTTACACTTTTACCTATCGTCCTGTTGGGTCGGGTTATGGCAACATGCCTTCCGTGTGTGGATACCTACATATTCCCCTCTCCCAGCATCACGTGTATTTTTTACCTTTAATGGAAGGGATATGTTAAGGAGGAAATATGAAAGTAAAAGCAGCAACGGCTTATTACTATGGTATGATTTCTGAAACTGCTCTATTCAGTCAACCTTGAAATATTGTTATTAGCCTGGATTTTCTCGCTTCATCTACATTGCAAACAGGACCCTATCCATCCGTAACTTGAGTGATTATTTAACGCTTCTTGACAACTATCTCACAAGGTAAATAATAATTATACCTTTCGGTGAAAGGCAGATAATATTACTGACTTCCAAAAATCTCTCTCAACAAAGTTCTTCCGAAAATTCCACCTCAAAACACATCATTTGCACATTATCTGGGAAGCACATTTTTTACGACTGTTGCCCAAGTTTTTCTGGTAAACGGTAAAGTTTCAATTTTCCTGTCATTAAAGGCCTCTTAACACCGGTGCGTGCAAAAAGTGTGCGAAAGAGACGCAAGAACAATCAAAAATAGGTTTCGATTCGAGGGGAGATCAGATGACGTTAGGTACCTTTATATAAACAAGAGAATTTGTATAAGAAACATGTGCCAGAGAATATAGTACCGTTGTCTTATGTGTAGGGGAATGATTCAAGTAAGGGATTTGAAATTGGACTATTTTTCTTTTTGTTATATTGTGTATTGTTTTTAAATGACAGGTGAACATTGAATGATGGTCCTGGTTATGTTATAAATGTGACAGTGATTGTTTGTTAGTTGCTCTGTCACGCTTTCGGGCTTTATCGGCTGACCGAGATTCGATAAAATTTGACATACGGATATGAACTGAGTCAGGATCAGGGCATACGATAATTTCGGACCTCCACGAGAGCAAAGCCGTGGGTAAATCCTAGTAATGAATATTTACTTCCAAGATTTGGGTAATCTAACACTTTGAGATTGTAAAACTCGTAAATAGAAGCATAAGATATATTGTATACTTTATTGCAAAACAAATAGGCGTGACGTATCTTAAATTTAACAAAAACCGGTTTATATCAGCGACTAATATGCATAAAACATAAAATAGCAATATCGAAAATTAATTGTTAACAATATCTGATGCATCAATTGATGTGTTCCGACTAAATTGTTTATTAAAGTTGCAATAAGTAATTAAATATTGAAATATTAATAAAAACCTTACAAGAATGTATAAGTTTCGCAAGTTGACATTTGTATGAGGTTTCATTGACTTTTTATTAGCGAAAGAATTATTGATTAAAATTTGTAATTCAAGGAAACAATCCGAAAAACGTCGGTATTTATAATTAACTTAACACAAAAAAAATACGTATGAAATAAGTTATTAACTGAGACAGTTTAGAATGCCTTTAAGTAAATGAATTTAAGAATTAAGTTTCATGCTAATTACAAGCAAAATAAGCTAGAGAGTAAACAGTTCTAGAAAAAAAATACCACAAAGATCTCAAGCTCACCAAAAACCGAAACACGGACACAGCAGTTACAAAATAAAGACAACTAAAAAAACATGGAAGGTAGAAAAGAATAAAATCGAAACGACGAGAGCCGAAACAAATTGAATAAGAAATTTTTTATTTTTACCTTTTGAACAAATAAAAGAAAAAATAGAGAGAGAAGACCCTTTTATTACACCTCTATTAGGATCGGAATGAGCTTCGAATTGGCTAATAACCGTTCTATCAGGTGAAAGGAATTCACTCTCGCTTCCCTTTTGATATTTAGGGACGCGCCCGCGAGCTACCGATACCAATCAATATCGATAATTTGATTTGAGACACGCGGAGAGTCGGAGAGACGATTCAATGTGATTCTACTCTTGAAATGGTGTTTGTATTAAATATCTAAATTGAAGTTGTATTGAGTTGGGTGTGAAGTTTTCGAAATATATTGTTACTGTTGCGGTTTTCGTGGATGCATGTTTGACGATACGTGAGTCTGAGTATATAACTGACTTTATAATTATCAACGCCAGTTTATGGCATGGCATTTTATATTGACTTTGACTTGACTTTATCCATAGACAACTAATGTGTTGTGATTCTTCCGAGCTCAAGTAAAAAAACCATGGTATCTATTCGAATTTAATTAATACTTTGCCCATCCTTATCGCGATCGTCGCCGTCGTTACCGAAGTCCACCTTGATGACAGTTTCAGTACTTCGGCAGTTACTGACGCACGCCTTAACGTGAAGATAGTAGTTTTACCAATTTGCTTTTATTTTTGTTAGGAATTTTAAGAGTTTTGCCCTATTTTGTTCCCTGAAAAAGAAATTTGTGAAATGAGACAGTAAAACTGCTTGCTGTTTTTAGGTGAACCTAATTGTTTTTCAGTTTCTCTGCTTGTAATACAAATCAAAAACTTTTTCAAAATTAAAAAGTGTAGTGTTATTTTTCATCAAAATATAAGTCATGGTTTCTTTGACTGCTTTGACTATACCTATAGTTTCGAATTGAGCCATCAATGCCATCCAAAATCCCAAGTTCATTTACGCAGCTGACGTAATATTCCCTTCACACCCATAGAGCTGACTATTGTTTTTAGGTTTACGATGAGCCCAGTAATCGTGATATAAGCTTCTGGCGCGGTTTGAAATAGTTTTTTTATTATTATTTTTACAACTTTGACATTACTCGCTTTTGAACAAACCTTAAAATCCAAAACCCCTGCACGCGTAGCATGACCACCGTAGAAACGGGTTTTGACGACGGAAGAATCGACAAAATGACAGATTGTAGAAAGATTTATATTGTCGTAAGCATGGCGATGTTAAAAATGTAGACAAAATCTCAACATTTTTCCGTGCTGACTTGGTGCATCCGTTGTCGGTTCGTACCGTGCCGGATCCGCTCGAATTGTGTCGGATTCGAGCTGCGTGTGGGCCCACCTGCGGTGCCGTCGTCAATTTGCATACAAATTTGCGCTTACACGCCACTTTGCCTCGTATCGTACGTGGATTTCGTTATTTGGACAAAGGCTTGTTGCTTGTGTTTAGCACGGAATAGATTTTATTGGAGGTAAGTTATTCATTGTTAGGAGGTTGGAGATACTCGCATAGTGGGTGTACCCTTACGGTGCTAAGGTAAGGTGTAAGGGGAGAAGATCGCTCAAGGAATTAGTTTGGTAAGTGAGGAGATCCTGATGGTTCGTTCAGTGCGGGTCTAAGTCTTTGAGAAAAGCGCTTGAATGTTTATCGTGCATGGCTTTACGTTTTCCTTTTTCTTATGGATGCTACCTCTAATTGTAACGAATTTGACTTATCTATTTAGTAGATGTTCAATGTATCTTATCATGTTACTTCTTCAACCCTTTTACGATCTTACTACGTTGAATTTTAACCCCTTCAACGAAAATATTCTCAGATTTTGGCCCAGCGTGGTCATTACGTTTCTCCGCACATTAGCATTCCAGCCTACCTCGATATCCTAAAACAAAAACCTAAACACATAGAATAGTAAAATTAGAGGTATATTTGTTAGTCAGGTCGCGCGACCGCGTCCGCCATTACCATATTTCAGGCGGTTGTTGTGTCCAGTGAATCAGTCACCTGCCGGCCACCGTGGGGCGCGGGCGTGATGCATGGCCCGTGTTATTGCGCCGCTGTTTTACTGCACCGAATAGTTTTGATAGCGGGTTAGATTAACGAGTCTCGATGGAATGGAGTCAATTATTTCATTTGTTTGAAGCATTTTTTCAGCTGGGAGACAATATGAAACACCTGAAACATGAAACTTGCTGTATCTTAAGACGGCCGTAACATACTACATGTTTTCAAAGCATGATACTCAAATAGGTAAAATTTCTCGCGGGTCCTTGGCTGACTATAGACCGACCACTTTATTGAGCCCTCACGAAGGTATCAATTTAAATGGATATTTTGAAGGTTGATCTCGTATTGGTTCAATTTATGCAAATTACCTGTGGGATATTGTTAGGACTTTGTGGACGCTTAATGTGCCTTTGATGGGGCAAGGTGGAGGACTCATTAAAGCGGTCGGTCTATAGCTAATATTTTTATCACAGCATGAGCTAAGCAAGAGGAAGGAAAACTCCGATCAAGTAGTACGGCGAAGAAAGTCAAAAAGTCTGGTACATTATATAAAATCACGTCTGTATTTCGCCCAAGGGTTAGGCAGAGGTGTATCACACCCACATTTCACCTGAAATGTGTTCTTAAGTCCCTTGTAACATAGACTAGCCTATTACTCCAAGGCGCTACTGAGAAATTCTTAACAACAATAGACAGTGCAAAAATGCCTGAAATGGTCTATTTAAAATAAATGCTTTGAGTTTGAGATTCCTAATGAAAAAAAAAAACAAATAACGCTTTCCCCAACCTGGAAATTGATCTCACGTCCTCGTGCTCAGCACTGGCGCTTGTAAAGCTAGTAGTAGCGGTTTTAGCTTTATATTGCCGTATATAAGAGGAGCAACTTTACTCAGAGCTACTGGTTGCCTGCAATAGGGTGGCCAAATGCAGGTGAACTTTAACTTCAGGAGTTGGTTATAAACCGTCCCCATACGTTACGATAATTCTAATCACGTTAATCGCTCAGGAAAGATAAAGCGACTAGTTAGCGGAGTCCCTATCTCCGTCTACGATCTGCGCGCGGTGGGAACTCTTAATTTATTCGCGTAACATCTCGACGAGATTAAAAATGTTAATTGTGGAATTATTCGGAGCAATTTATTCGGCTACCGGGGGACGAACTGGAAGGTACCTTAGTGAGGTGAGGGTATACAGAGTGGTTTTATCGTAGTTTGGGGAGTCGTATGAAAGGTTGTTTATTTTTGTCTGACTGGTATTTGATGTCAGTAGGATCTGAGAGATTCGGATTGGAGAGAGGAAAAATAATGTGAAAAATGGATTCGCCAAAATGTTATCAAAGTCATAGTAAATTAAAGAAAGAAAAGCAGTTTATTCTGCACAACGAAGATGTACATTTTAAATAGCATAAAGTTTTCAAACTATAAAATGATTATAAATATCTCCGTTGATTTCAATTACGTTAGGGTGCGTCCACATCTGGCGAATGTGCCGCGAATGTGCAGCTCGCGAGCAGTTTGCGAGTCACCCGCGAGCTGCGCGCGTGCGGTTACAGCCTATATTTGGTGCGCCGCTCTAGTGTAACCCTAGCAAGGCTCGAGTGGGGCGCGCGTGCAGCGCGCGCGCTGCTCGTGCGCACATACGCGTGAACTTGAGCCTCAGTTGTGATTTTGCTTGAATTTGTGAGGTGCATCGCGGCCGGCACGCGCGCACCTCCTGCGCCGCTCGAGTACGGCGCGTAGAAAGCGCGCGAGCGGCACGCGGACGGCGCAGGGGCTGCGTACGAACATAAAATGCACGCGCGCAGTTCGCAAACGGCACGCGAGCTGCACATTCGCGGCACATTCGCCAGATGTGGACGCACCCTAACGTACCACTTACTACTTTTAACCAAAAGTCAGTTACTGCAAAATTCAGTTTTTATAAGGTTTTCATCGTGCAGCGTTGGTTTTCCGAACACCCTGTATTTCAGTCTCAAATGTAGAGCGATATCTTCATTAATCTGGGGCAGTAAACTTAATTAATGCTAACTAATGCTACGTCGATTCATTACGACAACCCTTCGCCGAGGTGGGCAGGTACTGAGGTGCCTACTGTGTCCTTTATAGTAGTAGCCTTTACTATGACAATTTAAATTAGGTCACACAACTATTATTGTGGTCCTCGAGATTAAAATTCATGGAAAAAAATGTTGCTGATTTTACCAGCAGCTGAAACTTTAATTAATTTCAGTTGGACTTACATAATCTCACTTCGCAGAATCACTACTTAATAGGGATCAATACTCAACGAAACTCAAAAATAAATGACTAAAAGCTCAAACTTCCCAACGAAAAAATAGTAAAATATAATTTTCCCTTTACAGACACCTCACATAATAAAAGTCACTCACACACAATTTATCACAGATAAAAATCACAGTAAACAGGCAACTATTTCACAAACATCAGGTGTGCCAACCTCGGGGAATATTTTAATACACTGCCCTCGGACCCTTCGCAATCATTTTATTTTCATACGGGGTCTCTTAGGCCCCGAAGGTCTACCTCGTGATTTGCCATTCAAAGCGAGCGACGTGACGGCGCATCAGGTACGAGGATCATTTTGACCCCGCATAGTGAGCGTAGGGTTAAGATAATGCTGTTGACAGATAGTGGAATAGTATTGGCGGAATCAATTTCTTTCTTATTTTCTTTGGATTGTTGTGAAGGCATCTGGGTGCAGTGGGATTTTATGGCTTGAAGTTAAGGTATTTTGGGGACCGTGATTGGTAAATGCTATTAACAACAACATTGTATTGTTGATTGTTAATGTAGCGTTAAGCAAAATAAAGGTAAAGTTTTATCTTTCGATGATTGAATGCTACAAATATTACTAGCGGGTGGCATGGGATATGTGTAGATCTTCGACACGGACTAAGCCGCGGGCAGAAGATGCCATTTCTTAATGTCATAGAGTAAGTCTACAGTGAAAATTAAGCTAGCAGATTTCTACCAAGTGACTGTCAGATCACTTGATTACATTATAACTTTGTGTTTTTTTCGACTTACCAACACTATCGTCAAACATCGCTAAAAAGCCTCAATCCCTCACAAATCTGACCACAAGATCCAAACAAAACACGTACGAAATCAAATCTATACGATTTCAATATAGAGAGAGGGGATCCGATAGAAAAACTTTATATCAAAGGAGCTACCTACACGTAGGTACCTCCTATAACCCGTGCGTTACGTGTCTGGGGTGCTAAAGACGAACCCTTTAATAAATAGCACTACTTTTTTATAGAACACACACCTTGCGACTGTGGGCTCTGTTTATGAGTACTCTGTGGACTGAATTTGCAAATGGCTGGATTGAAGATGGATGGTGAAAGATTTGGGAGGGAGAGGAATTATTGTTTTAAAAGGTGGTGTCTGTGGTCTGAAGTCGTACAGCTTCAAGCTCTCTGAACAAGTGCCACAACAAGTGTCACCTCACCATTGTAGTTTCTTCTTCTTTTCCACTAGGTCATCATCATAATCATTCTCTTGCCCTTATCCCAATTCATTTGGGGTCGGCGCAGCATGTCTCCTTCTTCTATACTTCACTATTACTCGTCATCTCATTAGACCCTCCTCTCTTGCCATGTCCTCCTTTACACATTCCATCCATCGTATATTTGATCTTCCTCTACTTTTATACCCATTCACATTCATGTACTCAGAACTTCCCTGAAAACATTTTCCATATTCCTCCGCACCACATGCGCCTACAACAACCGATTCCCACACAACTTTTCAGTCACGGGCGCCACTTTCAGACTTCCTTAAGGTGTGATGATTATATGTGTTAAGCTCAGACTACTTAAATGATTGCCAGTAATCAAGTTTGAATGTGGCACTCTGCTTGAAATGTTTGAAAAGTGAAAATATAGAAGCTGTATGGCAGTTACGTGCGACACAATTGTTTCCAATACCAGCCTAAACTTGGAACGAAAGACTTGTGACTTGTATAAGTTAGGTGGGACAAAAAAATAGTACATTTATTTATTAGTGTGATCGGAGATTTGATAGATGTGTTTATGTGTTAGAGAATAAATACATACCGACCTAAAACAAAATAGTCACATGATGCATGCAGGTATCTACGTCAGTATCTTTAAAGATCATAGACATGTAGATTATTATTGTATGTGATATTCTATCAACCCGTGTCCAATTCAGAATTAAGGTAATCTACATGAGGACTTATTGAATATCATTACAAACGCCATTAACAAAATTGATATCCATGCTAAAATAGTGATTATGGCCTTGACGGCATTGAGAGAAATACCATAACTATTGTGATGGTGTTTAAGAAACTTATCCATAAATAAGCAAATATTTTCATGTGGGATATTCGGAGATGGCACTAGCGAATTGTGGGTGCAGTTTAAAGGTGCTACTCAGCCTAACTAAACCTTCTGGGAAATAGGCCATGGGATCAACCTTGGGAATACAACGATAGACTAACCTTAGGCCGTGGTCACACATAGCGTTTAGTCAGCCGCCAACTGTGGGCGTCTATTTCATAATGTATGAAAAAACAAACGGCAGTCTGATTTTTTTCGTATGTTTTTTACTGAGCGCTCAGGCGGCGGCCGACTTGACGCTGTGTGTGAACTTAGCCTTAGTTCAAAAATTACCTATTTTAGAGAAATTCTCACCAATATGATAAGAATTTAAAAAAAATCTCATTCTGCCCCGATAGTTCGACCTTTTGAGAAGATGAATAAGGTAGATCAATATAAACGTTCTCTCAAATGAAAATGTCATGCGAACATAAAATCTGACTGAAGACGGCAAACCGCACGATAATAAATAACAACAAAACGTAGATTTGAAGAAAACCAATCTTAGACGTTAATATACGTATTGTTCCGACCAATACTATAAAGTGCTTATATTTATTGTGATTCTCAAAGATTTATGCATATTACCAGAAATTTACGAATTTCTGAAATATATAGCCCGAAGAATGGTACTAAATGGTATTTGTTACGCAAAGTGAATTAATAAAAACAAAATAGTTTTAGAAATACCGTACGCTTTAATACATGGGCTAAAGCAATACAAAAAGTAAAAGGAAGCAGAACAATCGGTACAGGAATCCGTGCCAACTTTGTGTTTAGTTCCAGAATATCTACTGTACAATTAATATACCAGTAAAAAAATGTAAAACGAAACAATAATGAAATCGTAAAATTAAAGGAAATAGGATTCTATCTTTATTTTGGACACAAATGTAACATGTGCAAGTAATTAAAACACGAAACCGCCTATTTTTAACTTATAAATTTATTTGTTAATTTAATTCAGGACCGCCATAATACAAACCTGAAGGCTTTCAGCCCCATCTGACTTGCCTTTTCCTAACTATTTTAAGTTGGCTACCAGTCCAATCGAATGCGGCTGATAACCTGTACCTATTTTATATGGAGCGACCGTCTATCCGGGCACCACAACCCAGCAATTGAGTAATATGATACCTTTTAATAAAACTGGACTGCTAAACAATATTTTAACTATATATCGATCACTTTAATGAGTCCTTTGCCTAGCCCCATCTGAGGCACATTAAGCGTCCAAAAAGTCCTAACAATATCCCACAGGTTATTTGCTTTAAAATAACCATAATCCACGTAGGTATTACGATACTAATTGAACGTGATTAACCTTCAGAATATTCCACTATAGCGGTTGGTCTATAACGAATCAGAGTCTAATCGTCTTTAAAGACCAAAACGTCTATCACAACAAGCAAGTATTAATAAATATCCCCAACATATTCTTGTGCACAATACTTGTCAAAATGTTCCACTTGGCCGGTCCCCCTACGCACTTTGGGAGCCAGTGGCGTGTACTACAGTGCGTGTATCAGCTATAAAGTTCGTCTAGACAGGTGATTTACGTTCACCTGTGAGCGCTGAAAAAATACGCGGCGTACGACCTTTTGTAGGTTATTTATTATTATTATAGTTTAATGTTTGGGCGCGAGGTGGTGAAGACTGTGGGTTTTTAGATATATGTTGCTAGTAAAAAGATTAATCTTTACTGATATTATAAATTCGACAATAATTATTTTTGTATTGTCTGACTATTACCTTCACACCTTAACGGCTGAACAGTTTTCGATGTAATTTAGCACACAGATAGACCATGACCCGATAGGAGGACCTACAGTATCTAGGGTTACGACCTTGTTCCTATGTTCATAAAGTTTGTAAATAAATATCAAATAAGACATTGGTGACGACTAGTGCGACTAGGGCTTCAGGTGGATTTCTATTGAAGATGTTCCAAAAAGAATTTATTTTGAGAAATCAACATCCTGCTGATCTTTTTACCAGGGTATAAAGAATTTGTGTACAGGTCATGGTGATACGATAGAACAAGTTGCAGGAAAGGTCTTTTATTGAATTTTCCAGAAAATATTTAAGAGAAAGATACCAATAAATTAACATCGACTGGTTTCCTCCTTTTCTTTAATGTAACTTTCTTCACTTAATACTTCACCGAACAAAAGCTCACCGTTTTATTAGTGAATCAGTTGCGCCATTAAGGTGGGCACTTAGCGCAATACTTTGAGCCACAAATCTCACACACAATACGTACGAATACGTACGGGTTCGTAAGGACGCGGACGGTACGGGAAATCTCTTAAGACGATAGTGTTGCAAATGGGTTCTGTGGGGCTCTTACACTAGCGGACATAATGATGAGAATAGTTGGGATTCATCCCAACTAATCTCATAATTCAGTTCAGGGAAGATTAGTAATCAAAATATTATAACGACCAGTGTCAAATAATGTCACAAATAATTCTTTTATGAACCATGGTAAACCTTGTTTTGCACGTACCCTTTTGCCTTTCTGACAAAAAACAACTAAAAAAGAACAAAATTAACAGTTATACTTACAAGGTTTTTCTCATAAAAGTGAAATATAAGTAACCGCTAAATGAGTTTTTTCGTAAAAAAATATCTAGATCAAGCTGCAGCCTGGTTTGCAGATAAAAGTAGAGACATTTTTAATTAATATCTAAGTTGAGCAAAAAGTCATTTCGTAGAATTCTCTGTCAATTATATTATTTCCTCTTATTTAGTGGCCACTCAATGAGGTGTAACGACTAGGATTAGCTCTGAGGTAGAAACTAATGCTGCGTAGTTGTCCATTTGTATCGACGTACACAAGATGAATTATTTTAAAACTTAGTGCCGATGACAAAGTTAATTTTAATTTATAATTTTAACTTTTTTACCGCAGAATTTAGAAATTGGTTATGCAACAAGAACATAGTTTAACCAATTTCTAAATGTCACAATGCTAACTGTCAAAATCAACGTAACCCTTTAATTTTCAAACATTGGTCATTCAAAAGTTGATGAAAATAATTATCTTTCTATTGACTTCACTTATCATTTTGCAAAAAACAAAACGCGTGTCTAAAAGCTCATCGTGGTATATGTTTTGTCTGTACAAATATTTAATGAGCTTTGAGATGTGTATAATGAGCGGAAACAAGGTTTTACTATGGAAACTCAGTTCCTACCGATGACGATGTGTCGACACAAATGGAACGCGCCTCCAATGAATCTTAGGAGCTCGTTCGGACAACGCTATTAGGGGCTGAAGAGATAGGCCCCGACCGACCGATCTCATTGACTTTACCTCTCGTTAATAGTTTAACTTTAGGTTCAGCTTAGTCGCAAGAGTTTACCTTCTGACAATTGGCTACAGTGGTTTTGAATTGATTGGACTAAATGTTTCAGACTGTTGGCATTGTTAGTTTAATGAGAAATGCTTTGTGATTCTGATGGTAAGTTTTTCTACATAATATAATTGTCGTGTCGATGGTATTTATTATAGAATTTTTAATATCCCTAAGACCTAAGGGTCTACCATACAAATTGACATTCTATCAGCTCTATTGATGATAGTAAAAATGTATAAGATACCGAAAAACAGTGAGTCAAGTTGTTCTAGAAATACGAAGTGCTTTGGAAGCGATTACCACTCTGTGACAAAGCTGATAATTAGGTTTGTATTTTTTCATGTACTTAACTTTAAATCATTAATACTTACAGGCATCACCGAAGTAACTTCATTTCATTAAGAATATTGAATAAATACACATTTCCTAAAGGAATCTCTAAAAATAAAAGACAGAGAGGTATTCCAAGAATTTATGTAAGTTAAAGATATAGGAAAACGATCAGGTCTGCGTGTCGGAGGTGCGATTGCCATTAACGTGCGCCGTAAACCGACCGGTCCGGCGGACGGTCGTACGGGCGGACGGGCCGAGATACCGCTCCCGAGGATTATATCCGGACGGGCACACCGGGAACGGAAGGAAAAGGGGGTTTCCTTTTTAATCATTTTGTTTCTTTGAGTATTGTGTGTCGTTCTTGTAATTATTGGATTGATTAGGTAGACAGTAGAACGTTAAGAATCTCGATAATGCACACGTACATCTTGATTTTTTTATTAACAGTAAAAAAAAATATTAATCATTGGAGACGAAGAAGTGATTTTAATTAATGTTGTAATAACAGTGAATAAAGGGTTATTCATACCAAGATGTATCGTCTTACCCAGCAGATAAGCTGTATCTGATAAGACCGAAATCGACCCCAACATAGTTGGGAAAAACCGCTAGGAAGACAGACCCTATGATTTTAAACGCTAGTCTTTGTAGATATAATCATTCTTTAAAAAATGTAACAGGCTAAAGAAAAACTCTGACCAATAAACAAAAAAACCGTAAGAAAACTGTATCTGCTCCCGGTACACCCCGAATTCTTTCGCTACCTTATTTTATGGGGATTATACGATCATCCTCCACCTTGTCAACGTTACACATACACAGGTTGGACATTGTTATCAATACCACCCATCTATACCACGGCCTTTACCTCTATTACTATACTGGTAAAGTTGAGAATCGCTAGATTCGGTTACCTTGTAATTTTGCACCTTTAGGGTAGAGTGGGGAAAATTGACTTACCCTAGATAAAGATAGTAATGGCTACTGTTTTTTTTTCTGGCAAAATTACTTTCGGCCGGTAACAGTTTTCTTGTTTACCTTTATTTTGTTTTTCTATTTTTATGACGTTTCTCGTCTGTGTGTGGAGTTGTGGACAGGGAAGTGGTTGTCGAGACAATTGGCCGGTAATAACTGCTGTGGGGTAAAAGATAATAAAAGATTGATTGTTTTGATGTGTTGGCTTATTGATTTGTATTGCCTTTTGTTGTTATTAATGTCTAGGTGAATAAGAAAAATCTGAATCCGAATTTGGTGAAAAACTTTACATTACTTTCGGAAAACAAGGGTTTCAGTAGTGCTTGGTTATATTAAATGACTTTATATTTTAGTTAGTTAACTACCTTATAGATTTTAATTTAGTAGGTTCAAACAAAGCAGTTAATTTCAGATAACTCCTTTTGAGCAAGTCCGACGAAGGAGGCTGCTTTGTCAATTGGCTCGTTTATGTTTACGTACCTATTTTTTAAGCTTTGAACATATTTATAACACACCGCAGAAATACTGTGTTCGGTAAGAATAACTTTAAATTACACATTAACTAAAATCAAACATAAAACGACAAAACTCCCTAACAAAACTACCTACAATGTTACATTCACAAGTATATTCTAACGCCAACATTTTCATTTCGGTGCGTCCACGAAGCACCGAGCCCCAAGCACCGGTACGATTGCAGCAGGAACCTTGCCAAAGTAACCTGTCAAGCCGCTGCCACGTACCTACTCTGCTCCAGATTTATTTTGTATAGGAAATTACTGTTTTAGTTCAAAACTGTGTCCGAATTCTAAGAGTGGCGAATAATGGTGAGTTGTGGTGTAGCTGTAATGGTTTCGTTGAATAAATGGTGTTCTGGTATGGAATTTATCGATTTTTAGGATCCATAAATAATAAAGACATCGGGAATTTTCGTGATTTTCAATAAGAAGTTTCATTATAGTTTATTTTAGTTTACATATAAAGGGTCTTTCAACAAGGACGGGTCGATGTTGAAATTAAATAAAACAAGCTGTATGTGAGATATTAAAAAAAAATATTTTTTTATTTGAAAGGCCCATTTATGCCATTATTTATGAAATATGACATCGTTTAAATGTCCACCGCGGCTTCGAACGGTGGCACGGATCCGAGAGGTCCAATTTTCAATTACTCTACTGCATAGATCCGGCTGAATCTGAGCGATGGCCTGCGTTATGTTGACTTTCAGGGCATCGGTTGATTGCGGATTATTGGCATAGACCTGCGACTTGAGAAAACCCCACAAGAAAAAGTGTAGCGGGGTCAAATCGCACGGTTGTCCACGGGTTTAGGCCCAAGGCCCGACGCAAAATTCGCCAAATTGAAGTCTGCGAAAGGCCGAGTTCTTGTGCACGGCTAAAAATCGACTGCCTCGGAGTCTTCTGCACAGTCTCACGGACAACAGCGATGTTCTCGGCCGGTCTGGCGTTTCTTTGACGTAAGGATGTTGGTTGGTTGTTTACCGAACCAGTCGTCTCGAATTTGGTCACCAAACGTTGGAGAGTCGAGTTTGAAGGGCCACCGCGTCTGCCGTAAAATGGACGTAATGCGCGCAACGTTTGCACTAACGAACACTCATTTTGATAATAAAGTTTTATCATTTGGACGTGCTGCTCAATCGTGTAACTTGCCATGGTGATTTGGCATAAGTAACTGAAGAAATAACAACGCATTTGACAGATGCCGCCAAAAGAACATGGCCGCCACAAACTGTCAACATCGACCCGCCCTATTTGAAAGACCCTTTATTAGTAACATGATTGTGGTTGACTAAGGACCTATTTTTAGACAAAATATTAAGATGCTCCTTAATCTCAGTAACTCAGCAAACAAACATTTCAGCATTTGCGTAAGAAAGCTTCATGACACTTTTTTGTACCGATATTGGCATAAATTGTTATAGTTGACAATTTAAACCAAATAAGTACGTGTTATCCCCATTCTACCTATATTAAAAAGTTTAACCCTAAAATTGTCCCTAAAAATTACAAAAAAACTGTGCCATCCAAGCCCACTTTAAGCCATCCAACGCCATTCATAGCCCATATTGAGTTTTATTTCCTCCAGTACCTGTTGTATGGCGCACGGGACATTGAATGTAATATTGTGGATGAGAGGACGGCTCCTCTGCCAAATAGCCTCGGCCATTGCCAAATTAGATCATAAAGGTTAATATGTGAGGGGATGAGCACGTAGCTACCGGCTTATATTTATTTAGTTAGGTTCTGCGGCTTTAATGCAGTTTTATGATCGTTCGTTGTTGAGGACCACGGTATTTGTAGGTATGATTTGGTTTGAGGCTTGGCTGTTAATATGCTTTATACTAACAACTGATATAAGAGCTGCTGTTGCTGTCATATCTACTTTGACATACGTATAAGACACTGCGGCACTGATTTAAAAGGTAAACTTAAGTTTTGTTGATAGAAATGTAAGGTTATGATATTTGAATTTTTGGATCCACGATAAGTATTCGTGGATCCAAAAATTCAAATATCATGTGGCACTAAATTATTAGTTAAAGATAACAACAGCTGACGTACATCGAGTGGTAGCAGATTAAAGGAGAAGCATGGACACGCAACAACGACATACCATCGGTTTTGTTTTTCCTCTAACTAAACTCATTAAATTCTCTCTACTAGTTAGTAAACGAAATCTTTTAATAAAGCCTTAATTTTCCTATATTTACACCAGTATCCAAAAATACGCTTTTCTACAAACTCATTGGAAGCTCCACTATATCTCAGGCGTAGCGTAGGTACGACGTGTAGTAATGGTTCACTTATTGTGACTTAGCGCGAAGGTGCTACCTTATCTGCGAAGAATTTGGCTCCAGCCCCAGCATCCTGCGTCTTAGAAGAAAATACTGTGTTTTTGTAAGCGATTTATTTGTCTAGTAAATGTTAGAGGATTTTAAAATACAAGTTGTAAACAGTTTCAACACTATATTTAAGAATGACATTTCTCTTGAAAAATTATTTCACTAACACACATTTTAATATTGACTCTTCTTATATTTTTCCTTTGCCTTGTTGTAAACTAATCGTCAAATACCTAATATCTAAAGTTATTTATCGTATAGACTTTTTTTAAGAAGTTCATACCAATTACTTCTTCGTCACGATTCATGCTGGTACAGATATTGCAATCTTATTTTGATAATTTATAAAGGGAAAATCAGTATTCTGCAACTCCAGAATATACCCTAATTAAATAGAATACATACGTAACAAGCAGGAGACACAAAGCAACGATGCTAGCCATGAAAGTGATAACAATATTTTAAAACAATATTGTCTAATATTAACAACAGAACGGCGTACAGCGATAGTACGAGACAATCCGACTGAAATATTATATCTCCAAGTGAAATTTCTTTATTTTGGGGACAGAGACAGAGACGGCCACGCTGAAACCAACTAACTGCGAGCCTGGATTGTTGAAATGTGAATAAGAAGTATCTTATATAAAATTCAATTGATAATGGACACGTTATTGAGTTAATAACGCCATGCTAACACAGTTGAAAAAAACATGCAGAGTTGAACTAAGCCGTTATGACTGATAACAAACTGTAATTTCAGGTAAGTCAGTAGATATTTGTACATGTGTCTTTCAAAGTAACCTTAGAGTATTATTAGATAAATAAGCTTAATTCACTATTATAAGAAGTGGTCTTTGTAGTTTGAAAAGAAATCTACCTATGCTTTTTAACTTCCTTACTTCGTCACAATATCTTTAATTTTTTTACCTATATTTCAGTTTTTACCTATTATCTTGACCTGAATATCCAGTTTAACATAGTCAAAGCAGTATGTACACCTATCTTACGCAGGGAACATTGCCAAAGTAACCTGCCACTGTGGCACTGCATACCTACGTACCGACGTATCTATGGGACCCCTTTTAGATGCGACAGTCTGTAGACTGTAGAGTAGAGATACTTCTGCACTATTTCATTTAAACTATCTGGTGTAGATATGAAATAAATGAGGTGTATTTAAGAAGGACAGAAAACTGACTATCTGTTGCTTCCTGGGAGCAAGCAACATGGTTCATGATTCAAAAAGATTCATAATATTGCTTAGACAAGGCTGGCCAGCCTTGTCTAAGCAATATTATGACTACGCTTTTGCAATACTAAAGTACTACTGGTGCTCATCTCATCGTTGTCATCATTCTCCTGCACTTATCCCAGTTTATTTGAGGTTGGCGCAGCATCGTCTTTTTCGTCCATACTTCTCTATTACTCGTCATCTCAGCAGTCACCTCGTTTCTAGCCATATCATCCTTCACACAGTCCATCCATCGTTTGTCCTGCCGGTATTCATTTACCGCAAATAAAATAATCGTTAACACGACGAAGTAGAAGAAGAACAAAAACTATTAAATATATATATGGAATAGTTCATTTCCCTAACGCTTTTCAGGATGTTTCACCAACAACCTTGATAAAGTTAAAAAAGTATACCTATCGATGCTTTGGGTAAATCACCGTGTAAAAACAAACAACTAGGCAAGCAAACAAAACAGCTGACACCATGAAACAACATCGCACGGATGAAGATTTATTGGCAATTACACAGAAAGGATCATGGTAACATACCTATGAGAAAAAAACTTACAAAGTTGCGAACAAAGTTAGGCACAAACAAACTAATGTACCGATGATAATTTATTGCGATATTTATGATTATTACGACAACAAACTATCCAAGTTTAGTACCTAACCATTAAATTTAGGTGACAATTACTATTCTTTGACTTAATGAAAATGTTAAATCAGCACCTGTTCAGAATATTACAATGTCGGCAATCCTTCACGAACAGAAATGGACAATAATGATCCTTCTAACTAACTAGCCAGTATGGTCACAGTGCGGTGAAAGGAAAAGGTCTCCCTTTTCACAGAATGTTCTCTTGCCGGTATTGGCAGTCAAGAAATCAGGATCGTCCAGCAACATTTCCTTTTACGTCCCTATAACGTAACACTCCTTTTTTGGGCAGTCGTGCAAAATTGCAATATCAATGAAAACTTTACAAGACGTTATTTTAATACCAAAACCGTTGCGAAAAATTAATCTGTATCTAGTAAAAGTCACTTTAAAAATAATTGTGATTTTCATTACACACACAAAACGCTACACTGTCACACAACAAGCATAAGTAAGAGATAAGCATTTCCACGTAATTGGCTGAATTAAGCGCGGCCGCGACCGACGCGACGCCGACGTGCAGCGACGGAATTTAATTTAAATGTTGGCGCGTTAAAAATTGGCGCCAAACGTTGTTACCTGTCGTGTAAGCACGTCACGCCGTGTCACGTGACGGGGCCTGACGTGACAGCGGCGTGTTTTAGCGTGTTTTGGTGAAGAAAAATTTGTGGTTGTAGAGAGCTTTTTGTTTGTTTAGTATTTTGAAAATTGTAGTGGATTTTTTTGGGAAATGTGGGTGTTGTATCTGTACCTAGTTGAAGTTGCTCACATGATTGAAGCTGGTATTGAAGAGTTGAGTTGAGTGTTGTGATTGTCTGTTTTTTCCTAAAAGTATTTCACTTACCAAGGAGGAGACTAAAATATTAAAATCCGAGGGAATAAACCTAATTTTAGATATAAAAAGAAAACATAATTATTCGGTATGCTAATTTGTTAAGTTTTTAACTTGTTCCTGTTCAGAAAGAGACAAAAGCAACATTGTTACAACACTTTCAATTTCTTCCACCCTTTCTTTAACCACATAACAAAGTTTGCCAAAACAATTTACTAATGACTCCATTAAAAGAAAAAAAAACTCAAATAACAAGATTTACAAAAATTCCTCCTTGAAAGAGTCGATTAAAATTAAACGTGTTTCAACCCCCTCCCCCTTCCTTCAGCCGGTTACGTCGTAATTTTTATTTTCAACAATTCATCACGTCGCCTGTTTCTTGGGGGTTGTCACGCAGTCTGACAGGTGACGCCAGTCGCGAGCGTTTTTTTGCAAATTAATAAATTGTATTTTTTCGTTTAGACCACTTTGTGAAGGGGCCTCAACGTTTAACGTGAATAATGTTTCACGTCCTTTTAGGTAAATGTTAACTTACTTTAGAGGGTTTTTAGATTACTTTTGTGTTTGGGTATCTTGTTGACTTAGTTGTAAGTTTTTAGATACGGTCTAAATATACTTGTAGTTTGAAACTGGGGAGCCAATTAAAACCCTCCTGAAAAGCGATGACTAGTTGAGCACGTCACCATGGTTTTTAATTTTCTTCTTCGTTGTGTCAGTGATTCCTTTGAAGAGATAAATGAGCTTTGACCAGAACACTGTCACCTCGATAGAATTAGTCGTGGGCACGGACAGGTCCCTTCAGGTGCAGGTGGAGTGCATAAGGAGCAGAAATATGAGTAATTTAGATACCTGACTCTTTAAATACATAATTAGAACTACGCCTAAGATATCTATGAAAGCATCAATAGGAACAATCTTTCTATTATCATATCTCTGTGTCGATGTAGACTGTGGCTTATTCTAATAATCATGCTAGCACAGTAATATAGAGAAAGCCAGAGGTGCTGAACCTCTCAATATGAACTCCTCATAAACACAATTTACACCGAGCTCTCGGAGACAAGCAGCAGACACTGCATAATACAGGTGTTAGCAACTGCCTCACGTAGACGTCGTCGCGATAATTAGATGAAGCTCATTACCACCCCCCTGCGGCCCGGTATTGGCGGCTCCTGCATTTGGATGCCGTTGGCTTTTTGTTACTATTGATTAGGTCTTTTCGTGCTCAGAGAAGGTGTAGTGTAATACAGTGCTGTTTTGAAAAGTAGTGGAAATTGGGATATTGTTAAAAAGTAGAAACTATTGCTTACGACCGAAAATTCTTTCAGAGAGTACAGTAATTCTAAGTCTACCACCGTATCCTCACGCAAGAGTATAATGTCTAGAAACCAAAGTTATCGGTTTTTATAGATGAAAACACTATAGAAGTAATCAATGAAAATGATATCTACTGAAACTGACGATACTGAAATGCTTTAAAGTAACTCATTTGATCTTTAATTTCAACTTAACTGAAAAATTACCGTTTGTATGTAGAAAGCGTCAGCAAACAGCTTAGCTGACAGCTAACAAATGTTGAGTAGTGGAAAAAATAATGTGAAAAATATTCCCATTCAACAAAAATCATCCAAGAAGAAGTTAACAACCCTTAACAACCCACCACAAAACATTCCTATCTCCACAACCCTTGTGTCCCCTATTACCTCCGAACCTCCGGCCCTCACGATCAGATAGCACAATAAATCAGTCTACCTGCGCAGACACTTGTCCAGCACATAAATCTCTGCTGACCCCGCTCTCATAAATATTGAACTATTGACTCGGGTCAGCTTCGCACTGTAATCATGGTGCGATGGGGTCGCATTAACTAGTGCAGACTTGGTCGTTGTGTGTGGAAGATAAAAAGAGGTTAGTTTATATTTTAAAAGTAGTTCAAAAATAAAAATATAAGAGCACTCTTTTTTCCTTAACATTATCAGAAAAATTAAATGATCTCGTTTTTAGTCAAAAATCGCGACAGCGTTTGTAGCTTTGTAAAATATATATTGACCATTTGCAAACTAACAGGCTAACCTTCCTACTAATTTTGTTTTTCTCGGATGTCGGAAAACACCTAAACAAGCCCCTCAATAAATAACAGGTGAACGCAAATGAAACTGTTCTGTTTAGCAGTCCAGACTAGCGAGCAGTGATGTAAGTACGAAGACGGAGGCGGCATAACAATGTTTTAAGCAGGCGTTAAGTAGAGGTTCTATGCATTTACGTTCATCAAATCGTAATGAGAGGAAAAAATACTGTTACCTTATTACTTTTCAGGAATGTTAAATGTTAATTTACAAGGAAAACCTCTCAATCGGAGAAAGCTGATGCTATTTAATAACAAATACTGCTGCTAAGGTTACAGCAAATAGCTCACAAGTTACCACATAACTACCACGGAAAACTAATGCATCTTGAGTTCTTTGATCAATCAAAGAAGTCACGATGCATTAGTTTTCCGTGAACCTCCTTCAAGTACTGACCAGTCGCTAGTACCTATTGTAGGCTAGTACTGTTCTTAGGTTACGGTATCATGAAGTCAGTCATCATCATCAACGAAGCAGAGTTTTTCCAGGTCGGAATCAGACTATAATAAAATAGGCATCAAGTTGCCAAAAATTCCCACGACTTATGATGCCTAACCTCACGATGTTTTTAGGTATTATTCGTGGTGATAGCTACATGAAGCTGTATTTAGTAGTCCAGACCACCGCTGCACCGGTGTGATACACGTCCGGTGATGTATACTGCATATTAATGTTAGTTCTAGACTACTAACGAACGTTATTTAACTACTGCCTCGTTGGTCGAGTGGTTACAAGCACTATACTGCTGTCTTGGGTTCGATTCTCGGATCGGGCGAAGTGTTATTGGGTTTTTCCATCAGGAATTTCTCAGTAGTCTCCGCCACGGAGTCCGGATTTGTGCCTGGTTGATGGCAATAAGCTAGCCCCTTATTACATGGGACGTAAAACATAACTGGCGAAATGTGGGTGTACTATTAGGTACACCTCTACTAATCATTCGTGGATTATCATGACATAACATCACGCCTGTTATTTAACTAGAGTTTGATGAGAGGATGTGGGACACGTTAAGGATTAAATGTCAGGGATTACCCATGTAAAGGAGATGGGAATTATGTTATGTATATTATGAATTGTTCCTGTACTGTTTTAACTGTCTTAACAAGTTACCTAATGTGGTCACCAATCCAACTAACGAGATTTGGAATTCCTGATCGCTGGATAGTCCACTGTAATATACTGTTAGTAGGGTAACCTACACTGCGTAACATGTCGCCAGAAACCCCCAAGGGTTAGGCAGAGGTGTACCTTTAGTAGGGCTAGCCATTGGGCAAGCCTTTTCCTTTCCTTTTCCTTTTTTTTAAAAAACGTTGCCCCACACTAGGAATTTCTCCTGTATCGTGGGTGCGTTTACAGACATTTAAATTCACATACACAAACAGCCAATCATCATGTTTTACAGACTACTAAGACTTGTGATCATCAATGTTAGCTAAATCACAGAAAACAACCGCTGCTTCATATGGTATTTTTCTTACTAATTCTTATTTCATCACACCCAAAAATAATTAAAAGAAGGTTTCAATTACAGGAAACGATGCGTATAGTAGATAGAATACGTTTAACCTCAAGCGGCTGTGCCCACAGTTTCAATCCAAACTACTCTACTAACCACTAAACCGTTCAGCTAGGGTTAAAATAATTACCAAAGACGTAATAAGGGCAAATAGTTGGTGGGGTGAAGCGCCCCATTACTGGCAGGTACTAATCGAAAAAGTTCGGGCGCAGGTTATTGACTCAGCGGAACTTTTCCAATAGCCGGTATCTGGTGTATTTACCCTAGTGTAAGGTGATTCCTTTATTGTTTTGCGGGTGGGTAATTAACCGTGAGCGGCATATTGTTTGTTGTATTCATTCACATGTTGATGGAGTTATATCTGTATAAATGGTTGGGCTGATTTTGGAGAAAGAAGGAAAATATTTTTTTTTCAGCAAGGTACAAAAGCAGTTGTAGGATATTTTTTACCAAAATTATGCGATTCTGATACGAGACCACTTGTCCGTGCGGAGAGGCGGTGACCGCCACGCGTCCGCGCGGTCCGGCGATGTAAGTGTGTTAGGCAAGCCCGACGTGAGATTCGCTTAACCACCCCACTGCGTGGACGAGCGGTGTTGTGTGAGGATGTTCTAAAAGGTTGTGACGTGACCATTTACAAATACTTTTGTAGGTACCACACTTTAGCACAAACTGCCAAAACCTTTTTGGCAAAAAAATAAATGCCAGACGCTAAAAACCCCCCAAAAAGAAATCACACAGCCAAAACCAATTTCCCTTACCAAATTCGTTACTTCCAGAAGACCTAGGTTTTAATTTAGTGTCCAAGTCTGCCTAGGGACGCTAAATCATACCTGTGACAAGTAACGGCTTTCCTGCCAAGTCGTCCGTGAAAAGATAGTAATAAATTGGTTCCGTAAGTAAAGGTAACTATAAAACCTTCGGGACTCAATGGGGTATGGCGACGTTCCGATAGCGGCATACCTGCCATAAAAGCTATGGGCGAAACTTTGAGATGAGTTAAGATATATTTTGATATGGGGGTTTTGGAGGGATATATTCGTATGAAACTAAATTAAGAATATGACTTATGTTTGGAGTTTTAAAGAAACCATGACCTCAGAGTTAGTTCGCCAATTTTTCTCAGGGATCAGCCAGAGAGGAAAAAATGCTGGCGCCATCTAGTTTAGAAATTATAAATATGTAAAAGCATCTTTGAAGATTCAACAGAAATAAACATCATTCTATTTTAACTATCTTAGAAACTAATATGTCACGTATTTTAAAGGTGATATCAAATACTATTAATAATTTGAAATGACGAAATAACTCAAGGAAACCTACTTTTGTTAAATAGTCGTAACTTCTAAATGTCAATCAATAAAGTTCGATAGCGAAATAATCATCATAATTAGTAGTTCGTCACAGGAAATTGAATACTTTGCCTTGAAATTGCTAATGAAATTGATAAACGGAGTAAGTACCCAATAATAACGCATTTACTTGACTTGACTTAACATATCATCACGGCTTTAATCTCTGAATACTAGGCAGAGCGGGTACTTACGTAAGTCCCGTGTAATAGGGGGCGAGTTTATTGCTATCAAACGAGCACAAGTAAAAACTTCGTGCTGCTACTGAGAAATTCCTAATAAAAAAAACAATAATATTTTACTCGATCTGGTAAACGAACTCAAGGCCTCATGGTCAGCAATAGCGCTTGCGATCATTAGACCAAAGAGGCAGTCTTCAACTACGATTGCAAAGTAGGGTTAATCTTTGTTTTCACCCTTAAGGAACCTTTCATGCGCGAATCCGACTCGCACTTGACCAGATTTTTTTGTCTTTTTGCAAAAATTAAATCAAAACACAGACTGTACAAAAACCTCACAAATGTATTAACATTAATATGACGCACCAACACAAAGTTCATACAAGCGACAACCCTATAACTCACACGCCAACGCTTTAGGGTCATCACTTTATTTTGGAATCCCACGTGAGACCAGACTCTTATACAAACATAGTTTATGAAGCTGCTGTATGTGATTATAAGCCTGTTGTAGACGTGATAAGGTCTTTTAAGAACGAATTTGATAAAGTTGTCTAGCAGCACTTTCAACCAAATTAAACATTCGTTTCTTGAACGTAAAATCAACTTTACGTAGTTGTAATAAGGTGTGCTGTGGTAGCAAATGAGCCTGGTTTGTTTAGGTTATGCCAGATGGTCTCATTTGCATTGGACAGGAGAGAAAATTGTCTGTTTGTCACCTTTGGTTGGGTAAGCATGGACGTCTGATATACAGCATGTTTGCTCAAGATATTGTGTGCTGCAATCATTAAGAGGTTTACGTGTTCATTAGTATTTATTAGAAAGTTGGATTTGGTGCAATATTGACTTAGTGTATGTTGAATGCAATCATTACTTAACCGTATCGTAATTTAGCATTGTGGACAACATAAATTAGCAAAACATTAGTTATATACGTTAAAACTTTTTTAACTGCTTGCTCATTACTGTTACACTGAAATTATTAAGTCTCATTTGGTTAGATCGGAAAACCCCAACATACAAGTAACCATTTTTGATAAGTAGTGGGATGACAGACAAAATGTGCACGATCAAGTTCAGACGAAAGCTTAGGTCATATGCCACTTAAACAATATGCCAGGGATATGCCTTCTTTTTAATGTAAAAAGACCCAAATTCATTTAACATAACATTTGGGAAAAGGCTTTTTCAAAACACCGGTCTTATTTAGCGTGCTTAGCACGCTGTATATAAATACTTGACACAAAAAATTCAGTATCCCACACAGAGCTCAACAATATGCACATTGGTCGTAACTCACACATGCGACTTGACTCATCACTTTATCCACTAGGTGGCGGCACCTCAGCCAAGGGACAGTCAGGGGACATCTGCTGTGCCCCCATAAGCCAAAACGTGGTAACTCAACAAATATAAGTTCGAGAAAATAGGGAATATTACTGGCACCAGTAAATTGGCCCTAGTAGGGCCCACGCTAGCAGGTACATACGTCTACATTACAAACTTACACTACTCGATCCCACACTTTTTGTTAATCAAAAAATGAGTAACGTCTGAGGGCCCTGGGATCTTGAATTAAATATGAAAGTGTATTACTTTAATTTAGTTCGAAAATGTATTTCTTAGTGGTTTTTTTCAATGAAGATTCTGTTATCAGCCCATCTGATGCGAGATATTTCAAGCTGTCAGATGCAATAAAATACAGAATTTGCGTTATTTTGAGATATCACTGTTTGGTTTACGAGGGCAGACCTGCTATGCAAGCAAGATCACTCGGTCACAGGGGAAAAACGTTGGGCTTTTTGAAGGACATATTTTGCAGGGTATGGTACGTTTGTATGTGATGCATAATTATGTGATTTGGAAGGGAAATCCGGTGACGTAAGTACGAGTAGGTAGTAGATGGATGGCGATGGCGCCTATGGGTTCGATGTCCGTTTTTGAACAATTATTTTGTAGTAAAAAATGCATGATGAAATGTGTTTAGATATCGATGTCGATAACGATGTAAGCCTTTGAACCATTCTATTCAAGTAAAAAAATAAACCGTTTTGGCTAGGATAATGGGACAATAAGGATATTCTGGGGTCTGTAAGTACGTGTAGTGGATAAGATGTACCTTAGGTAGTTATTTATCAAAAATAAAAGAGCACTACTTCCTACCAGAAAAACGATTACCAATTTCAATTTCGTAAATAAATTATCTAATACCAGTGTCCAATTACCTTAAACTATTTACTCCAAATCAATTTTCCGTCAATCGCGCCCAATTCCACAATTACATCAAATACTACTTCGTTCCAGCTCAAACGATCTCAGACACAATCCAACATTTTCATTACGAACTTGATCAAGCAAAAAGCTTCCCCTGAAGGGTTAAGCCGTGAAATATGATGTTTTCTCAGCACACCTCCCGTGGTCCAGACACACTCTCATCTGCCGAGAGCTATGGTAGCCATTCGTGTGATGGCTACGTAGAACGGTAGAACGGTGGGAGTTCGCTGACGTGCCGTACATTTCCTAAATTGATTTGTTGGAGTATGGTGTTTGATTTTGTGCATCTTGTGTAAGGTGGAATATTACAGTTTACAGTGGTAGATTTTTTGGCGAAGTTTTGGGTGAATTGCTACATGTTTTCGTCAGTATTTTGTCTGTTCTTTTGAGCATACTGGACATACTAGAAAATTTAATTATTATTAAACTATGCCACTTATGCAATATGCTAGAGCACTCCTGTGGCTGTATCTCCCCCAAAGGGTTAAAAAGAGAGTAGGGGGGGGGGGCACATTTCATGAAGGTTAATGTCCTAATTAAATATTCGGAATTTTCAAAAACATGACTAGAATCGTCAGGTCTCAACATTTTGTGGTAAAGTTGAATTCTTATGAAACTGGAGCTTCTTGAGGCAAGAACCCTAGGTAAGGCACATTAAAGCGGCATTTCACACTATAAATAAGATTGTCGTAAGCATAGCAGGCCCCATTCCCTGGCATCAGACCAAACGTTTAACTTAACCTGGACCGAAACTTTGTGATGAGGTCTTACTTATTTGTTCAGACTAAAGGTTAGAACTATTCTCGAAGAAAGTTTAAAGTTCATTCAATCAAGTCGGCCAATCGCAGTCCTCTGCTGCTCCGAGTTTATTCTGTTAGGAAGTTAGTTTAAACTTGAGATAATTTTGCAAACGTTTCATTTATGGATAATATCTCAGTAGATGAATAGTAGTGATGATGGATGTGGTCAATGACGTCAGTAGATTGAGTGCTGTACGAACCTACTAATGTTATCTTGAGATAATATCATGCCTGTATTTACGTGAAGGGTAAGGCAGTGATGTACGAGTACCATGCAGTAGGGGGTGAGCCTACTGCCATCAACCGGGCGCTAATTCAGACTACGGGCTGTTACTGACACATTCCTGAGGAAAATAATTGAATATTGAACCCAGAACTTAAATCTCAGCACTAAACTATTATTTCATTTAATATATTAACACTTCAATTACCAAATAAAACTCATGATAACAATGCATACTTTATTTATTATTCTTCTTTCATAGAAAATGTCGTCCTTTTTTAAGTTTCAGTGGATACCAATCTTATAAATGAATTAACTTCAATAACCAAACTCCACATCGCAGTGAACCTCAACCAAACACCCTCAGACAGTAGGGTGGATGTAACAGTAACTGTCCGGCTCCCCACTTACCCGCAACATCGCGTTAGTTCAAACTGCACTTTTTAAACTCTTTGTCGAACGCTGTTTGCGATTCTCACAATATTTGCTTTCACCTTACGTGAGTGGTCTCTGTGGACCGGACAGATATTGTTACACCTATTGGGTTTACTTGTTTGACTTCTTTGTTAGATAAAATCTTGTGTTAGGATTGGAGAAATAAAATGTTTAAGTTTGTTACAAGAGTTTCGTTTACTTTTGAGAGAAGTGAAAGAAAATGTACTTAGTTGAAATTGGTCTCTTTGTTTAGCGACATTAAATGGACTTGTAAGTAATTGGTTTTGCAATATTATTTATCTATCCTTGAGCTAAATAACAAATAAATGACGTAAGATTCCTGTCCGCAAATTGAAAGAAATGTAAGCAAACTCCGCTGTCATAGTTTTGCTAAAATAATCTCAACAGGAGCGCAATTTACAATAATACAAACAACTCAAACCGTGGCTAAACCCACTCATCCCTACCTTACACAATAAAGTGTTCAGTAACTCCGAATCCCACCTTGTATCAGGTTAACTAGCTCGGAGTTATGGCGGCAACTAACAATAAAAGCGGTCGTGCAATTCCGCCGGCATTCGGGCCGCGGTTCCGTGGCGATGCAAGTGCGCCCCGGGGACGTATAGCCGAGTGTTGGTACATCTACCCTACTAGTACGAGTTTAGTCCGATTTATATTTTTGTTTGTGTGAAGTGAGGTGATTTGATTAATTGTTCAAGATTGGGCATTAATTGTTGTCTGTGTGTTTTATGTGGGCATTGATTTTATAACCACGTTAAATGTAATGTAATTAAATCTGCCTTAAGCATTGTGTATTTAAAATATTGTAGATTTTCTTCTACGGTAGCCTTGATGAAAATGGAGTAGGTAAATTATTAGCAGATGATATTATTCTAGTACTAACTGGGTTGTGGAGGTCAGACAGGCAGTCGCTCCATGTAAAATACTGGTATTCAGCTGCATCCGGTTAGACTGGAAGCCGACCCTAACATAGTTGGGAAAAGGCTAGGCAGATGATGATGATTAATTGACATTTGGAGAAAATTATAATATTTTAGCTCTGAAAGAGATACTCTCTCTGAGAGTATCAGCAATTTATGAATAATTAATTAAAATATTGAAAGGAAAGCTGTATCAAAAGTTTGAAATACAACAACATGATGATCAAGGCTCATTGCTTGTATTGCGAAAAAGTCTGGTAAGTAGTTATTCAAGAGATTTTAGAAATCAACTCATTCCAATTTTACAATACAGAACCACAGGCTCATAATAACTCAGCTCATAGTATCTAATACCTCTGAAACGTAGTCTAATCAAGTGTAACAAGAACAGGAGTAATCCGGGCACCGACAGAGCTAACGTTAATGAAAGGTGTCCCGATAGTCGTAACTAAGTTAACTTGAGAGGCATTAGCGAACTTCAGTAATGTCGCAACTAGTTCAAACATGCCGCCGGGACGCGACTTAGCGTTCTGCTTATGACGTAGTGATTGGGTAGACGAGGCTAGGTGGAAATTATGAGTCATTTTATATTGTGAGAAATTGTCTTAGTCTATAGATGAAATGATTAATTGGAAATACTTTTTTGGGATTCATACGATTTAAAAAGAAAAAAAACATATTAATAAATTTAATTTAGCGCGCCCTTTGCATCAAAAGTTGTGCTTACACATCTGCCTTAATTACTTAATACTTAATTATTTGGTTACTATGAATCTCTACAACGCTGTATGGTTATTCTTCAGTCCAATTCATTCATTTGATGTGATTTTTCTTAACGGGCACAGAGACGACGTTATGAAGATCTACCACCACCGATCTTTATTAAACCAAGGAAACAATATTATTACCTATACTACTGGTAAGACTGGTGAAAAAAAAATTTGTTCTCTATTCTTGTAATCCGGACATTAAAACAATTGACTTTCCTCCACCATTTTCCCAGAAACAAGGGCATGAAAGGAACATCAGTAATAACCCTCAATTCGGTATAAATATCGGAAAGAAGCCCAATAGAGTGGCAATGACCACCCCCTGCCCCCCTCAATACCCGGCAACCGCGATAAGGTGGCAGGTGCGGCTTTGCCATGATTTATTATCGGAGGTGAATGTGGAACTAAACCGATTATGTGGACCATACTCATGTGGGAGAAAGATGGCATTGGGGCCTTTGAATTTTAGTGGAGAGTTTTTTTTTTGAGGAAATCGTGTGAAATTATGTAATAATATAGAATAATGTAGTTATTGAAAGCAGATAAAATAAAGTATTGTAGGCGCCAAGATTTAGTTTTGAATGAACTACATCATTGAATCCTAATTTTGTGATCCACCTGAACCTAAAACACACTCCAAATATTGATGCTTTCAATATCAATAAAGTTTAAGTAGAAAAACGTATGATAAAACGTTCCGGTACCGAAACGTTTTCGAAGCGATGCATCATCGTGAGGGTTCCTCAATACAGTGCCGTCGTACCGACGGTGTGTCAATGGTGAAACAGCGTGTCATTTTTCATACCGCTGTCTGCCCAGCAATGATGATGTGCGGAGTTCGGATGTGGCAGTTTTGTTGAAATGAGAAGAATTGAATATTTTCATGATTGTCTTGATTAGGATAAACATCTTATCTCAGAACGGATTTCAAAAATTAACGTGGTCAGCTCATACAAACGGTGTTCAGAGCTATACAAGCATAAATATTCCATTGTGATTATAACATTGAGAGCACTTGAACGTTTAACGGTTAACGGTAACGGAACTTTAACGGTTTAGATGTGCTGATCGCGATCAGTTTAAATTGTAAAAGATGTCGTTAGGCGTGCTTTTTTATTCGACATTTCTTGTCAGTTTTTTTTAGGGGGAACTGTTGTATAGATGAGACCAGAAAATGAGAGTTTTCTGGTTTCGTTAGTTAGGTATATAAATTGTTTTTAGATAATATTAAGTAATAAAAAAATAATATTAAGTAAAGTAAAGTACGTACCGAAACGAGAGTTGTTAAATGTTGAGAACAGACTGCAAGTATTTTGAATTTTTCCAGCTTTTAAATATCCAGCGCACCTAACATCTCCAATCCCTTCCCACATCTCGGACCGTGAACGCCTCACGTCACGTCGTCACGTCGCCGGCGTCACGTGACAGGTGACGTGTTTACACGCTTTTTATAGCCCGTCACGCTAACCGCCGCGTAATGTGCAGCGTGACAAATGACCTCGCTGTCTCTTCTCATACATGCCAGTATTATCTGAAAGAAGGAAGCTATTTCCTTTAAACAAACTTTTTAGGGGTAGGTTTTTGAATTCGGTTTTGGGCTGTTGAATAGGTGCAGCAGTGAATGGGTTCATGGGTGGGGGGTCAAGATTTTTTATCTGAGAGAAGATTATTGTTTACCTACGGTAGTGTAGGTGCCTCTATAAAATAACAAGGCATGAATTTAGTTTGCCATTGAAATACAGTATAAAAAGCTAAATTTAAGGCGATTTAATTGTTTCAAATTACACAAAACATTGTCATTTTCAATTCCCTATTTACCAAAGTAAAACAGAAATTTTCTCAATTAAAGCACCAGATAAAACCGTTTGCAAAATCAATTCGATCAATCAGAACCAACAAAGGGGCAATGCGGCCAAACACCGAAGCGAAATACATCAGAAAATGACAAATACGCCCAATTCAAAATCGAGGGTGAATGAGCGCTTTCAGTCGAACTGAAAATCGACGTTGAGGTGAAAACAAGTGGAAAATGGGCCGAAAGCTCGCCTGAATTTATTGCAGCCTTTATGGCGAGTGGTGACCGATGATTGATTCCTATGCAAGCGTCTGTCTGCCTTTTTCCAACTGTGAAATGGGAACTTTAGGAGCTCGGGTTTGGTATTGGAAAATATTGGGGGTATTAAAATCGGTATGCAAAATGGACATCGCTCAATGAGCATTGATTTTGAACGCCTTTGACTAGGTTACTGCTAGCATTTCGAGGACAGGTAATAATTTATAAGGAGTTATTAATAATGTATATAAAATCAATAAAATTGAAGTCAGGAATATTTAAAATCTTATAGTTGCCTAGTCAAATGGTGTGACCCAGGCGCCTCTCCCAGTACTCTCCGTCACTCAGTACTCTAGTATAGTCAATATAATTCATTACACCAGAAAGCTATTCAATCAGTTCAGCCTACCTACCCCACCAAAAAAGGATGACTTCAAGCACAAAAAATATCGCTGCAAACTAAAAAGTGTTAAAACAAACGCCGGCAAAAGAAATGTGTCAACATTCCGGAGGCTATATTGATGATGACGATAAACGCAGCGCCGAAGAGAGCATTCAATTAGAGGGTAAGCATCAGCTCGTGATTAATTGTGGAACCAGGGAACCAGTACCGGTGCAGGGTAGCAGACCCTGTGATTGTTGGGTTGGTAGGGGATGGGAGGTAGCGGGAGCGGGGTTACATAGTTGGGGGGTAGAACTTGACTTTTGACTATTATGGCTTTTTTTCTTTTTACACAGCTGGCTATGGATAATCTTTTAATCTTAATTACCTGTCATGGACGACTTCTGCTGTATTCTGCATAATAAACATCAAAATTGTAACACAGCTCTTTGAGCTCAAGTCCAATCTATCACTGTAGTCAATAGTCGAGGCAACTTTTCTGCCCCGCTCCACGCTCATACCTCGGCGTGATGTTAAAGAATGCTATTTGTGACTGATTGCCAGCGAACGGGTCGAGACATCTATTCACCTGTCCAGGCGGCTCAACGCTTCGGCCCGATACCGAGGATCTATTAAGAGATGATAATCAGAAAGTTATGTTGATTTTCTTGATTTTACAACAGTTTGCAGGCTATACAACAAATCAATTGAGGTATAAAGGACTTATGCAATAAAAATCTAGATCCAGAAATACCCGGAATCAATACTATTCTTTACGTTTACATGACAGAATTATTATGTCTATATTTGCCTCGAAGAATTAGTGATAGTACGGGGTCAAAAATGTATCCGGGATAAGAAGTATATTTTTTTCCAAGCCAGGTCATAGTCTACCTTTGTGCCAAATTTTATCGATATCCGTTAATTCTATGAAGTGTCCTCATTAGGCGAATAGTGAGTAGCTAATTATCCACTGACTGACTCTGAGCGGTGATTCAGACGTAAACACAATGTCGACTGTGCGGCGAGCTGTAGCAAATTAGCCGCGAACCACAAACTCAGTGGCTACCGCTGGAGGCGGTAGCGGGTGTACTTAGCGCGCATAATTATTTCGTTTTGAATTGGCCGCTCACTGAACGATTCTGCAAAAAAATATAAAAAAAAATATAAAAATATAGGGTGGCGAACTAAATACGCGAATAATATGCAGATTACGGTATCACCAACTCTACAAACATCCACAAAGTCTGGCAAACAAAAGCATTTATCGCGATAACTCCGGCCGGGGCGGGGGCGATTGAAAAACGAAAAGGAAGTGTCTGAAGGTTTTTAAAAAAGAAAAATGGTCGTGAATAGCTTTTAAAGGTGGTCCAAGACAAATGGTTGTGTCGGCGCGGCCCGCGCAGTGAGCGATCGTTCGCGAAATGTTGCTCACGGAAGTATTTGCGTATTGTTTTGTTTTTAATTATTTGTTTGTGGAGAGGGTTAAATATTTATTGATTTGTATGAAATGTGCATCTAAATGCTTATTTCCTCCGTGTACGATACAAGCACTTCCACGGATATTCAGTTCATATCGCCTTACTGCAAGTGGCACTACAATACAATATTATTATTTTTACTCTCAATTTTATGGAGTAGGAAAATGGAAAATGTACGTATCGTCACAGATACTTCGTGAATACTGGAATATTACGAGAAATATTGCAAAGAAAAAGAAAGGGGAGCCAACAGTGAATAATTCCAGGCTGAAATGAGGATGATGATGATGATGACTTGTAATTTCAGATACAAAAGTATCATCTGTCTAAGGCTAATCTACCGAACTCTAAACAAGAATCTTCAACCCAGTATGAATTGAATGAGTCCGCGTATCACTGGTCAGTTTCCATCACTCGGCACTTTTTATTTAATTCGCCAGTTTCGTTGATTAGTTAGTTTCGCTGATTGGACAGTTTTGTGAATTAGAAATTTGCTTCAATTCGACAGTTTTAAGTGTTTGGCCAGTTTCTTCGATTCGACAGTGTGGTTTGTACACTCGGAAAAAAATAAAATACTTTAAGTTTTTAATAATTAATTAATTCTAATTTACTCCACCGGCCATCGGTTCTCCGACAAACATGGTCAGGTCACTACGTTTTTTTATTCTGGACTGACATTACAGGTAATGGTATGTACTTCGACTGACGAATTGAATAAAACTGTTGAATCGAAGAAACTGGTAAACACTGGAAACTGTCGAATTGAACCAACTGTCTAATTCACAAAACTATCCAATCAGCTAAACTGACGAATCCACGAAACTGGCGAATTAAATAAACTGTCGAGTGATGGAAACTGACCAGTGATACGCGGACTCCATTGAATACCTTGTTCAGTCATAATAGAAAGTAATAATGGAAAAGAAAAAAATGCTTGAAAGTTACACCCTAAATCTAACCTTAGAAAACTTTGAAATGCAAACGCAACCCCACTATCTCACCCAGGTAAACACAATCGCAGCCCAGTGAACTGGCACACAAACTTGCTAAGACGTGCCTCACACCCGCGACTATAAATCTACTGAACTTAGTCGCAGCTCGCAGGTGAGTGCGTCTTCAAAGTTCAGATATGAACTTTGTGATGTTAGTGTGCGCTGCTTATAGAATTATCTTGTTTGGCATAAGTTTGTGGAAGACGATAGTGCGCGTGAGAGGTGGAGAGGTGATTCTATAAATTAGTTAAGGAGTTCAGTAGGATATGTTCAATATGAATCTGATCTACACTATCTTAGGTACTTGATTACGAAGAAATTAACGCCACTTAGTTCAAGGATAGATCATTTCATTTACACTTGCAGAAGTCGTTATAAGAAGTGTATCGAAGACCATTGTGAAGAAGAAGCAGTATTAACTTAGTCTCTAGAGATCTAGGTCTCGTAGAGAGTCGTGGACGTTTGATTGTAAGTACTTAAAGGAATACGATAGTGTAGTGTAGAATACTAAACAAGGGTGTACGTGGATGGTAGTAATTCATTTCAATATCACTACAATTAAAAAAAAGTCGCTTACCGCTGTCTGTCTGTCCCTGTGTATGCTTAGATCTTTAAAACTACGCAACGGATTTTGATGCGGTTTTCAGTAATAGATAGAGTGATTCAAGACGAAGGTTTATATATATACGAGAATTTTATATATAAGATATTGCACCCGTGCGAAGCCGGGGTCGCTAGTATTTTTTAAAGGAGAAAGGCTCGGCTCCATTCTGTCCTGGTGTTAACTAAATCAAAGTAACCTTATTTGATAGAGGACATAATAACATGTCCTCACTGAAAATTTGGCGAAATTTCTTCTGTATTGTCGATGCGTTCACAAACATTTAAACTCACATATACAAACAGCCAGACTCGGAACAGCTATCTGTAGGAAATACAAATATTTGTTCCGTGCGAGAATCGAACTCACGACACGCAGCGCAGCAACCAGTCACTCAGCCACTGCGCCTACCGTGCCGTTAAATTATGAATACAAACCAAATAACTTATTCTAGAAACCTAATCGTACCAAAAGATGTCCGTGTAGACTGAACCCAAACATAAGGTGCCAAGACTTCTTTGTGGACTAAAAAATAAAATCTCGTAATCCGAACACGGGCAGTGAGTAAACTCGTTAAGGGTTTTACTTATTTTTGCGCAAGTGTTTGGGGTTTGTTAATTAAAAACCTGTCTGCGCTGACGGGATGCTGTTTAATGTTGAGAAAAAACTCAAGAAATGTGGACCACAGTAATTAGTGGGAAAATGTAGGTATGGGTAGGTATGTCGTATGTATTTAGCGGAGCTTAGAAGGAGGAATAATTATTTATGTGTGTTCCTAATTTACGTTACGATTCGAAAGTAAAATACAAAATAAGATAAGAAAGCAAAAGTACGATCAAGTATTAGTTAAACTGAAAATAATAAAATGATGTTAGTATGTCATTTATCGTCACAACCACGTTATTTCCCCAACCATGTTTTAACAGAAAAAAAAGCTCCAATATTGATTTGTTTTATAAAAGTAGGCAGTCGAAACTGAAACAGGTGATTGATATGATAAGCGGACAACGTGGTGATGAGTGTTACTTATATTGCACTTATATTTCTCATACTTATATATCATCATCCACCTGATACGTTGTAGTATCCCTCTAATGAAAGTTAGCCTAGGTCTAGCAGCTAGGCTTACTTTTTCAGAAGACGAAACTGCCACCAACACGCAAATCAAGGCAATCTCGTAATCCACCAAATTAACCCGACAAAATTCAAAAGCCGTCGACCACTTTCCATTATTACCTTCAACAGAACTCCTCAATTTTGCACAATTACCCGCGTCTGCGTTTTTTATTACGACACGAAAAGTAATAAAAGAGGATTAAGGATTCAATAACTCGATCTGATGGAAAGAAGACCACCTGCCCCGAATTTACGAGCAACCCCTTTACCGGGCGGTTCCTATTGAAACTTTGAAGATCATTTCATGGTACGGTGGCTGCAATTAGGTGCTTTCTTTCCTTGGGTTATGGGTAAGTGATTTGGTGGAAAAGTTTGGTGATAGGTGTAAGAAGTTGTTCGGGTAGAAACAAAGACTTTTATATAAACAGAATAAACGGGTCAAAGCGAACAACGTACACTTGCAGTTACCAACTGGTTAGTGTACAAGTGTAATGTGCCAAACTCGGCAATTTTATCGTTTTACTGTTTGGTTACTAAGACATGGAAAACATAGTTTTTTTCATAGACATTTCTCCTGATAGCGTCTTGATATTATCCTCAATCTCATTGGAATTTATGACATGAAGGAATAAAAGGCTTTATCTTAGCTTCATCTTACGAGTACAAGAAAAAAAAACTACACTAGGTATGTACTTATAAATGGCATAAAGCAACGGCTTTCAAAGTTTTCTAAATTAAATATTTTCTCGTAACAGTACTAAGAATACAAATTCTTTTAATACTATTTAATGTAATCAAAATTCACTGAGTCTTCATTTATAAAGAGGCCGACGTGCGCTCCTGAGGGAGGTAATGCGTTTACGCTAAGAAACTACACTCTTGTGCAAATAAAACGCACACGTAGTCCGCGCACGAACACCTGACTTAGTGGCGCTTTGTTTATTATAATTACACTGCAGGCGAATTAAGCGACCATTTAAATTAGTGAAATGCTGTATAAGAAAATATTTACTTTTCCAAGACAAATTACAATGTGGATAAAATTGAAGGCACCTAAGCTTTTCTATTCTTATAATAAGAAACTATTAAGGGCAATCGTTTTTATCGCCTAAATCTAAATATCGTTAGACCAATGATAGTGATCAGAATAATGATACCAACCCATAAATATTCAGCAGTTTTTTGTGACACGGAGGCAATTGCGGAAAAACCATACCACAGCGATAAAACAATTTTGACAAATGTGCAGAGACAATCGTTAAATCCCGCAAAATCTTTCGTTTCCCTTAAGCGTTTAGCTCACCTGCTCGATGCCCGCATTGTTTGCGAGGATAAACGGAAAAAATAACAGCACAGTCCAATCAATCGGGGGAAATAAGAAAAAACGATTGGATTCACCTCACGTGCCGACAGCCGGACAAAAAATAATGTGTGGCCATTTTTATTTGCCACTATGTGTATTGGTTGTGGTTATGACAGGTTTTGCTTTTCGTAGTTTCTGTCATTTTTGTGTCGATTTTTTGATCTGTCGCGGGTTTGTGTGAGGATTTTTGTTCGAATTAAACTTTTAAGGATTAAATATATTTAGTTAGAAGATGATGATAGTGTTATGCGATGTCTAGTTTGGGTAGTTAACCTTCACAATAACACTACAGTAAATCCTGGCCTCTTTTATATGGGAGTCGCATATGAATGGCGAGATGTGTGTGTACCGTGTGTTACTGGTGTACCTCTGCCTAACCTTTTGAGGAATGCAGACTTTTGCGATAATGTAGGTTATGCACTCTATCATCTAGGTTCCATGACCTGTTTCTCTGAATTGGACTTAGAAAGAAAGAAGAATTGTTTATTGGACTCACGTAGGACAAACAGTTGGGGAGGCCTTTGCCCAGCAGTGGGACAGTACAGGCTAATAAAAATAAATAAAAAAGAACAGGAAAAACGTTATGTTAGTCTCGTTTTTGAATTTTAGTCTTTCTGTTTTTTTTTTTAAATTCAAAAACGAGACTAACATAAAATTAAACTTATATGTCCCGTATGAAGCCAAAAGGCCCATAGGGTAGGCTATCTCAGCATGGTGATACGAAATTTAAAAAATAGGTGCCGCAGCGTTGGTACCCTGATGGGGCCCTCTAGTAATGCCACAGAAAAAATGAAATAAATAACGATAATTGAGATTTTATGAATTATTCATAAAATCTATAGAATAAACTTCGACCCCATAACAAAACACAGACCGAGAAATGTACGAGAACCCTTAAACTGTTTGATATCCAAGCAACCAAACAACCTTGGTTATACTATCAGCAATTACTTAGCCAAAAACTATTTAGGCACTAAGTAAACTCACAGAACTAACAGCGAGTTGGCAAGCGCGCCCAAAACTTTCCGCAGATGAAACGAAAACGTAAAACTTCACTTTGGGTTTTGAATAGATTTCGATTCGGGTTTGCGTCCAACTTAGGTGTGTTGTTATGGACTCAGACAGAAATATCAATCAAAGATGGAATCGTGTTATTATTAGAGAAGTTGGTTTAGAACTAAACTTACACAGTTCGGTGAAGTTTTATAGAATATTAGTTTAGACTTATTGTTCTGGGTTGCAAGTTAAAGAAAAATGTGCTGTTTGCAGCTTGGCTTTCCGTGCAAATTGCCCTAGAACATACAGATTATCTAAATCACTCTAGGCTCAGAAATAATCTAGATAGGTAGGTCTAGCTCACATAGGCCATAGACCAACAGTGACCTCAACTACCTCCAATAGACCGACAACGCACAGCCGCTGCGTCTAGAAGCAAAAAAAAAAATCAAAGAGTTTCTTTTGTAAATAAAGTTTTTACAGAAATTGGTAATTTACACTGATGGGAAGTCCTTACAGGAACCATGGCTTGTTTTGAGGTAAATTTTACTAGAATTCTAAGAGACGTGCCTATAGAATTATTGTTGAAATTGAAATCAATAGTAACTAGTAAACTTACAACTTTTCAATGCATGAATAACAAAAAAGACACCAAGTCTTATCAATATTAAAACCTTCCACCCCTACTCACCCCTGAATGTAAAAAGGGCAATCATACATATTAATCTGGCGGAGGTGAGCAAGTTGAAGCAAACAGTAATAACTTGAGAGCGGTTTAATTAAAATATTATCCTCTGAGGAGAGCGCCGAGATAACTAGTTTGATTGTCAGGTTTTATCAAGTCGTGGTGATTGAGGTTTAAAAAGGATTTTGTAATTGGTGATCATGATTTGTGAGATTCAATCGGAAAGTACCTAAGATATGGAAAATGATTCCACATAAGCTAATTTATTACGTTTTAAAAGAGTTATTTGCGATATTCTGAAGATTTTTAAATGTTTAATCGAATTTGCAAAAAAAAAAATACTAGTTGTGTTTAGCGGTTACTGTACGTATTTAAAACATCGTTCTGTGATTACAGATACTGAATGATGTTGTGTGTCGTTTCATGATTACAGATACAGAATGTTGTTTTAATAACGTTTAGAGTCAAATACATAGTGATTTGTGCTGCTAGTGGGCCTTTAAATTGATAACGTAGCAAACTTCTATCATACCGCACAATATGAGAAAGCACAAATCTCGCTTATAAGCAACGCAACATTACCTCTAATAAAATACAAAACAAACATCGAAACTAACTTTCAAGATATTTCCTCTTCGGAAACGGAAATAAAGTACAAAATAACAAATAATAGTGTGTAACACGCTTGTTTACCTGCTCGCGGTGAAATCGGAAACAAATCACACAGTTCAGATGGCACGCGCTACGCCGTCGCCGTAGCACTCGCGTAGCGGTCCGAACGTCGCGTTTCGTAGCTGGTGAAAGGTAGGAACTGTCTGCGGGCTACGGCGTAGCACGTAACAGGAGTAGTGTTCAGTTTTATGTTGAAGAAGAGCAAAGTGGGAAGAAAGCTGAGGTTATTCACAACGCAGATTGCACAAACAGCTATTCACCGACGACATTTATTTGCGGGGGGCACTGGAATCATGTGCTGAATTAATGTTTTGCGCGTCAGTGTTCCTCATTTTTCCTTTGATTTTTTTATCTAATGAAGGATTCAGCTTTACAAAACAGAATGAAAATAGTAAGTGACACTGGCAGCCATTTCCAAGTCTTCACTCATAAAAACAGAATGGTTAAAAGAAAGAATGTGAACACCATAGCGCTGCTTACAAAAAGAACAGGACAACATCAGAGTTTAAACTATTTAGATGAGCATTATGTGTAGTGATATTTTATCAGAAAATATTACTTATATCTATTAACTTTTCCAAAAACGCCGCGTTCCAACCGCCAATCTCAGTGCACCCTTAAATAAAAACTCGGCTCACGTATCAGAGGGCTGAAGGTGGACGAGCCAATAAAAATGTATGGAGGGATTTGTGTGGGAATAAAGTCCGAATTGTGGCGCACACATACATACACACACACGGCACGTCAACAATTAGTGAATTATTAGTTGTGGTGGTCGATCGGTGGTCAATGCTCTGTAGCTTTATTTTACTTAGTACTTATAGCAGGACAGGCTTTTGACCAGCAGTAGCAGCGGGCTGAGTCATGGCTGAATAGATAGATTTCGATATTTTTCTTACCTTTGTTTGCGTTCATGTTAACAGATCTTAATAGACAGAGACGGAATTTGTATTTAAGGGATGCATAAAAGTCAAGCAGTTTTGATATTACTCATTTTGATATTATTTATTTGCGATTTTCTCTTTATATTTCTTGAAATAAACTTATAGTATTGAAATTCACTCGAAACAGAAAATGGTCTCATTAAAACTTTTCAGTTAATTACATAACTTTAAGTTTATAACGATCCACGGCTAAGAATTAGGCTTAGGTAATCTAATTTTTTGAGCTTCTCTAGAAGCTCTCTTAACCTGATCTTATGTCTATTAATTATACCACCAATTTAACGTAAAAGTAAAAAAGGAAGCTTCACTCATTTACACAATTAAAATAGACAAATAATAAACTCGCCTCCCTACATAAACAAACGAGTCGTCCTCCAGTCTATACACATAAGAGATTAACTTTGAACGTTTTTTGTTTTAGTTCATTTGTTTCATTACCCGATACAAAGCCGCGCGCGCTCGGACAGGTGAAACTGTGTCCAATTTAAGGGATTACCTCTTAATCCCCCTGGACCCTGTTTAGGTATAAATAAAGGGGGAATTTGGAGGGGATTTTTATATGTAATCATGTTTGTTTTGGGTTTTGGTAAGAGTGTGATTATTTGGTAGGTAAAGTGGTTAGGCGTTTGGATTGTGCGCGGGTCATGAGTTCGATTTTGCAGTATTTACACGGTGTAAACACATCGTGACACGAACTTTTACCAATGGTCAGTACATGATACTAGACATCCTGGAGTTAAAAATGAACTCTGGTAGAAAGTGAACTTAAATGGTTAAATAGGCATAGAAACTTTTAGTGAACTGATGTAAGATTTCAATTTGAATTGCTTGTCGTTTTGATAGTTATAGTTGCCAAGATCGCAATGCTGATTTCATGAATATGTAGTCAAGTATGTCATGTAATGGTACATCTACCTAAACCAATAAGTTTCATCAATTCAGAGTTCCTACACAGAAGACCGTAACACTGTTTCTATGCAAACATCTAACCAAGGTGCTTGCTTTATGAAACTAAGCTTATGATAAATCCTCCCAGATATCAATCCGTTTCACTGTCAAATTCAAGGAGCCATTCTTCTTTTTACCAACTTATAATACAGGCTACACCTTCCCTATCTTCCTCATTCTAAGGTTGAAAGTTGAGTAATTACGTGGTAAATAAATTGGTGAGGTGTGTCGATACAATCGTCTATGAATGAAGGTGAATCAATCAATGTCATTCACCTCGATCCCTCATTCCGAAGCCCTAATAATCCCCTACCTATGGGCGAGCTATCGTTACGTGTGATTAAATTTATGATCAATGGGGGCTTTTTTAGTGTGTTTAGAACACCCTTACATGCTTGGAAACTGTAAGGATGAAGGACTTTTATGGAACAAATAAGTTGAGAAACGCCTGGTCAATATGTCTTGGCAATATTCAAAGTTGGGTGACGTGTTTATATAATATTAGAGGTTAAAAGCTGGCGGCAATTCCCTGTATCAGATGTAAGGTGTTAAACTGAAGGAAGTAGGTACTAAGGTTGTATAGCTTTCACTAGATGAGACTGGGACCTCAGTCACATAATACAGGAGTCTTACTGACGAATTCAATCATTATTGTGTTTTTTTTTGCAGTCAACCATATTAAAGCATTTTGTACACCTTTAACAAGCCGCTGTTAATTTTTCATTGTTTTCCCACATTTTCTAATTCCAGGGGTGTATTGTAAACTCCTTGAACAAAACTTCCCTTGATGAATTATTCATGGCACTTGGTGGCAATCGAAGGTACACTTGCTGGCAACGGTGCGGTGTGCAAGAGTCCTAAGTTTGAAAGATGTTAAGAAGATTGGTCTGGATGTAAATGCTGTTTGAATACCAATCACGTTGCAGATTAATTGGAAAGGTATTGGTGCGGTCGGCTTGATTTTAAGATTAATTTGAATAGTTGGTTAACGTACGAAGTTAATATGAATTATTATGTTCCATTTCAACATGTTTTAAAAAAATATATAATAAAAGCATGTGCTGTAATAATAGTATTGTAAATTTGGTCATCTCCAATTAAAGAACCAGGATTTCCTAATTCAGCTTAGTTAATAATCTTAAAGAAGTTCCTACAATTCCAGCTCAAATACAAAAAAAAAAAATGTTCCAATATCTTTATGATTTGTTTAAATATGTGCTATTTGTGTTTTAATCATATTATGGCTGGATTGACGAGCTTCGTTTATGTATTTGTGTACACGCAAAATAATAATCAGGGCATTACATTCAGGTAGAAGAGCACTGTTTATTTCATAAGAAATTTCTTCCATTAGACCTGCGACAGGAGAGCTGGATATTGCTTCGTCGAACTTCTAAGAGTTTGTCAACCAAATACTAAGCCACGTTGTGTACAGAATTCCATTGACATACTCGCTTAGACCTTCTAGTTATTCACTATTTGAGTTTGTAAGGACGTTGTGGTGCAATTTATTAAGGTAAGCAGGCTCGGAAGCAATGAAATGCATCTTAATTTAAGTTTTTCTTCGAATGAAATCTAAAATATCTAACAAAGGTAACGAAATGCCAGCTCAAGGATCACCAAAAAGTATTGTAATGGAATTGATTCCTCTCACCGATGTTAGGAGTGCTCAAGAGGGCGCTGGACGTCTCTGGCCAATATAAATGTAAATGTACTGAGGTACGCTGCCCAAACTGATCGGCATTACAGAGGGGAAAGTAGGTAAAATATCTGTATTGTCTCTGGGAGGAAAAGTGAAGAAGCTGTCTGTTCATGCCCCCATATCAGATGGGTATTAACAGACAGTTTTTTAATTGCATGAACTAATTCTTGCAATGTACAAACATATAAAGACATATAAACCTGACCTGACCAGACGACATAAACCCCGACCCCGTCTTGATCTGTCCTGATGACATATATATAATTATATATTTTTTTTTGTAAAGACCAACTTACTAAATCCTGAAAAACCGCGTACTTGTCACTTTTAAGAGAGCCATGGGTAGTTTTAAGAAATTGTACCCCGGGATCTGGAAGATCTAAACTTAATCTTGAACTACGGATGTTACGGAGTTTATGCCTACATCCTGCTACTTGGCTACTCTTGGGCTACATATCGAGGACGTGCGTTCCGAATCACAAGAGGCTCTCATGCATAAAGAAACCGGCCGCAATGGCGCAGCCACCTGCACGTCAACGGCTGAATATTTCATTGGCATTACCATTTCAGAATCAGAACAGGTCAATTTTTATTTTAGAGTGGTTTGATTTATTCGGGAAGATTGCAGTTGTAAAAATTTTTCGTGTGACCATCAGCGGAGAGTTGAAGAACGGACGCTTTTGGAGACCGCCTTATGTCATTATGACGTTAAAAAAGGGCTGATTTTAATTTTGAATCATGTTTATTTAATAAAGGAATGTTGGCGACGCTACTTGAATATGACGAAAAATGATGTCGTGGGAGGCGATAGTAGGCGCCTAGTAAAATAATTTCATTGAAATTAAGCGATGCGCAAGGGTTTACAAAGAATGACAAATATTGCTTCAGTACGATTTTAATTTTATTTTATAATGTTGAACCACGATTATCACATGATTTGGGTTCAATTTGATGTCACAAGTTGTGTCTTTGAAAATGATGATGAAACACAAATCATGAAATGAGATCATAAAATTGTATATTATAATATAATTAATGATATTTTCAAAATAATACACTCGAACAAAGATATACCAATCTACATGTACCAGGTATATTCGTATCTTCATATTTTTACATTAAAATTTGAACTTAAAACAAGATCCCAGAAAGTTGGCTACACAGATGTTGCGCCCCCTACCGTTAAATTAAATAAGTATAACGTCGCGGGAGACAATGCATAGGTAATGTTGTAGAAAGTTCGCGGTGAGTATAAAAATCATGGAAACCGGCTAAGTTGGTCGCGATGAATAAAGTATTCATTGTAATTGGGAGAAGTTGGTTAGGGTCAGGTGCTAGCGAAGAAATCTGCTTATTTTTTGGACAGATTTGTGTATTTACATTATATTATATTGTTTTTTTAGGCGTTTAACATCGTATTAATTAGTGGTTCAGATATAATCATCTAATCGTGGGTAAAGCAGCAAGGCAATGCATGCTGTTTATAAGACAAGTATCATAAACATTTTACTTGTCTTATTGCTGGTGCCATATAAGCCGTAGAACCGATGGCCGTTGGGGATATACATGTTCTTGAGAGGAGACCGCGAATCGACAAGCGTAAGGTGGGAGGCCCTCAGGCTCGGTGGAACGACGATGTTCGCAGGGTGACTGGTAGCAACTGGCAGAGAGTTGCTAAGAATCGAGTTAAGTGGCGTGCGATTGAGGAGGGCTATGTCCAGCAGTGGACTGCTGTAGGCTGATGATGATTGCGGGTCCAGTGAAGTGAAAATAGAAATACTTTTCAAGTTTGTCTGTTCGCTGTAGCCACGTTATAGCCGAGAATGATCTTTAACTAATTTCCTGGTCGAAGATTGAATTTTCATTTTGTTTTGAAATTACTTCTTCAACTAAAACAGCTGATCTTGTAGAATATATTGTATGTCTTACTCTGTGCTAAACAATATTTTCTTTCTGATGGCCAGCCAAGACAAAGTTATGTCACAATAAATCAAACAAATATGTTGTAACCCTTTCTTAAAATAAAACCTCCACAAAGAACCGTATCACTTCTCTTGCAACCTGACCTACCCTGAGCATCACAAAGATGATTCCAAACTCATTGTGAAATGAATCTTTTAATATCGCAGCTGCGAGCCGGGCTCAAATATTGGCTCAAATATTGGTAGCACACGTAACAAAAGGTTGCGCTTTATTGAAATCCGCAGTTCGGCTTTGGAACGCTCATACCTAATAACGTGATCGGGGTAAAGGGTGGAGACGGCTTCCATGAATTTAAGTGGATGAGAAAACACTGGAATAAATCGGCAATTTGTTCATCAATGACCTAGGTGCAAACAAAGAACATGTAAAATGTAAAGTATTAACTGTAAAATTTTGCACCATGTAACGAAGTCTGGTTCTTAAAATCGTTAGATATTGTATAAAATTAAAACAAGAACTCGGTAATGGACTAAGTCATGCGTGAGACACAGAATGAAAAAATAATAACATAATGCAAGTGTTATAAGATTTTAAACTATCATGGTCACTAACTTTATACCGGTACCGGTACACCGATTTGTCTGCTCATAAACACCCACCCGCAATAACTTCAGTTTATCCGTGATCATGGTGCTTGCAACAGCGCCGAAATATCGGGAACTCATAAAAAACAGTAAACATGGTAAATATCCCATTTCGAGTATTAATAATAATGCAAGTGTTTTCTCTTAAATTATATCACCCGTATGTGTATTACGTTCTAAGATCAATAAATAAAAAACGGTTTACATGGAGCCTTTTCCATACTAACGAAGCTATCGAGTTAGAATGTGAAAAAAATAGGTTGGTATCAGGAAATGAAACAAAGGTACAGCCCTAGTGTTGCCCTCATTGCGCCTCATTGTCGATAGTACCAGCAAGGCGACTTAGTGATCACATTGGCAGACTTTTAGGGTAGCTAGGTACTTTTGAAACATTGTTTTTCAGATAATCGTGTTTTGTTGCAAGTCAGTTCAGTTAAAAGTTTAGTCACTGGTCTTTCAGTGGCTTTGTGAACGAATGCATGTGAAGAGAATTACAGAGGGCTTAGGCAATTCTAACAGCGATAACGATTATGGAAAAGACAAAACTTCATGGGAAACTACCGAAGAGCTTTAGTATAGAAAAGTGTAGAAATACGTAACCGTATGATACCGATTGTCACTTGTTTAGACTTTCTGGTCTTTGCAAATTCTGTTATCCTTTTACTAGTACTTCAGTGCTCTTTTGAGCATACAGTGCAAAGTCTCTAAATCGTCTAGCCCAACGTGTATGACCATAAATTCACACGCTCCTAAACAAGTAGAACATAAAATTTAGCTAAAACAGTAGGACAGGAAGGCGCGTCACATATTTATGTGCCGTTCCACACTCTGCCCGGATATTATTGTTACCACCGCATTTGCATTGTGCACATTAACCGTGTTTTATGGCTAATGTGTTTAATTTTCACATTTTCACGGAAAATTCTGCTTAGCTTGTACCCTGAAATAATATTTAGCTTGTCTGACAAGAAAACAGACAGTTGACACTTTGAAAGATCCTTCTGAAACCACTGCTAACACTTCAACACCATCGCTCTCGATGTGGCAGAGTTCTGATCAAAGCTCATTCAACAAAAGTAAGAATCGACACGACAAAGATGAAGAAACAGTCAGTAAGCGGCAAAAACCGTCTCTATCTTTGAAGACCTTTTGAAAATATTAACATTCGGAAAGCGCCACATAACGAATGAATCCTTCCATTCGGAGCTAACAAGCGCATTATTGTACGTTTACAGGCCGCCATTACTCTCCCGCTCTATTAATGACAGCCTTCTTGACTGACTTACCTTGCATGTACCTTTTTTGGCACAAGTGATGAAAGGTGAGCGGATGGTTGTAGTATGAAAATATTGTGTCAATACTGCGTTATAATAAGTTACAGTAAGGGAACATAAACTCACTCCTTTTTCTATAAACGCCACCTGCAGCTACTATACTTACATACTCGCTCGCTGCACAGTCATACAAGAACCTTCACCTTGCTGAAGAACATCACCAATTACTATACTGCTTACTAGATTCCAACACACCAACCCCGCCTAAGTTAACGAAGTGTAACAATGTTAAAATAAAAAGTAAACATACATTTTAATACCTGTTTGGTATCAGCCTTGCACTCACTTATGTTGTCTTGTATTTCACGCAGTTTTATATGTTGTTAAAAGCAATTAACAAAAAATCGGCGCACCTATCGGATCCAAAACTATAAATCCTATCTTTACCTGGAACTAACTACCAAACAAATTCAAAAATTTCATTGAAATCGGTTGGTGGTTTCGGCGATTAGCGTGTACGAACATGAAGTGGCACGTGATTTTTATATTAAAATGAGGTCGCGATATGCTTGTAGTTTGAGCTTCAAGGTAACACAATAACAAATTAAAGCAAACCCAACCGTATTTGGACGGCATAGAACTTATAATTCTCAGCCCACACCAAAAGGTTTTCCACGCAGGTTGTTCTAGGGTCCCACTCAATTCGTTATAATTTTTCTTTGTCACGAAGGGACGGATTCGGGTGAAATTAATATTGGGCATGCTTAGGTTGCTTATTCGTATTATACGCCCGTATGTTTATAAGGAAATATATTAATGGTTACCGTTGAATGGAGGGAATAAGGAGAGTATTGTGTAATGTCGCTAGTATTTGTTAAGAAAACATGTCTTCACGATTTAATTTAAAACAATTTAAACCATGTCATATTGCTGTGCGAAATTTGAACTTAAAGTCCAGTTGTAAATTATTTGTCATTGGATTATGAGACACTACTGGCTCGATTTGGTTATCTACAATTAAATTGAATGGCAATCATCATCTGCTTAGCCTTTTCCCAATTATGTTGAGGGGGGGGGGGGCTTCCAGTCTAACCAGATGCAACTGAGTATTTTACAAAGAGCGATTGCCTATCTGACCTTCACAAGCCAGATAGTACTGGGTAATACGATACACCTTGGTAAGACTGGATTCCAGACTTTAAAACAAAATGCGATAAAGTGTGACAATCACACCTTGACTACTGACTGACAAGATCCAAAACGAAATCTTTATAACTCTTCATAATACAACACACACACAAGGCGACTCAGTTTCTTCGAACCACCCTATTCCATCCCTGGGGTTCCAAACCGGTTAATAGTGGTCCGGGATTATCCGGTGGAGTAATACCCGGGTCGGACCCACGACGGGTACAAATGTGCAAGAATATTGGTCAGTGAGACCGAGGCCTAAGGTAAACGCCGCCGTGGGTAGGCCAGCACTGATCGATTACTAGCGATTTCCTTTTGTTTTACTTCTAAATACATAATTATACTTTAACCACTACTTTTCGTGTCTTATGTGTGTCTTGTTTTTTTACACTTCTTAACGAATTTAGGTGCGGTCTTTGCAAAATTGATTTCGGAAACCTTATGTGCACTAATCATCCAATTAAAAGTTTTAAAGAAAGTTATTACATAGAAATCCTCATATTTTGTCCAACACATGAAACCGAGTTGGGGCGAGCTTAAAATAAATACCAATTCTCTCAAATCAATTTGAACTCTTTAGAACGATTGGCACTACTCGCTCGTTTTTTTTTACCCACTTCATTATTTGTGACATTCTGGACTGGACTGGTCGGATTGATGCCAAGATGGTGACTGTAGTAGATCATTACAATGTATGGCTAGCAGGTCGGTACAGACGCTAATGAGCAATACATTATCATTGTTTTGTCATTAGGCTATTATGCGTTGACGTGTGACGTGGTGAATTTAGACAGTGACGAACATGCAGTCAATAGTCAATGTTGAATTCGGGAACAGGATCGTACCCGATTGAAAATAGAATAGACATATTTAAATAAATAGACATGCAAATAATCGATTTTGATAAAGATTGAATCATATGATAACTTGTGTTATGAACGAAAACGGTTCTCTATTGTGTTCCCTAACTTTTTTACCCATTATCTAAAGTGCCATAATTGTTTTTTGTCCTAATCATCATTTGTCCGAATGATAACTTACTCGAACCTAATATCACATACCATAAAATTGAAATTCCTAAATACAATATATTCCCGAAACAGGCTTGTAGGATTACCTATGTATCTTATTTCTGAAATAACAAAACAGAACACAAAAGAGGGAATTTCCGAATGTAGTGCTTATTAATTTGAATGTGTGTGTGTCTTATTAATGTAATGAATGTAATACTTGTACATTAGTTAGATTCTCCGGTAAACGCTCTCAGAGTAGACTATAAAAAGATTGTTCCTGTCAAATTTAGCCGCATATTTTTCATTAAAACTGCCGTCACGTCATCGAAGAGAGAAAACCAAGCAACAAAGCTGCAACAAGACTCCCCCTCGTTAGCCAGGTAGTGCTGCGAATAAGTAATTAATTTTATTTGTCCCGTGTCCCGGTATCCCGGTGTCCCCGCCTTATTTGTCCCGGCGCGACGAGACGCAACTTTAAAATTCTTGAACAAAACAAGAATGGAGAAGTGAGCTCTAATTTTCTTTGTAAACGTTATTCGGTAATTAATGGTGTTTTATTTATTGTTCTAAGTTGGTTTTTGGTGGTGTTGTTGAATATTGTACGGTTCATTAGGAATTTTGTAAGTAAGAGGTTATAGGTATTGCTAAAAACACCAATTAATTATAGCTTTTCAAAAGTCATGGATTTCAGTTGAAATGCTGTTTATTAAGTTTCAGTATGACAAAACTAAGTCACTCAGTCAATCATTAATTTATTGGTGGGAACATTACTTTACAGGTATTGCCAATATCATTTTCTTACACAACTATGAAAATAACAAATACAATCATACAAATAATATTTGAACAATTAAACTAATACGACCACTTAAAACTAACATCCTCAACTAACAACGAGATCTGTCGATAGAACTTACCACTATAATACATCATCAAGATGGATAGGGGTGGGCTACGCCGTGATCCCGTAATCCCGGCTCACCTGCGGGATTAAGGTGATCCCGGGCCGCGGGACTGTCCTGTGATCCCGTGTCGCGATGCGATACGCTTGTCGTTTGATACTATGATATATTAGTGGACAATATGTTACACACTTAGAAGAAATGTTGAACTTGGGTAAAAGATAAAACTAAAAAAAAGCCTAGCTATCACCTAACATGAGAAACACAATTGTCAAATGAAAGCGATTGAATTTTTCTACAGTTTGAGCAATCTTTCTTTATCAAGAAATTTCGTCAGTTTATTCCAAGGCAAAAGCTAATTAACTTTTCCCATTAAGTGCAATCCTCACGTGAACTTAAATCCTAGTCATTAACTTTAAGCGATCCTTCGCAAACTTACCTAATATCCACCTAGACATCTATTTAAAGTTGGAAAGAATCATTTAACTGAAAGTGCGCCGTGAATTGGCCACTCAAGAAACTTCCACCTGAAAACTTTCAAGTTGGGAATTTTAATGAAAAAATAATTTCAATTTGTAAAGTCCCGCGTCCCGGCCCCTGGGAACTTTGGTAACATCATTACCTTCGCATATTTGAGGAAGAGACACTTCAAAACATTTGCTTTTATGTTTAATTTATGCTCTAACTTGTGGTATTTTGTTTGCGGTTCTCATAATAAAAGATAAAAGAATACAAAAACTTTGACGTAGAATGTTACAAGCTGAAAAACACTAAATATTAAAAGCTAGCACACTTTTATACGTGATTTGAGTATTTTGTTGAGTCCATCATTTCAGCCGACAGACGTCCACAGCTGGACATAGGCCTCCCACAAGTACCGCCACATTGACCGGTTCCGTGCGACTCGCATCCAGCGGATTTCCGCAACCTTCACCAGGTCATCGGTCCAACTAGTGAGAGACCTTCCAACGCTACGTCTTCCGGTTCGCCGTCGCCACTCCAGAATTTTTCGGCCTCAAAATAATTATGCTTTTTATTGACTACTTGATGTGAAAATAACTTACATTGGTTTCACCTTTGAAATCTTGTTTTGGCATGAACTCTCATCCCTTAGTCCCTTCATACCATTAATATGTATTTGATAGCCGAGGCAAATATTGGGAAACACTCCCACACCGGGGCGCAGGTATTAATCGAAACTTGGCCGGCAACTTGTGCCAAGTTCGGTAACTTATGACAGCCGCCAGAGCCCGACAGATGAAACTACGTATAGGTATATTATCATATACAAAACTGTGTGTCTACCTACCAACATCAACATAGTGTCTGAAATGATTTTATTTGTTTCCATTACCAGTAGTGACTGTTTACGTTAGTATTAAAAATGATGATGCTCCCCGAGTCACAAGGAGGGGTACCCGATTATCGGATTGACACATTAAAATCATATTAAAATTTAAAGTAAGTCTGTGTGCGTTGGTCTGTCTTGTCTTTACCTACTTACGCGTAATGGTTGAACCGATTTCGATTAAATATTGCAGACCGGTAGATAATGACCTGGGTGAGCCGCACTTAGGATACTTTTTATTCTGGTTAGAGATTTCCGTTGGATACTTTCCGACCAACAGTCCACAGGCGATGTCACGGGCAAACGCGCGTGTTTATAATACTAACAAGGACTTTAGTAAAAGAAGCTCTCAAATGATCTACATAAAACTAAATTCAGCTCCGCGCTAACGTCACCCTTAGAAAAGAAATAATATCAATAAAAAATTTCTCTCTTCAATTTCCCACGCAGTAGGTACAGGTGTTAATCGAAACTTGGCGGCCGACGAGGAAGTTTGGCAACTTTTGACAGCCGCCCACCGCTGACAAATGATCCTCACTGAGACCCCGTACCTATGTGATATACCTACGGGTTTATAGTCGCAGCGAGGACAGTACCCCAAAGTTTCTGAAAAGCTATTGGTTGAATAATAAATGATAATGGAATAATTTATGAAATTATCAATCAAAATAGAGGCTTGCAATCAATTATTTTTGCACATAAGGACGAAAATTATTCTGCTATCCAACCTAAAGTCTCAGTGGTCAAATTAAAATACAGGTGTGAGGATAATGATTTCTCATCATAATTCTCCTGCCCTTTCCCAAATTATTTGGTATCCGCGCGGCTACTTGTTTATTACTCGTCAAATAAATTCCTTTTTTTTGACATTTCTATATTGTCTCTTCATGGTTTTGAGTCATAAGATAGAACAAACAAAAACTTCAGCAAATCATTTCTTTATACCCAACTTTATTTAATGTCATTCCATTGGGATTAACATCACCCTAATCAAGACAATATAAACATAATTACTCCCAATCTGGATCACATTTTAACAGACGCCCATTATCTACCTTCACGTAAGCTGGGAACCTTACCCGTAAGTCTAAAATCGTGTTTGATCCGCTTTGAACCGCACCGAACCGGAATAATCCGGTCCACCTGATCCGGTACGATCCGGCGGCGACTTGCGGCGGCTACGTGACACCGCGCAAATGGTGACAGAAGTGCAACTACAAACAATTTAAGAATATGAAACACACACACACACATCACTCACTGACCATCACAATTTCACATTCTCTTGTTCCCCAAACATTATACCACTGTTCAAATGATAACTGAGATTATATAATTAGCCATTATCAAGAAAACGACTTGACGTTGCAACAGAATAGATTTCCATGATGAAAAATTATGTCGGTATAAACCCAAAAGCTGTTTTTTATCTGTGTGACATTACTTGTGTTACGTTCTCAAATATTGTGCTTAAAACTAACGCCAGCGGCTTCGTCCGCTTGAAGTTTGCCAATTATACCACGGAAATAAAATGTCCTAATATTCCAGGTCATGGTGTATCCGTGAGCCAAAGTTAACCAAAATCGTTAAACCGTTATGGCATGCAATGGTAACACACAGATTTACTATCGCATTTGCAATATTAGTACGGATGAATTGAATGGTTCTTCTGTCACTATTGTTATGTTTGCAAGCAGTGTGTGCTCTGACTGAGTTTCATGTGAAAATGTGAAAGTTTCCTACCTATTTGGTTAGGATTTAAAAGTTTCCTGAAGAGAAGTTTATTAAATAAGAGTAGCGCGGGCGGTTCCGTGGGAACTGTGCTGTGTTTTGTTTTCGAATTAAGAAAGTAGGTTTAGTAGCTTTAGATAGTGTTGGGAAGGAAAGACATTTGACTAATTTAGTACAAGTCAATCAGGCGGAGTACCGAGAGCTTGGACTTAATTTCACGCAAATTCCCCCTAGGGTCAGGCAGAGAACCTGTTTGAATGTTGTGTACGTTACCTTTTGGCATCAACCGAGCACACACCCACAGACCCACAGACACATGCTACGGCTGCTGAAAACTTTTTACTCAGAATTACACTTTGCCCCATCTGGGAATCTAACCAGTGTGACCTCATGCTCAGCAACAGCGCTTGTGATTACTAGACCAAAGAGGCAGTTTCAGGGGTTTGAACTTGTGGATGATTTCCTTACGGTATTAGTAAAAATCGTTTACTTTATTCCAGTTAAAAATGAACTAGCTTAAAACAGCAGAGGTTTGATTGCTCATTTATAAAAACTCTTAGTTCGTCGGCCATTTTGTTCATCAAAAATTCCTCTATCAACAACTACAACCCTTTGAGTGGGGTCCAAAAAGGGTGGTAAAAAATATCTGAAAGGGGTTCGTACCTGGCTAATTCATGCAAACGAATGCAAGCCAATTAATTAAGAGCAGTCTGACTGCGTTCAGAAATCTGCTGCCGCGACCAAAACTGAGGCGGCACGGTTAGGGTGCGCATAGACGAGAGGGTGCGTTGTAGTTGCGTTTTTTTTTTTTTTTTTTTAAGAAGCATGTGTGGTGCATGATTGATATTTTTTAAATGTTATTTCGTAAAATTGTTTTGTTTTAGAATTTTTACCGAAATAGTTTCTTGTGGAGGCACTTTAACATCGTTAGTTGGTAATGTAGCTTTCAAGTCCACTTCTTTGATGAGGATTTTGAGATCGACGGAAAACTGGTTTCATATATTCTTACAACACTGTTGTAAACAAAAAAAACATGAGAAAGCGTGAAAGTTTAACAAACAAAACAAAGAAAAGTAATCACATGACTATTTTTGTTTACTTTCCTACTCAAGGAAAATGCCGAGTAAAAATGTTATGCCGTTAATGGCTAGTCTGGGCTACCCCTTACAAGTAATTAATACTGCAATATCTTGTCTTTCTGCAGAGAGATTCCGAAAGATTAAGGTGTTTCATTATACTGATTTATCATCGCGAGTAAAAAATAAGATCCATTTCAACAGAGGGTCTTCTCATTCAACAATTAAAGTTTAACTTGGTAAAATCTGACAGATTTTTTTAAATTGGGGCTTTAAGTTTCTTTGATATTATGTTACCAGTGGATTACAAAGCTGTACGTCTGCCTCTTTTACGAAAGATACAAACAATGTCATGTTTATGTGAGATCATTAACAACACACTGTCTCAGTAGCAGTCCGGAGCGTGGGCTTGTGCGTGCCCGGTTGAGGCTGAGCCTATTGCCATCAACTGCCTCAACCTACTCCCTATTATATTGGATTATACTAGAGGTTGCCTCTGAAAAAAATAGTCAAAATGTTATGTTATGTGTTCAAACCCATAAAAAAACAAGGTGAACAATTGTAATTGCGCTGTGAAAGTCATCAAAACCCGTCTTTGATTGAACCCTATTCAAATATGATAGTGGTGTATGTAGATACCACTACTAAAATCAACAATCCAATGACTTGTTAAACAGTTCCCTTTCTTTTTTCAAACATACGATACTCATACATCCATACAGCATACAATTCGGTAGGATAAAAGTGACGGCATAGCGGGACATTAGTTTACGAAATAAGAGTGAAATTGTGTGTTTAGAGACATCCCGCGCGTCCGGTTCACCGGTCTATAACATTTGTTACCCGCGAGGCGGTAGAGCTGGGATGTTATATCGATGTTTTTTCGATTTATTGAAAAATAAAAACAAAACAAAAATTAAAGTTAAACAAAAGACGATATTTTTCTAAGCACTTTAAATTCATTTTGCCCAGAACTTGGCTACGAGTTACGCCCCATCAATAGCGTCTACCAGTGTTCCTCTAATTAGCCGGAAAGGACACGATATTCCGTGCCCCATCGTTTGTGGAACAGCACCACATTTACACTCTAGGGCAGAGTCAGAAAAACAGTCGCAATCTCTACATGGCTATCAAACGACCTAATCACCATGCTTTACAGAAAAATTGATCAATGAGCAGATTGCTATGACCTAACGGATAGGGGCTACTGGTGTCATATAATTTAAATCCTACCGAGTCTTCCGTAAAACTAGACAAGAACTACAAAACTGACCACGATAAATGTTTTTAACAACTAACTACAATAAATATTTTATCGATAAAAGTCTATCGACGTCTCAATACGGCCACACATTGAGTTATGCAGTCTGGCGTCTAGCGAATATCGATGAATTATTGTGCTATTTACATTACATCACTAGCTGCTAGGGAATGTATTGAATGCACTCATAGTCTTGAATAATGTTATTTATTGCAAGGTTTTGTTTACCTGACAATCGATTTTATCCAATTTATGTGTTAAGGGGATTTACTAAGCAAGTGTAAGTTTAGTATTGCTTTAAATTTATGATAGTAATAGTTAGAATAAATATTAGGTAGATAGAAATTATAATATTAAATGGCACAATCGGCTACATGAACAAAATCTTAAAAATGTGGCTGACTTAGACTGGATGAGCAAGGTAGATGACAAGATGTTGTGGCATAGCTTAGGAGAAGCCCATGAACAGCAGTGGACTGCGTTGGACTGCGTTAGACTGAATTGATCAATCCATATTGGTTAAACTCAAAACTATGGTCCTTTCCTAAACATAAGGGTTTTAACAGTAACTTAATACACCTTTTGATAGCATTTACACAAAAAGTTATCTCTAAAATCACAAAGTCTGAATTTTATTTGCACTGCACTTTCTCATAATTGTAGACGCTTGCTAAGTACTTCATTCCTTGGAAAAAGGACCACCGCTGCACCCCTGAAACAATTTACTTTGTAACCCCAAAAAAACCTCCCTACCTCCCATCACACGGGATAGGTGACCCGCGATCCTTCGCTGCGATACCCTGAACGAGCCCCGTTATCTCTGCTGATGATCTTCAGCTCATCCGTCCGCGTCACTCAGCTTCCGAATAGCTGTTGTTTACCTTCGTGTGCTCTTCTAGTTGAGGTGTTTTTGTTTTATTGTTGATTTGGCTATAAAAGGAGGAGCAAGATTTGTTTTCAGTGTCTATGCAATTAAGAATGTCTTTTCTTTCTTGAATGTTTGAAATAATTATTATCGATGAGGTGACAGTTGTACCATTCACAAAATAAGAAAAACTTTACCAAGGAAAACCTTCCTCTTATCTTTAGTGCTAAGTTTCTGTAGTTGCAGCATCTTCTATCCTCTTCTATTTAGAGAAACTAAATCCATCTTCGCCGAGAGGTTGGTGACCACAACTGTATTATTTAGTGATTCTGAAGATAACTTTATTTACAATACAAGGAGGATCACCTCTTCGAAAAGAAACAGTTTCCGTGCAATCAAAAGGCCAGTATTGCCGAAAATAACCTGAATACAAGTATTTAGGTTACTTAGGTAGGTACTTTATTCCCCAGTTAATAGATAAACAGCCTTATCAACAACAACAGCACACAGTCACCATAACAGTATCCATACACACTCATCACCCAGAACCACTTATAAATACTTATAAGTAGACCATATCTACGCCCATTCTGACGAAGAAACTGTATCAGTCCCTCACGTCAGCCATTACCTTCGAACTAAACGATCACTGGACCTCATTACTGGCGTCTTAGAGGAGGGGAGGAAGTAGGGAGGAAGAAGTGAGAGGGGGGAGGCTAAGTGACTCCGAACGGAAATAAAGGTGCACGCGACTGGAGGTAATGTTAATTGAATTTCTGCAGACGCTTGCCGATAGTGAGGGGTTGAATTTATTGGGTAGGTCGATAGAAGGTCGATGGTTAGAAGTGTTACGTTAGTTAAGTGTTAGGGAAATATTTAAAATGGATGGGGTTTCTGTAAAAGGCGATTGATGAATTTTACTGGGACTTTATTTTATAGTAATATTCGGTATTAAATAATCAGTAAAAACCGTACCTATGTTCAATTTGTGTTTCCTGGCCTTTGTGAATTTACGCAATGTACTGGAATATGAATGAGTTACTCTGCGTACGACAGTGTAAAATAGGAAATTAAATAATATACCAATCACACCAAGTATTCAATTACTTTTAATTTAATGTTCACTAATTGACTATCGACATTTCCCACCCCTATTTGTCGACCGGCGAGTGATACGCGCGGCGGCCGCGTCGCACGCAAGATTAAACGTCACAAACCTTCAAGATATTTCCACCAGAAACCGGGGACCACACACCTGTGCTAACATCAACACCCTTATCAGAACCACCTAAGAGTTATAATCCCACGTTGTGAAGGTACGAGTTAACTTGGTAAATTAACAGTCACTTGCAGAGAATACTTCAGTATTATTTTGTATTGTGTAGCAATTATTGGAAGGAAAATTAAAGTTAAGACTCAATTTCGTTTTACACATTTGTTTACTTTGGCTGGGGTGGTGTTCTTGTGACAATGTCTGGAAATTAAGTAAATTTTAATATGAAATGGAGAGTGTCTATGTTGAATTAAAAATTAAACATTGGACACTGAAGTTGTATCAACAACGAAAAGTTGGTCTAGTGGAAAACTGAATTTAGGTTTTTCTTTTAAATATAGTGAGTTTTATGCTTCTTTTCATTAACATTAACCGACACCTAAGTGAATGCCAGAATACTTAATTGATATATCGGCTCTGAGCCGAACGTTGAAAAGCCAACAATGCACCTAGTAGGCATTCATTTAAGTTTCGCCTACTTAGTGAAAACGGGCTTCCATTCTATAAAACTCACTTTTATCACATCTAAACGTATGAAAGTTAACTTTTTGTGATGAACTAAGTAGGTACTAAGATTTGGAAAAACCTTCATCTTCTACTTTTCCCTTAAAATAAATCTTCAGATAAAACTCCATCAATAATTTCAAATATAACGTAACAAGCGGAGTGTTAAAATGGCGGCGAGCGTTTTGGCTTCAATTCGTTCCGATTGCCCATCAATTTCCCGCTAAGTAGAGGTGCAGTAGGAGAGGCACGTACGGGAGCGTAATGGCGGATTATTACAGGTAATAGGAAAGCACTTCAGTGTGTTATGATTTATTACGAATCAAGAAATAAGTTCAGAAGAAAAGGTTCCGATGCTCACTTACTGAGGAAAATGCTTAGTATAATATTATAGATGATGATGAAGAAGGGATTTAAAGCTTGACTTGCAGTGCGGATGACGCAAACGAGTCTTGGAGTGGAGTCCGTGTATCGGCAAGCGTGTTGTGGACCTACCTCCAGCTGGATGGACCAGGTCAGTACGCGTGCGTGCGTCAGCTTTAAATAAGCAGCTGGGACTGCCTCGTTGGTCTAGCGGTCGCAGGCGACTCTTGAACATGCGATCCTGGGTTCGATGCCCAGATCGGGCTAAGTGTTATTGGGTTTATCCATCAGGAATTTTTCAATAGCAGCCACGGAGTCTGGATCTAAGCCCGGTTGATTGTAGTAGGCTCGCCCCCTATTACATGGGACTTTAAAATAACTGGCGAAATGTCGATGTACTATTAGGTACACCTCTGCCTAATCCTTCGGTGACAGACGTGATGTTATCTTATGTGACACACTACATGTGTATGATGTAAAACAGGGTGTTGTGACACAGATTGAGAGCCCATGTTCAGTAGTGGCAACAGACTGGTTTGAGGTTAGATGGAGCGGCTATCGTCGCAGGGCAGCTGGACCAAATAATATAGTTAGGTTATACACCGTGACTTTTTAGTCGTCTTACAAAAGTGGTCCACTCAATGTACCCGACATAAAATAGCTCTAGGCGCAATTTTTTTTTTTACCTACCTTAATAGGTACAAAGAAAAATAAATAATCCCCAGCGCTCGACTCCAGTAGATCATCGCTAGCAAAGTCGCAACAGGGTGTTTTAACTACGTCATGCGTCATAATACTGAATAATATTTTTATTTTTAAATTATTCAAATCTCATAAATACCATTTTTTTATGAATGTTTAGTAGTATTTGGATACATAAAGTGGGATGGCGTTGTAAGGCTACTAAAAAGTCACGGTGTTTGTAGGGTAGGACAAATAAATATCTGCATTTATATGTCTGAAGCCCAAATGTTACGTTAGTGATACACACTCCGCAGTAAAGTAAGAATAGAAAGCAGGGAAATGCATTTTCCCCTCAGTAAAAATATGTGTGACAAAAAACATCTTCCTCTCAATATCTCCCGTATATCCAAACACAGCTAAACAAGTCGCAAACACCAGGATCCCATAAAAGCAAACAGTAACATTAGCTCTGAAACAAGTCAAACACCTGAACTGTTTGCTAACGGTAAAAGGTGCTATCCGGTTGCCCCTGCTCCCGCATCGGGTTACTAAACGTTGGAACAATACCAGGAATAGATAGCGAATGGGAGGTTGAGGTTTCGGTGAAAATGAGATGATAGCAATGATTCAAATTATGTGAATGTTAGGGAAAACTATTTGACTGGTCGCCAAGATTACACAATCTAGAAATCTAAAATCGATTAGAGGTACGGCGGTACAACACCTTATGCAGGATGATTATAAGGTCATTTTGCAAAATCTATATTTGAGTACTTGGGTAATTGATATTTAGATCAGAATTAGCCATTAGAAAAGTGGAGATATATGGTCTCACTTCGGTTATACTCATTTTAAGCTATCTAATAACTTGTCCAAGGTCAGAAAATGATCAAAATGTCAGAGACGCATCAAAACTAATGTTATGGCGTCGAACCACCTTGCTCAATGTTTACGTGTGCACCTCCAGAGGATACCGTATACAGATGAGTTAATACGTCTTTAGTTAATTAACACCATCAATCAGGCCGACGTTGATTGAAGCGCTCTTGTTTTTCTCTTAAAGCTAACATTTGGATTACCAAGTGAATCAGTGCGGGCTATACTTTTTTACTCATAGATTTTCCAATCAACATTAGCTTTAGAATTTTGTGGTGTAATCAGAGGTAGGAGAGAGTATTTACTCTTCAACTAGTAAGTCTGACAAGTACCATGGTTTTGAAAGTGATTCGTATTTCTACAATAACTTTCAACAGGATTAAAATTAAAAATGAACTTTTCGGTGGTTTGTGAAGATCTCAATACATCTTTTTTCGACTTTTCCATTATCATTATCGCTGATAGAATAACACTTTGTCTGGGAGCTATGGTTGACCTGGCAATTCGTATGCAAAATCGGTTTACTTTTACCTAGTTCTTTGGCATCGTATAATGATCAAATTAATTTACAATGTATACCGGCTGGCTCTGTAGCTAGCTTTTGCATTGCCAGAGCGGCATTATCTACCAGAAAAATTAAATAGTAAGTTCGTATGTAAAATACTAGACCAGAAAATCGGGACTTTTCAGAAAATGGTAATCCCAGCAATAAGTACTGTTAATACAAACCTATTTTCGCTTTATTAAAATGACTACAGCAAGAAGTTTCTAATCAACAAGCAAGCAGAAGTTTCCCATCCTTAGACAACGACTACTTACACACGTAGGTACAGTGTTAGGTATCGTATATTGGATGGCAGCAATTTCCCGACAGAGGTAACAAAGTCTAAGGGACTGACCGACCGCTATATATCGCTTGGAAGCGGTAGAGTAACGTGGATCTATAAGATAAGTGCAAATGTTGTGAACACAAATAATTCGTCGCTCTTCTTAGCATGTCGATTTTTGGTTTGGTTTGTTAGTTCGGTCCGGAAAAACTGACATTCTATCAGATAACGATGATGGTAAAGTCAAAAATGTATTGCGTTGACATTAGGTATAAACTTAGTTAAAAGCTGTTTTAGAAATACAGAACGCTTTGTAAGCAATTGCCTCGTTGTCTAGCTAAGTTCTGAAGACCTACTATGGTCAAAAACAGGTTTGGTAATACCACAAACGTCCGTCTATTCAATGCATTCATCATTTAAAACTATGTTGATTTGCTAAAAAGTTATAAAATTGGCTACAAACTAACGACGTTACAACATGATGCTATTAAAAAAAGTCTTTGTTAAAAAATTATTAAGATCTACACAAATATAAAGTCTGTGAGTTTGTCGTTTTGTCTCAAATGATTAGAAAACAGACTACTCCTTTATTGTCAAAAAAAGTGTAAAACTAGACACCATTATTATTACACTGTGAGAGGCATCCTCATAATTCTTTCCTCCCGTTGGTTAGTAATTGGCGCTATCAGAGTGCGGGCCACGCGGCCATAAAGAGGTGAACTGAGGTGGGCAGCCGATCGACTGTGAACAGACCACGGCCATTGATATACATCTACTGTAACTAGAATATGCTAGAGGAGTAGGAGATTAAGAAGTTGTCTCATTAACAGATCATAGAGAGGTGAAGTAAGGTGCGCTATAAACTACTAACTGAAAAATGGCTACAATGGAATTTGTGCTCAATTGTGATAAATTATACTCTAATTTGAATCAAGTCCTAAATAAAGTGAATGTGAATGATGAATTGAATATAAAAAACCGGTTTACTTTGAACGCATTGGTTCCTGGTGGAGTACGTATTTAACACGATAAATAGATAGATGGAGTATTCGACTTTATTGTACACCAAAATAAGCTTAGTTATTATTAAGATAAATCATAAAGACTACTTCTACAGAAGCACAGCTAGCTAGGAGTAGGTATCTACTCTCTTTATAGGTGGGTCATAGTAACTTATGTAGGACTCTTTAAATCGCACTATATTTCCTCTTCCCTTAACCGGTCGAAAAGTAAAAGGCGGACAAAGTGAACGTGTGTGCCATTAGCTGAAAGAAAAACGGTTGTCCCTTCCTTAGGTAGACCGTAGCAAGCACCCTACCTTTATAAGAGCGGTCGTGTCGGTTAACCGGACGATTTGTGGGCCCAATTGACTATCAATGAATAGTAGCCACTACTTACCTCTGTGCTCTTTTATGGACCGCCATTAGGGTTGATGTGGTAGGTTTAGGGTGAGCAGGACCAATCTTCATGACTTTGACGAATGAATTTTGTTAATGGAGGAGATAGAAACGAGGTTTATTAAGGCACAATATTATGTGTAACAAAATAAGGAAGCTAAAAGTCTATCAGCCGAATCCTTTCGTATATTAAATTTCAGTGCTCTTAGTTATAGGTCTCAAGTTCGAACCCAAGGCACGCACTTCTGATTTTTCGGATTCATGTGCGTATTGTATAATTATCACTTGCTTCGATGAAGGAAAACATCGTGCCGAAACCAGCATGCCTGAGAGATATTTGTTGATAACATGTAAAGCAAAGTCAGAGGCCCATGGGCGGCATAAAACTCTGACACCACATTAGGCACTAACCACACGATAAAGAAAGAATGCTCTTAGTGAGTTGAAGAAAAAACTCAAAAATAATGTTCTAAAATCTAAATCCAAATAATACTGGACGATTATAAGCTTTTCGGTAGCCTATGACAATCGAATACATGTTTGACCTTTCCCATGCTTTTCATCGATCGTTATCGCTGATAAAAAGTCACTCAGTGTACCTCGACACCTCAGTTTACCTACTCAAATGTTTCCTATCTAATTTTCAAACAACACGCCGCAAAACTTAATTTCCAAACAACCATGGCACTCAATGCTTTCATTCTATTTCCCAGTTGAGCGAGTAAATAAAAATGTGTAATTTAACTCTTGCAGGTTAAAGTATTGAAGACGCGAGTTTCCCTCGAGTGTAGTCGGTGAGTGCTCCACTTAATAATATTTTTCACCTTGTTTCGTTTTCCAATTTTCCGCAAGTCAGTCTCCGGGGTAACGGGCCGTGTTTTGATTTAGAAATGCTTCACGAGAGGATGGTTTAGAGGGGACGATACGACTACGATTTGAAAAGGCTTTCCCCTTCTGAAAAATTGTGAGTGAGATGTTTTGGTTGTGCTTAATTATTAAGAACCCGTTCTTTTGCATTTTTGTTTTCAAAATAAGTGACTATTAAATTTTACTTAGATGCATGGCCACCTCGCTTTCCTAGACGGCAATGTGTTTTTAGTTTTTTATCCGTGCCAGATATAAGTGAGATCTTGTTGTGTCATACTTGGCTCCCGCCTATTTACTATGGATGGAGTCAGCAGCTACAAAAGCTGTTTGCCATTTTATAGTGTCTATTTTGAGTAACTAACGCAACCTCTGAAAATCCGTTACTCAATACTAAAATGTTGTTTGTGATAAAGTGTGCGACTGAAAAATCGTGAGGTCTAATTATTTTTTTGAGACGTGTTTGCTATTGTCGACGTTAGTTACTTTTTATTTAGTTATCATGAAATTATTTACTTTCTTTGTGTATTTTTTCAAACTTGTAAAATTGTATTTTAAGAAAAAAAAGTTATTGAAATCAGCACGTAGTTCAGTTCCAAACTTTCGTGCTTCAATATTATTGAGGTTTTATTATATTAGCCGTCTCACACACAATATGCTTAGAACATGTAGTATATAATATTTATCTACACCTTGATATATGTACCTATTATTACTCCTCAAAAGGAAGCATTGGACATCGCAAGATATAATTCTACTAAGAGCATCTCACGTTTACCTTAATATTTTCTTTTATATTATCTGATATATCCAAGATATCATTTCATATATTCTTCCGTCATTGTCCCCGCGTCGTCTCGCTTGACCCCACTTGCACTAATCTAATTTTGTCCCTCTTAGAAAGTGGGGCCAATGTTGGCGTCCAAACGTGAAGTGTTTACACAAAGCTTATGAAATGTCATGACAGATACTAGTATTGAGTAGATAGGAGCTGCATATCAAAATCTTCCTTAAGGTGTTGTCGGACCGACAGGACCGGACAGCGAACTGCATGCGGACTTTGACAGACATTTCAGTACATTATCTGTCAAAGTTCGTTGTCCGCAGTCTTAAGGTTACTGTCTATGAATATTAATTTAAAAGCCATAGAAAACGTATTAAGACAATTCTATACTAATTCTTATTACTCGTAGTTTCCAGCGCGTCAAGTTCCGACATTGTCACGAACACTGGCCCCAACATTGGCTGTCCATAATAACTTGGATGTCGCAACATCGTGCTCCGAGGGGCGAAGACGCAGGTAACTGACGGAAAATCTAATTTGCCAAATTGAATTACTGTGTCCACCAACTATGGGATATATTTCAACGGACTTGGCTTTTTTGTTGGGTCAAATTATGGAATGTGATGGACGCTTTGTTATAAACAGGATCTTTTGGGGTTTCATTTATTTTGAGAGAATGTTGAAAGTTAGACAATACAATAACAGGTTGTTCAGATCCGGCGCCGGTGGTTACAATTGTGTACATGAATTTCAATAACTCCTCAATTCTGTAAAACTATCTCGTAGAGAAACTATACATTTTTTCTTTGTATTTAGTAAGTGGTGCGTGGAGTGGTGGATTATTCCCTTTCACGGAGAAGAACCCTGTGCCACCAGTGTGAAGGCTGATCATGTGTGAATCCTTGTTTGTTCTATTTTGTTCAGTTATTTATGCCGAATTAGTGTAAGCAGCACACCTACTTGTGTTGAATTTTAAACTTCATCCATCATCATTTCAGCCGAAAGACGTTCACTGCTGGATATAGGCCTTCCCCAAGTGTCGCCACATTGACCGATCTCGTGCAACTCGCTTCCAGCGGATCCCTGCAACCTTCACCAGGTCATCGGTCCACCTCGTGGGAGGCCTTCCATCGCAACGTCTTCCGGTTCGCGGTCGCCACTCCAGAACTTTTCGGCCCCATCGACCACACGTTCTGCGAGCAATGTGCCCTGCCCACTGTCACTTAAGTTTGGCTGTTCTTCGGGCTACGTTGGGAACCTTGGTTCTTTGTGGATTTCTTCATTTCTGATTTGATCACGTAAGGAAACTCCGGGCATAGCCCTCTCCAAATGCCCTTTGGGTGAGTTTAAGCCTTCTGATGAGGCCCATTGTGAGCGACCACGTTTCGGTCCCGTATGTTATCACTGGCAACACACACTGGTCACAGACTTTCGTCTTGAGACACTGCGGTAATTGCGGTATTTTAAACAAGTTTTAACATTATCATACAAATTACGTCAACTTACATCACAATTTCAGATAAACCTAAGCTAAACTACGTCATACGTGTACAATTGTACATGTATCAAGTACAACATGGGCCCCGCATTCAAGCAGGGGTACAGAACATTTAAAAGTAGGAGAAGCCACGTGAACCGCTGCAATTTATATGTAAATGAGGCGCGGGCCGCGGGAGGACTATTCTGACTGACTCGTTTGTAGGGGTCGCAAGATTCGGTAATTGAACATTATATTGTAGGATGTTTTATTGCTGAAGAGACCGTATCTTTTCACAGTGATTAACCGTCGGATAGCTGAATTCACCTGTACGAATGGATGTTTGTAAAGTCACTTTTACTGATAAATGCTGAGAACTTTGGAATCTAAAAGTACTAAAATAACGTCATCATCAGTCTCCTCCCCTTATCCTAATATATTTCGGATGGCGCAGCATGCCTTCTTCCATAATTCTCTATTACTGGTCATCTCATCAGACAACTTCTGCATTTCCTTATCATTCTTCACACAGTCCATCCATCGTTTCTTTGGTCTTCCTCATTGCAAGTACTAAAATAACGTGTTAAAATATACATGTCTTAATTCGTTCGCAAAATCCTATCCAATAGAAAAATACAACAGTTTGAAATCAAATCGTTTTAGTTTTCATTTGAAAGTACCATTCAGAGCCTTCCAAGGGCTACTACGGCACAGTGTCCGAATGGGTAGCTTGTCGGTCTGTTGATCTCCCGAGACGAATAAAATTGCATTTCGCTGAGGTGAACACTACTTAACAGTGAGCAGAGAAGGTAGAACAGTCAGTACTTTTTACTGGCACCCGGCGATAACGTGATAATCCCTGTCGTCTGGTTTTGTACACCACCGGGTTTTTTGACTGTCTCAATAAATGCACTGGCTGTGTTTAGCGTTATCTCATGTCATGTTAACTTGTGTCATGTTAACTTGTGTCATGTAAACACGTGCCACGTAAACTCGTGGAATAAAAACACGTGCCATGTAAACTCGTGTTTCGTAGAAAGCGTACAGGTTACATAGTTTCGTTGATAAACCTTACCTAAACCTGCGTTTGATTTCATACAAAGGCTCTATTCTAGTTAATTTACTAGTTATCTTTATACTGTGAACTTGAGCAAAAAAGGTTATTACTTTTAAGCCATTCTCGACACCAAAATAACGGACACAAGACTCAAGTCCCTGCGACAACCTCTACTGAACATCACCGCTTTAAATCGGTTCAAAATGCTTATTATTTGAAACATATCGTAAAAGATAAAAAAGTCTTTGGAGTTACCTTCATCAAAACTAGTTCATCTGGCCATCAGACCGTTATCAGTGACTCGTGGAGGACACAGTAGTTCGACTAATGCCGGCTGACATGTGTCCGAATGTCGGGCACACGACCCGCTAATCCGGACTGTCCGAACCGGACGCCTGTAGATCGACACCGTTTTTGTTCACATTCACTTCTGTGTTCGTCGAAGAACCTGACTTATAAACATACACTATTGTTAGATCACTGTCCACAAACGATAAATATACAAATTAGTTTATCAACACGGCAAAGGGCACTATCTCAGAAGCAGTAAATTAGAAGTTAATTAATATGTAACATCCGCCTCATAGCGACCCAAGCATGAATTCCAGCATTGGGAACATTATGTACCTACTACAGGTAATTATAAAATGAAGGAGGTTAACATATGTAGGTAAAAAACTCATATTTCAACCAGACTTATTATTTGTATCGCGTTTCTTTCTTAGTACTAACTAAATCTTCTAGATTTGCATCTTCCTTTTTATCATGTAGCGTAATCCGTATAGGGGCTGTCAGTGGTCCTTCTCCCATCGCCGTGTATGCCAGTACTGCAAACTGGTAGACAACATCTACGTGCATATCAGGGAATATGGCTGTCGTCACGTTGGCCGGTGTTATGATCTCCTTTGGCTGTCCGTCCGGAATTACGTTGATACTGAGTTTCTGAAAATGAAAACAATTTATTATTTATTTATAGACTGTGTCGTTCCACAGCATGGCTTAGGCCTCTCTTTCTCGTTTCTTAGCCTTTGTTTTTTAGCAAGACTGGACCGGTCAGTCAGGTGGAAATAAGTTATTGTTTAAATTCCAGCTAGGATGTTTGATATAAGAAAAGGGCTTAAGCTCAAAATTAGTAACTTTATTTGACGTTTCATGGAACTCACTTTATTATTATATTTACGGTTTTTAGTTTTGAGTTTAAGCGAATAAATAATCAAAATAGAGTTTAGACACTACCGCACAGTTAATAGTTTCGAAATCTGAACTGCTCAGTTGTAAAGTAAACAAAAGTAAACAGTGCACAGCAAGAACCACGAGTACGTTGTTCTTGCTCTACTTTTATAATCAATAAATTCTACATAACACACCTGCATGGGTTTAGGCCTCTCCCAAGTTGCACCATAACATCCTGTTATGGGCCTTTTGACCGTTAGTTACTTTTTTAACTGGATCTCAAACATATAAAATTACCACACTTACCGGATAGGATTCTTCTAGAACCCGAACGACTTCACCTCCTTGATTCTTATATTTTGTTTGCTTGATTTTCTTCACTTCCCACACTTTTAACTGTAATTATATTGAAAACAAAACATTAGGTAATGTGAAGTTCAGCTGTGCATATCTCAGTAACTGTGAACTTTACGTTTATCTCAAACAGATTAGTTAAATGTTTGAGTACTTTTGCAGATAACTTCCGACGTATCTTACTACGATTATACGAGTTTGTACTGAACAGATTTTAATTAAACTTTTCAGTCATAAATAGCTTACACATCAGAATAACATGAGGGCATTTATCTTTATATCTATAAAAAAAAACATGGACAAAGCTGCTGGCGGAAACTAGATAACCAATTTTACCTACTGGTAATTTAGTTGAATCATATTTTAAACACCCTACTAGTATAGGTATGGTGTTACAAATTAAGTAACTGTATGCAAAAAAAACATTAATTTTCCTAATAAAATTCTCACTCTTTTGAGACGCACAAAAAGTTAAGGCGTTCAATCTTTTTGTACTTATAAATCCTACCTTGAGTCACCCGTCGTGACTTGTTTTGAACAACTTTGTTTACATATACATACATATTAAACTCACGCCTTTTTCTCATAGGTGTAGACAGAAAGAAACTACATGTTGCCACCTTGGTATGGTCCAAGTTCCTATATGGTCCACATTCACTTTAGTTTCCATTTGTACAATTAATGTTTAAAACTTAGGTCAAATAAATATAAAACTTACCTTATAACCAATAACAGGATTGTCAGGCTCATCACTTTCCACCGCAGACCAAGTTACTATCTCATGAGAGGTTATATTATTTGGATCGTCCACTGACTCAAGTCTTTTTAGCACAGGTATTGGCAAATTTAGCTGAGGCGCCTGTTGTATATCTATTGGTATTCCATGACAGGCTGCCACTAACAGGAGCAAGAACAGAGTCTCCATAACCTTTGCTTTTTGTATATTCCTGGTTCTTTGTTATTAACTTGTATGTGTTGTTAATTCCGCGTCCGCTGTCTGAATGAGCGTATAGTACTTAAAGATGATTATAATTACTTGTATGTTCGTGATGAAACACGTTTAGGTTGTTATTTATCCTCTTGTTTTTTCCTCTATCATTATATCGTGTTGGTTGGTTTGTTTGTTTGTTTGGGATGTACGTTTCCATAGAATGATTAATTTATTTACTACTGACACATTTTAACACAGATTATCCTTAAGATAATTCTGAGAATATTTTGGAGATATGTTTGTAAATGTGTTTGTAAATTGAATTCCTTCCAAAATAGTAAATTGATGTATAATTACATTAATTACGCTGATGGTCGCCCAAGGTCACCGAACCTTGTAAAGCGCAAAAAAAATGGTAGAACCTCAACAAAACGGATACAAATTAAATCACATAAACAGGTAGGTACATGACATTTTTAATATTATACAACAGTCTCAATTTATCTAAAACCCGTTTTATAGCCTGTCTTATATCTATTTGCTCTAATTTCCTAATCATTCTTTATCCAGCTTGATTCTGATAGGGTCAGACATGGGACCATCTTCGTTTTTCGTGAAGGCTTGCACTCTGACCTCGTAAGTGACATCTAGCTTCACATTGTGGTAGGTGGTGGAGGTTTTATCAGCTGTACTTAGGATTTCCTCGGGGCCGGAGATCATGTCTATTGGCTGGAATTAGGAAAAAAAAATAAGTGTTGAATTCGACAATCGTAAAAATGAATAGACATATTTTTGGCTTAATTCAGCTTTGTCTCTAATAATAAGAGTCATATTATACAGAATTTAAGGCAGCCGAAGGTATATAGGTAATAATTATATAAAGTCATGAATTTAAAAGATATCAATATCATGCATCAGACATCTGATGATTGACTTCCAACCGCACACTTGTTATTCGTGACCTTCCAGTTCTATACAACGTACTACCTACTTGTAGTATTTGTCAATCATAGCTACTGCATTCAAACCATGAACCAAAATATAATAACTATGTCAAGGCCGTTTGTGGAATTTTCCACAGAATTTATAACAATACATAGCTCAAGTAGTACAAGAATTGAATTTTAGAGGGAAGTGTACCAACCTCTTCTTTTTCTTCCACCACTTGTGTCACTTGTCCATCGATATTGGTATACTTCGTAGTTTCAATGTTCTTCACCTCCCACACTTTGACCTGTAACGAAACATTAGAAAATTATACCTAGTGTCTACCCTAAAACAATATTATGCAAACTGTTTATGTAATAAAAAAATACATTTTTGTAGTAGGTTAGCCAAAGACAGTTGCTTAACGACAAATTATGTTGATCTTAGCCACATATTCAGTGATCAAACATTTATTTATCGCTTACTAAAAAACTGCATCTAAGTAAACAGTGCTTGTTTTTACTAACCTTATAGCCCACAACAGGATCCTGATCATCACCACTATCAATCTTGCTCCAGGAAACTTCTATCGCTGGAGGGTGCAGTAACGCCACTTTCACCGTCTTAGGAGCCGACAGCTGGGCCAGCCTGGTCTCTAATGGCAGACCCTGGCACAAACTTACTAGGGCGAGGAGATACACGCTCTTCATGGTTGACAACTTCTTTGTTGAAAAATGTGTTTTTTTGGACGTTTGTAACGTGCCGTGTCTATGAATAGAATGAAGTATGGATTACTGTTTGGTTGTGTTTGGTTTACTTATTTATTTAGGTTAGTAAAGGTGTGTCTATAGTGGGGAATTTTTAATTATTATGATTAATGTCACCATTTGTTTTGAGAATTAAATAACTGAATTGGACTACGCTTGTGGCAAAGTCGACTACCTGGACGAATATTTCCAAGATTTGCCTACACCTTATAATTTTAGTATACTTGGAGTGAAGAGTGACAGGTTTTCTTCTATAGTTAAATGAGCTAATGTGTTGACGGATGACAAAATTAATTCAAGTTGTAACCCAAAGACCATCTAAGAGCTTCGTGCGTTACAAATCCAAAAACCTTAGAGATGTTAAACGTCCGTATAAGTAGGTACGTATTTTCTTTTGTGTGAAATCGCCCTTATGTGACTCATGACGGTCATTACTGCACTTACTTCTGTCGTCAGAATATGGATAGATAACAAATAGTTAACGATGAGCAATATTTGTTTTTGTACTTATTAGTATCTAGTTAATCATAATAATCATTATTGTGTAATTTATTATAGATTGTCACCATTGATGGTGTAAAAGCAAATAATTCCAATCAGTTTTTTGGTTTAATCGTGACATGAGCAGAATGCTCATGAACTTGAAGTATAATACTATGTAAAATTTTCTGGAATCATCATCATAATTTCAGCCGAAAGACGTCCAATGCTGGACATAGGCCTCCCCAAGTGTCGCCACATTGACCGGTTCCATGCGTCTCACATCCAGCGGATCCCCGCGACCTTCACCAGGTCATCCGTCATCGGTCCACCTAGTGGAGCGCTATCAACGCAACGTCTTACGGTTCGCGGCCACTCCTGAACTTTCCGAAATAAAAATAAAAAATCCGCGTCACCTATTCAAAGTTTATCGTCACAACAAAACCAATTTCTTACTAACAACCAGAACTTCCTGTCATTATAGATCTCGCTGCAATCTCTTCAAAAAAACACAAATTAAGGAAACTACTAAACAAGGTTCAAAAAAACATAAAACACGTGAATGTCAAACAAAAGCTACTTAAATAAATCAGCCGGTCCTCCTAGTGCAAATTAAACATTATTCTTCGAAGGAATTCCTCCCAGGGACCCGGGGACTTTTATTGGAATTTTTGCCAATAGCTCTACGTGCCAATACATACGTTAAACGGTTGTAACTGTTCACACCCCGCGGCATTTAGCTTCTTTATGTCAATCGGCACGCACACAGACACGAGCACATGTGTACACGCACGCACACATGCAAAGGACATGCAAATCGCAAAGACGGAACAGGGAATCCAACGTGTATTCTATTTACTGTTGCTTTGTGCGATAGTAGGAGTGGTTTTGATACTTTTCTTATAAAGGCTTTTCTTATTTGTGCTTTAAGTGGGGTGGTGTGTTAGGGGTGGATACAGTATTGAATTGAGTATCAGTAATGCATTCGTTTCTTACATTTATGTTGACGTATTGTTACAAATAGTTAATTAATCTTATCAACACACTGATCGTAATTATTTACTTCGAGGAACAACGCAATCTAATCTTTGATTTCACAATTAACTGTTTTGTTTACCTATGAATGGATTTACAAGCTAAATGATCAATGATGAAGCGGTTCAATAAAAGTAATAAAAATATTAAAACTTACTCGGAAATTTAGAGGATTACCATCAATCCTCAACGTAAACAGATTTCCCTCTCATATTAAAAAAAAAGATTGCCACGCGAGTATCTCCTTTAAAATGTGTATTACAATCTTACATACCAGACTCAAACTTAACATCTTATATATACGCGTTAACCGACTGCCTTCTCATATTTTTTTGACGTTTATGAAACCCAAATGTATCTGTTAATAAAAAGACACTTATTATTAATTCTTCGAACCGAGATATCAAGTATCAAGATTGTGAGATCGCAGTACAAATCCACTATATCCTAGTATTGTCCCTTTAACACGAAACGGAGGCGTATAACAAAATAAAATACAATACAAAAAGCGTTAAACGTGAACCTATTGATTTGCTGGAATTTTTATTAGGAGCCTACCTACCGAGGGGACCCAACAGTTTTATTGTAGCATCGCTTACCGTGCCGAACACTTTTAATTTTGTTTGTATGAAGATTTGTGAGTATGTTTCCTGTGTCGAATCAGAGCCCATCCATTCTGTGTGTGACCAAATATAATGGGCTCTCCAATTTATATTGTCTTTTTGAGGAACTTGCAGGAACTGAAGTAGTTGTTTCATGCAAAATCCGCTGACTCTTCTGTATCGAACCTGAAAATTGGGAAATGTGAAAATCTTTACTTTTTTATTATTTGAAGGTCGAGAGGTAACAGGAGTTCTCTCCTTTATATCTTAATCAGGACGCTAATACAACTCCATAGTATCTGTGACAACTCCAACTCCTGTAGCTTACGAATACAATACATAAAAAATAACCAAAGCCAAAATAATAAAAAGGACAGGTTAGAAATCAACTAACAGTTCCAACAATAAATTATTCAAAAATACATCTGTCGATAGTTGAAATATTAGCTAACAGCTTAATTATTTATCATTGAAGAGGAGCCAGGAAGTTAACAATGTATAATGAGACCGATTGCAAATGGCGTGTGACATGACGCCGTCCATCACGACTCGGCGCCAATGGGCCGAGCAGAAACGAATATAAGTTCAGCTTCACCTTGCGGATAAAGAGGTGGGATAGCGGCACTAACACATCGATAGGACTTCTGTAGGACATCATGATATCTCCTTCAGAGTGATTATACGCTTTCGCCTTCTTGCAACAATGAAGTAAAACATGGTGAGATGTTAATTATTCTGAGATTAAGATTTCGTCCCTGTACTCGAGAATTTAATAAGTACTTTTAGCAATGGACTCGACTGTAAAAGAAACACATCTCTGGTCCTCTACTTAGTCTTAGGATGTGATCAAACTTTTATTTGCCAGCCTCTACGTTCAATGCTAATAATTGTACAAATATCACTATTTCAATAACGCCTTGCGACCCATTCACGATCTCGGACGAAGCGACTTGCGACAACCGCGACACGCACGTTTTTCACTTGTTTCCTTCGCGTGAGTGCTGTCGCGTCGTAGGAGGCATCGCGAAAACTCATGGCATGCTCCAAGGAATTTCTTTCCGAGTCAGAATTATCGACAACTACAAAATATCGATACCACAATTACACACTACTACGATCCGCTGAAACCATATATTGTCCCGTCGTATCTGTCTGGCGTTCCGTTTTGTTTTTGCATCTCACTCATTTGGCTACCTTTATTGGTCCGGTCGTACAGCTACCATAGGTTGGTTGCACGGTCGGTTCGAAACGGTTTGATCTCGTCGACACGGCGATTCATCTCGTCGGATTCATTTGTTTTTTCAGCGTTTATTGTTTTAGAAGGTGTGTTTTGGGTTAGGTTTGTACGTTGATAAATGCTACATTCGTTTTTGTTGCTGTGAAGGGGAGTATTGTGAATTCTTGTTAGCGTTTGAGTAAGTGGCACATCTCCAGAGGAGTATGTTACGTTGCTGCTGACACTGAGGTTTTCCGATCAGGACACCTTAGAAGTAGTAGCCTGGAGTCCGAAAATAGGCTCGCCCCGTATTACATGGACCTTTAACATAACTGGTTAAATGTGAGTGTTATAAGGTAGGCATTTCATGCGTGATTTTATTTTTGTGAAATAAGATTTTAGTGAACGGATTAAATCTTAACGCGTAGGCGGTGAGTTGTTCACCAGCCTGTAAAGAATCAACCTTAATTGAATAATTTCTTCAGAAGGCAAAACACCTTAACCATAAATATAGCATTCCACGAATTTCTTATTCCACCTAAAACCGCAGGAATATATCCAAAACGAGATGAGCCAACAAATTAATTTGAAAATTCAAATGCCTTAGTAGGAAATGTAATTGTAAAGGCGTGTGTACACGGTGGAGGCACGGTAAGGCGGTGTTTACACCAGCGGCGCAAAAGGTACGGATTTGTTAGAATGTAAATCAAACTGGATGTTTTATTAAACACTCCTCTGCTGGATATTCAAATTAAGCGGTGTCGATCGTATTATTTCATGGAGTGTGCTTCTGGTTATGAAATTATGAGGAAAAGAAAAGTGAAAATTGGTAACGTTGTTTCTGTACTTACATTTTGACTGACATTATTTTATGTTTAAAGTGGTGTAATCTTTAATTCTTGGTAGGGGATACTTCTTGTAACTGCTTTACTATGTTTCGTATTGTTTTGCTATCACCGTGTCCTAAGTGAAATACGATTAACAAGAGCAGGTAACACGTGGCAGCAACTTCTGAGATAATTATTGGCCATAAAAACTCTACCATATTCATCTTATGTGCCTTTAATTCTGCTGCGGTCTAAATCGTGGTGAGATTGGACTATCATCTAAACAAAACTAAATTACAGAGGCTTTATTATGACAATACTAATTCAATTAGTTTGTCAAATTTTCTGTAATGATTTAAATTTATTTCAAGAATCCATCTCCACACTACACAACCCTCGCAAGATTTCCACCTCAGCGTTCCCGTTGGCAATATTTACCCGTTACTTTCTGTAAACAGTGCCTGAACATCGCGAATATAACTCGTACAAGAAAATTAAGCTTGTTTAATTATCTAACTTGCTGTACTGTTGCTACCCTTTCGCCATCTCGATTTATAGGTATGTGATTCGTGCATAATTAGGTGAATCGATGAGTTGAAATGAAGGCTTTGGGTAATTAAGATTCAGCTTTTTGAATAAATGTCAGACTTTCCATTTGGTTTAATTTAAATCATTGGATTTTAAAGCTTGTCCTTGTTTTTAGACCTATTAAATAGAGCTTAGAAAACGGTCCCAAAAATATTTTTTGATAAGCACAACACCAATTTTCCTCAACTTATTATTCACGGTCATTAATAAGAAGAACTAGGCGACCAGAAGTCGACCGGAGCGAACTTCGTATCTGCTTCCGCTAACTACTAAAAGATGGTAATGAAGCGCACTCACCTTTTTCTACTTGTCCCTGTCACACTCGCTACACTTGCATCCTTCTATCCCGCTCTAAGCTGCTGTCAGAGCCACAACGGCCGATCCAGACGGTGACAAGAAATTAATTAGGGGAAGCTCGGGAAAATAATGGTGTGCCGTGATTTTTAAATGAAATTTATTTTCTTCACTTCATTTATTTCTGGGCGACATGACACTTCGGAAATTATTAGACTTTAGGAGGGCTTCCCTTTCCGTAGGTAAGGTTTCAGCTTGTTTACCTTGTGACGTCACGAGCATTTTGTTCTGTTTATATTTTATTTGTCCTGGTTTTGATTGGTTTTAAAATATGTTGGCAGGGAATTGAATTGCTTTCAGTTTTTTTTTGTCCTCGTTATTTAATTTAAGATTCGAATTTAGGTGCAGAACTGTTGATTTTAATTTGTTTTCTGATGTGTTAAATTGAAAACTTTTTGTAGGGACCAGACTTCGGTCGAGTAGTTACATAATAATAAGGCTAATAAATAGCTAAAGAAACACAAACATGACATGAGACAAAAAATTTGTAAATCTAATAAATGGTTTTGGAGGAAACCGAAACGAAGCTGAATTGACTATGTCAAAGTTTAGTTTTCATTCTTCTTCTTCATCGTGTGGTTAGTGCCTAACCTGGTGGCAGAGTTTTCACGCCGCCCATGGGCCTCTGACTTGGCTTTACATGCCGTCGAGAAATATCTCTCAGACATGCTGGTTTCCTCACGATGTTTTCCTTCACCGAAACAAGTGATAATTATACAATACGCACATGAATAAGAAAAATCAGAGGTGCGTGTCTTGGGTTCGAACTCGAGACCTATGACTTGCAGTCACACCACTAGACTGCTTAGTTTTCATTTATATATGTGCTGTTGGTTCTAAATAGGCGTCTATGCTATGTATAATCTGAGAAATAGCTTTCCGTGATGATGTCTGTTGACGCATTTTAAAATCCCTGACCAAAGCGGTTTAAGTAGGTACCATAATTATATAAAAAATTAAGAATTATTAACCAATACAAAGGCTACCATCAAAATATGGAGTTATCGCAAGTAATGTCACCTGTCTGAAATACAAGCTGTTGAAACAGCGATTAAAACAAAGGGCTGTAATAAAATCACCGGCGATTATTATCAGAAGCCCGCCGAGTGGAAACTCGGTAATATTCACGGTTATTATAATGGTGCAGGGTAGACAGAAGGTTAATGTTAAAGTTTATTGCAGAAGAACCAAACTTTCTCTAACTCCATGGTCTGTGTTACTATAAAGACATTACTACAGAGACAGTCGGTTTCGAATTCAATGTTCTGAAATGTATTTTTTTTAACCATTATTAGGAAATAATAATGACTAGCTCTCTGAGCAATCAAGTCCTGGAGTGGAGACGAGCTAGATGGTCCGACGACCTTAATCAGGTGGCCCTGACAGACTGGATGCGGATCGCGTAAGAGTTGTGGCGCAGCTGGGAAAGGCCTATGTCCAATAGTATTCTGCGATAAGCTGAGATGATTGATTAACATATTCTTTGAACGCGTGGTCCCTAGAATCTCATTAAAACAGCTAAAGAACTTTCAGATATCAAACGCAACTTCAGGACCTAAGAATTACTTCATATCCATTTCTCAATCATAATTCCTTTCAACCAATGAAGTGTAACCCTGCCTGCTCCAAATTGACTTACTGTCTCGTCCACACCTGTGCCCCCAAACTAATTAAACGCACGAACAGATTTATTAGCGATATGTTTATAATGTTACGTATTAATGGAGTACTGGCACGAGACCGATCATTTTTGTTCTGTGTCAATATGTTGTGTGTTGAAGAGTTGGAACGTGGAAGGTAAGTGTGACGATATTTCTGCTTTTAATGATAATATAATTGACCAATGGTCAAGCTTTAAGAGGATTTGATCTGGAACAAGAATCCTTCCTAATGTTTCTGATTGGGATTGTTTCTTTATAATCCAAGAATATATTATGGTATCTGATCTATTTTCAATGTATCTATTTGGAATCTATAAGTGAAGTGACGATCTACCAAAGCGAAACTTTCTTGTTCTTCGTCAAAGTTCTTTTTGAATAAAGCTTCCGCAGGTTCCAACATTAACAGTGAAAATTAATTTAATTCCATCAAAGCTAAAGATACACTAATCCTTTTTTTCATTCCAGCAAAAAATGTTCCCTGAAAGAACTTTCCAGGCTCAGATAGTTCAAGATGACTTGCAACGTACGCCTAAGAAGTTGTTCTTCAAACCTAAGAAGAATAGGTTCAACAATGTCCTGGTGGACAAAGCAAAACTTTATCTGAAATTGTTTCTTGAGACATCATCCATTCATGGGTTTAACCACTTGGTGTCGGCTAGGAGACACCTTTTCGAAATGTAAGTTGTACAGTACTGATTGTCTTCCGGATAACTTAATCCAGAATAACACACGTCAAGTTTATTTCACGGATAGAAGATTCCTGGCGCTGGTAAAGTCAGCCCACTGTGTGGTCTGGTCAGAAAAACTGATATGCTTTTTTTTATGAATATATAAGTACTCAAAATGAACAGTAAATTTGTTTATTCCTTTTTCACCAGTATCCTATGGTTCACCATCATATTCCTGTCAGGGTTCGGCTCCTTGTACCTGTCGCAGATGACCTGGAGCCGCTACCAGTCCTCCCCCACCGTCGTCTCCATGGATCGGGACATGTTCGCCTGGAACACCACCTTCCCCTGTGTCACTGTGTGCCCCAATAACTACATTGATAAGAGGAAGCTTGATATCTTTCTGAGGTTTGTAAATGTTACATGTTCTTCTTATATTTACTAAGCCTAGATTGTTGTTACAATTATTAGTGTTAAAATTTGAGTGAGATCTGGGTGTTATGGATGGAATAAGTTGGAGTATGCTACTAAAGCTAAAGTTATGCTAAATTAAGACAACTCTTAACTTAAATCTTTTTCAGAAACTGTTGGAGAACTAGAAGCGGCCCTTTTTTTCCTGAAGAAGCTAATTTGCCTATGTCTATAATGACACAATACACATATGAAATCATACTCATTTGTGCAACCAATTCATTTTTACTGTCCCATTTACTGTTTATTTTTAGGAACTCCAACGACCCCAACAAGACCAGATTGGAGTCTTTCATCATAACTCTCGCCAACGCATCCTACAAGAACTTCGAGAACATTCCGGTCTACCCAGAGATCACTCCTGACAAGTACATACAGCTGCTGATGAACCTGTCCGCTCCCTTCAAGCCAACCTTGACCATTGGAGTGTCGAATGTGGCGCTGTCTATAGTGCCCACTATCACTGAAATGGGATTGTGTTATGCTGTTAATTCTAGGACTGCTGTGTATAATTCTCCCGAGTAAGTTCTTCTGCAGTCAGTCTCAATCGATGTTTTTGTTCTTTCCTTATTCTCTTGTTTACTTTCTTTTTCTTCTAGATATCGAGATGCTAACCGATGGGACGTTATAAAAGATGATAAGAAGTCGTTGTTCATCCATCCTCTAGATGGTGAAGTGTTTGCTCAAGTTATGAATATTTCTACTGCTTATGACGTAAGTCTGTAATTACTGTAAACAACTCTGAAATTGTGAATTGCTTTGTATGTTCCTTATTTATAGTCAATCAATGAACTCGGCCTATCACAGTTAATTGAAGTATTTTTAAGGCCTTTGTCAAATTGTGCTGCAATACCTGGTTTCTCGCCTCCCACACTAGTTTTTAGAGGTTGTTTTTAGTTATTTCTTTAATAAAAGTTCTTTTACTTAGTTCTTGATCAATTTCAGGTGTACATCCACGGTCCTCAAGAAGTACCGGACATATCGACCAAGTTCCAGCACTCATCTGAGGGATACTACATGAAGCTATACGTCACAGCACTCACCGTTTACACCTCGCCAGAAGCTGCTAAGTGATATATAGTTCTATCATAATCGTCTTTTCCGTTTTTTTGTCTTTAATATTGATTGTTTTATTTTTACAAGGTTGAGTGTGAATCAACGTCGCTGTCGGTTTCCTCATGAAAACAATCTGAAGCACAACTCAATATACACATACACGATGTGTCGCATGGAATGTCGCATACGACTGTGTCTCAAGTACTGCAAGTGTATCCCGCACTTCTACAGGAGGATTGGTAAGGCCACTCTGTCTTCCACCTTCCACATTTACATAAAAAAGTGTCTGGAACAGATTCTATCACCTTTTTTCCATACAAAAGTGCAATACTAACCTGATCAAATGTACGGAACAGCGCAGCTTTAGCCGCTATACTGAACTGCTTTGTCTTGTCACAGGTGACGAACAACTATGCGATATCGAAGGTCTACAGTGTTTGGCTAAACACAAGGGTAGCTATGATTATCATACAATTTTGTAATGTAAATTAAGAAGTTATGAACATAGTTGAATATTAAAAGAGTCATGATTTGCTTTCAGATGAGTTGTACAAGTTGCAAGATGATAGTGGAAAAAAATTAAGCTGCGGATGCTATCCTCTGTGTGATGATGTGAACTATGTGTTACAATCTAATGTATGTACAGATTGCCTTATTATGTTTCTGATAAACTTAACGGCCATAGCGCAAACGAAGACACGGGAAAAAAGCTAGTTAAAAATAACGCACCAAGTATGGAACAGGACCTAATAAGCATCCTAAAGTAACATTTTCACCTTATTCTATCAGTCTTTCATCTTTGTCTGTCTTCAGGCTCTTCAAGAGTGGTTCCTGGGCACCAATCTACAGTGGGGTATGGTGACGTACCCTCGCATGAGGTATAGAAGGGACATCATTTTCGGTTTTACTGACGTGTTGGGTATGTCACTCCTCTTTGTTTCCCTCATTACTACAATGTTTTGAGTGTCGATCGAGGTTCGGCAATGTTGAAATGTTATGTTTATTTGTTTATATCAAGTGTAGTATCATCTCGTTTTTTTTGCTTCCCAGTTGCTGTCGGTGGTATGGCTGGCTTGTTCCTGGGCTGCAGTGTTCTCAGCTTCATGGAGATCGTCTACTTTCTGTCGCTACGTCTCTTCTGCTATGCTCACACTTCTAAATAAGTGTTTAAATGTTTAAGTGATTTAATTGGAGATTGTTGCACCGTATTCTAGTCAAATAGAGTTGGTTTTCTCTTGCATCTAAATATAGTGTAGTTTCAATTTAACATTACCAGGTACTCACTGAATACACTGCATTCTAAGGTTCAAGAATTTTCTTAGTTTTCTACCTGAATACGTCCATATTTTAAAAATATTGTAAAACAGAATTCCAAAGGGAGCCAGCCAATCATTGCTCGTCTTCTCTTTGAGATCTTGGCACGTGGATTGTGACACTGTTTTGATTTATCTAGAGAGTAAACAAGTATATCGTTTGAAACTGGCCAGTAATTTGATTATGAAGCCATTAACATTACAACATACACAATGCACCCAAAACTACACCAATTTGTAACAAAGTAACTGTGGGGTCCAACAGACCCCAGGTAAATTTAATTTAGGGTTAAACGTAATTGCAGGCGACGCACATCGGGTCGTATTAACACATCGTAAATTCAACCCTTAAACACCTTGCTAATAATTAAGATGGGTCTTTGAGACCCTCGGGATTGTTGGGCCAATTTAACAATAACACCTACTGTTGTGGACGGGTTAAGGACATATCGGGTCACCTTTATTTAGTGATACTTTACAAGGGTTAGGTTAAATTGGAGAGGTGTTATGTTATAATCTTGCAGTCTGTTAGTGAATCGTTTAGTTACATTGAAAGTTATTTAAAGATAAGAAAGCCTTTGAACGTACTCCGAATACGAAACTAATCAATTTCACAGATCTCAAAGCAGAACAGCTAAGGTAAACTACTTCTAGATTTGCAGGGCACACCGTGATGGAGATGAGTCAGTCAATATCTCATTAGGTAAACAATTTTTTTAAAAGGCTCTGTTTCTCGACTCATTCTTTGTAACTCAAATACAAATCTGCTACAGTAAATAGTGCATACCGCAAGTAGTCGATAAAACTCATCATCGACTTATCAGTCGTCAGCAAGACGTACGCGACACATCGTCATAAAAGGCTTAGCTGTAGGACTGTAGTAATGTGGGGCCGTGGGGAGCGGGGAGGGCAATGTTTAAGATTATTGTTTGGAGTTAGCGGGGTTGAGGTAATTTAATTCTGAGACGATCTACCTTTGTCTTTAGGATGCGTGATGGGGTGACGTTGATGTCGATAGTTTGTAAGTTTTGAGTGGTATTAGTGGTACAATTTTAGTAAATTAAGCTTGAAAGAATTTGTCAGCAGGAGCATTTCTTTATCATATTTGTATAATTGGTTTTCTTTTTCCCGAATCTCCTTGCTTGAATGATATTTTTGTATCGGTTTAGTTTTTAACAACACACGCACAGAATTATAGTACCAACAAGAATCGGAATCCGCTCCCTAGGCAATCTGGTTTAAAAATTCTATCGATACCAATGTTCCCATCCCCAAAAGTAGGTGTTTATTAATACTACGTGTTAAGATTTTAATTGCGACCATCAAGTGGCTTTTGTTTATGAACGAGTTGCCGCAGGGGGCGCCACCTACGCCGGTTGGGACTGCGAGGTGATAGATATAGGTGTAGGGGTAGATACGCATCCACCGTGTGTATTTATCAATGATGTTTGACAAGCTGTAACTTATATTGAGTGTGGAAACTTGCAGAGATTACCTGGTTGAGACAAGGTACAGTATGATGAGAAAGGTATAAAAAAGACACATTTTTTTTAAAGACTTGCAAAAGATTTGTTGAAATCGTGTATCTAGTGCTTCTGTACCGAGTTATAGTATTGTACGTTTTTCCTGTTTCTGTAAATTATTTCGGGAACATTCTCAGGAAAAACGTTCACCGGCCTGTTGCAAAATATTGTTTATCCTGAGGTCTAGAAGTTCATGGTGATCATGAATTTAGCAATTGTACCTATCGGAGTCTTCAGGTGATAGAGAATAGATAAGATTAATGATGTCTAAAATCTAAATAGTCCATAACTGGACTCTAGAAAAGATTGTCCCTTGTATTGCCCTATCCAATCTCTTTGTCCAAAACCAATTCATTTTCTACCCCTCGCATCCCATACAAACTTTTCAACCATTTGCCACCCTTAGCCATTTATATTAAAAGCTGTCATAAAACGTTTATAATATCGATACACGTGCACGATTGCGAGATAAAATAATATGAAATAGGTAGTTTACGAGATACGGAACACGTAACGGTTTTTTGAAGGGGATGATAAATCGATTGGAGTTTTTTGAAGGTCATGTTTGGATGGGATAGCGATGTGATATAATGCGTATTTGGTATAACTGCATGAAAGGCAATTGCAGTAATATTGTGGGAATCGTTCTCTTGCCATAAAATTACTGTTGATTGATGGCACTAGGTGTCACAAATAAAAGGGGTGGTCAAAGCTAGCAAGCTATGCTTGGGTTTTCAAAGCTCGGCTCATCGCCGACAGTTGAAACTGTAGCAGCGCGCTTTTACTTGTAGGTGTTACCTATTGGTAGTGGAAATGACCAACAGCGCCAGTGTTTACTTTAAGGTCGTTTACTTGATGGAAATCACTGTCGATTTTGTTTATTTTATAGTCCTCAGAGGGCTTATACAGATTAAACAAGTGTTAATGAGTAACTACTATTTCCACAACGACATTCAACAGAATTGTCCCCCCGATACATCTTACTTATCCATCACTTTTCCTAGGCCCTAGGTCACAAAATCAGATTCTCTGGAGCTCCTACTTTGTAGTATTTCTTTGTCATAAGCCTATATAATTGTCAATAAATCTAAATGTATCACACGCAATAATAACAAGTGTTATCCAATCCCGCGACCGCGTGTATTGCCATCAAATCAAGCACTACCCCTGACCTATCGTTTATTTACCCCACCTTTAAGATTGCCAGATAAAAAAAATGCTCCCTGATTTATGGGTATTTTTTCTCTCCGATAAATAGTTGTCTTGAAGGCCTGTAGGGCGGGCTTTCCTCATTTTTCCAAGGTGGATATTGCCTTTTTTGCTGATAAAGAGATGACGAATGAGGTAGGTGCGAGATACTTTATGTGTTGCCCTCAGATTTATTATATGGGTTTTTATTTTACGATCACTTTATTACAAGGTGTGGTTGAGATTATATTTTTTGCTTTATTTTGGTGATGATAAAGTGGGTGATAGTTTATAGGGTGTTATATTGATTTTGTGAATTAAAACTGTTAATTAAGAGCAATTTTAATTGATGGTGTAGAAGAATCGTAGTAGGTGGATCTGTACATTCTGCCTACTCCCCTGGGACGAAGTTGCGAGTTTTTGTAATTTAATTGATAATCATCAAGTTCAAAAGAAAAGCAGAGCTAAGAAGACTAGTAGTTTTCAGTGTTTGCTCACACTCATATTAATTAAAAAACATTATCTTCTATACATACAAAATTCAAAGTCCTGACTGACTGACTGACTGTCTGACTGACTGACTTATATATCAACGCACAGCCCAAACCGCTGGTCCTAGAAACATGAAATTTGGACAGTGTACTCTTTGTGACGAGTAAGTATCCACTAAGAAAGGGTTTTTCAAAATTCCACCCCTAAGAGGGTGAAATGGGGTGTTTAATTTTCTGTGAAACTTTTTATTCCCTGAGTCGATTGACTTGAAAATTTGTGTATTTACTCTTTAGTTAAAATTATGAGATACGTGTATCACAGTTTTTCCAAAATCATCCCCAATTTTAAATTAAACGTCCTGACTGGCTGACTGATATATCAACCCTCAGCCCAAACCACTGATCCTAGAGACATGAAATTTGGACGGTGAATTGTTTGTGAAGAGATATCCACTAAGGAAGGGTTTTTCGAAATTCCACCCCCAAGAGGCTGAAATGGGGTGTTGAATTTCCTGTGAAACTTTTTATTCTCGGAGGCGATTTACTTGAAAATTTGTGTACATACTCTTTAGTTAAATTTATGAGATACGTGTATCATAGTTTTTCCAAAATCATTCCCCAATTTAAAATTAAACGTCCTGACTGGCTGACTGATATATCAACCCCCAGCCCAAACCACTGATCCTAGAGACATGAAATTTGGACGGTGAATTGTTTGTGAAGAATAGATATCCATTAAGAAAGGGTTTTTTGAAATTCCACCCCTAAGAGGGTGAAATGGGGTGTTGAATTTTATGTGGAACTTTTTATTCTCGGAGTCGATTGACTTGAAAATATGTATACATACTCTTTAGTTAAAATTATGAGATACGTGTATCACAGTTTTTCCAAAATCATCCCCCAGTTTAAAATTCAATGTCCTGTCTGGCTGACTGATATATCAATGCACAGCCCAAACCGCTGGTCCGAGAGAAATGAAATTTGGACGGTGAATTGTTTGTGAAGAGTAGATATCCATTAAGAAAGGGTTTTTTGAAATTCCACCCCTAAGAGGGTGAAATGGGGTGTTGAATTTTATGTGGAACTTTTTATTCTCGGAGTCGATTGACTTGAAAATATGTATACATACTCTTTAGTTAAAATTATGAGATACGTGTATCACAGTTTTTCCAAAATCATCCCCCAGTTTAAAATTCAATGTCCTGTCTGGCTGACTGATATATCAATGCACAGCCCAAACCGCTGGTCCGAGAGAAATGAAATTTGGACGGTGTATTCTTTGTGAAGAGTAGGTATCCACTAAGAAAGGGTTTTTTGAAATTCTACCCCTAAGAGGGTAAAATGGGGTGTTGAATTTTCTGTGAAACTTAATATTTGCTGGGTCGATTGAATCGAAAATTGATGTTCACACTCTTCAATTAAAATTATAAGACATGTGTATCAGTTTTTCCAAAATCATCCCCCAATATAGTTAAATAGGGCTTCGAAGCTCACGTAGAAGGGCGCATGCCGCGCAGCGTTGCGTGGGGCGTGCGGGGCGCGGGAGTATTTACCTATTACTAAGTAGGTAGGATTTTTCTGAGGTAGACGTGTCTGTGAATATGGTTTATTCCACCGATTTTCGCGTTGGCTCGCGATACGGGTCATTGATATTAAATATTATGTCAAAGTATTATGTCTATAAATAGATTCCTTATAAATCATTTGATTGGTGTCCCGGTGTCCAATCTCAAACCAAGATATTTCACATATGTAATTTAATTGATATTACTATGAACAAATATTTGCAATAGCAAGTACACGTATGTACTATACATACATAGATTACTTATTATCCCAGAAGTAAGATTCCGTGGGCAATTCCCGAACACCACGCGGGCGAAGCCGCGGGCAGAAGCTAGTCTCCTATACAAATTAGCAAGGTAACCCGCCTGTGGGGGTTACTTTCTAATGAGGGTTATTTTCTTTAATTCTGGGTGAATGTAATAATCCTCATTATCTAACACAACAAGATACCTCAACTCAAGCCCTTAACTTACCCACTTATTCAAAATAACCGATCCGCCATTAACAATGACGTCACTTCCGACACCCGCGTTTGATGTCAGTCGAGGGGCAGGGTATGGAGGGAGGGGGCAGGGGGCGCCACTTGCCGAGAACAAAGATTTAACTAAGAAACAAAACATGCTTACTTGCCATGTTACCTATAGCGGGTGGTGGTAGGGTGTTTGGGAAATTAAACGATAAATATTTGGAATGAAGTAAATAATGCTTATCCTTTTTCTTTTGGTTCTTTGGGAAAATTTAAGTTGTTAGAGGAACTGTGAAAATATTCAGGTAAAGCGTAAATCAAATCATCAAATTTCTCTGAAAAGGAGTCCTATGTATGGTCCTCACTGCACTGAAAAACCTCCTTTTTGTAGAGCACCATTTTTCAACGTGATAATATCAAATAACTTTCTATAGCTTTTTGCCATCTGTTGTTGATAACACTTGTAAACGTTGCTCCACAAAAAATAAGTTAAGAGCGGATACACCTTAACAATTACACTACATTTCATAGGTCAATGGTTGCAACCTAATATTCGTTAGTACCTACCATGCATGAGGTAAGTCTCACAACCATAAAACCTGATAGTTGTACAATGTTCAACATCGTATCACCCCCTGTATCACCCTCTCACCTCTCGCCATTGTGGCAGTCTGTGGCAGGCGCGTCTTGTCGCCTAACTTTTTAACGAGCGCTCACATCCACTGCATCAAAATCACAATAGGTAAGTACATTGTGGCTATAAGTAGCTATGCGTACCTACCAGTATAATTTAAAGACGACATACTGAAGTAATCAGAATAATAAGGAACGAATACGGCACTGTTTAACGTTTGGAGCCTTTCAAAAATGTATTAGCAAAGTCTCACATCTTCGTATTGCAATAACTGTTGCGTTGTGTTAGAAAACATTGATATGGGACCTGGTTATTCTTACTGTTGATCATAATGGCCCCCATTTTTATTTAATAACTTAATTACGGTGGTTAAACGCTCTAAAATACTATGAAATTAGTATAGATGTACCTGGTCTACCTAATTGACCTGCTCCAAATTGTTTATCAAAGGTTACGAATTGCCTACTTACGTCATGTCTTTGCGAAAAATAAATTTTGTTTCTTCTTTCTTTTTCTTTTCTTTATGAATAATAACGTATTAAGCATAACCACCCTATATCGTTCCTAATACAGGTATACATGTTTGTCTGTGAGATGTTCACCGTACCTAGCACGCAGGCCCAGTAGGGGTTGGTGGAAGACACAAATGTATTTTGGTTCTAAGATTTGACAAATAATGGAGATCCTTGAGCATCTCAGCATTAGATAATTTACTAAAGTAAAAAATACATAGGACAGAGGCTTTGTCGTCCTTACCATCGCAGTAGTCCACTAACTAGTTTATTGACTAAATGTAAAGACAAGACTACTTACTGGTTATTGATTAACTCGTGAAAACTGAATACAATTTAATTAATAATGCGGTTAAAAACCTGCGTTTAAAATGCATCACTCAAAATACATAAAGGACAGTTTACCCCGCACAAACAAGGGTGCACACATTTCATTAACCTTTACAGTTTAATCCGCAATCCATCGGATTCATTCGCCTTTTTTCGATAGTCCTTCACAACGTATATCGTTCTGGCAAAGCGGCTGATCAAATCAACCGTTTATTTGTACGGGCGCACTCGACCGTGGCGGATATCGCGGATATTCTCGCGGATACGCGGATATTTGCGGTATGCATTCGGATTTTAAATAGCGCGCTTGTGTATATTGGTGTGTTCCACTAATTTGTAGTGTCCTGTTAATTCCGTGACATTTTGGTCACATTAGTTTGTTGTGGTGTTCGAAAATTAGGTTTCCTGTCGACACTTTATTTGTATCTTGTATTTATGGGATTCATACTTGGGTGGACATAAACACGATACGTTAAAAACTTTATTGCACTGAAAGTAGAAAGTAGAGTAGTATAAAGTAGGTTAAAAAATTAAAGACGTAGTTTTCATTAGTTCAAATCATTGCTTACTTGTATGAAATTGATCCTAGATTATTTAATGAGCCTCCTAATTTACTTCTAATATTCAATTATAGCCTTAGTACTAAAAGCAAATTAAAATCTAACACTTGTATTATTGGTTTCATTATCAAACATTACTCTGTACCCTAATCCCAAATCAAATCATCCCAAACCAAAATCCTAAACAAAAACATCCCGCTAATTCTAAACTAGATCCCTTATTATCAGCACCACTAAAATATCCGAAAATTAACCCTCCCGTCACTGCCACCACTAAATCCGAAAATTCGTATTCTGAAATTTGAAAATTCGTATTCCGAATATCGACCGTTGACGGTAGATCGAAATTAACAGGGGATTGGTTGTCCAATCAGGCTGATCGCAGTGTTATTGAGGCTTCACTTGATAATATGCCACAATACTGTTTACACTTTCTATTTAGTGCAACGTTGATTGGCAATCAAAAATGTCATTTGGCTGTTTAATTTGTGCTTTTAAAGGTTATTGAGGTAAATTATGATATTATATGTATGTAGGATTGTAGGTTGTTACAAGTTAATTTCGTGATGACGATTGATGAATGAAATAAAGGATGTTTATTATGTAAAAATGTTGATGATAAAGCTGTACAATTTAACAGTTCGTTTTCTTTACTACGTAGGTATTGACATGTGGCTGTAATGGTTTTAGTAAGCAGGTTATACTCATAATTGGGTAAGTCAGAAATCGCCCATCGACCCTGGGCAAGCGGGGTACCTAATGTTCATGGATGATGCCTTTACCCTGCAATGGGGCAGTAATAGGCTGGAATTATAAACACGGTTAGTTTCAAAGAATTAAGAATTGTAAATCTAAAATGATTCATTTACATTTTCCATAAGTTTCGTTCCGTTATTAGTAACATTGTACGACACAGAACGATGACAAACTCATAAGAGAGTAACACAAGTAATTGTTTATGCGTTCGCGTAGGTGTGCGGCCATAAAAACCGCGAGTTACGAGCTCGCGTCGCTCACACATCGCCCCTAACAGCGTATTTACGTACCTGAGTTACGGAGGAAAACGTCCAAAGGATACATGAACAATGTCCTGGATAAAGATTCGTTCACCCACGCTTGGAAATTGAAAAGAAACATATTACTATCCTTGAGAGTTTTTCACAGATTTTAAAACACAACACCAACAGGTGTCACACTAGAATCGTCTTAATTTCTTTGTTTTTCCTTGAATTGTCTTCCAAATTAACATTGATTAGGAGCTTTTGCAATAAAAGCCAACCCTTTCTTTAGACACATTATTGTGTTTGCATATTGTGTTTATGTGCCATGTGCCAAATAAACGTGTTTTCTTTCTTTCCAAATTTACCTGTGGACATAAGATGTAACCATTTTTTCTTGGTCTTTAATTCGATCGAATAAGTGAAAATTCTTGCTTATAAATTCTTCAATGTGCATTTATCTTATCCAAATAAATATCGAAGTCTCACCATTTTGTCAAAACAAAACGACGCTCAGTTGACGGCGAGCCGTAATTGGCTTCATTACATATTCTCGTTAAAGTTATTTGTCGAGTGCTTGCTCACATTCCCCGCTTATTTCGTGGCCCACGACATGTTTATTGCTGACGTTTCCTTGAATTTTTAACACGATTGTTTGGAAGAAAGGTTAATTGGTGTTTTTGTAAATTACTTAACGAATGATAAATTATTCTTATACTGTTACTTACGGGATATCTTCCGTGATTGTTCCGTGTTGTTGATTGTTTGTTTTGTGTATTGTCCGGGATACCGGGAGCTCAATATAATGAACAATCACGGAAGATATCCCGTAAGTTACAGTTTAGGTTAAGTTATAAACCGTGAAAGCTTAAAACAGTGTTTGATAAATTATTCTTTTGCGATGTGATTTGTTGTTACAACTTATATCATATTCTCATAACGAGGTAAAAAAGTAAAGTTAAAGTTGTAAAGTAACGTAAAGTTAAAGTAAAGTTTGTATATAGAGGGTAATTGTCAGAATTACTGTTCTCTTTCACTAGCTATAATATCTCTCATTATATTTAAACCAACCGCGGGCAAAAGCTAGTAGCCAATAAACTGAAGTTAAGAAAAATGTATCATTTAAAACACTAAACAGCCGTATAATCCTTACAATCGAACGTTAAGCGCGGTACACACTCGCAGCATGCGGCTAATGGCGATCTGAGTGGTTTCACGTGTACAACCCACCTTAGGCGTGCGGGGCGCCGCTAAATCCCCTACTTTTAGTTTTTTACTAACTTCTGCGTAAAGTGCACATTGTATCGCTCTCTCATAAGAGGATTTTACTGAGCTTCACAGCTTAACTTGGCATGTTAATTTTATTAGGTTGGCTTATATTTAGCGAAACTTAAAATTAGCTATGGGCGTTTGAAGGGTTAAGTTGCAATAGATCATGAATTCTTGAGTCATGAAGATTGAAATTATTCGTATTATCTTATTATTAGCTCTAATCGTTAACTACTTAGGTATAATTATCTACATAGCGTGACCTTTTGTAGCTCTTCTCGGCATTCAATAACATCAGGTACTTCTCTTCAGGACAGAACCCCTTGCAAGGAGCGGTGAATGCGGTGATGCACCTCGTCTTGGAAGAGCTTTTTATCCGCAGGGAGTGCTTTTCCGTCGCTTCCACGGGCAAGTGCCACATGAATGCACAGTGCCACATGAATGTACAAGTGAAGCGTTACTTACGTAGTTTTAAGGGTCTATTTAATAACTCCAATTGTATTTTAGTATATTTATGTTAGTATGTTAGGTATATATCTAAGGAAAGTTGCCGGACAATCAATTAATGTTGTTGTTGTTGTTGATGGCAGGTGGAGTAAAGTTGTAACTGAATGGCGTCCAAGAACTGGAAAGAGAAGTGTTGGTCGTCCGGATCGCAGGTATATCTTGTATGAGGCTGGCACAAGATCCAGACCCAGCAGTGGATGAAGTCGGGCTGTTATGATGATGATGATGACTTTTTGAAGTTTTGATGTATTTTTGCTGACATATAAACCTCTGGTAAAAAAGATCACTCGATTAGAAACAAAACGTAATAATATAGTTTCGAAGCACCTATATACTGTGTCGTTATTATTATTATTCTACTATATAAAACAGTTTTATATTCTTTATATCAGTAGTTATATTAATTCCATACGTGTGGGTGGTCAATATAAAAATGTATTTCAAAAGTTTTTTACAGGAAGTAGTAAAATGTTGGTTACGTTGTATTTCTTACATTAGTAAATTAGATATTGAGAGACATGGGCAAATGTTTTTTACAATTAGTTTTATAGTATTGAAAGGGGCTAACACAGTAACGGAAATTATTTTTCAGCGCGTATTTCTTTAATTTTCAATAATCCCAACGATCAGCGAAAACTTTTAAAACTCTGAACAAATTAAATAAAGACGACTTTAAATGATTTTGTTTTGAATGATAAATTAAAATATTAATTCATTGTATTATTTCTTAGGTAGGTACTGGCTACTACGGACAACTTGTGTAAGATTGAAGGACAAATCTTTTTTTATCAAAACACATTTTTTCCCGATATTCAGAATATCTCACCTCTCATATGAAATGGGTCGAGAATAACTAAATGGTGCGTTCATGAAAGACCTGCCTACCCCAATTACATTGCATAGGAGATGAAAGCTCTCATAAACGTGTAATTACCGAGACGAATCGTGAACGCGAATATTGTAGTTTTTTAATGTGGGTCTAGACGAGACACATTTCAACTATTATTTATTAATGTTGTGAAAATGTGGAATAATATTATAGTTTTATGTGGGCTTTCTCATTGTCCCCGATTTTTTATAATAATTCATATTTGAGAATAGTTGTTTAAAATTATTTCAGAAACATTCCTTCAATTTTAGATTCAAAAGTTAACAAACAGGTTTGTTTTTATGTTGAGTTCAAATTATTTTATTAAGTGGAAGAAAAAACAGCCAAGCTGAAGTGGGAGTGGGTTGGCCACGTAGCACAAATGCGCCCGGAGAGATGGGCAGCGATCGTCACTCACTGGATGCCTGTCGGAGGAAATTGCCATCGAGGTAGACCGCGGCGCAGGTGGTGTGACGATCTGATCTCGTTTGCGGGGCGTACATGGTCAGATATTGCACAGGATAGAGAGGTTTGGAAGAAGAAAGGGGAGGCCTTGGCCAGCAGAGGGATACCCAACAGCCTAACAAAAAAAAATGGAAGAAACGACGCCCTGTTAAAAATTAAATACCCAACAAAATCTGAAGTAATAAGGATGTGTCGATGAAATAGATATTTACTACGAGTATACCTTTATGCCAATATTACCAACTAAACTGTTTTTACAGAATATCCTGACTATTCACACTAATCTTGAAACAATAATTAAATAATAATCCCATAATTTCTAAAATCCTGCAGCGAACTCAAAACCTTAGGTGTACGGAACTACATAAATCTCGCTAGCAAATGACGCCGGCCTGCCCTGCGCCTATACATCACGCTCTGTTCAGAGCTGCACTACATATTTTATATTATAATATATAATTTATATGCATATTTTATGGCCCCAAAGATTTACTGCTGTTGTAGAAGGTTGTATGTTTTATATATTTATACAACTTGCAGCTTTTTGTTAAGTGCAGTTTTGTAATGGTTTTTGGTGGTTGGTCTTCGTAGTTAGGTATAGCAAGGAATAGTTGGTAATATTGGCATAAAGGCACGCAATATTGGCATAAACAAAATGACAGAATCTTTCACACACTTCGATAAACTAAATATCTAGCTCATTTGAAGAAGAATTCAAGTTTTCTAAGAACCTTATACCCTCCCAGAAGCTAGACAATCTCGTAGTTATAATAAAAATACTATAAATGTATACTTATTGGAAAAACCTCACGTTCATTTGACACTTTCATAACACTTTAGTCAATTCTATCAATAAACTATTAAAAAATCACGAACTTAAACACGAGTTTATAAGCCCACTTTCTCCACGAATCATCCCAGCTAAACTTAAAAGCAAGAAACATCATTACATCAGTTAAGGGCAAGTGCACACATAACCATAAAGTCGCAAACGCATGAGCGACTGAACGCGTGCGATTCGAGTGCGACAAACTGCTCAATTAGAGTCGAGGCGCATTAGCAACATAGCGTCTTCTTAATGAACTTCCTAGGTGTTGAGAGCTAAATATAATCGCTTTTCGTTGTCGTGAGCTCGTGCGTTTTGTGCGTGATAGTGTGGAATGGGCTTTAGATTTTCTTTTTCTTTTGAATGGGGATGGATGAAGACACAATCAGATACATTACAGCGTTTTGTGACTGTACTGTATTGTATGTAAATCACGTTGCTGACCTGAAATCGTCATCATCATCCTTTGCTCGTATCCCAATTCATTTGGGGTCGCCGCAGCATGCCTTTATGTTCCGTATTACCTACTCATCTCATGAGTCACAACCTTTCTAGTCATATCATCTTTCAAATAGTCCATCCATAGTTATATTGTTGCTACCCTGAAAAAATAAGTTTTAATGAGCAGCCATTTCTTTAGCATACCGTCCAAATTAGAACACAGCAACAATGCTTGGTGGTAGAAATAGTTACGTTAATAGATGAACTCCTCAAGTGCCTTTTCAAAAGAATCTCTGTACAAGGGAAACACTTATACTTACCTGCTAAGATCATGCGCACACAGCGTTCCCACGCGGGAAACAGATATCCTCTTATTCAGAGCTAGTGGGCCGTAATCTCACACGTGGACATATACTGTGGCTTGTTTATTTTCAAAGACAAAAAATACAAAGTCCTCCTCCACACTATCACACCAACATTCACATAGTGCATCGCAGGAGTCAGATTGCGTTCCGCACGCCAACAGTAACAGGGAAGTAGCATTGTGTACACCGTGTGTCTAGCTCTGCGGTGGTAGGCAGAGTGGCAGGCAAATGACTGCGCCGGAGATGCGACTTGTGTTGCTGGGTCTGTTTCATTGATGAATCTGTGGGTGAGCTGGACTGGTCTATTCACTCAAGACTAATTGATCGGATTTGTATTTTAGTTCAGGATTTGTTTATTTAGGTCGGAATAGCCTATCTGAAGGCTCCATTGATCAACACGAGTGTCGAGCCCGGTTATATGAATAAGGTGTTTTTTTTTAATGACAATAAAGTATTATATATTTTTTTTAAAGTTGCCAGAGGGAACTATTTTATAGTATTTTTTTTGTTATGCCGTGAAGAGTTTAAATGAACGGTCTTCGAGTCTCTGTCCTTCCATTATCTTATTTACTAATACAAGGACTAACCTTTTGACTCGTAAAGCTAATATTATCCCCAAACAACTAAAGTAGAACAACTAAGCGACAAACAGTAGGCTAAATTTCACATTCCAATAACAGCATAACACAAATCGAATTACAACGCCATAATACTTGAACTAATATTTGTATTTGTAGGTTAAACAGTTGAATGCAATACAAAACAATGATGGCGGCGTACGCAGGCAGTGTCGTAAATACCTGCCGTTTATTGGTGCTGCGTTGTAACGCAAGAGTATATTTGGGCTAGTAATACGGCCTACAAAATTCGCACTGCCGGGACACAGGCCTCCTCTCTGTGATAAGGCGTGGGTTGAATCCACTACGCGGGCTTAGTACTGGTTGGTAGGTAAGATGTCACACGTCTTTGAATGGCTGTCTGATTTCGCACCCTCGACTTGCAACTCGTAAGTTGGGGCCTTAACCACGGCCACCATTGGTCCTAGGCGGCGCTGTAACCACTGCGCTACCACTGCTCCTAATAGGGCTAGTGCTAAAATAAAATATAATCTACTTCTAATTACGAATCAAAAAACTTAGCATCTGATATTCTCAGGAAATCTTACCTTGAACCTAGCCTTGAGACTAGCTTAGGTTTCGTTGTATGAAATGATGAATTGTCGTTGTGATGAGTGTTGGTGAGTTTTGTGTTAGATGATCTAAAAAGCACGTGCAGATGACTGACTTCGACTTTTGCAAATCTTCAACAGGTCATGATAATACCACAAAGGTAAAGACAACCTATATTATACTTATTGTTTACAATAACGATCTTTCATTTCTAAGTTAGTCACTTATTCATTATTTATATCGTATGAATTAGATCAAATCAGTTTGCAATCTACTCTCTGTTTGCTTCACACTCGCACACAACTTTCCTAACCCACTCTCCTACCCAGAAATTAGTTCCAAACGCGGCCCACCTTTACATCATAAATAGCGCGGCTATTACCAGCAGTTGTCGGTAATGTGGCCGCTCGACATTAAGCGCGCGGATATTGTGTCTGTCTGCAGCATCTGAATGTTGGTAGCACCTGATCGTATGGGTGGTGCGTGGAATTAGCTTTTGTAAAGGTCTAGGAGGAAGGTAAATGAATTCGATTGGAAATTCCATTCATATGGTTCAAAATTCTCAGACAACAACCGTATATTTATTATACACAGAAAAATCACGTGCTTCAATATGCACGGGAAAAATGCTGATCAGTACAAAATCAATTTAATATTTTCATTGCAACTTTTTGAATTTATCTCAGTAATTTCAGCGATATTGGCGAAATATGACAGTGAATGACCACTGTTTTAGTATTTTGAACTTAAGATACAAATTATTACCGATCAATTCTCATTCTCATTCTTTTGTTTTTAAGGTGCTGTCTCCAGCTCTTTCCCAGGAATAAAACTACTTCCACCTTTCAGAGTACTGAACTAATACCGTGAACTATAAACAGTTTAGCGCCCCACCTCCACCTAATGAACGAACTAGCCAAGTAGCCAGGTGCGACAAACATTGGGATGTGTCCGCAGACAATATGCGCGTTATGACGGCGCACCACATTACAGGCAACTGTTCTACTGCTCGTAATGGCCGCGCGTTACAGCCACGCTCGCGCTGTTTGCGTCGTAAAGGTATGCTGCTGTGATTGTGTTGAGAGAGAAAGTAATTAGCGACAAAGATAATAGAGAAAAGTAGTGTGGAAATGTGTGGATTTCCCAGGAATAAGTTATACTAGAGTTGTGTTCGATAGTGATGATCGGTAAATAAAATCGGTAAAAAAATAAAATAAAAAATAAAATTCTCTAATCTACGGGAAGTACCTTCCTATTCTGTTCTTAACGTGGCCTTGGCAGTCTTCTGCTAAGATAACGCTTTCATCTAAGACTTCTAAAGCTTGTTAAAGAACCATCAATATCGTTTAGTAGCTTGGACTTAGCCGGACATAGCATGTACAATACAACAAATAGAATCACGGATGGATTTAAGTGTGATTCACACATATTGGAGTACCGTGTACAATTTAGAATGTTACCGCTTAGCTACAAGCTAAACGTTCAAGTGACACACGTGTTGAGTAGCGACTGCGAAGAAAACAAATACAGGTTGTTTCGAGAACACCGTGACTAATCGCGATACGACTTCGGGAGCGACAGTAACCTAGCACAAGTTGCATCGCCTGAGGTTGTGAACGGAGCATTAGTATAAAGAGTACCATCAAAGATTGATACGATGCCGGTCATTATTACAGAGGAGAGTATGAAACACTGTAGCAAAGATCAAGAGCCCATGATAACTAGCAACAGAATTAAACAAAAAGGCCCGAATAGAGCATGTCCTATAACCACCTGCTGTACATTGGTTACCAATAACTTCCGAGTGACAGCGCTAAGCCGGCGCGTTGTAGTGCTGCGACATACTATTAGTAACTATTAGGGCTGATCTCGTTTGAGCCGCGCTAATGAAGACTAATCGACAATTAAATCAACAGGTTAGCAAGTTAGCACAGCTTAGGCTATGTGGGTGTGGATTAAAAGGTGCTGGTGGTGTATTGTGAGAGATGTGTCTGTTGCTCGTTTGTGCTAGGAAGGAGACTCGAATCGATATGAGTGTGGTATTTTTAAGATGTAATATCTTAAGCGATTTCCATGACTAGTTGTTAACACGATCTGATTAGAAACTGCAAAAATCAACTGACATTGCCATAGGTAGTTATTTAGTCTTCACTTTAAATATTATTCTAAGACGATTATCACTGATGATAGTCATACTTACCAGCAGGAACAGACAATATGACTTCAGAATTTTAAATCAGCCTATCGCAGTCCACTGTCTGTCTGTCTACTGTCCACTTAAAGCTTTCCGGCAAATAAAAGTCAAACTGACCGAAGATCTTTGGGGAATGTCTATCAGAGTTTGTACATCCATAGTTGAGACTATTGCACCATACTTAGCTTTAATTTTTAATTTGTGTGTAGACCAAGGAGTTTTCCCTGATCTAATGAAATACAGTAAAGTCATACCTCTGTTCAAATCCGGAGATAGTAAAGATACTAATAATTATAGACCTGTATCCGTGTTGCCAGTTTTTAGCAAGGTTTTTGAAAAGGTAATGCTGAATCAAATGCTCAATCATTTTAACACCAACAGAATCTTACACGATCAACAGTATGGTTTCACCAAGGGACGTTGTACAACTGACGCCGGTGTAACCTTATTAAAGCACATTTTTACTGCGTGGGAAGAGTCCCAAGACGCCATAGGAATATTTTGTGACCTCTCCAAAGCATTTGATTGCGTAAATCACGACACATTACTTTTGAAACTTGAGCATTACGGACTAGGTAAACTTGCACTTAGTTTGATGAAATCTTATTTGAAGGATAGACAACAACAAGTTCAAATAAATGGTGTTAATTCACAGGGTTTAAAAGTAAAAATGGGGGTTCCGCAAGGTTCAATATTGGGTCCTTTCCTCTTTTTAGTGTATATAAATGATCTACCCTATTTATTGAAAAACCAACCTCATAATATGGTGTTATTCGCTGATGACACTTCCCTTATTTTTAAGATAAATAGACGGGCCCAAAATCTAGATGACGTGAATAATGCCCTACTTCAGGTCCATAACTGGTTCACAGCAAACAATTTAGTGTTAAATGGAAAAAAAACGAAATGTATAAGATTTGCTTTACCAAATGTTAAAAGTAGCGATTGTGATATAGTATTGAATAAAGAGAAGCTTGAATTTGTAGATAAAACAGTTTTCCTGGGGATTACGCTTGATTCAAGGCTACAATGGGGTTCTCATTTAACATCTCTTGCAGGGCGGCTAAGTTCAGCAGCATATGCCATTAGAAAAATCCGTCAATATACTGATGTAGATACCGCTAGACTGGTCTATTTTAGTTACTTTCATAGTATACTGTCTTATGGCATTTTACTATGGGGACGGGCTGCAGACATTGAGTCTATATTTATTCTGCAAAAAAGAGCCATCAGAGCCATATATAATCTTCGTAAGCGTGATTCTCTAAGGGAACTGTTTAAGGAAATTAACATCATGACGGTACATTCTCAATACATCTATGAAAACATAATGTATGTAAGAAAAAATCTACATCTTTTTAATAAAAGAGGTGACAGACACAATTACAGTACTAGAAATAGAGACCAATTAGTTCAGCCAGGCTTCAGACTCGCTAAAGTAGACTCATCTTTCATGGGGTACTGTTTGAGATGCTATAACAAAATTCCACAAAGTATTCTTGAACTGAATGAAACGAAATTTAAAACATGCATTAAACGCACACTGTGTAGGCAAGCATATTACAAGTTGGACGATTATATCGTTGATAAAAATGCTTGGCTCAATGCCGGTCCTGCTCCACAAGGACAGGGACGCATAAATGAATAGCATTACATATCCCAATCACCTGCGCTCTTGATGATTTATTTACTGCATCAGTGAGCGGGGTACACGTGGCTGAGTTTTTGGGCTAAGCATATTTAAACTTTTTGCCATCGAAACGCTAAGAAGAAGAAGCATTAAATAGTATGTTGGAGCTGCTGAAGATTGTACAACTATCTTTGCTTTGTATAAATTCAATCTCTTTAGTATTATATAGCCGCATAGCCCATATTGTGTGAGTACTATGTAATAGAAAGCTGTCATTCGCGGGAAACCTACGTCTTTTCTTGACTTGAATGTGCCCTGGCGGTTAGGAGTGTGTCATGCTCACTCAAATGTCTCGCTGATGGTGGCGCGTATGTCGGATCATTTAGTTCCCTTCAAAATGGTTGAGTTGAATGGTGCTGATACATGCGTCATGTTCGTGAACGGGCGCTGTCAGTTGTGACTGGTCATCTCTTGGTTGCCACGGCTTATTTGAATTGTTTTTTTTTCTTTTTTGAATTGTTTACTATGGACACTTTTAACGTACACATCTTGCTACATCGTTCTCACATAATGTACCATCTGAACATGAATGATGTAACCAAGAGTTTGTAAAAGTATACTGATTTAAAAGAGTGTCCATGGAGTTTCTTGCCCGTTCTTCTCCATAGAGATCTACGTTAGGGAATGGGCAACTACAGTACTTTCACAGTTTTTATGCCTTGTGACTGGGACTGTAGCTATTGTTGTCTTTGTTTCGACAATTCAAAAGTGCCTGTAACTGGCCTATTTGAAATAAATGCTTTGATTTTGATTTTGATTTTGACTGCTGGACATAGGCCTCTCCCAAGCTGCACCACAACAGTTCATCCTCCGTCTTGTGCTTCCAGTCTGACGCAGCCACCGTTTTAGGGTCGCCAGCCCAGCTGATCCACACTATTCTTGTTGATACGTGGTCTCTACTCCAGGACTCGTTTACTCCATCGGGCATAGGAATGCTGTTTGATCTGGTCACACGGCACTGAATTTACACTAAATAATACACTGTACTATTTGATGTATTCCTTTATTCAACTAACTTGAACTTACAAAATTCGAACATACCGCAGAGGGTCATGAACACCCGGAGAATCTTAACAGCGAGTTATAAAATTGTGACGTAATTGCACAACGCCATCTATCCATCAACTTAAGTACTAATTAAATATACGCCATCTATGCCAAAACATGTGAACTACGTTGAAATCAATGTACGTAAATAAAGTGTTAGAACTTGAACAAATGCCGACAGACATCATTAACAAATTAGTGCAGAAACAAGTAGAGCTAGCTGGGTAAACATATAAATTATCGATTTAAATAGTCACTAGATCCCGAAACCTGATTGATAAATCACAGACAAACAAACATTTAATACTTTTATTCCATTTCTCGTGCACGTGAATTCTACTATTTCAATGTGATATACGATCATTACCTAACGTTTGTCGTATCGTCTAATACTGTTACAAGCGCATTGATACATTGTAGTCGCCGGGGTATTAATTATGTTCTTAATAGCTTGATGTATTGTAAGTAATGTGCCACAAACAAGACAGTGATAATGTTAACTGATGTTGCTGGAATAACTTATTTCCATAATTTGTGCTAGTTTCTTAATTTAGTTTTCCAGTAGATCAATTTAGTGCAGCATTATCATGGAACAAAAGTTAAATTTTGGTTAAATTTTGCCTAGTTTTTTTGAGCATAGACTTTCTCAATGAAAATCTCCTCTTATAAAGAATAATTAGGTGGCTTTGTGTTACAAATCTCAGATCCCTTTTTCTTTCATATCATGTCCTCTCAAGCCGAACAAACCCATCTGTATTAATATTAAATTAACAAAACAAAACCGAAAGCCACACATCCGAAACTTATTCATACAACATCGTTTAAGAGTATTAACAAAATATCTGAAGCGAAATAATAAACCGCGCACGTCACCTCAAGATAAAAGGGATTAGCGTACTTCTGAAGCAGGTTGTCTTAACTTCCAAGAAACCAAGTCTCATTCTACCACCAACCACCACTCTATTTTGTTATAAGTAAGGGTGAATGTGGCTTGGCGCAACGGCATGAAGATGTGGTAAGAAATAATCAGTGTGTTATTGCAAGTGTAGGTGAATCTTTGTATAATTTCATTTCGCGACAACCCTAATGTGTTTAAGTGATGTGCTGTTGTCGATTTAATATTTTGAAATACAAATCTTTTGGCATAGAATAGTCTATACTCGCTATAGAATAGATAGCCAAATCGTAGTCAGACTATTACATCTACTGGTGATAGGCGAGGGTATCTATTTAATTTATCAAGAAAAGTTTCAGAATTTCGATTTAAAATTACAAGTAAAACTTATTTTTAGTCGCTCCTTGTAAAACAATAATAATCATCTGCTTCTGGTTGCACTAGAAGCTGTCCTCGCTATAGTTGGGCAGATGATGAGTTAAAACTTATTTTGAATGTGGTAAGTAGTTTAATATTTTGGATAACACATGAGATAAATGTATAATTCGATAAACGCATACATTTATCGAATTATACAAGAGCAGCAGTTAAAACCAAATCTATCGACATCCTCAAACCACACCCCTCCATCACTACTTCAACTTCATCAACAGTTAATAATAAGGGGTATAAGTGCAAATTTTAAGTGTCTCGCATTTGAACCGAGTTACCCCTTTATGACGCAGATACGCCAGGTGAAGTTACAATGTGTGATGATAAGGTTTCTTAGGAATGGCTTATTTTGTTTACTTGATTACCGTGCGCATTGGAGGAACGAGATAACGTGTGATTACCGGAGAAGTGTTCGCTGTGCTTTGAACATTTTCTTTGTCTTTCTGCTGAGTGAAATGGGAATTATCAGAAGAATGATGAGTGAGCAGCAACTTGCTTGTTATCTTGACTTTATCATGCTTTTATATCTCCTCTTATGTAAAATACATACCTTTTTACGATAGTGAGTAAGTTGAATAAATCCTGAAAATTATATCTAATGGATCACTAATTTGCTTTAACATCACTTATCTTTAGGTTTATTTATTTTCTTTACCTTGCATTTTCATGTTCGTGAACTCTGGATCTAACCAAAACATTAAAAATCTGATATCAGTTCATTTCCAAATGTTTGCATTTCAAAAAGTACACAAACCCAAAATATCTAAATTCAACTCATAATCCAACAGATTCCAAAAACTTATAAAAATAAATTCGGTATAATATTATCGACCTATATAAAAATATGCGTAATAAAACTTTATCCATCGATCTAAACTGTTGGTTTAGCGTTGAAATAGAGTATAGATATAAATATAAAAATACACGTGCGGCAGGTAATGGTGATTGCGACCGAATTGCGGCGCGCGCGCAGCCGACGTGGAACACATGGCCCGAGCGTTTACGTGAAGTACTGCGAACGGATAATCTTGATACTGAAGTTTCAGGAATTTTATGAAATTAAAGAAAGCTTGAGGGGTTTGTGAGTCGAGCGATCTTCAAGATTAAGCACGCTTGCCAAGGTCAGTCCATGGATGAGAGACCATCCATTTCATACGGAGCCATACTACTACCGACATACATACTTCCCGAGACACGAAGGGGTCTCCGTGTCACTGAGCAGCTACCGGCCGTCATTCAAAGATCTTTGACAGTCGTTACGCCTTACCTAGACAGAACCCGAAGGTCTTGTCCAGGGGTTTCGTTGTGCTCTTCTATGTTTATTTATAATGCCCAGTTTAGTATTTTGTGTGTACATAAATAAATAATAAATAAACATCTTTAGAACAATGATAAGCAAAAGAAGAATTTGTAAATTAACGACGGTGACGACAATAATACTCTTCAGATATTTCCCATTCAGAGTAACGTGGGAGTCTAAATAAGAACCAACTAGTAAAATGATCTAACGCAAAGGGATAACTACTACGAACTACGAACTACCAATGCAATGAAATCAATTCATCTTAAAGTATCAAAACTCCTCGCTCGAGTACGCATGTCGATCAAGCGCAAACGCATCAAACATTTCAGTGGAACCAACAGGTAATTTACAGCTGCGCGCGCGCCGATACCGGTGTGTGTTTATTTTCGTTCATACTATTTATTTCGCTGAGCCTAACGATGATTACATTTTATTATTACTACCATCCCAGCTTTAATGGCGATTCGCCACCTGGTTTACTGTGGGCGTGATTTTGTTGCATTACTGTACGGAATTGATTCGTTTTGTCTATCATTTGGTGGTTTATAAAAAATAAATAAAAACGTAGAAACTTATCTGGTTATTTCCGAAGTTTTTTGGGGTTTGAGACAACATGACGACTTGTTATTTTCTCCCTGTGATCACTACATTGACGACCCGTTTTGTATTTTCACCTATAAATGATAAGTATGATAACAGCATCAAACTATAGATTTTCATTTTAATTTTCAGAACAATTTTCACTTGTTTTCTTGCAAAATCGGTTTTAAAATTCTCTTTCTACAATAAACTATTTTGTGTCCCTCAGTCGTCAGCTACGGTATGAACATAAACGAAATGGGCCGAGGGCCGTGCTAATTTACTGTTTGATTTGCAACAATTCGAGAAAATTACTGCTCACTAGCACTTATCGTAATTCCAGTCCACATTACCACAATAGCTGCAGAAACAGTCGTATTTCAACTTGATCCAGATCCACATACAGTTAATTTAGCGTTCACCTTTTCAAAACAATTTAGCGGCAATAAATCGTTAGCACCTCGTGCTGTCGTCGCGTGTACGGCGCGCGATCGTTGCGTTCCCGCTGCGTGCCCGTGGCGTACCCGTCACGCGGGCGGCGTGTCGGCGGCGCGCCGGCGTGCCGCGCGGGCCTAGCCGCCCGCCTACAATACTTTGTGTGAGGTGTGAATGATGGGTGTCCGATCTTGTTTATATTGGTGATTGAGCTAATTTGTTTACGAATTAGGTCATTTCTACTGGATTGTGCTGTAGATGGCATATAATGGGTAACATGATTTGGGAGTTAAATGGTTGGAATTAGGTGTTACAACAATTTTGGTTCTTCTTTACTCTCAGACAGTTATTTTAGATCGTACCTCATTGATACAAACGTAAACATGAGATATTACTTTTGACAAGTTCGTATTTTTTTAAAGACAGCAGAATTGACCTCTAAAATGCCAGCTTTCACTGTAGGAAAAAATATTGGATAAAATATTTTCGGTTTATCGAATATTCCTATGATTTGTTAAAGTTTTAGGGCAAATCAAATGAATTAGTACGCAGTTGTCCACTGACGAAGAGGGTGGCTCATCAGTGGGAAAATTATTATATGCAATATAGTAACGACAAAGTAACTTTGGAATTTAAAGTGAAGTCTTAAGTTTGAAGTTTAGGTCAGGCAATGCGTTGATCTGATTTGTAACCTTTTTCGTTTCAAAATATTTAAAGTACACAACATTATTAGCCGTAAACGGCGAAATCGTTGACTTACATCCAACTATTCCTTTCATCGTGTACATTTACGTACCTTTCGCACACATTATTATAATTCGTACAGCTGTGAGACATTATTTTAAAATAATATTGTTTACTCGCCACTGAGCGTTTCTCACGTTTGTGTTCCCGTTTATATTCGCTTGCCGTGTTTTGAATACATTTACGTGTATTTGTATACTGGTGTTAACGTAAATATATCGGATTAAATTAATAGTTGTTATCAAAATAAACATTGGGGGAATATTTGGAGGACCTTTGATCAGTAGATGCGGTAATGGAGTGTTAAGAAGTGCCACCGTAGCCACTCCAATTCCTATGATATGACGCGACTCTGTCATCCATTCAGCGATGGGGGAATCACTTAACCCCCACGCAACTCACATATTACTTTATATTTCATGTATTCGTCATTGGTATGATTAAGGTAGGTAGGTAAAACAAAAACATTTCATATCACCAACGGAAGTCCGTCGCAGATTGCTATAGCACAACATGGTTTCCCCGTGTAGGTACCGGTAAAATTGGACGGGTAAAAAGATAGTGAATAACACAGTAGCCGGATGTGTAGATAGATAGGCACACCGGTCTGCAAATATTAAATGTTACAACAAAACATCCTAAATAGATATGGGCACCTATTCTGATTAAAGACCAGATTAACATAACACTATTCAGAAGGATTGGGGGAAGTGGACATTCCAGTCCATCATCTAGACTGCTCAAGTGCTCAAAGTCCCTTTTCACCAACGACCGGCATTTAAAAGCATTTCTGTCAGAAAAAACGCCCATAATGTTCCAACTGCATTAAATCCTCGAACCGCCAAAATCGTAATAAAATCGCAACAGATAATTTATACAAAATAGATCAAAATTCCTGGTTCACGGTGATTAAAGTCTTCCAAGATAGAACAAATTAATACTTGATAACACAATTAATTTGATGCTTGGGGCGGCGGCGGTGCTAGTGTTAGCGAGTAGGGAGGTATGCTCGATGGGAAAATGTTGCCTTTTTTTACTAATCACTCACTTTTCATCAGTGGCGAGAACGATATAACTAAAGGAATCAAGTTGTTCAATGGGTTATGCTGATAAATCTTTCATATGCGTTACCTTAGCTAACATGGAAGTCTTTTAACAGACTCCGGTTCCAGGTTAACCAAAGCATGTATAACCTGCTCGGATGGAGATTCATAGACGACTTCGTACTAAAGTGCGCTTACTCGTAGATACTCTGGACCGACTCATTTTATATTGAAACTAGCTTATGCCCGCAGCTTCGCCCGCGTGGAGTTAGGGAATTGCCCACGGGATCTTACTTCTGGAATAATAAGTAATCTATGTATCTATCTATAATACATACATAGATTTACATGTACTTGCTTATAACTTGCAATTATTATTATAAAGTTTTATCAATTAAATTAGATACGTGAAATATTGATACCTTGGTTTGAGATTGGACATCGATTTTACTGGATTTTATCTGAAGAGTATGTAAACAAATTTTCAAGTCAATCGACCCCGAGAGTAAAAAGTTTCACAGAAAATTCAACACCCCATTTCACCCTCTAAGGGGTAGGAATTTCGAAAAACTGATACTAACTCTTCACAAAGAATACACCCTCCAATTTTCATATCTCTGGGACCCGCGGTTTGGGCTGTGCGTTGGTATATCAGTCAGCCAGTCAGGACATGGAATTTTAAATTGGGGGATGATTTTGTGATACACGTATCTCATCATTTTAACTGAAGTATATGTAGACACATTTTCAAGTCAATCGACCCCGAGAGAGTTTCACAGAAAATTCAACACCCCATTTCACCCTCTTAGGGGTGGAATTTCAAAAACCCTTTCTTAGTGGATACCCACTCTCCACAAAGAGTACATTCTCCAAATTTCATTTCTCTAGAACCAGCGGTTTGGGCTGTGCGTTGATATATCAGTCAGCCAGTCAGGACATTGAATTTTAAATTGGGGGATGATTTTGGAAAAACTGTGATACACGTATCTTATCATTTTAACTGAAGTATATGTAGGCACAATTTCAAGTCAATCGACTCAGAGAATAAAAAGTTTCGTAGAAAATTCAACACCCCATTTCACCCTCTAAGGGATAGGAATTTCGAAAAACTGATACTTACTCTTCACAAAGAATACACCCTCCAATTTTTATATCTCTGGGACCCGCGGTTTGGGCTGTGCGTTGGTATATCAGTCAGCCAGTCAGGACATGGAATTTTAAATTGGGGGATGATTTTGTGATACACGTATCTCATCATTTTAACTGAAGTATATGTAGACACATTTTCAAGTCAATCGACCCCGAGAGAGTTTCACAGAAAATTCAACACCCCATTTCACCCTCTTAGGGGTGGAATTTCAAAAACCCTTTCTTAGTGGATACCCACTCTCCACAAAGAGTACATTCTCCAAATTTCATTTCTCTAGAACCAGCGGTTTGGGCTGTGCGTTGATATATCAGTCAGCCAGTCAGGACATTGAATTTTAAATTGGGGGATGATTTTGGAAAAACTGTGATACACGTATCTTATCATTTTAACTGAAGTATATGTAGGCACAATTTCAAGTCAATCGACTCAGAGAATAAAAAGTTTCGTAGAAAATTCAACACCCCATTTCACCCTCTAAGGGATAGGAATTTCGAAAAACTGATACTTACTCTTCACAAAGAATACACCCTCCAATTTTTATATCTCTGGGACCCGCGGTTTGGGCTGTGCGTTGGTATATCAGTCAGCCAGTCAGGACATTGAATTTTAAATTGGGGGATGATTTTGGAAAAACTGTGATACACGTATCTCATCATTTTAATAGAAGTATATGTAGACACAATTTCAAGTCAATCGACTCAGAGAATAAAAAGTTTCGTAGAAAATTCAACACCCCATTTCACCCTCTAAGGGATAGGAATTTCGAAAAACTGATACTTACTCTTCACAAAGAATACACCCTCCAATTTTTATATCTCTGGGACCCGCGGTTTGGGCTGTGCGTTGGTATATCAGTCAGCCAGTCAGGACATTGAATTTTAAATTGGGGGATGATTTTGGAAAAACTGTGATACACGTATCTCATCATTTTAATAGAAGTATATGTAGACACAATTTCAAGTCAATCGACTCAGAGAATAAAAAGTTTCATAGAAAATTCAACACCCCATTTCACCCTCTTAGGGGAGAAATTTCGAAAAACCCTTTCTTAGTGGATACCTACTCTTCACAAAGAGTACACTGTCCAAATTTCATGTCTCTAGGACCAGTGGTTTGGGCTGTGCGTTGATATATCAGTCAGCCAGTCAGGATATTGAATTTTAAATTGGGGGATGATTTTGGAAAAACTGTGATACACGTATCTTATCATTTTAGCTGAAGTATATGTAGGCACAATTTCAAGTCAATCGACTCAGAGAATAAAAAGTTTCGTAGAAAATTCAACACCCCATTTCACCCTCTTAGGGGTGAAATTTCGAAAAACCCTTTCTTGGTGGATACCTACTTTTTACAAAGAGTACACTGTCCAAATTTCATGTCTCTAGGACCAGTGGTTTGGGCTGTGCGTTGATGTATCAGTCAGCCAGTCAGGACATTGAATTTTAAATTGGGGGATGATTTTGGAAAAACTGTGATACACGTATCTCATCATTTTAACTGAAGTATATGTAGACACAATTTCAAGTCAATCGACTCAGAGAATAAAAAGTTACATAGAAAATTCAACACCCCATTTCACCCTCTTAGGGGTGGAATTTCGAAAAACCCTTTCTTAGTGGATACCTACTCTTTACAAAGAGTACACTGTCCAAATTTCATGTCTCTAGGACCAGTGGTTTGGGCTGTGCGTTGATATATAAGTCAGTCAGTCAGTCAGTCAGTCAGTCAGTCAGTCAGTCAGTCAGCCAGTCAGGACATTGAATTTTAAATTGGGGGATGATTTTGGAAAAACTGTGATACACGTATCTCATCATTTTAATAGAAGTATATGTAGACACAATTTCAAGTCAATCGACTCAGAGAATAAAAAGTTTCATAGAAAATTCAACACCCCATTTCACCCTCTTAGGGGAGAAATTTCGAAAAACCCTTTCTTAGTGGATACCTACTCTTCACAAAGAGTACACTGTCCAAATTTCATGTCTCTAGGACCAGTGGTTTGGGCTGTGCGTTGATATATCAGTCAGCCAGTCAGGATATTGAATTTTAAATTGGGGGATGATTTTGGAAAAACTGTGATACACGTATCTTATCATTTTAGCTGAAGTATATGTAGGCACAATTTCAAGTCAATCGACTCAGAGAATAAAAAGTTTCGTAGAAAATTCAACACCCCATTTCACCCTCTTAGGGGTGAAATTTCGAAAAACCCTTTCTTGGTGGATACCTACTTTTTACAAAGAGTACACTGTCCAAATTTCATGTCTCTAGGACCAGTGGTTTGGGCTGTGCGTTGATGTATCAGTCAGCCAGTCAGGACATTGAATTTTAAATTGGGGGATGATTTTGGAAAAACTGTGATACACGTATCTCATCATTTTAACTGAAGTATATGTAGACACAATTTCAAGTCAATCGACTCAGAGAATAAAAAGTTACATAGAAAATTCAACACCCCATTTCACCCTCTTAGGGGTGGAATTTCGAAAAACCCTTTCTTAGTGGATACCTACTCTTTACAAAGAGTACACTGTCCAAATTTCATGTCTCTAGGACCAGTGGTTTGGGCTGTGCGTTGATATATAAGTCAGTCAGTCAGTCAGTCAGTCAGTCAGTCAGTCAGTCAGTCAGTCAGTCAGGACTTTGAATTTTATATGTATAGATGTACACGCTAAGACGAGGAATAGGTATTTAAATCGGAGCCTGTTTACACATCATTTAATATAGCCTGCATCCTAATTTAAAGCAAAATAGCTCACTGACTACTGTCAACGTTAATTCACTAAAAAAATTGTGTAAGTTACTGAAAATAAGTTGAATTTAACACCAAAAGATGAAAAAAACATACCTACTTTTGCTTCCTCGCCGCTCATCGCCGCCACTCCCGCCTTACCTAAAAACTCGTAAAATTTTCAATTTGCTCGCTAAAGTTTTACCTGATAAACGTGAACTTAGGTGCGTTAAAAGGAAAAGTATTTCTCTGATAAGACGCCGGCGGTCCGTGTAATTACTGCGGGCTGCTATCGTAAGGTTTGTAATTTACTTACTGGGAATTAGCTGCTATCTGATCCGAGTTACCGTAAAACGTTGGAAAGTATTACGTGCTGTAAAGTGGGGCTTACCTCGGGCACATGATTTCGTTTTGTACCAGAAGTCCTGTGGAGTGGTGCGATCGAATTGGGTCTGTGAGTTTAAGTTGAAAAGTGAGATAATTTAAGATTTTAAGGCCTTGAAAAGGATGTAAAATACATATTTTCAAGAGCATTTTTAATTTGAAAATTGGTTTTGGTATTATAACTACATAGGTATGTACATGTACGAAATGTAATGATACCTACTGATAATTGATGTTTAAATTCTAAATAATTCTCAAATCCTAGTAGACATTGTCTAGTTGCTTCGAAATATTCAGCAGTCTATTAGACCACCAGAGAGCCTAAAAAAAGTGATCACGATGCTGAAGCTGCAATCCTAGTCAAACCCGTTGAATGTCGTTGTAATGTGAATCGTTTTCAAGCAAGTCACTTGTCTAGGCTATCAAGCCTAACCTTTATACAAATGCATATATATTAAAATATAGTATATTCTGTGCGTGTGTATATTGTGTGAGTCTAAATAAAACTCCACATTCTCGATGAAGGAAAGGTTCATTTCTTTTTATAAGCTTTAAAGGTAAAACAAAAGGCATTTACATTTTAAGTGCATCCAGGTGCATTATGACCGAAATACCGAGAACTGTGCTGAACAAAAATGTGGCTATTTATACCTCACACCTTTCAGCTGCGGCTGTGAACAATGGTAGGAACAAACCTTTTAATATTACACGCTTATTTCCGAGTTATATCTGGAGTTTAAACACCTTTTCTTTGCACTAGGTGGTGGGGTAAGTGACGGAATTGTTGTATGAAAAAAATCAAAATCAAAATCTATTTATTTGCCAGAATGTAGGTTTACAAAGTATGATCTTGAACTATAGTGGGCCCTTTACATTCTACCATCACATATGGTGTGCAAATATTTTATTTAATCTGCACAAAGTTATTGTTTCAATTAAGTGCATTCAGAACAAAAATAAAATAAGAAAATTAAATAGTCAGTAAAACAAAACAAAAACAAATAAGATCTCATGCATCGATTTATAGGAATAAATAAATAATTTAATTGATGTCAAAGTTATACCTATGTCAGTTCAAGTGATAAAGTTTTATAAAAATGTCAGATTATGAATATAAGTATGTCATAAATAATAGTATACTGTAATTGATAATGTCATAAATATTAATCCGAACATCAATAAATTATTATTAGGAATATACCAATATTATTGATTTCTGTTTCACTCTCCTCGATCTGACATGTATTCATTAAGATTATAAAAGCATTTGCCTTTTAACCATTGCGTTACTTTTTTTTTAAACATGTTCAAGGGAAGATCTTTAAAAGCATCCGGTAATTTGTTATAAACCTTTACAGCATTTATGTACGAGTTCCTCCTATACAATTCGAGCCTACATTGCGGTACACAGAGCTCATGTTTAAATTTATTTTTATTTCTAGGAACTACATTTCGTTTGGTTACATCTTTGCGTTTAATGAAATATTGCGGATGCTGTTTTACAAATAGGCATAATTCTCTAATATACATACACGGCAATGGCAGAATATTGCACTTTTTAAACAAGGGCTTACAACTATCCGTATACCAGGCCCCACAGATTGCACGTATACATTTTTTTTGTACTATAAACGCTTTTGTAATATCCACCGAATTACCCCACAACAAGAGACCATAAGCGAGTACGGACGAAACGTATCCGTGATAAGCACAAAGAGCCGCTTCTGTTGATACCGTGACTCTTAATCTTTTTATTGCGTAGACAAATCTGTCGAGTTTATCACAGACGTAATCGACGTGCGTTTTCCAGTCGCAATTCTGATCCAACATTATCCCCAGAAATTTAGTACTGGCCACTTGTTCAATCATCGTGACATTATACATATTTAACCTTTAACGTTAATGGCTTTCTTTTATGGGTTTGGAATTGGATCATTTTAGTTTTTTCCATATTAATTTGTAAGTTGTTAGAGTGTAACCAGTTTATTATTTTGTCTATTGCTTCGTTTATGTCTTGCTCATATGTGTGAAGAATACTTTCTTGCACAATTTAACATGCTTTGGAGGAAAACTCCGTAGGATAGTAAATATGCAGCGAGCAATCGGGGTGGTCAATACTCTTTCGCTTATTGGGAAGAAGCCAGCCAGCTAAGCCTTTTCAAGATTCGTTTAGTCTTCGAAAGATTTGTATTGTGTTTCGCGACGGTAATTGGCAAGATGTAACAAATAGTTCGCGGTCAATCACTAATGACTTACACTCTTAAGTAGAGTTTCCAACTTTTAGTTAACTTCCATTAGTTGAACCAGTCGACCAACCAATTGAATTAGAGGGTATATGTTCCAAACGTCACCAACCAACTTACAAACATAACTCTTGCACAGAAATAATCGTGTTATTTTAAAATCGCCACCTCCCAATTAGGGTGGGTTCGCACTGCGCGTATAAACGTAAAAACATTCGCTGTACAGTCGCAAACACAAATAAAGACGTTAAATTTAGAGCCGTGCGGTTCGAGCACCTGGCGCCGACGGCACGTGCCACTTTCGGGCTTGACTGTACTTCGTGGATTGTTATAGAGCTGGTTTTGGTATTGTAAATCAAATGATACGAAATTCTCAGCATTTATGGGAAAGGTGATTATTTAAAGACGTAGTAAAAACCATCAAACTGAAGCACTTTCTCTATAGAACCATAATTGTAATCTATTCGCATGGCCATCACCCTTAAATATGACTACACCTTTATGATGCATGCTGTAATATGCTGCTATAGTCGTATTTTTAGTAGAGCCTATTAATTAGCAAACGTCAGGATGACATAATGCAGCTGGGTAGGCGGAATGATAATCTTCAAAGTCAAATAGTCAAATCTATATAGCATGACAAACTTACTACCATTAAGCCTCATGATTCCGACACGCAATTAGGTCTTCAAATGAGAGTTTCATGCAGCTCACTATGAACAGCTCATAGAAATTTTAATAACTGACTAGTTCCAGTTTATTTAAACATATCTTTAATAAATCACAATGTTTACTTACACATAGATACCCACTAAAATTTTTTTCCCGGTGGTATCATCCTCTCACAGTGCATCGATCGACTCCTAAATACCGTCGGTGTATTTATTCCGGTACTTTTACGGGGAACCTGGTCGCCATCGCCGGCTAACTTCTTTCAAAGTCCGAACGCTACAGATGTTATTATTTGCACGTCCAATTGGCTATTTGTTTTTCTTTTTGACTGTACTTTAATTTACTTTGCTTGAATTAAATTACTGTTACTGTTTTTATAAATGAATTTCTGTTGTTTGTAATGAATTTTTGTTGGAATTGGAATATCGATATCATGCTACTAATATGTTCTAAGACTATTTTTTTTTTTGAAAAACGTATTATTTTCCGTTTAATTTCACATTTTCGGTTTGAAATTGATTAATATTGGTAACATTAAGCTTGTGCAGTTTGTAGGCTGGCAGCAGCTACTAGCGCTATGAATAGAAAACAGTTCTTATTTTTAGATTCATTTGTATGAACATCAAAGTAAGTCCTAATTGTATCCATATATTGTTGAAAGTACAGAAAAAAATAGAAACGCCCATTTTGAAATACCTTGAAACTAGGTTACCAATCATAAATGACTAGCAAACATCACTCAAGCTCAAAGGTATGCAATAAACTAACAAATCCCTTTGGACACCACCCATAATAACCAACGAGCTATATTATCCCCACAGATAAATAATGCAAGTAAATCAATTAAGTTTTATGATCTGTGCCCCGTTCAGACGCACTGGCATAAAGCGACACGGCCAATAGACTTTATACCGTCTCGATTTTCCGAAATGCAGGAATTCGTTTTATAGCTAAAGTATCAATTATGACAGACATTTATGATCGAGATTTTCTTACTAGGTGCAATAAAATGTCCTTTCGGTACATTATAATTTGTTAGTTACGAGTTTGTCTACTGTTTTATTGCTGATCTGAGAAACTTGGGTTATGAATGGGTAGATGATCTTCTATTTAGAGTGTCGTACCATTTGCGTATGTACGGAGTTTGTCGTCGATCAGTGTTGTAATACGATACTATAAACCGTTTTTTTTACACATTTGTACCCATTCCGAATTTACGTCTACCTATTATATTTGGCTGAATCTGTATCACTCATTGAATCTTCTGATGCCCACCGTCTAGCCGCTGTATACAAGTCACAAATCTCTCTAAGAAATCTGTAATCGTGATTATGCTAAGGAAATAATCCGAAATTAATCTAGATAAAACAAAAAAGTGGTACAGATGCAGACAAGGTTTAATTGCAGTATTATAGAGCATAATATCTAAGTCAGCTAGTCATCACACATAATGCTAAATATCCACGCCTCATTGCGCGCTATCACGCTATCGTCGGTAGGGGCTGGCAGCCTGCCAAGTCCACGACTGGACGGCAGGTAACTCTGGCAATGGTTTATGTACGTTCACGCGGGAAAGTGAAGTGGAAAGCTTGATTCATAGTTGGGCAAGTAGTCTCCAAGTTCAGACATCAGATTCCTCATCAGATTGTTTAAATTACTCTTGTTTCGTATCGTCGATTGTACCTCACCGATTGCACTTTCCAGTTAGAATTAGGTTTTGTAGGGTTTTTACCGAATGCAAAGTTAAACAGTTCTTAAATGACTGCTAATGAATAATTAAAATTTTAGAGAGAAAACGTCCCGCTGCTAAAGATTGACAAAGAATAGAAACACTGCAAAAGGCAATAAGTTAATAAAGTTAATAAGATAATAAACTTTTTTGCGGAAAGTTACTAAGACTTATCTTTTTCAGCATGTTGTAAGTCTTTTTCTTTTTTTCTTTTTAAAATCTCGTAACACAATCACATTATCTGTGTAGGAACATACATTGCAATGTTAAAATTGAATGTTAAATTTTTAAATGTAATGTTTCCGTATAGAGCGACCTGTGGCTGTTTACATAGAGTCATATACAAACTAGTCGTATGGCTGCGGTCTGTCAATGCGTTGACGGTCACCTGCAGTATTGTCTCTTAACGCATACTTGCAGTTCTACTATCCACCTAGCTCACCTATCCGTTCTCCCCAATCTAAACGCACCCGATCGACATGGGCGCGATAAAACGCAGGTATTTACGGTCGGCGTGCGGCCTATTGTTTCAATATCGATCGAAACATTGCTGTTTACCTAGTAATTGTGTATGTAAGCGCTGCGGATTTGTCATCAACTCGCTAAGGAATAGGATTCAATTTATTTGGAGTTCGTCTACGCTTATGGACAGTATTATTTTGTGTGTACTTGGTACATAGTGTCCGTGCCGTGGTGTCGTTTGACCATTAGGTTTTCCCCGTTATCTAGGCCTTGATTAATGATATCACGTAAAATAACTGACGTGTATCTATTGTGGTAAATTACATACCCATTCCTTGATGTATCATATAAACACATAGTCAAGTTATAAAATGTTGACTTTACACCACGTATTAATTTCGGTTTTATGCACCGGTACATTTTTCGAGTTTCTATTACTTATATCTAAAAGAATCATGGTTTCAGTCACTAGGCCGTGGATATCACACAGTCAGGTTAAACACTTCTGTAACATACTCAACACATTGCATTCCATTTTTGCTATTCGACGATGCGTAAATCTACATAATTTCATTTCACTCGGCTAACTTTAGGTTGACCGACGTAAATAATACGAATTAGTCATCTCAATATATTATTCTGAACATCAAAAAGAGTCAGTATGCACAAAAGCCTCAATTTAAACGTAATTACGATCCGTTAATCTGGCCGAAATGAATCGACGGCACATTTTCACGGTCACGGCGGCCACATCAAAGAGTTTCGGTGCAGGGGATGTTGCGCGGCGCTCCCCTGTGCAATACCACCCTCTAGGTATTCGGTACAATCTGCACGAACGATTGTGGTGCGGTAAAATGGTGCGAGTGTATTTAAAAGATTTTTTGTTTTGTGATTTTCTCATACTTATTACGATTGCATAATAGTGCCTCAGCTCCGCATTTGTGAGGTAGCTGAAAGTTATGAAATGATTCAATCGCCTGTTCTTCAAACTCTTGTTAAGTTTCTTCGAAAATGCTACAGGAGTGGTACCTACGTCAATATATTATGTGTACACAGCTAAATATTCCTGTGATAGTTTTAAAGCTTATTTTGAGGCCGAACTATTTAGACAACAATATAGCTTAACATAGTTATTTTATTTATAGAAATACTAACTCTAAGCTCCTTTAATCGGAAACCCACGGATTACCTTCTTGCAAAATACACGGCGACAGTCGCGAGTACAGACCCGTCCCTGAATTACGAATATTTTTGCCCGGGGCAAACACTCCATCCAGACCATCTTACTCATATTTTGAAACCACACTCGAAACCATACTCGCACCACAATCAGTCGCACTTGCCTCAGAAGGGCCAGTGCTCACGTACTCGGCGGCCGGCAGTCGGCACAGTCGCGATTCGACACCTGAGTACACTGCACCCCAACGTTTGTTGTGGGGGATGAAGGTGCGAAAGTATGGAGACTGTTTCCAATCTAAACATAATAAAGTTATCAAGATTGTTACTGCTAACTTCTCATTGGTAACAATTGCTGTAACAGCAACATAATAATAAAGGACTACGAAAGAGATACCTCTTTGAATATAATTTAACAAATGGTCGACTGAGAATTGTCGACACAGTTTGATGCTTGAGTTTTCCAACAGTGCGTGTGTGGTATTGTATGGTAAACATAATTACAATGCAATTTTCTAACTTTCAAAGATAAGGGATTAAGGTTTTGTCTGGATTAAAGACAACCTACCACTGATACGCTGGATAGCAAAGCTGAGTTGGAATCTTTTTCTACAGTACATACAATTTCCTGCGTGTACGACTCTATCTCCCTATTAATCAATTGTATTCTCACTACTAATACAAAACTTATCAAAATCCAAACAAAAACAAAATCCATCTCCACACTTCCACTCACCGTTTTAAACAGATTCGATCACACATTAGAGGGGAGGACCAAAAAAATTGTCACAGGAACAATTACACGGCATCTGTCGCTACTGCCGGCTCTGCCCCGGCTCCGACTGCCGGAGGACCACCGGGCCGGTCGAATTTATGCTGATTGCATTACACTCCACCGTGAGGGAATAAATTAAACAAGTACGCGTATGACTCATACAGGGATATTGATTTTAGAAATAAATTGAACACATCTGGCTTGGTAGAAAGTTGTTTTGATTGTATTCATGACTTGGTTAAAGACAGGAATGAGAAAACTTGTTACCAGCTGTTGGAAATATTGTTTAAAAAGTAGAAAAAGGGCTAAGCAAAATAAAAAAAAACAGCAGGGAAAACACAGAGACAAACCAGTAGTGCTGTAGTATCTCTTTGATTTCCTCGTTCGATTGTCCCATACAGCAATTTAGATTAGAAGGTATTCTTTGAATATATGCCTCGTTAAATGTCTCTTGTGAAAAGTCTTACTGCGCTTACTTCTAGTTACCTAAAATAAAAGAAGAAAACCACTTTCATTTGCCACAAAAACATCTAAAGCGCACATCACTTAAAGACCGTTTTCTATTCCAACCCAGACTTCCATTCCACCATTATATAGTTCTCGGAAGACATTCCTCAGTATTGTTCGACTGTATTTCTCCTATTAATGGGCGACCAACGATTTGTCACCCCAATTAGCATAAGGAATTCATACACGCACCGATTAGTCTTGCGACATTCCCTGAAGTGTCTTTTTGGAGATGTCGCGGCGACTATGCGATTAGTCGCAGCCAAACTGTTGCGGTGTGATGCATGGCGTACATCTGCCTTTGGAGCTATTGTGTGTAATGGGTGAGTAGTTTGATGTTGTATTGTTTCTTGGAGATCGGTGGACTGGTAATAGTAGGTATTATTTGTAGAATTTCAGAGTATTTGGACATTTTTAAGATGAATGCTGGAGTTCATGTATGTAATCTTAACATTTAAATAAAATCTAGTTGTTAATTTGATAGGACTTTGGTAACTAACATTTCAAATCATACACGTAATTTTGTTTACCGTTTCTTTGTCTAGGATAAATTGACATACTGTCGGCGGTAAACCCAAAAATATATTGCATTGACATAAACTACCGAAACACATAGTGTGTCATTTCAGATGAAAGTCGTTGTGGAAATGAAACAATTTGAAAACTTGCCACTTGACTTACCCTCAGGTGTTAGTAAAAACTATGCGGCCACAACACAATGAACACACAACACAACACAACACAATGGAGGTTGATAATGACTCATGCTCATCATCATCACTCTCCCGCCCTTATTCCATTTTATTTAAGGTTGTCGCAGTATGTTTTCATAAATTTAATGACTCATCCTATCATGAAATATTTCGTCAAATTGTTAACAGTCCATAGCGTATCCAAACTTGGGCCACACACAAACTGACGATAGTCTCCTGGGATTCTCTGCATGGCTCAGTCCCTCAAACATATCAACTACATCCATTACACGCTCCCAAAAGGGGTAATTACAAGTCACGTGCCCTTTGCAACTTTGTGATAGGTTGGCGGTGTGTATTTATTTTTCCATGGGTCCTTGGTATATTAAAACTAGACAAGTCGTGTGCCCAATACATTTTCTCATCGGCAAAAATTACCTACCAACTTTTACAAAAGTTTTCATTCCCCATGTAGTCCGTATTAGGGCCCAATTTTCATTGGCCTTCCTCAGCTCTTCTTGTTTTTGCGGTTTATGCTGTGCGTGACGTGTCAGTCAGTGACTGAATTATAGGTATTAATAATATTATAATTAATAATAATATTGGGTTATATTACTTATAGGTATTATAACCCAATATTACAAACAAGTTTTGTAGCATTGACAAAATGAAACCGAGACTATGTTAGGCATTCAGGGGGTAGGGCTAGGGTATAAAACCAATCTCATTGAATGCAACTATTTAAATCAATCCGCCTAACAACCAAATTTTGGAAAACAAAACCTGCGCTTGTGTATGTGCGCCTAGTAAAGATTCGCTGCTAAAGCGTATGTTGCATGTTTCACCTGTAATATTCTCTTAACCAAACCTATGACGTCACCAAAATTCATATTATACTCCGTCACACCAAATGTCTGTGTACCTACAGACACTCGGTGCTCAGTGCACCTAATGAGTGCAAAACTACCCTTAACGAAGCCCAAAGGCACGTCTTGTTCAGGTTCTCCTGATTGCGATATTTCTTGTTGTCCTAGACCATTTCTCGAAATCTTCTAGTTACGGAGATATTGGGGGTCAAAGTTCCAATTTTTATGTTCTAACTTTAACTTTTACGACCCCTGTACTATTCAATGCATCCATAAGCACAATGTTTTGAGTGCATTACATTGAGTCCTACCGGAAAACGTGATATTTCACCCCAAAAAAAAAAATCGTTTCCCAGCAATAATTTTTGCGTAGAGTTACTTAGTTTGATGTACAGAATGCTTGGTTGAAGGCTTCGTGAAGGGTCTGTTCACACCCTGTATAGGGCAGCACATCGGCCGCGTCCGTTACTGTTCCCAGAAGGGCTAGTTTACCTGCAACCTGCAAGTAAGGAAGAAATTCGTCTCATACATCTTCTCCGTCTTGCAACCATTTTCTGGCTACCCGATCAAATCACCTGGAATCTATGACGTCACCGAAATTCCCCTTCTTCTTCGTCACGCCAAATATTGCTGTACCTACGGTACTCAGTGCACCTATATAGGGCAGCACATCGGCCGCATCCGCTACTGTTCCCAGAAGGGCTAATTAGCGCCACACTCGTGTCTTGATTAATGCGAGCACTAATTACGTGGACAAGCGGTGTCTGTCACTGAGTGCGCCGTGATTTGTATTATTGGGTCATGATTTAGGTGGGCGGGGTAGGCAGAGGTCAACAGGCATTGAGAGCTGATCTCCAGAAATTGGTCATAATCACCTATATGGACTTCTAAAGGTGGCTTCTGGTAACGTCTGGTAACATTTACCTCATTTTTATTTTATTAGATAGAATAGTGATCACTATAGAGTTACCTAATAGAATTATAGAAGCAGCGATCAATTTGCAAGAGTCATTCGAACGTATTTTATTTTCATTAATTTTCGGCAATGATCTTTTAATCTTGGTATTTATGATATGTGCTTATGCAAAATGCTTCTATAAAAGTTGTGATCCCATAGTGTCTAATTTACCAGCAGTATAACAAGCGTTTCGTATAGCTTTCAAAGCAAAAGATCCTTCTTTCCCTTGTACGACGTCAGCCCAAATCGACCGTCCCAAAAAAAAGTCTATGCCTAAATATTAATCCACTCCATAAAACTTTGCTCTCAACAATATTCGATACTTCAGTATCGATACACACATCTCCCCTTCACAACAACATATAATAAATCATTTCCAATACTGTATGTATATCCAGATTTTATCGACACCAATAACTGTTTTCGCCAAACGCATCGTTTTTACAACGGCATTTCGACAAAGTTACATTTACAACCCCCAAAAATATGGCCACACCTCTATTAGTAAGCAGTAAAGGTTAGGTTCCTTTGGGAGTTGAATCCAATGAATATCAGCATCAGCAAAATTAAGTTGGTATCCTTTTGTAATTGTCTAATACCCCAGGAGACGGTGCGTGGCCGTTCTATTAACATTTTAATGCTTATAGGTGTAATCACAACATAAATAGGTAATTTATATGCGTCTAGACGACACGGCAGCGAATTACAACTGAGGTGAACTTAATTGACTCTTAAGAATTCGATGGCAGTTCTGTTTGTTTCAATTTGAGAAGAATGTTAAAGTTGGTTCACCTTTGGAATTGCCTGATGAGCTCTCGCTTTGAAATTTTGACACTTCAGCACTAATACAGAAACTACTATGATATACATATCATTTATGTAATCAGCTCTGCAATCGCTTTCAATGAAAACCGTTAGGAACCTCGTTAGTATATCTTCAACATCAAGCAAAACACTTAGACTTTTATCTTCCTAATGGACATACATAATATTCCTATTAATATTCTACAACTTCTATTATTTTCCACTTTTCCCAACGTAGTCTTTCACTACTGAAACTTCAGGTGTCTGTCTTCGCACCGAAGTTGTAAAGACGGTGCGGAGTAGGGACCTCCTGCTATGCCCGCAGGCGGCGCCGGCGCTAGCACCTTGTTCCTTTTAGAGACGAGGGATTTATCTGGTTTTTAGAGAGATAAAACTTACTACAACTGTCTTAAATCTAATATTGGAACCCTTTAAAACGTAAGAGCTGTCCAATTTTCATCCTATTACCATAGATATTTATTTATAATAATAGCATTGCAACTTTTATATCTTACTTTGTGACAATTTCATCGCTACTCTGCAGTGTGTATGTGATACTGCAAATCACTTATGTAAATCCTAAATTCTTCCGGGAGAAGTCATCAATCATCCACCTTTTCCTACCCTCGGCATGGAGTGCCTCCATGCTAATAACGCACCTATTACAAAAGATATTGGATCCAACAAAAACGTAACGACTTTACAAAGACAGATCATCTGAAGGTAGAAACCTGTACAAAGTTACCAATACACTTCACGTTAAGGGTGGAAACCCTTAACACAAGACAATAAAGTACAAATTAGCTTAACTAATGCGAAAGAATATTCTGCTGAATTGACGGATTAGCAGAAAGTAGAAATCTAAAACAATGTTATGCCTTGCAGTTGCTGTAACTCTTAACTGCTTACAAATAAGGGTAGTATTCGTTCAAGAAAGTGGTTGCAAGTGGCTCATATGGTCAGGAAGCTCATCAATCAAGCCGGACTTTGATGGAGGTGGTGTAATCTAGTTTGTCGTGTCTGTCTATCGTTCTACTAAACACCTACTAATTGTGGGTTCAGGTGCGCGATTTTCCCTTTAATTTGTAGGTTTCCAACAGTTCATCAGTGTTTTACTTGTTGCTTACTTTTATTACACGGCTAACTAAAATGTATTTTGTATAACTACGATTCATCTTGATCATCATCTGCCTAGACTTTTCCCAACTATATTGGGGTCGGCTTCCAGTCTAACCGGATGCAGCTGAGTACCAGTATTTTACATGGAGCGACTGCCTATCTGACCTCCATAACCCAGTTAGTACTGGGTAATACGATACCTCTTGGTAAGACTGGTTGTCAGACTTTTTGAGCCACTGACTGCCTAACGACTGTCAAAGATCTACAAATGACAGCCGGGACCAACGGCTTAACGTGCTTTCCGAGGCACGGAGGAAACTCGGTATTTTATGGGCGGTCACCCATCCACAGACCAACCTAGGCAAGCACGGCTTAACCTAAGGATCGACCCGAGCGGCTGTTATTATTTAGCCGCAAGCTCCCCGATACGATTCATCTTGAAATGCTTTTTATTTTAACCTTCTGAACATAATAAATCTTATTCATTGCTATATGATAGTTTTATTGAAGTTTTACATGAAATACAAGCACATTCTCAGCAGTTTTTCCCGAAAATCATGGCTTTCCAAAATTATCATCATAGCAATGCTTTGCGACAATTTTCTCTTCTGTCATTAGATTTGCAGTAAGTTTTTTTTTAATTTTTAGGTACCAGATTACAAACCCGTTCATTCCCAAATAAACGCTTCACAACATATTGTGCTCAACTTTTAATTTTACTATACAAATAGAAGGTAAGCACACACTCGTACAAATAAAGCGCGGTATAGAAGCGCATCTGTCGATCGGTAGAGCTGCGCCCGCGGCACTATCGAGTACCGTTGTGGCGGTACAAGTTTCAATGTTTGGATTGGATGTGGTAGTTTCTACGAGAAGAATGGTAGTGGAAATTCTGAAGTCTGTAAAAATTGCAAAACCAGAATAAGAAAAAATCTAGCGATGTCAACTAAATCTTTATGTTATCAAACAGCCGGGTCAAATCAGAGTCCTAAAAAACAACAAGTTTTTCTTCATCAGCCATTCAGCCTGAGATTTTATACTATAACTAGCTTCTGCCAGCGGCTTCGCCCGCGTGGATGTCGAAAAATATCCCACCCGAACAAACATAGTTACTTACCTTCATCCGCTGAGACACGTATAAATTAATTTTTAATTGTCAGCCTAAACACAAAATTTGAATATCCTAACTTCAAAACTGACGGACTTTCATATAAACTTCCATCCCCTATTTTACCCCTAGACAAATATAATCAGAAAGCTTCGAACTGCTAAGCTATCGGAAGTTACACGTGATATTGTGAGTCAACCATAAAAGATAGACATATGCTGTCGTGGGATATTTTTTATATAATTTTAAGGAGAACATTTCCGTCATACATGATTTCTGTGTAGCTTTAACCATTAAGGTTGCACACGCGACGGAAGCTTAAAAAATGGAGTAACTTCTCCCGTTTTCCCAACATTTCCCTTCACTGCTCTGCTCCTATTGATTGTAGCGTGATGAAAAGTATACTATAACCAACTCAGGAGTATGAAAAATAATTGTACCAAGTTTCGTTAAAATCCATCGAGTAATTTTTGTTTCTATAAAGGTTATACAGACAGACAGACAGACAGACAGACAGACAGACAAAAATTTTACTGATTGCATCAGTATCGATGCCTAATCACCCCCTGATAGTTATTTTGGAAATATATTTCATGTACAGAATTGACCTCTCTACAGATTTATTATAAGTAAATATATAGATTGCTAAGTCTCTGCTTACTATTGATTTTTTTTGCCATTTTCTCTTTCTTTATTTAGTAACTTTATTATTTGGAAAACAAAATAGAACTTACCAATTTCGAACCTTAAATCTAATGCGGTACAGAGTGCCCAAGGCAGTCCCACTATCTCCAATCAAAATATAACAAACTCTTTTCCAATATATGCCGCATCATTTCAAATCTCCGCTTCGTTCTCCCTACATCTCATATTCGATGCACTTCCCCTAGTTTATCACGAGCTCAAGTGGCGAGGTGTACTCAGTGCCCGATCGATACCGTTTATTGTAATAGCACGAGCTATTCTTTATGCCCTTCTACTTTTTTGGACATTCAATCTGTTTGCAGCATGTAGCATTGAAGTTTTGAGTAGTGAAGATGACATCTGTCAAAAAAATTCGTTGGACTGTGGGCAGAATGTACTGACAGCTAAATTAAACTTTTGGGGGTTCGTGCAGAAACCATTCAAGCTATCCTACTTTTCACTATCCACCATTTCAGAGTGTATGAACTCTGCGCGTCAAACAAAGACCTTTAACTTATGACAGAAGCATCTGCAGCTTTCGAAACGTGTGTATTCTGGGGTTCCGAAGCCAACGAAATGTGTTTTTTTTTTTATCACAGTCATGTCCGAATGCCGTAACTCCACAATTGTGTGGAATGTTTTTAAGCCATGGGATTTTTTTTGATAAGGTCTATTTTTATCACTGTGGTCGATTTTAATTCTTGTTTGAACATAGGTATATATTGCCGTTGAAAATTTAATTAATCATACATTTCAAACGAGATACCTTTTTGAATTAGAGCTCGAAAATTTTAAATTAAACCGACCGTAATCGCAGCAAACCGCAGCCGTCAATAATAACGGGCATCACAAAATGTTTTACATGAAAAAACCTTTTTATAATCAATTGATTTTCCGCACGATCAGACCGATATGTCGGACAGACGGACGGAGGTCGGTGTTTAAAATTTATGTAATTAAATACAGCATGTCAGTTGGCTTTCGGGGTTTTTGTTTGACCGACTTCAGGGGAGGATATTGTAATTTGTAATAATAGGATTTTTCCGACATTTTACGTTCCGTTTGTTCATTTCTTTTTCGCAGGGAGGTGAACTGTGACTTGCAAAATTCGGTTATTGTTTATTTAATTCAAACTCGATGCCAACATCATCGATGAGGTTATTCCTGTTTCAGTCGATATTTACTAATTTCTTTCGTATTTTATTAAAATAAATTATCTGGGATTCTACTACCTAATGAAGTTACCAGGAAAAGTTAAGCGCTGATATGGAGGAAAATAATATCCGAATGCCAAATGAACAGACCTTATTAATTACCAAAACATTGCGTACCTTATCTACGCCGTACAACGTCGAAGTGCATTTAAATTCAGTTCCAGGGCCACCTTCGCGGTAAGTTTTCAAGTAATTTACGAGTGAATACTTAAGCATCACCTACCAGGGGATCAGAACATGCCAGGGGTGGAGTTTTGTGTGTTTTACTAATTGCTAAAAGATGTTAATCAGGTACCGGAGACGTCTACCCGTCCTGCTCTGATATACGTGAAGAATGGTACGCTATCTCTCTCACCTGTCCTAAAGATATAACTCAAAAGCTGAAGCAAAAACCATGACAAGGAATTAATTAGAACTCAAGGTAAATAATGAAGATTGTCGCTTGTACTAATGAGTTTTCTGTAAAGTTCTGTTTGGTAAAATAATTATTAGACAGGTAATTAAGAAGTTTAGGGGAGTATGCAAATGGGTCGAAGTTAATTGTCCAGAAAAATGACAAAGAATAAATCAAAGAAAGATCTCTTGGTGAATCGCTGGGCTGATATATCTTTCACAGCCATTTAAATATTTATTTGTTTGTGGTAAGTATTCATCTAGGACTGGGCGATCCGATATAAACGCATAATTGTTCAAGGTAAAGGTAAAGTAATTCAATAAGTAAAGTCAATCGTCGAAAAGACCTTTTCGACTTTTTAAGCATTGCATAAACACGATAAGATTTGTATCTCATCAAGCAAATTCTACTACCACGTAACACTATTTCAATCAACCACACTGATCTCACAAACGCAACAACATAAAGCCACATTCACACACTCGCAACCGCATAAACAAAAGCTAAAGGTTTTCATTAACCATCGCGTAACGCCTCACACACGCGATCCTTTGACCACGTTATTATGCCGTATGCGACGTGCACCCTTGCTTATAAAAAAACGTATTAAAACAGAGAAATGTTTGAATAAGTGTGTGATTGCGGCTCGAGCAGTGCGAGCAAAACGAAGCGTTTCATTAGTAGGTACGGCTACGGGAGGAATGTTCATTTTGAGAACATATTCTGTCTTTTTGTGCAATACCTGATGTGTAGACTGTTCGGTATTAAGGTGGAAATTGCGTTTTGGGAAATGGCTTATGGTGTTTTATATAGGTTTCGTCTATTGGTTTTGTTTTAGTCTGGAAAAAGTAGATAATTATGTTTATTCATGTTGGCTAGGAATTATTGATTTACTGTATTTTAGCAGGCTTTGCCAGAAGGCCAAGGCTTGGCTTGGCAGGTCTTAGTTTTAGAGTTTCACAATTTGTAATCTATATTAACCATTAACAACAAACATTGATATGAGAGGTTTGTCCAATGTAGGTATGACATAGCGTATTCAAGGCCTGGATTTTATTGCTCTTTAGGTAAACAAACCAAATACACAACAAATGTAAAAACCAATGACATCACTCGAAACACTCGTTTTTATTTATATTTAAATCCAAACTCGCGTGTGGTCGTCTTCGGGCGATAAAATGTGTCCAATCAAAGCATTTAACGGTCCAACGGCGGTTGTCAGCGGCTCGCGTAATTTGAATTTCGAATACAACGCGCGATTGGCAAGACGCGTCGGCAATGACGCGGCGCGGTGTCGCCCGACGTGTGGGGCGGCTTTTATATTTTAACGTCCAGTGTTTTGATCGAAATGCCCAATGTCTGAATTTTTAATAGCCGTTAAAAATTCAGACATTGGGCATTAAGAAGATTTAGTGATACTTCTGAGCAGTATTAAACAAATCGAGCGAAGATAAAAGGGTCATTATAATCAGTTTTGTTAGTTGTTATGTGACTGTATTTTTACTTCTAAAGAAAACTATTCGGTAGCAATAAACTATTTACGCTTTTATATTGCTTAATTTTTGAATAGTTATTTATCACAATTTAGTTTACTATTAATGGTTTATAAGAGACATGTTGGTTCTGTAGAATAATAATTAATTATAAGTTGATGTAAAGTCGATTTTAAAGTGTGGCAATTTTCGGCATGAGTTAGTATAATCAGCATAATTATAACACAAGGTTCGACTCTGTGGGAAGGTCTGATTCGCTCCAAATACATTTGATAGTCAAGTGCACCAGGTTAGACTTGCTACCGACCCCAACCTATGTATCTTGGAAAAAATAGACGGCTGACGTAAATTTCAACAAACGACGAAGATTTCTAACTTATTTGTCTACGATTTTCTTCTTTATATCCCCTATTTATAACATGCAAGCCCATACACATAATAACTACGTATATTTTAAATAACCGTCGGCGCACACTGGACGGCTCGCGACAGGCCGCGCGTTATGACGCGTGTCGCGGCCGCGCGGGCCGAGTAGTTTGTCTCCGCTGACCATTTCCTGCACATCCCTCCTGTAAGTTGTTATTACGAGGCTGTGGAGTCGCTGTTGTTTTGTTTACTTTTTGTAGAACGTGGTAAATAACTAAGTCTACGCATTTTTTTGTTATATAACTATAATTCGTCATCTGCCTAGCCTTTTCCAAACTATGTTGGGGACTAACTGGTTGCAGCTGGTTACCAGTACTTTACATCGAATGATCTGGGGACCGACCCTTACATCCTAGTTCCTTACTGACAAGCACGATATTCTGTGGAAAAACTAGTACGTTAAACTTTAAGTGATGATTCTTAATTAATTAAACTAATATATAGAACTTTTATTAGTTTTTACAATATATTTTTCAATTAAAGAATCATGAAGGTATAGTGATCTTATAGCGACAAATTCATTAGAGTTTCGTAATATTAAAAGATTTTAGTCGTCAGAAACCTAAGAACCTCAAAGAAATTAGGATATTGAGGCAGAATTTTTACCAATAGCCAACTAGTATCTTGGTATTGTCAAAAAAATAAAAGTCATCTCGTAAAGAAACAGGCCATTTCTTCCACAGTTTTCCCTGTCGCGGCTAGGTTGGTCCGACCCCGAGGGAATATTTCAAGAATATTATTATGTAAGAACATGCGCGGGACTTTATGATCACCTAGCCTTTCACGGTGACCGCTCTGCCGCGCCGCGTCGCAAACATCAGGGTTGACTGTTTACAACAATATTTCAGTATTTTAATGTTTTTTCGTTTTTTTCGCCGATAACTTTTTAACGAAAAACTTGGGAAATAGTTGGTAACAGCAACAAGCATCATAGCTGTAAGCAGGGAGGACTTTATGATGGTAATTTTCTTTAAAGAATACATGGTTACCATCCCCGTTTGAAAACTAATGGTTTTCTTAGCATAACATTTATCCATAACATAACAAATCATCGATAAGCAACAAATTCTTGAATTAAAATCGTTGCGTTGGTGCCCTAAAAATTGTAAATAAAGTTTGATTCTGAGGACCTAGAAAAACGAAAGTCGCCTTCATAAAACAATGAGTTTAACGTAAGGTTTAATTTTTCCCTCACCGTTATCGTTGATAGAATATCATTCAGACTTGGCCCTCTAGGTGAGGTATAGAACAAGGAAGAACGGTTAAAAATATAGGAAGTCTTTATCCAGCTGATGATGAAGATGACAGAAAATTAAACACAAGCTTAAATACCTACCTATATACAATCATACTCACCCATTTTTCCCATGGAATAGGCAGAAACCACAAAACATACGCTGGTTCAGAATTTTTTTATTGGTTAAATTACAAGTTGGGGTACCAACCCTGCTAAGTCCGGAAGTTTGTCCGCGGATTCTTTATATTTATATTCACCTTGTCGTTCGTCCGGCAGATTTATTCACTTCTTTAGAGCGCGCGCACTGACCGTGTCCACGGATCGTCCCCTGTATGTTCGCCCTAACTTGCGGACGCACTGCGTTTAAAAGTTGCTAAGCAGCGGTTTCTTTCAGTAAAAAAACTTTATCTTTCCTTGAGCGTTTTCCCAACAACTTTTCTTGAATGATAATTTTCAAATAATAACTAACCTAACTGCTTAATATCTTATACCATTATGATTATATCAGCCAAACAATTTTTATCACGATAAAAGAATGTCTAAGGCAGGGCAAAAATAATTTGACAACTGTTGCAAATGCAACTGCAGTTGTCAAATTATTATTATTGCCTTGGCAAAATCTTGCTTTGAAAACCACTAGAGGTTTGTAAGTTAACAGATAATAAAATGCACTCCTATTTAAAAGCAAAAGTGTCACACTAGATTATTTTTACCTGTTATTCGTCTATTCACAGTTCCAAACAACCGCAGCATCTCATCCACCCAGTGCGTCCACCCACCGCACCCCAGCTCACTATGATATGTGTTGCGTAAAATTTTGTTTTTCAGAAGTCAGGCCCATGCCTAAGGTATCGCTGACAAATGTCCGACAGTCTATTATAGCGCGGATAAAAGGGATAGTGGACGACCACCTTTAACATGTTTGTGTACTTCATTTTTCAAGGATTTATTTTTGAGTGGATGTTTGCTTTGGTTGACCGTGTTTGAATGTAAAAAGTAAATGTATCGAGATGTAGATGTGACAAGGTAAGGAAGGAAATATGCATTCGGTTTCGTTGTGAACTATGAAAAGGAAGTGCTTGCAAATTTACGTCTACTTTTGCTTGTTTGTATTAGCAGAGTCCCCAATAGTCCTCACATTCGCCAATTCTCATCTCCCAAAAATTTGCACAAGCATCACTCATGAACTACCCCATAATTTCCATTACTGCTCTAATCACCCCGTCCCCCGCGGCATAACTGCACAGCACTAATCCCCACGATGGCCCACCGATGCCCATAGGTCCTACGATGTGCCCGTGGAACCCCACCTGGTTAGCTAAGGGGATTTGAGTGCACGCGCGTTTGAATCGCGCCCGTACGGGAATATTGTAGATTGATATTTTAGTACAGTCCGGTTTTTATTATTATAAGTAGAAATTGCGTATTGGGATATTTGTGCAAATACTGGTAAAGATTTTGCGTTGTTTCTTGCCCATAGAGGATCTAGATATTTGCTTTCAAAGAGTTTCGTATTTCTATTCGATGTTTAAAAAGATTAAGCTAAACTTTTTTTGTATGTCAATCCCAAACATTCTTGACTTGACCTACATCTTGCTTATCGCTCACAGAATGTCGCTTCGTCTAGGCCTTCTGTCTGGTGTGATACCTTTTATAACGCTTTCAACCGCTGCACACAGTCGCCTCAATATTTCATCTTTTTCAATGACGCAAAACATGACGACAAACTATATGACAACAAGAATTGACGCAATGACAGTAACAAACAATCCCAAATCGTTTCCATGCCAAACTATTCAAATCGGCCGGTCTAATTGACTCGCAGCCATTTCAACAGGTGATTTGATACCCTCAATCGCTCCTGGCGTCAATAAACCTACATCCAATTGAAGAAAACTGAAAAACAAGAAGGAGTATCGGTGTTCGTTTGTTTGGTCGTCTAAATAGAAGAGATGCTGAACGACATTCGTGATCAATGAAGCGAGGCAGTGCGATGAGTCTGTGATATAAATTAGATGAATATGCATAAACTTTTGAGTGTAGAAAGGGACCAAAATATAGAACAAAAGAGAAAAAAATACTTACGCACAGTTGCCTATCCTTTTATTATTTTTACATCCATAATACCTTAATTTTAATTATTTCTTTTATTTAAACTTCTTTATTGCATCTGACCTTGGTAAACCACAATACCTTAAGGGTTACCTTCAAAAGTTAACATTTAACTCCTGACGACTCATTAAATAACTTTTCACATTTTCCGCGATATCCACATTTCCGATGAATTTTGAAAATTTGAATCAAGCAAACTTAATGCAGAAGTTTACTTGTATGATGGTTAAACAGTCTACAACTCCAAAATAATTGATCCATCGTCCGTGCTCAAAACTGCAAACATGCAATTACCACTCAACGAAACTACACATCTGGCCAAAACGATGTGCTCCTCTTAAATTGCAATTCACAATCGATCGCTCACCTCAGCTCGAATCGCTCGGATCGCTCCCACTTGAGATCGCCCCCGTTCGCCACTTATTACGCCCCGCGGCTACTGGGGCAGCACTATTGTTCGATCTTTTCATTAAAAGGTGAACCTTTAAAAAGTATTTTGGTGTGGGGACGTGATGTGCACGAAATGAGGTCGAGTGTAATGATTTTTACAACGTCAGCTTAATTTTTTCAAAATTATTTTTATTTTCATTTTTAATCTTTTTTAAGTTTTATCCACCTACTAATGCAAACACAGTACGAACACATTGGCCGGGGCAATATTTCGTGTAATTTATTTTGATCACCCATGCCACACGGTGAAGCACTCAAAAAGGTGAAGGAAAACATCGTGACAAAAACGGCCTGTCTGTGTGTGAACTAAAAATGCGGGGAAATATTTTGTGACATCTACTAACCTGCACTTGGCCCGTGTGGATTACAGCCCATTTCATTTTAACATTATAGACTGATCTTTCTTAGGCTATAAACATTAAAAATCATATCCTAAATTCTACTAACCCATATTTAAGTACCACCATTTAATTCATACACCCCTCCAAATAAAAAAATATCCCCGTCCCGTGCACAATAAAAACGCATTCGTATGCAGCGACTTACAGCGGCCATTTTAAATGTTTTTTGAATTAAGAACTCGCCTGCGGCGTAACGGTCATTTTTTTTCTTGTTTTATATTATTTTATTTGCACAGGGGCTTACAGGGCAATAAAGGTAGGGATGGGTTAATAAATTTCGTACGTGTGCCAGTAATAAAAATTTTGATTGTGTTTTTAATATAATGGGCTCATTGGGTTCATTGTGAGGTGAGTATTATTATGATTTGCAGTGGATTATTGTGATGGATAATGCTAATGTTGACTGGACATTGTGTAGTTTGATGGTATTATTATTATTTCGATTTTTTAATTTAACAAACAGTTATGTAGATGCGATCCGGACGTTGTGTACGTATATACAATGAACGAAAAGTTTTGGACGATTAATCAGGTCACATAAATAAAACATTTAAAAAGACTTTGATTTGATGCCTGGGTTGCCACATGCGAGTAGCATTATCAACTTGTGTTCGTGTGCAAAACACAGCAACTCTACAATCAATCATAATTTTATTTTTATGATAGGACACGCCCACTACATTAAAACCTATTTTTATTTTTTTTACAGTTCACACGGATGGTAACAATTTTCAACATTTAAAAACAAATTAACCCGTAAAATAAAATCAAAAGAAGAATCGCAAAACAACTTCAACTCAAATCACAAAGCTACCGCTACTCCCCGCTGGAGGCGCTGCGATCGCCACCCACGCTCTCTCGCGATGAATGAACGCCGTTTGGCCATTTTCCCAAAGGTATGTTGATGTTATACTCGCCTTGATTCCTAGAAGTGATCGTGTATATTCGGTTTATAGCCACGCGTGTTCATCATTAAGGATCTCTTAGAGTATAGATGTATGTGTGTCAAACTAGTTCTGCTAAAATAATCTTGTCATCTGATTGATTTTTATGTCCTTTCATAGATTTCATTGATATTTTTGGAGCTATTTATAGAACGGAAGATTTCGGACTAGGATGAGCATTGTGCCTAGTTTGGAATTTCCTATTGGGTAAGGGTTTTATGGTGGTTTTGAAAATTAATTTGGGATGGACGGCCTAGAAAAGTGCCAGTCACTTTGAAACCGTTTCGTATTTCTACAAAGCATTTCAACAGGTTCAATTGACATAGCCTTTTCGGAAGCTCTCAAGCATCACATCACTTTTACAATGTCACTTTGTCTAACCTTCAGGAAAAGTACCTTATAACACCTGGATTTTTTATATTCAACGTAAACTGGAGACTTTACTATGTAGTAGAAGACATAATATTAGAAGATTTCAACTGAATTGAAAAGAAAAGTTAGTTCCCAACATAAATAAATTAAATCGAAATAACAATGTCGTAAGCGCCATTAGACAATTTTTTTCAGCTCACATCGTAAATAAAGATTGTCGTCTTACCTAGATAATGTAGCCCTGAGCGAAGAGTGTTCGGTTCAGTCTGTCTTGAATGGCTGCCAGGTAGTTAGCGCTAAGACACGCGAGTTACTGTGTTTCGATCTAATATTGTTATTGTAGCTGTACCTAGGAACACTTTTAGCGACAGTTTTTTTCTGAATGGCTACAATATGTTTTTACAACAATGTTTTCTGGAACTGAGTTTCTTAATAATGGTTGCGTGTGTCGCTACGGGTTAACATTATGGATCATCGGCTGATGATCAAAAGATACTGCCAAGACCACAGTAGTAGGTTGTGCAGCGTAATGATGCTCATCAGTCCATTAAACTCACCCGGACTATAGAGGAAGTAAATGGCAACGGAATTGACAAGGTGGCATATAGAGGCAATTCGGATAAATACAGAGAGCTCATTAGCAAAATAGCACAATGCCTGGTGTACCCTAGACGAAGCTAGAGCGGGCACGTGGAGGAAATCTGTCATTTTGACGATAGTCAAATATAGAGAAGTCTAAGAAATTGGTCTCATTTCGATCAGTAAATTGACAACATTGACAACCTATTGACAACTCTTTAACTAAAATAAAAAACAAAAACATTAATTAAATAAAGCCGAGTGTCTGTTGCCTACAGCCCACAGCTCAAATTCATGTCCCAAACAAATGAAACATAGATGACAGATGCTATCCAAAATTACGGCGTACTTCGCCTTTTAGTCAGAAGATAAGTAGCGGTGTCGCCTCCGCCGTGCGACGGCGGCGGCGCGGTAACATAGATAATCAATTAATTTGCCAGTCGGGCCAATTAGTCGCTAGTCAACCTTCTGTTATGATTAAGATTAATCTCAGGGATCGGTTTATTCTGTAATTATGGTCCTGGTTAGTGAAGCCAGTTTCAGGTTTCTATTGAGAGTCTCAGAAGTTTCCTGAAAGCTTAAAAACGTTGTAAAAATGAAGACATATTTTTAAATTAATAACCTTGTTGAGCAATAGCACTAAATGGACAATAGTCTTATCTTCATCTAGGATCTAAATAGCTCTTAATAAATAGAAATTCATAAGAAACTCGATAAAAACGATGGTTGCAAAATTGAGACCATTTTTCCCAAATTAAGAGCAAATTTCACTAATGAAATTAAACCGAATAGTGCTCTGTCTGTACCATACTCGTAATAGCATTAAAATATTGACACTGACTGCTCTTAAACGTCGCGTCGTATAGATGTGCTGATCGCTTTCCGTTTCTTTAATGAATCCGTCCTATAAACGGGTTCTAACAAAACAAAAGCCAGCCAGCCTCTCGCAGTCCTTGAGAAAATAAACATCATTCAGTAACATTCAATGTTTTTCTTAGACATACCTATCCATACGTACCTTAATGTGAACAAGCAAGTGCGTATATTTAGATGTTATTATCTCTCGGATAACGTCGTCGAACGAAGTGAAAATCTTACAAAGGAACTTGTTTACCTCTAATTAATATGCCGTAGGTAAGATTAGGGAGGGTGTGGAGTCGTTTCATTTAAAAGTTTGTTGTATCTTGCTACCTAAAAATAAGATAAGATCAAAAAGTCAGCTTAAGCGTTAAGTTTCTAATGTGATACTTATTTAATTGCGCTGTTCAAGTGAACGAAATTGCTATAACACATAAATGTAGATCGTTAATATTGGACACTACACATGGAACCATTTTGTTTCTATGTAGTATCTAAAAAATCAGCTATACTTACATAAAATATAACTGCACAATATGGATCAGGACTAATTTAGTCCCAAAGAAGAATTTAATTCTCCCGATAGAATCTAGTGCTGGCCATTTTCCGGACTGCAATGACGAAACATAGTACTAACCTGTCAGCTGAAACAAATGCTTGGCACGAGTAGAACTGTCACTTTACGCAGTTTGACAGGTGGGCGCACCCTTACGGACGATCCCAGAACATCACACGCTCGCATTCCCCATAATATTTCAAAACGAAATGATTCATAATTGGAAACTAATCATAAATCATACAGTTATGAAAATAAAGATAAATTATATTTTTTGGAACCGGTTTTGCCATGTTGCTTCAGTATTTTATCAAAGCTACATCGATTTTCTATCTTGGACCGGATTCTCGAATAACACCAAACCTAACCTATGAGATAATTAGTTCAGATTTCAAACTGGTAAGTTTGAGTAATTTAAATATAAATTTATTTCCTTTAAAAGCTTTTTAAGCGTTAGGCACAGTGTAAGTGGTCGATAGGTACTCGTAAATAATATCCGCGAGACTGGTAATTCAGATTGTGTGACAGGTACTGTGTCACTACAGCTTTCTTTCTTCGCACGTTGCTTTATAATAATTTAGTTCATGCAGCTCCATAGTTTTTCTGTGCATCAAAACGTAGTGAATGACATCAACCCATTAGCGGTGCGCGCAGTCAGCGTCGCCCTACCGTGTACACCGCGATTGTCTAGGGCAGGCACTTTTACAGGCTACGATTGAACCAGTTTATGTTCATTCAAAACAAAGGCCATTATTGTGACTCACTTATCGTAAGTCGTAAACTATGACGGAAAGCATCAAGAGGAAACCGGCATAAATCATAGCACCAAAAATGCATAACATGTGACATCTACCAACCGCACAAGACCCGCGTGGTGGATTATGGCACACTCCCTCTTCCAGGGTTCTTCCTGGGCCTATGCCCCAGCAGTGCGAACATTTTACAAACTCTCTTGGGGAACAAGCACACTGTTACTCTTGCCACCGCCACGACATCGCGTCGGACTCGTGTCGTCTCATCTAAACGCTCCAAGAGACATTCTCCCACGTACATCCAGGTTGCTTCGCTTAATCAACCCTCAAGTAATGAGGGGTATCTTCCGAGGGGCGCGGAATCAATTAATGAATATTTTACTTCTCCGGGATCTTAATCAACGTCCCGTGTCCCGGATTTTTGGGGATCGCGCGGGATTCCGGAGCCTTGATTTATTATAGTCCGCGGAAGTGATTGATTTAAACTTGATTTAATTATGAGTTCGATTCGCGTTTGTTTACGTTTTGTTTTGTATTATTATCCATTTGTGAAGTGGAATGGTGTGGCGGGAGGATTCGATGATGGAACTGGAAGTGTGTTTATGTTGGGTTGGAAGTAACTGAGTAAGTTTAATTGCACTTAATCTTATTTTGTTTTCCATTAGTTCTGCCTGCTAAAAACAATGTTTCATGTGTTTGTATTTAATTAAATAACATGATTAGGTGCACAGAGTATCAATGTGGGTAAACTGATGATACAATTTGAGAGAAGCCTAGACTAGAAAATCCAAAAGTGAAATCTATTTCTCCATCTCGGTTTATTTGACGTCAATGAAAAGTTTAACAAACTAATAAGAAAAATTCTATTCAATCAGTCACTCCATAAACACACACTACAGTACACCTTGTATATCATGGACATTGGGTTTGAAGAATGAGTTTCTTCAACAAACTTAACGACGCGTCGCTCTCATCGAGTCAATAACCTTCGTCTCTCAGCTGATCCCGAAAACTAACGCGCGATGACAACCAGCCGATATCAACTTATTTATTTCTCTAATATACGTAAATACGTATATTTTACAAAAACAATCACTTTGATTTATTATAACATTAGCGAAAAGGAATTCTCTAACAAGCTGTGTAAATCCGGTGTTCAAATACACTAGCGTGTTTAAGAAATCAAGCCATTATGAAAATAATATCCGATTTTTTTGGTGTGTCATGTAGGTACAACCGTACAATTTTAAAAGTATGTAATGAGTTATAACTAAGTTTTATATGATTAATATATTAAGCTTGCTTTTTGTAAATAAAGTCCTTATTTACTTCTAAGATTGAAAGAACTGTGTATGCAATCCGCGGCTGAAACCATGTTTTAAAGGTGGCCTAACTTTAAAACACGCCAGTTTATATTGCAAGAGCAACGGAAATACTTTCCCGCACTGTTTGGTAGTATGTTCTCTACAAACAAACTAAAATCAGCAATAAATCAACGTCTTAACGTTTATTTAGTATTTCCTACGTAATTTTTCGGACGCCACCTCCGTGCGCTTGCGCTAAAATTGATCATTAACTAAATTTCAAAGATTATTCCTCTCATTTCTAGATCGCGACTGTTTGAAATTAATAACCACTTCTTTATTTACCCAATGTTCCTACAAACCTACCTGAAACTCAACCTTATTTCAGTTATCTTACGAGTTACAGTCGATTTTCCGCGTTGTATTTACAACTTTGTGTTCGTAGAGACAGGCCGAAGTTATAAATTATTGTGTCGGAGCAGAGTCACCTGAGTGTTTTTATATTTTACGAGTCTCGTTTTTAAAAATGCGAAACATGTTTAGTTTGACAAGGTAGTAAAATAATGTCGTAGGTAGAAAAGTTTGATGTTGCCGTCTAAAAGCTTTTTTATGAAACACCATAATGATTTTTGGTGGAAATTATTATTATTGTGGCTAGTTACGTTACTGATGTTTTTGATCTGTGGATTTGTATTAATGGCGCGATGGTGCATGAGGATTTAAACTTCAAACTGTTTAATGTGATTAATTTTATTAACGAATGATATTTCAAACTGTGCTATAACAATGAATGAATGAAGAGACTGATATACCTATGCGTATCAAGCTCGTTCAGTGGTTTTGAGTAAGTGACATTATTGAGCAGTTTTTAGTTGACTATTCTAGAGATCCGGACAACCCCATATATTAATTCCTATAGGTTTCGTTGTCTCGTTGATCAAAGAAAGTTGAATTTAGACATCCATTGAAACGCTAACCTCAATTAACTAAATGGCTGTACGAATAAAAATTATCTCTGATCAAAGACGATTGCAAAATCTTATTCACCGGTAAAATACACTACAGAAATTGAGGAAACCAAATATATTATAGGAAATAGTCACATTCGACCTAAATCCAAAATTTTCAATCTGGCAAGTTGCACCGTATATTAACGGCGGTTAAATCGACCTATCAAACGAGGAAAAAGAACAAGATAAGAGCTAACTCTTGAATCTCGCGGTCGCGGTGTCCAATAATTCACTTTAAGCCCAGTTTAATTCTTGCCTTAACTGGATGTTGGGGAGTCGACCTCGTTTCTTAAATTATGTGCTTAAAAGCTAATCGTGGCTATCTGTACCGTTAACTGAGACTACTGTTTGTTGATCTTGAGATATTAATGGCTTCTGATAGCTCCTTTTGACGGTTGAATAATGGGGGAATGTCCAGATACCACCCCATTTTCTAATTAGGAGATGATTTTATAAACAGTAATCTTTCGAAGCTTCAAATTGCTTTTAAAACAACAGAGGCATTTCAACTCACAGATAGATGCTTAACTGCTGATGTCACTACACTCTCTATCACACTATACTACTGTCACATACTATTACTGTTTCAAAGCAGCAAATTAAATAACCATGAGGGCAATTTCATTGCATACTCGTATAAAAATTTATGTAAATTTTCAATTTTTTTCCAATCAATTTCTCTAAAATGGACTCCCCACGAATCTCTTGAAAATCAATTTTGCATAACCAAATTGTCCATACAATTAAAAACTAAACTACCCATCAGACTACCTACGTCCACCTACGAACAATAGGTAGCGGTCATTAGAACCCCGGGAGTCTCCGCGGGGGTCACCCCTCGGGGGTCCGGGGTTCAGTCTGTGCCGGTACAATGCGCTAATGCACACAGTTTAAGTGCTTTAAATTGATATGTCCTGTTATAGGTATGGGTGCACTGGGCTGGAATTGATTCCGTGATCTGTTGTTATTACGTTATGTAAACATATAACGTTATGTCGTACATGTAATCCTGGAAGGGTTACGGAGAGGTGTACCCACATTTGACCAGTTATATTGAGGCCTATTTTATAGTGGAAAGTTCCAATGAATCGAAGACAAATCGAGACAAAATCATTTTTGAAAAGTGGAACCTAAAGATTAATTAGTATGGATAATAAATAACGTAATTCAACCAACAGTGCTTACCTTAAAACATAAAGAAATATAGGTAAATAAAGAAATATACGTACTTACCTAAAATATTTAGCTAGCCATGCTTGACTTCGGTTTATTGTTTCCCAATATTTTCTACTTTTACTACTGTTGGCACTGGTTGAAGGCATGATGGCGTGGTTGAATTTCAATAAACTTTGTTATTTTGCAAAAGCTTAACAATACCTACTCACGTGGGGCTTTGCAGGGTAGGCAGAGAGTGTAGGTAACAGTGATCAGGTGGTCAAGGGTGTAAGATTTTACAATTTTTTTGTGTAAGAATATAATTACTTAATTAAATATTAGTGGTCACATCAAAGTTTTTAATAAAAGAAATTTCTACACCGTAGACACATTAGTTTCCTGGTCCTTGTAGGTTACACAGTGTTAAGTTATATTTGTGTTACTCCGCTTGATAAGTAGTTTTTTTTACAAAAAATATTCTGCAGTACCTACAGGTAGGTACGACTACAGAAAATATAGACCCAAGAAAACCAAAGGGCCCAACTTCAACTTAAAACGAACCCCAAACATGCGCGTCCGGCGCCGCGGTACATAAACACGTTCGGTCATTTCATAAAACATCTGTGTATTTTCTATTTTGATAGGTTTCATATATCTGACCGCAGGGGGCGCTGATCGTAAAACGCGAACGGTTTGGCTTTCTGCCCTCCCTGTGTATTTTATTAACGGCAAATGCTAAGGTATGGCGTGGTGAGGTTCGGTTTAATAAAATTTTTGGGTAGCACAGCCAAAAGTTTGTGTCCATCTTTGGGTGAAGTTGTTGGTACATCTGTGACTTGCTCGTCTTGGGATTGTTTTGTTTTTGCTGTTGTCTTTTGTTTTCTTTCATCGAATAATGCGTAGTTGTGTCTGAAATAGAGGCTCAATGCTACAAATGTTTTGCCAAGTGTCTTGTGGAAGCTTTAAATCCGTATCATTACTGTTCCTAAGAAAATAAGCCTCGTTTTTTTGAACTGTACGGTCTACTTAAAAAAAAGTTTATGCATTACGTAAAGCTTTTATTTTTTCCATTGTTTCATCAAAAACATTCATAAAGAAGTCATTTAACTACATTGTCTAGATCGAAGATAAGCTAGGATTCAAAATTCTTCAAGAGCTCATTTTTTCGTATGGCAACAACAATTCTTTGACCACATCTTGATCCCTGCTTAACCCTGTGCTATAAATCGTCACTAATTCCTGCATTTATTAAGTAATAAAATTTAAAACATACTAATCTACTTATTACGCGTTTCTGGCACTATTTCACTTCGGTCGTAAAACCTCTTTTATTTTATATATTTTTCGTGTTTATGTAATATTCACGTGGTTTAGTGACCCGCAGTAATATTGAGAAAACTTTGTGCTTATTTTATATGGCTTGATATTTTTAAGACGGCCAACTGTAACATAAAATTTTACAATGATTTTGTTAAACACAAAACATTGAAATAACGCAAACTAAACCATTGACAATGCGTCGCTTGCACAACACCTCGAAAATAAAACTACCATAAAGAAGAATAAAATACATATAATCGTAACACAATCAATCTTTTAAAGTTTAAATAAGTGTGGAAATGGTCCTTGATTTTCTTGAAACACTGTACGGAACACAAACAAAGTAACTGACTAAGAAAAAAACAAAGTTGATAATAACGTTGTAAGTGTTGAAACGCCTTAGCTAGTAGGTAACAAGAGCAGGTGTGATTAAACGTTATTTAAACAATGAAACGTTTGGAATGGTTACGTAGAGGTAACGGGGTTAATGAGGGTGATAAAGCGGTAATTACAAGTTGTTTGTAACTTTCTAAAACTATTTGTGAAAAGTTATGTAAAATACTTTTTAACCTTACGCAATGATCATTGTGTCTAAATGAAAACTGGAGTTGAGATCTATAGAATAGCGTACCTGTCATTTTTATACATCTCCCAGATCGTTAAAAACGTGTAATGGCACTCATTGGCTCCACATTGGCGCATCACGTCATTGGTCTAGAATTTTCATAATGTTATTATTAAACAGCTCTATTTGACGTCTTAACGTTTTCCATCCGACATCAGGACGTAGGATGACCTGCAGGATGTGGGAAATAAAATCTTTATTTTCGGCTGTGACATTTCGGATAGAAACTGCATGAATTCCAATACCTAGATACAAGAAATAGTTCTAGACCCACGTGTTCCGTCTCGCTGTCATTTCAATCTGACTTTTATAGCTTTTTGTAAAAATTGCACACCGCTTCAGTTGCAAATCACTCAGCACATTCTTTCTTGAGATTTTATTGCTATCGCCATTAATTGGCTTAACAAATTTTATGGCCCTCACCTGTCACAATTGAACAACAAGGTCATTACTTTAAATTCAAGAGAACTTCACTAAAATTTGCTATTTTCATTAAGCTAGCTAACGGATTTATGTAAATTTAAAATTATATATTTAATATATATATATTTAATTATGTTTTACCCATGATGTCCAGCTGCTGGGAAAAGGTCTCCCCAATATTATTTCACTCCTCTCTACGTTTTGCCTGATTTGGACAATCCGGCCAGAACGAGTCCAGGTCGTCAAATCGGTTATTCCTAGGCCTGCCTCGGAAATCCGTCTAGTCCCACTCCAACCTTGTAAACATATCACTTACATCAGCGATGCCGAAAACCCATAAAACGCCCCAAGGTCGTTTTATGGGTTTTACTTTAAAATCCAAAAAATAAATCTGGCACGCTATCTTGTAAAATCATAATATCAGACTGTCGCACATCTACGCGCACCTACACTCTCACTCTCAGCGCTGAAACTTACAAAATAAAAATCTTCATCGTAATATTTCACAACCAGTATCTCTACCTACCACCGGAAACGTTTGTAAGTATAACCCAACGTGCGCAGGCGTTTATAAACAGTTGTATGAAAGGTGCATTTGTAAGGTAAATTAAAAGCCGCGAATCATCTCTGAGTAAATATTAACGTGTTATTACGTTCGTGGGCGCTCTACAACGGATGCATATGTGCGATTAAAATCATAGTTTGTTTTAGAATAGTTTGTGAGAAATGAAGCGTATTAGATTATGTTTCTGGGTTATGGTAGGTAACTAAACTCTATCTTATGTATCATTACAAACTATAAAAGAAATAATTTTACAAACTGAAAAGTATGGACTGTCCAGTGTTCATCCTTCGTAACACTTAAAAATATCTAACTCGTACCAAACACCTACAGCCCTGGAAAGATATTTCTTACTACATTTCAACGGCGTCGATGACCTGTTACCGAACAATTTTATCAAAACACAATTTTATCATGCATTACGCAAAAAGAAAAGTCATCAAAATAGACATCCGGTGTTTTATCATCATTGGACGTACCAAAATCCGCGTCAATAGCCACTTTGGCACTAAACCTACCGAGAGACGTCATAAGTGTCATAATTCATTGACAAATTATTGTCATTCCCATCAGTTTTCACATTCCACCGGTGTCGTTACCATTTTGGATTATTTTAATGTCATCACAGTCGTGCGTGCATGATTATCAAATCTTCAATGTATGGAGAAAGATATAAAAAATATACAGTTTATGCCATTAAATGAGCTATCTTATTAGTAGTTTTCGTATGTTTCGCATAAAAGTGTGGTTTTAGAGTTTTTTGATGTGAGCAGACGTGATTAGAGAAATGCTTTCATTTTGTATGATATTCATTTGTGATTTAGTGCGGTGTTTCCTCCATCTTTTATTTTAGGTTACGAATTTGATGGGTTTAGGTAATGACATAAAGGTATTTTAAATCTAAAACTACAGGAAAAATAAAATGTTGCACACGTCTTTGAGTTTCTCATTCATACTCAGTTATTTTTCCGCAGGAAAATCATAAATTCAAACGACATTTTGCACATCCTGTAGCAGGTTACAAACAACTATTAACTATTATAACTAGGGGTCGAAAGTGGACGAGGTATGCCTGTCTTTTGTATGAAAATTCAAACTCACCCCCTGGGGGTCGAGTGTGAACTATGTTTAGGGGTTGAGAGGATACAAATAAACAAATCTTTTTTTAGGGGTCGAGGGGTCGAGAGTGGACTAAACGTAATAATCTAGATCGTTTGCAATAAATCCCATTCATAAGCGCCTTCTTACAAAACTCACTCTACTTCTACGAAGTCACTAAACTTTTTGACTGTGAAAATAGACTTTAGCGATACTGAATTTTCACTACATTATTAGGAACATGGTTACGGAGGTATGTTGAGGAATCCACCTGGATATGGGTTTTTACGCCAGACACCGGACCAGAAGTCGAAGTCGGATGACCGAAGTAAGAACAGGTGGAGATTTATTGGTGTGTCCACCCTGGAGTGAAAATGTTTTGCTGTTCCCCAAACTATTGGATTCTTAATATCGTGTACCTACCGCGTGCTGAAACTGACGGTAGCTACTGACGGCACCAAACTTGTAGCCTAATTCTGGGCTAAGCCAACTCATATTATATCAACCAGAGAAGATGAAGATAAAGGTATCTTTTATTTCTAGCTTTTACGAGTAGCTTGGCGTGGCTTTAGCATATTTCAGTATTTGCCTTTACATACTTCCCCTACCACATAAAATAATAATTCTCCTCCTCATTACATAACCCTGCATCCATTATGACAACTCCCCGTTCCCGAACATCCGGCGCCGATAAAAACTCGGACACATGATTGACGGGCGCTGTTTACCTTGCGCGGGCGCTACCGGTATGCTAACTAGAAGCTGATGGTGACGTCACCACGAGCAGAAGTACGTGTGTACTAGGGTTACGACATGGGATGAGTCATGTTCATTGAGGATGTAATTGGGTTGGGTGTGTGTGGCTAACACTCATTATTATCTCGGTACTCCGTTTCAGTAGGTATTGGAAATCCCTAAGTTCTGATAAAAATGGGAAAACCATATTACATTACTACTTTTTAAATAAATGCGACTTGAACTGACTGCATGTGTCGTTGAAGAAGGAGGATCCCCCTTTAACACTAGCCTTCTTGAACTGTTATCGACTGAAACCTCTTAATTGTTACTTGATTATGATTGTGATTTTTCCACCATCTAATAAATTAATAGTATTTCACTTGCATTTTCTTGGGGGATGTGTGGTGTTATGCGAATGGATAAAAAAGGAAATTAGTTCATAAGAGGAAGTCTGAAAGTGGCGCCGGTGACTGAAAAGTTATGTGGTTATTATGTGTCGTGGTATGGGCATGACTGTGATGCGAAGGAATGAGGAAAATGTCGTGAGGAAAGTTTTGACTATGAATGTCGATGATTATAAGAGAAGAGGAGACCAAAGAAACGATGCATGGCTGAGATGACGAGTAATAGAGAAGTATGAAAGTAGACATGCTGCGCCGACCCCAAATAAAATGCAATGGCATAAGAAATTTCTCCGATTTTGGAGTTTGATTTTGCGATCTCTATTAAAGGCCTATGTTCAGCAGTGGACGTCTTTTGGCTGAAATGATGATGATGATGATGATTAAAAGTCGAATGAAAACACCAAGAAAATGAAGAAATTATGCGAAATTGCGAATCCTGTATGGCGACTAAACGTTGTCTATTTGTGACGGTGAGCCAGTCATTACATTCTCTAGCACTTCGCCCACCGGCGTTTGTTTTCTTTTCACATGATCATGTTAGTGTTGGACGCACATTGTCGGATACCTAGATGCCGAGGATAACACGTGAGCTATGAAGAAACTTTCTGGGTTCCGTGTCAAAGATTTTTATTCCCCGTTGACGATAAAATGGTCTTCGAAATTATATTTAAGAAACTACATAACATATACAATTATACATCGCTGGGGCTAGGCAAATACTTATATTTAGCTAGTGATCTTTAAGTGCCATGTATTAGGGGGTGAGCCTATTACCGTCAACCGGACACAAGTTACCTATGCTTACGGTTCTGCCGACTGTTACTTCATTAATGTAAAGTAAAACTGCTCATTTCTCTCAAATACACAGAAGTAGATATTTTCATCATAATTTTCTAAAAATAACAATTTATTAACAAACCATACAACATAAACGGTACCAAAAAAAAACACAAGAAAACTCGACTTGATAGATCGCGTTCTAAGTGCTTTATTTTAAGCGTTGACGATATTGTTATGTCTGTTAGACGCGGCGCCAGTCAATACGAAGGTGCGGAAATCTTACTTACGCCGCTTTGCCGCTTTGCCGACCGCAGCGGCGACGATTGAAAACATTTCGCGACCCTTTGATGTTCCGCCACCCAATACATCTAGCGAACTGTTTACAAAACCGGCAATGTATATTAATCGCTCGTTTAGTGTTTTATTTAGTTGAAAGGTAAAAGGTTTCATGTCGATAGTTGTTTGGCTTGAGTTTTGAAACATTGGTGATTATGTGCTAAGTTCTTCAGAAGTTTGTTTGAAATATTTCGTCATGTTTATTGTGGATCGATAATGAGCCATAACCATATAAGGTAGTATTTTAGTATGTAACCGATGTTAATTTTAGTAACTTACTTATACGAAACGTCATAATACTACAGATTTCGAGAACGATTTTTAATAGAAACTAAATACAGCAATAGCATGCTTCCAGTAGTCGCCACATCAATTCGTCAAATTCTCCACAATTTCCCAAAGATTCCTAATACGAGATTGTACCAGATATACCTACCTATTCTACAAAAAATCGGTTCGTCATGTCAGCTCTCGATCTCCGAAGCAATGCGGGAGTCGAGGCAATCCACCAGTTGTCGTAACCACGGCGACATCTAAACGAGATCTCTGTCTGTCAACCTGAGTGGACTACCTACCTATATCTAGGTACAGAACGGAATTTGTTGTGCAATTGCTTGAGAAGTTTGTTTTGATATGAAATAAATGGCTTTGTTAAAAGACCTTATGTAGACAGATACATACCAGTGATACAACAATTGTATTAGAAGCAGCTAGTTTATTTATGCCGTTGTAATTATATGATGAGACATTTCAGCTTCTTTCTCTCTAGGATATAAAGGCGCCGGTCACCGTCATAAAATCAATATCAGAGACATCCTGGTCTCTGATATTGATTTTATGACGGTTACCACTTACTATCTGGTGGAACGCCTATTTCCTTCATTATTAGTTTTCTTTTTGACAACTTTGTGATTTGCTATCACGGCTTATTATTATTTCTCTTCTCCATGTCAGCGACAACTGCTCAAACGTCTATTTATTTACACAACCGAATCAAAAGTTCATCCCACATTTACAGCCTCACAGAAAAGTGTTTAGTTCAGTTTTATCTCTTAAACCAGGTGCTGCGAAGGTGTATGCGTGTTTTACACCCCATCTTTCACGTTAACTTGCCATAAATCACGGCAAGAATCACATTGTTCAATATGTTACGACTACTTGAATGTTTCTGCATGTTTATTGTTTGAATTTGAATATCTATAAAGTTGATAGATATAGCGATGTTTGTTACTTTGTTTTTCAAGATTTTGCTGCGCCTTCTTTTGTTTTTCTGGTACTTAAGTACTACGGTACTAATACTAGAATGACTTTTTCAATGAAATTATCACAGGTAGGTGATGACCAAAAAATATATGTAGGCTATTAGGATAGGCGTATAACTTTGTGTAATGTATTTCATCACCATTACTCTCAAAATGTGTGAAGGTTTACCGTAGAGAGGAAACCGATATGTCTTAAACCTTAAGAAAATATGTATTGTGGCATCCACTAACCCGCAGTGGACCCACGCGGTGGGTGATAGTGTAGTCCCTCTCACAGAGAATAGGCCTGTACTCCAGCAGTGGGAACGATAAACGCTAATTAACGCTTTTGTTTATACTATGAAATATATTTCATTGTTTTCATATCCACAAAATCATGATTTTACGATTTTTTCATACTGTATTGCTTTGGAATTGTGCAATGTTATTATTCTCGTAAAGCTCAATGTTTACAATTCCGTTATTCTCAACAAAACTGCAACATGAATAAAATCCACTGAAAACCACAAATCACCAATAAAAATAACTGAATATTTTTCTTTTAATCCGACATCCAAACAAAATAATATTTATAGCTAAACATCATAATACTATTTTGAACCGTATTTCCATTACCGAATCGTTTCCGGTACTAGGAGGATCATCTACTGAAATAGCTCGGTACGTACCGTTCAAGACGTTTCAATACAAATTACGTTGAAAAAACTCACGCATACCTGGAGGTCTACTCTTATTCGACGAAAAACGAAGTTTCGATCGAAATTTCGCGTATTTCCTACCACGGTTCAATTTCGTTCCGAAATTTCGTACGACCGAAAATTGTTTGACGTTTAGATTCTCTAAACCTACTCTAATTCGAAATATTACGAACGAATATTTGAATTTGACAGACGATTGTTCGGAATTTTAACCTCAAATTTGACGAAACCAAAAGTGTTACCTTTTGATTTTCGTTTTACGTTTAGTTTTGTAAATATTATGAGAAAATTATTGGCAATGGCTACAATAATGCTTTTTATCGAAGCTGCTTTACGTGAAGAACGTACAGAGTGTAGAAGGAACCGACGCCGCCTGCGCAATCAACTAAATATTAGCGAAATTCCCGACTTAAGAGTTTGTAGGAAATTACGGATTCAGTCGGGAAGTATTCGAGTAGCCAAAGTATTCGGGAGTAGCCGAACCCGTATGTGGAGCCATTTTAAACTGAAAAGATGTTTATATGGTTATTATTAGAAGAGGCGATATTTAGTGTTAGTGAAAAATCTAATATTATGTATGTATAATATGATATTTACTTATAAAGTTTTTAAATCTAAACTTGTGGAGACCCAAAATACAAATAGCAGACTACGACAATATGACTTGAAACTTTATTAAGTGTGAATGGCGATTGCGAAGTATGTAAAAACACACTTGGAAACATGATTTATTTAACACAACACTTGAGAAACACAATTTAGAAAACTTTTCAAAGTATTCAAACAAATAATCGTAAGTTGACATGTTATGATTAGATTGTGAATATACAGACATTTTTGGTCGTCTTACGTTACTACCCATTGTTGGCATGAAATAGTACTCTTCAAATTAGTCGGTTAACAATGACAGTGAAAGGGTGTTTTATAGTGTATCTCGGTGAATGTCGTCGAAAATAGAATTTTTATCTAAATCTTTATATTTTCTGCATGAATATTACAAGAAATATTCAATAAATCACATTTTAAATGTAAAATGTAAAAATAAAGCAAAAGAGTTTATTAATTATAAGTTAAAGTAAAAACCGTAACTTACTTTAAATGACATCAAAAAAGACCCACACAATATTATAGATTTCATTCGTTCACGAAACTTGTCTATGGCTTCGAACTTCTTGTGCGCGTCCGAAAATGAAATAGAGTAGGATCACTAACGAAACTTCGTTTAAATTTCGTTCGTTTCCGAAGTTTCGTTTCGGAGAAAGAGAGTAGACCCCCTGAGTATATAAATAAACACAACACTGAGACTAAACTTTCTTCCATTCCCCATACATTGCTGCGTTTTCACCAGTAATAAAAATGACTACAGAACTGAACACGCAATGAATGTGTAACTTATAAATAGTAATGTCCATACAAAAGTTTCGCCCCACTCGTTATAATAACGTGTTACCTCGCGTGACAGTGCGCGAAATTGCTCGAAAAGCAATTAATATGATTTGGGACGTGTTTTAAATTAAAAGTGACAGGACGGACATGCGCGATGTTTAAATACACCGATGTTTTGTTGTTTCAGGTCATTTTCCTGAGCCCCTGGTAATTGGGCGAGTTTTAGCGAATTATTAGTTTTGTATTTTAGGTAAGTTCTTTGTCTGGTATCATGTTTTAGGTATTGACACTGCAAGCGTGTTGCAACATTTGAAAAACTTAGACGAAATATAACAGTTTTCATTTAATTGAAAAATATTATGATGCATGCAATTTTTAAACCAAAATAATCTGAGTCTATCAACAAAAAACAGATACCTTTTGTAACTCTCAGCGCAATAATCAGAAACTTTACCAAAATACGGTTGGTGCCTTTTTAAATATTGGTTTAGGGAAACAAATACAAAACAGAAAATACTAAAATAAAGTAAATTTAATATCAAGGTGTTTTAAAAATGACGTATCACTAGAATACCTTTTGTAAATATTTTAACAATTTGATTTATATAAAATCTACGCTTCACCGAAACTATACACTCATAACAACACAATTTAATTCACCTTCCTGACAGGTGATAAAGCACTGAAATACCATTACATCCACGGTCGGTAAAAACGATATAAATATGAGGTTGACTTGAAGAATGTTTGGAAAACATTGAAATATCAACACTGGCCGATTACTTTGCCGCGTTTTATGCTTTTTATGAAAGCCCTAAGCGTGTTAGCGGTCGTCCATAACCCCCACGCGAATACATCCCTAATCTTTTGGCAAACGCTCAAATTATATCACACCTAGATATTTATATTGTGCGATTTTTTGTTACTTATCTAGATTGACATTTCTATTTCGTCTACATAAGAGAAGTCAAAGTGCAATAAATAATTGGAAATGTGCCACTTAGGTCATTCATTCATTCATATTGATTGAAATAAATAATTATGTACCCGTTTCTTGACCGTTGTAGTATTTTTGTCATCATCATTCTCTTGCCCTTATCCAAATTCACTTAGGGTCGGCGCAGTACCTATGTCTTCTTCTTCCATACTTCACTATTACTCGTCATCTCATCAGACACCTCCTTTCTTGCCATATCATCTTTGTAGTATTTTTGTCAATCTTCGAAATAATTATTACATCCACTTCTGTTTCAACAGTTAATCCTGATTATATCTTGCCACGATTTACCACCATAAGAAGTCTTTCTCTTCAAGTTTGATTTTGGATAATAGATTAGAAAATGTTTCATCTAACTGTGTTAGTTCTAGGCTAATTTTTTTAGAATGTTCTTTCATTATGCATTCAAATGAATAAGTCGAATCGCCACCGCATCGTAACAACTAAACAAATATTTACATTCTCAAGAACTTTCATAGATTATTGTACGTTTTTCTTATTGTTTATTATTAACTATTTCCCATAGTTTATTGGGTGAAGGAATTAGAGTGATTTGAACGGGTCTTTAGTGTATGGCAGTGAGTGATGGCGTGTGCGCCGTATGTTTTTCGTTAATCGTATCTAAATCATTTCCTAGTTAGCTCTACTTTGTTTATGGGTCCTTGTATATAGGATTAAACTTATGGGACAGAGGTACATTAGCAGTGATCTATGGGCAAACAGCGTGGTTTTGTGTTAACTATTGGTTTGCGTGTAGTTTTTAACATCGTAATAATTTATTTGCGTGTTTAGTTTCGTAAAGATAGAATTAGGTCATTGTTTGGATTCTTTGAGAGTAAATGTGGGAGGAAATGTCGGAATTTAGCTTTAATAGTGTATAACATACCTGATTGATGATGGAAAATATAGTAATGCACCAGTAACTAAAGAGAAAATGGACTGTCAATGTCAATTAGGTTTGAATTGATTCATTTCACGTTATCAATTTCAGAACAGTTTGGGCCGAAAATGACATTGAAAGAAGCAATACTGAATAACAAAATGATTGTGTCTTATATCAATTCCTGATGTACCTATCTACCACAGTACTTTATAACATGTTCTTTATACCATGAGAGGCTCTTTTTTTCTCCTTCAGACGAAACATTTTCATTCCTAAATCTCATACCTAGAGGACGTTTCAGAAAGGTGTGGTCATATTGAAGGATGTTGTGTAAACCAAAATCAAACTAAACAACTTTCTTTTTAGGATCAATTTGACCACGCCTTACTAGATACACGCCCGTGGTGGTGGTTCAATGTTTAGCCGTAAGTTGGCAGAGGAGCTGAGGCTGACTGCCTTGGGTGCCAGACGTAATTGAGTATCGCGAGTTCATCACCAAACGGTTAGGAAAAATACGTGCTCTATTCATATAGATAGATCGATAGATCATGCCAGATCGTTAGGAGATTAATGTGGTGCTGATTCGCAAGACATTATAAATAAATTAATTGACACGCCACATGCCTATCGTCGCGGCCATACCTGAGGGTCAATTTATTGCTATTGGCCGCTGAAATGTTTTTCAGCGGATAAATCTGGATGTTCTGGATGTTGTTTCTTTCTTAGTTTTGAAACACTTCTCTACCTCAAGATATAAGTTACAGTGAAGTAGTAACAATCGTTCAGATCAAAACTATAAATATTTTTTACTATATTTTTGTAGATCCATTAATTAGCTTTTAATACTTTTATTATGCTTTGCAACGAAGGTAGAGATCAGATATACAGTCGCTCCATGAACAATATTGGTATTCAGCTGCATCCGGTTGGACTGGAGGCCGACATAGTTGGAAAAAGGTTACGCAGATGATGAATAGTTTACATTGCATTGTATCTCGTTCTATACCTACGATTTCACTACAAAAATCTCTTTTCAAAAATAGGCGTAAAGAAAATTCCTACATGATCTTCAGTGTAGACAGTACACAATGCACCTAAGCCAAATCTCACGAGACGAGAGAAAAAAAGAAGTTTGATTGTCTGTATTCTGATCGGTGAGCGGTGAGCGGTGAGCGGTGAGCGCGCATCTATTCCGGTCGCACCGGGACAGTCCGCCCGGTGGCACCTGTCGCGGCACGATTAACAATGCGTTGTTAAAAACACGATACTTCGATACTGGGGTTTAAACTGGGAGAGAATCGGATTGGGTTTCTTTTGCTGAAAGTTTCAGAGAGGTTGGTGGTGTTCTTGGAACTGCTACTGGTGGTTGAGTTATTTTATTTTATAAAAATGTTAAAACGAAGACTAAACGTTACTGATCAGGTATTTGCTGTCACTTTCCATGTGAAAAATAATGCATCTAGTAGGTACTTATTTACATGCCTTTAAAATAACTAGGGTGACCATGAGTACAAGACACAAAAAAAATTGTATAATTTTTCATACTCCTGGTTTGGATTTGATGTTGAGCCGAGCGTGGTGCGCTAAGCTCTAAGCGTTTTTGGGAACATCGGCAACTGCAGTCGGCTCGTTCTAGTTACCGAACACTGTTTACAGTTTCCAACGAAAACTTTTTACGGCATTCGGAAATGTTAGTTTTCGGCGAATTTAGCCGAAGTGCGTTACCTCGGTGTCGTGTCTAGACACGGGATAGGGGCAATTGCGCGTGAATTACAACAACTATTACAACGTTTATGAGTGAAATAATCTGGCACACGTGTGCTAGCATATTGATTCCGAATTATAAGCAAATAGCTAGTGAACTTGGCAGCTTGCCAGTGGCCGTGCCAAATGGTACGGTAACCACGGTGCGGGCGCGAGGTAGAAAGTTAATTAACAGGTTAGCTTATGTATGTCGCCGGCAATAACACTATCTCGTTCAAACTTATGACGTCAATTATCGTGGCGCGTATAATTCATGCTTTAATGTGTCGTACGTTTTAATTTCGATACATTTCGTACATAACTAAACATTCGACTAAAAGCCTTTTGATGTTTGATTTTGTTAATGTTCTAAGCTTGGCTTAATTAAAAGCGACGTGTGTTCGTAAATTGTTGGAGAAGTGTGTGTGGTTTGGTTGTTGAACGTCTAAATTAGATGCCACGTGCAGTCACCTCACAGAGGCAATCAGTGCAGTTGAAACGCAGGTAATTTGGCTGCCATTTTGTATAACATTTCATTTTAGTTTGGTTTAAATATTTAGTTGCATTCTCAGAACAATTGCAATAACTAGAAGCTTAAAACATCAAAGGCTTGTTAATCACCTCCCACAAGTAGACAAGTGCCGGCAGTGTAACGTCCCAGTTATAGCGGCAGCGTGGTCACCGCGGCGGCACACAGCGGTACGGTTTGACCGCAGGCTGTAATTCACAGGTAATGCTGTTGTGATTGTTGCACAATATCGCTGCAGCGCTTTACCGGCCCGTACACAGGAATGGGTATATTTTCTTAAATCACTTTTAAGAAATAGCACAGAAGCGTGACCTTTGGAAGGAATTGAGGAAGGCTTTTGCCCAGCAATGGGACAATGTGGGCTCGCTATAATAATAATCACTTGTTAAGAATTATTTTATTGTTATGGTTGCTAAACATCTCTGCGATGCAGCCCTGTACACCGTCTAGCTTGCAAATACGGGGTAATATCACTCATTGTAAATGATCTGATCAGTGTTCTTCTTATTGAGATGTACATTTTTGAGATTTTATATGATTATTGTGTAAACGTAGGAAGGTCATAGTTTGTGTCGATTAAAGGTGTTTAATTAAGACTGTAAAGATTGTCTTTTCGCTCACTGAATTATCTTTTTAACTACTCTCATTACTTTTTCTCCACTCGTTTTCCGAGCGATATACTCGTAAATCTGTAATCTTTGATATTGAATATGAAAACGCATGCAAAACAAGTCATCTAATAATTACGAGAGGCTCGTATAAAATATGCAGATCCTACCGACCTTCGATTCTCTGTTGATCGCATAATAATAAAACAAGAACAGAATTAATTTACGTTCGCTAAGGAAGTCGTGTTTTCACGGTAGGAGATATTTTAATAATGCTAAACAGCTGACTGTCCTCGCTTCCGCTGCAGTCACTTTGAAGCATCAGGAATTTTACTATTAGTAGGAATTTATTTTTTCCCGATAGGATAACTTTTTACTTCAAATAGGTAAGCTTTTAAAGTTCGACTTTCCCATATTTCAGATTAATGCTACACTGGTTTTGTGTACCTACATAAAAATGGATTTTAGTAACAAAGTCATATAGATAGCATCGAAAATGTCAACGAAATTATTTTCAAAACTTAAAAAAGTACTCCGAAGGCTCACGACGACACCCATTCCCCAATGTAGTACCCTCATTAAATCTACGCAAATAAATAAAATTGAAGTGTTTCTTTGTAATTTCAAAATAACATCTTTATACTGAATGCATATGAAAATATATACGGCATTTGTGACAAAAGCACATTTTTTTCCATTTTTGTCTGTCTGTCTGTTTGTTCCGGCTAATCTCCGAAACAGCTGGACCAATTTTGATACGACTTTTACTGGCAGCAAGCTAATGTTATAAGGAGTGACTTAGCTATTTTTCGTTTATTTTAGAAAAAATAATTAAGGTTCCAAGCAAAAACAAATAAAACCCCTGAAATTGTTATTAACAAAATATGATTCAAATAATATTTTTATAATTATTTCACGCGGATGAATGTCGCGGGCAACAGCTAGTTAAATATAATATATTTTTTACCATCTACTCGAAAAGAAAAAAAAATTAAGGAAGAGACAACAGAATGAAGCCAGTTATTGCTGAGTTGTACCGGTTTTCCCACTTTATCTGCGACATGTCCCTGCGGGCCTTATTGGAAAATATTCCCACTGCCGTTTCCTTTGCTTTGCTTATTGAAAAAGAAAACAACAAATGAACTCAAAGTAAACATTTTGTTAGAATATTTTCAATGTATTTTTGTACTAACATACAAAGGGTTATTTTTAACCATTTTTAGCTACTAATTTTAAGGTTTATAAACAATGATAGTCCATATCAGGACTTGATTAGGATGAAAATTTTTGAGGAAAAGTTATGGTTCAGGTCATACACGCATTTTTCTTTAATTTTATTTGTTCTTAACAATTATATCATCATTTGCCGGCCTATTCCGAATACGTTGGGTACGCTGTCTTCCAGTGAAATAGATGCAGCTGAGTGCCAGTCACTCTTCTAGAATCAGAATCAGTCAATCAATCAAAAAATTAGAAAAAAAATCAGGCGAATCAGTATTTTCTAGTTCAAAATATAGCGACTGCGACATGATAATCTTCAATTTAGGATAATTATCGCTATCGCTTCTCATTTAGTTGACTTCAACGATGTTTGGCACTACAAAACAAGATAATTTAACATAACACACATGTCTCACCCACCTCATATCCTTGCTCATTCTCCACTACACCACATGCAACAATAATGCAGTACAGATCACTATTTTATTATACATTTACATCAAAATTTAATGCCACTTCTACATCAAAACGAAGATAATGCCTAGAATGTATCATAAAGTAAAGTTACGGCAATATTCCCGCCTATTTATTATCAGAACAAGGTACCTGGCAGTACAAGCCTGCCCAATACAGTTTTACGAGATGCATCGTACAAACATACAGGCGTATTAGACCAGTTACTGCAGGGATTGTAAACATTTGGGCATTGATCACTTGTGGAGTGACGTATTGAGGTGTGGATTGCGAAAGGGTTAATAGCGCTCGTTCTATTATTATCCCAATCAATCTATAAGTACCTTAGTATGAATTGTCTGAGGTAATGAGGATTGACAGATGTCACGATTTTGGAAGCACACATTTCAAAAACTGTTTGTTACGCTCAGCAAACAAGTAGCCGATTACTAAGGGCCTAAACAAAGTGACAATCTAATAGCGTTGTCGATGTCGATTAGAGAACGAAACTTTTGACACTTGTTTAGGCGCAGGTTTGCCCAAACCAGCGCCTAAACAAATTAAAGTTTAATACTAATTTATTTATGAAATAGATGTTATTGATAAAAAAATATTGTTCGCAGACATCAAATAAACATTTTCACACTTTCTTTAAAACACACTAGCAGTAGTATGACAGCTATTGGATGTTTGTGTATGTGAGTTTAAATGTTTGTAACCGCACCCACGATATAGGAGAAATTCCTAGTGTGGGGCAACGTTATTTTTTTAAATAAAAAATAAAATAAAAAAGCTATTCAAAATTGACTGAAAAAGCTTCCCTGGAAATAAGGTTGATCACCACTGTCATAATGTGTAAATAATTTTGTATTTCCTAAGCTTGTTTACTCTTACAGAATCGTCAAAGTGTATGTACGAGTAGTTTCGCCAGAAAATGATGCTTATATATTATGCAACTGCGTGGAAATTACTTCAGAGAAAATAATTTGGCAATACTTAGCATGTTTTCAACGAATGGAGAGATATTTTGTTTTGTATTACTTTTTGTTACTTTACAATGAATGAAATAAAGACTTCTTGGATCTCTTAGTGCAGGAATGATGTTTTCATTATATTACTGCAATTTCTGTATACTGTTGAGAAATGAGAAAACAAACGTAACATTTTCTGATTTCGAGAAAGTAACAATAAATTTTATGTGACATTGTTTTTACATTAATTTTTGTTTTCATGGACCAATGATTATCATCTCCTTTGGGTTGGGGCAACGTTTTCTTCCATCCTTCACTGTCAGCCTTCACATTCAGCCTAATCATTCACTTATTTTTCTTTCATATCAATCTTATAATATGCATATTCATGTATCGATGACCAAACGATATCATAGTTTATTCGTTAATGGAATGAAAAGGTCGACCGTTTGCGATGAACCTTTTACTAGACAAGTTTCGACTTTGCAGGTGAGAATTGTTGAACAGTCTTCTACAAGGACACTTTCCCACAAACTTACAAAGTATACTTTATCAATTCAATAAAACCATTCCAATAAAAGTGGAATAAAGTGCGGGTGGTCCATTTTACTGGCCATTAACGACGGCGGACGGCGATCGGGTGCGCACGCGCCTTTGATTCGATACGTTACGATCTATGCAGTTTACTGATCGGGAGTCGGGACAAACAGCCCGTTGTGTGGACATCTGTCTGTCTTTATAACTGTGTAAACTGTGCTCCTTGATGGGGGGCGACGAGGAAGAGAAGTGCTCCTTTGTTTTTAAGTGGTGGGGAATTAAACGGTGTTGTTTTTGGGTGGTTTTCTGTTTTTGGCAATGATACAGGAGTGTGTTGTTAAAAGTATTAACGGGTGTAGTATTTAGTGAGTTTAGTGTCGTTGAAGTCTTCTTCTTCTTCTTCTTCGTGTCGCCCAAACTTTCGACGTTAAGCTCGTTGTCATACATCATACTCACAGACAAAGATATATCAAACATACTAATGAGACATCATAGTTTTAGCCGAGGAAAAATATATCATCTTCCAGATGCGTTGTTCCAACTTACTGATTGGCAGTAAGTTGAAACACCGCATCTTAGTTTGGTAGGCAAGAATTTCGGTTATTTGCCGACATTATCAGTCTTTTAGCTTACCATAATGAGTCTCCCATGGCATGTTACATCAAACAGAGTCCCGTGCAACGTAAAGGCTCTGTTGATATTCAGACTTGATCACTAATTTACAACTCTATTAGACTTGTTATTCTATGTCAAAATGTAGGAAATTACTCAACCGTGTCCGTCCTTAATAATGACATATCCAGAAATATGGGTCGTTATGAAAATACGAGGTCCGGAAACAGATCGTCATTCACTGCGGGCATTGCATAACGTTTACAATGTTACGAGTTGATGACCGCGCGATGGAAGTCTGGTCGCTTCGGAGAACCATTCGATCTAGGGGGAAGGCTGTTAAACGTGATTTTAAGACGAATTGATGTTGATGGTGGTAGTAGGTGCTGGTAAGGAAAGGGATCACAAAGCAATCTGATCAGACCCTGCGACGGAGTATAGCGCTTTAGGTCTTCCTGTTCTTGTTCACTCATTTTTAGGGTTTGGAAGACATTTTGGAGCCCCTGAAAGCACGTTAAGCCGTTGGTCACGGCTGAGAACTGTAGATCTTTGACAGTCGTTGCGGTATCGAATTGCCCAGGGTAAGACTGGGTTGTGGAGGTCACATAGGCGGTCCCTCCAGCTGCATCCAATTAGTCTGGAAGCCAACCCCAACATAGATGGGAGAAAGGCTAGGCAGATGATGGTAGTAAATTTTTGTAGGTGATTTTTTTGACAGTTTCAGGTAAATAAAAAGTATCTGAAAGCCTTATAAAAGTCAAGCTGATTTGTTTGATTTTATAAAAAAGAAAAGGCGCTTAGAGTCATTTATTTTCACAAACATTGGGTTTATTAGGCGAATACTTATGCTGTTAGTCCTCATTACTTACAGCAGCTACAGCGGATGAGCACCGGTTTTCTCAGCATTCTCTAAGAACTCTCATCCGCTGCTGGTTCCTAGACGAGCGCCCATTTACTGCTCTCCGGAAGAACAATCGACCTTCATGCATGTCCGGACAATCTGTGCCACATACTTACCTACCTACACACTAATTTCAATTAGCCCTTTTATTGAGAGATCCAATTAATGTAATGATGTCTTCCGTTCCTATTCTGATTTCTAAAACATTGAAGGATATGAAAGATTTAAAAAGCTAAAGTAGGTATGACGAAGGTACCAAGGGCGTTCTTTGTTTCATAAAGTTATTACTACCTACAGATTTCCGCTTATTTTAAAGAGTAAAATGTTCATCATTTTGAAAGAAAGTTTTTAGTTTGTGTTTTAAAAAGTTAAGAAATAAGTGCTGTGTTATCCGCTTCGTAAAAATTGTAGTATGAGGATCTTTAGAAAATTCTTCCATATGATTTAGACCAATAAAAGCTGACTTATATTCGTCTAATCCATAACTATTTAAAATTTCCAATTCTAAATAATCCTGAAAATTTTCCCGATCCAACTTGAAAGCAGTTTTACTTCCATTTATAGTAACTCCATCAGATCTAAAACTCGTTGAATGAATCACGGTGATACGTTACAGTTATTTCTTTGTGCTCTTTGTGATTATTTCTGATGGCAACCCCGCCAGGTACGGCCAGCGACAGCAGTGACTCAGCGCGTATTTCGGTACAGTCGACGACTTAGGTGAGATCTTTGTCTTTGTTTATATAAGGAGTTCTTTTGTGAAGGACAAAAGTTTGGTAAACGAAAATGCGTTTTAAACTGTAGGTCCTAAAGTTTATTAAATGCTACTTTGTTAGTTTACTTGAATCATCATTTTCTGTTTGTTTCTTTTCTTATTAAAATTTCATCATTTACGAAATCGCATACCTTAGCCATAACCGGGTTTGGTGCCCTCAATAACACATTGAAGGACTGTACTTGCAAAGTGCCATCCCTTCCATCCACCTTAGTCTCTTAATGATTTCTTTTGTTTCTAAACTGGGCTAAGGTCTGACAACGTAAGAACTATGTAGTTTGTCCATATTCTTCAGAGAAAGAATGATAGAACATAATTGTATTGTAACATCTTCAACGAAACATAAAGTACAATATTTGTTTGCATGTTTGAAGTTATAGGAAATAAAATATAAACAAGTTTCAGATGTTTGGATGACTTCACTGTCGGCTGCAAAGACTATTTCCTTGAATTGAACGCAAACTTAGAAAATGGGTTACATTATAAAGAAATGATTGCATAGGTGATCTGATTTGATGATCTAATTAAAAAAGTTCGTAGAAAAGAACATTTATTGTCCAACCTCTGATAGAAGAGGGCTACTGAAATGACTTAAGAGTTGTTTGATTAATTCTCGTGCAAGATGGTGGGCAAGGTGATCTATATATAAAGCGGGGCAGCAGTTGAAAGGACTCATCAGCTTCCAATCTTACCGAATGCAGCTGAATACCAGTATTTTACATGGAGCGACTGCCTATCTGACCTCCACAACCAGGACCAGGACTATCACAAGAAATACTTTTCTCACTGGAAATGGAGGATATTAAAATTTTTACAATGATTGTTTGAAGTAAGTTTTTAGTCAAAAATGCTACTCATATGCCATACTAACATTGTTCCATATTTAAATCAGTTTCTCGTAAGATGGTGGTACGCTTTCCAAGTAGGTAACGGATCTTCTGGCACATTATCATCTTAGTTTCTGCATAACAACAATCTTCTCAAACATGACCTCAGTACCAAAACAAAACGGGCACTTTCACACAAAACATTTTTTCTACACTCGTGTTATTACAGAAACATGATTTAGCTCTAATAGCAAGATGTCCACCTGTCAGTCTGTGTGCAAGACACACTTCCCTTCTACCACAAAACATACAAAACATCCAACACATTTTAATCATTCGTCATCCATTACCGGTTCTGTTCTGCCTTCGATTTCCCTCTCACAAACTTAGCCAACAATGAATGTTGAATGTTGCGTTAAAGTAGTATAGTTTGGTGTCCATATTTCCTTAGCATTAGTATAAATTTTCGCACGTCTGTCCGTCAGCGCTCGTGACAGGTCGACGATTGTCTTTCCGGAACTCGTTTGCAGTTACGGGGTTCTTGGTTACAGCAGCATACATTTCATAGGTTAACTGGGTCTGCTTACCGGGTTTGTTTACGGTGCATGTGCACTGGGATATTGTGGTTGCATTTTTGTCTGTATTAAGTTTCTGGATTCTTCATTTTGCTATTGTTAGACAAATATCTTTTGTTATTAGCTTGCTGTGTCCCATTCCTAACTCACACATCCTGTGTTTTGTAAATTCGCATAACGCTTTCTGAATTCCTATGATGTGAACTTTGGATGAGGTCTGTGTTTTACTTAACGAAACCTTCTGAAATAGGTACTGGAATTATTAAGTTTACTATGAATTCATAGAACTCACTCAGGTTCTTCTCAATGTACTGAACTTCATCATTAAATCGATACTTGGAAAATGCCACCGTCCCTTCTCGTGATAGATCTTGTTATTTGTTAAGATATCACCGATATAAGCGATCAGTCCTTCGCTAAATAACTTTATAGTCTAGATTACTTGTGTTAACGATAACATAAAACTAATTGTAATTCATTCGGCGCAGATCGGGCGCGGAACTGTCGGCTGCCTATCGTGTTGCGTTCTCGGAAAAGTCGTAAAACAAGAAGTAAACATCATTCTTGATGATGAAGTGACAAACTATTCCTGGTGCTTAGTGTTGTTAGTCTTTTCATTAAAGTTTGATTTAAAATAACTCATTCGGTAACAGTGCGCAAAAAGCTTTTTTTACGGAATAATCACGGTTAGCAGAAACTACTCACGTTGTACGTCTCATGTGCCTAAAAGCTGTACTTATACTTTGGCAAATAATTATAACTTATAATTTACTACAGTACGGTACTCATCAATCTTACATCAAATCATAACCCCTAAGCAAATTTTAGTACCGCGCCTGCCTCCCAGCATCATTATCAAGAGGCCAACAGTCTTCTTCCTCTTTCTAGTATGAACTTCCACGCACTTGCGCCAGTCTCCGTTCATATATAAGAGTGACATCCAAACCGGATGCATCAGTAAATCCACCACCTCAGCCCGCCACCGTGCAAAGAGCACATAAATATGACGTTATACTCAGAGCGTACAAACCTCAGTGCACAAAGAATATTTGGCGTACACGCGAGATCAAAGGCGACGGCAGGGGCGTGGCTAATCACATCCCGGTCGTTCTCCGTCTATCCGGCTGTTACACGAATTATTTTTAGTGCACAGGTAACAAGAATGCCCCTTTGAAATGCAACACTTCCGCTCGTAACATCGTGTGTCGGACACATAGATGGACGCTTTGTGAGGGATCGGTTTTTGCCTACGTGGTGAAGTGTTCAGGGAAGATGTGTTAGTAAAAAATGTTGGTCAGTTAAGGTAGACAGAGTTTTCAGTTTTCTGTTGCCTGTTGTTGATTTATTTGAAAGAAAATATTTATTTATATGTTGACAGAAGAATTTTTTTCTAGATTTTCTTATCCGGGTTGCTTGTATGAGCACAGTAAAAAGAACAGCAACGCAGTTATTAGTTCGAGAATTCAAGCAAAGGTGCGTGTAGGCATTGACGTGAACTCCAGTACATACCCCTCTGCGTTTCTAAAATCCTTGTCCATCTGTCCAAAAATAACATAATGTAAAGTAAATACAATAAAAATCAATAAAAGTCAATATTTTATAAATGTTACACAGTTGCCGATCTACACCGGTCTTCTCGCACTTGTCACCCATGATCACGCCCCGACGGTTAGGGGCCGGACTGAATAAAACAGGTAACTTATTACCCAGAATAATCATAAAATATTGAATTAGTGATGATTGAAAGTCCAGTTTTATGATGGGTACTAAACGGTTTATGGGTTAAAGCTGTTATTGGTTTAAATCATTTGTAATTTTGGATATCGTTTAATGGCGTTAGTACGTCTTTGGGAACAAGTTATTGGACAGGTTTTATTACTGTGTACATAGGTATATTATAGAGTGCAGCGTAATATTGCAGTGCCCTAATATTCCTTCCCACGATTGGTGGAACTTTCTTCTTCTTAGTTCATTTTGGCCATCCGCTAACATTGTCGAACGGAGGTAATAGAATAATTCGTACATTACACGTGTTTGGCAAATACTAAGACATTTATTCGTAGGATACAGTAGTCACAAAGTTGTTAAAACAGCATGGTTCAGGACATATCCGCCGCTAGAAACGAAATACGAATATTTAGGTGCATTAAATTGGTTACACTTATAAACACTTACATTTAATATCACTCACATATAACAAGGAGTGACTATCGCTTGGATATAGAAATAAAGGGAAGCTTCTTACATTGGCATACAAGTTAACAGTGTCCGTGGAAAGCCTAATTATACCTGAAATACTTTAAAATATTCAAATTAGTATTTAACTTATCAAGTAAGTACTTCTCCCTGTTGTCTTGGGACTTTGGGAGATGAAGGTTTTCTTAAATTTGACTTTTTCCCATTTACTCATTTTATCTACTACATAAGTGAATACTCCTGTGGGAAAAGTTCCAGCGTTTTTCCCAACACTCCCAACTAGTATACAAGTCAATACCAAACAAGATGTATAAATCAGGTCTGCTTAAAATTCCCGCATTACGTGGAGGAGGCGCCCTCTGGGAGGGAAAGCAAAATAATGAGAGCTCTCAGCTCTTAAATCTTGAGTCGCATCCACTTTTAATGGCATTTAAATTAGCTTTTTATTTGCTCTGGTTTAGTGGTTGTGGGTAGCGGCGCGGATAACTGTGTCTTATGTTTGGTGGGAATTTTGATCGAAGACTTGAGGTGCGGATGCTAATTTTAAAGCTGTAGTATTCTTTAGAGTGGTTTTATATGTGGTTGCATCATAAACGATAATTATCACATTTACGGTTAGGTATTGAGATCTCTATTGAAAATCCAGATAAAAGTATCCTGAAACAATCTTCCTGCGCTTCTTCCGCTTGGTGTAGCGGTCGAAGTCAGGGTCATAATCTGGCAACCGCTTGCATTAAATTTTGTAATATGACTTAAAAATAAATCTACTTTTGGAGGTACCTGCTAAGTCAATGTATAAAGATGTATATAGATAACTGCAACATACGAGTATTTGGAACACCAGTCCTTACTCACATACCTACGTTTGATTACCTCTTCATTGGGTGTAGCCTTACTTACTTAGACATGTGAACGCACACAGAACGTACAGGCAGCAGCAAAAGTAAACATTATTACCAACCTCGTTAAGTGGGGCTAAACGTCTACCTCAGTGAAACAGCAGCGAGGTGTGGTTGTGGGGCTGTGTCGCAGACTAAGCTCCACCTTCTATCCTGCCCTTTTAGCCCAAAATCATGCAGCCAACGTGACCTCTGCGCTGCCACTGACGACGCGGTGGAACTGGTGGAAGTGGCGAAGATCGCTGGGATGAGAATTTTTATATTTTGTTAGCCCAACAAAATATAAAAATTCTCATCCCAGCGATACGAAAAAGAAGAAGAACGTGTCATTTTCTAAAAACATCGTCACTATCAGGTCGAAGTATTCCCGTTTGAGCACCTATTTTTTGGGCACCTATGCATTGAGCACCAAAGGTATTCCCATTTGAGCACCAATCGATATTTTAACGTGGTGCTCAAAGGGGAATAATCTTTTCGTTTATGTTGACTTCGTGGCATTTTTGAAAATCGAGCAAACCGATTTCATGAGATTAAATCATTTGTGTGTTTTTTCATAATTTGTTTTCGATGACTTGTCCAAAACAAGTCAACTGATGTAAAACCTGTGTTAAGGCTAACATAAAGAGTTAGGTAGTACCATTCCAGATCCGGGTTTTTGTGCAGTAGCTATCTTAATTAAAAGAGAAAGAAAACTGCAGACTGAAATAATCATTACATTTAATTACTGTTGTCTGTACCATCCTACCTTCAATCCCTCTCGGAACTTGGGTGGGCAGGTTTACAACCGACAATGAGGTGAGTGAAACATTGCGGCAACACCCGGAAGAGGGTGAGCAATATTACAGGATTTATGTGCCGCTAGTAAACGCGATTGTAAATCTGCTCTGTTGATAATAACTTCACTTATGTTAAGAGCAGTTTGCGAACGGTACTGAGGTGTTTAGGAGAACTAGGAAACAGTTTTTTTATGTCTTTGTTTGGTATGTCTGAATGCATGGTTTCAGGGGAAATGGCATTCTTGTGTGGTCAGCTGTAACCCCACATAAAAATCTTCCAGTGCTATAATCCTAAATCACACAATGAGTTTTCCGCTAAATTAGAACAATGACATATACAACAGCCCAACAACAACCATTATGCAAGCATTGTGCCCGCCAGACACAACACCTGTCCGGCCGGAGGATCCCTCTTTTTCTACAGAGGATGAGGAATTTTACACCCTGTTCCTTAAACCTCGTAGCCATAAAGTTATATTAGATAAGTCACATTCCAGTTATTATGGTGATCACAACATCCATGTTTATATACTCATTATGTGCTCATGAAGGGCTGTTCTCTAACTGTTTGTATTTTAGATCATGTTTATTAATGATTTTTCATTAATGAACACTCGCATACACCACCAAGTGTGGAATAAAATTTAACGACTCAATATAGATAGTTAAGTCCTTGTCACAATATCCGGTGACTTCAAACGCTCATTAATTTATGTACTCCTAGTACTCTTGCGCATGCCCACTTTGATCTACAATAATAAATTGATAGTTGTTACAGCTTCAATGACACCATTGAGAGAATCAAAGGGGATTGTTCTATATGCTTGAGGGTATTAAAGTTATGTCATATTTAAGTGTTAATAGCAGACTCTATATCGCCTGCGAATCACCTTGCTGATAACATTTCTTTGGAAATGTGTCATAAGAAAGCTATTTAGTCGCACCAGCCTACCCGTTCTAAACTAACTCTTATAGAAAGAACCTCGAGCAAAATTACATGGGTTTTATTTATAAGAAAAATCATAAATAAGGTCATTTTGGTTATTTTCATTAATGGCAGTCTTGATCTACCCATGACTACACCGCTGAAAACCTCTCACTAACGTACCTAACCACCTTCACCTAACCATTTGCAAATATGAACGATAACTTCATTGCTTTCCAAAGCTGCTGGTATAGCACACTCGCTGCATTTTACCAGAATTCCTAAGCGCTATTATCTTTCTGGTGAAGCCATTGTGACCAAGAGTACAGATATACATCTGTACAGATCTGTACAGGTATACATCTGTACTCTCTATTTTCTCCAGTAGCACTCTCCTTGGCGAAAAAGAAGTTTGAAATCACAAAAGAGTTTGCATGAAGTCTACGATTTTCCTCAATCTTTTCTCGTTACGACCGGTTTTAAATAAGTAGGCATTCAAAAACAAATGACAGGTGACGGTGACGATCCTCAGTTTCCCTCCAAACAGTAAACATTAAACATTTAGTTTGAATCTGTACCAAATTATTGGCACAAGTGACAGCGGACGGAGCCAACCAATAAAACCGTTTCGGAGTTAAACGCAGATCTGTCCCGTCCTAGAAACTGCCGTATATCATGCTATTACGTTTATGAGAGGTACGAGAGTGATCTTAGTCGTCGTCTCAGGTTTGAGAGATATTAAAATTGAAGAAGAGGATTTTGAGTCGTAGTATGAAAGATTACCGATAATTTATACATAATAATTTAAGTGAAATTTTCAGTTTTTTTTCTTCTTTCAGTCTTTACGGTATTCAGAACCCCGAGAGTCTGATAACTAGTCTTACTAAGAGGTGCGAAGGTCTGATTGGCAGTGAATCTTTGTAATATAACTCTATTCAGTTGCATCCGGCTAGACTGAAAGCCGACGATGTTAAAACGTCTCTTCTTCATTAACGGTATCTTTATTTCGAAACCAAACATTCAGTTTAAATAAGGGTAGAAATATTAGTTTTTAAAGAATCCACGTGAAAATTATTAAATTTTCCTCGTAAAAAACAAATGTAAGTAGGTTCTTAGGTAGCTTCATCCTCACACACATGCCCAGTTCCCACTTTCTTTTACCCGTAATACAAAAATTATCATGCGCGGCATCTATGTGATGTGAAAACCGGAAATTGGGTCAGAGCCGCCCACTTATCCACCGGAAGTGGACGCCCAGGGGCAACGTATTTCCGGTCCTGACGACTACACACCTCCCCTGACTGATTACCGTGTTTTGGGGGCTTGAACAGTTCACTCATAGTTTTAAATGGATATCTGTTGCGTGCTTTAGGCTCTATTTGCAATTTCCTGTGGTTACTTAGAGCCTAGATAAAGTGAGATTCTACCAACGATATTGACGACGATAAAGACACAAATGCTTTGATGCCTACAAATGCTTTGAAAGCAATGGCATCTTGACTAGGCTCTCAGGTACTTTTTTGTTGGCATATAACTTTCGCAGGTCTGCATGTAACCAGTACTGTTTCCACGTGGTTCTTAAGGACTTTAAAATGGTCAAGACTTTTTTTTATCTTCCAAGGCACGTAGGACTCCTTTTCCAGAATATATGAACGATTATGCTTTTTCGTAGTAACAATCGTAACTTTGTTTCACCAAAAGCCTTCACATTACAATAATAATAAAATATATAAGGCATATTACAAGATCAAAATAATGTAAATACACTGACTCATAACCTGACCTGTAATTTAGGGATTCTCCGTTACAAACAAAGTCATGTTTATTTATAAATCTGTCGATGATTTAAATCATTGAACTTTATCCCAACATAACATTATTTTGAAGACTACGTACCTACTAAACCTCATATTCAATAATGAGTTTTGCGAAAACCTCATAAACCAAAGTCCTCCTGCCATATAACCAGTGGTGTATAACATAAAGGCTACTTACGTCTTTATTCCGTTTCAGTGTTGGTTGTCCCCGCCATTAGCGGGTACTATGAGTGTTTGAGGTTTGAGCAGTATGTATGACACGATCATACATTACGACGCATGCGCGAGAAGCGCGCGCGCACCCTCTTTGATCTTTACGCCTCTTGGGCCACAGAGTAAGTTTTGGTGGAAATTGTAATGTTTACAAGTTTATTTCCTTTTGATCTTTATGAAGAGGTTTTCCTGCTCTTAAAAGAATCAATCAGGTTTCTATTTTCAAGCATACAACCCTTTATTTTCTTAACAGCCTTTGCTACTTTACCTTCTCTAAGTACTTATTGTTATTCAGCTGCGTACGGTTAGACCGGAAGTCAACCCCAACGTAGCTGGAAAAACGTTTTGGCAGATGATGATAATCTTCTTAATAGCCTACAAAGAACAAAAGATGGTACAATGGCACTTGCCGAATGCCTAGAATCTTAGATTGAAGAGATTTTGTGATCTGTGATTAATTTGGTTGAATGGACAGCGGGCTTATTTTAGCAGTTTCCTAGTTTTGTCTAGTCTAAATATCTTCCGATGAAGGTCCTTACTGATTGATTCTGGCAAAGCAACTGCTAAACAGTTCATTGTAAATTAATAAAATTTATAGTCTAACTATAACTTTGAATCATGCTGGTTTTAGAATCTCGTGTCTGTCCACTGTTCACAATAGTCTGTGCACCTCCGCGTGCGACGCGCTATGTGCCAACCTTGAACAGTGCCAATTATCTAGCGAGTTTATTGTTCTGCTTCACATTGTTTAATAACTTCACTCCGATCCACCTTTTATTGCTCCTCTAGAGGTGGAATGGAAAGTCGGGTTTTGTTATGTCTAGTCCAGCTTGATTTGCGGTGAAGCATTGATCATAATTTTGATTGTAGAATTGTCTAGTGTGGTTACAATAGACAGCCTTCTGATAATTTGTTGTGATTTTTGAAAAAATTTAATTCTGATCTTTTTTAACGTTTTTAATAAATAAGTCTTATTTGTGAGACATAGACGCAGTAAGTACACCAGAGGACCAGGACAAAGTGTTTTGTCAGAGTTAACGATGATGGAAAATTCATAAATGTGTGCATAAGCAACTGAAAAGCTTTTATCTTTCCTGCAAACGTCATGCTAACCATTCGCCGCTAAAATGCCATTGTAGAAATATGAAACGTTTTAAAAGTGACTGCGTAACCCTCAAGCTCTTGAGATACCTGAAGATTGTCAATGAATGGAATTCAGTAACGTTTTTTTCTAAGCCTGCGCTGTCCCACTCCTGGGCAAAGGCATGCCTTTCTCTTTCCATTTTGAAACCTATCCAGTTTGTCCCGCCATCTCCTACGTGGCCTGCCGCGTATCACGTGTCTTACTAAGATGTTATAATTCCATATTGTTATTTAATTTAATTGGATGTTGTCATGAATATTTGGCACTCTCTACAGGTAACTCACACACAAAGTGACACTGACGCTGTTAGTGCGGCTTATCTTGATGGAACGTCAGCAGTGATTCAACTAATGAAAGCAATTTCACACGTTATTTCACTTTTTAATTAACTATCTACCGAGAAGCTTCAAAAAATATAAAACGTTTGTGTGCATTATTTTCGTCCAATCTTTTCTCAGTATTTGAACCATTGAAAGGGTAAACCAACCTAGGAAACAACATCAATACTTTCAAAATCATATTTTTAATGTGCTTTATTCGAAGGGAACGTCTCTGCCGTTAACAACCTGAAAAAGAGTTATTATGAGCTAATAATTAACAAACATGGGTCATAATAAAAATGGATACGGTATTTATTTTAGCTTTTGCCAGGTTTCGCTCTCGTTATGGTCGGAAATTTTCCCACGGGAATGTTTTAAATACAGCCTTTTGCTCTTTGGGATAATGTAGCTTCCTATTAGTGAAAGATTTTTCGGAATCGGATCAGTAGTTCCGAACATTACCCCTTACACCTAAACTTATAAACTTTACCCTTTATATTCAAAATAATACAGATGATTGCAAAATGTCTCAAAGAAACCATCTCAGCTGAAACCATGTGAAATTCGACAAATCTATGATACCGTCACATAAATGAGACATTCGTCGTTTTCAGAAAACTATCATTAAAACAAAATATTACTGAGCTTCGTTTGTATCTCTAAGGTAAGGTTAGCACCTCAGCTCAATGCCAAAATCAGTCTGGTCAGTTTCATGCAATAGTATAAAAGTTTATTCGAAACGCGTTTCACATTTTCCGAGGTGAAAGGTTTCAGTGTAATACCTGGCTGGTGTCCGCACTCTTCGAAGCCGCAGTAACTCATCGCGATCGCGTAATTAACAGACTAGCTTATTAAACGTTCGCATTACGACACTCCCTTTTTGATGGTTATGAAGATCGTAGAATATTCCCTTCTGAAAGAAAGGCTTCTTCGGATTTTTTACCATTTCTGTCTTTTCGTCTGCTAAAAAAGTGAAACTGTCTTTAGAGACATGACTATGAGGAATAGGATGGAAAGTTCCTCATCTTCCATTGAAAATGGATGACCTTCAAATAGGAGGGTATCTGTACAATACTTACCGAGCGAATAACTCTGCGTGTGCGTTGTAGGACTAGCGGGCGTGATCTCGTTAGGTCTGCTGCATAGTTTTTATGTGGTGTGACAGATCGCCTCATCATGTAAGAAAGATAATATTTTTTCTTTTGCAAAGTAAAAATTAAAGCCCGTATTTTCTGTTCACGGAAAGTTCGGCCAGATACAATGCCACGATATTTTTTTGCTTTAATTGTGTGGATACAGCGTCTATCAAAACTAACCATTCCATTTTAAACCATGCTTCATTAAATATTTACAAAAGAAATATTGTCATAATGATCTAGTCCCCACAGTATGAACAGCGGCCAAATAAAGGGTTGTTATAATAAGTCTGGCTTGCTAATTGCGCGCCCACCGCTAAGCCTGCCCACTCTGTCAGCGTTACAGCGGCAGAGGCTGAGACGAAGGATTTTATTACGTGACAGACATGGCCAAATTATCAAAATTGGTTGATATTTCAAAAAGTAATTGGTTCACCTCAAAAAATATGAATAAGCGCAATTACTTTGCCAAAACACGTTATTTAAACGGATTTGTTCGTTGAACTGTAATTTCCATTAGCTTACACCTGAACTTATCATTCATCATGGTTCTCCTGCCCTTATCACAACTTACTTGAGCTCGACACAGCATGTTTTCTTCTTCCATGCATCTTTAGTCGTTATCACTTGACGTCGTTGTAACTTGTTATAACTTGGTTCAGAGCAATCATACAACTTTTTCGCCATATTAAGTATTGCTCCAAATGGCTAGTTCTAACAATACGTACCATTTTTTTTTGTTGACTTTCAGAAAAGGCCCAAAAATGTATGGGGCCGAAATGATCTCCTTTATGCTGATTATGCGAAATCAGTTGAATAATCATTTCATCTCGAAAATCGGTACTAATTTAATTCGGAATAAGCGTAAAACGCGCGTGTTTTAGCACTCATAATTTTCTTGTAAAATAATTCAGGCAAAGCCTAAGAAATTTTTCATCAAATATTTTCCTCTCCCTCTCATGGCAACGATACAAGTGCCCACGGAGAAGAAACCCAACCCCCCTTGCACCGCGCGGCCTCATTTGCTCGGCAGGTGTGTCCGCGGGCGGCCGAGGTGTCGCCGCAATCAGCCGCGGCGGCTGACACGTGACAGCGTGACAGCTGACACTTACTGACAACGGAGAATGGGGGTACAGAAGATCCACTATGCATAATAATTGGTACTAAGATTCAGTCTAGAAAGCTAGTTATTGGGGCTCAACTTCCTACAAAATTCAAGTTTCATAGTGCCTATTTGGAACTCACAATGCGCAAATCTTATGCTCATGGTAGCAGACGTAAAACCGTGGAGTTTACACACATGAGGGTTAGCATTTAGGATTGGTATGAGGATTTAGAAGAATTGTAATAAAAAGTTCCCCTATAAAGGTTACCTAACAGCAATAGCATTATCTATAAAGTTACCACTGGCTGGGGCAAAAGCTTCCTGTCTACTAGGGGAAGTAGGCTGTAATTCACTATGCGGGCCCAGTGCGGGTTGGTCTTCGAATTTTTGGTTATAGGGCATGCCGGTTTCCTCACGATATTTTCCTGTGTAATGGTGACGTTTGTAAAAGTCAACAACATTATTATTATTACCAACTTGCTAAGTACCTACTGGACGATTACATATTGTAATCGCACAAGGTTCACTGAATTATACACGTGAAATTGAGTCCGACAAATTAAAATATGTAATCGTCCAGTAATTTGTCGATTTTCAGACTCAATTTCATGTGTATAAAAGTAATTCAGTGAACCTTCTGCACGTTTACATTCCCCGCCTGACACGGCCTGACATCGGGTGACAGATTGAGGCGACGCCATTGTTACCTTCCGCTTTTGTTTTAACTGCGCACACTTTTCCGGTAACTGTCCCACCGTTCGGGTGGTGTTCTTTTTTTAAAGTTTGTTCGTATTTTGAATTTAAAAATTGTGGTCGTGGTTTATTGTTTGGGATGCTGGCTGATTTGTTTTTGAGTTTCCTCGACACCTCGTCGGGTTGGTTGATGGCCGTGTTAAGGGGAGGGTTTTTTTGCCAATTAATTAATGGACTGAAATTCATAGTGGTTCCTCGAAGCTCTGCTTATGTATTGTTGTATTATTGAATTCTAAACTTTTCTTAAACAAACTTGCGTCCCTCAAATTGAAAATAAATAAAAATGTTCAATTTCCTTAGAAACAAAGTTAGGGTTCTAAACCTCACAATGCATGTTACTATCAGCAATAATTAAGTCTCTTAAATCATTACTTTAATCGCTCTCAAAAATAATGAAATTCTTTGGAACACGCAAAATAGAGGGAAACCCAAATAAATAACAGAACAGAAAACCACTAAACAGCTGTTGTACCGACAGATTACCTGAGAAATATTGCTTATTTTGCAAAGAAAAAAACTAACACGGTGTGCCAAAAAATTCTGGCACTAACGATTTAAGGTGTTTATACACTACATTCCCTGACATAGTGTGCAGTCCCCGGTGAAATATTACGATGTTATACCGAATGACAGTTATTACCTTCGAATAAAAGTTTCGTATAAAAGCTTGCGATTATAATAATTCCTCTTAATTGGTGTTAAAATGTTGTCGGTTTCGAACAATTTGGCATCATGGCTTTACGATGTCCCCGGTGAGACGGAGCGTTGATTTGCGACTTTCCACGACTTTTTGCATCTGTCGCACGATTAAAATAGTTCGATAGAAATGCAGTAAAATGTGAGGTATGCAAAACATGTTTTTGCCCACGAATTGCCCACCGGGATTATTTAAATTGCCCGAATGTCATTGAATGTTTTCTTAATAAAATCCCAAATAATGTTTTACTTATTTCTGGATTATCTAAAGACGAATAGAAAGAGTTATTAGGCATTATTCATATTTGAAATAATGTATGATCGTATATTTTTAATAGGTTCAATCCCATTATCATTTAACGTTGCACAGATAATGAATGAAAATTCTGCGTGAACAGTTGCTACAGTCAATTTAGGAAAACAGATTCACTCTTTTCTTTGCAGGTATTTTTTTTTTAAATAGGTTGCCGTCTGATAAATTATTGAAGACAATAAAAATGTCTTCAATGACCTAGTTACTTGTATATTCAGACAAACGATGACATTCAGTGCACCGGTAAAAAATTGCACCAAGAATATTTATTTGTATTTCCTGCGCCATTTTCTTTCTGAATCTTTCATGAAGTGTCACACAGTGGCGCCACGAATTAGTTCTACTTTCTTTATAAATGACTACAAATCTCGTCTTATAAGTTTCTTTTTTTTGTAGTACCTACCTAATTAATTAAATTTGTCTGTAAAAAGGGGAGTTTATGCGATATTTCCCGACTTCCGAAGTCGCCTGTGTAATAATTAGCGCTTAGGGCGAGGTGCCAACCGTGCCAGTGGGTAATTATTATAACTGTGAGATAAATAAATCAACACTGACACTGATTTTTGAGGTTAACGGTGAAATTGATACTGTTTTCTTTACACATTTTGTCGATATAAAATTGGGCCACGGGTAACAGAAAAATTACTTTTTGTTTATATTGTCATTCATTCATTCATCTTACATCATGTCTTTAATGAGGAATTTTATCACAGAATTTTAGATGTAAAAAATATAATTTTCTATTTGTTTGAGAAAAAAATACCTTTTTTTTTCATTAAACGCAGTAGATGTTATCGCCTTACATTGCAAGGTACCGCTCTCCCCTGAGCGCGATATTTTTTATCGGCGACTCCAATTCTGCCGGTAAATTGCAATCCGATAGGCAGGTTGGGGCTCCGCGGACGCCGCGGGTGCCGCGGGTGGCGCAATTAGGATACCCTTACATCTGTGACTATTTATATCTTCGATATCTCCCTATAACGTGTAGGATTATATCAAGAGTATATTACCTATGTGTAAAAAACGCTTATTTTATGGTTATTAAAGCTTGATAAGACTTGTATGTATGTATAGCAAAGAAAACTTCGTCAAACAAGACTGATACTATAAATGCAAAAGTAATTATGTCTTAAAGGCTAACTGGATTTGGATTGTTCAAATGGTACTATAGCGTTAGTACGTTTCCGTGGGATAATTTTCGACCTCCACGCTGCGCTGGGGAAACTCTATCCGTACAAAAACCCATTTTATGATAAAGTTCTAAAGCTTAATGAGTGTGCAAAGAGTTCAATAGACGCGTAAAAGTAGGTAGGTGTTCCGATGTTTCACACCACCGCGCACCGGGATTTAGAAAATAAACCACGTCAATAAAACTTACCGGATACCATCATCATAAGAATATTATTTTATTCACAATAAACTGTTCTAATGTAATCCCTCAGCACGCACTAAAAAATAAAATAATAGACTGAAAACGAGACACAATTCTTAATAAAAACGTCCGGACCTGATTATACCTGAATAACCTAGTCCATAATAGACCATTATCCCTCAAAATGTTTCAAATAAGCAATTTAACAGAAATTTATGATAAAATTAATGAGATGAACCGCGCGTTTCTTATATTTGTGGCGTTACAGTCAGCCGCACGTCCATGGTATATCAGTTTGACTTTGACGGCGCCTTTATTTTGTTCCGTAGCGGCTTCGCCCGCGTTGGGGACCAAAATTATCCCACGGGAACGCACTATCGGGTTAAAACTATTCTTTGTCCGAAGCCAGGTCACGGTCGAAATCCGCTGTTAAGTCGTGAAACACAACAAGACTGAAAGACAGAGTAACATAACAAAACATCACGCTTGCATTTCCCAGGCTAGGCAGACGTGTACCACTGCATGGTGCAATCACATTTTGCCTCTTGAACGGGACTCAGACTATAAGAGGTGAAGATCCCCAATAGGTTCAGTCAGTGTACCGGCGTCACCCAGATCCACGAGGAGACTCTTGGAACACCAAGATCCCTTGTGGATGTCCCGAGAAGACCAAAAAGTTAGATCTGTTTCTGGAAGGAGGTGGGATGGTTGGAGTAACGGCCACCGTGGCTCACGCAAAATGGTCCACTTTAAGGACTAAGTGCGGACACCAAAACCCTTAACATAGAACATAGATAGGTCGCCCAGCAGGTTGCACTCCACCAACTGGGTACAAATCCTGAACGAAAACCCCAATAACACTGAATGTACCTACTGCCTGGACATTGAACCCAAGATCTCATGCTCGCAGTACAGACCAAATAATAAATGATGTTAGTAAGGGGTTACGCGCGACTGGCACGGTTCAAGTGTTAGTCCGTCGCGCGGCCGACCGTACAATGAGCCCGAAGGTGCCAAGTCTAAAACCGCGCCAGATATCATCCGCCAAGGTATTCACGCCTGTCACACACACCTTTCAATAAGCGTGTTTCTAGTTTGCTCGTTTTGGCAAATGGCGCCTACCAACAGAGTAGAGAAGGGCGCGTGTCTGTCGATAGATTTGTGCTGGTTGTATAATTTAGATTTTTTCATGTTATGATGTTTTTTTATCTTGATTTAGGATAGCTTTTATTTTGTATAAAGTTTTGAAATTTAATAACAAACTTGAAGAATGACAGTCTCGTGAAGAGTTTACACCATTCTGGAGGGACAAATAATTTCATGAATTCAGATATTGCTGCAGTACAAAAAACTGTTAATACAGCAGAAATTGAGAACACGTTCAATGTCTCCAAATACTGCAAACTATAAACTTTAACGAATTTATTCTAATCGTCCTGAGTAGTGTCTTGCTTCTTACTCTAACACGCTAATCATTTTCCAATATTATCGACACTTGTATTGACACTTTTCTTTTCCCTCTCCCATCCCTATTTCCTAATGAGCAGGGCTTCGCATCCAGGTGAACCGTCCACACATCATTACATGTCGTTATACACCGGATTTCCGCCACGCCACCGCTCAAACAGCGTGTAATGTCCCCACATCTCTGCTGAAAACACACTAATACTTGCCAACTCCTCCCGCTTTAATGAGAAAATAAATATGAAAATATGAGTTTCAGGAGTGACGGAAGAAGTGTTCGTACATCAGCTGTTTCTGAAATGATCCGTTAAATTAGGGCTTCCAGTGGCGCTTGTGTTTGTCCGTGGGTTTGGGCTGACGTCAAAGCAGAGAGCTCAATCGCAATTTAGTTTTCACAACAAAATTATTTAATTTCTAACGAAAAATTTTCACACTCAATTTAACTCAAATCTTTAAAGAAAAGGTTTTACATCGTGAACTTACAATTTTAAATATCCGGAAACTCTTCCTCAGCAGCACCTTTTCACGTCACAATTTAATATTTAGGAAAATTTTGAGCAGTATTTTCACAAGAGTAAAAAAATATAAGTAGCTTTACCCACACAATGCATTCCAGTCTATCGGTAACACTCAATTATACTTAGTAATACGCCACTTCAAGTTAGAGTAACACCAACAAAAGGTGTTCCACCCGTATCGCCGCCTACAGCTCAGGTGTAGGACTCCGCCTCAACATCGATCGCACAGGTGCGCTCCCTCCTGATTGGCCGAGAGGAGGCTCGAGACAGGTGTCTTGCGTTTCGACCAATCAGAGGCTAGGGCTATACAGGTAAGATAAAGGAGGCTCTACCTGCTCACTAACCTACCTATAAGGTGTCAGTTTACGTAAGGTTATTGGTTACTTTGAAGATGGTTGGTAGTTTTAAACTTACTGGAAAAGATTGTTGACGTATTTTTTTATTCATAAAATTAATGGAACCGTATGAAACACCTTTTAATTATAAGATACTAGCTTGTGCCCGTAGCTAAGCCGGCATTAAAATTATATTATTATTACTGACCCACGAGATTATACTACCGGGATAAAAAGTGAAAACATTCTATGTGTTAATCCAGGTTATAAACTATCTGTGTGCAAAATTTCATTTAAATCCGTTCAGTAGTTTTTGCGTGAAAGAGTAACAAACATCCGTCCATTCATCCTTACAAACTTTCGCGTTTATAATATTAGTAAGATAACATTCAGCCACACAAATAGTTATTTTTGGTCTGAAGTTTGATTTCTGAACCCAAACAGTTCAGTTGGTCATTCAACATTATGGTGCAGAAATAGGTCCCAATATAAAAAGAACCTCCATCCATCCATCCATCCATACAGCCTCAGAGAAGGACTAAATAGTAAGTCTGTATCACAAAAGGGCAGACGCACGGAAGGGTATACGGTACCATGATTCTGTCTATTTTCTTAAAAATATGCTTTTCACGACACACTCTAGTCACCTGTCCCTTGCTCGGAATCATCTAGATGTCTATTTACGCATAAAACATACACACCTACATTAGCTCGTTAAATACGGCCACTAAATCCGAATGCATTACCAGTACTGCGAACTATTACTGTAACGGACGATTTAATATATCACGTTAGAAATAATTCTCCAGCAAGGATTAATTACACGGCAGTTATTTATACGCATTTAAAGGTAAATATCTACAGTGATTGAGGAGCCAATCCACGTGTTGGCTACGAGTTTAGATGCGCCTCGAAGCGAGAAATACGAACAGACAGAAGTGCCGCCGCTTGGCCATGAGCAACACGCGAGTTGCTACAGCAACAACGAGGAAAACACCCACACAACTGCTCACGCGAAGGTGAACGAGGCGTAGGTAATGCTGCCTTAACTAGGACAAAAATGTCGGTTGTTTTTCACGTTTGGTATAAACCAGCGATTTGTGAATTTACCGCTGCTGTGCTTTAATATCTTTCATCGAAACTTAGATAAATCTTATTTTTCGCAACCAAATAATAAATCATCACTTAATTTGACCCCTATCCTTTTCGAAACAATAGTATCCTCTCCCATAAAACTAATCACATTCCGTATCTAACTGAAGCACGTGCATGCTAAACATAGTCAGGATATTCTATAACTGAAATAGCAAAAACAACGACACCATAATACCGTGTATTAATTTTAGCATTTCCTATGAAATCGCTTGAGGACACACTAGGTGCATCAGCGCGCAAGTATTCGCCGGCGCACGCGACGCACCCGAAGCGACGCGAACGTTTACGGGCCTTTGAAGTGATAGTTTATTGATTGAGATCTCTTGTACGGGTGTACCTACTACTAAGAAGCATTAATAATGGACAGCACTTAGCAGTTATGCGTAGTGGGCTGAGAACAGAGATTTTATTTAGCCCTTTATTTCTAGATGAAATTTAGCAGTTTTACCCGATTTTTTTCGAATCATCCTTGTGTAAAAAATGTGACAAAATTGACAGACTGAAAATGACAGTCTTCATTGCACCAAAATTCTATACGCAATAAAGATGATGGAAAATTTAAAACTGACGTAAACTACTGAAACAGAGAGGAATTATCTGTACCATCAAACTGAACAACTAACTCCATGGGACCAACATCGTAATCGCGAAAAATAAAATCAGCTGTCCCGTGCAAAACTTCAAAACCTACTCGACCCAAACGTATGAGGAAGCTGATTATTTTTTCACGATTACGTTGTGTTGGTCCCATGCAGGAAGTTGATCAGTGTAATGGTCAGGATCACACCTGTAAATAAGAGCAAACCTTTCTGATATATGCTGTACAATCTTGTTGAAATTCGCCGGGGTCGATTGATTCGACCGTCTTGGCCTTCAACATAGTTTTATACCCTCACGCCAGCTTTCAAACATGGCAAAATTCATACTACACATACCTTTTTACTGAACCTATTCACAGCTATCGTTTGAAGCTATACCTACTTATTAAGCTGCCTCACCACATGCAGGTTTAGGATGACTTCCGTACTCAATGATCACAACAAATCAATAAAGAAAATATACACAGCAATTATCCAAAACTTTAAACAATTTTGACAAAAAAAATGAAATTAAAAATATATATTTACCCCTGGTGGGACTCGAACCCACAATCCCCGGCTTAGGAGGCCGATGCCTTATCCATTAGGCCACAGGGGCTACGCAGAGTGTCGTCGAAATGTTCAAGCCAACTCTTAAGTAACTAGTGGTTATGGTATGGTATCCATAAGTGTCTAGACAATTGGCCATCTCTTTCTATGTCGTATTTCAAATGTTTTCAGTAGCGTCTATACAATACATCGAACTTTACCTCCGTCTATATAGCTGTTAAATGTAATTTTATCCATGTGATTTAGGCTCCCAAGGTTTGATTTCGTGAAGGAGCTAGGTATCTTGATCACCAGTTTCTGCTACAATTCTATAAAGCTCTGCAGTTGTTACTTTGTATTTCAAAAAGTTTTAATCCTAATAAACCAACTTTATTCACAGAAGCTCTTGTATCGTGTTTCAATGATAGGACCTACAGGGTGAAAGGGACTCCGACGCTAAAACGGTTACCACGTTGAATCCGTGGTAACCATTTTACATCATTCTCATCATCGCGAGCATCGCTCTGAACCGTGAAGAAAGTTTTCGTCGGTTATTAAAAAAACAGCTGTTTTCTACAAAACTGCAATACCTACCTGAATTGGGGTATTCAGAATTATCAGAAATCCACTTTAGAAAAGCAATCGATAATGAGCACTTCAATTCATGGCAATAAAACCAAAATGAATAAAACGAATGGACTTAGGTTGTAAGTAGACGTTATTAGCATTCTATTTCAATATTATTATTTTGTAATTTACATTCCAAACCCAATAAAATTCCTAACAAAAGGATCACACAACAACTACAAAATGAAAAAAGAACGAGAGATAAAACTCATTTAATTTGCTTATAAAACGCAGACAATTTGATTGCACCCCAACAAGGTGAACACGTGTCAATCAAGCCCCAGGGGGCTCGAGCTCCGACTGGGGCTCTAGCCTCGTCTGGGGCTGAGTCGTGAGTCGCACTTAACAGCCAACCAATTGAGTTCTTATTCACCGAGCCACGAATTTATATGGTAATAGGGGCACGTGAGAAGTGCGGAGGAACGGCAACTGGGGACTTGTTTTTCGAAGAATTCTTTTTGCTTTCCTTAAAGGTATATCTAGATTGGTACTTCTGTGGTTGAATCCATAAATTAGGTATATCAATGGTGGGGTACTTGATTCCTTGATATTAGTGGAATAGATGAAATGATTCCATTTATGCCTAAGTTGTAGGTTCTTCAGTTACTAGGTAAACTATCATGGTCACTAACATTACTATTAATACTAACGGGATAGTTGATGTTTTTAGATATTCCCTGAGTCGATCCAGTACGATGATTTGAGCATTGCATACGGTGTAAGTAAGTAGATACTTATTACATCGGGATGTTGTTGCTATTTCTTTATGTTGTCACATTGCAGGTCAAGGACTTTCCCTTTTATATCTAGCTATCTCTGTCTACTTCAATCTGGGTCATGTGGCTTAGATATTATGACATCATTAGCTGCTCTTACATTTATCTGAATTCCAACTGTCTCCGATGTTTATACTTCATTTTAAAGTAGTTACTTTCACCACAGACATTAACAAAATTGTTCTAATTTCTTAGAATTGAATATATTAGGTGTATGGAATAAAAATAGGCCAGTCGCAATTTTTTGCGTCTGCAGCCGACGACAGCCAATTAATCTGGTTTCTCTTGTTTATAAAACTAGTCTAGTTTATTTTTTACTAGAACATAATACTTCTTCGATTCGATACGGGTAATCAAAATTGCCACCGTTTTCTACGAAAATGGTGGCAACCTAATTGCCTTTGAAATCGGAGTAAATCAAACATTCAGTCTTACTTCTAAAATATTATAACTGCCAAAATAGATATGTTTGCTTTAGCAAAATAGTTTTAGTAGAATAGGTCTCTGGAGAAACTCACTCCTGAGTTTGTCCTGGTTGTCATTATATTTTTTCTTATTTTACTGTTCCATTGCTAATAATCAAGAAATAATAATAATAATAATAATAATAATCGTTTATTTATAAAAAGGGGGCACATTTACAATAAAATATCTTAAGAAATAAAATAGAGCAGTTGCTTATTGCCTGAACTAGGTTGAACCTGTGTTTCAGGCTACAAAGTGCATAAATACCTACTTAAAATAAATAAATTAACAGTAATGAAAAGTAAAGTACTAAAATTAAAACTTACATAAAATAAACAAACATAAAAAACAGCGTGTCAGCAGTTTACTTGCAGACAACAAGTAAGTCTTCTGTCTGTGCATAAGATATGGGTTGTAAAAAAGTAATTAGAGACTTTTTACAGTTAAAATAATTTAACTTATATATACTTAGTTTTCTATTTAGTCTATTGTACAGAAATGGGCCTAAAAATGAAAAGAATCTTTCCACAAAGACATGTTTCGAGGTTGCATTAGAAATGCATACTATATCATTACGTCTCTTGTTAGTATTGTCAGCATTGTACGTGAGCATGGAGTGTTGTTTTAATACTAAGTGCATAATGAATAGCTGGCGCACAGTCAGCACGTTGCAGGATGTATACAGCTGATCTGTGGGAAAGTAAAAGGGATGGAAGTTTGCTACCTTTAAAATTGCTCTTTGAGCTCTTTCAAGGGGAAGCAGGGTAGTTTTTGATGCGCCACCCCATGAAATGATACAGTAATGAATTATAGATTGACATAGGGCGAAATAAACTTGTGTGATTAATTTAGAATCTGCAAAAGTTCGTATTTTTTTAAATACATATATTAATTTGCGCACTCTTTTAACCAGACTTTCAATATGATACCTAAAAGAGAGCGTGTCGTCTATTATAACCCCGAGGTATTTAATGTTACAGGTTTTTAGGATAGAAGGACAATTGCACAGGTTGACTGACAGGTTATCACATTGATGGGCATATATATGGAAGTTAGCAGTGTTAAATTGAGGCTTGCGCATGGAGAAGTGAATATATTTTGTCTTTTCAGCATTTAGTGTTAGTAAATTGCTTTTAAGCCAATTAGTCACAGTATTAAAACCAAGTTGAGCGTTGTCCAACAGTTCGCTACTGTTTTTAGCAGAAAATATTAGTACCGTGTCGTCAGCATATGATATGATTTTGCCGTGCTTGATATTTAGATTACACAAGTCGTTAATATAAACCAAGAATAAGGTAGGGCCCAAAATACTTCCTTGGGGAACACCAAATCCAGTATTTTTCTGCTCATCGCTCGTAAAGTTGTCAATCCTAACACATTGGTATCGGTCGTCTAAGTAGTCAGCAAGTAATGTCAGTGGCGTTCCCCTTATTCCTATTGCCTCTAATTTTCTTAGAAGCACAGGAACAGAGACAGTGTCAAAGGCTTTCGCTAAATCAAGGAAGACTCCCAGGACCTGGTTCCCTTTGTCTAGCTGTTCCGAGACATAATCGGTCAGACTATGCACCGCATCGGCTGTGGATAATTTGGCTCTGAAGCCAAATTGCGCAGGTGACAAGATGTTGTTTTTTTCTAGGTAGCTAACTAGTCTGTTATTTATAACTTTCTCAAGTATTTTTGAAATTGAGGGGAGTAATGATATCGGCCTATAGTTAGTAACCAAGTCCCTGTCTCCAGATTTATAGATAGGGATAACAACAGCCTTTTTTAGACAGTTAGGGAAAATTCCTTTGGAAAGACAGATTCGAAATATATGCGTTAAAGGAGGTGCCAATACATGCTTAAAGAGCTTAAGGATCTTGTTGCTTATATTATCCCATCCAACTGCACAGTCATCTTTAAGGCCAGAAATTATTCGGGATATTTCGTTTTCGTCAGTATCCAACATAGCAAATGATTTCAGATTATAGCTATTGTTAAATTTTTGGAAAGGTGGTGGGGCGCAATGTTTCGGAATCTGTTCAGCCAAAGTTTTCCCAACATTAACAAAAAAGTTATTTACTTTGTTAGCGGATAGGAGAGGTGAAGGATTAGTAAGCAGCAACCTCGAATTTGAATCACGTTGTTTCGTCATGTAGGTGACGTTTTTAATATGCTTCCAAATTTGCTTGCTATTGTTGCCTGCTTTATTTAATTCATTTTTATCGTAATTGTTTTTAAGCTTCTTTAACAGATTGTTGCAGAAATTCCTGTATCTTTTATAGGTGTTTAGAATTATTAAATTATCAGGGTATTTCTTAGCTCTCTGGTGAAGTCTATCTCTGTGCCTTATACACCGAATTAGTCCAGGAGTAATCCAAGGTTTAATATTATGAAGACGATTATTTACTGTCACAACTGTCGTACTACGCAATATTGCTTGTTGGACATGTTTTATTAAGTACGATAAAGCCGAATTAGCGTCAGCAGTATTGTAAACTAGGCTATAATCAATGTTGCGTAAATCATATTCGAGTTTGTTTATGTTTAATTTAGTCTTTGTCTGGGGGCGATTTTGCTTAGGCAGCGTTAAATTTATGCATAATAAGACAGAATGGTGGTCAGTTATTGTTGAGTTAGTAACAAGCGTAATAAATGAATAAGTGGTTTTGATCATCATATGGTCGAGGCAAGAACCGCTCTGATGAGTAGGCAATGTGTGAGCAGGTCGAAAACCATGGTATGAGCATAAGTTGAGGTAATCTTGAGTCCCTGCGTCGCAGTTTTCAGAGTCAATGTTAATGTTAATATCACTTGTTAGTATTACATTCTTAAAAGGGCTAAGTGCTTGAAAGATCTGGTTTAGGGAACTGTGGAAAGAGGTTAAATTTCTTGCGGAAGGGGATCTATACAAAGCAACAATCGCTGTGGATGTACCAATTTTGATGATAAGGCAGTTACTAATACAATCTTGTAGATCAGGTTCTTCGACTTTGACCTTTAATGATTCCTTAGCAAACACAACGACACCGTCGTTTTGATTGTGGTTCTTTTTAGTGTACAATAAGTTGTATCCTGGTATTGCCGGGAGATTATCATGGCGCTTTAATAACCAGCATTCTGTTAGAACCATAATATCACAATTAAAGTTAAGTCTATGAAGAAAAATGTTAAAGCTATCTATGTTCTTATAAATACTTCGTATGTTTTGGGTTAGTATGGTTAGTGACTTTTGATATTGGGAAAGATATTGATTGCAGTCCTCAACCTCACACGACTTGATTCGGTTAAAAATGAGTTATCTATGTCGGTAATTAAATTAATATCCATTCTATTTAAAACTAACAACAATAAATTACGTCTAAAATTTAAACAAATATGTGGCGCTCTTAGGCGCCTTCATAGTCAATCGAGTTAATATACCTGTATTCGGCAGCTAGTTTAGCAGGACAAACTGCGTCTCCCGTCTTGTGGTTGGCTTGTTTTTTAAAGCGCATGCATGTAGCACATTTTGGGTCATCAGTTTTTTTTACGCAGTCTTGGCTAGAGTGTCCTTCTTCACCGCAATGGCCACAAGCCGGGACAGCGTTCTTGCATGTCTTAGATGCATGACCGTACTGCTGGCACTTGAAACATCTCGTTACCAGTGTGAAGTGTTACCAGTGTGAAGTCTCGTACCGGGCAGGACGTCCAATTTACAAATAATCTGTCCTGTGTGATGAGGGCCTTGCGAATGACAGCTGAAACTTCTATTATGTAATTGCAGCTCTCAGCATCTTTCCTACCAGATTTGTGGCTAAGTTTAATTGAGGTCAGAAATGTGTCTAAGGTCATAGGCAGTTTGTCCGTTATGTTCTGTTCGTAAATGCATTTATAAACCTCATTTTCAGCCATTGATGCGGGAACTCCTATTACAATAATGCGAGGTTTGCGTTTTCGAGGTTCGTCGACGGTAAGGCCTGACGAAGCGATTTGGACAGTTTTTTTTAGCTTGTCTAGGTCATCCTTGGTCTCAGTGCTGATGATAAGTCCTCCTTTTCCTATTTTACGTACGCCTCGTACTTTCAGCTTCATTTCACCAGGGCATATGATTTTTTGTACCATGTTCTTGGTTTCATCACTGGTCTTTGTGGTGTCGGATGGAAAAATCGCCACGGAGCTGAGATTATTAGGGCGAATAAAACTGCTGGATCCCTTCTTCACCATATCGGCAAAAGATGAAGGTGTTGCACTCTGTTTCTTACAGGACTCTTGAATCGTGCGGTTCATCTCTGTAAGACAGTCCGCTAGGTCTCGAGTTTCGGTCATAGTTTTCAAGGCGGTATGTGTTTGTAGGGCTCTTGATTTCAGCGACTGGTATTGAACAGCTAATTGCGAGACACCATGTCCAACTTTTCGGCAGAGATTGGTAATTCTTTGCTTCTGGTCAGAATTGAGTTTTCCCTCAGAAGCAATTAAACAGACCTCATTCAGGTGCTGCTCAATGGTCCCCATCCAGTTCTGAATCTCCGAAGTGCTGATTGGTTTAATGGCTTCTTCTTGGCGCTGCTTTGGTTGTTGAGGTGGTCTCGGTGTTGGTGTCGGCGGAGGGCTGCGTGACGTCATCCCACTTCGACTAAAGGGGCTGCTGTCCATTTTTTATTTTCGTACTAACTATTTACACTCCAGTAAGTCCATTATTTTGAGTAGAAATCACTTACTACGCTGATTCTTATATCCACCTAATACACTTTAACTGGGTCAGAATTTATTGCAAGCGTTAATTTATCAAATAATCAAATTATTAATTATTGACTCCAATTTTTCTGTTTCTAAAAAGTAAAAATCCTCGCAAAAATCCCGACTTGTCAGCCTGTAAGTATGTACTTAAATAACTCGTCCTGCAAATGAGTATACAGGAGCTGATCATGTTATGACCCGCAAACTCTGCTGCATATCCCCACAAATTTTGTAAAATCGTTTTATTTACCACAGGTGCAAGAGGTGGTACTTACGTGCTACTCACAGATACTGAGAACAAACCGCAACTCAAACCTACCGTTACAACAATAAACCCTATCTAACGTAACTACACATTATTTACATGAAAAACCACAACTATGTCCAACTGCACCTACCTGCATCTACCTATGACATCATTAGAGACAAACAAATACATTCCTTGTACTAATTAATCACCTGCATTATTATTACAACTTGGGGCACTTATTATTTCCTACGGCGCGCGGCGATAAATAATATAAAACATAACATCACGCCTATTTCTCAGAAGAGTTAGGCAGAGGTGACCTAGTATCCGATCCGGGAATCGCACCCAGGTCCTCAAGTTCGGTAGTAGTTGCTTGCGACCGCTACACCAACGCGGCACTCTGTACGTACCTACGTATCCTAATTACTCACCTGCAAGTCAGAAACGCAAAAACAATGGTGAACTAATTATTTCCTGCGACGATATGAATTATAATTAGCTAGTCTTTCCTTAAGCCATTGTCCCGAGTATTTTTAGATGAGACATGTTTGCCTATGACGGTCAACTTTAGGGTGTTAACGCATCATGTCGTAATAGGGAATTTTAAATTGTATCGGATTGTTCAACGGGGGGACCTTAACTTTGACTAAATTCTAATTAGTTCCAAAAGCTGTCAAAAAATGAACCAGTCTGTAGTTTAATAGATCAGATGTGGGGCTGACCGTCCAGGAAGCACTTTGAGTATCTAATTATCTTTGTCGTCAACTTTATGCCAAGTCCATTGATGACGTTACGTGAAGTCATGGAAAAGACAAAGATATCTGCTTAATTAAGATCCTATGCAACTCAAAAGTTTTTATTGGTTTTTGTTACGGCGAACAATATCTAAACAGTATTCTATTTATCTGGCGTAGAAGCTAAAACATGCAATTATTATTATCTAACAAAACAACAAATCTGTTTGTATACTACTCCTTTGTTTAATTACCGATGTCTTCATTTTCTCCTCTCGTTGCGCGTCCCTACGCTCTCCGAACGCTCCACCAACTCCGCTGCACCTGTTACGCTGTAGTGTACGCAAACCTCTACATCGTATCTATTTCTGTGTTGATTTATATCGGCACTTGTACTCAACGGGCGCCTCCAGCCGCGAATTAATTGTTATATTTTTTATTTGCAGATGTTATCCACGTTATAAACATTATGTTTATGATGATAATAAACGATTATTTTTAGTTTTTGAATTGTTAATAGTCATAATCTTCTTGTAGGTAGGGTTAAATAGTATGCGCTTTTTCCTGAAAATCTTAATGGCCTTAGAGCATTTATATCTACAATAGTAATGGTAGCCAGAGGATGGTCAAAGTGATATTCTAGCAGCAATAATATTGATGGAAAAGTCATAAAGCTACTGAAAAGCTCAAGTCAATTCTTTTGAAAGACTTTGTAGAAATATGAAACGTTGTTTCATCTTTTCTTAATGAGGCTTCTTGAATAAAAGCTATTGGAAGATCAACAGATTTTTGCCAAATACGTTAAGATTTTTAACAGCAGATACGTCTACGTGTATGTGTGTTGTACATGTAGTTTTCAAGAACTAATTGCTATTAACTGCAACTTTTTTACTACGGGCACATCTGTCTTACACTCACAAAAGGCTAGGATGATGATATTCGATGAAAAAGTTTCCACGTGGGTTTCCATCGTGTATCAAACTGAGCGCACTCATTTCTCAGCTACGATTCTTAGCTTTACATTTATTATTTACGATTATTTTGTCAGCTAGAACGACGCCCATTACTCCTACATACTCACGTCACAGACTAAGCAAATGTAGAAGAATAACTTTAGATCGCTGTATGCACCTAACAAGCTCACCTAAAGACCACGAATCTCTTGGTATTTCTTGCAATGAAGCTCTTGCAATTTTTGATAGTTGAGTAAATTCAAGATTATTCCACTTGTAGGTTCTTTGTTTTCCGCAGCTTACCTATTACATTATGTAGTATATTGATAAAATATTCCGTACCTATTTGGAGACTAGTTCTATTTCAACATATTTATTAAATAACAGCATTACACTACATTTTACGCAATTACTAGATTGTGGAGGTTAGATAGGCAGTAGCGCTCTGTTTAGAATTCTGGTATCGAGCTGCATCCGGTTAGACTGGTTGCCGACCCCAACATAGATAAAGCTTGACAGATGATGGCATTTAGAATATTCTGTGATTCAATACAGTATTCATTACGTCACGCGTGTTGTGCTCTGTCGCAGGTTTTACGTTGTGAGGCTTCTGGAATTTTACTCCGTGGTCAAAATGTTGGGACCAAGAACTCGTGCGCAAGTTAACACTACAGTTATTACTATTATAAATAATTGAAACATTATAATAAGTCAGGTAGAGATTATTTTATAATTTAACGTTAATAATTGCGTTGTTTCTGTCAAGAGAGGCGATTAGAAAAATATATGGAAATGTAATGGAGCCATTTTGGTGAGTTATGTGTGGTGTAAAAGTATGTATGCTTTTTGATGTTTCCGAAACAAATACTGTTTTTAAAACTAATCTCCGTGATAATGGATTTTGTTGAAATTAAAGTTTCCATTCCACTTTGAAATAAACTGAAAAGAATCTATACACATGAGAAGCCATTTTCTCAATATAAAATCAACTAAGTGCATAGAAACTAGAAAGATTACTACTTTTATTAATGCGAGCTATTTTCTAAATAGTCCCTATAAATTGTAAGGTGTAAGCCGCGCATTACAGCTTCCCAGGAATGTGGGAATTTAGAATCTAGCTTCAACAATAGACTAATTGCACAGACTTCTAGTGTTAGGCTGAACGCAGACGGGCCACTCACGTCGAGCTTGATGAGAGCCAGTTATCATGTAGCCGGCAACAGCAAAAGTATGAAAGGTGCTTGCCATTGGTAGCTGGGCTGGACTTATAAATCACACACACACACCACATCACACACACACACACACACACATCACCACTCATAACACGCACACACACATCACTCATACACACACACACCACTCATCTCATCACTTCATATTTCATTGAACTTACTTTATATTTCATTAAATTATCTGTCACAATTCGGTCCCCTGAGTCCAGTCCAGTCGGTTTGACCACACCTTTATCCGTCGGCATCCCTGCCGAAGAAGATGCCGTAAGATTTAAAGTCACAAAACACTAAATCGAAACACCCACTCAACAAAATAGTCGTCAGGTGGATTTTAGACGCGCGATAGTCGTTCAAAGATCGCAAAAAATTCAGGTGTTCAACAGCCGATGATATTATACGGGGTAACGAGTATAAAAAATAGGGTAATTACCTACAGTTAGGCTACACGCCAAGACATTACGGATTGCGATTTATTATTGTTTATTTCTGTCGAGTCGATTGTCTTTAGAGGAATTTGAGTTATTTTGCTGTAAAGGTAGACACTTTATGATTTGAATTCGACTGTGAAAACGGTATATTTTTCAGATTGTCACCTATAAAACAATATCTATTAATTTTCTAAATTATGCTTCGGATTTTATTGTAGGTGGCAGTTTTATTGTAGGCTGGAGGTTTTGATATTTTTTTTTTTTTTAGATTTGTTGTGGGTTAGGCTAACAAGAAACGTTGTGGGCCACTTTTAAACCACCTCAGCTATTGCTTAAGGAAGTGCTATGGAAACTAAAAATCTATTGCAACAAAACATTTCGAATATTTCTGAAACAGTTTTTCCCTACCACGACCCTAACATTTTACGAACGTCCGATTGAAATAGTTACAGAGACATACTATGTCCTTGTCGCGGCGTCTGATTTAGCGCAGGTGATGTCGGTCAGTTTTCACACATTTTCTACTAAACTATTTGACATTGTTTGAGCGTGAATTATTGCGTTGAGAGTTTAACACGACAAGGCTATTTGTTTCGTTGATAGGCAGTTCTTTTCTTTTCTATATTTTGGTAGCCATTTTGTTTAGAACAGCTGCGATCATATTTAAAAGCCGACAAATTAAAATTGCTGCTGTTTATTTTTCTGTGGTTTTGAAAATTACTTTGTCTTTCATATAAACGTAATAAGTTAATGTAATCTAATAAAATAGTTAATTTTATCTGACTGCATATAAGTGTAATGCTGTAGAGGTGAAACGGAGAATGAAAAAATTGTTGTCTAAAATGATCATCATAAAAAAATGTAGAGGCTCGGTCGTAATTCGAATAATGATGAGGTGCAGAAAACCAAAAGTAAAAATACAAGCAATGGCCTGTGAATTTCCTGCTATACGCCAAAAGAAAGAAATATAAAGTGACGACAAGTAAATAAAATAAATTGTTATACTACGTCTAGGTGAGGTGACATGTGAAATATAATGTTGTTTATGGGCTATTTTAGAGATTTGAAATAATAAAATATGAGCTTTATGCCATGTAAATGTATTAATGTAAAATTTTTGACATCAAATCTTTATTATCCAAATTGAGTAATTCTACTGTGTATTATATTATTTTCTTTTAAAAGTAGGAACTGTATTGTATATTGGGCTGTCCGCAACTCCTTAATTCGGTTTTGCATACGAGAATCTTCTTAAGTAGGTACACAGCAAAGCTTTTCTGAAACATTCACCGCATTTCAGCTCTAAATCGCATGTAATATACGATTCAACGTCTTTATAATCGTCACATATACTAACTGAAATGTGTTTCAGAACGCTGTTAGGTGACAACCTCCTGCAACTGTATCAGCCCAGAGCGGCGCGCAATAGATCCGAGATTACATTTAAATTTACTACCAGCGTGTAGGAAAAAATGTTTTGTTTTCATTTTATTTTAGCACATATTTGACCGGTCATTCTGAAAATATTTCGAGGTGAATCTTTTTTATCTGCGTAATTGAGATTTTTTGCAGGTTTGAGGTGAAAATGCAAAAGAAAACACTTTTTGAAAGCTAAAATGTTTTAATACTTTCTTAACTAGCCTGAAACTAGTCATGACTATTCTGAATGGTTGAGATGATTATAAATGTGGGTCTGTTTACAAAAATAGAAAAAAAAAAACAGTACGATACCCCCCAAACGAGATAAAACCAATGTTTCAGAGGTACATACAATCTAAACACTAAAACACATACATTTACGAAACTAAACCAAAATTAACCCATCATTATTAAACTAACTATAAAAATGTAGGTTACAAAATCCGTGCAAAGCAAACTGCCACTTTAACAGAAAGTTACGACCCGGGAAGCGAACCTGGGCCATCGAGCACGCTCCCTGTATAAACATCATGATGGTCTTAGTTCTCTAATCCTATGCTTTATTATATTTTGAATACGGCCGCCATAAAAATTGATTGTACTATAGATTTCTAACCGACTTGGAAATAGATTAGTTATGTATTTGGTAGATTACTTCAGTGGGTCAGTGGGGGAATGGGGGATTTTGGGAGATTACGTCAAGAACGTATTTCGTTCAAACTGAACGATTTACCTTTATTATCCGGTAGATTTACGTTATCATTTGCTAGCTTAGCTAAAATCGTAGATAGTACACATACTATAGATAAAAGCTTTGTTTATAAATAAGAACATCTCACAAGATGTTCTTATTTATAAACAAAGCTTTTTTATTTCGAAATTAATTCCCTTTAGTATTAATGAGTCATAAATATGGTCGATGAACAACCATGCGGAATTTCCATGATTACATCTTTTGAACGATTTCCTCTCAAATTGTGAGCTATCATGCGAAATCGACATATGTGTGGCACAAGCTTTTTCATTCATAGCTTAGAGCTTTACCGTGGCTGCCACAGAGCACGGGGACGGTATTCGCTGTGCACTTTCCTTGCAAGCGAAGGGTCTTAGAGAATGTCACCTTTCTTCATTCTGCCAATATCTGTAAGAGCAGAAACTTGCGCTCAGTAATAATACACGCCTGCTGTTGCTGCCGTCTCACTGTTCCGTGCTTTGTCGTGGTATCAATACCAGTCTTGTCGGTAAGATCCAAATAAAAAAAAGTGGAATATCCTTATTAGTAGATCTGGATTCTCTATTACTCTTTGAGAACACCATCATCATTCTCCTGCCCTTGTCCCAATTTATTTGGAGTCGGTGCAGAATGTCTTCTTCTCCCTTACTTCTCTATTACTCGTCGTCTCAACAGTCATCTCCTTTCTAGCCATATCATCCTTCACACTCTTTGAGAACACCTATCTCCTGAAATAACCCCAATTTTCTTTATTTTTCTCCTGAATCCTGTCGTCTACTTAAGGGAACCATAACTCAAAGAGACATCTATCACTCAGCCAAGTAGGTTTATCATATTGTAAATCATACGACGCTCTTTTGAATCACAAACTTTTTCTTACACCCCAACTGATGCAAATTCAACCATGTGTGTTTGAAGATAGAGGTGTCATTGGTGGTTGATGTAAACTTGTAGATGGATACTCAGAAACTTCAAAGGGCCGATTATGACATCTGTTTTATAGTGTATCCGTCTGTTCTCACAAGGTGACCCATTATAAATATTTTATAGTAAGTGTAATGTGTACATTCATTTAGATGCTTTGGATTCCGGCGCGTGGAATCATTTGCCAATGTTAGGATGTTTGTGTCGGGAAGATGTGAGGAACTGTGTAAATGACGGTAGATACAGTTTCTATTCAGTACGACGATATCTGTAACCTAGTTTAGTACTGGAGGTCTCTTATTTTATATCCGGCATTCAGGCAGCATTAAGTTTTGAAAAATCTACAACTTTTCAAGCCATGGCTTTTGTAAAATTAAAAGTGTTTTATGAAAATTATCATCGATGGTTGCGGTCTGTCCCACTTGCAACCTTACTGCGAGATTAAACGAAAGCTAGACTAACTTTAGAAACTAGACAAATAACATTTTCTGTAAGAAATGTCCAGGTAAAATTAATTAATGGGATACAGGAACCGTAAAGAATCCAATGTTCTAACAAACAGTAAAATAATGTTCTCCTTTCAATCTATAATCACCACAGTATAACATTTTTAACAGTATATCAATCGTCCAAAACTATTTTCACGTCCATAAGTGCATTCGGCAGCCCTTAATCACAACAGTAATAAGCATATTTTACCTCCACAAATAACGCAGAAATACACTAAAAGAATTTACTATGTTGATAACATTTTGTTTATAAAAATACGGCACGGAACGTGGAGCGTGTCAACCTATTTGTCACTTTGACAAACTACTTCCTAGATGTCATAGCGTATACGGTGACCGGGGGCAGTTGATTTACTGACTAACGCCTGCACTGTGCCATTAAATCATTGTGTGATTCTATTTGATTTTTTTCATAATTTCGTGTTTTTGCTTATAAGCTATTTTACGGGAGTGATTTGTGGGGATTTGAGTGGGAGACGCCCATTGCATTTGATGAGGTTCACAAATAGAGACTTATTGTATAGAGACAGTGACCAGTAACAGCCGCATACTTATGAAAATTTTCGGCCACTTCAAACACTTTTGTTAAACAGCGCATGGTCTGTCATGTGGCTGACTTTCAAAACAGGCGTTGATAGATCAGCATTTGGTAGATCAGCTTTCAAATTATTCTTCACCACAGATATGACAGTCGTCTGTGCACTGTGCAACGATGCTTGTTGGTTGTTTACTTGCATGTTTTTCTTCTTTTCCATTTCTATAATTTATAACAAGTTATAATAGCACATTGTCAAAAAATCTAAAGAAAAGCTTTCTTTGAACTTAAACCAGTTGACAAATAACAAACTTTCCCTTTGTCCTCACATCAAAAGCGATATCAAATTCAAAGCAAAAATTAGGTCAGTCTTAACTCCCTCTAATCTCGCTCTCCAGAATCTTGTACAAGATCAAAATACAATATCTACCGGAACACCGGCCACGGACAATTTGTCATCTGTCAACCTGTACTTTAATTACGGGCGTCTGTCCCTCCCCGCGCCTCGCCCCGCCACCCCCGGACACCTTGATTAAACGCGGGGCTATATATAAAGTACGTGGAAATTGGTCATACTTGTCATTTTTGGATTGACGTCCGCCGCAAGGTGACGCAGCTAGATTAATTTGGTTTTTGGGCTGGAACTGCGAGTTAAGCACCCTGGCAAGTTGGAATATTACGAGGTACACCGGCTAGATTTGAAGTTAATTTCACGGATATTTCAAATGAGGTACCTAAAGTTGTGTAACTTCCAAGAAAGAAATACAGGTTAATAAGCTTTATTTTGTACTAAGGAAAACCTAGTTGTTGGAAAATGAAGTAGTACGAACTATGTCATCGGCTAGCTGTTTGGTTTCTCTTAGTCAAAACTTTTGAACAAACACAGATACCTTCATGTGTTTTTATGTACTTGAGACACCAATCTGGTGATTTTTCTTGAAAATCCCCTCCACCTCATCAAATCAAACCCACCCAATCAGAATGTTCGCTCACCATTACCGCAAAACAAAACCAGTCGACATTCTCCAATAGAAACAAAAGCGCGATGAAACAAATAGTGGCATCGATCACGGAGCAATACAAATGCCGCTATTGGCTGCCGTGACAGCGGCTATGGAGACACGATTGTCATCAGAAATAACATTTGTTGTAACACTTTGTATCTGTTATACAGTTGAATTGTTTTTGAAAACGATTGAAAGTTATTTTTGTGATTTATTGGTTCGTTTGGTAGTGCCAATGTCTGCTGAATGGGTAGTCCACGGTCGGCCTCGACAAGCTTAATGCTAAGGCACATTTTCAAAACGTTTTCTATTCTACAACATCTTTCAACAAGATTGATACCAATATAATTATGTTTACGGTCTTCGGTAGCTTATGTCACACATTTATGACGTTTTCATAATCGGTATCGCTTATAGAATGACTCTGTCTAGGAACTCAGGATTGTGTTTCTATAGGTTGAGGGATCTTTTTCTCTTCTTTAAAAAAGAATATTTAGACTTTGATTGATGTCTTGGGCAGCTAAGACAACCTTTTCGGGATTCACACTCGTAACATTTTCACGCCGACAACAATTTATGAACGTGATGTCAGTTAGCGTATATTTAAAATCAAGCTTGTCATCTTTAAAGCCACAATAAGCAAAACTAGATTCATTCATAACTGAACCAGCTCACTGAAAGGCAGCTGTCACAAACATAGCAGGAGCACTATAATCACTCAATTCCCACATTCAGCTATTAGTCGCAGTGCTTCAGTGCCGTGCCGTGCGTAAGCAAGACTAATTATTTTCTAAACGGCGGCCGACGTCACGGCTAAATACACAGTGCACTGTACTAAATTTATTTCACGGGACGTCAATTAACCTGGGCTTCAAATATAAATCATTCGTGTTCGGTCGTTCCCGTTTGGGTGACGAAATAAGGGAAGGCAAAAGGTTCAGTTGGCTAGCGAAAGCTATTCAGTACTAGCTTGAATTGGATCTTACTCTTGGCTATGAACCACTGATGACGTACCTATGGCAGTCTTCAATACTGTTCATATTAGTTGAGAAGTGGTGCAGGTGGAATCATTAAAATCATCCTCCAAGGACATAACATTTCACTAAAAGGCGTGGTAAATTGTGAGCTGTACATTGCGACACTACTAAATGCTGGCTATTCAACTGCATTGTTTCAAAACACTTTCAACACCCTGACGATCCAATTGTGTTTCTGTTCGACTAACTTCTAGTGGGTCAAGAAATGGTCCTTCTGCAGGTTCCTATGTCATGGTCTAAACTCATGCGCAACTTTGTTGCGATGTCGCGTCACGTCGACAAAGCATTTGATTTACCGATGCTATAGTAAACACATTAGTGCAAACTATACATACATGAGCCGATTCGGTTCGTTTGGTTCTGGGCAAGATAATTATGATGTCGTTATTGTTTGTTCAGCAGAAGCTGAAGAAACAGACGTCTTTTTTTTATCTGCACCGTTCATGTAACTGCAAAGACGATCAGTGCTGATTAAACTAAATTTGACTGTAATTATTATTTTTAAAGTTTTCGCTTCATGATTATAACCAAAATGTCTCGTCTTTGTACTGCAATGTAGGTAACTGTTTACATAGTTAGAATTAGGTAGGTATTGACTTTGTAGTAGTTTTAATTCGGATTTCTGGCACACTATACTACTTAATTTTACCATTTCTTGACCTCATAGCCAAGATATACTTTGTACAAACACAGCACGAGCTCCATCACTAGTTTGCTTCAATCTCGACCGGTTTTAGAGATGTTTCAAATTCAAACTCATTTATTAGCTTACACAACATAATACTGACAGGTTTAACGGCGGGTCCCGAACTAGGCACAGCCTGTATCTTGGTGACCCAGACACTACACAAAGTTAAAATTTACAATGTCCTGCTAGCGCAAGAAAAATAACTTAGATTTATTGGCAAAATGTGATTACAGAAAGAAAAAAGGTTTTGTCTTTTTCATTGAACAAGCTTCTTCTTCTCCCTAAGCTTCTTTCTTTCATCTGCAGCAGTCTCTAACGAAATGTGCCTCATTTTTCATCCTGTCCAATATAAACTACATATGAAAACTTGCCCGTAGTGGGTATCTCCTTAATCCACGTCTTTCATCTCGACATCATCTTTAACATCTCATAAACCGCTCCCTCACCATCACCTGACTGACAATACTTTTCTGCTAAACGCTTTAAAGCGCTTTATAATTTACAGCGCTCGTAAACTCATGTCTGCTTTTAAGTCTATATGAAATAGTGTAGTTTTGACGTAGGAAAGCGCTGCAGCGACCATCATTCAGCGCGCTACATCAAAGGACGGGTGTTCATTGCTCGTATGATTGTTTATTTTGTATACTTTGTTGCGTTGACGGAGCAATGGAGTTGAAATGAGGTGTTATTGAAAATTGTGTATTATGAGGTACGCTGAAAAGAAGTGTGAGAAAAAAAGAGTTATGGTTTTAGATGTGTGCTCATTTTTCTTTACATAAGGAAAATTATGAGCTGACGTTTCATAATCATAAATATACGTACACACGGCTGCACATGAAGCTGTACATTTCCAGTATAAATTGGCCTCGCTTTGTATAGATTTCATATGCAATGAGAGATCCGCATAAACTGGTTTGTATAGCTTGATCGGCTGTCGTGCGTACAACTGCCAAAAGGAACTATGAGCATTTCAAACGTGTCATAAGTAACAACCATAGGAGCCACGACCAATCAGTAAGATGGCCAGAATAGCCAACAAAATTTAAAATGGCATCACACAAATCACAATATTAAATAAACATCAACTCTGAACAAAAATGTTCCCAGTAACTCCAACCGGTTCCAGCAAACCTCATCCATAATTCCTACTCCACGCATCGTCTCCTATAAACAGAGTATCTCAGTCACCTGCCGTCTTAAACAAGACTTACCGCGAAGACAGATCACTTGCTCCGTAATACTCCGTCTCCAGACTCCGCAGTTCCTAGGAATGTCCCACACCTGGCTTCGACTAACAGCCGGTAAATCTTACCGGAATAAATTGTGTCTGAATCTGAATGGTCGTAAAGGGATTACACGTTTGAAGTGTTAAATGTTTGTCTTGGACAGTACTGAGATGTTTTGACAAAAGAAATATGTTAGTGCAGTGTGTATTAGTTTGAAAGATATTGTGGGACTTAGTTGTGGATGACGGGTAACATTGTGTTAAAACTGAATCACATTTTAGAACAGGTATTTTGCCAGGTACAGTAAAAAAATATATTTTATCGCAAGCATTCATAATTCATAACAGTATTCTCCGTTCGCATTCAATTCTTAGTCTCAAAACTTGTTTAACGTTGCGTTTATCTTTTTCGAAATTTGATTCTAGGTGAGATGAGATTGTAAATAAATTTTCAACATGTTTAATTACGAGAATTGAAAAATTTCTTTGCGGTATGTGACTTATAGCGGCGGTACTTTCATACAAGCCTAAAAGCTTGGCTAGCTCTTATAACCTACCACTCTTCATGATGTTAGGGTTCCTGAACAGTCTTCTTGCCTTAATATGTGCTTGCCGTATTTTCGGCCCTTAGGCATGCCACTGGTGACATTATCACAGTCTTGTATTCTATAACTTTTAACACACGTCTAGCTCCATTATCGACTATATTGCGTTCACTCTATAAAATATCAGAAAGCACAAATCCCTCTTGACAATCACTGAATCCAAATAACACCAAAATCCTTGCCAATGTTTCCACCATTCAAACCCGACACCTCCAAAGGTATTCACGCTCCCCCGAATCAGGCACCGGCAGGGTGTCTGCCTATCCCCCGGCCGCGCTATATGACGCAGATTGTCAGAATAACAATAGAGCAGGACAATGCGCCGGTGGGCGAAACAACCGGACTCTTTGTGGTGAGTAGTCTCATAGAGTAGTGAACAGATGTGACGGGAAATTTATTTGATAAAGTTTTTCCATTTTGTTGACAGGGGGATTTGTATCAGGTGTTAGCTTTCAGGTGATTTAAGGTTGAGGTAATACATTGCTAAGTTACTGTTGAGATGTATGAAGGCGCTCCCCATGACTTCAAATTGTTGCTTTGATTGTTTAAATTGTTGATTTAAATATAATTTCTTCTTCAAAATGGGTCATTAGACTTTCGTGCTTATTTATAATCATGAATCAGCTTAAACACTTGACTTCCATTTTGAGATGTTTACTTCAGCCTGCTAAGTAACTACCATCTGACTGTGATGACACTCTAAGAGGTAACACAATCGTAGGCATAATACTGGGTATACTAAATCCAATACCCACAATACTTCATCCTTAATGTTTAGACGGGCATAGTTGAAAGGTGGTGGAATACCTTCACAGATACAATGCGAACGGTTTAATACGACGATTTAGCCCTCCGTCCCATTGTTGTGCTAAATGTTATTCTTAAATTAATCGACTACTACTATTTCGTGTTCTATCACCTCTGTTATAAGGTCTAGATTTGAGTGGCTCCTGATGATAGTACGTCTACGTGGTAGCCATTTTTCTTGTGTTGAAATTTTTATTAAAGTAAATATGCTTTTCTTTGAGTGAAATCTGGCTAGAGGAACGAAACAAAAGTGGAAAAATTCTGAAAATTCACTCCATCTTATATTTTTTGATTTTAAAGGTTGCATAAAATAATTTTTGCAAGTTACAACATGAACTTTGTTTCAAATAAAATATTGATGACCTTGTTCAATCGCTAATTTGTTTTATTGCGAATCCTGCTTCTAGTTGAATGTTTCACGAATGTGTTACATTGAATCTATACCAGGGAACCACTTGTGTTTACATAGGTGTGCTTCGTAAAATATCGACTTTACAACTAATAAATAAAGGTATGTGATATTACGGCGTCAATATTTTTATTGCAACGTTTACTTGATTTATTGACAAGGTGCTGCTGAAGTTAGGGTTCTGTGACGAAATTAGGTCACTTATTAAAATAGTTTGAATTCTTTCAGTATTCATTGTTTATGTAGTTAACGATACCTTGTTTTTCTGAATCTTGGAAAAAATCTGACAAACGCCTCTCATTTGATTCAATGGAAGGCCTAAAGTGGGCGTAGTAGATAAGCCGTCTTACGAACTGTCAATCAGATTCATAATATTTCTTTAGATTTATAAAATGTTAAAAAATACCTTTTAGGAGTCAAAATATCAAAATCAAAATCAAAATCAAAATATTTTATTTCACATAGGCCTCGATGGGCACTTATAAAACGTCGACAAAAAGGTGCACGGTTCGGGTTGGTCGTTTCCTATGGAGAAGAACCGGCAAGAAACTCCATGGTTACTCTTTTCAAATCATTTGGTGTTACAGTATTATGGATACAGCATTTGTACTTAAGTATGGGGGGACAGCGTAGGCCCGACAATAAGTCGTTGCTTACTACACAAAAAATGTAGAACAAAATAAAAAGTTAACAAAAGTTAACAAGCAGATGGGAATCTACAAAGCCTACAATGTCCACACATTCACAAACAATCGATAAAAAGAATCTATACAAAGGTAAGAAAATATTGTAAAATACTAAATTAAACAAGTGACACAAATACTGTTATCAGTGCTGTAACTATTTTGAGGAAAAGATATAAATGATTTGAAAATTACTGTAAAATCTGATTCAAAAGAAGAGAAAAAAAATTGAGAATAGTTAGAGACATCCACATATTTGTGCCGTTTATGAGCTACCAGGGAGGCCGCAAGCGCAGAAGGAACTAAGGCCAAACTTCTCTATCTTCAACGTAGTCCTTGATTTTGTAGTATGCTTTTTTAATAAGGACACGTTTGATGTGGTTTTTGAACTTTCCATCGGTCAGTTCTATAACTGACTTTGGCAACTTGTTATAAAAGCGTATGCTGTTTATAAGAAAAGACTTGCTAGTTTTTGTTAATCTAAATTTAGGTATTACAATTTCGTGTTTACCGCGTGTATTTATCTTATGAAAGTCGCTTCTAATTTTGAAAAGCCCTCGATTTTTGCGGACATATAAAATACATTCTAAAATATAAAGTGAAGGCAGGGTTAGTATATCAATCTCTTTAAATTTTTCTCTGAGGGACTCGCGAGGACTCATTTTATAGATCGCGCGGACTGCCCTCTTTTGTAAAATGAAAATCGAGTCAACGTCTGCTGCTGATCCCCACAGCAGAATGCCATAGGACATAATACTGTGGAAATAAGCATAGTATACTAGCCTAGCTGTAGCCACATCAGTTAACTGCCTTATTTTTCTTACTGCATATGCAGCTGAGCTTAATCTACCCGAAAGAGTTCTAATGTGCGCGCCCCACTGCAATTTTGAATCGATAGTAATCCCTAAGAATACAGTTTCCGCTATAATATCAAGTTTTTTGCCGTCAAGATTTAAATCCAGATCCCGTTGCGGCACATTCGGTAAAGAGAACTTCAGACATTTTGTTTTGTTCGCATTAAGTAAAAGATTGTTAGCTGCGAACCATTTCGAGAGAACGGTTAGACTTTCGTTGGCATGTAAGACATTCGTATCTTTTCTATCTATTTTAAAAATTAGCGAAGTGTCATCAGCAAATAGAATTATATCCGATAATTTGGCCATCATATAAGGGAGATCATTAATGTAAACAAGAAATAGGAAAGGACCGAGAATTGAACCTTGGGGCACGCCCATTTTGACTAGAGACCCGGAGGACGTCGCCCTATTTACATTTACTTTTTGCTGCCTATTAGATAAATAGGAAAGAAGAAGGTCAGCAGCTTTTCCACGAATTCCGTAGTGGTGTAATTTATAGATTAGTGTGTTGTGGTCGACGCAGTCAAACGCTTTTGAGAGATCACAGAAAATGCCAATGGCATCCTGGGACTTCTCCCAAGATTCCAAAATGTGACTGATGAGTTTTACTCCCGCGTCCGTTGTCGACCTTCCCTTCGTGAAACCAAACTGTTGTCTATGCAGAATCCCATTTGAGTTGAAGTGAGACAACATCTGGTCCAGCATGATTTTTTCATAGATTTTACTCAATGCTGGAAGCACAGATATAGGTCTATAATTTGAGGGATCACTCTTTGAACCCGATTTGAAAATTGGTACTACTTTACTATGTTTCATTAGATCAGGAAACTTGCCGCTGTCCAAACATTGATTGAATATGCCTGTTAGGACAGGAGCGATTGAGTCAATAATGTCTCCAAGAACCTTGACGGATATCCCCCATAAGTCTTCAGTATTTTTTATGTTGAGACTTTTGAATGCCTTTTTAATTGTAGCAATACATATTGGTTTAAATTTGAAGTTTGGTATGTACTGAGTAAAGTTTTCTTTAAGAAGAGCTTCAGCTAATTTAGAAGAAGAGGGGAGAGATTTAGTAACCTCTAACGGAATGTTGGTAAAGAAAGTTTCTAGAGTCTCAGCGACTTTTAGCTTATTAGAAATGGTCTGATTATCTATTTTCAAAGACAATTGATTCTGATCTCGTTGTTGTGCCTTTCCAGTTTCTCTGTTAATTACCTGCCACACAGTTTTTATTTTATTATTAGAAATACCAATTTTGTTAATTATTATTTGTGATTTTGCTTGAGCGCAGACACTTTTGAATATTTTTGAATAGTTTCTAACGTAAGTATGAAAAACTTGATCTGAAGTCAGAGATTTTTCGTGATATAAATTATATAAAGTATCTCTGCTTTTTCTTATTCCCGCAGTGGCCCATTCACTAAATTTCGATTTAGAATTGACTTTAACTGTTTTTAAAGGACACGTTTTATTGAATTCTTGACAAACTGTAGAAAATAATGTGCCGTAGTTTATATTGGGGTCTTTTGAATCAAAATTAGCGTTAGAAAGGCTGCTAAGAACATTATTATTAAAAGATTTTAATTTATATTTAGTAAGAGGTCTTAATTGAATAGTTTTACCTAAGTATAGGTTTTTGTCTAACTCAAAAGATACAAGTTGACCAGTATGGTCTGACCTAACGCCACTAATTAAAAACGAATCTTTTACGTTACAATTAGTAAATACATTATCTATGCATGATGCTGAAGTTGCTGTTATTCTAGTCGCATCATTAAATAAATGTTTTAAATTGAATGATTTAAACAATGAGATGAGTTTACATTTTTCGGGTGAATTGACTAACAGATCAATATTTAAGTCACCACATACAAAAACTAATTTATTATCTCTAAAAAGTCTACTTAATATTTCTTCCATTGTGATTAAGAACAATGACAAGTTTGATGCTGGTGGTCTATAGACACATAAGAAAGTATGCCCTTCAACCTCCGCACATGCTACCTCACATAAGCGATCAACAGAGTAAGCAGTGATATCCTTCCTTTCTTTATATCTGAGACAGCTATTACAAACAGTAGTCCAGTCCAGTCTAAACTGGAGTGCGATGTGGAAAACCACCGTCACACTAAGTGTCGTAAATTCACTCACCTAGAATCCCCACAGGAAATTCCCGTCAAAAGAAAAACCACACAAGATTTCGGTACCTGTTTTTCCTCATCCATCAAGCACTCAAATAATTTTCTATTAGCAACAATCTTTCTTTCAACACAATATTCGTACAGAACCCATCACCCATTTACCCGTCGAACACGTAATTACTTCGCTCACATAATTCGACGCTAGATCAACAAACAGCACTGCGCGGGCGCCGGATTATTTGTTGCTTTAACATTTTTTTATTTAGGACACGTGTGGAAGTAAGCTCACATCATCCGATATTTAGGTTTTTGGGTTTCGCGAATATTTTTTAACAAGTTTGGTGTGAATTTTTATTTGAATCTTGATATCGATAAATTATCTTGTTATACCTGTGTATGTGGTCTTACATAAGTGTCAAAAACGGCCATGTCTTCTAGTTTGCTGGCTGTTTCATAGATTGTCACCTCGGCATCTATTACTCTTTGCAACCAGCGCGCGGCGCTTCTTGCTCACCGTTATAAGAACTGTCTTTGCCGAATAAGATATGTATATTGCTGGAAAGACCCTCAGTTGTTGTTTTCGCAGTTACTACTTACTTTTAAAACTACTTTTACTTTTATAAATATACTCCTTGCTATATAAGTTTTTAAACTGACATGGTCACTAACATTATCAGTAACACTGAAAAACAAATAGTAAACATGGTAAATGATAAAAAAACTAATAGTAAACTGAAAAAGGGATTTTTCAGTGTTAATGATAATACCCTTTGCTCCTTAGAACTCCTTAAGGCTCTATTTTTGGATTTTCGACCAAAAACAATATTTTAAATGAAATTGTAGGACTTTTCTTCCCGTCAGTACCGGTGAGAAGTGAAAGTATATTACGGCGAGAGCGGGGAGCGTGCGGGGGCGCGCGGGGACAGGCGCGCCAATTGCGCTGATTGCTTCAATTGCTACCAATAAGCGCGGGCGCACGCGAGAGGTAACGCTTCGCACCATGACCTGCCTTATTGAATGTAGATAACGATCTGTTATTGTTTACTAATAATTGTATTCTTTTGCCTTATTTATGTGCATGTATGAACAAGGACGGAGCATAAGGCGCATGTAAGGATCGTAGCAGGTTAGACTCGTTGCGTTGGTGTAGTGGTGGCAAGCATAACTGCTGAGCACAAGGTTCGAACAGAGTGACATTTTTCATCAGGAATTTGATATTTTTATCAGGATTTTTCCAATACCAGCCCGGAATTTGGATTTATGACCGGTTGTTGGTAATAGGCTCACCGCCTAAGCCCCTATTACTTAAACATTACTGATGTAATGTGGCAGTATGTATGACTCTGCTTAACCCTTCAGGAATTACAGGCCAGACGTCATGTGTGTCTACTTCATATATAGAAAATATCATTCACATTGTAGTTTAAATTATAAATTCGTCCTATGTGGAAATCCTCAAGGCTTTCTTCCAAGAACTATGAAAGTTGATCTCATTCTAACATGACCATGACTGAAGTGTGCTATTATGATTCACCGCAATTTTGGAAGAAACCTTTGTTTGGTCTACGATAGATTCAGTGAATAGTGTGCTGTTTCACTCGTGACGATTAAGTTTTCTAAGAATTCAGCCGCTTTCTTGTTATATCTTGAATACAATTGGCATCAATATGGAATACTGATAAATTAAAGCAAGTATAAATTATTGGCCACCGTGCCTTTTTTTTTTTTTTGACGTGGTAAAATCATCAAATGAGTCTTCCCACCCAGGGCACAGCGGGAGGGACTGTCAGACTTGTACTGACTAAAATCCACGGTGTCCTTCAATAGCCCTAGCTCTGCTCAAGCGGGGCAGTCCTGCACCGTATGCTCCACCGTGTCCTCCGGGCGGTCCTCGCAGTGGTGACACCCAGGCGTTTCCCCCTTCCCCATCAGACACAGGTACCTCCCGAAACTGGCCGCCGTGCCTTCGGTCCATCAACACATTCCATGTATCACTTACCTACCAATCACTATCTTACATCCTTTTCCTCACTAAAAGTCACAGGAGGACCAAGAATTTGTTTTCCACATTTTACCTTACATTTTATGAATCACTCCTTCATTCATTATACATTTTTTTTCCTGAAACATTTCGATCTTTATTCATCATCATCATCTGCTTAGCCTTTTCCCAACTAGGTTGGGGTCGGCTTCCAGTCTAACCGCCTGCAACTGAATACCCACCATCGCTCATTTTGCATTTTTTTTTCTAGAAATCCACCCAATTCAATCTTAAAACCCATCCAATGCACCAATAGCTACATAAGCCGACCTCGACACATACCTTCGTACGCGCACTCCTGCGCAGGGTTGTCGACCTCGGCGGACATCCCAATTGCTGCACAATAAAGGTGCGTTTGCCTCGTGACCTGCCTTGAACTTCGATGGTACCTTGATCGGAGTTGGATGGGTGAAGGAGTGATAGATATGTTTTTTTTAGTATTGGAGAAAGGCACATACGTTGTCGCAGCGATGGTTGGTTACTGAAATTAATAAATTGGTGGTTCCTAATTAAAAATGCCAAATAAGGGTATCATAAATGAACCAGGATATAATATAGACCGACCTTAAGTCTAAAACGACTGTAAGAAATCTCTCGATAGCTAGCAGATACTTCCTAAGAAACGAAACTGGAAACTCGTTCTAGTTAATCTGCTTTCGCACACTCACCTGATTTTATCTGTAACGGATAGAATTTTTGTTTTTTACTAAGTCAAAACACAGGGTCAGACTGTATACCAGCAAAAAAACTATGATATAGTGGTGACACCAAGGGTTTACCTTTGTTTTTGTTACCAAAATCCGTTTTATTATATTCACAACTAAAGCTGGTTGTCAATACTGCAGTGTTTACTTCCAAAGAGTACCCATATTTCGTTTTACGAGTAAAGGAACATCTAAGAAACTGGACTGTGTGCTAGATGATAATGCTAGAAAGGATCTCATGAGATAGCTAGTAAACTAGTAATAGACAAGTAAGGAATTAAATTACGATAATAAATACTTTCAGATTTTAAAACTGCACAAAGCCATTAGGACGTAAGCGCATATGAAATAAAATAGAAAGTTCTGTGTGCTCATCTGTACCGATCAATGAGTCAGGTCTTCCACCTTTTATTGTCGCTTTCATATCGCGGTGTCCGGTTGCCATCCGGGACAATTGGTCTGATAGACAGAAGGACTGAGACGTGGCCAAGGGATATTGGATTCTGTTGTTGTTCACCAAGGTTCAGTTCAGGTTGGAAGAGTAAGGAAAGTTCTAATCGAGGGAATTTATGTGTGGTTAGGTACCTTTGTTTTGTGTTGGCGTGTAGGGATGAACTTTGATGAATGTCTATAGGTACTTGGGCGAGGTGTAGGTTGATATGAGGAAAAATGTACTTATTTCAGATTTTGTGAATAGAGATTGTTTTGAGAAGATTTTATGCTGATTAAGCTGTACCTACCCAGCACCAGCTAATTCCAGAACACTTGCTGCTCCTGTTAAGTCTTTCGGCATTTTCCTTGATTAATCGCCAATAACAGAATCTCAAGAACACTTATTGTATTAAAAAGTTTTGAATGTTCGAAAATAAAGAGAACTGGAATTAATACCACATTTGTGAATACGCTAGCAATGGAAATTCACACGTAGGACCTACGTCACCAAATTTATTAGTAATATTCGAAACGGGATATTTACCATGTTTACTGTTTCTTATGAGTTCCCGATATTTCGGCGCTGTTGCAAGCACCATGATCACGGATAAACTGAAGTTATTGCGGGTGGGTGTTTATGAGCACGTCACCAAATGTTCAGCACACATAATTTAAAAAAATAACTTGGGTACAAGTGTTTCATTTATTGTTAAAAAACTCATTTTTTTGTTAAAAAACTCACTTCACACATAACATGCATCACGATAAGCATTATTTAAAGTTAACAACCATAGAAACCCTAAACGTACGTAGGAGGGCCGTTAATTGTGTCTAAATATGTAGTTTGAAAATATTAAACAAAAGCTGTCCGCAACTGAATTATAAAGTTACCTACCTATTTGAACAAACTTCGAATCAATAACACGATTATAACTGCAAAAAATAAACTCATTTTCATTACAAACAGCGCAATAACTCAAATACTTGACCACTCTAACGTAATACTCTAACTTTCATCTGACCACCTAAAACTGTTCACAAAACATAATGAAAATATTCTTTTGTTTCGCATACATTACTGCAACAAAGAGATTAAGTATGTTTCTGTTTTGAACATAAGTAGCGACGTATATCGAAATGGGGTAATTCTCGTTGTTGGGGAGACTGGGTATAAGGGTAGAGGTCCGGTAATAGTCAAAGTTAGTTTTTCATAGGCTCACTAATGTTCACATTTGATGAACGACCCCAAAGTGACCACATTACCGTTATACTACAATTTACGTGAAATTTTCTAAGAGAAAAGTTTTTCGTTAAGTAGCTTAAAGTACTAAGTTACTAAACTTAGTAATAGTAGAATGTTAGCATTATTTTAGTGTTTACTTAGAAAAGTTTATTTTGCTTTTAGCAGCAACATAATATAATATCACGCCTGTAATCCCGAAGAGTTAGGCAGAAGTTTACTTAATAGTTATGTAGTACATGCACCCACATATCGTTAGTTATGTTTTAAGTTTCATGAATATGCCGATTTCCACCAAGCGAGCACAAATTTATAATCCTGCTACTGAGAAATTCGTGATGAAAAAACCCAAATTACACATCGCCTGACCTGGGAATCGAACCCAGAATCTCATGTTTAGCAGTAGCGCTTGTGACCACTAGAAAAACAAGGCAGAAGACTATTATGTACAAAAATTAAAAAAAAAATGTATGTGTGTGTGTTAATGTGTGTAATCGTATGTATGTGTATATTAATCTTCTTAATCGTGTGGTTCGTGCCTAACCTGGTGTCAGAGTTTTTATGCCGCCCGTGGGCCTCTGACTTAGCTTTACTAATATTAATAAAACTACAAGACGATTCATGAGATATATTCAGAAGATTAAAGACACATTCTTTTAATGATATATAGGCAATAATTAGTATCAAAAGAGAATACGGTGAGAGACTAATGGCCAATGATACAGATGTAACAAAATGGACGACATTAAAAAAGTTAAACGACATTGTGTATCTTTGTAATTATTATCGTGAGACAGCTGCTGCGGTATGTGGAGAAAATAAAAGGACTTTATTAATACGTCATGAGTATTTTGAATGCAATTAACAATATTATATAACATCACGCCTCTAATGCCCGAAGGGTTCGGTAGAGGTGTACTTATAGGTCCCACACTTATAAGTCTCATGTAATAGGGGGTGACTCAATAGCCATCAACCGGAACAAGTTACAGCTAAAGGCAGCTTCCGTAAACGCAATTAAATCAGTAGTTACAAGGCGCAAGAGTACGTAAATAAGAAAATGAATTCAAATATTGGAAATATTCTTGTAACTTCTGACTTATTTGAGAATAGAACCTTTGACGAAACTGTCAGCAATAAAAACAAATCCTAATGTACAACATCCGGTCTAAAAAAGTTTCGCATTTTGCACTTACAGCAGTAGATAGGCATCTAACAAATTACTGTGATGAGGTAATTCCTTCCTAAGTTCAAATAACTTTTAACAATCCACATTTTTTCCTCAAAAATCTTACCATATCATTGTTTACACACACCTGACCATAAATCACTCACTTTCAAACAAAAAGAAGAAAAAAACATCCAAAAAGCAAACATCCCCCACCCTGCTGGGTCACGACTTTATCACAAGATTTATGATAATGATTATTCATCTGAGCGACCTCCGCCCACGGCACAAGGTGATGTCCGACCGGAAGCGGAAGGGCGCTGGGCGGGCGGCCGCCCCGTGTCTTAATTTCCGGTCACATCGCATCACAGATCTCCTTACGATTATGCCCACTCTTATCCCGGGGTGATGCTGGATCGCGTATTTTTCGTGGAAATGGGGAGTGTGTTGGTAGATATGTACTATGTTATTGATACATATGAATTCTGAACTGTTTTGTTATTGATGTAAATAAAATATGACATTCTAATTTAATAAATATTATTGCAAAAAAAAATAACAATCGTCTTATTAATTTATTTACTTCAACGTCGAGCTAAGCTCAGATAGTGATATAAAAATTTGCTAGATTGCACCCGCGACCTCGTCCGCTTTGAATTTAGATAATATTTGGCACTCGGTGTAGCTTACAATTTTTTTGTAAGTATTTTGAGTAATTTCGGAGATCACCGACTTTCTAATATTAATTAATTTATCAGGTTGTAGGCAATTTCATGTATCCTAACTGATTATGTAGAGTGATACGTTATAACCTGACTTATATTGATCAAAAATCTGCATCACTATTCTACTTAAGGGCTACACTTTATATCTCCAAACGCTATTACATTCCAAATGCGAATTTCAGACGTCCAATCTTTGAATATAACGCAAGAAAAACACATATAATTTGACAAAACCGACCTTAAGCCCTTCAAATAACCGGGCATGTTGTCGCGATCACCTTATTCGGCTCGATCAGGGTGGACGGGGGAATATTGGAATATTTTTCATACAAACACGAGTCTACGTGGACACTTCTACTTGATACAATATTGCTGAGGAATTATAGCGTGGGCTTACATGGCCCAAACCTTTTTCCGTCAGTTTCTAAAAAGTCATACACTTTCTTTTTAAAAATCTGTATATAAATATGTAACATTTAAAACTAGTTTATTTTTCCATGTTTTCCACCTAATCTTCCCTACGTGGCCCATTTTTAGCATAAGTAAGCATGAAGGACTACACTTTGTAATAGGTAGAAGATACGGTCTATCAAAGAAACATTAGTTGGTATTCATTTGGCACATACAATGTTTATTTGTCAGGTACGCTGCCAAAACGTTAACGCAATTAATAACAGTCATAATTTGTACGATTATTAAATTGGATTTAATAATATGCAGTTACAACAAACGATCATTGATGGTTTTTCCTATGAATCGCCAATTAATACGCGACAGTATTAAGGTACTGTCGCGTCGTCCAGTATGAAAACGAAAGTCGGTTCTTACTTCGTCTTCTTGTAGATATAAGAAGTCCAAGATCCATTTTATCAACAAGTAATACTCAGTACTAGTACTAGTATAGTTTCAGTTGAAATTGAAACTCAGATTTGATTCCTATTTATGATATTTCTGTTTTTTTTAAAGATTTTGGCAAGTAGTTTTTTTTCTGTCGCCATGTAACACTCCACTTACCGTAGGTGGTTGTGTCACTGTCCGCCGGCGGTCAAACTTTATATATTTTATGTTTCGGTACACCGCGCCTCACCCCGCACCCCGCACCCCGCGACCCGCAACCCGCACCGCCCGCATTTATTACACCACTTGTTTCTAGACGAGCTTTAGAATATATCTTATGTGTGTAATGTATTAGGTACACCTACATTTCATTTCAGTGAAAAATGTGAGATGTAGCATTCATAATTAAGAAGCCACCATGAAACAGAATAGATACCTCTTAAGATCAACCGAGAGCACCTATTACATAGTGGCGAGGAAATGCTAATTAATTAGAGGGTACTATTGACTATGACGTATTGTTATAATTAAATTTCAAGGTTTAACTAATACAGTGTTAAGAAAATAAGCTATTTAGTTCATCAAACTACCTGCCTACATTCACAATGTTTATACCTAGTTGAGCTCAGGTTGATCTAATTCAAACAAAAGTAACAAAGCTAAAGAAAAACACACCTTCAACTATCCCTTTGAAAGCGGACACACACCCTACATCTTGACAATATCGGGCTATCTCGTTATAATAACGAAAGAGTCGTCCAATACAGCGGGTGTCCGTTTACGAGGAACCCTAATCTCACGGAACCCACCTTGATATCGCCTTAATAAAGACGTCACGTGGACACCCATCGTAAAAATCATCTGACGCGATAGAACTAGCTATGTCGAGGAGGACAATGGGGAGTGTATATGGTGCTGTGATGTGTGTGTGTGTGTTAAAAGGTATAAAAATTCGAGCTTATTGAAATATTTTTCGGTGCTGAAAATATGAGATTTTATATCGTTACCCATCAATCAACTTAGTTTTACAATCTGCTGCTGCACATAAGTTTCTCTGAACTTGCGACGCAATTTTTAGAGACTAGACACCTTCTTATTTAAAAATACATGGCTAATCTTACAAGTATTGTGACATTGTAAGTTTGTCAGACTTAGAACTCATTTAATTGATTTCCATTTCCAATCTTAACAATTACTAACGTAAAGAAGATGTAACTTACCCTAATAATATGTATTGCTGTCATAAATGCTGCGCAATTTGGAAAAAAACTGTCAAGCTAAGCCAGTATGCTTTTCATTCAAACAATACAAAACTCGGTGAAAGCAGTCCAACAGTCTGTTTTCTGTCTGTGTGTGTGTATGTTTTCTGAAAACCTTCAATTCCACTACAACTTGAAGTAGCAAAACACAGCTTGGAATAAATACGCAATCAAATCAGAGGAGAGGAAGGTGGGTAAGTTTGGACAACAAAAATAAAAGTAATAAAAAGCAGACGGACGCCGCGATGACCGTCCGGGGCGACATGTGGCTAGCCACTTGCATTTTAAAAAAATAAAATTTGCATACGTTTAGGGTCCCGCACGCTTTTCATGGCGGGCTAGGAGACATTTTTAAACAATATTACGAAGGCTAAGGAGTTTATAAAGCGGTTTATACTGCGGTAAGTTCGGGGATCGTCTAATGAAATTGTTTTTGGCTATACGCTCCGCTGTAAAGTTTTATTGGAATGGAATTCTGTTTTGGTAAAAACGTTTTTTGGTGATCAGAATTCGGATAGAGTTAGAAAATAATCCGAGATAAACGTGCGTCTATGTGCGCGAAAATCCTGAATACGGATACCTATTTGAATAAAAAAGTAAATATCGGGCAGAGCTTTGTGGAAGCTATAAATGACTGTGCCCAGCTTTGAAAAAGGTCTATATTCTGTAAATAAGAACGAATAACGAGTAGTGACTTACAATTTTGCCTTTAATGTACTATGAAATATTAACTTAACTATGACACCATCAACGTATCTCCCATTTCTAAACTTTTCTCCCTCCATTATTCCAGCTGAACATCAGCTAATGTATCTCAAATCTCACAATCCCGTCCAAGTGGTCTTCTCATCAGTTCCCCTTCCCAAGCCATTCGGAACTACTTAACAGATTATTTTCAGATCTCCCTTTAATTACCGAATTAAAAGCCACTGGCCTGTGAAAGTTCCACCATTCAGTTCTCACGTCAGTCAGTCAGTATCGTTAAAAACAAAACCACCTCAATGTGACATAGGGAAATCATATCTCCACATGTCACGTGAGTTTCAACCTTATTGCGTAAGTGATAAGGTGTGAGATACGAGGTGTTATGTCGTGTAATGTGTCTCCCACGGTGTTGATTCTATTTACGTATGTGTTGGTTTCGAAGTGTATCGAGATGAGATTGTTGTGTTTGTAGTTTTGGACTGTGGGATGATCGTTTAATTAAATAAGGTAATAAAAGTTATGTTTTATAGGTATTGCCTCAATATTGTTATACTTAGTTAACGTATAAAAAACTTCTTTTGTGAATATCAATATAAAACTTAGTGGAAAAAACATAGTGGCCAAAACAAAAACACCCTGAAAAATCTGGTAATGAACATTGAAGAGCTTTTAAGTCATGTTTCTTTTCTCGCACATCCTTTACCGAATGACAGGTCGCCGTACTACAAGCAGCATTAAGTCGTATCAATCGACAAAAGGCCGTACATCATCACGTACATTCACCTCGCACGGTCGACGGGCATCGCGTTTTTTTAATTATATTTTTATTTCAATTTTGCAGGCGGTCCACATGTGGCGCCTTTACCCTTCCCACGTGAGAGCAGTTCCACAGGTATTTTAGACTCTGTTCAGGTGAAGTTAAGGTTGGTTTTGGATTATTTTGTGGTAATATGTTTGCCTGTAAGTTAGTAAGCGTTAAATGAACACAAGCAAAGCGTGGACACGTTTATGGTAGAACGCTGGGAACACCTGGAACGGTTCTTGTAACATATTTATACGATTTCTCGGAACAAACGTTTGTTTTGGCACATTCAGATCGAGTTTTGTTATTAATTTTATAATTAATGTGCTGAGAATATGTATGACTTGTTTCGGCCGGAATTCGAGGTAGGAATTGTAAATCATTCGTGTTAAATGAGGTGGGCAAGTGATATGAAACGTTTCGGTAAAGAGAAAGTCATTCAAGAACGCACACACACATAGCAAGAGATTCGGATTTAATACTCGAAATTGGTATTCAAACAATCGTGTTCAAGTGTACTGTTTCATAAATACGCCATGCGTAATGTTCCTGCAAAACGAAATCAGCCTTTTTTATTGTTAGCCTGGATTGCCCCACTCCTGGGCAAAGGCCTCCCCCCATTCCTTCCACTTTTCTGGATTTTGCGCCTATAATTTTCCAAAACGCCTTAGTTTTGGAACTGTGCAACATAGTTCATTTCTAGATCGGCTAATTAGATGGTGAATGATGACATCAATGTAAAACATATCTGGAAGATAGTTATGTTAACCTAACCCCCTCTTTTGGCTGTATTCACCTGAAACTGTGAAAACCTGCACGTTACGATTTGGTATTGAAAATGGATAAAACTAATAAAGTACATGCTGACCCCTCCAAAAATGTAACCCAGCATGGCCTTCGCAAACAGCTCTCCTGTCAGACTCATCACTCGACATTACTCCCACAAAACCAGATGATCTAGCGACGACTATGTTTTCTCAGCCGACTGGGCCTGTTAACGTCATTAGCTGGTTGTCATCGCGACGACTCCTGATTAATTGTCTGAACTACGTACTGACAGACAAAATCACTGATGTGTCTTATTAGATCATTTTGTTATTGGTTTTTTTTTGTTTGGGTGATGCTGAATTCGTTAGGACGTTATTGGTTTGTAATTGTAGAGTGGTTTTTCATACAGGAACCAATGTTGCTTATGTTTGAATGGCAAAGGTTTTTTATTCCGAACTATCAGTGTACTTTGCCTTGTTTAGTGTCGCTTTGAAGCGCTTCAGGCCATTTTGCCCTTGGAGATAACAACAACCTCAAACTTGGCCTGTCGTTATGTCCAAGGCTCAATATTCACGAGCTCCCGGAGTAGAGTTAATACCAAAAAAAATATCTTCAGGTTTAGCTACATTTTTTCGAACTTAGTACTTTCATAACTTCTCTCAGCGTTGATTTATAAGCGGACAAAGGATTAATAACTGAAACGAATCGAAAAGTTCATTCAAATCACTTCTAATTTCCACGGTGACTCCTCCAATGCCTACCATGCCAACCCACCTTCAGTACAAGTTTATTTCCGTTGCTCTAGTGTCTTAACCAAAATATTTGGGGAACATAAAGATTCCGATCCCCACACTACTGCTCATCCTCTCAGCTAATCCAAATACGTTTGTCCACAAAAATGCGTTCAACCTTTATTTTGGGAAAACACGACTATTTCGATGGCGGACGCGACAGGTGTCGTGACTTTAGGGCTGTCAGGGAGACGAATGACTGCTTCTAATTTTTTAAATAATATCATAGATCGACATGAAAGAGTAACAGCAACTTAAAGATATTGGGTCTTTTGATAAGTCATTTACTGAAGTACACTGCAAAATAAAAGGGAGTTCAGCAACATAAACGTGTGTGTATGCCCACATAATAATATAACAACTGGCTGGAGTTCATTTCAGTGGACTAAATTTAATTAAAGATTATGAAATCTGACTGTTTTAATCAGATACGTATGCTACGCTCTTAAATACATAAGTGTCGTTTAGAAAATGTTAAAATTTTTATTTACCTCCGACTTTATTTCAGCCCTAGTCTACAGGCGCAGGCGCCGTGTCGCGGTCGAGCGCGACATTCGTCATTGTCGCGCCATACGCTGGAAACGTCGCCGCTTTTTCCACCAAACCTAACGTTTACACGTCTCTAGACGTAGGCGTACAAACAAATACCTGCGACGCGCATAAATCTCGCGACGTTAACCTTCTGACACCAAATAATTTACAGTTTTGACGGCAGACTGCACGGTCTAATAAAAATTCATAAATCACTTTTTGGTATGTTTATTTAGTTTTCAATTTTAATATTTGTGTAGGTTTACACTGAGTGAGTTATGAAGTTTGTACCGGATGTAGAGAAAATATGTCCACCTTCTTTGTGTCTCGCACAAGGTGCATAAAACATTAAAAAAAAGAAACGCCACAGATATTTACCTTCCTATATTTTTGGCTCACGGACCAAAGAAAAGCCAGTCTCATTCATAATCACCAAAACAATGTTCAAAGCGCGCTACAATCCACTGAAGTTCATCATAAAACTGCCCAATTCTACATCCCAGAAACACATCAAATAATTTCACTTTCGATTGTTTTCGTAACGTCAGTTATTAAAAGTGGGTAGGATGGGTCAAAGCAACAGAGTATTGGCGGGCGGCCAACGCTTGCGGGCATTAATCAAACGAGTAGAGGATCACTCAAAAATCGCTTCGTACGCTCGACAGACGTATCGATAAGTTTGACGATCTTGTAAACACTAACGTTTTTTCGACGTGGCGCGTGGGTGTAGATTAGTGTGAGGTACAGAGATTAGTGTTGTTTGTTGTAGTTTTTTGTGCAACAACTCGGAGGAATATACAAGTTTTCTTTTCTTAGCTCGCTATGGGATTTTCTTGGGAAATCCAGACTATTTTTGTGATTAAAAACAAACCTTGTTTTAAGGACAGATACTAAGAGTTTCCACAAGTAAACAACAAGCAGTGATAAACACTACTAATAAAAATATCATCGCTAAAACCACCTTCAGAACTTCTTATCTTTAAGATCTCACATAGGAATTGATCTTGTGAGAATGAAAGGTTTAACTTAGTATGCAAGTATGCATCTTCCATCCTATTTTCACCATCAATTAACCATGGAAAAAACATGTAATCTCACAGTACTCTGTGCTCAAGGTAAACAGGGAGCGTTCACACTGGCCGTCAGCGGCGCGCATTAGCCCGTCATCGCGGCATCGTGTGAACCGCCTTTATCAACAGCGAACGACTATGATCTCATAACTGGAGTACAGAGGTGTGATCTCATTGTGGCGAGTGGCAAAAAAAAGCAAATGTATCGGTAAATAATGTCCAGGAATTTTGTGGGATTAGGCGGAAAGTTGACGTCGGTAGAGTTCATTTTTTTTTCGTGCATATTTCTGGGTTCTTACAAAATTAAGAAAGCACGTTTAAATCCTATTGTATTTAACGTTAACTATAATTCATCGGTAATTAATCCAGCTGTAGAAAAGATAGTAAACTGTTAATTTACCGTGTGTCAGGTGCAGTATTCATGTTTTTTTTCTTACATTCTAAATCTTTTGTTGTGTCTGTGGAAATATTATCACCACGAAAACCACCCTAATTGCAACCACATATATTGTTAGCACTGGTGGTCGGTTGTCTGTAGGTACCTATGAAGTTCAAGTCCTGCCTTTATAATATTACTTTTAAAAACTTCGAACTACTAACTTCTACTTCAACGCGAATTCTTTTAGGAAGATATCGTGCATTTCCTGAATTTCCCGGTTTCTCGAAACCGACTCAATTGTTTTTATTTATACGTTTGGATTAAGTAAACTTCCTGGCGCCAAAATATTTTAAACAATCAAATTATACCTATGATACTGTGAAAACAATGCAATACACACAAGTTACGATCGTGAATATTGATAAATAGATCGTTCATATGATTTGATAAATGTTGGGTAAATAAACTTGGGGTTTATGTGAATACATAAATAAATAAATAATAAATTCAATAATGCACGATGGTTAGTTCATTGCTGATTTTAGCCTCTTATTTAATAAATGGACATTCACTGATCAACTATAGTATCAGTGTTTTGTTACAATTTGGTACTAATCTGGTAGGTATTACAAAGGCGGATAGTGTGAATACTGCTGTCCGTTCTCCAGATATAATGACACTAGGAGCCTTTATTTCTTGCTGGAAACCGTGTAAACAGTCATAGGTACCTAATCAAAACAGCATACAGCCTTGTAGAAACGATGACTAGCCTAGAAAAGTGGTATTTGGCAATAGGCCTCTCGTAATCAACACATAGGGAAGTAATAGTAGGTGCCTCATAGAAGGAAATCTGTCATCTTAACACCAATGATAGTTGGTTCTTCGAACAGTTTGCAAGTTTAGACATTGTTCCCCATTTCCCAATACATAAGCATTCGCAAACCATATTGCCATGAATATGTTGTGCGCTAATACATAATATACGATGTTATCCGGCCTGCCAGCGAGTATGGCGAATTAACCAGCGCTTCAGAACATAGCTATATTTTACAATAATAAATGTATGCTGCTCACGATATATGTATTTTTACACGCCTCTCGTTGGTGCCACTGTGTAAACTTATCAGTAAGTTCATAGGAACATTCTAAAAAGTTTTTGAAACTATAAAATGGTAAACATCAAATCATAAAGGTGCGATTATAAGACCATATTAGGAATTTTCTTTAAATATGAAACAAGACACGAGGTTTCCCAATTTACTGCCTAGGAAATTGGTTCATAGTCGTACATACTTGTATGGATGTGAATTGCATGGTGTCCGGTTGACGTACTCTTTTAACTTTTGCACAAGCCGAACCTACTGCATTCTGCTACTCTACACATTATACCGCGCGCTAAAAAGATTTATATCTCCTTAGCGTTTATTAGCTGATATATTTATCACAAATACTCAGAGATATTGCTCTCCTAACCCTCTCCGATGCTGTGCAGAAAAAATTGTCTAAATATCGTAAATCATACGCTAGGTGTCTAGCCCCCAATCTAGCTAATAGGCTGAAAAAATGTAGCTCTGAGAAAATATACAATACAAAGTAATAATAAATATTACACAATGCAGTCTGTCTTTATTATATAGCTTATTATTATAGTCCTGAGAAATTGAAGTGATATAAAGTGGATGAAAAATTAGAGTATGCTATTTGTTCGAAATTTTTAAAAGTGTGATGGCGATTGGCGCTGTTACATTTATTTGTATGTACTCGTAAGTTAGCATTTCTATCGACTAAGTTGCCGAAAGTTATTCAGAAAATAATTCAATCATGTTTGATAACGTGATCTAAAAAATGGTGTATAATATGTTAAATAAATCTACTATACATACGTACATACAAATAAATAAAATTGAAGTGTCTGTTTGTAATATCAAAATAACAGTTTTTTACTGAATGCATAATATATAATATATATATCCTTGTAGCCAGGATTATCCATCAGTAACTTGCTCTAAAATACAACCTTGTGGAATCGGAAGTGCCGTACTATAAGTATGTGCCCAACCCAGTTCTCGAAAATGGCAGTATCACATTATACTGGGATCGATCCATCATCACTGACAGGACTATTGTAGCCAATAAGCCTGATATAGTGGTGGTGGATCGATCAGAGCGGCGCGCAATGATTGTTGATATAACGGTCCCGCATGATGAGAACCTCGTGAAAGCCGAGAAAGATAAGCAAATCAAGTATCTTGACTTGGCTCACGAGGTTGTCGACATGTGGGATGTGGACTCAGCGATCATTGTGCCGATAGTTGTATCAGCCCATGGCTTAATTGCCAAGAGCCTCGACCAATATCTGAGGAGGCTCTCGTTAGGCAGCTGGATCAAGGGCTTGATTCAGAAAGCGGTACTTCTGGACACGGCTCGTATTGTTAGGAGGTTTCTCTCTCTGGAGCCCTGACCGCCGGTAGCTTGGACCCTGTTCCCGATACCGGTGGGCTACAATTTTTTATATTTTTAAATGTTTTTTATATTGTTTTTTTAAGGAATATTTAAAAATGTAATTTATTTGTATAGAAATTAATAAAGGAAAATAATAATAATACAAAAAAAACCTTTTTATTTTATTTTTGTCTGTCTGTATGTCCGTCTGTCTGTCTGTTTGTTCCGGCTAATCTCCGAAACGGCTGGACCGATTTTGACGGGACTACTAGCAGATTGTTTATGTTATAAGAAGTAGGTAACTTAGGCTACTTTTATTTTAGAAAAAGTTCAGTGCAAAAAAATTAAACCTTTGAAATTGTGCCTAAACAAAATCCAAATAATAAAATTTTATAATAATTTCACGCGGACGAAGGTCGCGTGTACCAGCTAGTTATAAATAAGAGAATGGTGGAGACTTACACCATAATTGCAAGATACTAAAAAGGATATATTTATTGCGACTGCTAGACTTTCTGTGTAAACATTTGGTAAACAACCAACATTAGTGGGCTTTTCATCCATCCATCATATTTCAAACTGCAAAACATCCACGTGTAAGTCCGATCAGAGTATAAACGAAAATAAAATAATTTATAAAATATATCCATCTTATAATTGTATATAATCTTCAAACGTAACTCAAAGTCTGAAGCAATATTATAGACCTGACATTATGCGCATAAAAATTATGAAAATATTCAATAAAAAACATTATAAACGGAGCAAAGAGACTTACAAAAAGTGCGTCTTTACACGATCAGTAATAAATTATAGCAAAAATGTGTCTTTTCTGCCAAGTGCAATGTCGGGCTAATGAGAGAGCTGTTTTATGTTGTAATAGTGAGCCGAGCGGGACGTGTTTCATATTAAAGCGATCATCATTAATGTTCATAAGACGATGTTCGAGGTGTTCTGTGTGTAGGTAGAACTTCAAACAGTGGAATTGCGTCTTTTGTAATGATTTTGATCGTTTTACTGAATTTTCGAGCGTGCCCAGTCTATTGTTTACTACGAGTAAGTATATCAAAAGGAGCACCTGTGCCACAATGTCAAGACAGTGTAGTATTATCGAATTTTCTTCAACACTAAACCGTGAGCCAATCTTGATCCGTTGACGGTGATCAAACCTTGCCTAGATTGTAAAATAGTTAACGAGACGACCTTCTCTTTTACGGAGTTTTAGTTTTTTTCTTATAAATCAATTAAGCCCAATTCGGCACTTTCAGTTTTTACAGAGCTTTCAATCTACATATTTCGAATCTTACTAGGTCTAAAAACTGTTCACACATAGCTAAAAACCTACCTACTATTATATATATTATGTTGTAGTTCCTTAGGTACTTGTTTTGGTGTAGCTACATTAGCTTGGAGAAACGAAACTGGAACGAAACTAATTATTGCACAATATTTTATACCTTTAAACTAGATACTGAATGATACTGATTCAGAAAGATGATTCACAAACATCACCTACCTACATGATCACCACGTCACCTCAAAAATATGATAATAATTCGTCACCCTATATTTTAAATGAGACCGATCAGTTCGCACATTTCAAAGTTATGATCCCTTTGAGTTATGGAGACAATTGATAAATGATTACAAATTAATAAGATTTTTTCAAATTAACCGTAACATTGCCTACTTGTTTGTAATGTGGGGACATAAATAATTGTGTTCTAATCTATCTTCAGTTTAGTTACAGTGTGGGATGTCTCCGGGGGGTTTAGCAAGGTTTGATTAAGCAGTGGAAGGTAGGATTTGGCTCGTCATAATGTCCCGAATCAGTTATACCTACTGAGACCTAAGTATGGTGGGCGTTCTATTTTGTTAACCGATTTCATGATAGGTAGGTACTATGAGATTTGATGTAAATAATCGATGACTGGACTATGTGAAAGTTGGTATCGGATCGGATGAATCGGCTGAAAAGTTATCGGGTAGCTTATGAGATTATGAATAAGAGAGAATCTAAATGAGTCATGTACTAGACTGATTGGAATTTCTCATTATTTACCACCTACATAAAATAATACAGATTCCGCTACAAAAGAAAATAAAATTGGCATTGCACACCAGGTATAATAAATACCGAGCCGATGTTTACCTTAGGGGACGCACTATTTCTGGCGTGCCGCGTGCCGACACGGCACGATTCATTTTGTTCACCATTTTATAAATAACTAGCATTTGCCCGCGGCTTTGCCTGCGTGGATGTCGAAAAATATCCGATTACTTACCTTCATACCCCTTTTTAACCCTTTGGGGGTAGAACTCAAAAACGCTGAGACACGTATAAATTAATTTTCAATCGTCAGATTAAACACAAAATTTGTTTCGAAACTGACGGACTTTCATATAAACTTCCATCCCCTATTTTACCCCTTAAGGGGTGGTATTTCCAAAAATCCTTTCTTAGTGGATACTTACTCTTCACAAAGAACACACCCTATATATATAGATACCTTCACTATGTTAAGTTTTTAGGAGGTAGGTTAAGCTGGGTTCTGAGATTAAGAAGTATTCTGGGATGTGTTACCTGGCCGACGAGTTTCATATGTACACTAATCTTATACCTTTAAGGTCATCGTTTATGGAGACTATTTTCTTGTCAGTAAAAGTTTGAGCGGCTTTTCTCAAAGTCAGTTCATCATAATTCAATATACGTCAACAGACTTGCCTGTACTGTCGACTATTACATTTATAACTCTACTACTGCTATGGGCACCCACGTACTGTATCTTGCATTCACCTACTGCCTGCCAATAGTCCACGTTGTAACGAACCTGTCAATGTTTAAACTTTGAGATGTGTTCTTTTCTACCTATCCTCTTGATAAATAACCACAAACATCAGAAACCTTGTGATGTACACTTCGGTCCACCTCTTTTTCACCAAGACACCTGTCTACACAAACAGAATAGATTACCAACACATTACACACATATTTAATTCTAATGTTTATTTTTTGTGAACTGAGAAAACTTTCAAAATATAACAGCGGGTATATCTGTAGAGTTGTCAGCCTACGTAATTATTTCTAATGAATCAAACCTCACTCTCCACACATGCATCCAAACACATCGCCTCCACTCTAAGAGTTCCTCTGAATAAATGTGGTTGCATTAGTTGTGGCGTCTATCCCCATTAGTAACTTGGCCAACCGCTCCATCATACAACCTACAAGCGCTATTAAAAATATACTTCATGAATCTGTTTGTTTTTTCTTCGGGCACTTTTTGACCTAATGTAAGCATGTCACACTATTCGTTGTGAGTATGTGTACTGTACGATGTAGATATAAGATCTGTCTATGACACGACCTTGATAAATGTAAGTAGGTATTAGGCACATGGGTACTTATACAAGTTGTTAACGAGTGTGAGGACTACAGAGCAGAAATGAGATGTCTTGTCTAAAACATAGCGCTGTAAAGCAGTCGATTTAGTCTGAAATTTACTTTGATTCCTAATCACCATGAGCTTTGCAAAATCACCTAGGATTTTTTATTCACCAAAAATCTTGCACACAAAATCGCACATTCGCTCCATTTTGGCAGTAGTTGCATCTAACTCATAATAAACAGGCGTTAATCATCGCTCACCTCAAAAGCGAATTATATCGCTTGGTACAGACAGAGGCTCTCTCATGCGCGGCCATCCGGGGCCATGGCGTGCCATCCGGCGGCCGGATGCGTGCATCCTGACATCCACACCGCGGCTCAGGTTACTACTGGCCCATAATCTTATGTGATGAACGAAAATATGGGTAGATGTCTTATAAGATCGAACTGAGAAAATGATTCAGACTGAAAGGAGTACTTACTGCTGAATGTGAATCTACAAGACGGCAACAGTAAACAACTACAGAGAAAATTGTGATCGTCATCAATTTTGTAAATTATGGCCTGTGAGCTTAATGAAGCTAGTGTTGCCTAATATACCTAAGTAGATAATGATGATATCCACTTCAAATTCAAAAAATCACGCTCGTATTCGTTGAGACACCGACTTTATGAATAAGCCAACAACACTTTCAGGGACATACTCAACCACCAGGCTGCTCCATTAGTCATAATCAAGATAGAAAAGTCAAAATATGAATAGAACTTGACACAAGCTACCGAAACCCTTATGTCAATTCTATTTGAATACAAAACGCTTTCAAAGCGTAGTTAGATAAAGAATTAAAAAATAACGTTTCTTAACAAAATCTTCATTTCCCACAGGAAGTTTCCTAGGCAACATGAACCGTGTCATACCTAAAAACTAGAATCCAGTTTATTGCCGTTATCCATTTGAATGGGTGAGTCAGTCGGATGTCGAACCCAATACGGACTCAAATAGCCGATCACGTCTAATATTAACCGAGGACACCTCACCGGTGAGATTAACACGTGTCGAGAGGAACTCAACTACATAGGTACCTATGTAGTTACTATCGGACGGGAGTTCGTAGAATCGGGAATATTTTGATGTTACGACGTTTTCCTTTTTGAATGCGTGATGTCAGTCACTGAATGATTTAATGCGTCTACCAGGTTAGCAAAGATTTATAGTTTGTGAGTAGAAAAATATCTATCTATGTTTTTTAATTGTTAGGCTTTCTGTTTATTTAAGGCGCGATTTATATAGAAACGGCGTAAGGTGAAGGTGCGGCGCAGGCGCACCGCAGGCATGATGCCGCTTCAAATCTTTTTCATACTTAATGTACGTCGGCGACGTGTCGTGAATTACACTTTAGCAGCGCGGCGCAGGCACGCCGTTCTTTCGTTTCGTTATAAATTCCACGCCTGCGCTGCGCCTTCACCTTTTTTTTTTTTTTTTTAACGTGGTAAAATCATCAAATGAGTCCTCCCACCCAGGGCAGAGCGGGAGGGACTGTCAGACTTGTACTGACTAAAATCCACGGTGTCCTTCAGTAGCCCTTTATGTTCCAGGGTCACGGTAATTCTATGAGTCCCGCGACCCCGGCAGGCTTTGGCCCTCTAGAGGGGGGCCCCGTCATTATGCTGACACTCTTTGAGGCGCGCGTGGAACACAACGCGCCGTCGACCCGGGCATGGTCCATGGTCGGACAGCGAGTCGCCCATTACTCGCCGCCCGCATGCCCGCGCCTACGGTGGCCGGAGATCGTCTGCCGACGTCCGGCGCCGTGGGCGTCTACCACTGCGGCTGGTGTGGAGGGAGGACGCTGTCCTCTCCCTCACGCGGCCCGCCTCCTCCTTCGCGAGCATGACTGCTTCGCAGAAGGAGGCGACCGCTTCCCACTCCGTCTCGCCCCGCAGCATGGCCTCGACCAATGCCGGGCGCGAGAGGGCTCCGCCTATCGCCGCCGTGAGGACACGGCGGTGCTCTGCCCAAGCGGGGCAGTCCTGCACCGTATGCTCCACCGTGTCCTCCGGGCGGTCCTCGCAGTGGTGACACCCAGGCGTTTCCTCCTTCCCCATATGACACAGGTACCTCCCGAAACTTCCGTGTCCGGTGAGGACCTGCGTCACGCGGTAGGTCAAGACGCCATGACGCCTATCCAGCCACTCCTCAAAGAGGGGTCTTACCGCCGCGATTGCGGCGTGCCCGTGCGCCTTCACCTTACGCCATTTTTGTATAATTCGTGCCTTAGGCCTACAAGATTGTACTAGACGTAAAAATCGGTCTGAACTCAAATATACAAAGAAACACGAGGCCCGAACCTAGGTAAAAAATAGAAACACTGACTAAATAGACTGAACTACTTACCAGTACATAAGAGCAGAAACTACTTGAATTAAAAAAAATACTCTACATTCTGGACATAGTACTTAGGTCCTATACTAACAATGTTTTCATTCCAATCAATGGCCTAAATATTCCTGTACCTAACCACCAAGGAGAGCCAATCAATCGGCTATTCTGCCGTCCACTAACTAAAAAGCCGTTAAGCCACAGTTGGTCGTTTTTCACTTTTTAAGGTAGTCTTAAACAACTTTCGATGCTCTATCTTTTGGTCTAAGAATCATTTTTCTATGATTAATAGTTTTAGAGATACAGAACATTGCTGAGCAGTTAAACCACATAAATTTCGTTACTTCCTTGATTAAAAAGCGGCTGAGCCACAATACTTCTCTAGAAAGACGTTAACATACTTTAACGGCAAATTGATGTATCATTTTTTCTAAACTTACTTAACTAAAAGTACGTTATCTAGTCATGCTTCACTAAAAAGCAGCTAAGCGTCTTTAACTACCTTCATGTATTGTGTCATACAAATAACCATCTGAACAGCGTATCTTAACTATAAAGCAGTTATGAAGAAAAACTACACTACAAAGCAGTTATACGCCAATAGCGGCTTTTAACTTATGTATTGAAATTAGTATCAGCTAAATATCAATCGCTAGAGAGCAGCTAAACGACAATACTAGACTAAATAGCAGTTAAACGCTTGTGATTTTCGTTTGCGTTTGACCAGCTCAGCTAAGCTCAGCTCAGTTTTATTGAAGGTATGCAAAGTATTTTTCTTAACTACTTTAGGTTACTGCAAAAAAAAAGATAAAATATTGGTTAATTCTCCTGTCAAAGATATTGATAAACGGGGCATGCACGTAAAGACTCCAGCTTTTAATAGAGATATTATTATGGAACATATTGAATCTTTCAATCCAGCTGCACCGCACTATCGTCGTGAACACGCTCCTCATCGTCGTTATTTGCCCAGTGAAATTAATATTACGTTTATGTATTCTGACTTTTGTTCGAAATATCCAAAATACAAAGTTGGCTATGAGTTATACCGATCACATCTAAAGAGTCTAAACATATCGTTCGCTCGACTAGGAAATGAGGAATGCGAAATATGCGAATCTTACAGATTGCAAAGTCTTGATACAAACCATAATGGACATTTGCACCAGTAGGAAAAATCACAAAGAATGTGAAACCTTTAGCTGCCATATGGCATGATGGTATAGCAGGCCGTAAACAGGATGATATCATGAGTGCTTATTACAGCTTTTTACTTTAATTTCGAGATATCCAATCAATCCATTTGTGGCTTGATAATTGTACATCTCAGAATAAAAACTGGTTATTGTTTTCTATGCTAATCGACCTCATCAATAGTGACTTACGAGTAATAGCCACAAAAACTATCACTCTATTTTATTTCGAACCGGGTCACACATTTATGAGCTGTGATCAATTTCACCATCAAGTCGAATTATCGATGAAGCGGAAAAAGACCATATGATTTCACAGACTTTCAAAATCAAAATCAAAATATTTTATTTCACATAGGCCTCGATGGGCAAAAAGGGGGGGGGGGGTGGGTCGACAAAAAGGTGCACGGTTCGGGTTGGTCGTTTCCTATGGAGAAGAACCGGCAAGAAACTCCATGGTTACTCTTTTCAAATCATTTGGTGTTACAGTATTATGGATACAGCATTTGTACTTAAGTATGGGGGGACAGCGTAGGCCCGACAATAAGTCGTTGCTTACTACACAAAAAATGTAAAACAAAATAAAAAGTTAACAAAAGTTAACAAGCAGCTGGGAATCTACAAAGCCTACAATGTCCACACATTCACAAACAATCGATAAAAAGAATCTATACAAAGGTAAGAAAATATTGTAAAATACTAAATTAAACAAGTGACACAAATACTGTTATCAGTGCTGTAACTATTTTGAGGAAAAGATATAAATGATTTGAAAATTACTGTAAAATCTGATTCGAAAGAAGATTCTTTGAAGAGACTTTGAAAATGCAGTGGCCTCAGCAAATAATGGTAAAGTTCTTGTTAAATCCATGCAGCCTCAAGATTTTGTAAACTACGTAGGTAACGTATCAGATCGACGAATACAAAATTCAAGTCCCAGAGCGTATCTTAAAAATATGACACAAGTGCTTTTTAAACGAGGAAGTTTTGGTCTCCATTATAAGGAAGCTTTTGATGAGGAATATGTGTCTCTAAAATTTTTAAACGATAAATACTTGAAGAACCCGCATTTTGTTTTAACATTTCGTACGCAACCGAAAGGAATAGATGAGGAGAGAAAGCTTAATCTTTTAACAAAGTTACCGCCAATTATACCTAAACATAAGATGTTATTTTGGCAAAATTTACCGATCATTGAAGGAAATAATATATCTGAATTGAACCAGAAGAAAAACAAAAGGAACGTAACTTTAGAAACATAAAGACTGAAAAAGTGCCTTTAGAATAATCTTATATATTTTGAATAGTCTTTTATATTTTATTAAATATTTTTGTTTACTTTATTTCTTAATTTTGACACACGAGTGTTACTAGGTATAATTGCTTATTTACCTGATCTGATTTGCTAATTTTGTTAAAGTTTTTAATTAGTATTTAAGCATAAAAAATGGCCTAATTTATATTTTTTTAGATAAAATCTAATATTTAATTGATTATGACATTATGTGTTACGAACAATTGTATTATTTTAACTTTGCAATTATTGATCTCTGATTGTGATACGTTTATTTCATAAGTGCATAAGAATTTGAAACCAATGTGTGTCATGACTGTGCCATAAAGCTTTCAAAAACAATACTTACATGTTTTGAGTATTTTTAGAAAATAATTATAATATAATTTGTCCTATGGTTTCACGAATAATGATTTCCTTTATTTATATTTTTAAAAATTGTTTACATTTTTAAATATTCCTTAGAAAAAACAATATAAAAACATTTAAAATATAAAAATAATGATTATTATTAAAGATGTAGGTAATAATGATCTCATTATTGAATAAGATTTGTAAAAGTTTGAATAAACTTGGTTTTTTATTTTATATCGTTCAATTAATAATTAGCTATTTGATAAGTTCTGATTGTCTATTCTTTTTTAATGAATAAAGTTCTGATTTTCATAAAATAGTGTTTAACTTCTCAACTTTTTACGCGGAAGTGCTTACTTAAAAGGCAGTTTAATTGCGAGCGAGATGTTTTTAACTGCCTTCTAGTTAAACAATAGGAGAACCAGTATAAAAATATGTTTTACAATACTGAGCTTAAAAGCATTTTAAATCCCATAACTGCTTTCTAAGTAAGCAAAGTTAGTCTTTCAAGTGTTAGCGACTAGGCTGTAAGGCTGTTAAAATCCTTTAACTGCTTTTTAACTAATTATATTTTTATAACTTTTACTGTAAGTATAAGACGTGGCGGCTACAATAAATTGCTTTGCTATAAAGCAGTTAAGGTATGGTTAGCGGCCTTAAAGTGCAGTGTATTATGTAAAAATGAAAAAAATTGCTTAGTTAAAAGTTAGTAAATGAATTTAAATAAAATATAATAAATATAAATGAATAAAATATATCACATATTGTGCACAAAGACTATGCCTACATATATAACTTGCAACATTGTTCCTAGGTAGCATACTTTTCAAGAGACATCAATTCCCACTTATTTTCCCGTTTTTTCGAAAAATAGTTTTTGCACTTAGCTGCGTTTTAGTTAGTGGACGGCAGTATTACAGCACACCATTTTGGAATCTAACAACGTTCACCTACGTAGCTATACGTCATTAAATCTCAATAGGCACTGTTGGCAAGCAACTCAATTAACAGGTAGAGGCGCCATTCCGCTCATATTCTTTGGCAGAACGGGTCCCGACACGTCTCCGTGTCATTCAACGTGGCGCTCATTTGGCACGCGTCGCGAGCTAGCCAGCTACCACGTTCTTCTGCGCGCCTGGTACTCACAGCTATTTCATTATCAATTTGGTAGCGTCAATTGTCAACGTTCCTAGAATCACTAACATTGTATACGAAAATAAATGCGTGTGGCTACCGTGGTCTAGGTATTTCCGCTGAGGTGAGTATGGCATTTTAGACTGAGACGCACTGGTATGGTCCGCCAGAATTTTATAAAAACTTAAAATTGAATCTACCTAATACCTATCCCACTACGGTAATCGAAGCAACAGGGCCTAGGCGTGGCAATCAAAAGACTTTCAACAAGATTGACATAAACTTTTATCTTTTCCTTTTTTTTCTATTTTTTGTTATAGCTCATGTTGAGAATCGTGATAACATTTTAAAACTAACACCGACAGTTCATTTCTTTACTCCAGTTTTTTTTTTTTTTTTTTTTTTTTTTTTTTTTTTTTTTTTTTTTTTTTTTTTTTTTTTTTTTTAGTTTATCGGGCCTTCAACTTAAATTGATGTTATGGACTTTCCAAAACCTTCCTTTGAATCATTTAAAATATCAAAACAAACATCATACATTACCAGTCCAAACGGAATAAACGTTTCATGTAGATAATAACTTGTAATCAGAACAGCTGTAATTAGTTTATTGGCACCATGTCAACGTTACAGGTGTATTGTCTTGTAGGAGCCAGTTTATGATGAAGCGTTTATTTAACGATATTAGAATATTAGTTCTTAAGTATCAATATTATGAATTGCGACAGTTACTCTGTCTGCCATTCTGTTATAACGATTTCACGCCTCAACAGCTGAACGTATTTGGATACACACGGTTAGACCATGACCTGGATTACGGCTAAGGATATTTTTTATCATGGTAGGATATTATGTCCTAGTGGGCTTATATTTTTTTAACTCCATACAGGCAAAACCGCAGGCTAAGGATCATTTTGATCAAACTTATGAGATAGTTTGCGAATTTTATCGGATGTGTATTTAAAGCTTTTAAGCCAATGTTTGCGAATTATGACTAAAGTACTACTTGTCATCTGTCAATGCGGTATAACACAACAAGAAAAAAGAAACAGAAAAAAAAATGTTGGGTACTGGGGGTACGTAAATAATAAACTAAAGTATTCAACTCCAAATGAAAATCTTATTGGAATTCAAAACGCAAGAGAAAGTCTATTTCCAACACTACCTTTATATAAAAAAACATTGTCTACTTTATTAAAAATTTAATGTCAATATAAAACGTAAACACAAACAATTTGAACTCGAAAACAATGTTGTTTCACGAGTTGGCGCGCGGACAAAGTTTAGTAATTCTACTAGACGCTAGATGGCGTTAGTAGTCCTTCATGTTTGAATGAGAATTGAATAATTTTGTTTAGTTCGTGGGTAAATGATTAGAATTATTCTTTTAAGTATTTGATTAAATTTAACATCTATAATTTGGTAATTACCTAATTGTACAGGTTTACTCGAATCGGTGTGGTTCTTTTTCTCAGGCACTCATTTGAATGACTTGACTAACATTTATTACCTCTTTCTGGACTTTAGAAGAGAATGTGTACAAATGGAGTAAGTAGGTAGTTCACAAAAAAAACAATTTACAGAATTATCCAACATTTTATTTAGGTACCATTAACATCATGGTAATGGTGGTGGTCATCGTGGTTGGTATCATTTATGAAATCGGTACGAACATCATTAATCTAATTAGGCATAGATATGGTGATAAGTACAAATGTCACTTCTCAAAAAATGTCGCTTTAACAGGCAATTAGGTATAGTTGAAGACATTAATTAGATAATGTAAGGTAAGTACTAAAGTACAAATTGTTTTAAAATTAGATAAGTAGGTATAATTTTTAAACTTATACTGTCACTTACGGGATATCTTCCGTGTTCTTTCGTGGTTGTAAACCGTGAAAGCTTAAAACAGTGTATAATTTTTAAGTTAAGTAGTTGAAATTATTATTTTTACTTTACATAAACAGTTACAAACTTTTGTACACCTCGGCGAACCTTGATAAAATAAGCTAGAAGCATGAAATACTTATTGAGTTATCTGTTAGTTAGCAAATTTAATAAAATATCTAAATTAAGTCGAACTTTGGCTAATTACCTAATTATCTAAAAGCACCAGAAACATAGCACCACGTCATACTTACAAGGTAAATGTGTAGATAATATAAATTGGCTTCATTTCTGTGAATCGACACATACCTTGTCTCACAATCGCTAATTATTCTAAGAACCACATGTGTGCAGGACAAAGGTCGCTTTTTATACGCTTTTTGTGTTCAACTACTCTACAAAAGCAATCAAATTTCAACCCTAACCACCTAACACACAGTGTAATTTCCAACAATTGTTGTTTTAAGACTCTGTAAAATTTGACACCCAGTTTTGAATCTTATGTAGTAGCAATAAGGAGTGGTTGTAAAGGTAACTATAATGTTACCTGAGCAAGGTGGGGCCATGTGTGGGCGGTTGTAACAAATAATAATGGCGGTCCTCTTTGACCCGAAGCGGAAAAAAATGGTCGTATTTGATAACATTTTGGGTTCTTAGGAGGCGTTGGAAGGTAGACATGTTCCAAACTGAACAATCAAAAAACTTTAGAAAAAGTAAAGGCACAGGAAATCATGGTGTTAATGTTACTTACAACCAACCAAATGATGAACTAATATAATAATGTGTTTGCAATAATTGCTAGTGGATGAATACAAAAATAAAGCCAAAAAAATATTCGTAATACGGCTTTAACAAAACTGGTAGAGCCATTCTCAAACAATTTAGATGCTGTAAATTAAACCATGTCGCTGACACTAAACTTTGACACTACACTGCAAAGAATAGTCATCAATCAAAATCATTTGATCCGTTTGCAGCCAGACTGAAGTAATTTAAACACTAAAGTTGGACCAACAGCAATCTAGCTCAAGTGGGCTGCTAAATCTACGGAAGATAAAGCTACTTGAATAGGAAATTGAACGCATGTAGAATAGCGAGATGAAAAGTAGTATCTGAAATGCTCTAAAAGTATAAAATTTTGTACAAAAATTTACTTATAAACCGAAGGTGAGCATTTAGGAAGGTTTTTTGAAAATGTAATCTATCATGGTGGAAAAATAAGGGATGAAAGTTTCTACAGAAATTCGTAATTTTTGCCAATTGAAAATCCTAGTTGGCAAATAGGTAAATGAGTATGAGTACTTCTTCTTCTTTGAAGAAGTAATGAATTCGTGATACGAAGGTAAATGTGGTAAACAGTTATCAATTGACCAGGCATTCCGAACGTGTGTATCCAAATCGTCGAAAACAATCGTAGTTACCTAATTAACAGATACAGTAGCAACAACGCCTTGCGTCACAGGCGCGGTGAAGACGCATGTACCCACCTCCGATAACAGATAACACCTGACTCCTGACCCCACTTCCTTGGAACTAGCCTTATCAGTAGGTAAACACCCATTACCCGTGTAAATAGATTGAGAAACTATTGTTCATCGGCTTAAAGTTCGCTTTGATGTCTCTTCCACTCTCTGTCCTCCATTTTTCGCACTTTCTCTTCCTATTCTTTCACACTATATCTTTTCCATCCACTTACTGCTCGGTGCTAGTCCATGTAACAATTTCACTAAGTCTAGTTACATTAAGCCAATTCTCTTATTTGACAATAATGCCACTACATTTTGATTTCCTTCAGTTAATGATCTGCTTTCTCGGTCTATCTCTTTTTCTACATTGCTCTTTCTGTTTTCTTTTTATATCGGGAGCTCAAAATAATGAACAATCACAGAAGATATCCCGTAAGTGATAGTATAAATTTCTTTCTGTTTTGTTCTCTACTTTGTTGTTCGTTAATGCCACCATTTTTCCGTGCTTTTGGATAGCATGTGGACAACCATCTCACCTGGGGCTAAGCTATGATATAGTGGTCATGATGCAACGGTCAGGTTACCTTGGAGACACATTTACTTGTTGGTTGCAGATTCCATAATTTTTATATTATGTGATTTCAAAGTTATACCAATTCTATGAAACAACACTTCTTCGTCTCTGATCAAAATGAGCACCATTTTCAGCAGTGGAATTTCCCCCTACCTACCTACATGATGCAATATGGGTCACGATTTTCCTACAATCTGCCGTACTATGTCCATAGACGGAATGTTGCCGACGGTACTAAGACGTTAGTGAGACAAGGTCGCATCTCAGTATAAAGAGGTATCTAAGTGATGCGCTCGTTATAATGATGTAGCTATTTCTAATGTTATTACGTCCATGTCAAAGCAGTGATTTGAGCATTTATCATAGTTTCTAATTAGTTTAGATATCGTTTACACTGACATCGTTGACTTAATTATTTAGATAAGCCGTATCTTGACAATTTGTAAAAAATAGCTAACAGTTTGTGTAACGATGTCCTTTAGCTACACCATGTATAATACCATCGAAATTACTGTAGCTGTCTTCTAAGCAAATTATGTAGATACAGCCACCTACAACAAAACAAGTGAACAGTTTGCATCCTCGAACGGTAATCTATAAGAGAAGTAGGGCGAGAATATAAGTGGGCCGATGAAATAGGTTATCTGTGCGCGCTACACTAACTATTGTACTTTCTACGTGTATTTCTCACTAGCTAGTTACCTATTATTGTCTAAGATATAAATGATCCATAAATAAAACAGTTCATTTATTGGTGCCTCTTTCTTGATTGATTCATCATCATATTTTTCTCGCGTCAAGTCAAAGCTATTGTAACATTTCAAAAATATTAAGCAATCATGCTGTCACCTTTATATTTTTTTTTACAAACTGTTGAATATCTTAGTCCATTCAAAACGGCGGCGTATCGCATACCTATAAGCCAAGCATAAACAGTAAAGGTGTTTTATCATGTCTTCACCCCGCGCTATCTGGGATCAAGCCGTAACTAAAATTGTACGCTGTGTCGATGATAAAGAGCCCGGTGACGTGGATATATTGTTTGGAAACTTATGACAGTTGATAAGTGGTGAGTGACCCCATTTGAGACTACCTACTGGTGAAATACACTCATTTTTTGACAATAATTAAGTGGTGTGTTATCAATTTCACATTATCAAGTTTCAACTTCAATAAGTTTAAACAACTAGGTAAAACAACCGAACATCAGTGGTACCTAACATTGACAGCGCTTCTAAAGACTTGTATGAAACAGCAGATATTTTTTTTTTGCCCCTTTAATAGACATTCTAGATATATACTTTTTTCAGAAATTGGTGTTACTTAGAAAAAAAATTAATAATTTTTAAATGGATTATTTTCAGGTCTTCTCCTAACTTTACTTCACACCCAAAATCCACAACCTTTCAAATGTTATCAAATCGGTTGATTTTTTAAACTATTTATAGAAACTATTCGAGACGTGTACACGCAGTGGCAAGGTGGACTTCGTAAGGATTCAGTCAATCAGCTGATTGGCTCGGAAAATACCTGATTGGATGTACTGGAGTATGGCTTCACCGTTGGTCATTTGTTTTAATTATTCATTTAACTCAGTTTCTGGTAGGTTATGTCCGTCTTCAGCGAGAGTAAGGTGACGGAAGGTAGCTGTTTAAGTTTTAAGACCCTGCATCAAAATCCAATGTAGTTCCTGCTTTTCTTAGTAATATAATAACGTCAGTTACTTGCCTACCAAAAGCACATTTTTAACTTGAAATACCTTGAAATCTTGAATTAAGTCTTTAAGAAGACTTTAGTTAGTTAAGTGATCTTAGAGTGTCAAGTTCGATGGCGTAGTCTAAAATGAGCCCAGAATTTGACGTTTAGCTGCCTTTTTTCAAACGTAACCGCCATTACTTAATGACCTAGTGTATAGTGATAAACTCCGCCGCCTACAGTGTATAGCCCCCTTACTGCCCGCTCTTATCAGGCCATATCTTCAACCATTTCAGTTTAACGATGTATTAACAGCTAGAACACAACGTTACTTTGTTTTCAAATACTACAGTTAATTGCCAAGGAATTGAGATTTTAAAACCAGGGTTTACGATGGCGGAAATAAATTATGTTAGGCTGTTAAGTTAGAAGAGTTACTTTGAAAAAAAATGTGAGTGAAGTGAGTGGATACAATGTTTGGCTTATTCGTCATCATCGTGGTTTTAAGAAATGGGAATTTTATTGGAATCGTAACGAGTTTGTTTTTGTTTCTAAGGTTTAACCTGAACAAACTCAACAAAACTGAACTGTTTGCAAGCAAGTCATAAATTGACTACTCGACTGTGGTGATATTTTTCTTGTTTCCACAGGGTATTTTTCTATCGAGGAAATGTTATGGAATCGTGTTTTCGAAACATCTGGATCTATTCAAAGGTTTCTTTTAGGCAAACGTGCTCCGTCCTAGGCCGCGTCACCTCTTCACATCAGGCGAGTTGAGGCCAAAAGCCTATTTAGTATAAAAAAGAATAACTTAGAAGTAGTCCTCAACTTTGCTATAGGTATATTAATCACAAAGTGAATGCTGCACTAATATTAAAACAAGAGTCATTCCGTTTTCTCAATATGGGGCCTTAATTTTAAGGTACTTAAAAAAAATCAATACAGTTCAGAATCAAATTTTAATATTTCCTCAATTCCTAGACCATCCACACATGTTTGAACTACAACAAAAAACATAACATTTAACCGTATACCCATTACTTATAGTGACAATAATCTACGTACTCTAAAACACACACATCTACACACTACACCTAATATGTTGCTCGTACACACATCAAACAATGTTCGAAATAATAACACCTAGTTACCCACACACATACACACACATGTGTAGTGATGACGTCATCCGACAACCTGTCGCCCGCGCCGTGTAATTAAACCCGTCCAAGGGTAGTAGGGATGGGACATGGTCGATTTGTGTTTATTATCGATTAATGATGACACCTATGATATATGAATGCAATGACCAGACAACGGTTTAAAAATCTGAAACGATTAAACACTAAAACTCGTCAACTTCTTATAAACCAAAGTTATCAAGCTACTCTAATTCTGAACAATGATACCTTCAGCACATTTCTTCATTACTATCTTCCCTCATATTGTTATTGTATGTAGCTCATCATGTATTCACCTATTCACCAGAAAAATATAATTTTCTGTACAAAAAATGGAATTCTGTTTTGGCCAATCGGTAACGTATGAGATTATAAATGATTCATTTTAATAAAATTACCCAAATGCCTTGTGTACAAGATTAGGCCAGTATTTGCCTGCCTCCCTTGACTTCTATGAACTTTCGTCAGCAATATGAAAAAGGATAACAAAACAACAAATAAGCTTCCTGATTTTTGTAGAAGTTGATGCGTAAGCAGTAAGAAACCTCTTCGTTAAGTTGTTAGTAAATTTTGGATAACACAGTCTTTATGTCTCTTCAAATATAATGAAATGTCTGCATTTTAACGAAAGTGGCTTTAATAGGTACTTAGGTTAGTACCCGATATGGTACACAACCGGATGCAGCTAAATATCAATATTTTATTAGAAGCGGCTGCTTTGAGTCCCATAACCCAGTAACTGAGTTACACAATCACAATACCTATTGGTAAGACTGATAGTATCGATATAACACACAATTAAATAAAAATTTTAATTAAAAGCAAACCTATCAGCATAAACTATCGAGTAAGGTGCACGTCCCTATTGTCGACCCCCGCGGCACGTCGTTTTATTAAGGCGCGTTTTTTGTGCGGCCACACGTGCGGCCCATACCTCGACCGTCTTGTCCGACACGATATTGTGTGCTCTACCCACTGCGCCCACTGTGCCCACTGTACCTATGTACACAATGCTTATTATTTTATTCTAGTGTTAGGTAGTAAAAGAGTTGTAAAGTAATGGCCTATGGATGGTTATTGTGGAGACAGATGTGACTGTCAGGTACTTTCAAACATTTGGACAGGAATGTGGAGAGTTAGAAGGTTTGCTAGAGCAAAAATTAGGACAGCGCATAAACATAACATAGCATCAAGCCTGTGTGCTAGAAGGAACTCATAAACTGGACGGAATCTATCAGCTTTCAAAATAAAGCAATAGATGTTAAGCTGACAATAGGTTTGCCCCCCATCACATAGGACTTACATATAACTGGCGAAATGTGGATGTACTATTAGGTGCACCTCTGCCAAACCCTTATTAAAAAAATTGCTACGTAAATCGATTATTAAATAACGGGAAATTATAAGTCTCGCCACAAAATTATTTATTGGCCACGTGATTAAACTTCTAATTTTATTACTAAGCAACGGGAAAATGACATAGCCTCTAATAAACTAATTCGTCTTTTTTACAACGCCATCTAAATATTCTATAGAAAGCGTCAAGTAACGATCATCAATTTATTGTGACTTGTCCTTCTTATTTATACTTTGCCACCTAATTTACTAACTCGGCCACGGATTTTACATCTCGTCACCATTTTACGTTTTACAGCTTCAACACAATGTCCTCAAAAAATATAATTCAAGCTTCCACAGAAAGCATCATTTATTATAAGTTAGCATGTAAAATATATACATCATATTCTTTTATCGTGAAAATAGCCACTGCATGATTTGGCGCGAGTACGCGAAACGACAGAACTCATAAAAATTCAACTCATTAAATAGGCACAACGGTAATTTTAATTAACGGAACAACAAATACTTAGGAATCAAGAGCGAGCGAAGCGAGTTCGGGACTTGGGGCACCCCGACTTTAGATTAGGTTAGGTTACTTTAAACCCTGCAAACAGAAATAGGAGCCCCGCGCAGCGGGGCTACGTCGACTGTAATTGATATTATTTACCTTGGACTTTAGGTGAATTTCTGCACTAAAAACTTACGAGACTACCCAAAAAAATAGCTTAATACTTTGTGACTGGTTTAGAATATTTATTATAAAGTGGTATTTAGGTGAAACGTGATTTTGCCAAAAGAATCAAAATATGTATTAAACGAAAAATTTATAAATGATTAAATATCAACATTTGTAAAGCGAAGCGTTTGCCAAAGGAATGCGTGTAAAGTGATTGTTTAAAAAATGAAACATCTGCGGAATACGCTGTTTGTGAAATAAATAGTATATGAAACGTTGGTTGTAAACTAAAAATTTGTGAAAAGAGTTTAGGTAATACATTAGTGAACCGGCCAATACACTACTTGATGACATTTTTAGCAAAATTTTGACGATCAATTAATATGGGATGAGTTACATTTTAAACGTACTGAGTTAAAAAATTAGAAGCTAAATAAATATATTTTTTGATGTCATTTAATAGTATTTTAGAAGTTTACTGTTAGAATGCATGTTACAAATTGAGATGCTAAAAAATAACCATCATGCTGAGTTGTATTTAGAGTGGTTTACATAGACGATAACTAGTGGCTAGGATAGTATTATTTAGATGCTCGTTAATTGTGGCCGACTTAGTAATTTAGAAGTCAACTTAAAATTTTTAGAGGCGAATAATGCCATTAAAAAGAAGCCTGTTTAATTAGCACCCTTAAATAACTTCTTTACCGAACAAGAATATCTTAAGCTGTAAATATTATCATAACAAGGTCTAAAGATTGCAACGGAGTATAAATAGTTAGCGAGTAGTACACGCGCTAGATAAGAGCTCTACATAACACATTGTGTCTATACGTGCTCTTTGACATCTCAGAGTATGACGTATTCAATGTGCCCGTAACGTATCACTTTTCACCGAGAAAGGTCACACCGCCCACTGGAGTGACAAGTTTATACTTAGACTAGGTATATGGGGACATATAAAGGAGTTAATGTCTAGGGAATACGTTGCGAGCCTACAAGATTTGGCTTGGTATATGAATTCACTTATCGAATACTTTAAAGTTAGAATCCAAAACCGTTACAAAAAAATATTTTACGTTTTCACAAAAGCACTCGGAATTTGCTCCCATAATAAGTTGAATAAAAATCAAATAAACTTACAAAAAACTAGAAAGACACTCAACAATCAAGTCATACCTAAGCATAAAACATTCCCCAAAGAATAATCCTCTATTCAATATTCGCACAATGTTTACGACGACACTAGAAAACTGAAACTCTTTCAACATAGTCGTCTAACTGAGTTATTCTATTTTCTACGGTGTAAGATTGCAGGCTGCAGTAAAATAGTTAGAAAATAATATGACAGAGTCGGCCGCGGGAGATTGGAAAACTTGGAGCAAGTATCCGTTTATGGCTTGCGAAGTTCGTGTAGACGTAGGATTTGTCGCCTTACCTCGCCGTGATGGCGGGTAATGATCATAATGTTGCCGACAACTTTTGTTACGTTTGGCAAAAATTGCCGTTTGTGTTCGAAATATATTTTTTCGATGGACGATAGTTGGGGCTTCTACCTCGGTTGGAGAACACCTGTGTCCTTGTTTGTTGGGGCTGTGATTGTAACTAGAAGATGCTACAAAATCTGAAATGAGTTGGTTAAAACCTACTTTCATTTTTCCGGAAGTGTGCATTTCTGCGTATACATTTTGAACATTGAGGATTTTAGCTTTACATCAAGTTACTTCCCTAAGAATCTCGCAGATGGAAGATTAGCTATTATACTAATGCACTGTCATAAACATTATAATTATGGTGATTGAGTTGCCATTACACGTAAATGGAAGATAACTCTTGTGGTTCCTAGAGCAAAAACTCTTTTGATCTCTGTTGGGCGCCAATATAACAAGTTTGGCGCCCAGCAGAGACCAAAAGAGCCGCCTTATTTTTCTTCCCGTTTCCTAAAAAAACAACTCAAAGGTCTAGAACAAAGCTCAACACACCGCGATCCTTCTAACTTGATTGCGTGTGTGAGCTACGAGTGTGTTAGCATATAAATTGTTACCTAGTTATAGTCCAGGAGTTATAGATATGGTATAGGAGTGTTGTTTGTTTGTTACGGTAAGTGGGGGTAAGAATGAAGAAGGGGGATATATTTGCATGAGACAATTTTGCTAAGTGATGACGTGTGAAGTGTGGCAGCAGGTTGGGAAGGTTTTGAATTTAGGTGGGAAACGTAAAAAATATCTAAGATGATCTTTCTTTTAATGATATGACATGGTCTGTTCGGCTACAAAACACGCCACAAAGCGACGCAAAACTCTAGGGAGCTTCGCAACAATTTAATAATATTCATGATTTGAGAGGAACAGCTACTAATAACAACATTAGGCTCCACGTAGGCATCCCAACCTAAAAGCACACACCTACTCTACACTACACATTAACAATTCAACAAACAGAATTAATCTACGTAGAACACAAACTACATCATACTACCGTCCAAAACCACTAAATAATGCAGCGCCATCTGGCGGCACGAGACACGTCACGGCCTATTACGTCACAGGACACGTCATTAGCCCGGCTTTGATGACGTCACGGCACGTTAGTCTAGCACAAAGCACGGCCCACTTTAGGCTTTATTTAGACGAGAGAGAGTGGGTCAAGAGCCTGTATTCTAGTTGGTGGTTTTAGGGTTTTAGATATGGCATAAATGGGTAATGGCTTTGGTGTCTCTTAATCTTATAACATTATTATGCGTGTACCTACTATTTTCATTACCAACACTTATCACTTAAGTACCAATAGATAGTCAGACACTTGGTTAATATTACACTGACATTTTGTCTGTGTCAGGCATTTCACCCGTAGAAGACAAATGTCCTAAAGATAACATTTGCTGAAACTGTATTACTTGATGCAGATGATTATAACCATCAATTAAATTATTTCCTTGCTCACTTTTCTTAACTTATTTTTTCTACGCAGTGTCCAGACACATGTAATTACCTACTCTACATTTTTGTTATCGCACTGAAAAACAGATGTCCTTCTAACATTAAATTCACCCATGTTTATAACAAAAAATTCTCTATCAAACATAAAACCAAGCACACAATATCGTCCACATAAATCCATCCACATTTACCTACATACTACAGCAGCGGGCGTCCCACGGGTGGCGAACAATCTACGCGGGCAAAACCGGAAAATTAGACATAGCGACACGGACATGTTTTAATAAGCTCGGTGCATCGCATGCCACTGCTTTTTGTAGGTAGATAGGGTCTACTGTAGGAGCTGTGCTGTTAACTATGCGGAGTACTGGGCTTGAATTAATTGTAAAAGATGTTTTGGGGTAAGAAAAATGGGTTGTAAGTTTCAGTAAACGTATCTAGTGTATTTTTTATAAGAAGAATATATTGTTTGTTTTGGGGTTAAGTTACCTAATTATGAGGGAAAATTTTATTTTACTTGTGCATTGTAATTAAATTCGTGTATGCTACTCAAAATGTGGGTAAAACGAAAACCGCGATTTATCAAAATGAATAATTTTGTGCATCAATATTCCACCAAAAAACTGGCTGCACTAAAAAAATTACTTTCCAGTTACCATAGCGCTAGCTAGTGGCCAGCTAGTTAAAATCGATATTATTAAAGTCACAAAGCTATAACTATCATCGTTGAGCTCTCCCTCAGCTTCACGTAAGCGATCTGCAGTGATCACGGTCACCTCACAAACTCAACTTTTTCCCCCGGCGCCGCGTGCGTGAATTCATTTCAACTTGCTCTAAAAACTCGCGTTTTTTTCCCATGCGACCGTGCCCCAACTGAATATGAAATCTGAACACGAGAAAGTTATGGAAAAATACAAGGTGCCGCACACTTGTATGTAGATGGTGTATAGGACACAGTTTTTTGACGAAGTTTTGTTGAAATTTAGTTGTGCCTTTGATCCTGGGTTGGACTAAAACGTACAAATTATTCAACAGGAATTTCTTTATGTACACAGAAGGAAAATATGGTTAGAAAACATTAGGGCCTAGGCATAGTGACAATTTGTCAGCGAAATCGATGAAAGAAAAGATAAAAATGTATTTATTGACTGATGGCTACCTAAATTGTTCCTTCAAAATGCTTTGGAAGCGATTGCTTCTTCCATCTGTCCATCCTCACAAACTTTCGCATTTATAATATTACCTAAGTAGGGTAAATAAAGATTTTGCATTAAAATGTAGTAAATCGGTACAGTAAGGTACTCGTACAGTAACGGTAATAAGCACTGTTAGGTTTAAACGTTTTTCAATGAAATCGTTAACAGTCGATCTTTAGGTTAAGCCATGCTTGCCTAGGTTGGTCTGTGGATGGGTGACCGCCCATTACATACCGAGTTTCCTCCGTGCCTCGGAAAGCAGGTTAAGCCGTTCTTCCCGGCTGACATTTGTAGATCTTTGACAGTCGTTAGGTAGTCAGTGGCCCAAAAAGTCTGACAACCAGTCTTACCAAGGGGTATCGTATTACCCAGTACTAACTGGGTTGTGGAGGTCAGATTGGCAGCTCCACGTAAAATACTGGTATTCAGCTGCATCCGGTTGGACTGGAAGCCGAGCCCAAATTAGTTGGGAAAAGGCTAGGCAGATGATGAATGAAATCGTTAACAGTATTTAGGCGAAATTGTCTCATTTTATATTAATATGCTACAAAATACATAAAGGTGCAGGATACAAATCACAGGCCGGTACAGTCGGCAGCGAGAACTTATAACGAGTGGAGCTCGCAGAAGTTGCGGCGCAACTTGTACAACTTCACCTATCTGAGATGCCGAACGACTTGGGGCTAGGTGCGGCAGCGGGTGGAAATATTAGTTGTGTTTTTCTTGTTATGTTATGTTTAAAAATTACTGCTGGTTGGTCCGAGTGCTGTGTTTTTCCAAGAGAAATGAATCAAGACCATACTTTAAGAGTTTAGTTCAAGAAGTAGTCCAAACATAAGTCTAGAAGTGTCAGTTTTTCATTGTAAAGTTTCTAGATATCAAGGAGCTTAACTTGCTACTTAACTTGTAAATAAGTCAGTAAGTAAGTTTAAATTACTAATAGGCCTAAAACTAACCCTATCTGCCAAAGACCTAAAGATCTACCTACGCCGTAATACCTTCTTATGTACATCATCATCATTTCAGCCAAAAGACGTCCACTGCTGGACACAGGCCTCCCCCAAGTGTCGCCACATTGACCGGTCTCGTGCGTCTCGCATCCAGCGGATCCCTGCAACCTTCCTTCTTATGTACGTGAAAACGAAATCCCAATACCAGCTGGCATCACTAATACCTCCATACAGCCTCCAACCTCATATACAATTACTCTGCAAGGTCGCAACCAAAGACCGCAGTTCCATTAAAAAAAAAATCTCCATTATTTATATTTAAAGGCTGTGGCGGGTGGTGGGGTACAATTTTTCCACCTCTCCAACCCCGCCGCCCCTGCCGCCACACAATTTGTCTTCAAACTTGCCCGACCTGGGAGGAACCCCCCCCCCCCCCCCGTGTAATCAGTTGCCCCCCTCACCCCCTGTGTACCGCCTTAGGTAGACTTTAAGGTGTAGGTATATAGACTTACCTAGGTAGGTATATGTTTGTGTTTTATTTTTCATGATTTACGAAAGGAGTGGAGGGCTCTGTAATGTAGAAACTCTAAGCTCTATGACAACGCTTCTTCGGTTCAATAATATTCTACCTATATGTAGGTAAGGAGGTACTTGTTCTGCTTGTTCACTGCATAGATATTGTAGTTACAGAAAGTTAGTTATCCTCACCTATTAAACTAAAAGTGATCAGCACCACCAACTGGTTATGTATTGAGAATTTTATCCATTTACGCCACAAAAAGTACGCACGCTACAACAACCATCTTAGCATTATTGTTACGCTTCAACAACCTTCAACCGATAAGTATTTACGTCAAAATCTACCTATTTACATACCATTGTTAAAAGAACAATAAAAAGCTCGTACCATAAACATATCAACTAGAATCCCCCGTTTAAGCAGTCAGTGGCACCACATTCGCATCCAACACGCTTAGGTGTCTTATTCCATCCCTAAATCTAAGTAAACGGAAGCCAAACAAAGACTATAATTTAAGTTTAAAACAGTAGGAAACATACGGCGTCCCCGCAGTACGGTACATAAAGAGAGCGCACATAGCGGATGACCCAGATCCGCGACCCACTTCGCCCGACCAATACCTGCCGCTTCACCTACGCAATCGCACCTCTCAGGTAACCCGCCACTGCCGCCCCATTGGAAGACTCACGACCAACCCGCTAACACCCACACCTGCCTCATAACACTGCAGGTGCGCACAGGTACAATTCCCGCCGCCTCTGCATAAACCACGCCCCTTTTTATCGAGCTGCGCAGGTAACCTGCGCGCTGATTGGTCGACGCAAGGTGCGGACAGGTACACCTGTCAATACAGGTGTATTTCGCGTTACGAATGCGGTTGTCAGTTCCGCGGCTGTTACCGGTGCGGTGGGACGGTTTTTGTGCGATTTCGATGCAGTGGAAAATGAAAAATTGTGCGCATGTGTTGGTGCGATTGATGTTTCCTTGAGGTGTGCTAAATTTAGTACTTAGGTGGGCGCGGCGCGTCCTTGGAGAGGTCAGGCGGGGTTGCGGCCGGTACGTACCACGATACACTCGATATTCTAGACCTTTCTCAGTAGTTTGTTGAACTTTGTGTAGTTATTATTAATGTAGATTATTGAGAAAAGTTATTTGAATCTTTTTGAATGAATTCTCGAAGCTTGAAATAAGTTTTTTGAACAAAAGCTTCTATTAACAGGCTGAATCAAAACTTAGTTCGTATCAACTGTTTGTATGTTTTCAAAATCCATATTACCTAAATCAGCATATAGCAGATGCTTTCGCCATTTTATTTATTTATGCAAAATGTAGAGACACAAGTGACACAGTTTCATTCCAGATGTTTTCGCTACTACACCACCTAAGAGATTCTTTGTTATATGTATTAACTTAAACGTTATCTATGAATCTGTTTTTGGGACTTTATGTTATTCAATGAACTGAAATAAACTATCAGAACCTCCCACAGTTGTAGGCATCAGCACCCATGGAAAGTACAAGGGTAGCTGTTTAGATGTTTGCTCTTTTAGCTGATACTCGTGACCTAGATGTTATAATGAAGTGCAACAACTGCAAAATAAAACTACCTATAAGAACTTACCAACACCAAGGCTGTATCATAAATAAATTAAACTTTTTTCAAAGTTTCGTGTCAGTGTTATTAAAAGTTGAGGAATTCACTCGTGAGGAGGCGATCCTGGATGAAGGATCAAGTCATGTCTGTCATAAAAATGTATCGTCACCAAAACCAAAGGTGTGTGCAAAATATCAGCTCCATCGGTCGGGTGGAACTGGTTTGAAAATCAGTTGCAACATTTGACCAACACATGCCAACTAACTAACAAGGCAAGTAGGTAAACGTAGGTATTTATATACCTACCTATTAAGATACCATTAACATATTAAGAGTAAACGACTGATCAAGTTGTTTTAGACACACATCTGAAGGCGCAATTCCCAACACATCTCCTTGAGAACGAACAAAAACTGCCAATTACCTCTCTACCTACCTCCCCCGTTGAAGGTGGGGTACATAACGACTCTAGTAAACCTATGCGCAGGTCCTAGGTAATGACACGACGAAGAAATTGCAGAAGAATCGCATGTCTTGAGACACCTAAGGTAGGTATACGTGTCCAAGAAGATGATGTCTGTTATCCTGATGAACTAACATCTGTAACCAGACAAGACCACATTTACTGTTCTGCCCTTCATTTTGTTTGAAACCTAGTGTACCAACAAAGGATATTTACAAACCAATGATGGCTCAAAGGTTCAAAAAGTTACGAAAACATTTTAAGTATGTAGTTACTACAATATTCTCATTCAGATTGTGGGTTGAATTTGTGCGTATTGAGAAATTCAAAGTCGTAAGCTAGACATCACAAAGCCTGTCCTACGAAATCATTGCATTGTAGTACAAGAGTGTCTATAGGTAGGTAACCCTTAATGGCTACCTCCTCACGACCCAGATTATTATTACCATCGGGTTTTAGGGTTACTTTTTACAAGATTATGTCAATACGCATCTCCTTGACACTTTTCTCTTGCCCTTCAGCTTGTTTGGCAATAGCTTGATGTAGGTGGACCTTCTGCCCTTTTCTTCATGACAACAAGGCAACGGGTGGTGGGGTCTTCGAGGGGGTGAGGTAGGGTACTGAGGTAAAAGCCACTTTAATTATGAAAGAAGATTGAGCGGTAGGTAATATGATGCTGGGAGACTGCTGCGGGGCTGCGGGGGGAAGGGGAGGGTATAAGACCTAGGTAGCTAGGTTTTAGGAAGACGCCATGTTTTACTAGTGTAGTTCATTTTGAACGCTTTGTTTGGCTTCGTAATGAAGCTTCGAGTATTAAGGTTAGGGTGGGTACTTGGAGTATTCTTGCAAAAAGCGGACCATTTCATTGGTAATGACGTTGCATGAGCGATCTACAGTCCTCGTCTTCTAATTGTACCTTAAAGATACAGTTTAATGGTGTTGTCTACACAACAGCCAGACTTATTGATTGCAAAGGAAAGAACGCGGTTTCTATGTTTTCATATTACCATCGAAACAAGAGGCCAGGAAGATAAGAATGTGCCAGCAATAAAAACATTATCCGGTCACAACTCACTGGTTCCACATCCTACTGCAAGTAACTAAAGTTTTACGTTTTATCTTTTAAAGTCATCCCTTCAACAGACTCATCAAATCAAAGAACTACTTTTAATCCTGTTAGGAATGAACCCCGCGTTGAAGTTGAATGGTAACATTGTGGTGCACATAAACTCTCGAAGATGAGTCTACCATAACCTCTCCTCAAACTAGACTGGTTATACTCTAGTTACTGATGAAACACTGTAATGGTAGATGGGAGGTAACCAAAGTGTTATTTTATACCATTCCGTTGAGGTTGTCAGCAGGGATAAAGTGTCCAACTGCGAGTACATGGCTTATTTGTGTCAGTTACATTTTATTTCGAAATTCCTTCTTAATTTCAAATTATTGTGACACCCGTCCAGAAATTTTCGTCACTAGTTAAAGGCAAAAAAAATATTTGGGCTATTGCAGCCATTTATTCAAGGGACAAATTCATTTATAAAAACTATGAGAAAGAACAGGAACAGGATCAACTGCTTTGAAAAGTAGCACCAGTTCTTATAGCTTCAGAAAGACCCTATACACCATTTCTTGGTGGTCCAAGTAATATTCCATAGAAACCTACTGCCATCCATTATTTTGAAGTGCCTCAAATGCATTCTCACGACAATTTTCTAAATATTTTTAGCAGCGCACATATTAAGTCGTACCTCATAAAATACATGCTCAGACCAATAAAATGTTTGTTTGGCAGCCAAAGTAAAAGAAACGCTGGGAGAAGTTAATGTTGACAGAGGCCATACAGTCACCTAAGCAGTAACGATAACTCATGTGCATCGTCCGTACTATCACTAGCGGCTCGTAAAACCGCCGCGGGTAGCGGACGCACTGACGAGAGGAGCGAGCGGCGGGAACGGTATTTTTGCAGGGACCTACAGTTTTGGGCTTTTAAGCTGTCTATCAGAGCTGGTTTTGTTCTCATTGTCTATTTCATTATTTCCAGCTAAGATATAGCAGTTACTGAAGTAAGTGTAGCTATCTTTATCTACTAACTCTACTTTAATAGTTGTCACTAATCGTGCGTACAAAAGAGTACTTAGGTATGTATGTATAAGGTAAGGTATCAGGTGGTTCTGTATAGAGGTTCTGTGTTTTTGCCCGAGAAAAGTCGTGAATTTGTGGATGCAACTAATCTTTTCAATGGTTTTATCTCCTTTACTTACAAGATTTTTTCATGAGTTGAAGTGATTCAAACTATGCGTCGAATATTTGAAATCTCAACGATCCTACAACCGTTATTATGGTGAAAGATTAGAAGTCAGATCTATGGTCAAATAGATCAACCAAAGTTAGTGCTCCAGTTTCTTCCCGCTCCCCGCAGTCCCTTGTCAGCATGCCAGCAGCCCAGTCACGTCAGCGGCTCCAACTCTCTAACTCATTTTATACAGTGAATACTGTCCAATTTGGAACACGCACATACGGAAAATATAATGTGATTTTATCTGCACTACACTCGCGACAAACTAACTAGAATAAAATGAATAGATGGCCTACATAGTGGGTATGCTGAGATTTTTAATTTTGTTTTGGTGTACAGAGCTTATTTTGGACCTTTTTAAATATTCTGGGAAAAATCATGACGGTTTCTTTTAGCCTACGGCTATTGTTTACTAAATATACTATTTACCACATCATTATTCTTTTTTTTTGTACTTCGTCCTTAACGATACGTTTTCGTGCGTTTTATAGTTGTGTGTTAAATTGAAGAAGACATATGTAATACAATTCGCTCCGCTTAGTACGTCTAGTGTGTTTTATTTTTTTGAAAATTGGTGATGTAACATCCTCTTTAATGATCCACGTAGGTAATAAACGTATGCAGCTCCTAATTACCGAACTTATTTTAATTCAAAAGCAACCTGACTTCACGGTTTAAGACCAAGGGCAACACCACCAACCTAAAAGCTATAACAGAGATGTATTCAACCACAACAACTGTTGAATACAACCACCAACAAATACTTTAACTAAATTACAGTCCAGTTTAAAACCCACACGTCCCGGTGTGGCCCTCTGTCCGGCCCTCCCTTGTTTGTTCTGCTAAAATGTTTGCCTCGTCGAGTGCACTCCGTGACCTAGAAATATGCTGTTTGTTGTACCTGAGATTAATGGGATTTGTTATATATCTAGGTGTATTGTTTCTTTGTTAGATTTGTGAAGACATCATGACATCAACAGATGCGATCTAAATTTTTCCATTCGACATCGGACTACACCAATTCTTTCATTGACTAAGCATAATCAAGCTATGATGTTCTCTCTGCTGGGACACAAACTACCTAAGCCCAAAGTGGGTTGCTGGATAAAGTTATACAGGTTGTCAAAGCCTTGGGCTTGTGTATTTTTTTCGACCTTCTTGGAAAAACATGTCTTTAAAGAAACATTGAATCTCTACTATTTTTAAATTGATTACTATTTAGTTACCAATAGTTCCCCGTTTAGGCATCTGCGCGTACAACTGTGAGAAATCAGTACTGAAAACAAGCACTCTGTGAAAATTGCGTGCAATTAACCCTGAAGAGATAATGATGATCGCGATTACTAAAACAAGCTGACCGACACAGAGCCGTGTGATAAGCGATTAAGTTATGTGATGACCACAAAAACTCAAGCAAATGTAATTGACCAATTAGTTGTAGTTCTGTACAAGTAGCGCGAGGTTACACTATCAGCGATTCGAGATACCGTGGCCCTGGAACACAAAGGGCAAAGAAGGAACATGGATGGGTTTTAGTCAGTACAAGTCTGACACTCCCTTCCGCTCCGCCCAGAGTGGGGGGGGGTCATTTGATGATTTCCCATCCAAAAAAAAAAAAAAAAAAAGTGTATCAATTCAATACTTTCTTATTATTGTGTTTAAGTTGATCGATCTTAAGGAGATATCCAATAAAAGGGCATTAACAGAAAAGGATTTACTGAGATATGCAGATTGCAGATCATATGCTTGCTGGAAGGTTTATTAGTTCGATTGGATATGTGTGGATTTCAGTTACTCTAGAAGAAACCACTTTTCTTTCACTGGTAGCCAGTCAGTTCTACATGGCCTGGCAAAGAAACATGTTTCATGGACGGGTGACGAAATAACACAAATAGAATTATATTTTCGTTAGGGATTCCCGTTCTCAGTGGAGCCTTACTGTAATGCTAAAACAAGCCACATTAACGCTCACTCAGCTCGAAAAAATCCAGCGATTATAGCTTTATTATACACCACAATTAGTGTAATTGTCACTGTTCGCTACACTGACGGATTGGCGCAGGGTTGAGATGGTAAGATCGGTGAGACTACGAGAAATATATACTTGTGTTCGAGTAAGCTGCTAAAAACTGCTGCTATTCACGGTAAGCTTATAAATGGCGCATCTACTATTAAACTCTGTTAAAAAATCTGCTGTGAAGAACCATCATTCCTGGCAGTGGGTTTATCTGATCAGGGTTTTTATAGGCCTTCAAAAATGTCCTCAAATTTGGACTGAATGGGTCAGGCTTGGGCGGAGCACCGTCGTGTCCTCGTAACGGCGAATGGCGGCGGCGATCTCTCACGTCCGGCCCTGGTTCAAGCCATGGTCCGGAGCGAGAGGGAGTGGGAAGCTGTCACCTCCCTCTGCGAAGCAGTCATGCTAGTGAAGGAGGTGGCGGGACGTGAGAGGGAAAGAACCTTACGTCCCAGCCGCCGCGGGAGACGTCCTGGGCGTCGGGGGTCACGTGGTGGCTCCCGGCCACCGTAGGCGCGGGCCTGTGGACGGCGAGTTATGGGCTAGCTCGCCGTCCGGCCGTCTTATGACGACAGGCCGTTTCGACGGCGCGTTCGTGTTCCACGCGTGCCTCAAAGAGATGTCAGCAATGATGTAGGGGTCTGCAAGGGCCGATGCCTGCCAGGGCTGCGGGACTGTTTGAAAGAGATACCGTGGCCCTGGAACACAAAGGGCAAAGAAGGAGCATGGATGGGTCTGACACTCCCTTCCGCTCCGCCGGGAGTGTGGGGGTCATTTGATGATTTCCCATCCGAAAAAAAAAATGGGTCTGTTCTAGAGTGCATTATAAACGGCTGCATCATCGCTTGTCTTGAGATTGGACAGTCGTTATACGAGAAACAACCTAGAAATAGACATGTTACCTGTCTATTAGGCAAAGTAAATATCCACTTAGTAACTTAGCTTTCACATATCAAAGTTAGTTTTTTTCACGCTACGTGAAATGCCTTCTTTTTTCTTCTACTTAATAGGGATGAAACGCCCGCCCGACACCAGGTTTCAAACCACAAACCTTCATATTCGAACTCCTCTCCAAGGTGGTTATAAAAAACCTGCCTCCCGACGACATTACCCTCTTTATTACATTCCGAGCTCTCAATATGTCGGCCCGTTTTTGCCCGTAATGTCCAGAGCAATAACTCGTTTGAGGGCGAAGTAACTGTCTGCTCCACCGCCCCTGGCCGCGCTAACAGCCTGCCCCGTGATATTTGTGAACTGATTGGGTTGAAGAGGACATCGTAAGGTAGCGGTGGACTGATTGGAAGAATTTTGTAGGCAGATTGTTAGCTCATCTCAACATATCGCACATAAATTTACAGCAAGGGAGACAAAAGATACCTAGAATACAAAAGCTAGGCAAACTGTTATAAACACTAACTGCTTTTAAAAATTGCATCACGTACCTCATGTAATTGTTTTGCGATTGAAAATGAATGGGAATATTATTGCTTAAATTCCCATACTTTTTAATTAGCACACCCATAATTTTGGACTCTTTCATTACAGTATTTATATCTACTAGGATATCTATCGTATAACTTATCCTAGTCAGTCTATGCCACCGCCGATCTTTCTAGAATTCAAAGAGAGAACACAAAATCGAAATTCCGCAAGGTTAGAAATGTTTGCAATCATAACATGTTTCCGTCGAATCTCCTTCACATATAATACACTCGGGTATTTATATGAAACAAGGCGAGTCCGTCTGTCTGTCGCGACATACGTAAAATATCATATCCGCTCCTTTGATCAGATGCTGCTAATTGTGAAGATTTTCACACGAATGTAGGTGGGATAGAATTTACTAGTTTACGTATTCGAGAAAGTATTAAAGGAACTGTCACAATCTTTTAGCGTCGTAAAGTGTCTTCGTATGATGGAAATTTTAGGGCACAGTTGTTTGGAATGGGTATAGAATTTGTACGTTTTCTTTGGGAAGTTATGCAGAGATTATTTGAAGACTTCTGGAGGCTCTGCAAAATGTCTGGTTTGGACCTTGGGACGATACCTACATTTAATTATGCATACCATGTAATTCTAGGATCATTAATCAGGCTATATTAATTACGAAAACTATGTAAGGCTATTATAATTTTAATGTAGAATGTTATCAGCACCTGTGCACTGACTTTCTGAGGTATTTAGGTATTATTCTATTTTTTTTTTATTTTAGTATCATAAACCATCGTTTATAGTAGTCGCAAGCGCTACTTATGAGCATGAGGTCGTGAATTCGCTTCCCTGGTCAGGCAAAATTTTATTGAGTTTTTCCACCAAGAATTAATCAGTATCAACCTGGAGTCTAGATTCATGCCCGGTTGATGGCAATAGGTTCGCCCCTATTAAGTGGGACTTAACATAACTGGCAAATTTAGGTGTAGGTATTGTAGGTACAGCTCTACCTGACCTTTCTTGAATTACAGGCGTGATATTATGCTATCAGCCATAAAAACCAGCCATACCTCACCTCCACCATAAGTAACGCCGTAGTAAACACATAACTAACACACCTAACAATGTTTACGATGGGACATTATCGCTAATTTGCTCGCACACTACAGGATGTCACCGCTACACACAGACGAACATTTTTGTCAAATTAAACGAGTTACACTGAGTTATGAGCGCTTTTTATAAGCGAAGTCGTTAAAATTCATCAAAACATAATATATAGGTTAAATATATCAGGTTTTAATAGAAAATGTATGCTAATCTATTTCTGTGGGTGAAGAGTTCTCAGGAAGCGTGTGGAATGATCAGGAAACTGACGTTATGTTGTAAAACATATGGATTAAAGTTGGCTGCAGAAAAACAAAATGTAGTTATGTAATCATCGAATTTCTGAGTAAGTGCCTAACTCTTCCGCTTAGTGAAAAACTGAAAGAATCTTTTTCTTTTTTAATGGAACGTGTTTATAAGGTCAGTGCCTGTTATACCTGATCCCTCTTCCTCTCCTCTTCTTTGTAAGACAATACACGATTAGACACCGCATTAAGCCCGGTGACGTTTTCTTAAGTCCGTTCATGAACTAGTTAAGCTAAAGGATGAATGTGTAACAGACTGCTGACATCCACTACTCAAGGAGTGATCTCAGTTAGGTTCTAATAATAACTTCTTTCAGAATAATAACTACTGGTGGTTCATGAGCTAGTGCACCAAATAAAGCGATATCTTACGACGTATACTTCTTTGTGTGTCGAAATACTTAGTCCCAATAATATCTCATCCATTGATCCTAATTTTTGATGAAATCAAAAGTTTGTTTTTTCTCTGTCATCTGACCTCGTAACTATGCGTCAGTAGTATCAAATTCCTTTCATTGACTTATACAAATTGCTTGGAAGTGGTATATATGATACACTTTATGTTATTTTCATTAGACATTGATCGATTTAAACGCTGTGTAAGATAGAAATCTTACAATCTGAATTACAAACGTATTGGGTTAAGTTTTTGATCTAAAATAATATAAGTGTATACTTCAATAATTACCTCAAGACTGAATTGCAAAATTGTGTCATAGGTACCTACATGCCAGTGTCGTGCTCCTAGTCTTTGAAACCAACCATATTCTAGAAAACGATGAACCACCTAGTACAGTTTTTTTTTCAAAATCATAGCATTTATTTCAAGTAGGCCAGTTGCAGGCACTTTTGAAATGTCGAAACAAAGACAACAATGAAATGTAGCTACAGTCCCAGTCACAGGGCATAAAAACTGTGAAAGTACTGTAGTTGCCCATTGCAAAGCGTAGATCTCTATGGAGAAGAATCAAGAGATAACTGGGAGCCCTTTAGAAACATTCAGCTGAATAATTATAAAACCTCAATCAAATCTATCCTAAAACGGCTGCAGAGTACATAGGTACTTATAATGTAATATAACGTTGGAGAAGTACTTAATATAAAGGGAGTAAGATTATCTACAGTAGTGCATTGTGGCCACACCACGCGCCCACATTGCGCGGCCGTGTGATTAGCTCGCACTGTGTTTTAAAAGCCTTAAAAGGTGCCGATGTACGGGGCTGAGGCAAAGATTAGAATAGTTGCAGAAAGTGTATGTTATTATATAACAATCTATGTAAAACCCTGCTCTTTAAGTGCACGTCACTTGCAACTGTCCCGCATTATAAGTGTCACAATACACTCAACAAAATAATGAAGAAAGTGTTTCTGTTAGAAAAGAAAAACACGAGAATAAAAGAAGGAAGAAGCAAGTGAGTATTTTATAACCAATAAGAAATATAGAGGCAAACAGACACACCAAGATATAATAACTACATAGACCAACTGAGGTTGTAGGAGAAATGCAAATACATGATCAACTAGTGTGCAGAAGTGAGATGCTGAGGAAGATTGAAGACACTGAAAGATATTGGTTACTGACGTTCAAAAAGTGCTGATCTACAGCCTAATTTGAATAAATGACTTTTGATTGGATAGATACCCGTGCTTTGAAGATACACAGGGCTTGACTAAACTGTGAATGCCAGAACAAAAAGCTATTTTTCCATTTTGTACAGATAGTTGGTGATCTGTGTCGGGCGAGTGTGGCTCATTACTCGGCGCTAATGAATGCTCGCGCACGAGGCGCACGACACAGAAGCTTTGTGAACGGCAACCTGCGAGCAAAGATACCGTGCAGTATAGTGCGAGGTATACTTGTGGTACATTATTATCAAAGTACTGGCTGGTTCTAAGCTCAATTACGAGTCATGCAGGACTGTTAAGTAAAGGATCAGTCGAACCTGTACCTATGGACGGCGTAGGGACGCGGCTCTGGACACGGACATTGACAGATGCTTCAGCAAGTATCTGTCCCTATATCTGGGTCCCTATCCGGAACTTCAATTTTCGTCCCGGTTTGTCCGATACTTTAAGTTGGTATGTGTTCCTATTTCCTCTATAGCTGATTACTTGAGCAGCAATAGCCAAATGAATTTCGAATATCATAGGGTAGAAACTGATTTGATCGAAAACTGTTTTATCTTCTACAGTTACCTGCCTACTCTGCTCTAAGATTTTGTCACTTACGGGATATCTTACGATATTTTGACGCTATTGCAACGCCATGACCGCGGGATGACTGGAGAATGCGGGTGGATGAAAAATAAATTGCTAAAATAATCAATACTCACGGAAGATATCCCGTAAGTGACAGTATAAGTTTACCTAACTATTCACTTCAAACAGACTTAGAATAGATATTAACAGTACGCAATGTAGGTAGGGATACATCTAATATCACACAAGGATAAACCCTGTCCTTTCAATATATTCCAAACATCAGCGCGGATTACGTCACAAATAACGGCCATACAATAACATATGAAGCAACGTTCTAATTACAAAATTTAAAATCTTTTGATGGTGACGTCAGACCTTCATCAGGCCTCAAAAGATCTTTATTGAAACCCCGCCTTCAATTAACTGACCACCCCCTGTATAATATCATGTTTGGTCATGTCGGTCTGTTTAAAACTTTATCTTGGGCTTTAAACGCTCTAACTACTTTAATAACATACGAAAAGCATGATTAGCGTTACTGAAAAAGTCATTAGTGATTATATATACAGTGCCATTGGTATCTTTATTTGATTCCACCTCTTGATTTAATCCTTCATTTCACACTTCTTCCTTTTTATTTTGTAACCGATCATTTTTAAATCGCGTCCCCAGGTTATCATAATATCCTGCTGCATGATCTAAAACAATCATTTCATGTAAATCAAATGAAACGAATAAAACGGACGGAACCACGGGTAAAAGCTAGCACTTAATAAAGAGGCACGTTTAGGGTTTTCATTACACCATGTATAATGGCGCGTACAAATATTTTTAATCCGCTGCCTCATACATCTTCCGCAGTTCATTTTGCTGGACATACTCTTGCTAACATATTTTTGAATCCACCCAAAATCCAACTTTATCCCACTTACTTTAAGCCCATTTTCCACTGGATTTTCATTTCCGACATATGGAAAATTTTCGCAAAGGAAATATGCAACATATGCCTTATCAGATAAGGTTGAAAATGCTTTGTATGTAGAAATGCTATATCAAAAACTGAATAGGTGGCCGGCACTGGGGATTTTTTTTAATGTGTGGATATTGCATCGACGTGTCCGGACGTATTTATGGACAGGTAAATATTTTCGCAACGAATATAGAGGTTATGTATGTTTACTCTGATATGGGTGGAGAGAGATATCGTCATAACCTGAAATACCCATTACCTACCTACTGAATATTTCGATGAAACTTTTACGAGTTTCAAAAGTGATAGACATCATAGAAGTCTGAACATTCTGCACCGAGTTGCCTGATAAACAGAACAATATAACACCTTAGGTATGGTTCATATTTGTAGTCTACCGTTTATTGCATATTATAGATGATGGATAACCTGCATACATCATCCCAGACACTTCTCGTAGGTATATTCTAACCAACAGCGGTTGAAATGCAATATTGATAAATATTTTCGTCATCCCTGGAGAAAACCTAATAGTTTAATAAATTGGTCAAAATAAAAAATGATTTTTAGAAAAACATTTCTCTGGGTAACAGAGGAGACTTCTAGCCATGAAGCAATGAGGAACCCCCGGAACTCCGCCTCACCTACCCACATTCGTTCACAATTGAAAATCTCTTACCCAAAACAATTGACTATCAACTAGAGAGGTAATTCTTTGTACCCTCGACGCCACGTGTCGTTTGATAGTCACAATTAGCCACGGCATTCAAACATAGTCACGTGAGGGAACAGCCGTGTGCGGGAACCACGGGAACTGCGGGAATGAAAAGGACGCGTGCGGGAACTGAGCCACATTCGCAACACTATCGCTCCACTGACAATGAATTGAAGAATTAATTGTTTAAATATTGTGAGAGATGGGTCAGTGGATGTTCTCAGTGATGTAGGTAACGTTTGATAGTGTTCATTGATTTAGAACACCATTAGAATGCTTTTGAACATTTTACTTAGACTTATTTTTAACTTATCAAACTTACAAAGGATTAACGTTTAGGTAGATTAGCATCATAAAAATTAGCAATCCTTATGAAAATGAATGAATATTTAACTGCTTTTTAGCAAGTCCATGACATACTTTAAAAGGCAGATAGGCACTACCAAAACTGTAAACACGACATCCTCTTCGCAACCAACACATAACACACCAAACGGCTCCACTCTAATAAGCCGTTCAGTAAAAACAAAAACATAAAAATCACGATACAAAGCCTCTATCCTGAACCAATTGGATGTAAAAATATTCTCACAGAACATCTAAGAGAAGGTAATGACGCGAACTCGATATGAATCTATACATAATGCTTATAAATAACGCACTATATGTACACGGGCTATTAGGGAAGTATGGGCATAATAATAAATATTCATCAGGTCTTCTGTTTGTGCCTACAAAAACATATGTGGGGGAAGAGGGGTGCTAGTGAATGGTTTGCGGAGTTTAATGAAGAAATACCAACCTTTATTATGGTCGAATTTGAAAAGCTAGGGTTAAATAGGCGTCAGTTTGAGAGTACGACTTTTGAAGATTTTAAAGTTCAAAATGAAGCTAAATGAGAAAAAGTTATTCATGAAAATAAAAAATATCTTAATCATCATAATAAAATCCTGAATTACAGGAAAAACTAAACGACATTTTTGCCACTCCGAGAAGAACCATTTTAAGACTGACTCTGGAACTTGCAGCAGCACAAGCAAGGAGAGGTCTATCCAGCCGTGCGAAAAGACAGATTGTGGATGATGACGGCGATTACAGTATAAACGTGAATTTCAGGATAGAATGTGTCCACCAAACAGTTATCACAAGAAGTCGCTAAAAGAACACACGTAAGCCGATTTCAACGAAGATCAAAAAAATAAAAGGAAAATATCAAGAGTTTGATACAAAATGGCATGCACGAATGCACGTGACGCTTATTAATGTTTGCACATTACCACAAAACAGTCACCCAGCCACTATGACCACTAAGTGAATTCGTGTGTCCATGCCACCTCCAATTTAGTGGCGCGAACCAATCATCATTACCCGAGGGTCAACCGCGATCAAAATAAACACAACACCGAACGCACCTTTATTTAGAAAGAGACAGACATACGCCCTACACTTAAGAGTGAAAGAGATGGAGCAATAAGTGGCCTAGAGATCGTAAAGAATTGTGCAAATGAAAGATTATGTTTATAGAGTTAAGGTGTATAGTCTAATAAAATTACGTCTTTATTCCCCGGCCTGGAGATAAGTTCTGATTCTCTTATATTGTTGCCGGTTTCATTACGATCCGGAATATATTTTGTGATGACAATTTATTTTTTTGGTAAGTGTTGTTTTGCCTGCTTTAGTGGTATTCCAAGCTAGAAGATAATGTTTCAAATACAGGAAACTATAAACATTGAAATTATTGCCTCTGTCATACAGTTTTGAATTATAAAAGTTTTTCATCTGCGTTTTGACTTATAAATAGTTACCTAGATCTAAGTATGGAAATAAAGATAATTCTTTCGTCATCATGCATAGTAATACAAACATTGAAAGACAAATGATCCATCCATCATCTCTCAGCGAAAACATAAATCTTGCACCTACAAAAGGATTCATATCAGACAGTTACTGCTTCTGCGGCATTTACAATTTCTTATGTACCTATATTTGCTCATAAAATGTAGCGAAATAATCCAACTCATGGTACTTTCTTTCATTTTATAAATTTAATTCGTCCGTCACGGGAAGAGTGACCTTTTACCACGTGAGACTGCCCATTACATACAGAAACATCACATACGCTACGTAACATCACTGTAAATTGACCTTTACAGTTCAATTTCAAAGTACAATTTCGTTTGCTCATCTTGACGCGTCTTATTCCAGAATGATTTACGTCACAAGACAATGCAATCTATTCTCCCAGGCAGCAGTCTAAAGAAAAAGAAGACGCAGTCTTTCAGGAATTGAGTTGAAATTCGAATGGGAAGAGCTTGGAAAAACTAAAGGAGCTCTCACATTTCACTGAAAAATGTGTAAGAAGTAAGGCAGGGAAAGCCACGGGATCCGTTATAAAGACATATTATTCTTTTGAGCGCGGGACGGTTGTCGAGTCGCAATAAGTCGCCGTAATCCGCGGAAGGTATAGTGCGCGAGATTCAATTGTCATTGTTTGGCTCGGCCCTAATGAAAAATATTTCGCTGTACTTTTTTTGAAAGTGTTTTGAGCTCTTTCAGTTTATTCTTTGCGAGAAAGGTTTTGTGTTGCTTCAAAGTTTTCTTTGGAACGGCTATTGTGAGGTATTCTAGGTGCTTTAGTAATAGACGCGTAGGCTGTGGGAAATGGTTTCTCTTTGTTGGAGGAAACTTTTGGGAATTGTAGTTACTTTTACTAAATAAAAGTTAAAAATGTGTCTGCAAAGTGTCTTAAGGCATTAGAATGAGTCGATTTTTAGTTCAGCTATAATCAAACTTTATGACCTATTTGCCTTTGCGTGGACTGCCGTGGACAATGCAAGCCGAGGAAAACGCCCATTGTCAGTAACGTTAGCGATTTACTTGACTAAAGTCGTCCATTACTTATAATGAAACGGATGAGACGTTCAAAAGTTTCACATATCGACGGCCAAGCTAACCTATTTGCAATAGAAAGCCGACGCACACAAGTTGTCACATTATTGTATCTGCAAGTTAGAATTGTCAACTTGTTCGCGAGTTCGCTTGAAAAAAAGCACATGTCCAGATTTCCTGAAAGTGTGGAAAGCATTTTGGCGCGTACACAGCACACAGCGGGCACAGTGGACACAGTGGACACAGTGGCCCAAACAAATTCAAAACAACCATAAATCAGGAAGGCACAAATAAAAAACTAAGGTAAGCGCTCCTGTTGTCGGTCGCGCCGAACCGGGCCACTTCCGTTCGCGGCGGAAGCGACTCTATTGGCGTAAAAAAGCTGCGAGTCAACTGGCCAGTTTGTTAGAGGTTTATTGAAAAGCGAACATTGATAAAAGTGTTCGACGACTCGTCGCGCTGTCCATGTTTGAATGTAGCACTTTTGTGTAAACGTTAGGGATTTACGGACGTTTTTCGAATTTGGCAAAGTATTTTATTCTTTAACTTTTTTGCTTGAATATACTAAAAATAAAACATCCAAGAAGATCGTAGGCTTACGTATCTTTTACGGCAAGGCGGCTAGACTACTTACATAAACGATTACTTAGTTTTGTTAAGCTGTGCATATAAAACCTCACGGTATCTCACAACAAACCATATTTTAATTCCCACACAGCACCCCGTCCCCCCCTCCCCCTCCAGCGCACGCGCCGCCATTCGGTACGCACGTGTAGCGCAAATTAAAAACGTTTCTGCCGCGAGTGCGATTATTAATTACCGATAAGTCGTGCGCTCACCCTACCCCGTGAGAGAGGTGCAATTAACGTGCATTGTTGGGGATCATCTTAGTCTTTTTGATTTGTAGTTTTTAAAACGATTTTGGTTTGTTGATTGACAACTAGAGGGGTGATTTTTGTCGTGTCCAGCAAAAATTAAAGTTTAGTGGACCAATGAGTTTCTCGCTGATTAACTTTACTGGAAGGACTCTTGTCCAACAGTGGATTTCTAATGAATCCGAAATCACAAAACACTTTGGATATCGACATGAAAACGACAGCCTATGCTTCTGTCATAGCCTTACTCCTATTTTAAAATAACAGCGGTGCTGTTTTTGTTTTGTAAACCCAACCAAAGTTTTCAGAACATGGTGCTGTTCTTCACCAAAGTTACTAACATATTAATATTTACCTTGATCTTCCGAGCTGTTTTTCCCAATAAAAATAAATATTCACATCAATAGATGATGCGCTTTTAGATACCTACCTACTTAAACATCCCTTTTGCCTTGCTAACGAGCTTCAAAGTAAGTACTTCTCCCGTATCCCACACATACAATACATAATCTCACTGAAGTGTGGCACACATCGGGAGTAGTCGGGAGGCTGTCCACGTGGCGTTTTTAAGATCAGCAGCCAGATAACCTTAATGAAAAGATCCCTACGGGCTGATAGCAGCCGCGGTGGACGGACGGTGGGATGGTGCGGTTGGATGGAAGGTTCAAATTGATAGTTGGAGGCACTTACCAACAGTATATTTTGAAGTTCCAGATTAATTATGAGAATAGTTCTCATACTATTTCCTTCATTAGCTTACTGTATTTCAGTTTTTTTTAAGAAATCTGAATCTATTTGCACAGCGGTGGTGATGGTGGCCCAGTGGTAAAGGTACTTATGTAACGTAGCTCGTGATTTCGAACCCGGCGTTATAGGTACTTTGTGTTAATTGTTACATGATCGCTGTTCCCAAAACGATGAATGAAATCGTCGCGAAAAAACCGGTAATAACTTCAAAAAATCGACACGCAATGGTTCGCGCAGTGGATTTTGGCCCACTTCGTCTCACAGAAAACAGGCCTGTGTCCCAGCGGTGGGATCACTATAGGTTGATTATGATAATCAATGTCATTGCTTACACTGGAAAACTCTTCGATTCCATTAACTAAAATGCTTCATACAGGAGTTTTTATTTTCAAACGACTAACGACTTTAAATAATTTTCTATTAACAAATGTTTCACCCATCGTCACACACAGTGGGGTCAGCAGACTCGTCGCACACATGACAGGTATCCGATGAGCGATCCCGCAGACAGATGCGCGGTGATTGTGTGCGCATAGCTTCTAAATTACTTGCAGATAACATCTTAATGCCGCCTAATGTTATTGCACTTTGATAACGATCGAAAGTAGACTGGTCTTGATGAATCTTTATTGACGTAGGACATTGAAGTTAGTCACTATATTCATACATACATTGTGTATATTAGATAGTGTAGGACAAAACTAAAATTAAGTATTGATTACCTACCTATTTTAAAACTTTGCACGCTGTGTGGCAGGTACACCCTACGTTTAATTACATTTGATTGGAAGGTTATTTTTTATCCAAATTTCAGCTTTGCTATCATTTTCACACGAGTTATTCTTGTAGCAAATGCCGTGGTGCTAAAATTATGGCAACGATCTATCCGCTTTACTTTCTTTCACACTAGTTAATGAACTACAAGGTAATGCATAGTTACCTATTCATGACGGTGTTACTCTTCGAAAGTAAAAAAATATCACTAAAAAAAGATTGTTTATTAAAAAACTTTAGCAATATTCTTCCAAAACTTTTTAATAACATTTTGTTTTCTAACACAAACATATTTAAAACTGACTGACTCTTTTAATCGCCAGCCATGTGAAAAAGCAACAGCGCATTATTAATAAAGCCGTGCACAGCGCTGCGATTGTGCGCGGAGTGAAAAGGCGATTAGTCGCGGCGCGTCCCCTACACCCTCACCTATTGTTTGTCGCGGACGCTACCTACGCTACGCACTATTTATACTTATTTAAATCTCTGAAAATTGGGTGTTATGTGTGAGAAGAGAAGGGTCTAAATTCGGTTGATTGTTAATGCAATTTTATTTAAATTTAAATTGAATGCAAAAATTTAGCTTGCTTCTAGTGAGCTAGATCCACGCTTAGATGCAGATTCCAGTACCGCTAACTTATGTAGCGAGTTTATTTTACATTTCAAGAAATAAAGAGACTTATCTATTCGCACAATAATACAATTACTAAAATTATTTGTATCCTATTTCAAATATGTTTATTATATTCGAAAAACTACTGTGTTGCAGCCTGAATGTATAACTCCAGTAAAAAATATAACGACCATAAGAATCCTACTAAAGTAGGTACTACTACTACGTCTGGAAGTTTGCTACTCTTTTACTGAAAAACTTCTGACCGGATTTGGATGAAATTTGGCACACAGATAGTTTATAACCTGGATCAAAAATCTTGGAAATATTTATAACTTACGAGTATGTTCCCCAGCTGGAACTCACTTACGTCTTTTCATCTCTAGGCCGCTGCAGTTCAATCTAAAGCTGGGACCACTCTGTTGCGAGCTCTTCACGCGTGCGAATTCCCTTCAGCCGCCATTGTGGACGGTCGACTAATGCGTCGACATCACGGAGGGAGCTAAGCCGCTGTCGAATCGCGGCCGATTAAAAAAAGCTTGTTTTCTCACATGGATAGATTTGAATATTGTTAATTTTATTTCGTTAGGTAAAATTGTTATGGTTGTATTTACATTTTAGAAGGATTATCATGACTGTAGAAATCAGCTTGCATCACTATAAAATGCAACTGAAAACAATTTGGTGTCAGTAGTTTAGTTTTACATCAAACAAAATTATTGCAGATTCACACTTGCATGATCGGGCAATTAGTAGGTTTATGTGGACTAAAACAAATAGAGCAGGACCAATAAAGAATTACTTAACAAGACTAAGCTGCAGCCACAACCCTTTTTTGGCACAAATCATAGTGAAAAAATCATAATAACATTTGATGACGTAGGTACCTATAAATTAATTTCTTTACACCCCGTTCGCAACACTATATTTTTTTGCAGTACTTAAAAACACAACATAAACTATCTACATAAAAAGAAAACCGTTAGTCGTTAGCGTTACGTTTAGATAATAGTAATTCAGCAAACCCTCCACCTATGCACACGTACATAATTAACATAAAAATAAATTCATAATCACATGAAATATTGCAGTCGTAACTAACAATAACTGCAATTTTCCACGCGATAAATCTTTTAATAATAATATTTAATGTCGTTGACGCGAGCGAGGGCGACGGACACAATGCGACGTGCGACAGTCGACGCGACACAATAGTCGGAGATTTGACGCGGGCGATCGTGTGCACCTTGTCTTTGTCCTAGTCCCCCTGGATTGACGCTGTGACGCGATGAGGTGTAGCCCTCGGCGTCGGTTTGAATCGGGATTTGATCAGTAACGGTCATAGTTTTGTTACTGAGTGCGTGGGTTCCTTTATGTAAAGTTTGGCTGGCTGATGCGGTTATGATAAATGGTTTGACTCTTCAATCCTTTTGATAAAGCGTCTGTTGCTATTTTGTTGTTGAATTAAATTACAGACATCGAGGTTAAACAACGGTCATCAAACTCAGCTTTAGATGCTTATCTGACTTAGATTGTTCACTTAACGACGCATCTTGGCTATTGATGATTTTTATAAGAATGACAGGATAAGCCAAATAAACAATCACTCATTTACTCATGTGACGACGGCGATGACGGTGTTGAACATTTTTTAACCCGTGTGACTGGACTGTCTCTTGTACATTTTGACGCAATAAAAGTACTAATTATGAGCCTAATTTGAATAAATGTCTTTCAACAATCAAAAGATTAAATTTTAGCTTGTTACAGCTCATGTAGAAATCTCTCTTGCTATCTACAGATTTTTATAAAATAAAAAAACGATTTTAATTGAGTCTTTCAAACTAAAAGCAAAATGAAATCATAATCATCAGTTATAGGTATCGTCCTGCAGTCGCGAGCTACCCTTCCTCACGTTAGTCACATGTCCAGGGGAGCAGGGGACATGATGCGGGGACATAGTACGGGGTGCGGGGTGCGGGGGGCGAGTGAAGGGTGCAGGCCGCTGCAGCACTGATTGTGAATGCTTTTTACATCGATCTGCATTACCATTTGTGTAGGTAGGAATAGAATATCACCTAGCTTAATTTTGTTGAAATCTTCGGCATAAATCAGCTGCTCAGAAATTGGAATGTGACAAAACTGAGTTCCAAAGCTTTTTGCCACATGTCTTTTTATGAAAAATTGAACATTTTTTGACCTTCATCTTTCGTCATGTTGACGTTCTTCAGAGGAAACCGCTAATCTTCAAGCGTAAGGTGGGACGCCTTCAGGCAGGTAGAGTCTTCACAGGGTAGCTGGTTAGCAGCTAGATGAGAGTTGCTTGGAATCGAGCTGAATGGCGAGTAATTGGAGAGGCCTAGGTTCAGCAGTAGACTACCGTAGGCTGATGATGACTTCATCTCTATAGATATTGACTAGGATTTGCGTAAGGGTTTTTGACTCTTCACATCCTTTTATTCATAGATCCATTCATTCGTAGATCCATTTCTAGATATACCCCGCTTAGATTTCCGCGACAAATGCTTTCGACTTCTTCTTGCTGTACCTCAAAAGTAACACCATAATTACAATCAAAACATCCATTCACATCAACCAAACAGCACGTGAGCTCATTTTCACTTTCTATAAAATCAGCCATTACTAACGTGTTCACCCCATTGAGACTACCCTCCAAAATATAATATTAAATTAACATAAAGCCGTGAGCACGACAGCGAATCAAAACGAGAACATCACGGATATCGTTAATTTGCGACTTGCGTCTGCAGCCCTTTCAGGGGAAGCTAACAATGTTACTGCTTCAATGGTACTAAGTGTGTTAGCAGCTTTTGTTTGTTTCTTAAGATCTGTTATTCTGTTGCTATGGTTACCGGACACCTTGTGTTTTGAGTGGATTGCTATCTCTGCTTGACGCTTCGTTTTACTGTTCGAGTGTCAAAGGCGTTTTTGAAAGCTAAAGGTCTGTCCCCACACATCCGTGCCGTGTCAGGGACGGGGCAGGAACGTGGCCGTGGCAAGACCGACCATCCGTGTCCCGTCTGGGGCATTCTGTTCACACAAGTCAGTGCCGTGAACAGACTCTTACTTCATTCTATTTCATTGTCCGAGTATAGCCTCAGTGTTGTATGGTGAAATAGATAACAGGTGATACACGCCATGGCTTTATTTAATACAGAAGAGTTTATTGCGATTGCAATTGCTCTAGATGAAGAGGAAATGGAAGAAGAACAAGACAGACAAGAAGTAACTAGGACAGTACAGTCTCTATTAATAACTCATCATTCATATTTACCAACAAAAAAGTCAACAAATTGTATGGAACAAATATCAACACGTGCACGCCACGGAATGGAATCGGAACACTTGCACACGTTACGGCGCCGGCCCTGACACTGAAGCTTCGTTGCCGGCACGGGCACGGACATGTGTGATAGACAATGTATGCAATGATATTTTTTTAGACTCCTGACGAAACACGTCCCTGCCCCGTCCCAGGCACGGCACTGATGTGTGGGGATAGACCTTAAAGCGTCTTCAAAGGTCTATTCCGGCAATGGAAAAAAATGTAGGTATGTCAGTTAGTCCTTGTGTTTCATACTGAACATTAGAAGATTATATAGGTTTACTCTTCGTTACTACTTACTTATTTACTCTCTTGAAACCTATGTAGAAAGCCAAAACTATTTTAACTAGACTATTAGTTTCAAATTTTGATGCTCCTGTAGAACCTACTAATGGCTTGGTTAGCGGTTACAATTGCCATTTGCCATTCATAGCATCTCAATCTGCATATAGAATTATTTCTTGTTGCGTTTAATATCACTTTTCATTCCCCATAACCAAGAACCCCCAACCCAAAATTAATTCCCTATTTTATCATTAATAAAAAAATCATACAGCCATCAAAAATGAACATGAATCTCTTAAACGTAAACACTCATAAAACGACCTAAATGGTTGTTTGTCTTTATAACACGAGTGTCGAATATTGCCATTTTATGCACAAGGTAATGATTCCAAGGTGGTTTACGGGCACCATGACCATAACCTTTGATTGGGCTTCATAAAGTACCATTTACTATCGGTTTTTAAACAGTCTGGGTCTTTTTTATTAGATGTCATTGCCGTTACCTTGTTACCTGACCCCTGATGGGTGATTTGAGTGAGGAATAACAAATCAATCATTGTTGTTTCCGTGTTTGTAATTGTGTAGTAGCAGTAGGTACGAAGTTTGAGATACAATGTAAGTGTTCGATTGTGAATCAATGATGAATGATTGCATGCAGACTTTATTGAATGTTTGTTAAGTGGTGAACAACGTTGACAGTCTAGGTACGAGTATGCTATGCTTGACTAATGTGTCAATAAATATTCTTTGACAACTGTTCTACATTCATCATCATTCTCCTGCCCTTATCCCAATCTATTTAACTGTTTTACATTATTTGATTCAAATAACTAATTATTGACTGTGTAATGGTATAAAAATTGTATTAATATTGCTTTGACGATTGACAGCGGAGAATGGAAGAAAAAAACGTGTTGCGCCGACCTCAAATAACAAAACCAAATAATGATTTATATTACAAAAACTTATTCAAACATTTCTATATCGTGCTTACCTTCAGACATGGTGTCTAGATATATTCAATTTATGAAACATAATAAATCTAAACATGACTCATGTTGATCCACCTTACATTAAATGTTCCCGTACCTCCTAACCCCTCAACGACATTGCAACAAACAAAATAGTCAAATCGATCTTTATTGATGAAATAAAAGTGCATATAAATTTTATGAAGTATAAACGGGACATTTCTAAAAGTTTATGGGCCGAACACTCGTGGGGGACTAAGTACCTAAACCTAAGTCAACGCACATGAAACGAGAAGAAACTTATAAGAAACAATTGATATTTTTAAAATCCATTACCAATTTTCATAGACGGGATTTGTGAATACTAGAACGTCAGCAGCAATGTATGGCTCTCTTGGAATTTGAACGCCGTAGGGTTGTCCCAATGCATAGTAAAGGAGTTACGGTGACCATAAATTCAAGTTAAATTGGAGACATATCTTTTAATGTGCGTTTATTGAAGTGTTTATGTGGAGGTCTTCAAAGTCGCGCCTCTTCTATTTAATGGACCAACGAGATGAATTTGCGTCTCACTTCTTAACGAAACTTAGTCACTATGACGGTTCAGAACTTTCTAATACGATTATGTATTAAAATTAATACCTATTGGGGTATTTGTTTGATGACGAGGTGAATGGAGTTACTTGGAAAGCTCTTTGAAGTAACTTTCGATATTTGTATTAATTGATCTAGTTTTAGTTTTAGTTTAGTTAATGACGGGATGTAACAAAATTAATCTATACATATAAAATTCAAAGTCCTGACTGACTGACTGACTTATATATCAACGCACAGCCCAAACCGCTGGTCCTAGAAACATGAAATTTAGACAGTGTACTCTTTGTGACGAGTAAGTATCCACTAAGAAAGGGTTTTTCAAAATTCCACCCCTAAGAGGGTGAAATGGGGTGTTGAATTATATGTGGAACTTTTTATTCTCGGAGTCGATTGACTTGAAAATATGTAAACATACTCTTTAGTTAAAATTATGAGATACGTGTATCACAGTTTTTCCAAAATCATCCCCAAATTTAAAATTTAATGTCCTGTCTGGCGGACTGATATATCAACGCACAGCCCAGACCGCTGGTCCGAGAGACATGAAATTTGGACGGTGTATTCTTTGTGAAGAGTAAGTATCCACTAAGAAAGGGTTTTTCAAAATTCTACCCCTAAGAGGGTGAAATGGGGTGTTGAATTTTATATGAAACTTTTTATCCACGGAGCCGATTGACTTGAAAATTTGTATTCATACTCTTCAGTTAAAATCATAAGATACGTGTATTAGTTTTCTAAAAATCATCCCCCAATTTAAAATTCAATGTCCTGTCTGGTTGATTGATATATCAACCCCCAGCCCAAACCACTGGTCCCAGAGACATAAAATTTGAACGGTGAATTGTTTGTGAAGAGTAGGTATCCACTAAGGAAGGGTTTTTCGAAATTCCACCCCCAAGAGGGTGAAATGGGGTGTTGAATTTCCTGTGAAACTTTTTATTCTCGGAGGTGATTGACTTGAAAATTTGTGCACATACTCTTTAGTTAAATTAATGAGATACGTGTATCACAATTTTTTCCAAAATCATTCCCCAATTTAAAATTTAATGTCCTGTCTGGCTGACTGATATATCAATGCACAGCCCAAACCGCTGGTCCGAGAGAAATGAAATTTGGACGGTGTATTCTTTGTGAAGAGTAGGTATCCACTAAGAAAGGGTTTTTTGAAATTCTACCCCTAAGAGGGTAAAATGGGGTGTTGAATTTTCTGTGAAACTTAATATTTACTGGGTCGATTGACTCGGAAATTGATGTTCACACTCTTCAATTAAAATTATAAGACATATGTATCAGTTTTTCCAAAATCATCGACCAATATAGTTAAATAGGTCTTCGAAGCTCACGTAGAAGGGCGCATGCCGCACAGCGCTGCGTGGGGCGTGCGGGGTGTGGGAGTATTTACCTATTACTAAGTAGGTAGGATTTTTCTGAGGTAGACGTGTCTGTGAATGTGGTTTATTCCACCGATTTTCGCGTTGGCTCGCGATACGGGACATTGATATTAAATATTATGTCAAAGTATTATGTCTATAAATAGATTCCTAATAAATCATTTGATTGGTGTCCCGGTGTCCAATCTTAAACCAAGATATTTCACATATATAATTTAATTGATATTACTATGAACAAATATTTACAATAGCAAGTACACGTAAATCTATGTATGTACTATACAATACATAGATTACTTATTATCCCATAAGTAAGATTCCGTGGGCAATTCCCGAACTCCACGCGGGCGAAGCCGCGGGCAGAAGCTAGTGTTGACATAAAGTATTGAAAATTGCTTAAAATCAATTAAGACTGTAGCTTAGCTATTATAATTTAATTTTTTTTCAGCTAGGTGTAGCAGCTTGAAAATGATGTGTGCAAGCTTCTGGCCTGTGCAGCGCAACATTGTCTTCGATCCTACACCATATTCCATTTGACCTACCACATCGAAACTATGGTACGAAAACTCATCATCTGACTCAGGTAGTATGGTGTACCAAAAATTATGAAGATCCTTTGTTTCTAGTTTTGTATTGCAAGGACGGCACTATGGGGCACGAACCAGGGCCCTATTTAGCATTACTAACAATGTGACAAATGTGTGGGTGGTTGTGGAAGAAAATCAAAATTTGTCCCATTTATACGACAGGCGCTGCATAATAAAGTGGAAAACTTTGAAAGGAACTTCTAACATTGATGAATGGTTGGCTGTCGGTTGTATTAAATAGGCCCCAGGTTGCAAATATACCTAAGTAACTCTTTCAAAGACAAACTAAGTGAAGCGGCATACGTCTCGACCACCCATCATTACAGTACATAAGTACACAGGCTCGCCACAACACGGACTCAGGGGCAGCGGGCCTGCTTTGGACGCGGCGCATTAGGCCCGTGACAAACGAGGATTTTATGCAAACGCCGCGCTGCCGTCGACACACTCCTTTACCGGTGAGGGAAGGGATAGTGCGGTGTCGATAGTTCGGATGCACTTCAATGCCGAAACTGTTGATAGAAACAGCAAATGATCGAGAGTCAAATAAACATATCGATGTCCGGGAACCTCTTGGAATGAGTGACAAGAAGCTTAAGGCAAGTTTTAAAACAGTAACTGAAGGTGATCAAAATTTTTATACCTCGTTCAAGAGCTACCAGTGTCAATATTCTAAAACAGCGATGACACACAAGTTTGGTGGTTTAGATGTATTACTGGTCGCGTTAGTTTCTTTGATAAAATTCGCCCTTAGTCATGAATATCTTATTAATTTGTTAAAATTATACAAATACTTTAATAGATATAAGATTTTAAACCATCATGGTCACTAACATTATTATTAATACTAGAAACGGGAAAACGTGGTAAACATGGTAAATATTCGGTTTCTAGTATTAATAATACTTTAATAGATTCGACATAATCCAAAATCCAGTTTTTTAACTGTAACTTCGTTCAATCCAACTTCGTCCGTTGTATATCTCTTGAGGAGAGCCAATTTGTTTGCAAACCTGTTGTTTTTTCGCATAGAAACACCGGAATGTTTGTCCTCCTGGTGGGATGTATGTATATTGTCTTCGTGTCGCTGACACCTGACCACTGTATCCACACCAGGATTGAAGGCATTCATGTTTCATTTCTATGACATAAGATTTTGTCTTAAGTAACACGTTATCATCTAACTTTGCCACTTGTTTCCTCTTCAATCCGTCCTCGAAAGGTATGAAGGGATTGAGGTCACATTGAACGCTCTTCGCTTCATCTTCCTCACATATGAACTCCTCCTGTGAAAGCACATTCGTCTCGTTTGGTCTCACCAGAGTTCCCATATCCACCAGTTCAGCGTGTGAGTCTACATCTTCTTTCCTGTGGCATACTCTCCCACCGTCAGAGTAAACCAAACAATCGACCAAATAAAATGTTTTGTACCGTATCGTCTTAGACAAGAACAATAATTTATCGATGTTCTTGAAGTGATGGTATCTTATTGTTTCACACGCATATTCGTCGTCTTCTGTTATTTCTATGAAACAGGATTTCAGGTTTATGTTCAGGGAAGTCAGTTCTGTCATGGAAGTGAATGCTACTGGTGAACATAGAGCTTCGGAACAGTTATACAGAATGGTGTTGTTTCTGGGTATGTAGGGATCGTGAGATGGTACATTGGTGTTCGAAGAGCTTCTACGTCTTACTCTTGGTGATGCTTTGCAAACTGGTTCTAGACCCTGAAATTTTTAATTGTATCTATTAATTTAACATAGCTAGACTTAGACGTAGACCCGTTAAACAACATTGATTCGCACGTATTAAAAACTAGCATGTAGGTATCGTTGAAGGCTAACGAATCGTATAAGTCAATATCGTTTTCCGATTTCTGCGTGGATAGAGTCTGGGCACAGCTACTAGGAGTTTCATGACTCCTACTTACAATTAAAACATATTTAAAAAAAAAGTTTTACCTCATCTATAACACACGTAACATCCCTATTGTAAACCTGAAAATATTAAAACTGTTATTGTTGCTTTAGTATAGGTACCAAATTTTATCATTGACTGTAAAAAAAACCTCTATTATAGCTAACAATAATTTTAATTATTGTACTCACCGCATTGACTTCATTTAAGCACACAAACAAAATAGCGAATAAACACGTAAGAACAACATTCATTTTTAAATTATAAAATAGTGTATCTACGAATAAACAGCCAAAGTCATCATGCAATGAAAAGTTACTGCACTCCGGTCCATTGCACAATAATGGAATAACTAATTGGAAACTTCCTGATAACGAACACAATTGTTGTGTACAAGAAAACACAGTGCGAGATAAGAAGCCTTCCCACAATTTAGACCGATGGCCTAGTGAAAGCTGCAGGAATCCGCAGGGTGCGAGAAGCACAGGATCAATCGACGTGAAGACGTTTAGGGAAGGCCTATGAGTAGCAATGGCCGTCATTCGACTTCGTCATTCATACAAGACAAAACATTCAACAGTCACTCATGTAACCACATTACAACGTGTGACTCCCAAAGTAATATCGATAAATTATGACAGTTTCACAACACTGTGGATATTCAAATGAGTAGTTTAGGCGTAGTAGGTAAATAGCATTGTGCGTATAATTCGTTCAACCACAGAGCAGTGCTAACCAGTACAACAGCGGTAGGTATAGGTAACAAAATAAAAGAGACTGCTAAGTTGCTAAGTTTGATACTTAATAGAAAAATAAGCTATGTGAAGCAGTAGCGAAGGGTCAATTTTTTTAAGAGGTAAGCCGGAGTACATAAATCTTTACTGTATGGAATATTATTGGCTATAGAATACTGACTGTGCCATTTTTCAAAGGGAAGCCGGTAGGAATCGGGTTGTATGGAACCTTCGCCACTGATGTGAAGTCCCTAATCAACGAAATTATAGACCGACCTCTTTAATGAGTCCTCGCGAAGGTATCAATTTAAATGGAATATTAAAAAAAAATAAGATTAATACCAAAAAAAAGTCAAGTAAGTAGTTGCAACTGTGAAAAGTTTTTCAGTAGATTGTTGTTGTTTGTTATTGTTGTTGTTGTTTTGTTGTAATTGTTCTCTTGTGTTCTTTGAATATTTTTTTTTGCTTTTATTGTCTCACTGTCTTCACTTACTCTACGGCGTACATTCGCGACAGTTTCAGTGATTGACTACACTGTAAGCTGTCGTAAAAACCGCCTCCCCGGTAATGCAGTCGCTTCAGCCACTGACGCATGGCTATATAGTGTGTTATGTCCATCTGTATACATAACTATGCTGTGAAATGTTTTCTTCGTATTAGATAGTAGTTTTATGACATTTCAATCATTTCGAAAATAAATGTTTAATCTCAATTCTGTAACTGTGTCTACGGACTGAGATCTCTTCCATTTTTAATAACGTGACTGTTCCTACAAGTTAACACCTATAACTAGACCAATCTCATACAATAACGTTGAAAATTGATTCTACAGACAAAATAATACTTCGCTTACGACAAAATCGTTGCATACAGGAACACCTTAATATACAACATGATCGCCCATTGCAAAGCTCATAATATAAGTATGCTGGCCGAGAATTGAAACAACTACAGCAGTGACTATTACAGCCGTCAATACGTCCCCATACGGGGCCACAGGGAAGTATCACCGTACGAGCCCACAGGGAGGTGTCGTCGTCCTTTACACCTCGTAAACGTTGGCAATTGAGCTTTATCGATAGTCTACTACCGTTGCAATGAATTTTTATTTAACTTTAGAAGATTGAAGGCCTTTGTATTTGAATATTATTGGCATTCCATTGGTTGATTGTTCTTCTTCTTCTTTGCTTTATCATAATTTTCGTATCCTTGTCCCATGTAACAACAGGGGCTCAGCACATCACAGAACATGTCAACTGTCTAATGAGAGCTTATTAAATAAAGTAGCAAACAAGGTTAGCTGGCATCTAATACGTTTTCGCAATCAAATGGAACTGTATTATGATTCAGTATGTAATGTAGCGACAACGATGATGTGGATGACACCCGAACACATATTATCGCCAAGTAACTCGATTACATTTTCAATTTTATAAAACTGGGCGTCAAGTGTCATGAGTACGGCCATAATATTAATCAGAGTAGGGTAACAAGATTTGGAGCACGTAATCGGACGGTCTCAGCGGGGTGCGGGACACTTTATTAGATTGTCGCCCCAACCTGCCAGCGAATGAGAAGAAACGGACGCTGGGAAAACATTCGCGTATGAGTTCGTTGCCAAATGTTGGGAGGTGTGGATGGGCTGTCAGACGTATATTTTTTAATTCAAAAGATTGTGTAAATATATTTAGGTCAGGAATTGGTGTATAACAAAAATATGTTGCGTATCTATTTAATTTCAACTTATAATTGACGGCACGGTTGGCGCAGTGGCTGAGCGATTGACTGCTGCGCTTCGTGTCGCGGGTTCGATTCCCGCATGGAACAAATATTTGCATGGCCTACAGGTAGTTATTCCGGGTCTGGATGTTGTATGTGAATTTAAATGTTTGTAAACGCACCTACGATACAGGAGAAATTCCTAGTGTGAGGCAAAGTTTTTTTATTAAATTGCCAATCATGATCATTATTTATAAACTGGACAACTGACTCGGTGCTACAAATCATAATAATCATCAGCTAAATACTGATCAACTTAGTATTTTGTTGTGACAAGTAACCCAAACGACCTAAAAAAACTGTAATCCAATTTCTCACACCAAAATGCACAACAGTAACTGATCAAAACATGTTCCACATCCAGCGCCAATAATGTTCGACATTTCAGTATCTAATACTAACATTACGTGTTGCGGCGTCACACGTAGATGAAACAATCGAATGACGCGCGTTGACGTCTGCGAAGGGTGACAAAGCCACGGATTTTAACCGGAATCCGACCGGCACACAATAGTTCACAAAAAGTTCACCTCACCTTCCCGTACCCCGCGCCCCCCTCACCTACAATAAATTACTCTCCCAATGATTTTTAGTCCGTGCGACACATTCGCATGATTTATAACGCGTGCGAACAATGCTAACCGGTTACGGTATAAATCTGTGCGCATTGGGGGTGTTACTGAAAAGCTTGTTGTTTCCAATGTACGAATAGTAATTATTGTTGAACATATGGGCCGAATGTATTTTTTAAGTCATTTTTGGGAGTGAGTGGATAGATTGGAATTACCTAACTTAAAAATAATCACCATTTGGTTTGGCAATAAAAAAGTAACTTTTTGATATAACTTTATTGATATAAAGGAACAACTGCTGAAGTGTAACTTGATGTAAAAATACTTCCAAGCATAATTTTTTTGCCATGTTTCTTCCACGGTTCAATATTCTCAATAGCATAAGCTCCTTGAGTATGTACTCCACAACAGTATTTCTTGTCCTCAACTAACAAGTACCTTAACTCAGAAAGTTTCATCTGAACTAGGTTCAATATAAAATCTTTATAACTTGTACACAAATAAATCTTCAGGAATGGTAATTTACGTTTTCTCAATCATAAACATTCTGATATACGACTCTTGAGCATATCTTCGAAAACAGAAACATTGATATTTACGTCACCGTTATTCGAAACGGTATAAAAACAAGCACGGCGCGATTGAAAACAAGAACATTTTTTTCCTCAACAGATAAGAAATCATCATTACCGTCAAATGGCAGGGGATTCCGAAATCCATTCTCGTCATTACTTTCGCGACATTGACTGCTCAGCACGCATCGCCAATAAAAACACGTCGGGACACGGCGAGACCTCCTGCCAGCATGTTTATTTTGTCACACCGCTCCCTACTCGCGCACCCCTTGCCAAGGTATTATAATTAAGCTCATTTGTTATTTTTGCTCTATTCAGCGGACGCTGTGGCGCGCAGGCGCGATAAGCCCGCCTGTATAGGTGCGTCATTAAAGCAAGTTTTTGATGCGCACGCGACTCCGACCCGCATTATCTTTTTATCGTTGCACCCCATGTGCAGGGATTAACGTGTGAGGCAGAGGTTTGGAACTTTGTCGAATATTGTGATATAGTTTAGCTTACATCATTTTACTTTGTACTAAGGAGACTAAGTATATTATTTGTTATTTTTGACTAATCTGATCAGAGAAATCAGATCACCGATCAGAACACACCAGATCAGATCTGATCAGATTTTAAAACGAATACTAAAACTGTTTGGTTTGTTCTGAAAGGAGATTGGTTACTTGGGTATCTCATCAAATTCAAACGTTTCAAAATCTAGTAATATGCAAATTAAAGGTCTTATAGCTGTAGTTATTTTTCAAGCTAAAATGTTTTTTTAGTTGTTGGGAGTAATTAGAAAACCATGATTTTAGGATGCAAAAACAAAACGCATTAATGCAAAACAAAACGCATAAAATAGAACCAATTAAATGTATGACGTCGTCAGTGTTGCCATATAGTAAACCCAAATCGATGATCACTTTAGTGAAGAAGAAAAAAATTGTTTATTCAAAAAAAATTATTTAAATAGACGAATAGACGGCCAAAGCAATTCCACAAGTATTATGTATGTTTTGGAAAGTATCTTTTGTCCAAATATTGTTCATTAAATAAAAATAAAGTAGATTGATTTGATTCGAGAATATATGCTCACTTTAAACAACATAATTATAATTTAAATAGCATTGCTTTCACTAAATTAATTTCGTATTGATTCGATGATTTTAATCGATTCGAATCGATTGTTAATCAATATTTGGCAACACAGCTGTCACTTATGTCAAATACAAAAAAATATATTTACGTCAGGATTTTTTTTTGTGTTTTATGTTTAAACCCTGCATAATTCGTTCTTTGTGATATGTGTAATGTTTTCTGCATCTATAAATGAAGTGTGAACTCTTATTTTGAGCCACCAAGTTGCTATAACATTAAAAAAAGACAACTATAATATTGGCCACAGTTTTTATGACTACTATTTTCTGAACAAACATTGTTTTTAGATCAACACTTCTGATTATGTATGCAATTCTTGCTGGGCGATAGGAATGCATCAGCTGCAACATACCTGTATTGTTTGTGGTACTTCAGTGATTGAGACTGAGAGTCATATCAATCATGCATCAGAGGAGGAAACCCAGATAGTTGCAATAATTGACCAGAGGATACAGCCATGTCAGGTATGTATGACATATTTTTGCTTTCTATGTTTTTTTCTCTATTATTTTCTGGAAGAATGACACACTCAAAGAAAAACAGACGTTAAGGTAGGGAGGATGCTGATTGCTGGTGTTGAATAACTTCACCTAGATGGACCTGACTATTTTTTATTATTGTTATTAATGGTGATAGTCGGAAAAGAGTATACTTACTGGGGCGGGCCATAATTAGAAGTATATTAGCAGCATTATAGTGGAATCCGATTTCAAGGCAATAAAAAGTTTATATGCGTCAAAATAAAGTATTGAATTGTTTTAACAGGTTATGAACCAATTTGCGTAACTTGTTGGGAACAACCACAACAAGAACTTCTGTGAAGACACGAAAACCAACTTCGAGCTCAGACAATCACTCTGCCCAACTTAAGAAGAGTACCAGAAGCACCCAGGCACTGCTTATTTAGTGGATGTCGCAACTCTGAACGTTTTCATGTCCCTGACAACATACGTCGACGCGTGGTGATTGAAAATAACTTTATAATATTGTTATCATTAGAATAAAAAGTTATTATAAATACTATGGTTTTATTTTTTTACCTATTCTATTTTAAATTATTCATTATCTTTTATCCTATTGACAACCATCTTGTGGATGGACCATGGACCATCTACGATGCGGATTCGAATCCCGCAAACGGTACGTTATTACTATTGTAAGTGACGTCATAGCAATTGGATGGCCTAAAATAATTAAAAATCTTCTTATATAAAATTGCCGTTTTCTTATCTCAACTTAGAACACCCTAGGTACTTTAAAATCTTACTAGTGCTTAACACAAAAATCCTTCTATAGTTAATAAAGTACAATCTATCCATATCCACTTTATCTTATTGAAATGTATGATCTAAAAGGGTCTGCCTTGGTTTACATTAAGTAGGTAGGTACTTCTAAGTATTATTTTTGGTGGTCCATTTTGAGGTTATGTATAAATCAATTTAATATCCCCAACTCTAATGTATATCTTACCATTACATATTTTGTTATACTCTATTGTAGCATTCAAATCCATATAATCATTCTATGAAACGGTAAGCCCGTATGTGATACTGAAAATACATGGGTTCATGCCAATCTCCTTTAAACCTACAAACCTACCCAATATTATCCTTAAAATAAGCCGTTACCAGAATTGAATAAAAAAACCAGTTCCATTAATACTATTCAAATAAAAGCCCTACTAAAAGGGTTCTAAAAACTGAACATCAGTGCGTTACCTCTGGCGATAGGTGCACAATAGAGCGCACGCGTGTCACCCGTGTGTCACAGAACAAATATTGCATTACCCGCGTCCCCCGCACTTCTCACCCTGCACGGCACGCGCCGTGTGTCGTGAGAGTCCATTGTTTCGTCCCCTGCACCGCTCGCGGCTTGGACACCCTACTCGCTAATCCCACGGAAATTGCATCGTAAGTGGCACTGATTTTTTTCGTTAATTTTTGTTGTGTTTATTTTTTGGTCCAGAATTGATTTTCTTATCTCACTATTTCCTTTTTATGTCAATGAGTACCTACATGTAAAAAATTACAATCGCAACATAAGTTTTGGTAACGATGTCGCCATAAACATCTCGCTCTGCAGGCCTACCAATTACCTATCAATGAAAATCACGGTCCGTCTTGACCATTGCGTGTCTTGATCTATGATTTGTCGTTGCATCAGTCTAAGAAATTGCCATCTGTTGCCGCCACGCTAAGGGATGCCGTGACAGCATGATTGATGTTACCCATCCAACAAATCACCTCTTACGATATCCATGGGAGACTCGAAGTAGTACCGTCATAGCAATACCTACAAGTATAAACATACTATACCTCACAGTAGCGAGATCAACACATGAAGTGCTAATGAGATGACGGTAATAGAAAGAGCGGCCAAATCAGCTCATTGATGCGACAAACAGAACACTGTGTTCTCCCAATAATGACCATGATGACATCACTCGACCCATTCGTACCTTAAAAGCTTCATTCCAATATTATTAAAACCATAGCACCAAAAATGGAGTGGTGGTTACACGTTAAATATCAAAAATGCCTGCAGTCCAAAGAAATAGCATTCAATTAGAAAACAAAAGGGCTAAGGGTGCTATCGCGGCGGCCATCCGACCATGCGGGTAAGGAAATTATTAATTTGGACCTATTAACGTTACCTACACCAATTGAGGACAAAAAGGTCCCCTTCCTACCTCGGAATACCTTTTTAATAAAGGGATATGGTAAGCGTTATGTCTCTGACAATGAATGATGAGTTTCGGGAGGTCAGAGGTTGCGAGGAGGTACTGAGGGTTTCTGTATTGATGGAGGTAAACGAGTTGAGAAAATATATGCAAATAAAGTCGCAGATGGAAACGAAAATATTCTTTGTTTCCTTCATCACGTTGGTTTTCGCTTGTCCAAGTGCCAAAAGACGGCCAAAAAGTGAGTATACCTACTTATGTTCAATATCTTTTAAGATTGGTAAGATGATTTTGATCGTACTGTAATATAACCCCAATTTACATTTACATTTTCAAGACATCGACCGCTGTTTGCTTGATACGAACTGAATGAATCAATAATGCAAACATGACTCGGAGCGATCTCCAAATTATATTGTGCTGTTGATCATGTAAAATGTCGAACTAACAACAATTCTCAAAAGAAATCGATTACTATCTCTTAAAAATAAAACAGTGCAAAACAGAATTAACAAAATGCTCCCTCTGAAACCAAACACCTCGACACTACCACATAAAACAAAACACCTCGATCTCACGATATAAGGGTTCAATTGTTACCTTTTGATGTGCACTAAAAACGCTTAAAACTATCTCGGAGGGTTCCGTATGCGGGCTCTCTATTAGCTGGAGACTGAGTTCGGACTCGCCCTTAGACTGCGGGCGACACCTTTACAAAGTGAAGCCTTTATTTAATTTCTCACTACATTTTATGCTACAAAGGGATTTTAAGGGATAACTAGTTTAGTGAGGGTTGCCGCTCGCATGTAAAACATGTGGAAGAATGGATTACAGCTGTGGTAAGTGGTGCGAATGTTTCAGATTCAGATTCATTTATTCATTGTAAAGCATAGGTACATTATAAGGTTTTATTTGGTAATACATTGAGGGCGCTATGTTTTGCCTCTAGGGCGTACAAAGTATTAATACATGCAAAATAATTAAAACAAGAAATTATTATAGATACATGAACCACAAATAACCAAGAAAATAAATTAGATCATCTATCATGTAATGAGAAAGAATAAAATAATGAATAAAAAATGTCCGCAGTTATTGTAATAAAACGAAAATTGTCAGCACTTACTTATTTAAAGAATGTCAAAGAAATTGAATGATGTCATAAATTGAAATTAAATCACTAAGGAATATAAATAAATGTCACATAAGAAATGTCAGAAATTTTAAAACAGCATGTCATTCAAATATTCGGTGATTAAATAACAGCATTTTTCTATTAAAAAAATCTTTAATTTTCTTTTAAAGTTGTGCAAATTTTCATTCTTAATGCTATCAGGAATTTTATTGTATATAATCGGACCCCATGCCTAAAATAATTTTCCTTGCTAGTGCTGTTTTGTATTTACTTGTACACAACATGGTTTTATATTGGGATCTAAGTTGAGCGGTTCGTTTTCTAGTATCTACTATAGCAGGAAACAAGTTCAAGTTACATTTGACAAAAACTGCTACTTCAAGTATATATATAGGCATGGGAAAGTCAAGAGTTTTAATGATTTGAAGACAGGCTCACAGCTATCAGTAGTTTTTAGGCCTACCATACATCGTATACATCTTTTTTGAGTTCTAAATATAGTTTCACTTTCAGCACAGTTGCCCCAAAAAAGTATGCCAAATCTCAGTACTCTAGGTGTAGTTCTAAGGTAGATGTGGTCATTTTTTATTAGTGAAACGACCTTAATGTGGGGACAACTTAGAATTGATGGAACTTGAAGCAGCCCCTAGATATAGCGGTCTAGAAGATATTGCAGATTTGATTACAGCGTGCCTTAGTGGTCATTGTATTGCATTCATGGAGGTAAACTTGATTGTAATTTTTCTTCTTCTCCGTGTCGCTGGCATGACAGTAATTTTGTCCCACAACTTTGCCATTTCCACGGCGGGCGGCGTCTGTGACAATACATTACTAATCTGAAATCATTCAAGCGACGCTTATAAAATGAAGTATGTCAACAACACAATTGTAGTCATCATCATTATGAACCCGGAATCTCCAAATGTCCTCAAACCATGCACTACAGAAACAATTGGTCAATCTCATAAAAGACAATGGTCTAACAAGGTGAGCCGGCCTCGTTTCATCAGCTGACTGCAATCAACTCGACTGATATACTAAGGTACAAGTAGTGATGGCACCTACACGTACCCGAAGCACCTCATCAAATTGGTGGATTTAGATCAGTTGGATTAACATATGATAGGGTGTCTCTCCTTGTGTGCGAAAAGACTGAGATAGACTTTGTTTTTATGATCAGTTAAACAAACTACTATTTGCAGCTTCCATTTTTTTTTTGGATTAGAATCAGCTGTCGATCAAAAATCTGTAAATTTCTTCTAGGACCAATTTAACCAATGAAATTGAACGCGATCCGCATTCAAGCTGTCAGTATTACAATTGTTTTGAAATATTGATACTGACATTTTTTGAACGCCGTTTAGATGGTGATATACTGATCACGGTCAGTTTTATTTGTGAAATCCGGCCAGATTGATCCTTTTGGTATCAAAACTAGGAAGCTTATTTAATTAGATGAGAATCTAAAACCACAGACAATTAACATCATAATTCTGTTTTAGTATTGTTCAAGGTAATAAAATATTTGAATTTGAAAGCATCTTCAGACAGACCAACAGTCCCATACAAACCAGAAACAATACGTTAACTGTGGTTCAAGGTAGATACTTGAGACAATAACCTCTGGATTGCAAGTACTCTTGCGCCGGCACCCTACGCGTCGCCCGTACCTGATAGCACCTAAACTGACTCAATTGGTCCACATGTGGGTCAGTAAAACAGGGAAAGGGTTGGAGTGGCTCTGAAAAAAAATCTTATACATTTCTACATTAAAAGGTCTAATATTTAAGGAACCTTCAAATTATCGAGGTTTGGATGGTGCCTCCCCCATGAGAAAAAGGGAAGAGAAAAAGTTTTATTTATGTATGTAGATAAAACGCAATGCGCTGTAAATGCAAAAAACAGTTGAACCTGGTGGTTGCGTTAGAATTATTTTAATTCTGCGATCGTTGTACCCTTGGAACCTCTGGGAACAACAGACATTGCAGGCGCAAAATTGATCGATGGTAGAGGGGTTAACTGAATTCCGCATACGTAGTAATCTTTACTTGTGATAGCTCTTTCATTGCACTAATTAAGAAAAAGAAAAAACTGTAGCCGACTCCATGATAGAAGTCACATTCTTCTTCAATGAAAAACAGAAATTAATATACACACATTAAAATATTTAGGTTAGCTAGTGCAGTCAACTCCACGCCACTCCTTCTGCTCACGTAGATCCTATTAACTAAATTGTTTGAGTCACCGGCCACCTGGCGGGCGAGCACCTTAAATGTAGCTCAATTGACCGTCATCATCTGTACCATAAGTGCACGTTATGTCGTATGTTTAGATGACGTTATGTGGGCTATTTGATAACGTTGTATGGATATTAATGGAATAGAGTACTGGTCTGGTCTCGTTTACCTGCCGATATGGCGAAGCAAATAATGTGTCTGAAGAAGATGAACTATGAATGAAAGCTTGCCAATAGTTAAGTGAATCTCAAAGTCTGATCGAGCCAGGTTCTGAAGAGCCGACTCTTCTACTTCTTGGTCTCTATTCAAAGAATTAAACAGTTGTCTACTCTAGCAGCAATCGGTAGCATAAGAGGCATTCTCAGGAGTATTTATAAGGAGACACACCGTCTTTCATAAGTATATTATCATGTTTTACCTATAAGCCCGTGCCCCGTGCCCGCACTGTTTCCATAAAATGTTCATTTAAAAAGTAACTTCCGAGCTCCAATAATCCCTGAGCCGTTATTAATTCGCCCTGTGGCTTCACGGTCAAATTCATCAAGACCCCGAGCAATAAAAAACATTAAAACAATAATTTGCAAAGCAATTAAAAGCTCTCATCATCAACTTATCTTCCGATCTCTGCCCGCATCGGTCTGACCGGCCGTGTAGCGGGCAGACTGGACAATTGAGCCCGATGAGGGACCAGACGGTGGGTACTTAATGCTACACGAATGACTAATTATGATGAGGCTTCGGTGTTGAAAATCATTTTAAGTATTTTTAATGTGGTGTATCTAACGCTAAACTTAACATACTAAATCGCGAACTTTACAGAAGAAATCTATTGATTTAGAATGTTATCAATGGTTGTACTTAATTGTTAAAACGTATAACTAACTAATTACTGCTATTGTTATTGCTTTGATGGTTCTCCTGAAATATTTTTGTGCCACGTTACTCCGAAAAGGTTGCATGGACAAATCTTTTCTGGCTTAATAAAATCGTAGTCAAAGTTATCGCTATATTAGAGATGGGGAACTAACTTTTACCTATAAGGTCAAAAGCTAAGCATTTTCATCCAACAACTCTTCTTGACACACTACCAGTCGTCACTGATACGCTACGTAAAAAATATTTCGGCGCTATCTTTCAGGTACGATTGGGTTGCATCTTTTAGTTACATTATTGTCATCTAAACAATATAGCAGACTATAGAGATTTTCAATCAGCCACGGTATTAGGCAAAACCTACATTTCACCGTTTCTAAAGCATGAATATAATTACAATGCAACATGTTCCAAACAATAGTTCCACTCTGTCTACCTAGGTTAACACTCCACTGCACACACTCTAACTTTAATTTACCCCTAACAAAAGCGTAATAACATATTAATGCGTCGGCCAGGGCTGCTATCGATCGCATCGGCGCGGTGTAACTCGATACTCGTTACTGAACAAAAGAACGCCAGGTGTTCAACCCTAGCGCGCTGATGGACGAATCTCTCGTGCATAGGGGCAAAGATGACTCGAAATTGAAATGCTAATGTTGTTATAGGACTGAAATTTAAAAGAGAACATGTTTATTATGTATTGTTCGCGGGTACTGGTTTTTTTGGCGTGTGTTCAAGTTGGCATAAGGTTTATTTTGAATTCTGGCATGATTTTTTTGATATTCGAAACTTGTGAAGTGCAGTGTGGTTTATTAATATCATCGCAAAACGTTAACTTTCTTATTAATGTAGTTCATAAACAATAGTCAAGAAAACCGGGGATTCATAAAAGCGAACGAAAAGTACAATTAACCTTAGATTTTTTCTAGAGCAAACAATTTTTTAGTCCTGTTTACTTTTATCTACGTCTGGATTACTCATTGCTTAGCTTAGAGCTCGCCCATTTAATCATAATTTATAGAAACTGTCACCAAGATTGGTCTGAGAATAGGCACAATGATAAACAACTTGGCTGGCTTATTCTGGAAAAATATATCTTAAGATTCCAACCGACAACACAACAATATCTACCGAAAGTAGTCTCGTAAGTAGCGAATAGTTAAAAAATATTTCATCGTCTGAGAAATTAACTGTAACAAAAGTTATTGTAAATAATATAGTACCTGGTTATGATTACTTAGGTCTTGTCTGGAACTTCTCTATAATGTGCCCAACATTCACATCACAGGCCTGATTATATTTATTTCAAAAGATTCACTAAACAAACTTTCGAATGCACCTATTTCGATTGTTTCTCATATACCTACTTAATTGATTTCCGTCCAGCTTCCGCTCACCTCCGGGTACAATAAACCCCAACATACTGAAACCGTTTAATTATCGTTCACCAACCATAATCCACAAACATAATCCGTTGACCCAGTACAAGTCAAACAGACAAAATTTATTAATCGGCGGGTCTTCGAGACCCGTGCAAACATTGCAGGGTTACGCTTAAGTAATTACCGTGGGCCTGTGGAGCTTTCATAACTTGCTATCGACACAGACTCGATTGTTTAGTGTGTGTTACGATAATTTGGGGGTAGTATTAGATGTTACTTGTTTTAGGAAACTGCTTTAGTGTGATTATTAAGGCCGGTTGTACTGGCAAGCAATTAAACATAAATAATTAAAATGGGCCCGAATTCTCCATACGAAAATATTTGTGAGAGACATATTATGGTAACTGAAACTTACCTGTGGTACGTTGATTAAGCGTAGGTACAGGTGAGCAGGGGAAGTTCTTGCCAGAGTCTATATTTACCGATAGCTACAAGTTTTATGTTGCTCTATAAAACTTCTGACAAAAAAGGCTAACAGTGTGATTTTTCTTTTATTCATTAATTAACTTATGCCTAAATTGTACTATTATTTCTAAGCACTGGGACAACATATTAAAACAACGTTTTTCTAGAGTCAGTTCATATCTCGATTTATATGACCACTCCCTTTAGCAGGATAATATTACAATAAGGAAAGAATTCTCTCATAAGGTATGCATTTAAATATTCTATATGGAAATTCTTTCCTATGATAATACGTGGACGAAGGAAAAACAAAGAGTATCTAATATCACATTCCATAATTTGTAATAGCTAAGAGGAAATGCATTATTAAAATGTCTGTATACTTCTTGAAGGTTTTATTATACTAATAGGAATCGGTTTCTTTACATACAACTTTTCCGCCATGTATTATTATATTTACCGGTAGGTAAGATCAAGTGGTTTTACGTACATAGGGAGGTGCACTATAAGGTAGGATACAGTTAGGTTAGGTAAGTGATTGCTAGGCAAACGATTGCCAATATCTGCTGTATAATTATTGACGGCTGTTCCAAACAGGGGTTTATGCATAAACACTGCTTGAAGCTATGAGACGTTTGTATATCGAAAAATGACTGGTTTAGCAGTCGTTATTTACGCGTTTATATATAAACTCCGTAGATATTACTATAACACATTTTCTTAAATTAAATACCATCAAATGAATCATTGAAGTTAATCGGCATAGTTTTCAGGCCTACTGTTCTTTTACAATCAGTCGAAAATTAATACCTTAAGAACTATAATATCAACTACCCACTTACGTATTACAGACAAGGTTTTAATTACACCACCTATACACACATCATGATGGGAGGGTTCATGGCAATCTCAATCCATTGTTTGGTGCGCAAACAAGTGCGTCTTACCCCCAGGTGAAACTAATAACTTTTACCACCACCCTGTGCACACATACAGTATGATCATATTTTGTGTACCCACTCGTAGTGTTGGATAGACTGATTGAATACTGTCGATGGGATGTTTCTTTGTTTTGGGAAAGTAATTTGGTGTCAAGAATAAAAATATTTCTACTTCATTTTGTGGTAGGTATACTGTGTTAGTTTTCTGAATAGTCTTTTTACGACAGTCGTAAAGGTTGGAATCATTGAAATATTGATGAAAGGGACTGCCTTTTAATTGTTTTCAGTTTATTAACGTAACGTTATTGGTGGTGTTTAATGATTAGGATATGATAGTCAGAATAATCATTGAAGTAAGAAGAAAATCGATAAGGAAACCCCGATTTCCAATGAATTTCTCTTTAACTACAATCTATCTTTGAAAAAACTACTGTGACCCCTTGTGGAATGTTGCTTGTGTGGTAACATATTCACCTACCTAATAACAATAAAATGTAATACTTCCAGAGATGGGTTAGTAGCATGTTGTACTAAAGAATTATTCATTACATACGTGTGTGCTGTGGGGGACAAACGCATAACCTCGCAGTTATAGCATGTGTAAGTAACGACACGTGTGCTCGTGCCCTTGTGAATTGTCTGCTTTGTAATATTTACCTCTTCGTCTTGTATTTGTGAACTTGCAATATGAATGGACTCGGGTAATGTAGTGTTTGGCTCTTTTTTATTAAAAAAAAGCTGTATTAAAACATTTCCTCACGCATTTTTGCATTTTTCCCAAATGCCCTTTAGTTATTAAACCTGTATCAAATGACGGTGAGGCTGCGCTGCATTAAGTACTACCAATAATTTGATTTTCAAAATCCCTTTTTATGAGTAGATACACCGTACGCTTACAATTCACATATTAAAATTCTAAGATGACCTACGTAACATTACGGTTCCATCACGTCCTCAACGCAGCTCGCTTGTCACCGTTTCATAATGAGATTGATGACAATAATACGCCCTGAACTCGTTAGGTAGAAACGTCAAGGGTGAGTTTACCGCGAGACCGTAAAAATTGCAAGTTTAAGAAGGTACTTAAGGTTGACGTTTCTACCTAACTCTGATCAGTAACAGACCACTGCGACCTTTCTCTTATAAAAATGTAATTCTTCTATTAGCTTTAATTAGTCTCTATTTTTATTTTTCTTTGAATCTTCTTAGTTACATAAGAAAATTGACTGTAATTAAATAAAATTTACCCTTTGTAGAGCGCTTGTGTTAGTGGGTGCACCGCAGTTTCCTAGAACCTGGTTATTGTTAGCAAGGCGGGGGCTCACCGACACACGGTCTCATAGCTAGCGCCGGCTGCGAATGTTTGAGCGATGTTATTAATTCAGGTGGCAAGCAATATTGTCTGCTACCCACCTACTGCATAGTCAATTAAATACATCTATCACGTTGGTTTTGGGATTTTAGACTAGGTTTGAGAGATTCAGCTCTTCTATTTTACTTGTTTAGAACAGACAAAACTGAAATTAATATGTGCCTATAATCATGCAAAAGAATCAAGTATGCATAGTCCTGAAATAAAAATCAACTCAAATGAATATTGAACCTTTGGTGACCTACACAATCACATGTAATAGGTATATTTTCTATGGTTAGAAACCAAGACTTGTTTGAATTGATTTTCATCTGCTACACCATGTTGATGCCAGAACTTAGAGGTGGATGACCGTAAGATATTAAAGTGCCACATTTTATCTGTCTTGTAGATTGAGTAGCGTCCGCGGGGAGGCGCGGTGGTCTCCGGTCACACCGGCGGAGTGGCGGCGCCTCTATTCTGGACGCAGATTCACCATAATGTAAGTTTTACCTACTACTACTACTACTACTTTGTATTATCTTTTAAAATTAATGTTAATTGTTAAGCAAGTGCATGCTAATTTTGATAATCAGTAGAGGACGTCGTAACCGTAAAACTGAATGTCAAGAACTGGCTCAACCTCTAATCCCGTCAGAATGTTGTAGCTACACACTAGTAGATATTTCACTAATAGAGAAACTAACAAACCAGGTTCGTAGATAACCGTAACAGTCACGAGAAGATTTTTGGTAATCTATGTTTATTATGATTGTTATGACACAAACGCCAAATGGCCAAATATTTCATCAATTCCATGGCAGCAAAAACTCCGTCAGAATAGAGCCGCGTGTCCGTGCAAGGGTTGGGCCCTTCGCTGCATTCAATTATCTGCCTCGAAGCAGCATTGATGGGAAAAATCACACCATAATAGAAAACAGCGGTGCGACTCACCGCGCACTAATCACGTTATCTACGTCATATCCTATTATTGGATGCCGTGGACATCGTGCTGTTCTTAGCTGGCTGGGGAATGGGTGAAAACGTTTAGGTATACCCATACATAACAGAACACTTAATTTTTGTTATAGATAGATCTAGCTTACATGGACGAAGCAAGGAATGATTAGCGCATAGAAATAAAAAATTCAGGCATCCCACAGGATAGCAATTTATCCGACATTTGCTGAAAAAATAGATTTATGTTTTATAAAATTTATGAAAATAATCGAGAAAGAATCTGATTACCTTGACCATTTCTGGAAAAAAATCTTTATATTCTTAGGGATATCGTACAGCAGCATCTAAGAGGTAGTAAGTAGTAAGATAGGCGTCTTTATTCGTTACATTGTTGCGTCGAACCCTCGCGCGCTATGCGAATACCTTGACGAAACTTAATATCGGATGGAGGCCTGTGTGTGGAGCCAGAAAATTAGCGTCTGGTTATGCAAGAACTAGGCAGTGTACTTAAATAAATCTACTTTAGGTTAGGAGTGAATAGGCATCCTCTGGGCACGCTTGTTCCAGACAACATCTAATGCTTCCCGTCAGGCGAGATTCGGGTCAGATGCAGGCCTATTGGGCCATAAAAATCCAACTATTTTTTTTTATGCATACGGAACATTTATTTATTTACCACCAACAATAGCAACAAAACACTACATTACATTATCGGCTGCAACCGGCAGAGCCATTTTTATTTACACATGAAGAGCCCTCACTAAACCCTGACAATTGTAAACGCACGCTTTAGCAAAGTGAAAAAGAAGCTTTCTATGACCATGGGAGAACAACCTATTTTACCTCCCTACATTAATCCCACATACGCTAGCTAGTTTCATGGCCAAACGCTACGAACCTCTAGTTCGCATAGTTGTAGAAACGTTTAATTGTTCTCTCAAGGTCCGGTCTCGATTTATGAGCCGTAGGTGCGACGCCTCGCATTCCCGCGTCACCCGCGCCTCTGGCCTATTTCTTCTGCTGTCCCACACAACTTCGCACCAGTTTACTGCTCAAGTTATTTAAGAAGGTCTTGGATACCGGGAATATTCAGAAGCTGCTCCTGCTGCTTTTTAAGAACTTTGTATAATCTGGGTTTTATGTCACCCTAATGGCACAAGTAGGTACCTTTATCTCTTTAGGAACTTACATGTAAAACCATCTAAGTCAATCTTTTCATTATTTATGTGCCTACTTATGGTAAAGTTTATTAAGCTCAGAGATCAATCAACCATAACATACGACACCTATCAATAAAATGTTCTTTTAAGTCTGCACAGCTTTAAAAGCCAAAACTTTACCACAACCTCCCTAACTTACCTCATCCTCATTAATTACCGCCACGTCTGTGTACCTCAGAAGGTGGCGTCGACATGTCGCCGCGTCCCCGTCGCGTGTCGCCGCCGCCGCCGCAGCACCGAGCTACCTCATTAAACTAACTTCGTTTCCAATCTCCGCCGCGTGCCGCGTGGTTGAGGTAGAAACGATTGATAGTCGCTGCTTTAGAACGGTTGTCTAAGTTTCTAGTGCTGTGTGTTTCGGTGTTATTAATTAGGTGCCTTGAGGTGTAGACAACCGTAAACATCTCATGACTAGGCAGAATAGGCACTTGTATTAGTCTAGGTATCCTCTTTTGTAAATCTCGCTATCGCCATGAGGTTTGCTCTAAGACAGCCCACTTCTGGGCGAAGCTCTATGTGCATACGCTGGAATACTGAAAATTGATCCGGAAAAGAGAAATCCGGGTGCAAGTAGCAGTTCGCTAAAGAAAGTTGTCTCAAAAAGTTTTTCCTCTACCTAAAACCCAAAACAACCAAACTTTTACTATGGGACCCACCCTGAAATCGTGCATATTGAATGAGTAAATCGACCCCGTTTATTGAATGTTCAGTAATTTTAATTACGCCTTTCATTTTATTATTCATCATTTGTAATTTGCTAGTATCCAACGAATCTTATTAGAAACAAATTTATCGTCTAAATCGTCCTGTTTCAACAGATTTGGTAGTGGCTTCAAAATCCCTTCCACAAAGCTAAGAGAATGACTTCGTAGTCTAAAAGTTAATGATATCTTCTGGCTGGCGACTGCCGTGAAGTCACGGTGACGTAGCGAGCGCCGGGTGACACAATAAACACGTCGGCCAGATCGTTAATCAACGACTGCTCACCTTACGGCCGGCAGCACAGCGGAACTCGGCTTAATTGTTGTTTAGTTTGGAAATTAAGCGGTGGTTAACGGCTAGATGAAGTTAAGTGGGTTAAAGTAGTGTATTAGAGTTCAAGAGAAAGTGCAAAAGTGGCGCCTATTTTGTGGTTCAAAGCTGTGATGGGTCATTTTTAAAAACATTAGGCCTGTAATGGATTATTTTTGGTTTTGTAATTATCGTATGTATACTGTTTCTGATTTTGCCTTAGGTTGTATTTCTTTTGTTGATGTATTGACTAAGTATAATTTACTTTAAATCTCACCACATTGAAAAATTCAGAATGAAACAAAGGTGTCAAAGGTTTAATGAAACTCCTCGTCCGTATAACAATTCAAAATTACTGCTTACCTTAAAATCGACAGCTTATCTTTTTTCTCAGTAATATAGTGCCTTCCCACAGAACTCGTTTACCGGATCTTAGCAAATTCTAACCATCCGTTAACACAGTGCCATCAGCCCATCTGAAACAATAGGATCACCTTGACACAACACGGTTACTTCAGAGAACAGGAGCAGTGGGTGACAGGGGGTGACCCTGGGGGGGTGACCCGGGGGAGTAGGGGTGATAATTAATGACGTCACTCTGGCAGGTGCACAATGACTGGAACTGCTCTGGAGGTGACGAGGCAGGTTTTTTTTATCTGGCGTCAAACGCAGTGGAGTGAAAGTTTTAGTGCTAGGGGGTGTATGGGCGACGTTAGGCGTAATGTCTTGTTCTATGTAGGATGGGATATAAACAGCACAGAGCTGAAGAGGAGGAGGAAGTGATGTTGGATGAAAAAACTGAAATGTCAAACTGAAGTCCATCGTATTTCGACTCTTTATTTTAAATAATTGTATTCCGGGTTTAATACCTTTACCAAATAGTTACTTTAAAAATACAAATAAGCTATTAACCTCATAAACAACGACTCAAAGCGGAATCTCAATATCAGCACAATATATTACCTCAAAATATATGAATCAATGTTCCACTGAACAATTTACATCGGACAATAACGTGCGAAACAATGGCGGAATATCCGTATCCGCACAACCGCGGCGGCTACAATCTGGCGGACGCTTTACCTGAAAATCCGCATTAATTCATATTCCGACGCGAAAACAATGCGGACAGCGGAAACCTGTCCGCGGTCTCACCAACGGATTTTACACGCGGATGTACACCTCTACTAACTCTCCTACACTCCAAAATCCACTCTAACTTCAAACTAATAAAGCTGAATTCTTATTGCACTTGTAACTTGATCGCATTTACTGCAATTCATTTTATAATCAACTTAAACATGTAAGTGATAAAGTTGAAATCAGTTTGCAGTACAATCACTGGGCATCGGGATGATCTCTCAACCGTTTTCAAAATGGAATAGCAATTCTTGTCACCTGCGATTCGTGTACATTCGAAATACAAGCTTAATTCGATATATTTATGTTCGGTTTTGCCCTGATATATGTTTGTGAAGTGGTGATTGAAAGCTAAGACCTGCTTCCAAATGAAATTGAACCTCAGCAGGTTCAACATACGGTTTATTTTCGTATGAGTGTGCAATAAGTGGACACTGACAGGTGCAACAGTGTGGAAGGTTCTACAAACGGCTGATTTCGCATACAGTATGGCTGTCCATCCGTTTCCGCAGCGATTATGAGGTGAGGTGTGAATCATGTGTAGATAAACCGAAGGCTTAATTGATATTTTTGAACAATGCATTAAGTTCAGCTTTCAGGAGCTTTATCTGTGTTAAACAGATTTCGAATAAACTGGATTGCAACTAAAATTGCGAAAATGCTTTTAGGTTATTTCTATCCACTTGTACTTATAACGTGGGAGCTTATGTTGAAACACTTCAAGAATATAAAAGACATCGTCGTTTTACCTATTAGCACCTCAATGAACTTACTCAACTAAAAAGCAATTCATCCACGCCACCTCCTAAAAATTTTTGACCTTTTACAACTAGTATCTTGCTAAGAGATACTCCTGCAATAACACTTAATGTTCAATCGGATCGTGTCGCGTAACACTGGCGCTAGAATACCAACATTCCTCACTCGCAGTAGCGACCAGTTCCAATTGTCCGCGTCATCAGCTAATCCGGTAACAAGCCGGCAATTAAATGATTTGTCGCGCCGCCAACGAATTGATCCAGTTAACAGATACCAACGTTGGCGACGGTACTGAGATGTGTATGGTAATACAGTGGGACTGTGTTCTTTGTTTGATGTATTGCTTTTTGAAGAATCGTTAGGAAATCGCTTATTGATGGTGAAGAAGAACTCTTTGTTTTCGCTCGCGTTATCGGAAGGTATCCCATAGAACGTTTTAAATATAGCACTCGGGAATAATATAGCTTTCCATTCGTGGACGATTTGTTTGGGATCGGATCAGTAGTTCCTACATCCCAACATACAAACTTTATCTCTTTAGAAAGGTGCATTTTCAAGTTATAAATATAAAGAATACTGCTGAAATGTCTCTTCACAGAGGTTTTTAGCAATAAAAACCACTCGATTCTAAATAAATCCATGCTATGGTTCACCTAGGGCTGAGGCCAAACGAGCGCAATTTTTTGAGCTGTGATTCGCTGCGGGATTACTGCTGCATTAGGTTTCTTACTAAAGCCCTGTTTGTACCAAACGGAGACGCACTCCGCGACTCATTTTACGCGACTCACAGCTCAAAAAAATACGCTACGAGCCATGGCATATTCATAATTCGATTTAATAAAATTAAACGATCGACCATAAATTCTACAGTACAGCATAGTTCAAACTACTAAATAGGTACTTCCAAACCGATCCATCTCTTCCATACACAAGCATCAAATCTAATCCTTCAAAAACAAAGGTACACAACTAGGATCTATTCGTGGAGAGGACACGCTTGATTTACGGCAGCGCGTGCGCCGTTCACGGAAATCACAGGCTAATCATATACGCCGCACCGGTGAGCTTGTTTGAGAGATTATTTGTATGTTTGGCGCAGTAGTCAATCTCCATTTAGGTTCAAATGGACGCTGTATTTTTGCGGTGCAGTGCCAGAGTGCAGTGGCTTAAAGGAATTCTACCAGGTGTTCTTTGGAAAAAATAGATAGATGTCTTTGTGTGTCTATATTAGATCCTTCGTTGGATAACAAGTTTACTTTAAGAGCAAAGGGTCTGAACAAGTGGCAATAAATTTCAAAGCGTTTCATATTTCCAGAACGATTTTCAACAGAAATGAAATAAGTTTTTCGGTAACTTATGTTTATGTCATTCCAATACATTTTTGACGTTCCCATCATTTTAATCACTGATAGAATGTGCTTTGTCTAAGCTGGTTGCACTATAGACGCATACAGTACCTGCTAGTGGTAAGAAGTATCTCCATCTCTGGTCTCCTTTCAAAAGGCAAGGTATCTGCAGCCGTAAGCCATACAAATATTTTAATCAATGCAGGACCTACTCAATAAAACTATGCCTGACTGATCATGTACCTATTATAAGGATATCATTTACAATGCAATATGGCGAGTACGATAAAGTACAACCAAATAAAAAACGCTGTCCTGTTGACTGACGATTAATCAGTTTCCCTTCCACCCAATGACGGATAATAACAAACAGTAACCCACAAATTACCAGTTATTCTGATCGTGGAACCTTTGGCCACCACTGAAATATTAATAGCACGTCACGGACGTAATATATGATAATAGATAGAGCAAATAATCGGCCACTTAGCGCTTCGGCGAGGTGAAAGATGAATAAATCATCGCGCTTCCTGGCGGGGCTGGCGGGGGCAGAACTAAGAAATATGTACGTGGCAATTAGGTGGCGGTTTTAATTCTAGATGCGGCTGTATATTATGTAGGTGTGGACGTTGATGAGCGTGTTTTGGGAGAAGAGAAAGGTAGGCATGATTTATTTAGTAACACAACAGCGCTGAATAATTAAATGATGTCCCCGTCCAACAGCGAAGAGTAATTTATCTCGTAAGTATACGGTCTCAATCTGTGTATATTAAAGAAAGGTATTTTTTAACAAATTGTGATGCAAATGATGACCACGACTGATATTATGGTCCAGGTTACCGGAGCCTATCTACCTTCTCATCTATAGATACACCAACCTAAAGATCTTATGGTTACCAGCATAAGATCATAACTATAATCACGATCTAAAACGGTATAGAGAGCTACTGCTTGGTTTCTTGATAGACATATCTTTACTCACCTTTTTTGACCCACTGCAACAAAGGGGCTAATGTATTCTCTGAAACAACTAAGTAATTGCACGTTTCTACTACATTTACAGCTACTCAGTCTGTCGTCTGTCTGTCCGATACTACTCAGTAGTCACTAGCTAAAGAAACAAAACTGTTTAATGGAGCATTAGGGACATCAAACACTCATCGAGGACATTACACTGATGCACCATTGTCTCATGTACGCAGTGAATGGCAATACATCTGTCACACGGGGCACAATTATCATGTTTGAGAGTTGAGAGGGACAAACAAGTATAATGGTTCAATCAGAGCAGCGATGTGAACCTTTAGGTTTGTTTATGTCGTTTTTTGAGATCATTGATTCGATTTCCAGGTAAGTAGACAGAAATACAAACAGTGAGTGTGCCATGAACTCTGAGTTATGCTGGACAGGTTTACAATATATAACTGAACAAAACTGTTCGCTATGGAGTACTGTCGCAACTAGAGGACATAGCATATTAAATCAAGCTAGAAACTGAAATAGTTGAGGTCGGGTTACGAATGGTTTTTTAGGTCCGAATCCATACACATTGTTACCACTTGGCCTTCATCATAAATAATGGTTTTGAATAACAAAATAGAAACCATCACTGTTAGAATCATAATTTTTGATATTCATACTATATGAGCATTTATATTACATAATATTATTACATTTAATTACAATACAGACCAATTCTCTTACCTTCCCGCCGATTAGCCATCCCTCACTACTGCCTACCCCTGAGGGTCTAATTGACGTGGTCACGTGGCGCACATCTCACACCGGAAGTGCGCGCTCTCGGTGACTTATGCGTGTTTCCTTCCGGTTCCCCACTGCGCGGGAGACTACGCCTGCGTTTTTGCTAAATCTTGTCTAGGAATTGCTTTTTTTATCTGGAAGAAAAGGCTTTCTGAGTCTCAGCGGGTGTCGGATAAAACAGTTAAGTTGTTGTTTTTCGCGTAAAATTTCAGCATCCAAAAAAAAAGTGCAATATACCTATAAATTAAATGTTACAAAAAGATGCCATATCATTTAAATGGTGCCTGACTTGTACATGTATCAGTACAAGCAAGAGAATGTGTAGTGTCTGCTTAGAAATCACATTTAACGGTCTTTCTTGTTCTTATGATTCTGAAAACCGAAACTTCTGAATCTACTCCTTGGTACCCAGCAAAAATAAACGACAACTAATGCTTCTACATTGTCACATTCATAAACATGACTTTTCTGCACTATCTATTAGGCCGATTGTGATGACATTTTCGACAAAAAAGGGTCCAGTGAGCGTAAAAATTATTTCTGCACCCCAACACGACACGATCAAGTCACATTTGATTTCATCTCTATGTGACAATGACAATGCATTTCGTTAGGAATCAGTTAGGAAAAATTTGTCGAGTCTTATGTGGGGGGATATAGGGTTGATGTTTGTTTGTTTAACCTTGAAAGGATGGATTTCTATGCGCTTTTTGATTCGAAATGCGTGTAGGATTTGGCATTACGTGTTACAGCATAGCAACTACCTACGCTTCCATTTCACTACTACTAGGTAATGGTTCCGACACACGACCTTATCTAAGAAGATAATCTTATATTTAACCGAATTTAGAACAGATTTTGATATTAATTATTTTGAAACATTCCTATGAGATTTGAGTGTTTTCCTTTTTACTAAGCTAGAACAGAATGTCATGTCATGTGATTTTGTTACGAGTATATGCTCAGATTTTCAAAGCAACTCACTGATAGAGATCAAGACTGCGACAATTCCAATCGTTACACGTAATAGAAAACATCACAGATCACCGTAGCGGTAGCGTGTGTCGGACGGAGAGACGCGTGTCGTTTCCGACTCACCGACCGGCGAACGTTCTGTTTAATTGATGGCCACGCGCGGGGTGCGGGGGGCGCGCACCGCGGATACTTTGATATGACAGCCATGAAGTTAACCTTTGGAACAAGAGATCTCATAAAATATCTCACATTGACGGGACAAAAATGTAAGTATTGAAAAAATAATGTAATAATTCTGTAGTTTCAGCCTACCCTCATGAGAAAAAAGCGTGATTTATTTTTTACACGAATCTCAACCAGAAGTCGGTATCTATCAGACTAAAGGATACTTTTGTTATTCGAATCACAGTACAAATCAAACAGGCTGTTTTAAACTTTCATGAAGATCCGTGACCAGTTTTTCATAATAACTAATTGATAAAAAGTTTCGACGTAGCATATTTTCCGATTCGATGGTGTACTTAATTACTACAACAGTACTTACATTACACTGACAGAGCATTTCTTTGGAAGATTAGAACGGATCTGCGGAGGCGGATGCATGCGTCGGATATAGACGCGTGTCGTTTCCGAGTCACTGAGTGTCGCTTTTAATTGATACGACCGGTAGCCGGCGGTGGCGGGAGGCAGGGAGCGTGGGGCCGTCTTTAATATTAAAAGCAGAATTCAGAACTCAGCAAAATGTAGGTATGTAAAACGATTACTAATATATAAGGTCCCATTAAAATACATGGACAAATTTTAACACAGCGTTCAGTACGCCTAACAAAAGATATCCAAGCAAAAAAAAAACACTGATTAAAGTGATTTTATTTGACCTAAAATAATAAATTGCCGTCACTCTATAATAAACACAACCATTAAGGGTAGGTACTTGCGCCTGCACATTTTGTAGTGTCATAATTATGAGATAACAAAGACATGGATGTGTTTATGCATTGGGTAACCAAAATTTTTAGTGTATTTTCGTTATCTGATTTTTTTTCTTGTAAGTATCTAATTCGTTTTTCTTATTGTTTTTTACCGTTGTCCTTATTTTGGTGGTCTGAATGATTTCTTAAAGTTTGTCCATCTATTTTAATGGGACCTTATATATACCGGAACCACAACTGAGTAATACAGTTTTTTATAAAGGACAACTCGTAACTATTTCTTGATATGTTTGAAAAATTATATGATGAAATTAGTAATTATTTATTCCACTCCGTATATTTTCTAACAAAAGAATGAATCGAATTTATGCATTTTGACATGACTAGTTTTGCAATCACCATCTAGTACCTCTGCTTCCACAGAAGGCCTAAGTCCAATGATATTTAGAACTACCCTCCGAACAGTGAGTGAACAAGTGAAGTGCATGCAGTGGCAGTGACACGCGCATCTGATTCACACACCACTGGCTCGCGACCTATGTCTAATCATTGACATAGCCCCATGTTACTGGTAGAGACGGCAGGATCCGTAGACTTGGATGTTGTTGTATTGACTTGATTAGTATGAGGAAGTTGAGTTTTAGAATACCGTATTTTATTCTCAGTTCGTTAATTGAAATTGGTACCGAACAATTTTGTTGGGTGCACGTTTTATAGGCATTATGTCGACTAACTATGTATATGTGTAGGGCGACCTTTTCAGTTGATAAAATTACCGTTCACTTCTTACAACAACTAACTACTACTGTATGGTTTCTTATTTTTTATGGTAATTTTGTAGTGTTTCGTTCTTATTGGTGCTGTTTTATAAAAAGATCATATACTGAATGGAAACCTGCTCGCAACCGAAGTGCCTGCATGACTAGATGTATGAACGTGCATGAAGCATAGGCGTATGTTAGGATCATACGGCAGCGGAGGTATCAACCTACCCTGGACTGACGCGTGAGTTGATGTATGTAAGTTTCCAGTCCTCACAATTAACCATCTAAGCCTACGACGTTTTCCCATCTCAATTTAGCCAAACATGTAACAAACTCGGCCCGGCTCTACGAACTCGTGGCTCTGACCCCCGGCGGCCGGACACGACTCGTGTCAGGCACAGCGCACGACTTTCCGACTGGAAACTGTCGCGTGCGGCCGACAACTGAAGCTCAACCATCTAGACATGATTCTTCCTACACTTCATTAAGATTCAAATGTCATATTGGTTTTAGAAATTATGGTAATAGTTGGCATAGCAAGAGTTGCGTTATGAAGAACTACTGCTTTTAAGCACAAGCATAGGTTCTGGATGCGAGACGCACGGGACCGGTCAATGTGGCGACACTTGAGGGAGGCCTATGTCCAGCAGTGGACGTCTTTCGGCTGAAATGATGATGATGATGATGATAGGTTCCCACTGATGGGACAAACGCATCCTCTCTGAAACGTCTTCTCTCTGAGAATCCGAGCCGTGATTCACCACGTGGGTCTAGTGCGGTGATTTTTGAATGTGAAAACAACCGATTGTCTTGGTCATAAGCTGAAGAATATATATCATTCAGTTACCTACAATTTTCTCTACATTCAATTCATCTTTTAAACTACTCGAACCTAACTAGAATTTTTTATTGCCAGTTATCTTACTTTCCATCTCCTTAAAAACACGAAGCGTAAAAACAAACTCCTTATAAAAAACCCCATAAGAGTTCCTCCAAGCATCTGTTGGGGCCAATCACGCTCCCCTTCGGGACACTTGCATACAATTACTTAATTTGCCACTTTATTCAGAGAGACTCTCACATCTGAGGTAGCTCGGAACCATTGAGATAATGCCACAGACTCCCGCAATCATTTTATTTAACACGACGACGATTTTGAAATGAAAATTGGAATTTGAGTGGAGCTGGAGGGTTTGTTTGTAATAAGGGAGTCAAAAGATAGGAATACAGAAATAGCTTTTGAACGATCAAAGGAGAATTAACCTGTGTTTTGTGTTGTAGATTTTGACGCCAGTACCAATTACTGTCTTATTTTTACCTAGCTATTCCAATTTCAAACCTAAGGCCTACCAGTCTCTTAGTTGATTACTAATTGAAAGTCATTACTTTCAGTTGAAGCACAGCGTCTGATGATTGGCAGGCTATTTTGAATAGTTAGTTGAATTTAGGTAAAACAATACTGAAATGGAATGACAGCAATATGTAAACACGTGCTCAGCCTGAGATACAAAAAAAAGAAACAATTTCCAACAAGGTCACTTACTGATTAGGGTGATCCTAATCCGAATCTTGAGCACAAGTACATGTTATATATTCAAAGTACAGCGGAGTGTGATGGTGACACTCGTCGTGATTACACTTGCACAGTTATGGTGGCAGTATTTATGGGGTATTTATATAATTTGGAGGAGGCACCGGCTCGGCGAGCGCGGAGGGACGTGCGCGGCCTACTACCAACCTCTTTACTTCTTCCAAGGACTGAGGGACGGACTGCGATGTAGTGAATGTAAGAAAATACGCTTATTTATTAGCCTCTTTGTTTTGGTATGGTAATCGTGTATGGAGATATGGATGGTATTGGCTGATTAAAATTGGGTAGGAGTGGGGCGAATTTAAAAGATCAAGTTTTCATTTTTGTAGTGGGTCTTTTAGTTTTATTTGGGTAGAAATTGTTCACATTAAAGTGGGGTAGAGTGTTTGTTCTTAAAATCTTAAATGTCAACGTTTATTGCCGACCGAATATATTTTTGCGAGTTAGATGAGCGAAACCGCGGCCAGAGGTAGTACCAATGCAAAAAAAAATCTACTTTTATTTTCATTTCGTAAAAAGGTCGTTTTTCACGAAGTTGCATACAATTTTTTTATCTTATCGAAAAATTCAACCGAGTGCGTGCCTGGGCACAGCACCTCGGCTCTTTCATTTCGTTCCATTCATTCCGGGGGATAAACGTAATGAATATCATCGGATCTGATGATACAATGCTGCGACACCGTGGAGCCTCCGAGCCCTGGGGCTCTAGACTGCGACATAAAATAGAAACTGTGTCAAAAAAAAAAGGAAAGACTTTATCTCTTGGCTAAGAATGATTGAGATTTATTATTACTTTTTGGGGGATACCTACTTATGTAGGTAACTCCAAAATTATTTTAGGTATGCAGTTGCAGCAATCGGCTGTTCTACGAACTCTTCTACCCAATACAAAGTTTACTGTGTTTTGTTGGCGCCATGCCTAACAACTTACCAACATCTGCAAAGTTAATATAAATATTTAGAAGCAAACGCACAAGTTTCTTCCTCAATTCCGTAATATTCGGAGTTAAATCGCGATTCAATTTATAAAAGTTCGAAAGTGCAACCTGTCACTCTTTTAATTCCCCTTCTCCAAATGTTGGACGGCTCCCAAGTTCCAGTATCCACCTGCCGATCACCACTTACAATCTATGATTATTCAAATCCTTTCAGATTCGTTCGCAAACATCTATATGCAAATGGTGACAAACAACCGAGCGTTTACAAACGCACAATATACTTTTATGGTCCAGGAAAAGCCGAATCTTTGCTACTTTACCTTTATCGATGAACCTTAACATTTTCAACTCTATTAGTTTCAGAGTAGGGGTTTGAAAAGTATTTTGCTAAATTGGTTTTCCATGGTGCGTTCAAGATATTGTTTCACGTGTTTTATGAGGTGGGCTAAGATTTCACGGCGCTTTTGTCGGGGGCATTTTTGAGTCTTCCCTTTGCGTTGTATAGATGTTTATTTGTGAGGGGAAGTTATGTCCGATTGAGTGTTATTCATGTCGACTGTCTAGTGTTTGTTACAAATGAAGCAGGTTGGATTATGTTGGTCGAAACATGTTTGGGAGTGATGAAAAGGAACGCTCATTCACGATCTAAGAATTTAGAATGTAAGCAAAACTCGAACTATAGATATTAGAACATTCAAAAGTACCTTAATGGAAAAAAATAGTAACCAATAATAAAGATTTTCTTTACAAAACTTCTTGGGAGTTACTAGAATTTATTGTGTTACGAAACATAAGTAACAATATAAGTAAGAAAACAAAATATAAAAAGGGCTTACAAAAATATCATCGATTCTCCAAAAAGGAAAATACGCAAATAGCCAAACATTACCCCACAAAAGGGTTCAGAAAGACACTTTGAAATCAAAACAGGATAAAATGCAGGACAGCCTCGTTGTTTACCTACGAACCTGAAACAGTTATGACAACCTTATGTAATCACATTGGTATTTTTTCCCTCGTGTTTACAATGACAACATCCATTAGACGACGGCTCGGTGCTGTCCGACTGACCGGCTATTGTCGCCCACCGTGTAACACACACAACGCTATTGCCGCCCAACGTGGGACACACACAAGTGACCATTCCTTCAAAACGTTATTAGCATGTGTTGCTCAAAGTTGTCTTCTTTTATTTTGGACCAAATCAAATCAATTCAGAAAAATTGAGTTTTGGCAATTAATTAAAAATAAGTTTTGTCAGAATAACTAATAAGATTTTTATACCAATTGGTATAAAAATTTAAGCTGTAACTAAAGAATGTTTCAGTGCTCACAACAAGGTCAACAATATCTCTCAATTCTCATGGGACATGCAATGTTACTAGAGTAATACGATAATACGACCCCTGGCTTTAGATTATTATTTCACTTTTCTTTTATTTCAAGATTTATTTAAAGTCTTACAGACCCTCCTTCACTTTGATACCTACTGAACACAAAAATAAAATATACCGAGAAGAAAACAAGCGGCAAACTTTGACAATCCCACCCTAACTCCTTGGTCCATCGCAAATTTCCCTGGCAAAGAATAACGCAAAATAAACAAAGTGTTATTGTAGCTTATTTTCATAAGTTAATAGGCGGCCAAGCGATAACCCTGGCCAGACGGATGGCGCTTTTTGTTTATAGCTTGTACTCACCCTGTATATGCACAATATGGGGAAATCTTTTAAGGGTTGCTGGACAATCTGGCTCCCTAGTCTTTAACTTATCTTGTCCCCCAGAAAAGGACCTCCTTTTTCGTTGATATGAAATCTAAATGGTACGGTCTTTTTATGTTGTTAAATGGTAGAAACACTTTTCATTTTCCGAGGTGATTCCAGTAGGTAGAGGTCTAATTTTCTGCTCTGCATTAAAAATCAAAAGGAAGGACTCTGAAATAGTTTCATTTTTTTTTTTCAACGCAAAAACTTACAAGACCCGCTCATAACATCACGCCTGTAATCCCCGAAGGGTTATGCAGAGGTGTACTTGTGTACATTTTGCCGTCGTTTTTGATAGCATAATATCACGCTTATAATTCAAAAATCGTCAGATAGAGTTGTACCTACACTACCTACACCTAAATTTGACAGGTATATTTAAGTCCCATGTAATATGGGGCGAGCCTATTGACATCAACCGGCCACAAATCCAGACTCCGTGGCTGCTACTGAGAAATTCCTGTTGGAAAAACCCAATAACAATTAGAAATCGAATGGGAATCGAACCCAGGACCTCATGCTCAACAGTCGCGATTTCGACCACTAGACCAACGAGGCAGGACCTACAAGACGGAGACTTACAAGACGAACCTACAAAATGCAGCTTCCATTTTATTGCAAACAAACTAAACTGTCATATGAGACCCCTCGCACCACAAATCACTATACATTTGAATCCAAACCGCGTGATACCTCAACCGGCGCACCACTTAACAAATACGTCATAATCTTTGATTTACTGTATCGACTCCGATATGTTATCGTATTCTGTTGCAATAAGCATTTCATCTGTCTACTTTACCGCTGTATTATTGTGAGAAGAGATCCCTCTTGCGTTTACTGTAAACAAATGGAATGTATTCTCTTGGAGATTATGTATGTAATAGAAAAAGTAAAGTTAAAAACATTTTGAAAGCTGTGACTTTATGAGGATGGAAACCAAACATGTTTTCGAAAATAATGCACACTAAATGTGGGTTATCCTCACGTTATCCTACTAACGGTTATTCTAACTATTCTTAATTACCGTTACCATTAAGAATCACTATAATAGTTCGAAGTACCCTATCAGGTATCTCTATGAGAAAGTAACTATTCCTATAGGTACCAATCTTTTGACACGACCATGTCTTGGCTCAAACTGAACTTCGGGGCTGTCGGCTCTTATTAGCTTGCTCATCGCGATGTTAGTCGTTAAGGACAGGTACTTTTCACTTCAATAGCCTTAGGGGTAGGCGTCCTCTTATTACCATTGCGAAATTCCAATTCGAAATGAATCGTCAACACACTTAACTCCAACGAAAAAAGTACACAAGATACTTTTATTGAGGCCTTTAAGGTGGATGAATATAAAGTGGATTTATACGGATTATGTGGGGATGGTCTGCGTGGGTGACAGGGGGGCAGGACAAGGCGGGGGGGGGGGGGGGGGGCAGGGAGATAGGTCGTTCGGGAGGTGGATATACAGCCTTAATCTTTGCGAATGCCGTGAGCCTCGGAATTGAATTGGTTCTTATATGTAAATTGTCGCGTGCGAGTAAATAAATAAACGGATACGTGATTTAAAAGTATTCACAGCCGGATAAGCTAGGTGGAGACGTTTTGTACAAATAGCTTCTTCAAACTATTTTGGGAGTCTGCGGCGCTGATTGTGAGGATTACGGAGTAAATGGACTTTTTTCGGTATTCATATTGTGGAGTTAGTTTTGTTCAATTTCAATAGTGCTTCGTTGTAGATTTTGTTCTCATGAGCTTTGAAAATCTCATTAAAAAGTAAAATATTTTTGGTAGCTTAAATTCTTTGTTACACAGTTATTTAATTTGTTTAATAAGATACTTATCTTTCTAATCACTAAAATCTTACTCCAATAATTTACAAATTACAAAAAATCTTACAAGAAAAAAATACTTTTAAGTAGGCAGTATATCTGCGTCAATTGCATGTTTGTATCTTTGCCTTCACATCACCTTATCGAAAACCAATTCTTCAAATAAAATACATTTCACACCTCAAGCACCGGCACATAACAGACTATAAATAAAACATTTAAAGCAATCAAATACAACATTTTAGCAATAATGTCTACAACATGAATAGCTAATAGCCGCAATAATGCGCTATTAGGGCACAGCGCACACTGAGCGAATACATTACAGGCAAAAGCAAACGATTCCGATCCGAAAGTTATTTACGAGCACACTTTTACGCAACGATACGTACGTTTTATTGACTTTTTAATATATTCATTTGAATCATATTTTCGTAGGTATCGAACGGGAAAATGTGGATTGTATCCAGTTGCTTACTTTACGTAAAAATTACTTACAAGGAAAATACCCAAACCGCAAGTCACTGGATAAACCACTAATTATTTTCTACTTACGTACCTAAAGCCGAAAAGAACAGTATTTTAAAAATCCTTATGACCGGGAAATTTTCAATGACACCACTGTAAAATGAACGAATCAAAAGCCTAGTTATTTTTTTTTTAATCCATTGCGAACCATAAATCCCTGCAACAACATTTACCTAATAATTCGCCCAACCGTTTACCTTGAACGACGCCATAACTTGGTACAATAATTTTTCAATTTATTTCATAGTATTTTTATTGTGGCGTAAACTCGATGCGTCGTTGTGACGGTTATATGCGCACATATCCGCGCTCTCGTATCCGCACGGTAATGTCCGTCCGCGTGTGACTGTGCGTTGTGGATGAACTATAAACTAAGTATGAACTGTTGCGTAAAACTTAAGTTTAGTTAGTGCTACGTGAGAATATATAATTATGCTATTTATTAGTACAGTAATAAACATAGTAAATGCTAAAGAAGAGGGAAATACATAAGTGGAACGCTTAGAGTCTTTTCTGTACAGTATAAACATGCTCTCTCAGCTTTAGGCTGGTGAAAAGCCTCTACATAAACAAAACCTATAAACAAACAAAATAACATATTTTCTTTCATTTCGTTTTTGATTTTTATTCAAAATACAAACGGGCTCGAAAAATAATCAGTAGCTGTCTGAGGTACCTACCTATATGTAATGTAAACCTAATTCTAATCCGTCAGTAAATAATTATAAAAAGGCTAACCGATTATATACTCAAAACTAAATAGGGCCCACCTCGAATCATTCACTATTTTGGTCTAAATAAAGTTATCTAAGTAGTTGTTGACAAAGTTATGCATTGAACCATCAAGCTGACATGTTTAGGAGCCCTTATCAATGTTTATTACGACAACATTCATATTGGTTTCAAGAGGGTAGCTGAAAAAGTGAAGTACTCGAAAAAATCATCGAATGCACAAATTCTCAGTCACTTAAGTTTTTAGTCTACACTAAACGCTATTGTGGAACACTCACGTTTTTAACCATTTTGTTTGATTCCTGTGTTAGTTGTGATCACTATGCCTGGTTCTCGCCGACATATGGACATGGAAACCGCTGCAAGAGCAGTATCTTTGCTTCAAGAGGGACAGTCTCAGAGATCTGTGGCTATACACCTCGGTGTATCGCGACGAGCGATCCGAAACGTTTGGAAACGGTATCAGGAGACCGGAAGTGTAGCTAGGAGGCCTGGCACAGGAAGAATTAGGGCTACAACTGCCAGGAGTAGCGTACTGTAACCGCTCGGACCTTACAAACTCGACTACGGCAATCCACAGGGACGAGAGTCAGCGATCAAACTATTCGGAATCGGCTTCACGAAGATGGACAACGCTCCAGAGTACGTGCTATTGGACTGAAACTGACGAGGGCTCATCGTGCAGCACGCTTAAGGTACGCCCGGGAACATTTGGAATTGACCATGCATAACTAGAGGAATGTGCTTTTACGGACGAGTGTAAAGTGAAGTTTTACAGTGACGACAGACGGATACGCGTGTGGAGGATAGAAGGGAACGTTTTTCTGAACCATGTGTCCATGGGACAGACCGATTTGGGGGTCCCAGTATTATGGTTTGGGATGAAATTAGCTTACACGGCAAAACAGAGCTGGTAATTCTGAATGAAGGTACCGTAACCGCCGCCAGTTACATCGAGCAAGTAATCGGGCCACATATCATCCCATTTTTACAAAGAGTAGGCAATAACTTTGACTTTATGCATGATAATGCTCGCCCACACACAGTCCGCACTACACAAAGTGCACCCTCTGAAGCCAATATCACCGTTTTGCCATGGCCAGCCATGAGTCCCGACCTCAAACCCATCGAACATTTATGGGATCAGCTCAAAAGACGCCTGAAAGAAAATTACAGTGATGTGAACAGCCAGCAGGAGCTCATTAACACCCTGAAAGTCTGTTGGGAACAAATACCGGAAATAAACGTGACTCACTTAATTGAAAGTGTCCCAGATAGGCTCAGAGAGTGCATACGGTGCAGAGGAGGACCCACTCGTTGTTAAAAAATAACAAGCACCATATTTTTTTTCCAGAATGGTTGTGCTTTTTACGATTATGTTTTTCTTTTATTTTGTGTAATTTTTCCTAAAAACTGTTATTTTGTGTTTTTATTAAACGAAATAAACAAATGTTTCTATTGTTTATGTTTACACTATTTCTGAATGCTCACTTGAAACTTGTATATTCATAAAAACTCAATACAAAGGTTCAATTTTAAGTTGCAGCAAAACAACATGGTGGGCCCTATTTAGTTTTGAGTAGTTTATTTATGAGTAGGTAGTAGGTACTCTTAAAAACCACTGCTCTCCAAATCAAATCTAATCTCTTATCAACTTTATGGCAGCGGGTAGCCGTTGTCAATGAAATAGTTAAAACTTTTATGACTCTCGATAAGCAACATGTTCACATTGTGCACGTTTATCTTCTACAAGCAATAAAATATTTGGTATATACTGAAAGATTTACGATCACACCGAGGTAAAAAACCATTCTATGTGTGCGACAAAATAGTTTCAGAATTTTCTGATACGTTTACAAGTAATTGTCATAGATTAATTTAAAAACTTTATCGTTTGAAAATAAGATCATCACGGCTGTTATCCGACGAACGTTACTCACGTACAACCACATTTCGCCAGGTTTGTTTAGTCCCATGTATTTAAGGGGCATAGGCCCTTTACCCGGCAAATCCTAACTCTAGAATGCCGGTTAAAAATTCGTGATGAAAAACCCAATAATATTTTGTCCGATTAAGATATCAAACCCGGAACCCCTATCGAAGGTAGGTGTACACCGCTTACAACCACTACACCAACGAGGCAGACATTCTTGACCCCACATCTTAAACCAGTCATCACTTCTTTAGTTAATTATTTGCACTTTTCGGGCGACCCTCCACTTAAGCCGCCTTTACACTTGGCAATTTGGCACTTTTATAAGCAATCGCTTTGGCCTTAATATTCAATTAGGTGTAATTGCTGGGCAGATGAGGAGTGATATCTAAGGCCAGATTAACGATGCTACACATAATTCATTACCGTAATGGACCAAGTTATGGTTGGCTGTAAACTTTTTACAGTTGCGAAGTGTGTAAGCGGCTTTATTGGCTGGCTATATTGTGGGCAAATTTTGGGACAGGAGAAAGTTATTTATAAATAAGCAAGCTTACTTCAAAAGCAACTTGGCTTCTTAGAGCTGCGAGAGGACTATGATTTTATAAACCCTGATAAAAGCTAAAAATAAGAAACACGAAATATACAAATCCTACTTTACAATATTGAAAAAGTAAAAAGCTATGTTTCCGCCCGGGATCCAACCGGGGACCTTCTGCGTGTTAGGCAGATGTGATAACCGCTACACCACGGAAACTTGATTGTCTTATGAACAAACAAGGTACCAAAAGCTTCTATCTTAATGTAATCTCTTATTAAGTATTTTGTGTGTACATAAATAAACAAATAATAAATAAATAAATAAAGTGAAAGTTATAGGCATGACACTATTGAACAATTTTATTCCAAACCGGCTAGCTACCGCTCACGACCTACATAATATATAGCAGGTGAAAGTTACCTTGGCTCTTGGCACGGTTAGACTTCACAATTGGTTGTCCAGTTCTTATAATTCCCGATATCCTGAATTTATTTGACAATCGTCAAACCCTGGCATTCCTTAGAAAAATCCGACATGTACCGTCAGCGACAAATCAGTGGTAACAATTTGCAACTGATACCACCGTTACGTTATATCAGAGAAGATGATTCTAGTAGAGCAAGTGTCCACTGATCTGTTGTTACGATTCTAATTATTTGAAAAAAATTGGAAAAATTGACGTAGGTACACACAGTACCGAATTAAATCTTCAAACAGTTTTATAAAAAAAAACATATTTTATGCAGCATCTGGTGTTAGGTGACGAAAGCAGTAATATTCGAAATGTTGTTTCATCAATCAATGGGAGTGGTATCGATTATGTGCAAACAAAAATGTGCTAAAAAGCTATGTTTCCGCCCGGGATCGAACCGGGGACCTTCTGCGTGTTAGGCAGATGTGATAACCGCTACACCACGGAAACTATACGAGGAGCTCTCAATTGCAGCACGTATTAAAAAATCATATTATATCTTAATAATTGAGTTTGGATCAACAAGGTCCTTTTATCATTTTGTTAATTATGTTTTAATCAATGTCATAAATAATTGTTGCTTATCTAAGTGAATTCAATGAAATCATTATCTTTAGACATCGGCCATTTCTTCCAAACCCCCAACATTCACAACTTTAATCTGAGGTTAGCCTGTTCCAAGTTTATGTTATCTTATTATTGATTGTGAGTGTTACATTTTCTTACTCATTTCCATCAGCGTAACAATCAATTCCGGTGTCATACCCACCACATGGCGACATTATCTTTAACTATCACTAAAGTGTTTGATTGGCACTTTGTATGATTTTGCATGTTTTACAGCCTGTCTGTTTCCGGGGGTCATAACATCATCTTATATGATGTATCGACTGAGAATCTGTCAAATTACCATGTCTTCATGTCTTAATATTAAGTGATCATATTGTGTTAGTAAGTTATTTATGTTTTTCCTACACAAGTTGGTCAACACGACCCTGTTGCACCTTGACCTCCTGCCTGGTTTCACCATTTGCATCAAGATGAAGACGGAACAATGGTAACTTTTCAACTGACAGGTAGTCAATTTCTAAACTTTTTTTTAATACTTACGTTTCTATTAATAACCTAAAGGCAGATAATTTTGGATTATGTCTATATAATCCCAAATTATATATGATATTATATTATTATTATTATATTATTATTATTTTTTAATTGCCTCTAAGAACATCTACTAAAAGCAGCATTTAACTTAATCGACACACGGAGTCACCTGTATCACTGATCACATACGCCGGTAACAACCAACAGATCACATACGGCGGTACCAAACAACAGATCATACGATAATCGTGTTACTAACGAACTATCGGCAGCAACACGGCACGGTGGGCTCCACCGCTCACCGCTCGGTATTAGCCGCGTATTATGTTTACTGCGGATTACCCGTCATTACCAAGCGACAATTAACGCACATTAGTTAGACCTCCATTGAGGACAAGTGGATTACATTGTGTAGAGTACACCTAACATATGGTAGGTGTTGAATTGCAAAGTGTGCAGGTAGGGGAATGAAGATTGTGTTACTAAAATGGTTTTAAAATGAAACTATAGCAAGAGCTATGTTCCAATTTTAGTGTATAAGTATAAGTAGTCTTTCTACGTAAGATACCAGATTAATGCGTACTAAACATGATATGACTAGGTAACGTCCTTCTACGTTGATAATGTAATCAAAAGAGAAGAATCAATGCAACACCTACGGGTGCAATTGAACGAAAGAACTGTCGATTTTGGTTATCTCTCGTATAGTTTCCGTGGTGTAGCGGTTATCACATCTGCCTAACACGCAGAAGGTCCCCGGTTCGATCCCGGGCGGAAACATAGCTTTTTACTTTTTCGTGACATCATACACACATAAATACACTCAAGCCTTTACCGGTATGGGTAGGCAGAAACTACAGGAACACCTCCTACGTTCTATACATACTTTTGCTTCAACCACGTTCATAGTTCTGGTCACGCACGCTGGTTACAAGTAATACGCAGGTGTCTTTTTCTAAAGAACTTAACCAAAGGTCTGTTTATGTCCTAGGGCCTTCCAACGTTTCCAGTCACATCATGCCAGAAAATAGATTTCCAGGATATTATTGTTGAAGGGACAAACAATATCAAGGTAGCGGTAGGTAGATAGGTACTCTTCATAACAAAAGCCCCGTGATCAATCCATCAAAGCTAATTCGACCTCAAACTCGCTAACTCGATCACACGGCGATGCTAGGTATCGATTAGCCAACGTATCGAGAGGATATCGCCTCGTCTTAGACTAACGTCGTTGCAGAGAGTTATTCCGATCTTGTTAGCGTCTGTGATGCTTGTAAACAATCGAGTTATGGTGCCGGCCAGTTTGATGTGGGCTTGGTTAAGGACCACCTTATGAGCTTTTCTAGTAGATGGGACGGTTTAAAGCATAACGTTTAGTCAGTATAGTATAATAATAGTCGACCCAGTTATACGGCCGCTTTCACGAACACTTAGCAGCTCCTTAATTCATTCCTAAATAAGAGCTACAGTTGGATTTCACCGCTCGGTTTAGCACTGACAGTTGAGATATGTACCTTTTATTTAGGGATTCACTTCGGTATCACTTACGGTTATCAAAAACGACGAGAGAGTGCTTCAAAAAGAATTCAACTTTCATTTTCATAATAAAGGCAAAGTCCAATTCTTCTCAAGCGTAATGCTCGTTGTTCTTTGAATCTAATTTTATCCTTACTATTTCCAAACACAAAGCATATTGCAACATTTCAAATAAAGTTCTTATTATAAACATGTTTCTATTTCCCTCTTGTATTCCCGCCGAGCACTGAGCACAAGTTATTCGGCAGTCACAAAGACTGCGGTGAACAAAGATAACGATGTTTTGAATGCCACTCAACTCATTACGTGCCGATATCTTTCCTCAGGAAGCGCTTCACCTAGACTTTACTCAGGACCTATCTCTGGACACACCCTCAGACGAAACGCAACCCTGTTTCAAAGGGGTAAGATTGAAATTTCTTCGCTAATGATTCCACAATAGCACTAAGTACCTAATGAGCGTACACCAGCCGCCGTGAATAGGAAACGTCTTAATATAGAAGCCCACAATCCAATCCAAACACTGTCAGTAGAATTTAAGGTTGAGACTCGCTTGAAGGGAAAGTGTAGCCGGTAATACAAGTGGTATAGTGTAAAGGAGGGATTGTACAAGCGTAATTAGTCATTAGTGCGACAGCGCAGTGGGCAGGAAGAGGCCGCGATTGATCGGACGTGAGAAAGTGGCTTACGTGAGGCAATCACGAGCTATTTGTACTGATAATGTCGGTTGTGCTGGCTTCCCGACACGTATCTATTGGCTATCATGTCGTTAGGGTAGGTAACACGATACACCGACAGGAACCTGTTACATGAGTTTATAGATTTAAGTTTGGGGAAACATGAGCTAGTCAGCGTTTTGGGGGAAAGGTGTTGAATGGTCACTGGTCACGCTACTGTGGATCAGTGATATCCTACAAATTATGTGAAAAACTTCGATGACGAAAAACCAAATGTATAACTAAACTAACTAAATGGTTACCAAATGTACAAGTTAGTTAGTATAAAACTGAATGTATCCCTCTTCCATGACAGCTAATCTTCCACATTTAGCAACAATAACCACCATCTACCCTAATCGTTCATTATCATTACCGGACATAAAATAAAATGAAGATTTTAACAGCCATCCCGGACTAACATCCGACCAATCCTATTACATTGAAAGCCATCATTCAAAGAGATAAATGATTAATTAGTTCATAAAATAAAGATCATTAACGTAATCATATTGGAGGGTCAGGGAGGGAAGAATATGGCGGGAATAAAAAGTTCTTTATTGATATAGCTCACTTCGACAAATTGATACTTTGGGACCTCGGCATGTGCACTGAAGACGTTTTGATACGTAAATTTTATAGTTGGTCGAAGAAGTGATGGACTCCGGAATTATTAGGCCCTGGTCGCCTCCAGGAAAATAATCGTTGAAATAAAATCAATAGTCTTCAAAGTGGTGCCGAAACTAAGTATTCCTTGTTAGTAATGCATTCAAAATGTTTTTGTATCACATTCTGGTGGACTTTGGTAAATTAAATATTACTGGGTGCATTCTAGAGTAAAAAATACGTGGGCAGTCTGTGGGAAGAGCGATTTTACTAGTAAAAAACCTTTAATGCTTATAACCAGAAGAAAAACTAAGGGTGCCCTATTATCCGGGAAACAAATACTAGATATAATGATTGTTTGCCAATAACAGAGTGTGACATAACAGTTACTTTCCAGATACGACACCAATCTAATCAGCCATAACTAGAACCCGTAAATGGGACATTTAGCACAAAAACAGTCATAAGCCTACCTCTGTCCCCTGAGGAACTCTCGCGAACTGCCATAAACGCAATCATAAAACAAATCAATCAGCAGTCGGACGCCGTTACCTCCACCTTAGTCTGCCGCCCTGGCAGCCAGGAGTGTCGTAAATGAACCGATTAACTTCCACATCGTAACGACAACTTTCATATTATTAGTGTTTTTCTTACTTCTCGTCATGGAAGTTTAGTTATGTTCTCCGAAGGTAGATTGACAAAGAGCACTAAAATTGCGTTAAGTTCTATAATAATAAGCCCAATGAGTCATTTTGCTGAGTAATATGTTTATTACTCAGCAAAATGACTTGAAGTTGTTAACTTCAGATCTGAAATGACATCTAATAAATAATTTGCGTAGGTACGTAATTTTTTGCTAGAGGCTGTGGCATAACACTGTATTCACATAGGAGCGGACCAAATGAAATAAAAATTCAGTTATATGTAAGAACAACTAATCAAAACCAACAAGGTGTGAATGTACAATTATTTTAAAAGCTTTCAAAAACAAATGCGTAGTTAAGCCTCCGGAAAGTATGTTCATGTCCACAAATATAATTTTATTTTATGCCTACTGCTATCACCTACGCTGGCCAGGAAAACATCGGCCATCAATATGCTGTGTCACGTACCGCGCAGTTTTTGCGCCCCCTGTAGCTTGGGCAGGGCTGCTACTTAGACATAGGCAAGTGGTCAGAATGTTTTGAAATGAATTTAAACCCCTTAATCCTCGAAATTATTCCTTTATGCATAGGCACGATCTACTGCAGTTAATTTATTTTTTTCTTCTATTGCGTTTTCAGTAAAAACACTTTTACTGTAAAGGCTTTTTACAAAAATCTTTTGAAGATTTTTTGGGAACTAAAATTTATGGAAATTTATTTATGTTTCTCTACATACTTCAGTCATAAATCTAGGACATCCGAACCAGCACTTTCGCCTATCCATATGAGGCAGCCCTGGTCTAGGTGTGGTACACAGGGTGTGTAGATAATCCGTATTGATAACTATCGCGTGTCGTTTGTCCGTCTGTGTGTCAGTTCCGTTGCACGGCGGGGGATTAGGGGAATACACTCACAAGGGTTTTACCAAGGAATTTATAGCGGTATAAACAATTCATAAATATTTTTTGTAAGATAAACAACGGGACTGTAAGTTTTCCTTCTTGGTTTGAACTAAAAAGGGAAATAATCTTAATGAAAATAGTTAAGTCTTAATGAATCTAGAAAATAAAATAATGATGGCCATGCTGTGATACTTTTTAAACGAAAGCTCCTTTTTCGTAGCATTCAAACGAAATTAGACAAAAACAAATCTTGCAACTTTTTTACCTTTTCCCATATCAGTGTCGCCTACCAGTGTGACCAAATGCTGCTGAATACCAGTATTATTCGCTGAGTGACTGCCCACCGACCTCTATGACTCAGTTACTGGGTACCCCGGTAACAAGATACTTCTCGGTAAGACTGGTTGTTAGACTTCAGGCCTTCCAAGGACGGCGGCATTCCTTTGAAGAACCTTGACAATCGTAGCTTAACCATAGATCGCCGCTGTTGTTATTTAGGAACTCCTCTCTCCCTTACAATAATGTCTACTAAAGGTTCTGGTGTCTGTCGTAAAGGTTTTCTTGGGTGCGTTAGCCCAGCTAGCCCAGTCAATTTCAACGCCTCCACAGCAAGATGCAATCTCTGGCAGGAGCGGTTTAAGCCCCCTGACAACTTCAACGATCCATCAGAAAACCTTCCACCTGGACACGAGTTGCCGTGGCCGACTTGGAAATCTTTAAACAGACTTCGAACCCAAGTCGGCCGGAGCAAAGACAATCTCTGCTGATGGGGATTCATGGACGGCTCAGACCTCAAGTGCGTATGCGGCGTCTCCCCACAAACAATGGCCCACCTTCGATCTTGCCCTGCATGCCCTTTCACCAGCTCTCTTGATGATTTATTTACTGCATCAGTGAGCGGGGTACGCGTGGCTGAGTTTTGGGCTAAACATATTTAAACATTTCGCCATCGAAACGCTAAGAAGAAGAATAATGTCTACTACGTTAACTAAATACACTAAATACTAATATTTTTAGTTAACGTAGTAGACATTATTCTTCTTCTTAGCGTTTCGATGGCGAAATGTTTAAATATGATATGTAAAGTATAATCCACACAACATGCATCATTTCAATAACAGAATACAGCACAGTAGTAAGACGAGTAAATGTTAGTTATCTGAAGTAGTATTCTCCCGCGAGCCGTTTGAGTTTCTTAGCGCGGTAACTCAATTACACAGGACAGGTCGACGCGATATATATGCGTGCTGGTTACCGCAGATGTGCAAGTGACGAGAGGTAGCGGGAATTAACATGCATAAAAATGATTAAGTACTTATTTCTGTATCTGTAGATTTTGTTGTTTTTTTATAATGTTTAATAAAGCTAAGGCTATTTTTAAGCATTGTAATTGTGCATGTATCTTAGTCGCACACTGATGTAGTCTCGTACAATTCTTTGGTAACCATTTATAGTGTGTAATTGTTTGTTTTCTCTAATAAATAAAATAAAAGTTGTCTTGACTTTAAGTACATGCAAAGCATTTATACACAGGCATGCATTTATTCATTAAATAAATATAAGCCACACTCTTTTTTAGAAACATTACAGTGCAGCATATCAGCAACGGTTGCAGCAGTTTGAGTAGGTGGTTCCTGCGACTATCGGAACAGATATAATCTACCTCTCAGCGTTAGGATGAGGTCACTGAATTCTCTAATGGAGATCAAATATTTAAAAAAAGGTTTTTTGTATCTTCTTCTTTCACGTAAGCGTTTACTAAGTCAATCAGCAGTCAAACTCTTAGTTGACGCAGTTCCAAACCCGCCATCGCCTATAACTCCACCCTGTCAGGCGCGGGGCGTGCGGTCGACATAACTCATAGGCGCGCACCTCGCACTCCGTTAACTTGCAAACTTTGATATATCTGTTCCCGCCCCACCTGAAACAAGACCGACTTCATAACTCGGCATAACTCGACACACTTACATACTATTATAATACCATTCATTGTTGTCATTTGGGTACGTAAATTATATGGTTGAAACAACGAAAACAATACATATTTGCTACCCAGAATTTGACCTCGACCACCACTTGTCATCTGTTAGAACATTTACCCAACTGCACCATAAAAAGAACGTTAAAAAAAAACAAATCAGAGCAAAAGCTATTTCCGCCCGGGATCGAACCGGGGGCCTGCTGCGTGTTAGGCAGAAGTGATAACCGCTACACAACGGAAACTGATGAAAAGCGCTCCGAAGTAGAGAACCACAAAACTCCGCACAATAACACAGTAATCGGAATAAATAACTGTTTGAAATGCAAAAGCATGAATGTCTTGGCCATATTTGGCAACGTGTTATTGAAATTTTCCATCAGGACTGTCTCAGTAGCGACTAGGAGTCAGGATTCGTGACCGGTCCCCGGGCATGCTCCCCAAATCGGGCTTGAACGACACTAGCAAAATATAGATGAACTTAGGTACACCTGTGCCTAATCCTTCGAATATTTCAGGCGTGACTTTACGTAATGTAATGCTGGTCACAGAACACTTGCACCATACTTTGTAATCACTCCGTGTCCCTCCTTCCTTTCACATTGAACTTGTTGTGATATTAATAACCTCGTACCATGACATCCAAATAATCCTGAACTATCGCTAACTTATCGTCAGTTTGGTACGAACTTTCCCCGCACTATTGAAGGTTTTCCGACTACCCCGTCTTATCCTACCCAGTTGTGTAAGAACCGACCTGTACCACCGAACAATTTTCAACTACCGCCAACTTGTCGCGAGGTGTACGATTATCTAATGAAGCCTTATGAGCCGATATATTATCGTATTAACTAGACTTTGGGACTCAGTTGCAGGTTATTAATTTGATTCCAGGTATTGTTAAGTTACATTGTCTGATTGTGATAAGGCGATAAGTTACTGCAATAAGATAGATCTCTGGGCTCCCATCAAATCAAATTAACCTTTTGTAGTAATTCCTCCCATTATTTACAACCAGCGAAAAGCATTCACTCGAAAAAACACACTCTGACTTCTCCTCTTCCAAAAACCTTTTCCAAAACGTCGTCCTTATATAAAACAATTTCAATAAGCGCCACCGTTATCACGGCACAACAACATGGCCGCTCAAAATTAAAAATAAATGACTCAGAAAAATACACTACACAGTCCATGATTTGATTAAATTAAGGGGAAAATACCTCAGCGCTCCTACAGGGAAAATACGACGGCCTCTCTACTTTCTTGTTATTATTAAAAGCCTTTTTGTTGGTGTTAAAGGACTTCATTTTGCAAATACGTCGATTTGCATGAATTTACTTTGTTCTGCTTCAATGGAGCTCACAAATATTTGAATAATGTCCAGCAATTGCTTTGATGCGAGATGAAGCCTTACATCAAGTTTTATTTTCAGTTGTGTAAATTGAATCATAAATGTAATACCTACCTACACCTTTGTGTACAGCGCGTACGGTAATAATATACTGATTAGAACCACAACAATTAATACCTAACATTATTGTTGTGAACTTGTGGTTCAATTTTTCAAAAAAAATCGCAACAAATTAAATCATATTATTTACATTTATAATTGCTATAGAAATAAGATACCTTTTTGTAATTACCTATTAACAATTAATTAGAACAAAAGGTTTTGCCAACGCCAGGTTAATCCGGTAAAATTAGTCATGATTTGAAGTAAACAAACAGAAAGTTCCTATGTAACCAGAGGTACATAATATAGAAGTTGTAACTAAATATGATACATTATTATTCATAAACACGTAAATTATTACAAACGGCAGTCCATTACAAGCGGAGATCCCAAAACGATAATTCTTACGACACCAAACTACACATATGGCGGACAATTTAAACTTAAATCGCGATAACCCGAAACTGCCGGCCGGCAATAAAACTTAGCCGCTAACGGTTAATTAGAGACAGTGTCCGATAGATGCACGATTTATAACACAATTTGAAGCAAAACTGGGACGGCTGGTCACACTATCGGATCGGATGACTGATAAAGGAGTGTGGTCACCCTCGCCCGAGGCGCTCTATTGCTCCCCAGAGGACACTTTCTTGCTGGACAATGCTGGCAAATAAAGCTATGGAGACGTTGCTTTAGTTTATTGTGGTTTTGTCCATTAGTAGTCGTATTACCATGAAGCGTAAATCACTTTAATTAGTAAAATCAGCACTCAAACGTGTTGTACTGCTGTGACAAAAACATTGCAATGCTTGCACAGGTCAGTAAAGGCCTTGCAGAACGTTTCTTCTGTCACTGCTAATGCGATAGTCTCAAATGCTGGACGTTTTTTTATCAACAGCCCGGTACTGTACCTTTAATGATGATCATTTTCGCACTTCAATCAATATATTTCTGTACCGATTATTGAAATATAAGCCATCTCTCTGTGTTCCCCTGTGCGCTGATTACAGAAACATGTAGAACAATCGTGTATCGTCGCCGGATCGTATTGCTCTTGGTAAGTATAACGTATAAATCTTGGCGATCGGATCGCAACTACTGCGAACACGCCGCGGCCGCCCGGGTATCAAGACCGAAGCCCGCGGGCTAAGGGTTAAGTTTTGAAGGGACCTTTCTTTGGAAATTAGCCTTAAGCGTACCTAAGTATTTGAGTTGATGCGAGGGTTTTACCTTACTTTAGTTTCACTTTAAATTGAGAACATTCATTTTAAAATCTATGTTTCAATGGTGGTGGTATCCACAACTATCCAAAAAAAAACATTAAAACATTTCGGCTCTTTCAGAAAACTAAAACGTAGTATTATGCGAAGAGAAATAAAATGGGCTTTACTGTTTAACTGATGTCAATATAGGCAAATATTTAAGAGAACTTGATCTTCGCTTGAGACAACCCGACCTCACGCGACAGGGATGCTGTCCATACCGCCTGCACTCCTCGGATACTTAATAGACTTGTTAAATTTCATTGCACTATAAAACTATGGGTGCATTCTTAGTCATAACACTAACAACTCAAAACCAACCTTATCTCTACTGCTCATAGGGTTGAAGTTTTACGTTGTTGTTGCCACATCCTTTGTGTACTAAGTAAACTAATGATTGTGTCGTTGTTAATCAGGTCAAACGCACGAAATTGGAAAGTCTCAAGTTTTAATGCTTTAGGACATTTTATGGGCTTCACTTTTGCTTGGGGTACCGTGAACTGACCTAAAACCTTTACTTTTAAAGTGAAGAACAAAGAAAGTAGAATGAGATATCATCTTACTAGCTGAAAGTTTTGATTTTTACAAAAAATCTGTAAATTTTTTTGCTTTATAATTCGCAACATTTTTCATTGAAAGCACCAACAACGTTGACGCCGAAAAGGTGGCATACAAGTTAACTATGTGGGAAACGGTTTATCAGAACATCTGGTTATTTTTCATAGGTTTTGCATTGTTTGTAATAAAAGACGGCCATGAAAAGAAAGAGTTTATAGTTGTGACTGATGAATGAATAAATTAAAACTACTGAACCTTGTTTTCACCAAGCCCTATATATTTTATGCGCTGTCTCCCATCATCAATGGACCGTCTGTCGACCAGCGCAGCGTGTGATTTACACTACCAACGTATTAAATCTTTACAGAGCACTTAATTGCTTCCGCGCCGATGACTCGTAAACTTGTCTCGACAAAATGGCTGACGTTTAGTGGGGCATGCACCTTTTCTTTCAACAAGTGCGTGAAAAACTGGTCAAAATGTTTTATGATTGAGTCATAAAACAGTCGGTTTACAGAGAATTGTGACGCTTGCAGAGACACGTTGTGTAAACATTATCTTAATAGGCCCGACATTTTGCATGATATAGACGGTTTAGAGCTACAGCTGTCATTTAATAAGATTGTTTTACAGCCAAATTTGAAAAAGCATTCCAAACTGTTGACATAGAGCAATCGACAGTCAAGTGTGGCAATCAATATAAAAACTATGTTATCGAATTTTATTTGAGTTTATTTGTTCTAGATCAAATAAGTGCATATGTGAAGCAGTTATATTTTTAGAAGAATCTGTCACTGACATGGATTTTCCTGCTCAAAAAAATTTTTTTGAGCAGGAAAATCCATGTCTTTATTAGTATTTTCTCTTAATTATTTCACCACAAAACTGATTCCTGACTGTTCCGGTGAACGTTACGATACAATCACACAATAATTTATATTAACGAGGTGATCTAAGGGTCATACAATTAACCCCTTAAGATCTGAAACTCTTGAGTACTGAGTAGTGACTGATAACGTGCAGCCAACCTTAATAGCACGAATATGGCCATCATTGTACCTATTTAAGAAAATTAAACAGAAAATGGTGGGTAATGGTGGAGAATGAGAAGTTTCAGATATATCATCAATTCATCATGATAGACTTATGAAAAGGATAGAATTCACCAGTCTGTGCTAGTTAATAGAAAACTGCCTGTTGCAAAGTCTGATAAATACACAAAGGCAAAAAAGCAAACTGGACAAACTGCGTCCAGTTACTTCAAAGACCCAAAAAAAATTGTGGTATCATGCTCCCGAAACAAAATATAAGTGTTTAAAACATACCAAAGGAGTTAAACAAGTTTCTCAAGCGCTTTATATGTCTTCAACGTCTTTCAGCCGAGTAGCTAGCAATAAGCTTGTCGGTACCTCTAGCATATGTCAATCCTATACACTTTTGACCTTTACGTCATCGAAATCGCCGATAACATGTAACTTTGTCTCGTCCCTCAGGTTAAACTGATTGTGAAGCAATGTTCCTTTACTTAGTATTTATTGTGTAGGTATCTACTACAAGTTCATCCCTCTACAACCGTACGACAGTGCAGTAAAGCAATGTTCGGTGCTCCCCAAGTTTTTAATCTTTTAAGCAACGAGTCCCGACCGAGCCACTTACTGCACGATTATCTCACTACATTTAACTGAACACCGGTATTTTATACAAACGTTCAGTTTTTTTGAGGGAGGTAAGCTGTTCTTAGGGGAGGGAAGTAATTGGAACTAAACTGATGGTGATGTTGGAATGACTGTGAGGGACCTGAGGTACAAGTTCTTGGAGAGTGTAAGTAGTTATTGGTAGGTGCCTCTGTAAATAATCTTGTTTTGGAGAAAATAAAAAAATACCTAGCATACTTGGAAAAAGAAAATCTGTCATGATTCTGAATTTGACAGATTAAAGGATTTAAACCAGAATTTATTATTCTTCTGTTAAAATGATGTTGAAATTCAAAGGGTGTTTTCATTCTAATTAATAAATTACTTGATTACAATCTCCACAGAACTTTCTCTTAACACTACAATCCTTAAGAACAATTGCCAACCCTTTACCTATACAGATAGCACTAAATAACAGCAGATCTACGTCGCGGTACGATATCGGTCGCTCAAAAAACTAAGCGATCGCCAAAAGCAAGTTAAATGAGCTCGCCGAACAAACGGCGAGATCAGTGCGCGGATTATCTGTGCGCCTCCGACTTAATTAAACATGAAATTCAATTAATAGAGAACGCGGCGAGTTATCGCGTAAGGAATAAAGGGATCCCTTCCTCCTAATTAAAATGTATTGCCTTATTTAACTCATTTTCCACTTACAATGACATCGCGCGACCGACTCGAACTTTTTAATCTTGCTCGCGTCTTACTTCGCCTTAAGTAGTACAACGCTTTCATTGGAAATTCAACCCTGATGTCCTCACTAAGAGTACAAATTCTCTTGTTTCGTAATTCCTGAAGAAAATTTCGTGTAGCCAGGTCTCGGCAAGGCGGCATCGCGGGTATCGTTCGGAGTCACAAAGAGGTATTTGCGGCGGACTTAAGGCTGAACATTAGTTTTTAAGGGTCTTATTTTGTTGTGCGCTATTAAACCGGCGGAGTCTTTGATAGAATTAGCCGGGCCAATAAAATTAATCGGTTCCCCCTTAGAAACAAAAGCGGGCGAAACGATGAATATTTTGCTTTAGTACATAAGCTTTGTGGAGTTTATTGAGTAAATAAAAAGATTGAAGTCGGAAAACCAATTACGATAAGACTTTATTAGATTTGAGAAAGAAAAACTTGCCTGAAAGGAAAATTATTTAGGTTTCAAAACTTGATCAGACGTAGGCACATACTCGTACCTATCGCAGTGGGTTTGCAAAAGCATCACAAGATAGAAATGATTTACGATTACATTCTGCTGCATTTCAATGAGTTATTGAACTATAACTCACGTAGAATAACTAGCGAGCTCGATTTTTCTTTTATTTTCATAACAGCCATTTAAAATGTATACAACGGACCTAAATATAACACAAAACAGCTACAGAAGGTTGAGGCTACATCCTGAACTAACTTGGAATAACTTAAGTCTTGTTGACTTAAATCGGTAGTTAATAGAGATTTCTTGTCGTCGTTAGTCGTAAAACCTGTATCACATCGTGTTGGTACCTCCTGAATGCTGGCAAACCGTGACGTGACATTCTTTTCATCGTTGGTATCAATTTCCCTAGTCAATTTGTTCATGAGGACTATTATCGCACTCTCGATACAAAGTGGAGTTTCTGAACAGGTTTCTTCCATGCAAGACCGCCTCCCGCTCCAGCAACACTTACGACCTGGTCTCCCGCAGAGGAGTCCTCAGTACTTATAGTGTACAGGCTTTTTCAGCGACACTTTTCAAGTGCGTTAATCTTATAAGTGTGGAATGCTTGTGTATAGCGTGTTTCAATTTTATTGACAATTATTTTATTTGCTCTGAGGTTTCTTAAAATACCTAGATAATGCGAAATTAAGTTTTCTGATGAGTTGGCTATCTGGGCAGCAATGTTCTTTTGTCGGGAAAACTGAAAGAAAAAACTGAAAGAAAAACTCTTTTCAGGATTTTTATTATGTTATGAAATAATTTGGATATGTTCAGTTTGGAAAACCAATTGAATATTTGGCGACAAGTTCCTGAAGTGATAAAATGTCAAATGTCCTAAAAGTAATTTAATGTGTATGTAAATATGTATGTAATGTGTATGTGTATGTATGTATGTTAAAAATAAAATGGGGGAGTTTCTTTTTAATACTTTTTGTCAAAGCTCATAAATGGAGATGCATAAATTATGTGCTATTAGCTTATTGGCCTTTGCGCGGTTTAAGATGTTATAAGCTAATGCTAACATTTTGAATTGCGTAGTGGCATTTCAATTCACGACTACAGCTTATAGCCTTTGTGCTTTTGTAAAATATTTATGTTTAGTTATAGTTAATGTTTAGCGGTTAATGTATCCTTGTTATTAATGGAAAAGAACCTACGAGTCGTTACATAGGTAATATATAAAGGTAATATTGTATATGGGAGCTATATCTGCCAACAAACTGCTTTACAGTTTGGCAATTACCATTTTTTGTAATGCTTAAGATCCCACCACGAATTTAATCATGGCATGGCATTGGCATGTAATTTAATCGATATCTGAATATTCCCTTTTTTCGAACAAAATATTTCAAAGTTAAACCAAAAATACTGTCTTGCACACAAATTATGCACACTAAATAAATCAAATTAAATATACTGTTTAATGGTATTTGCAGAACTTTTTTACTGAGCGAATAACTATTAGAAACATTTATTATTATTAAAATAGTATACAACTAACAATTCCTTAGTTCAACAAACATATTAAAACTATTTCGATATTGTAATTCCTTTATTGTGGTGCACCTTTAGATAAGAGTTTTAGAAATTCCGTAGTAAGATTGTACAATTTAGAGTGCAAGTTAGTATTTTTGATAAACAATTCGCATTTTTGTTTTATAAATCATATATTCGATGTACGAACCACATTTTTGGTGTGAATTCGATAAAAAAAGGTCATCTCGTTTTGTGTGATTTTTAGTTTTTTTTGTAGGGCACTTTTAGTAAATCAATAGGTTTTTTTGCACAGCATTCATTTTTCAGGTAAGCATTCAGTTAATTAGTGGAGTTACCCACTGCTAGAAAATTATACAGATGTGCATTTAAAAATATCCCTTTTTCATTTATTTTTCATTAAGACTCATTTCTCGTATTATTATATTATCTATACATATAATAAAATCGTAGACTTTCCGTGTCTGTACATTACATATTTTTACAAAAAAATCACTGGAAGGTGCTAGAAATAAGTAGTAGAAAGTATTAAAACATTTTTTTAAATTTTTGTCTGTTTGTCGGTTTGTCGGTTTGTCGGTTTGTCGGTTTGTCTGTTCGTTTGTGCGCGCATCACGTAAAAACCCCTCATTGTATTCAAAATCTAAATATTACAAAATAAGAAGCATTGTTCTGGGTATTATTTAGCGTTTATTTCATCAAAATCGACCAACAGACGCAAAAGATATTAATATTTAAAATTTAGTTGGTAACCTCATGCGCGATTTCTATGATAAAAATAATTTACGTAAATAGGTTTTAGTTTCGCCAATTGTGAACCGATTTTGATGATTCTTTTTTTGTTTGGAAGAATATTATTTCGCAATGGTCCCATTTTTTATTTGGTGAAGATCTGATGGTGATCTTCGGAGATATCAATGAACTCTTCAATAATAGACAGCAAATCTGTCGTGATTGCTGCAATCGCTTGGATGTTTATTGTTTACACAACATAACATAATATCGCGCCTGTATGCTCTGAGGGGCTACGCAGATGTGTACAGTGCACCCACATTTTGATAATTAGGTATGCCCAGTTCCATTTTGTTGGGGATAAGCCTATTACCATGACATGTATTGTTAACGGTTATCTAATGTTTCACCAAAACTCCTTTTATAATTTTAACCGACTTCAAAAAAGGAGGAGGTTCTACGTTCGATTGTATGTATTTTTAATGTACACCGATTTCTCCGCCAATCGTCGACCGATTTTGAAAATTCTTTTTTTATTCGAAAGTCTATACTCCTGAGGTGGTCCCATTGTCATCAAGTCAGAATCTGATGATGGGGTCCCAGGAAAATTAAGGGCAACCCTCAAATTTTATGGGCATTGATTGATACAGTATACTTCCCATAAAGAAGAAAGAAGAAGAAGAAGCAAATATTAATTCTATAGGATATTACAACTAAAAATGGAAAAATAAAAAAACTTTTTTGCAAAAAATAAAACCGCATTCAAAAACACAAAAAAGTGAAAAATAACTTTAGCTTCAGAAGTCGGTGACTTTGTTTGTTTGATTCAGTTTTTGTTTCCTTTTGTTTTTACTCTTTGCACTAAAAATTTGGTACTGAAAGAGAGGTTTAATTATGAGAAATCTATCTGAATATATGAAAGCGAAAGGTCGAAAACCGCTTGACGTATAAAGATGAAATTTGGCAGGCAGGTAGCTTATAGTTAGTAGACGTCCGCTAAGAATGCATTTTACGACAGGGCCGGATTAAGGAGGTCTAAGGGCTCTCGCAAGTTTGTATGAAAGTCCTTCATTTTGTGTGCTATAAACTTGAAATTTGGCAGGGAGGTAGTTAATAGTTAGTAGACGTTCGCTTAGAACGGATTTTGCGACAGCGTCGGGTTAAGGAGGACTAAGGGCTCTCGCAAGTTTGGATGAAAGTCCTTAACTTTTTGTGCTCCAAACTTGATATTATTTGGCAGTGAGGTAGTTTATAGTTAGTAGACGTTCGCTAAGAACGGATTTTGCGACAGGGCCGAATTAAAGAAGTCTAAGGGCTCTCGCAAAAAGTCATTTAATGTTGTAAACAGAACGGTATTAGAATAAAAAGCGCTAAACAAGGTTCACTTTGAAAAAAAGTTGTATAGTGCCAAATACACCGATTTTTGAAGCCATATCGTCGCCTCAACGCCATTTAATTTTGTTTCGGACCTCTGCCGCCCAGAATTACAGAACCCAAAAGGACGCCTTTTGTAGTCATCAGTACATTATCACCTTTTGATCTCGCAGTCAGTTCTCACACATAACATAACGTCACGCCTTAAAGCCCCGAAGGTTTGGGCAGACGTGTACCTAATCGTACACACATATTTCGCCAGTTATATTGAAGTCCCATGTAGTAGGGGGTGAGCCTATTGCCATCAACCGGGCACAAATCCAGATTCGCGCCAAATATCACCTAATCTCATGTTGATAAATCTCACGTGAGATTAGGAGGGAGATGAGGGGGTCAAGCCAAATCTCACGACTTCCCACCAGGGGAGGAGGGGGTCGAAAAATCGCCTCACGTAATTAATGGATGCCCCCTAAAACAAGCATCTCCTTGCTTAAAAGGTGATCTTCCAAATCATGTGTGTGATAACTTTATGTAATTGAAATAAACATTTTTTTTTTTTAACACTGCCCGACCCGGGAATCGGTCCACACGCTTAGTAGTCGCGCTTGCGACCACTAGACCAACGTGGCAGTCTCACACATGCACACCAAAATTTCCACGCGAACGAAGTCGCGGGCAACAGCTAGTACTTAAATAAACTCATACATATTTTAAAGCCTTGCTTCCCCTAACTTCTGTAACGGTAGGTTAGTCGCCACGTCGTCGCCAGGGAGCACCATAAATATGCGACAAGGTGTGTGACCGCAAACCATGACTTATGGCGCCTAACCCTAAGGTTTTTACCAGATTAATCTCTGCATAGAAACTGTTCCACATGGGGTTGATGATTGAGAATAATTTTATGGTGCGGCAAGTGTTAGGTGCTTCTCTTGAGTTTTATAATTTAGCGTAGCATGTTTGGGGGGGTGTATATTGCGTGTTGACAAATCGGGCAGACTTCATGTTACTTTTGACCAAATTTGTTTAACGCAGTACGTCCAGAAATTGGTTAGGCATGTGGTCATTCCTTCTTCCTAACTAGTATGGAACTTGGGGCTTAGACATTTCGTGATCGCTTTAAACGCATTCGTTTCTATTTACAACAACTTAACACCACCTTTCAAGATTCTGAACTTTCCCTCATCATTAACGAGGACATTATGTAAAGTGCCACAATTACCGTGGTGACTTGTGAAAAGTTGTGTGCCGCTGAGAGGAGCTGAGATCTGTGCCAGGGATGCCGACTGTTGTTCTTGAAGATTTGTGCGCTGTGTTTAGATAAGTTTGCACTAAATTATAAACACACCAAGCGTTTTACAAAAAAAAAATCCATACAAAATCTTGATACTGATACTACTATCAATACCAAGATTGACTTCTTCAATAAAAAATACTGGGCGATTATTATTTGCTGTTACGTGTAGTCCGTAGTTTGGCAAAAACATCTAAAATATAATTTGCTAAAATCACTAAAAACGCTACTGACTAAATCAAACATTGATTGACCCAAATATTTAATACTAACTCGGACTGTAGGCGTACACTGAGAAGATTAATCTCTGCATAGAAACTGTTCCACATGGGGTTGAAGCTTGAGAATAATTTTATGGTGCGGCAAGTATTAGGTGCTTCTCTTGAGTTTTATAATTTTGCGTTGCATGTTTGGAGGGGGACATGTGTATATTGCATGTTGACAAATCGGGCAGACTTCATGTTACTTTTGACCAAATTTGTTTAACGCAGTACGTCCAGAAATTTGTTAGGCATGTGGTCATTCCTTCTTCCTAACTAGTACGGGACTTGGGGCTTAGACATTTCGTGATCGCTTTAAACGCCTTCGTTTCTATTTACAACAACTTTCACCTTTTAACATTCTGAACTTTCCCTCATCATTAACGAGGATAGAATATCAATTTCCCTCTGCTGGCTGCATGAAGTATGGTCCATCATTTCAGCAAAGGCTGGTTTTACTTTCCTTGCTACCTTGCGGTCAGAACATCGATGTCATTGTTTTACCTCAGACTGTATCCACTCGCGGAGATAAATTAAATCTTGCATTTTTGTAACTTGCGACATTTACGATGCTGTCTAAGTGTAGAGTTAAACCTTTTTTTCATTTTATACCTACATGACACACTTTACTTTGGAATTGGTTTGTTTTATAGGTCGTGATCAGTCATAACCTACAACTATTCTCCCCAATTTGTCAGTTTCAAGATAGACAATATTTTCTCCGTGATTTTCCAATCCGCTTTCGCTCACACCTTTCACTGTCCTTGTCTCAGTCATATCTACGGATCGTAATAAATCAAAGTGTTGCTCCTTATAAACATATTTCGTGTGTCCTCTCTGCTTCAAATTCTCTTGTTTTATATCGTGCAATATTCGAGCACGAGACGTCATCAATTTTACTAAAATATTTGATAGCACTTGATGACAGGGGCAATACATATTGCGCGTTGAGTAGATTATTTTGACATGTTTGAAGCCATTTATTTGTTGAAAGAAAATTATTTATTTCGTTCTAGTATATTCCAGAATTTATTTTGTCTTAGTTTTAAGAAGCTACATAGGACGAAACAGTTTGTTATATTTTTTGTTTGTTTTCATCTTGGCTAATTTTAGTTCCAAAATCTGAACATTTTGAAATTTAACTACTTTGTCAAAGTTCTGGGTTTAAATTATTCTGTATATTGTTTGATCAAAACAGAGTAGATAGTGGGTGGGTATTTATAAGTTAAATCTATAGATCACACACAAAGCATAGGTATCACAAAACGAAGCAAACAAAGACAAAGGCTCCAAATATCTACCTGAAGCTGAAACATGTAAACACAAAACATTTGGCGACTGTTTTCAATTTAAACATTGAAATCTTGGCAATTTCTTAGTGGGGCCGGTCAAGCAGGCGGAAGGTGGCGACAGGTTGGGCCCAGGGCCGGGGCCCGGGGGTCAGAGGTCCGGTTAAGTGGACTCCGTGAATTATTCGGCGTAATTATACAGCGACGACGTAACACGTGGGTGGTCACCGTGTACGGATTGGGAGACATGGATTGGAGAGAAATAGTTCTGTGTTGATGTGATTTGATTGGGATAAGGATTCTTTTGGTTGCACGGTTGTCAAAATTAACTGCTATTCTAAAAAGACCTTAGTTTAAAAGTGAAATCTGCTTGGTCTGGTTTGGTTTTTCTCAAACTTATTATGATAGTAGGTACGTTTTTGTGTTGTATCATCAATGTTCACATCTTGTACTTGTCAGACAATTAAAATTATATAAAAACTTTGAATGAATAATATACAGTGTGTTACGATTTAATCTTCTAAAACAGATCCCCTAATCCGAACACTATCAACAACAACACAAGAAGGCGAAGTCACAACTTTTCGCCGACGGACTGTGCCGTCTTAGATTAAATTAACATTAGGTACAACTATTCGAGGGCCCCGTAGGGCGCCATTGTGCCGGCAGAGAACCCGACCGTCTTGCCCTGTGGTCTACGGAATCCTAATTAAAATTACAACATGTAAATAGTCCGAAACGTCTCAGGCTCAGGCTGTTGTTTGATGTTTGTTTAAAAACGTTAGAATTGTTTCGTACTTATTGTTCGCTGAATATTATACCTTGTGTGTGTGCACTCTGTTGGTATCCTTTGTCTTGAGTTTGGAACATTGTGTGTGTTGCTACTTCAGGTTGCTTGAAAGTCACAGAAGTTGCAACATTAAATGTGCAGATGACAATATATTCTTAAATTTCTATTTTCCACAGTCTTAAGAGATTCTTGTTGACCTGTACCGAAATTTAGCCAAACATACTTATTTTGTTTAGGAACCAATTTTAATGTATATAAAGTAGCTTTCGTGAAACCTAAGTTCTTCAGTAAAACACTACCTAAACCATTTGTCTAGCTTATCCCACACACTACACACGTACACAAAGCTCCACTAATTCGGTCCCCTTAAGTTTAAACCTTAACGCATATATCTCCTTAATTTAATAATTTCCAACCATTTAGTTGAGGGCCGGCCATATTTGTCTTGGTCTAAAATCCGGCCTAAGATTAATCCGGAATGTTGTTAGTTGTCCCGTCGTGTCCCTTGTTCGTGGACACCACGTGGTACGGTCGGTGGTAGGGTTGCCACGCCGCCGTGCAAACACTTAGACACGGGTGGCGGACATAACACTATTAATTTTAGTGGTGGGTTTCAATTTATAATTTGAATTATTGATTATGGTACGGATATTAATGGTTTTAGTATTTGTAATCGTCCTACCAGGATTAGTTTCAGTCGCTTGAGTGCCAGGGTTCCCGTAGTTTATTGTGTCTTGTGCAGGTTTTACTGATTCCCTTTTGTCAGCCTATTTTGTATTTAAACATATTATGTTTTTTTAAATTATCTTCACTTTAACTGCCGTAACAAGTTTGGTTTTTAGGGTTTGTTATAAATTCAAGTAGTTATCTCTTCCAAATAGGTCGCTTGCTGCTCTACAACTTTACGAATGTCAATTCTAAAATAGGCAAGAGCCAAATTGAGCAGTTACCTATCTAGCTGGGAAATGTGGCACTACCTAAACAATTCAATACTCACAATAGAAAAACAAAAGCAAGGAAAACAAACTCGTAGGCATTTGTATCGAAACTAAAAACAAGTGTATGAAAACAAAAGTGCCATAAGCCGTCAGCGAGGATAGTTTTCAGCTATTTCATGCTGCACAGTTTGTGAGTTCCTTAAGTGATAGGGAGCTACGTCTAGAAGTCACTTAGCATAAGTGGCGAGTTACCTGAATACAAAGAACAAGGGGGTTCTAGAAGAGACATGGAGTGGACTAAAACATTTTTCTTTCACAACTTGTCTCTTTGGCGCATCTAACGTGTTGTAAATTATGGAGTACTTTAGGGTAAGGTATCATTGGGGTGGATCGTAGGACGTTGTTTTTCGTCTGCTATTTTTTCAAGAGAAATACACAGGAACAATACAGGTAATTAATTAGGTTCGAGGATAAGGATAGTCTCCATTTATCTCTCTTAAATCCCGTATTCTCTCGTGTAAACGAGAATTGAAGTGTTATATTGTTCGAAGTATAGCTTCGGAACACTGTCATATTCTCTACGAACGAAAATGAGAATATCTGTCATGATAAAGGCCGTATTCTGTGATAAAGTAATTTCGCCGCGTTCTTTGACGAGTTTGGTTCGGACCCCGCACGTCTGCCACATCTTGTCTCTCTAACTCCACTGCCACAACAGAACAACAGTCGTTACATAAATAATAATCGTTGAGGGGACAACAAAACACCGTGTTTACCTCGCGACAAGGCGCCGATAAAAATGTATCGCTCCGGCGTTACTCTCGACACTGGCAGACTAGTGTCCCGACACTACTGCCTAGTTGGAATTCATATTGGATCATAAAGCAGGACGTGCGTTTGACTAGATGAGGAGAGGAGTTACCTACACGGTCCACAGACCACGGTGCGGTAATAATATATACAGCAAGAATAGAATGTGTTGGTGGTTGCTGGAAAGCACATTACTCTACCTTATGTGAAAAAGTTCATAATCATGTGCCTACGTATTTCAGTCGTTTTAGCCGCTCTATGTAAAACATCAGGTGCGTCCGGTTTGACTAGAAGCCGGCCCCACATAGTTGGGAAAAGGCTAAGCAGGTGATGATGTATTTCGGTCGTTAATACTTTTGCTTCTCTTTTATTCTACTTCCTCATTCCTTGGTAGACATTCGTCAGAAAAATCTTGTACCTACTCATCTATCCTGTATTGTCGGCATTGAGATTATCTGTAGGAAGGTGAATATCATGTCAGCAAATTTTACGTGTCCACGTTGAGAATCGAGGTGTAAAATGATAGAATGTTTCTGTTTTTTTTTGTAGTGAACTAAGTAAATTGGTTCAATTAGGGCCACATTTATTTTTATAAGTGTATATAAATCATCAGGGAAAAAAATCGCCTTCAAATTCACGTTTGGTGGCTTGTCCCATCTCCATTTTTTGATGTAATAGCGTTTACCAAAGTAACAATTTGAGGTACAATAAAAAATAAACCATTTAGTTAGTATATGCATAAGACACATTATATTAAAACAATTAAACCATATTATAAAATCTTATTTAAAAGCACAGGACACTTGATCAAAGTTTGTCCAAGCAAAAATCAAAATTTTGGTAGCATTTTTTCAACTTACTATAACATGAAGTTTCGTGCGTGTGCGATCAATCGCGTTATTTATTTCGCATCTTTCAGTCGTGAGATTACTGTCAGGTGTGTAATTAGTGCTGTGATACCCTCCAAAAACGTAAGTACTCGCCTTGGGTGGAACAGGGGACAAGAATTGTTCAATTTTTGGTGGATCTATTTACTGTTGATTTTAAAGTGTTATAATAGTAACCGACATGCTATAGCTAATGTTTTGGGTGACCCATAAATCAAAGACATTAATTTAATTTTAACTTAAAATCCTTATTTTAAATAAAAATATTTTATGTGGCGTTTTCGCGCAACCAAAATTGAAAACGAGCCACCAGATTTTAAGTATGTACTGTATATGTATGGTTTGTACCTATATAGCTAGTTTTTACGTTGCAAGACAGTTTGATTAGCAAACAAATACATTTTATGTACTTGGTAGTAAGTAAGACCTATTATTACAAGGGTGGCATACTAATGATCAAGTTTTTTATTCATATATTTTTATTTTGTTGCTTTTTAGAATGCCAAAACAGACCAGTGAAGAGAGGCTGCTTAAAAGCACTTCACCGTTGTCATGGGGGACTTCAACGCGAAACTGGGCAATTTGGGGTTGGACGTCGGAACCACCGGGGTCACCAACTGGCTAGTTTTATGGAGAAGGAGGGCCTCTATATGATGAACACCTTCAGAAAGCGTGAGCACAGGAAGTGGACCTGCCAGCGCCCCGATGGTGCAACTAAAAATGAGATTGACTTCATCATGTCAACCAAGAAGCAAATGTTCAACGTTGTCTGTATGATCAATTCGTTGAAAACTGGGAGCGATCACCGCATAGTAAGAGGCACATTGAACACCAATACCAAGCTTGAAAGGTCTCGACTGATGAAGTCTACGCTCCGTCCAGCACAGATCCAGATTCAAATCCCCGAGAGCTGCTGCAAGCTGAAAAACTTGAACTCCAGACTCGTTTCGAGTGCCTAAGAAGATCATTGGACGAATACAACGATAGGTTCGTGGAAACTGTCCATACGGGTCTAAGTTCTTCAAAACACGTCGTGCACATACAAGCTCATGCAGGAGCGGCGTGAGATGATCCTTCAGTCTTCAGACGCGGCTTGGAAATACCGGCAGCTCAATAGACGGATCTTTAAATCCAGCATATTAAAGATGCAATTGAGCGGTTCCAGGGTATTTGCAAGAGATCTGGCTATTGGGCAGAGCCAGCTCACCAAACTGAAGACCGACCATGGCAGGATCGTATCCGCCAAACCGGAGCTACTGTGGGAGATTGAGTGATTCTATGGGCAGTTGTACACTTCAACCAGTAAACCCGTTGTAAATCTAGCAAACGACCCAAGAGCTAGACTGACGCGACACTATACCGAAGACATCCCGAACGTCAGCCTGTATAAGATTAGGATGGCTCTGAAACAGCTTAAAAACAATAAAGCACCGGGTGATGACGGAATTACGGCCGAACTCCTAAAGGCGGATGGAAAACCAGTACTTAAGGCCCTTCAGAAGCTGTTTGATTTCGTCATACTCAAGGGCAAAACCCCACAGGCATGGTGCAGGGGTGTGGTGGTAATTTTCTTCAAAAAAGACGACAATGCCCGGCTGAAGAATTATAGTCCCATCTCACTTCTAAGCCATGTCTACAAGTTGTTTTCAAGAATCGTCCCGAACCAGGCGGATTCCATGACGGCTTTAGCACCGTAGACCACATATATAAGCTGCGGCAGGTTATTCAGAGGACCGAAGAGCTGCCTCTCTGTTTAGCTTTTGTGGACTACAAGAAATCCTTCGATTCGATCAAGACTTTGGGTTGTACTGCGGTCTCCCCAGCGGTGCCAAATCGACTACCGGTACATCGAGGTGTTGAAGTGTTTGTACAAAAACGGTACCATGTCAGTCCGACTTTAGGACCTGACCTCGGAATCCATCCTATTTTTTAACAAAAGACAGTTTTATTAACTGATAAAAGTTATTTATACCTCCAGAGATTTTGTGAGATTAGTCACATTGAGCTTTATTAGTGAGATTGAGGACAGAGAAATCCAATTTTGGTGCCACTGATTTTAAATTTTGGTGGACACTTTCGATTTTGGTGGGCGATTTTCAATTTTGGTGACCACACTAGACTTTGAACTAGAATATATCAAAAAGTTATGCAAATAATTATTCTGAGACCTCTTGAAGATCCTTCAAGCTTGGACTTTCTATTCTTATACCAGGTCTTTATTTTTTACGAAAACTAAAGAAATAATTTACCTACCAGAATTGTCAAAAAATGAACTTTGTGGATATTGACACAGTGTATCCCTTAAAAATAAGATAAAAACTCAAAAACTTGACCACCACCAAAAAAAAGCCCAGTAAACTTGTAGTAAATATTTTTGTAAGAAAATGAGATGAGTTGTAGGGCCAATAATCTGCATGAGCCGCGGAGCGGGCGGTGCGGGCAGCGCATTCCGCAGCTTCCAACTATGCTGAATATTTTTAATCAATACAAATTAGGTTGAGGCACGAGGCCCGGGGCGCCCGACGGATATACGCGAGCCACACTGTGGTACAACTGTGAGGCTGGTGGACGAAAATATATTATTTAGGATGGTACCAGAAATAGTGAAAGTGGAATATCCCTTAATATGTTTTTTTTTCTGCACTATAACGAAAGTAAACAAATAAAACAAAACAACACCAAATCAAAAAAACAACAATCAATTTAGATGCCTAATTTGATTGTTGTTTTTTGTTGTGTGTTCCTTTTTTGAATTCCATTAATAACTAAACTCAAACTACAAGCATTTATTTCAAAAAGAGTCCAAGCACTTTTGAACTGTCATAGTATCAGTCAAAGGCGAAACTACTGTTCCTTTACAAAGCATAATAACTGTGAAAGAATTGTAGTTGACCGTATGTGCCCTATCTCCTAAGATGATGTAACCTGAATTAAAAATCATCATCGAAAACTGTAGGCCAACAATTTGCTTCAGTAATATTTGTATGTATGTGTGTTTAATTATGTGTGTGTTATTCGTGTATTTTTTCTCAATCCTATTTTACCTTAAAGAACATGATATTGTTTTCCTGTTGTTAAACAATTATTTGATTCAATTTTATCCAAAATATTCACGCAAGCTGCCCACTATGCGTTAGTCAATGTGCATACGATACCGGAGCATCTCAGGATAAAGTTACTTAACAAGCCGAAGATATTGATTTATTGCTCAGCCCCACAGGTACAACTTCGCTTATTTAGATAACGGAGCATACTGCTGATACCCATAGCTATACGTAGGGATGATGTTGTGCTAACATTCGTTGTTTATGTTGGGTATGTTCTTGTTTTGGTGCTGAGGAGATGGCTTGTTGATGGATTGTGATGTTTTTGTTATTACCGTAATTGTCTTGTATTAGTTTCACTTATCTATTTAGTATATGCGTACTTTGTTAACTTTGGGAGATTTGTTACATAGTGGAATCTTTCTTATTGTCTTACCTACCAGTTTTTTATGTAAATTATTTTTCTTTCTTTTTCTGGTGCCTCTCCAATTACCAAAGGTTGATCAAATCCGAATATTTCTCCATGGATTTTGCGGGGTGCAACAGCTCAGCTGCAGCGCGTGTGATACCGGTCCATTCGCGAATGTTAATTTTCTTTAAAGAAACAATTTATTTTCATAAATATTAAAATGAAAACTGAATCCGGCATAAAACTTAGAGTGGTTATTCTTACTTTGGCAAGCAGCTCAAGTGTCCACTCCAGCAAGGTACTCACAATAAGACATGTAGCCACATAATATGGCAATGGCAACTAATGGCGGCGTGTGGCGAGCCAGTTAAATGGCAATCTTGTGTTAGGCGGGTTAGTGGTAAATAAAAAAGTGCTAACTTGGCCCGTTTGCCGCGTTTTAGCTCCGTGCTAAGTTTCATGCGGTGAGGCTGTGGGGGACCTATGTAGGTATCTCTTAGGGTACTACGCAAGTCATAAATATTAGGAGAGATTGAATAGTAGAGGTTTTTTTTTTTAAAGCCAGTACGGTATTGTTTGTGACCGAACTTGAGATTGAAGAAAAGTAAGGTTTCTTATCAGTTATTCAAAGTATTTTTTAAGGTTTTCAATATTTTAAATCAACTACATAGTATCTTTCTAGCCCGCTAGTGACTGCTGTGTTTTTTCCATATCTTTCTTGTTTAATCTTCTAGTAAAAGCCGGGTCATGATCTTGCTAACACATCTATACCTCGTCTATACATCGATACCTTGCAAAACTAGCTCCACTATCTAACTGCGCAATTTGTTAGAACGAATACACCTATCTACTAACAGTAGGTACCTAGTAATCATGTGCACATAACGAGTGAACTGTGTCAGTGGTATCGGACGGACGCCGGACGTCCGGACCGCAGATAACTCGCGAACAGGTTCGTACCTATTGCTTCATAATTATGGAATGTTTGTTAAATGTTGGTGAGGTAGACCAGTGCTAATACTAATGTGGACGAGTATAAGAGTAGGGAACGACCAAAGAAACGATAGATGGACTACTGAGACGCAGAGTAATAGAGAGGTATGGAAGAAGAAGACATGCTGCTCCGAACCTAAGTAAGTGGGGAAAGGGTAAGAAAATGATGAAGCAAATATATGATGGTGAGGATGATGGGATTGTTATTGATTAGAAGATTAATAACATTAGGTTGGTGTATCTTAGATATTATTGCTTAATTACAGGTGTCAGGCAGGTAAGTTTCACTGAATCCGGTCTCAATGAGGCTTATATTTATAACGCAGGCTCATTACTAGCTCTAGATGAATGCAACCAATTTTTTTAGTTGAACTGGGGCACTCAAATGTACCTACCAACCTATGTCAAATTATAAACACATTTACTTTAAGTTCTTTGCGCCATCTATATTTTGGTCAGTACTTTAGTTACCACAAATTCGTAGTATGCACATAGAGTGGCCTCTTAAATAACGCACTTAGTCGCCAGTTAGCGCAAGTTTATTGCGACTCTACGAGTCTTCGGTTAAGTTCCGTAAGTAGAGGACAGCACTGCCCAGGGCGACTCTACATGTAACTCTACATACGAGGAGAGCAAGGATTTCTGTACATGGCTTTTGTTTTAAAGGACCTTAGAGTGGAGAACTGTTTTAGTTACATTTGAGCCATGTATGTGTAGTGTGTACCTAAAGTTGTTAGATGAATATAGTGTTACTAAATAATTTCGCTTTTTAAATATTTTTTAATATAATTCTATAAAAATGTTTAAATAAGTGTAACGTAACAACATTATGGATGAACACCTTGACAATAACTGGATCATGTAGACATCTCACACAAAACACTGTAGAAACATTTTTTAACTGGGTGGCAACGATGGCAGCCAGCACAAAAATCATTGGCACAATTTGGTATGCTGCTAGGTTCTGCTTTCCATCTTGTCGTGAGTTTGTCTCTTAGAATATTAAAACAATAGCTTTTTACTTATTTTTAACAATATTTCACAAACATAATATTTTTTCAAGCATGACTATTTCAATTGTGTCGGAGAGTGAGGGTAATAAATTCGTTAGAACCGCACAACTCACAAGGGGTGAAAACTACCCGTCATTATGATGTACTCGGGGGTAAGAAGTTGCTTTTTATTGTGGGGTAGTTATTGTTCGAGGAATGTTCGAAAGGGAAATGTAAGGCATGGTGTTACAGTCAATTAATTTGTTACAGCAGTTTCAGTCGCAACGGTTTCGGCTGCATAGGAGAACGTAAAACTGAATAACAGCAATGCAAGATTGTGGCTGAAAGAAACTGCTGAAACCTACAAAGACCGACCAATTCAGGTGTTTTAGAAATCCAGAAATCTTACAGGCACCAACTTCGAGCTACATTGAACCTACTTGGTTCCAGGCGTCTGATTTCATTATCTTTATATTCAAATAACCTTAGACACACAACAATATCATAACGAGTTCACCATTGTAAACCCCAATACCTACACCTTAGAAGCTGAAGTTAACGAGTCTTCTCAAATAGTTATAATGATACGCTAATGTCACCGGGGGTCGGATGTACACCCCTCCTTTTGTTGGGGGGAGGGGGTGGTATCCTGCGTGTGCCGGAAACGCAAGGAACTGTGCCCAAGTGGGACTCCTCGGACCACGCTAACGTCTTGAAGTAGACCGGAGAATGGATAGAGGGCACATATGTTTAGATAGAAGCCAAAAAAAGCTCTTGTAAAGATATATCAACACTTACCAGTAATTCACTAGAGCGAGAAAATACCGAAAGAAATTTCAATATTGCAGAAAAGATTTACCTACTCAGTAAATCAATTAGCGTTCTGTGGAATTAATTCCACCTCATGTTTATCGCTTTTAGTTCATAATCACTAAAGTGAATTTCAGGAAATACAACATAGTGATTATCTGTGCGAATATTAAAAAAAAACATTTTCCGATCTTAATGAAAAACTAACTTACGCTTTTCAGTGTCCATCTCTAGTCGTGTTCGTATTTTGTATTCACATGTCTATCTGTATCTATTTGTAAGGCGAAACTAGTTGCGAAGTTATTCGTGCTCACCTACACTCGCTATAAATATCACTTAACTTGGATACTCTCACCGTCGGAACCAGTCGATCGCAACTCGTAGCGCCAACAAACAGCAAAGTGCAGAGGTTTCAAATAAAGTTTCGACATTAAGCTTTGACTATTTTCTGAGCTCTATAAGAACACACACGATACGTAGACGGATTCGCACGGTATTTTGTACAAAGCCTGGGTATTTAACGTTATTTAGGTGAATAACTAAACAATCTGCTTAGGAACGAACACAAAGGGCTAAAACTTTTACTGAAAGGGGAGCTTCATCATCACTTTGACTTATGCTTGCGGTAACTATTCTAGAAACATTAGATTGTATAATAGGGCCAGTATTAGCTTCCCGTCTCACGTCGCTGTCAATTTGTGTCAACATGGATGTTGTTCTCAATATAGTGGTACTTCTATAGTGTCTGTATGGTGATAGTGCCTCAGGAAACGGCACAACTTAGACAATAACCGTTGAGATTAGTCGGGTTCAGCCCGAGGTGGGCTGTAAACAGTGCAATTCATGCAAATTGAATATTAAGAAACGGTGAGGATGTCGTGTTGTGACTGTTTGGTATTGTGATGAGGTGAGGCGCAGCGTATAAAGTCGTTTTAACATAGGTGCCATCTATCCATATACATTATGAGCCTACACAACAACTGTGTATGCAACCCTTATTTACTTATCTTTGTTCTTGTTTCTCTAGTAGAAATCTTCGTGAAAAAACAATCCCATTGTAAGTTATTATGTAGGGAAAACGTACTACTAGAAACGCAACACAGCACGAAAAGGATTTCCTACAAAAATAGGAAGATTTGCTTTTTGGGTAAAGAGGCTCGTAAAGGGTCATCGGTATTTTTCTTATGTGTTAATCAAACCAAAGAAACGATGGATGGACTGTGTAAAGGATGATATGGGAAGGAATTAGGTGTCTGATGAGATGATGACTAATAGAAAAGTATGGAAGAAGAAGACATGCTGTGCCGACCACAAATGAACGGGATAAGGCAAGAGAATGATGATGTTAATCAAACGAAAAAGAAAAACTGTAATAACATACTTATCTCGCTGAATAAATTCTGACGATATCTACGCGACTTATTTTGAAGATAAAAATTTAAATCTGAGTACCTCACGCTCTTCACTGTCATCCAAAAAAGAATGTACAATTTTATCGGGTCTTTTATTTGTTTACGAGCACCAATTTTTCACCACTAATCCTTTGCTTGGCGAAAAGATTAGCACAACAGGGGTTGTATTTTTTAAGAAACAATATCGGCGACAATGCCGCGACACCCAACAATAAAAGAAAAAGCAATTAGGATGTTTTGTTTGTCACTGAAGACGATCGCGAACATTTTTCATTTTTAATCTGTTGTGTTGTAATTGTTGTGTTGATGACGTCATTGTCGTTTATCGAGAGTTTGTTCACGGTTGACGGAGAATGAATGAGGTTTTTGTAAGTGTTGAGACAATAGAATAGGAGGAGACGGTGTGGTAGGCTGTGACAACTCATCATGATAGGCATCGTGCCTTTTCGCGTAGCGCAAAAAGTTTGTCTTTAAAACAATGGCCAGCTGCGATCACCGATCTATGGGCTAAGAGTGTTAATTATAGCGATTTTCCATTTGATAATTTTCAATTGTTGAACTTGTTATCGTCACTGCAACGGGCTGATAGCTACAATCTCAGTGAATGTGCTTTAAGAATAACTTGTAAAATAGTACTTCCTCTGATTAAATATGATATTTGCAAAGGCAATTCATTTCTTTCTCGGAACTGCTTTTGTTAACGAATTTAGAAAAGACTCGTTTTTCTTAGTTTATCACTTATTTTCACTTTGCTCAAAGGCATAAAATAAATGGTAAAAATGTTTCAAAGTAAAATATAACATCGTCTGGAGCGGAGTCGCTCTCCTAAGCTAGTATTTTAATAAGTTAGGTGCACATCATATATTAAAATACCTCTTGAAAATAAAAGTAGAGTCTGCCATGAATAATATTCCGATGATAAAACATATTAACATATAGAGGCTGAATACAAATCGGCTCATTTACTCTACACTCACTGTAATATACTCCTTTAAAATTCTGAATATTTAGTACTTACTTTTCGATGCCTTGAACCTAAGTTTTATGAGACATTTTATGTTTCTAAAAAATTAGATGAGAAACTGTTTGTATGATAAATGTTTGCAAGGGTAAATATGTTAGAATTCTTATGACTTAAGAATATAATGATATAGTGTACATAAATACTAGCTACAAGTATTTCAGTATGTTAATATGAATAAAAAAGCTCATTTGGTTTAGCTCTGTGGCTGATTAGATTTGTAACCACCGAATGAGAGATACAATGATACAGAACTTAAAAGATCAAGACTACTGATTGGTGATCGTAGTAATTTAGAATACCAATGTAAGTCAATAGCCAGACTTTTCTATGGGTATCATTTAAGCTATCGCCAATTTAATTAGTTTTGTGTTTCTTAAATAATAGGGTTTGCCCGCAAAATAGCAGATTTGTCACCAAAATTTAGTCCCCAAACAATATAAAATCAATTCCACAATAAATCACCTAAAATCATGGAGATATAGGATCCAGTACCAAATAAATGTTTTTGTATGTATTATAATAGGTTTGTCCTAATAGATATTTAAGCAAACTAATAAATTTTCTAGGAAATTTATAAACTTTCGTAGGATTCTAAACAAGAGATAAACTGTATTATTTTACGGCCACATTTTCGCACGGGGCTCCTATTTCTGTTTGCAGGGTTTAAAGTAACCTAACCTAACCTAAAGTCGGGGTGCCCCAAGTCCCGAGATTTGCGATAATCGATTTATTTGGTGACAGATCTACCATTCTGAGCACAAAGCTATTATTTAAGTAATGAAACTACTATTATAACAACGAAGTTTATATTCATCTAATGCACTACAATTTTATTGGTAATCCATCTCTTATTGTACACATATATTAACATTAATTTGATAATTCATACCTGGGAACACTTTTTGTTTATTTGAGAACGAAAATATTTCGTGGCGATAGATCTATTTATTAGATGATACAACTTGATGACAAATATAAATTTTGGTGACAAGAAATATAGTCCCCCTTTTCTATCTTACGTATTTAACAAGTTGCAAGTTAATTAATATAAAAATGGAAAGCAAATTAGGTACAGTACAGCTACATTGAAATGTGACTATTCTAAACAAAGTTCCTACACATTTTGTGCAAGTATAAGTAAAGAAACAATAAATCCTGAACGTCACATTACTCTGCAGCACCCTGTTTATTCAAGTAGCACCATATACTATTGCATAGTGGCAGTGCACACTGGCAGTAGTGGCAGGTAACAATTGAATTGCAGGCGCCGTGTGTTTACAACCGTTTTATATTGCACTGAGATATTTCAGGAAGTTTATTTTAGCAAGTCTTACTTTGTTGCTAGTCTTGTGTTGGACATTAATATTTTAGGGGGAGTTTACTATATCTTTCAAATGTTATCAGGTGGATTGGCAGATAAATCTTTTGAATTTGCAGATGTAGCTGCAGTTTCAAGCAAGGTTTCAGGTGTGTGAAGTTTGCAATGTTATCCTCATGGGTGAGGGAATAAATTTCGCAGGTGATACATTGTTTACACAAGAAACCAAGCCTTGTGCCTTTACGAATTCTGGTTTCTTGTTAAATAAATGTTTCAAGACTCCAGCAACAAACGACGGGCTAACAACGATCGCACATATTGTGAGCGCAAATGCGACGTTTAAAGTCAACACATTATAGCTCTCCGTGACTGTGAATATACTGAGCGCACACGTTATTCCGCTCACACCTTAAATCTTCACCTAACGTATAAATAAACACGCGAATTACCGAAAGGTACGAGCATCACAAAGTAGAACACAACAGCCAACAATAAATCCTTTTATAATCACTGCATTGTATTTTAGTAAATCGTACTAAAGTATTTTGTATTTCGGATCGTTTAAATTACCCCATAAATACACGTAAACGATTCGCAACAAAGAGATGTCGCTGGAGAGCCCGCCGGATCCGAACAATAAATCTGCTGCAGCACAAACAAGAAATAACTTTCACGGCTGAAAATATCAAATGTAAAATGTAAATTTAACTACCTAATACGGGCTTAAGCCGTACGAAACTGCGCTTTAAAGCGCTGTTTATTTGATATTTGAGTGTTGTTTTTATGTTAGTGTCGCTGGTTCGGCAAATAAAAACGTCTGGTGTGGAGGATGCAGCGCCGGTTATGAATGGCCTATGAGCTCCAACGCGCCGCGCACAGATCACACAGCTGTTATTAGCGCAGATGAGACATTTGCTCTGTTGAGAGGTATACTCAGTGACATTTAGAAAACTGAAAGCTAATTTTTTTTTTTCAATTTTGATCGGCTTTACCTCGCATTTAGAGCAGCTAGGACTAGAACAATTAGGTAATTATAGAAACAAAAGCCTAGTATTTTCTCACGGTAGGCAGGTAGTACGGTTAGGCAGTGGGACTAAGACATAATTGAAAGGTATGTTGCGTATAAAGCTCAACACAAATAAACATGATTCACCGAAACGGCTGACACGCAGTCCCCGTGTTTCAGGAGTGAAGCGCAAATAATTTATTTTTATTTTATTTTAATGTGCCGACACTCAGAGGACACATTGTCTTGACGCTTTACTTAGCGCCCCAGTTAACGTAAGTTATCGGCAATACACAACCTCGCACATTTTGAACATCGGTTAGTGTTCGTTCTAATTAGCTGTTGAGGTATCTTTGATGTGTCACGTCTCCTCTCGCTGGTCCGTATGGAGCGTCTCTTAGGTGGCGTTGCATCGCAGGCAGTTTGCTTGATATAAGGCACGTCGCCGCCCGTTATTGCTCCAACCTACTTATTTATAATTGTCGTTCCATCCACCATCTTAACTTGCTCTCCCGACCTCTTCTTTCCTCCAACAAATCCACCATCTTCGGGGGAGTTGTATGAGATATGGGGGTCCAAGCTACGGTGGTCCAGATATGGCCAAGGGTAAGCTTTCAAGAGTAGCCAGGGAGGTCGGTACGGGCTATTTAGTTCTCTTTCACAGTGACTATTAGTGCGACCTTTATTGCGTTAGCCTGCATGGATGACGCATCGTTATGATCTTATGTTTATTTATGTGTTTCGTGTTATTTGTATTGTTTGTCTTTATGTAGATTAAAGAGATGAATAAAGAGAGTGCTTTAGTAGGTATCTTGACTGGTACGACATACAAAGAAACAAGTACAGAAACTAATACGTGTTCAGAATGTTCCAGGTTGTTTTTACAGAGCTTCTTTGCTCAATGATAATATCTGTTTTGAGGCCTATAGATTTATCAAAATATATTAAAAGTTCAGTTTTCGAAGCAGTTACATTACACATACTTACCAATACCTAATGGTTTCAAATAATATTGTGTAGGGACTTTCTGTAGGGAGTTTAAACTTAACAAATAGCATTATTACTCGACGCTACAGCTTAGGAGCAGCTTAGGTGCAGCTCAGTTTTTGCTGTGGTTTACCATGCTCCAAAATTGGAGACGCTTACAAGTCATCTTCCCGGCGCTTCAAGAAATTGTAGCAAATCTTTCCCTGTCAATTTTAAAGTAAATCTTTTGACGGTCTCTCCTTTCGCACAAACTTGATTATAAAGCCAAAGACACTAGTTACGTAACGCGTCGAGTTACGAGTCTCCATAAATTCAGCGCCACAGCGTAGAGAATTAAGTAGAACAGCTAAGTAGGCTTGGCAGTGGTACAACGGCGTGGGCTGACATTCACGCAGGCTGTGTACACTCCCGCAGAGATAGGTTTAAAAGTTCATGATAGGTACAGGTTGCTGTTTATTTGTCATGATTACGAGAAATACGGAAAGAAGTAGCACAGAAGCGTGACCTTTGGAAGGAATGGAGGGAGGCCTTTGCCCAGCAGTGGGACAATGTGGGCTAGCTATAATATAATACTAGCTGTTGCCCGCGACTTCGTTCGCGTGGAAATTTTGGTGTGCATGTGTGAGACTGCCACGTTGGTCTAGTGGTCGCAAGCGCGACTACTAAGCGTGTGGACCGATTCCCGGGTCGGGCAGTGTTAAAAAAAAAAAATGTTTATTTCAATTACATAAAGTTATCACACACATGATTTGGAAGATCACCTTTTAAGCAAGGAGATGCTTGTTTTAGGGGGCATCCATTAATTACGTGAGGCGATTTTTCGACCCCCTCCTCCCCTGGTGGGAAGTCGTGAGATTTGGCTTGACCCCCTCATCTCCCTCCTAATCTCACGTGAGATTTATCAACATGAGATTAGGTGATATTTGGCGCGAATCTGGATTTGTGCCCGGTTGATGGCAATAGGCTCACCCCCTACTACATGGGACTTCAATATAACTGGCGAAATATGTGTGTACGATTAGGTACACGTCTGCCCAAACCTTCGGGGCTTTAAGGCGTGACGTTATGTTATGTGTGAGAACTGACTGCGAGATCAAAAGGTGATAATGTACTGATGACTACAAAAGGCGTCCTTTTGGGTTCTGTAATTCTGGGCGGCAGAGGTCCGAAACAAAATTAAATGGCGTTGAGGCGACGATATGGCTTCAAAAATCGGTGTATTTGGCACTATACAACTTTTTTTCAAAGTGAACCTTGTTTAGCGCTTTTTATTCTAATACCGTTCTGTTTACAACATTAAATGACTTTTTGCGAGAGCCCTTAGACTTCTTTAATTCGGCCCTGTCGCAAAATCCGTTCTTAGCGAACGTCTACTAACTATAAACTACCTCACTGCCAAATAATATCAAGTTTGGAGCACAAAAAGTTAAGGACTTTCATCCAAACTTGCGAGAGCCCTTAGTCCTCCTTAACCCGACGCTGTCGCAAAATCCGTTCTAAGCGAACGTCTACTAACTATTAACTACCTCCCTGCCAAATTTCAAGTTTATAGCACACAAAATGAAGGACTTTCATACAAACTTGCGAGAGCCCTTAGACCTCCTTAATCCGGCCCTGTCGTAAAATGCATTCTTAGCGGACGTCTACTAACTATAAGCTACCTGCCTGCCAAATTTCATCTTTATACGTCAAGCGGTTTTCGACCTTTCGCTTTCATATATTCAGATAGATTTCTCATAATTAAACCTCTCTTTCAGTACCAAATTTTTAGTGCAAAGAGTAAAAACAAAAGGAAACAAAAACTGAATCAAACAAACAAAGTCACCGACTTCTGAAGCTAAAGTTATTTTTCACTTTTTTGTGTTTTTGAATGCGGTTTTATTTTTTGCAAAAAAGTTTTTTTATTTTTCCATTTTTAGTTGTAATATCCTATAGAATTAATATTTGCTTCTTCTTCTTCTTTCTTCTTTATGGGAAGTATACTGTATCAATCAATGCCCATAAAATTTGAGGGTTGCCCTTAATTTTCCTGGGACCCCATCATCAGATTCTGACTTGATGACAATGGGACCACCTCAGGAGTATAGACTTTCGAATAAAAAAAGAATTTTCAAAATCGGTCGACGATTGGCGGAGAAATCGGTGTACATTAAAAATACATACAATCGAACGTAGAACCTCCTCCTTTTTTGAAGTCGGTTAAAATTATAAAAGGAGTTTTGGTGAAACATTAGATAACCGTTAACAATACATGTCATGGTAATAGGCTTATCCCCAACAAAATGGAACTGGGCATACCTAATTATCAAAATGTGGGTGCACTGTACACATCTGCGTAGCCCCTCAGAGCATACAGGCGCGATATTATGTTATGTTGTGTAAACAATAAACATCCAAGCGATTGCAGCAATCACGACAGATTTGCTGTCTATTATTGAAGAGTTCATTGATATCTCCGAAGATCACCATCAGATCTTCACCAAATAAAAAATGGGACCATTGCGAAATAATATTCTTCCAAACAAAAAAAGAATCATCAAAATCGGTTCACAATTGGCGAAACTAAAACCTATTTACGTAAATTATTTTTATCATAGAAATCGCGCATGAGGTTACCAACTAAATTTTAAATATTAATATCTTTTGCGTCTGTTGGTCGATTTTGATGAAATAAACGCTAAATAATACCCAGAACAATGCTTCTTATTTTGTAATATTTAGATTTTGAATACAATGAGGGGTTTTTACGTGATGCGCGCACAAACGAACAGACAAACCGACAAACCGACAAACCGACAAACCGACAAACAGACAAAAATTTAAAAAAATGTTTTAATACTTTCTACTACTTATTTCTAGCACCTTCCAGTGATTTTTTTGTAAAAATATGTAATGTACAGACACGGAAAGTCTACGATTTTATTATATGTATAGATTTAGGTGAAGGAACACAGAAGTATTGTTTCAGTTCACTTTAGGATTTATGAAACCTCTTCCAGTTCTGATCTACTGTACCTATAGACCATAAAATTAGCAACATTAAGATAAAGGAATTCTTTAAAGTGACAATAAGTTTCCCAGAAATACTTACATGAACTTCAAGAACTTAACTTCCAAGACCAACCCTGGCTCTGCGAGTGTCACAAACGTTTAGTCCACTCAATACTTTACGAGTATATCCTTTTTAAATTACACTCAACTTAATGTATTCTTTAATAACTATAATAAAAGCATTAAGCTCCGCGCCCCACGTAATATTTTTTTAACAGCACACTTTTATGAAGAGCGGCGGCCATGCAAATGTCCCACCGTTCCTTACACCACTATTAAATATTATTTGTTGCTCAAATTAAAACATTAAAACAGAAATAAAAAGGTTGCTCTCCCAACAGACAATTGTGATGCAAAATACGTGGTGCTTACAGTGCAAGCCAAAAAAACGGGCGCGCGAAAAATGTCCGCTTTCTTACGTCTTCACTAGTAATAAAAATGTAATGGGAGCTTTGTATCTTTTTGTTGTTATTAAAAATTCTGACTTCCTTTTAAATGGGAATGTTGGAGTGTGATTCTTGAAGTTTTTCTTTGAGGTATCTTTGTAGATTTTTCCAAATGAAACGCGTTGCATTTCGTTAGATTCTCTAGCCGTTAGTTACAATCTTTCAAAGGAAAAGTTATGAGGACTTCACCTTGACATTTATTATTTAATATTAATGTAATTATTCAAATCTATTGCTTCTGAACTACAAATTTTTTATCAATTTATATCAATATTTCAGAGAGAGCCTACTGAAAGAAATCTTTTCTTTTTATCTTTATGGTTTGTTTGGTACTTCCGAGAGTGTTTGCAATTCAAAAATATGAAAATGACTCCAAAACAATAAACGGCAAGCATCGCCACGGCACGTAATCCAAGTTTTATAAAACACTTTTTTATTTGGAGTTAAGTGTTGTGCGGCTATAAAGGGCACGCCAAATGACGCAATATCGGGGCGGGGGCGCAGGGGCGCGGTGACGACGTTATTATTTATGTTAATTCCGAACGCTAAATGACGTCTTACGTGTTCCCGCCACCTTTTACTCACCCTGTATAGGGCTGCCGGTTGCATAGCAATAAAACCAAATTTATTGATGCTGGGTACAATTTTTGGGCTCAAGTGTAAGTTTGAAAATTATATGTCACTCGTGTTGTTTACCCCTACGTAAGGGTTAAAGAAAGTGATATCAATGACGCTAGGTAGGTGCCTACACTTCTTTTGTATTATAGTATTATTTTCTTCTCAGAGTACGCCTGCAGTCCGAGTCAGTATTAAATATTTGGGTCAATAAATGTTTGATTTAGTCAGTAGCGTTTTTAGTGATTTTAGCAAATTATATTTTAAATGTTTTTGCCAAACTACGGACTACACGTAACAGCAAATAATAATCGCCCAGTATTTTTTATTGAAGAACTCAATCTTGATACTGATATAGTAGTATCAGTATCAAGATTTTGAATGGATTTTTTTTTTGTAAAACGCTTGGTGCGTTTATAATTTAGTGCAAACTTATCTAAACACAGCGCACAAATCTTCAAGAACAACAGTCGGCATCCCTGGCACAGATCTCAGCTCCTCTCAGCGGCACACAACTTTTCACAAGTCACCACGGTAATTGTGGCACTTTACATAATGTCTATTTTAGTACCGGGAGCATTTTTCAAAACGCGCGCCCCTAATGATTCGTGAAGCGCCTTGATGTCCCGTAATGCATCGGGCACCTCTCATTTAACGAACGTTTGCACGGCAAGAGATTTATTGCAAGCGTTAAGTGAACGCGATCGCCTTTCGACATCCACTACCATCCACATCGTGGATATTAGAGGGTTGAGAGTAATGGCTGTACATTTAATTTTTGCGTAGGCAAATTTGCTTCGAATGCTGTCATAAAGCTGGTGATTTTTCTTCGTGACTCTTAAAAGGTTTTGAGATTCACGTGCGAGGGGGATCTTAAAGTGAACGTTAACTGCTAACAAATCGAAACATCAATAGCGCTTCACCGGAACATTGTAAGTTGAAATCGATGCTTTATCTTCCAGGACCAGTTCGAAGACGCTTCGTGTTCATTAGTGTGATTCTTACCTCGTATCTTATCTTGGGTCTTGTTTTTAGAAACACTCATGTTCACTAGTGAACTACGAAGGACTGTTTTAAAGTAACAAGTTCCTAAACAAGCTTTCACCAACGCAACTACAAGCTCCCTGTCTAAGCCAATTTCCGGCGCACACTACATCCTCGAACCTCAAATCCGGCGGAGTCAACGCTAACCCCACTTTAAGGTAGTTCCAAGTTCACCCAAAACATGTATTTATAATTTGAAAGCAAAAGAGGTGCGTTTTGGCCATAAATATCAGTTATGTTGAGTCCGGCGCGCGCGTCGGCTTAGGCCTCCCGACGGCGCGTATGACGCGAATTGTAAATGCGCAATTTACGAACTTCATACTCCTACGTACTTCTCCACAAGGAGATTTATGTGCGCTCGCGAAGGATTTCGCCGACACCTTGTCTTATCCAAGTGCCCTCGATAAGCCCAGTCTTCATTACGAGTTTTTGAGAGGTTTATTGTTGGGAAAACTTGTAGACGACTCGTTAGTGTTGCGGGAGAAGCGTCTTTGTTTGACAGATGATCTCCTGCTGGAAATAAATGCCAAATTTCAAACTGTTTAACATAAGACTTACCTATCTACATGTTCCAAATAGGAAGGTCTATGACTTACAAAATAGTTAAAAATAATTCTTACATCTTACGCGTGCAAGTGTGTCCAAATTGTGTGAAACCAAATCTTCAAACGCTATTTTAACCCTGCCCTTGCGCATCCGTGGAAGGTGTATGATGTTAGCGCGGCCATAAAAGTGGCATAAACAGCCGGTTCCGGCTGCGTGCGCGCACCTGGCGGACAGAGGGTTTGTTTGTACGAACCGGAGTGTTTAGAGCGCACCGGAGGTGAGCCGTACGGCCCGGCGCGGACCGGTGCGGCGGCTGCCCGGCGCGGCGAGCGGCCCGCTCGTGTAAACACTTCCTAATGTGAGGCCTTGCAACGTGGAATGACTTGCTTTAGTGGCTGTTTACATTTTACGATTCAGGTTAACTATTCGTTATTAAATATTGAGATGTTTCGTTTCCTTGATCATTCAATTTGATGGGTTACTGAAAACAGGGACTTAGTATTGTTTTTTTGAATGATACTTTAATTTGTTAGCAAAGCTGCAGAGAGGCGGAAACCTACTAGAATAAATTCCTTATTTATTCTTCCTTCTATTCATTCGGTAAAGCTCGGGGTTCCTGGGTAGGTACCTAGCCACCCGAGAAAAGCGTAGGTGGGACTACGCTTTGTGACTCGTGTCTGTTAACAATTAGGAATACATTACGAAAAATAAACGATCAAAATGTATTTCTAATAAAGACATATATGACCTACATTACATAGTCATCCCAAGTAAATAAATAAAAGACTGCCAAGCAAAACGAGACATGTATCGACTTGTGTAGAATTGTCACAATATTTACCTCGGCGACAAAATGTGAGTTTTCCAAAAAAGCTACGCAAACAGTGTTCAAAACACGAGGGCGACCTTCCGTCACCTTGTGTGTCTGTTTGTTTGTCCCGCCATTCTCGGAACATGCTCGACCCTTCGCGGAACGACCGGTGAAAGCGGTACTTGTTTATATCTAGCATATGGTGCCAAAAAACTTGGGTTTGTATGATGTTTGGGTTAAAAAGTACGGTTGATACAAATGAAACATTCCGAAGTTTGTTTATAATATAATTCATAACTAAATATGAAAATATAAAGCAAGACGCCTAGTTATGTTCTGAAATGAATTAGGTACCTTATACGTTTAACAAGAATTTGAGAGAGTGATTGTCAGAGCGACTCTATCAAAGCCAAATAGTAAGTCGCCACAACTGTTATGTGAATAGCATTACCACTTCATCAAATACTTCCGACTTAGATGAATTGATCAACCAAAGACAGACCACGTTAAAATAGCTATCATTTAACATTCTTAAATATTCACTTAGACCATAACGGATGGAATAAAGACATGAATTTCAAACAATACTCGCCGCCAGTAAAAAAAAAACATCTCTTTTCAAAAACGTTGATCTTATTCAAACGTCAGGCAGGAGCGGCCGGGCGACACCACTAGTCTTTACATAATTCATGGGCACGAGGTACTGAGTGCAACGATCCCCAGGTTAATAGATAAGTTGGAATGTTGGCTATGTCATTTCTAGAAGAATAGATGGAGGATAATTATGCTAAGGAGATACAACTACCAATTGTGGAACCGATTTCGAATGGTTTTACGATATTTCCGTATATTGATTACTGAATTACTGGATTTCTGGATGTGACTCAAATAATAAATCATCGATACGACGAAGAAAAAGACGTCTTTAGATGAAACACATTCTAGCTGTTTCAAGACATGATCTTAATTGCCACACTATTCTCAAGTGGAACACTGTGAGGGTCAGGCAAACTGTAGCCAATCCGAGGCCACTTCCTTTGGCTTGCTTGCTCGAACAATAGGACTTCCTTAGTGAGGACTTGATTGATCCTTGCCAATATGCAAGTGGAGACGCACGAGTATGTTTAAGACAAATTTTGGCTTAGATATAGATTAACACTACAACGACGATAACATGACGAACTTACGATTAACTTTTACAGATTTAGTTTTTTCTTAAAGAAATTCTAACGCATCGAAATCATAATTCATAATCATATCATAATCATATCTGAAGGGTAAGAAAAAAGTCTTGTTCACCCTGATCGGCCTAAAACAAATCAGAAAGCGATATAGTTACGCTTTATATTATTCAGTAGTCTAAAGAGTGTTCAATATTAGGTAGCCAGAAAAAATAGCAGCCGTACATCAATCTCAAGAGCCCACTGTTTACAAAGCATCTTCCAATCAACAGCGATATAATCCCACATCCCACCGCCAGCGTGCATAGGAGTCCACGGGGCAATATATTATGCTGTCATCATATTTACATAGCATATTTTGCGGGCAAGCAATATGGCGCCCGGAGTGTGTTGTCCGGCGGATAAATCAGCTATCGATAGAGAGGAGGCAGGCGGTATTTTTGTTGTTGGAATAAATGGAATCGTGTTTCAGGTGTATTGGTTAAGTTTTCTAGAATACTAGCAAACTTAGGGTTCTTAGTTTTTGTTGTATACGTAACGTCACGCCTGTAATCTCTAAAGGGTCAGGCAGAGGTGTACCGAATAGTACACCCATATTTCGCCAGTTTAGTTTAGATCCCATGTAAGAGGGGGCTAGCGTATTGCCATCAACCGGGCACTAATCCAGACTCTGTGGTTACTAATGATAAATACCTGATGGAATAACGCAAAAACACTTTAGCCGACTCGGGAATCGAAACCAGGACCCCATGCTCAGCTGTTGGCGCTTGCGACCACGAGACCAACAAGGCAGTTTAAGGTACCACTTATTAAATGACAAGAGGAACTGGTTAGACACAAGACTATCTTACGTCTTAGTTCGTTATCCATTCGGTAGTGAAGCTTGTGATCAAGAATTAAGAAGATTTTTTAATTGAAATTTCACCTATATGACTGAAAGTACTTTTTAATATCTAAATAAAAAGGTAGTTAGGTTAGACTATGATAGGTGATGTATGAGGCACAGCAATACCATAGTTATACCAGCTATTTACTCACAAAAATAAACAACGATGTTCCTGACGACGATGTACCTAGAACTCCTCCCAGCTCTATATCTATGAAGAGCACTCTCGGTATCGGATACACGTACGATATTATTGATGGCGTTGATTCTTTCAATCAAAAGTTTCCACAGCGAGGTGGCTCGCATTGTTTGCGCTATATTCTCCGACACAAGAGCACCTCCGCCCACTGCGCACTGCGCAGATCACTCAGGGGAATATAATGCAAGGTTTAGTTTATCATTTATTTTCAGCTTCCGTTGAGAAACCACAAAGAATTTGACTGAGTCATGGTCTGATAATTTGTTATTTTATTATTGTGGAATACACACGCTCCTCTATACCTAAGTCACAAAGTAGGTAGGAACTAATTTGTAGTTTTGTCTCTGTATACCAAAGTTTATCGACACTCGTGTAGCAAATGAAATATAATGTTAGTTTGTGTAGGATACATAGGTACGTATCCTACACTAACTAACATTATATTTCATTTTCACGGAGTAAAGCTTAAAATAAATCATAAACTTATAATAAAATCACGTTAAAACCGCAAACACAAGTGGTACACCAGAAATCAGAAACTTTTTTAAACGTTGAAAGTTGTGTGTGGCCACGAAAGTTGCGGGCCGACAGTCGCAGCCGCCTTAGTTGCCGTCTGCACGACTTGCTCTCAATTAAAATTATTTCATCCCGGCTGAACTCGGCGAGGACTCTCCAGCCTCCGCGATACTCCACGACAGACAGACTAAAATTATGAAAAACTTTTCCAAGTTGTCATAATTTTTTTGGGGCCTAAGATGGCGCTTCATGGTTTTGACAAGGTGACAAATATCGTAAGGGAAGTTATGAATATAAAATCTTAATTTTCAAAAAAACATTGTTTTTATTCATAGCAACACAACGAAACCACAATTTATTAACAGCTCATCTATGTATTTCAGTAATCTCTTTGGCTCATTTAACAACGCCTACGCAACAATATGAAGCCATCTATTCATAGCAGTAAACGGCTAAAATTAGAAAGTTATTGGAAAATAATATAATGGAACATGATTTTAGAAGCATTACAAGATGAAGTACAGGTTAGCAAACTAGCTTTTGTCCGCGCCTTTGCTCCCGTTATGGTCGGAATTATCCCGCGGTAACGTTTTCGTATATAGCATAAGATAATCGGAAATAATGTAGCTTCCCATTATTGAAATAATTTTCGAAATCCGTTCAGTATTTCCGAAGATACCGAGCCTACATCCAAACTTACAAAACCTCTTTATAATGATATGATACAAAATACATTTACATTCTGAGACATGTACTGTTACAATTTCATTCAGTAAACTCGTATCCATCTTAGAGCGCCATCTTAACCCACGAAGCTGTCGGTCAAGCCAATTAGCGCACCAATTGAAGGGCCTGCTTTGATCTGCTTTGCTTAGCCAAGCGAGACGTGGTGACTGCTCCTGCCATCTACCTGGTGATGATGAGGCTAATTATACAGGAGAGGGTTGCCAAAGGTGACCACTTGAAGACTCGAGGAGTCCTTTTTGTTTGGGTTTGACTGAGATTAAAGAGGATTATTGAATAAAAGGGGATTTTGAAAGTGCCAGTTCCAGTGCAGGCATGCATGAAAAACTTCCAGTCTTTGATTCTTCTGGATAGGTACCTACCCACCCAACGTATTACGTCCTTAGAATTTGAATAAGCAAAATAAAATGTAACTTAAATGTGTACTTTTAGCAATTACAGGCATCTTGCCGGACTAATGTAAATATTAACGAAGTACAGTCTACATTAAGCAGTTTACATATAACTTGCCCCTTAAGAGCGAACCCTCAAACGACGCGGCAGGCCTTTCCGACCAAAGACATCGTTCGTGACACAGTGCGGAAGTGCGCAAGCCGCGCGGTCAGCTTCCGGCCCTTTGACCTGTCTTTGTGCCCGCTCGCTCTAATTACAACATTACTACAAACAGGCACCATATCTTACATACCACACCAATCTTATCAGCATTAAAATAAGGCATATTTTCTATTGTTTTAGGTCCGCGGGTGTGTTTCGCCCGGGGTAGTATGACCCTCGCGTTACGCGCAGGAAATCGCCTAAGACGGACCAGTTCTAGGTGACATGAACATGGGAGTGAGGACGTCGAGCTGGCCAGTGTGAGTTAGTCATGAGTTCATTTTAAGTTTATTTTAATTACATGAACATAATGAAGGAGCTTGGTGCAAAGGAAAACTGAGTACTGCTTTGTGAAGATTTTCTACAGTGTACTTAGATACTTGTTACTTTTTCCTTTAAAATAAAAAGCTTCCTTTAAAGGTTGAAGAATAGTAATATGCTGGATTTTATATAAATACTTTATGACACACATAAGATGTTATGCTAACAGCGCATTACCTACTGTAATATTTTAAATGATTCACATTATTATTTACACATAAACTTCCGTTATCTAACGCACAAAGGTAGGTATCAGTATTGTGTAAGTGGCCATTAGTTCGTCACTAAATAACTACTCTCCAAGTTGTTATTTAACCTGATCATTATTAATAGGTACTATTTTAGTTATTCGTTTTTCCTCATTTAATTAAAACGTTCTTTACGAAAAATAAAATAATTGACCGACTGCTTATGATACCTACATTAGGCGCATCGAAGGAAATATTAAGAAAAACCCCAAAGAGTTCTGGCACCATATTTCTAACCTAAGATCAAAGGGCGGGTTTGAGCCTAACGTAACCCACAAAGGTAAAATTCACACTGGTATAGCCGCTGCTGAAGCGTTCGCAGAATATTTTGCGAGCGTCTTCCAAACTGAAGAACCAAAGTTAGATCTCGAGAATATAGCCAATCCAAACAATTGCAATGTTAGTAATTACATTAATATACTAAACTTCGCCAAAAGTGATATAAGCACCGGAATAGATAAAATTAAACTCAACAGTTCTATTGGTCCTGATAATATTCCTCCGTGGTTCTTAAAAGAGGGAAAAGAATTTCTCATTCGGCCCCTAAACCACATTTTTAATTTGGCACTAAAATCTGGACTCTATCCACCACAGTGGAAGATATCACGTGTGACTCCCATACCAAAGTCTTCAAATAAATCAACAGTCGATGAATATCGTCCAATAGCGATACTATCTTCCCCCGCGAAAGTTTTCGAGAATGTCCTACATCAAGGAATTTACAAGCAAGTGAAACAGTACCTGTGCAATGAGCAGCATGGCTTTCGCGAAAAAAGATCCGTCAACACAAACTTACTTACACTAGTTAATTATATCTCTACTAGTCTTGACCGCAGGCGCCAGGTGGACGTTCTTTACTTTGATTTTCAAAAGGCGTTCGACAGAGTCAACAATGACGTCTTGCTGTCAAAGCTCAGTGCGATAGGTGTTGCTCCAGGGCTTCTACGGCTTCTTGCAGACTATTTGCGGGACCGACAACAATTTGTCAGATTGGGTTTGTACGAGTCACTCCCATACCACACTCGCTCGGGTGTGAGTCAAGGTTCGGTAGTCGGCCCTCTCCTTTTCATTTTGGTAATTAATGACCTCCCTGATGTAGTTGCGAATGCTAGATCCCTCTTATATGCTGATGACTTAAAGCTATATTATGAAATAGCATCCGAGTGCGATTGCCAAGCTCTGCAATCAGACATTGATTCAGTATATAGGTGGAGTTTAGAAAATAAAATGGAGTTTAATAAATCAAAATGCTACGTGATGTCTTTCGGTCGAATGCGGCGCCCAGTCAACTTTCTATACAAACTGGATGGAGATACAATTACAAGAACTAATTCCATGAAAGACTTGGGAGTTATATTCGACCGTAAGCTCACTTTTCACGACCACATCACGTCCACTGCTAAGGAGTCCTTCAGGCGCCTTGGCTTTGTGTTAAGGAACTGTCGTGACTTCCACAACTCTCACGTTATCAAGCTTGTTTATGGGGCATTGGTCCGTAGCAAGCTTGAGTCTAGTGCGTGCGTATGGAATCCTTTTGAGAAGCAGTATGCGTTAGCTTTAGAAAAAGTTCAAAAAGCATTCCTTAGATACCTTTACAAGTACATGCACGGGTTTTATCCTTTCTTGTATCCCACTAAATTCCTGTTGGGTTGTTTGAGTTTCAACTCTCTAGAAGTAAGGCGGTCGCGCGATCAGATGATTGTAATATTTAAAATTCTTAGGGGGATTATTGATGTTCCTGATCTGCATAATGACATTTGTAAACTATTTGTCCCAGACAATTACTGTCGTGGCAGGAAACACCGCCTACTGGCTGTTCCAACCTGCCGTACTGTTGCACACTCCAAGTCACCTATTCCTCGGACATTAGCCGCTATTAACGCTCTCCTGAACTCAAACACAGAACTTGATATGTTTGCGAATGAATGGAAGGTGATACTGTCAGAATGTTTGAATTTTTGTGAGAAGAATGCATGACTGTGTTAAATAAATATATGTTTAAATAGTGTAATTGGCTTCGTCCGTTCTATTTAAATAAATAAATAAATAAATAAATAAATAAATAAATAAATAAATCACAACAGGTCTACCTCATTCATGAATTTTTCCATATTTTTTTCAGACTCACACCGAAAACAAACAATACGTGTCGCATGTCTACAGGCAGTGGGCGGCCGGAAGTGACGTGTGCGTCAGGTCCCGCAGACCACTTCCGGCGCTTTGACAAACAGCCCCCAAGGTCGATGATGGAGGGTTAAAAGGCCCACGACAATGGGCTCTTCGTGCGGAAAGATTTTCTAAACCTGTGCTGTTTTTGTGACTTGTGGCTCAATAAAGATCTGTGTTGATTCAAAATGGGTTTATTATTTCTCAAAAAATCTTTAGCTACACATTCTGTGGTATACTTTATGATAACTATGTTCTTGACTACAACAACGATGTCAGAGTGTAAGTGTTTACCGATAACGTTCTGATGAAATAATTGCTAAGAATTGTTACAAGAGTAAAACAAGGACACCTCCCCAAATTAACGACTGCACATTACTACCTCCAAGAACACAAGCATTCATGCAATGACCACCTTCTGCAACTATCAAGCGCTTATACACTCAGCCTTAAGACGCTAACATTAAAACTGTCTTAACCGTCGCCCAACCCTTCATCCACCTACCCTGGTAACACTGGCCGGTGTAAATTTGACACTAATTCGCGGCACGGCTGCCCCGCACCGACTTATGGACTATTAAGGAATTGTTCTCACTCGGACCTCAGGGAGGCACTGGTAGGGGTGCGGGGGTCCAGGGGACGGTTATTTGCGTAAAGTTTCAAGCACCGTGTGTGCCGCCACCCTTAAGGGGATTGCTGAATTATATACAGGCTGAGTTTGATGTTTATTTGGAGTGGACTTCGGTTGTTGTGTTTTGAGTTTACGTTTTACATTTGTCGTTAATGTGTAGATACATACTGATATATCTTGACTGACCAATAGTTAAAAGTTTAGAGTTTTTGAATTCTTTTAATTATATTTGTGTATAAAATTATATGCCAGAATTGGGAAAATCACCGTATAAGTCAAAACGTATCCTGATTCGAGGTGACGCATGCGAGGAGCAACTGGAACGACATTCAGAGCTTATAAAAATACTTCTACGCTCATTTTCTCCCTAGTCCTGACTGTTCAGTTGATCATTTGCTCTGCATTAACCAACATTGACGTTACATATTTATACCCTATTTACTGTAAACATGAACCCACTTCCAGAGCCCCCTGTGCACATATCAAGTTATACTAGATTTGCAGTAACATCCGTAAGTCAGGGCCGGCCGAGGTGTTTAAACTCCGCGGTTCGTCTTAGGTGCGCGAGTGACCACCCCTCCCCTCTCTGCTGCGCTCCCTGCCACCCCTCACCACCCGACTTGACAGTAATCAACAAATCCCAACACAAATATCGTACGGCTGGCTCTTGAGAGAAGTTTTATGTTTGTCGAATTGAATTATAAGAGACGTGAGTCTTGACTTAGGAATTAGGAAGTCACTTTGATATTTAATGGACGTTGTTGAACCATTAGTGGTGTTCATAAGATTAGTGGTCAATATAGTAAGTCAGCAATAATTGCCGGATTTTTAACATAGCTGCTACTTTTCTTACATCACTGCAAAATACAGTGAAAGAACTTGTCCTTATCCATTTTACATGCAAGTATTAAAGCACTAACAACTTGAAATGGTCAAATGGTATCGTCGATCTTAAGCACACAGTCACAAAGGTAAGCATAAACAAAATATCTGACCAAAAAGAACACGGCACTTTCCCAACAACACACCCAGACACAACAAATCCCATAAAACAATAACACCGATCCGATCTCGAATTAATTCTCACCTCAATACTGAACACGGGCGAGAGCTCAAGCGTCCAATAATAGCAGCGCTAAATCCTAGGGGCTGATAAAATCCGCGTAGTTTACGATGCGCGGGATTAGCAGCGAGTTGCCGACGCAAATAGATCGCACAGTTGCCGCTAAGTTCTACTTCAGAAGTGGTTGCGGGCCCGCAACTATCCGCTGTGTTTGCCCTTTGACCGGCCCACGCACTGAGCTGGGAAACGCTGCGGTTGGAATGCGCTAAGGCTAAGAAAGTTCAGTTGAGACGTGACACAAATAAGAAAGATAGTTTAGTACCTAGTGGGATTACCTAAATTATCATTACTTAGTACTGGGTAAACTAAGTAATGGTAAACCATTAAAGTAACCCAGATGTTTTCAAAGACAATTATATTCCAATCTCAATCAATGTTTCGGGTTTTTCTTCAACAAAACACAAAAATAAAGGAAATTCAAATAATTGTTTTTAATGCAACGTGGAATAATGTGTCATTTATGTGTAAATGCCGTAGTAGGTAATCGTGTTTGTTTTGTGTTTTCCTTATAAAATTACTTACTAATATTTAATTTTATATTTCTGTGTCGTAACATGTTATTGAATTTATATAATGATTGTTCACAATGATCGGGAGTCCCTTAAATGTAATGATTATGTCAGGCGCTCGGTCCGTTGAGGAAAGTCGGGGATGCCCCATTAATGGAGTTTACTCACAAATCATAATGCTGCTTTATTGCAATAAACAAATGCTTAACATTTACAACACATCAGTAAGTGGTGTTGGACACGTATAGTCAGGAAATAAAAAACCGATTCTTATGCCGATTTTTGCGCTCTTCACACTGATAATTTTCTTGTTTGAAGTGTTCATTTAGATGTCGACTACGCGAGAATAAACTCATTTGCGAGACTCGAACTTAATGAACGTGAGGCAACATCTTATTTAGGTCAACTATGAATATTCAAAAAGCTATCTGTATTTTTTCTGACAGATCACAACACTTAAGACGCTGAGTTTCCACCACCGAGTGCGTTCGAAGGAGCCAGCAAACTTAGGTAAGTTCGGTTTCTATTTCCAAAGCATCGGTGTATGGCAAGTTACAAGGAGAGCCGGGCGAGAGGCCTGCTCCAATCAACTAATCGTACGCAAATAGATACAGCGGTTTAGCCTGTGCGATCATTGTTCGAACATTTACATTCAATTTAAAGTTGCCTGTACGGTATCAGAATTCTATTAGGGGTTGTGGATGTATCAATGAGTAGTCTTCTTGTTAAGTTGTTTGATAGTTAAGATTTGTCGCCCTTTCTTAGCGTGGATGATAGTTGACATATTCTCAAAGAATATAATTATTCGATAGTAACATCAACCTGTGTTTGGCAACTATCCCGTGTCCAACTGCCTTATTTGAGACTTCTGTTGTGTTGACTGTATCAACATTCATATCGTTATGACAAATATTATATTTGGTATTGATCCCCAAAAAAAAAATTCAGCATTGACGCCTTAATTTGGCAACCCTTTTTTAATGTTGCCAACACATACCTTACCTATTTTTTTCACAAATCAAATGTTGCCTCATAATACATTTTCTGTGCAAATATTCTTCTTTATTTACTATCATAGGTAGCAAGGAACGTTATCAATATTACTTATTTGGTATATAAGTAGGTAACTCTTTCAAGGGAAATCGCGTGTTTGCCTTAATCCCATAATTTAATACCAGTTGCAGTGCAGCGCTGGAGCTATACCAACTGGAATTGCTTTTTCTAACTAATGAAAACATCAAATCTCAATACCAAAATAATTGAAACAGTGTGCAGTTTAAGATCCGCACTTACGTGTGTGTGTGTGTGTGTGAAGAGAATTTAATTAATCCTCCAAGTTACGGGCGAACGGTCACAGTAACCACCTTTGTACGGAACCAAATGTTGAGTCGTAAGATTTGAGGGGCTTCTAATAGCCAAGTATGGCCAAACGGCTACCTTTGTTGATAGCCCAAGAAACACGGTTCAGTGTTGGGGAGGGGAAATAGTTGCCAAATTGATACAACCGGGTAGTGATAGCAAATACATTTTTTAAGGGTATTTGTATGAAAGTTACTTCCGACTGTACGACTTTTGCCCGGTTCCCGAAGTCCTAATTTAAAGTCTCAATAAATAATTTCGCATAGTCATCTTTTTAAACGATTTTCTTCCTTAATCCAATAATATAATCACTATCAAAAATACACAATATAAATATATCTCAACTAAATTTTAAATCCATGTGTCATTTTTTAACCCGAGTTTATAGAAACTCGGGTTAAAAAATGCAGTAACCGAGTAAGTACTAGTTTCCACTAACAACCAGGTCTATGGTATTATACCGGTAATATACTCTGGAGAAAACTGACAGAAGATAGATATTACAATGCTTTACTTATACTGTCACTTACGGGCTATCTTCCGTGATTCTTCATTATTTTGAGCTCCCGATATTTCGGCGCTGTTGCAAGCGCTATGATCGCGGGTTGACTGGAGAATGCGGGTGGATGGAAAATAAATTGCGAAACAATCACGGAAGATATCCCGTAAGTGACAGTATAAGTTTAGTTGTAAACCGTGAAAGCTTAAAACAGTGATCACAATGTTTTTTTTTATATGGTCCTAATTAGGTGCTTCGTGACAAACAAAGATATTTTTGTGGAAAATGACAACAGTTTCAATTTCTAATATATTTTGTACAAAATGAGTGACATTAAAAGCGGATACGAACAATTAGTCGATTGTGTTTTTATTTGTGCGAATCTTCCTCACGTAACCACAGAGTGCTTTGTAACCATAATAGATAATGTAGTGAGTCAAGTTCATAAGGTTTGTGTTTACATAAACTTTAAATTTAATTGTTAAAAAGGTATGGACGGGGACTTTCTTCAAATACTTAAGGAAAAATAAACAGTATTTTTATTAGCAGAAAAAAACAGAGTTCAGCTAGGCATGAGGAAAGAATGGTTGTAGTGGAAATTAAAAAGCATTTTATGGTTAGGTGTGATTATTACAAGCTGTAAGTAAACTCGTAGAATATTACAATGAGCGGATACCTATAGGGGAAAATAATAATCACGCTGGCCATAGCAAAGACTTTTGTTTGGTTTCAGCAGACAGCGCGACGCTAGCCAGTATGCGTTGATAGTTTCTTTTACCACAAACCCTTGGCCTCCTTGAGAGCAACCTATCTAATGCTTTTCATTAGTATTTATTTTTTTCTAGCCGTCAATGTCCCACTGCTGGGCAAAGACCTTCCCTCCGTATTTCCTTTCAGGAAGTCTTTTCCTGCGCCACCTTGAATCAGCCTTCGTGATGCGCGTCCAGGTCGTCTCACACGCTATGTGTTGAGAACCTTGTCTAGCGGTCGCCATGCATTGTAATTGATTTTATATTATACATTATTTTGCAGGTAAATAAATAATTAAACGTAGAGATAGTGCCGCGGTAAACCACGAATGTATTCTTGTTTTTATATTGTTTTGCACGTAAAAAGGAGTCGTACGGATATTTATTAAAGTTATGCTTTAACATCTTATTTTTATTTCTTTGAATGAAAAACCTTAAGTTAATATCGTCAAAACCAGTCGGTACCCAGGTAAGGTCCAGTGCAAATGCAATGACGGGCGAGGGCAGCTGCATCCAGTCAGACTGGAAGCCGACCCTAACATAGTTGTGAAAAGGCAGATGATGATGATGACGGGCGGGGGGGAATGCAATATGTGACTCCTGACTCGGTAATAGGTCTTTCCACATCTGTTATAAAGTATTAACACGCAAGCAGGCCTTTTCACCCGCAATGCCTGAACCTTGCATGTGTGGGTACTTGTAGTCGATTCAATTGATTAGTGAGCGTCTCCAACTTTGATTGGACGTATTCATACCAGCTCAAACTTTGCCGACAGGGTGACTGGCAAAAGGCTTCGCTAAGATTCTTAATTGATAAAAGCATATTATAAGATATTACAATTTATTTTAATATATCTAATAGCAACATTTCGTTGTACGCAACGTGAAATACATGTTTCATGTTAAGGACATAAGGGCGCAACCAGACCGCGGTCAATGGCCGTGATAGACTTTTGTTCAGGGTGAAAAAACAAATTCAATATCTTTGTCGTATCTTGTAATGACATCCAGGCAGCACCGCCTTGTATGTCGTATAATATTATTAGGTATTGGAGTTCAACCGAAAACAGTGATTTTTTATTTAGCAATAGGTTTTTCAGTGGTGTGTGATATGTTTTATGCGATAAAAAACATTGTTTAGAATGTTGAAATATTATATAATTATGTTCGTGCAAAATGCAGCTGTCGCAATAGATTTTCTCTGAATGAATGAATTGATGGTAATGATAAATTACCGCCACTTAATTCTCCTCCTCGGCTACAACAAAAATATTTTATTTTCCGACCGAAAACGAACACTGCTGAAAATAGAATTCGGTCGGACTCTAATATTTATTTATTTAGTACAAGTATTTAGATAAGTACTCTTAATTAACATGAAGTCTCCTAATTGCGGAAAACATACGAAAGATGTCACGTTATGGAAAATACGTCGAGATTGCATAAATATATGTATGAGTAATATTACTTAAGTGAGTAGGCACATATGTAGCTGATATATGAAGTTTAATTAGCTACAAAATACTGTTGTTTTTTAGTCATTTCGAACTGAGGTCTCGTTCACACAGTTCCGCACCACATGATGCGGCAAAAAGTAGCGTTAGCTTTGTGACGTGGGCTCTGCCGTTGATGTGGCTCAATGTTTGCTAATCCCAAAGCACACATAGCTCTCAAGTGGGTCCTCGTTTGCAAGGTACTCATTACCAATTTCAGGACTAATTCCGTTTCACACGGGGATGTTGTGCTCCGAAACATCGGAACGCGCGGATGACGTGCGAGAGTATGCGGCACTGTGTGAACGATGCCTTACCGTCATTTGTAAATGATATCTACTTGCGTACGATGAAACTTTTAGAAACTAGCATATGGAAATAACATTAGGTTGTTATTTGAAACAAATATAATGATTGTTTTGGATTTTACGAAATCGTTAAAACCATTTGGTTTTGTCGTTAATAGTGTGGTTTAATAAGAAGGCATAACACTTGATACCTAATATTAATTAGGTTGACATGAACATAAAGATAACATTAAAGTGCCAATTAGAAACTTTTAGGAAATAAACAAATTGGGACTCGTGCAGGGTTTCTCATGGATAGCATTGTTCTTTTACCTACAATATATATTTGTCTCTTTTGTTGTCTGTAAGCCTGGTCAGGCCTCTAGTAACTTTCTCAATCAGAACTTTTATAATAGCGTAACAAGAAATAATAATAATTTATATGTACCAAAGATAGACCAGGTAGTAGGTAGGTACCTAACTAAGAACTGGTAACCAAGTACGTCTTATTAAAAAGAACGGTCGCTACAACAGACCGTCTATAAAAAAGTATGTCTCGGTCACCGAATACAGATTTGTGTACTTGGCAACAAGGCATAATCGTTTAATGACAAAACCTTGTTTTAATGAATGATCTAACCACATTGGGCGGCTGGCGCCGGTGTGCGACGGCGGCGTGCGCAGGCGCCGGTGACTCAGGAGACAGGACACACAAGTGTCCTTTGTCCAAAGTGGCATAACACGGGACACATCGCGAACCAATCTAAGCAGAGGTATTTTTAAAACTTTGTAATATTTGTGTTAGTACTTCTTCAACCACAGAAGTAACAAAATCCAGCTTTGTTTAATCCATCTTCTGACTTTTTTTTATCAAATTATAACGTTCCCACTGTGAGGACACAAGTCTCCTCCCAGAGGGAGGGAGTGGGCCGTATTCCATGGTGGGTATAGCTTGTACTAGGTGTATCTCTATATCTAGATTAAAGAGGCTCGGCTTTCAAGAACCTTATGTGTGTGATAAAAATCTCGGCAAGCTTCTACCTGCTTGCAGATTGCAATAACATCCGTATTTCGATTTGTTATTCCACAACGCTTTACCCGTCTTCATCGATATTAGTAATCGGTTTATAAATATATGACTGTGCATAAACAAACAATCGATCTCTGTTTAGTCCATTACATTACTCATTGTGGATCACCAGTAGGTACGGCTAGGTAGGCGCCCATCTCCAAGCAAACCGCGATTGTTTCAATTGTATGCGAATGCTTAATCATTCCATTTTTGTAAGGACACCTCATCGAGCAGAGCTATTAATAATTGCGGTTTAGAAACGAGGTAAAAAATATCGACGTCCTTTTTTCAGAAGTTCGGAGAATATAATCCAAGGGTTATTGTTCTGTTTTTCTTTACTCTAGTTACCTAATTACAAGTATATTCGTCATCATAATAACAGTCGGCTGCAGAGAAACGGCTCAAAGCTCCGTACATGCAGCGCCCAGAGTAACCAAAAGTATTAATAAGGCGACTCATACATACATCTGTTATCATACATGACAACACTTAAGCAACACTACACACGGTTTAACCGCTAACTACCAGTCAACACAGAACAAAAAGAAATGCAGAAAATCAACGATTAGATATCATCTAGGTAAACGAAAGCTCACAAAAGCTTACTCGAATTGGCACACTATTGAGTAAAGAAACTGATGACCATTCCTAACCCTGGACAGTCAGCCCCGGATCCAATCTTGCTGTCAAAGACTGACTAACTTCTGTCAACTATAAGCGTACATCCAGTTTAGGACTATATTAGCTAGGGAAAGAGGGTCACATCCTTAATACCTAAACAGTGACAGGTAATTTATTATTCTTTTAGATTGAAAACTGTGGGAGCACCTTAGCCTTAGTTTAGCAAAGTTTTTTTTCTTAGCAAAGTTCTTGCGAGCATTGTATGCGAGAGCTTTCTTCTGTACATTGCATAGAGTGATCCTTCTATAACAGTCTGTTCAGTACGTGTACCTACATGATGGAGAGGTAATTAAAAAGTATGTGCGCCAATAAGAGTGTGTACGACACATGCGCGCCGTTCTCACGAGTGAGCTGCAATGATCAGGCAGCGGTTTATTAGCGCAGATGAGACACTCGGTTGAAGTTTACCTGGACTGTTTGAGCTTTTCTTTTCAGTTCCAACAGCTTTCTATTTAAAGACGATCGTTACTAATTACTATTTGACTTGATTTGAACTGGAAAACTGTACCTGTTACTTTTCACCGTCACGGTTGACATTTCCGCGGACGTGACTTACTTAGCCTAGGTGGTCGGAAATTACTCCAAGGGAACGTAGTACTAGAACAGACAGATAGAGATAGTATTGAATAATACAGCGGATATCAAAAATAAATGGCCGTATTTCTCAGGGTATGGTACAAGACTAACTGAAAACATTCTTTATGGGACCAACATCGTAATTGCAAAAATAATTACTGGATTGACATTAGCTACCGCAAAGCTTATGTCAATATTCAAACCTGTTGCAAGTCGTTGTGGTGATACCGTGCAGGACTGCAAGCCCGAGCAGTGTAGTGTGTGTCAGTGTAGAGTGTCTCTTCTTCACATTCGGGCCATGCTGTGCACTCTGTGGTGTGGTATCGAGGCCGCAGGGCGCACATGCGTCGCCGCCTGTGAATCACATCACACGCTCATTAGCTCTAGGTGCCTCACAGCTGGAATACACAGATCGGTTTACACAAGTACCTAACCGAAGGTAGGTATCTGTTGAATCTGTCAAACTATATAGGAGTGGTGGAACTGCTTCACTTATAGCTTATATATAGTGTTTGCGGTTAAGTATGGCCGCGTTGACAAAGGAAAGTGATGTAAGTCGGTTCTGTTCTGTCAAATGCCCTTATTTGGACTTCTAATAATGATGACTTTTGCTTCGACTTTGCATAGCAAGCTGAGTATAGTCAGAGGTTTAGTTAGAGAGCCGTTTTGGTTTACCATCGTAGTGAAAGATTAGTCAGCTAGACTCTGCTTTACCGGGCGAGGGGTTGCCTATGCCTAGAGAGAAACAGAGAAATTGTACGTATTTTTTATTCAAAGAATATGAATAGACTCTTTGTACAGCCTACTGTAACAAAATAGTTACTAGCTTTAATCAAATAATTCAGGCCACACACAATTTCACGCCATCCTTCCAATTGAAAAAAGTCATCGGTCATTGCATTCCGGGCGGGTCAGTTCACACACACACACACGCAGGCGGCCATGTTAATGATCTAAACACGGCCGCATTAGATGCTAAGCAATAAAGACGAGACACAAACACGCAAGCCATTAGGATGACACCCACTTGAGCTGGACTCAATTGTGACAACGACCGTGCACCTTGCAATGTGGCTGTTAATAGGTGGAGAGTGTAGGGAGTATTGTACGCTACTGATGGGGAAACTATTTACATAAAAAATTAGAAAGGATACTTCATAACAAGCCTTCGACATCCGTATTCCTATGTCCTAATCGACTACCCGAATCTGCCAGTTAGTTATAGCATAATTTCTGACATAAAATACCAATAAGATTTCCTGAGCGTTTTTTTAGTTTCGTTATTATATTTCTAACTAGCTTATGCCCGCGGCTTCGCTCGCGTGGAGTTAGAGAATAGCCCACGGGATCTTACTTCTGGGATAATAAGTAATGTAAGTATCTATCTATAATACATACTTACATAGATTTACATGTACTTGCTTATAACTTGTAAATATTAGTTTAAAGTTATATCAATTAAATTAGATACGTGAAATATTGATACCTTGGTTTGAGATTGGACATCGGATTTACTGGATTTTATCTGAAGAGTATGTACACAAATTTTCAAGTCAATCGACCCCGAGAATAAAAAGTTTCACAGAAAATTCAACACCCCATTTCACCCTCTAATGGGTAGGAATTTCTAAAAAATGATACTTTCTCTTCACAAAGAATATACCCTCCAATTTTCATATCTCTGGGACGCGCGGTTTGGGCTGTGCGTTGGTATATCAGTCAGCCAGTCAGGGCATGGAATTTTAAATTGGGGGATGATTTTGGAAAAACTGTGATACCTACACGTATCTCATCATTTTAACTGAAGTATATTATGTAGACACATGTTCAAGTCAATCGACTCCGAGAATAAAAAGTTTCTCATAAAATTCAAAATCCCATTTCACCCTATTAGGGGTGGAATTTAAAAAAACCCTTTCTTAGTGGATACCTACTCTCCACAAAGAGTACATTCTCCAAATTTAATGTCTCTAGAACCAGCGGTTTGGGCTGTGCGTTGATGTATCAGTCAGCCAGTCAGGACATTGAATTTTAAATGGGGGGATGATTTTGGAAAAACTGTGATACACGTATCTCATCATTTTAACTGAAGTATATGTAGACACATTTTCAAGTCAATCAACTCAGAGAATAAAAACTTTCATAGAAAATTCAACACCCCATTTCACCCTCTTAGGGGTGGGATTTCAAAAAACCCTTTCTTAGTGGATACCTACTCTCCACAAAGAGTACATTCTCCAAATTTCATGTCTCTAGGGCCAGCGGTTTGGGCTGTGCGTTGATGTATCAGTCAGTCAGTCAGGACATTGAATTTTTAATTGGGGGATGATTTTGGAAAAACTGTGATACACGTATCTCATCATTTTAACTGAAGTATATGTAGATACATTTTCAAGTCAATCGACTCAGAGAATAAAAAGTTTCATAGAAAATTCAACACCCCATTTCACCCTCTTAGGGGTGGAATTTCGAAAAACCCTTTCTTAGTGGATACCTACTCTTCACAAAGAGTACACTGTCCAAATTTCATGTCTCTAGGACCAGTGGTTTGGGCTGTGCGTTGATATATAAGTCAGTCAGTCAGTCAGGACTTTGAATTTTATATGTATATAGATTAGATAGCACGATAATTTACATGTTCGTAGTGTGTTTGTTATCCGGTAACAGTCAACAATTATGCGTTCGTGGAAAAATCTAATTAAACTGGAATTCTCGGATTAATCCCATGATCTAATCAACTGATCAAAATCAAACATGTTGAATTTGAAGGCTCCTCATCTATTAAGATGTGTAACACAAAACAAACACACATTAGCTGTACCTGCTATGACACAGTGTATCATCAGGAGTGACTCACTAATACTCCTGTTTTCGCGAGCCAGTGCTATCGTAAGACAGAGTGGACAACGCACTTTGAACGAAATGTAATAAATGAGTGTACTTTTGAATATGACGAGTGTTTCCAAAACAGCAAAATTTTTTGCTCATATCAAAAACGAAAATAAATTATAGATGAAACTAAAGCCGAATATACAGCACATTTTAGGTACCTCTTACCGTTTAAAGTACGTCGCAACTTGAAAGCTTTACACCTAACATGTTGGAGTTTCACACAAGTGGAAATTATACACGCAAAATAAACGCATGCATAAATAGGAACGGAGATCTTCACAAATTTGATTAATTCTACGGAAAAGAAAATACCATTACGTAAACTTAAATATCTATTTACGTTAATATTCCCACAGAAGCCATGACTCTAACAACGGGAAAATATGAATAGTTGATAGACAACCGGCCATAACTGCTTACATAATTATTATATGTTAATATTATGATCTCATATCCCCCATAGCAGGTCACGTAGGTTCATGTTTGTTAACGTTACGATTACGTGGTGACGTGCTCAGTAAAAACCTCACGCCGTAGAAGGACGTTAAACAACAGAAGAGTATGCGACTTTACTCACGTGCATCTGTTTGGCAGAACTGCACCAGTTAGCTTGATGATCTCACCGCGTGATAAAACACGGCACGTCAAAAAACTACGGTTGGACTTCCACTTGTAGAGAATACACGGTGTAAGGGCACCGTGACTCAAACTGCTGCCGTACATTCAGTAGAATCTACATAATTTCGGAGTCGTTATTTTTCGCCGGTTACTAAAAAAATAAACCATACAAAAGTACAATACCAACACGGCCAAAATGTTTAGAACAGCTGTTTTTTATCTAGCTACTAATTTCTACAATCCTGTATGTAGAGAATCCATGATAAAAGTTTGGTATCCAACTGTGAATATCTTTTTTTTTTTTAAAGCGTTGCCCTACCCTTGGAACTTCTTCTGTATAGTGGGTGCGTTTACAAACATTTAAACTCACATACACAAACAGCCAGACCTGGAACAACTACCTGTAGGCCATACAAGTATTTGTTCCGTGCGGGAATCGATCCCGCGACACGCAGCGCAGCAGTCAATCGCTCAGCCACTGCGCCAATCGCGCCTTCATCTGAAATTTATTAAGATTTTAAGAGATTTTATTAACATTTTAAGAGAAATTACCAGTACCCGACGGTAAAAACTAACCATTACCAGAACACGAAGGGTAAGGCAGAGGTGTACGTAATAGTACAGACACATTTCGCCAGTCATGTTTCACTATTTAATTTTTTTTATTCTTGTTTATTTCGGTATATTTACCTACCTACATAAATATAAAAGCACCAATAATAATTATACTGTGAACAATAACTGTAAAATAATACAATAACAAATTAAATAGGTATCTATCAATCAGGGGAATACCTTTTCCCTGCAATAAACCCACTAGAATCCATACTAATATACTGAGTAGTACGAAGATACAATTAATGCGAAAGTAACTCTGTCTGTTTGTCGGTCTGTCTGTTACCTTTTCTCACCTTATAAACGGCTAAAGGGCTTTCGATAAGATTTGACTCACAAATAAACAATAACATTGGCATAGACTTCTTTTTTTACCAATAGTACCTAACTACAATATCGAGACATAATTCCCACCGTCCACGTGGAGAAACACTGCCTTTACCACATGCGTTAAAAATCTAAAAGAAGAATAAAGAAAGTTAACAATATTCGTCTCATCCACCTAAATTCCCGGCTCGTGACGGTCTAACTCCAAACAAAGCCAAATGATTGAGCGTCGTCTCCGCATCAGTTAGCTGTTAGGTGGAAGACAATCAGCAGGGCAGGGGTCAAGCGAGCCGGCGTCGCATACCGGTCAATTCCTCCAATTGGCGCGCGCAGACGTGGGAACGGCGCGCGCGCATGATTCACCTCCTTACACATGAACGTACTTACCCACTATTTATGCCTAAAGCTGTAGATTAGACTGGAGAAGGTTCACAAAGGGCTATATATATTTGCGACTTGAAATTCCGCAAATAAATATTCACTGTGAAATCAATACTTTTCGCACTGTAAAGTTTTTAAAGTGACAACTAGTGTCACTAACACTGTCATTAGCACTTGTAAAAGAATATTTTCTCACTATACTTAAACGTTCGTTAAGTGTAGCTTTTTCCAGGCTACTATAAGACACATGCCTGTAGACTATATACTTATAATTTCTCTATGCGTGACAAACTAATTCAGACTTCTCCAACAAACCTAATTTGTAATTACAGCTATCGAAAAAGCTTTTGGCCATCAAAACCTGAATAACTATCAATTTCAAAAAATTGCACATTATTTTTACAAACTTCATTCTAGTACCAAAACATCCAAGAATGTTTAGCACTATACCATGTCTTTTAACACCAACCAACTACATCATTTTTGTGTCATCGTCTGTCAAACATAGAGAGAGTTAGACCCAAATAAACAACCTAGATATTTGCCTGCTGTTTTACAACGATTAATAAAAGTATTGGGGTAGTCATCGCTAGCTTCAGTCGACACTCTATTTTTAAAACAAACCTCATCTTGATTAAAAAGTACTTTTTTTAAGCAGTTTTAATTACATATTATATCTATTTATAATTATTGAAGTAGTGACGATACCAACAGCAAGTACCTTAAGTCAGGTCATGTAGTTTATTAATAACGTTTGTTTCATAGTGCACCGGCCAGTACCTACCGAGATAAACAGAATTATAACAAAGCGGTAATATAAACATTGTGGTATTTCAGTTTTGTGTTAATAATGTAATTAAATATTATCAGTGAGCACGTATCACACTGATAACATTAGGCAGCTGCCGAAACAAAATAAATGTTAACGTGTAATTAGTTATACACAGGAAAAGGTAAAATATGTTATTGCAAAATAATATAAATACTATAACTTCCTAGTTCTATCTAATTCGGGAAACTAGCGAAAAATAAAAGGTAAATGAATAGTTAATAATAAACGTTTCCTGTCTATTTTAGGTATAGGACGACATGATCTACATTTTACAGGAACCAAAAATAATATTATTAATTTGATAAGTGTAGACATTCTATATTATAATTTGAATTAAGTCAATTATGTAATTTGTTCATAGATTTTTTTATCATTTTGTCTAATACAATAAAACACAATACTTTTAATACAAACATAAGCGGATTTATCGCTCAAATAGGCTCTCTTCAAACAAATGAGCGCGATCCCCTCAAGAAGTTCGCTAAAAATTCAAACAAATCGTCCGCGCGAGCCTCGGCAATCAGGCAGGTATTCCCGACAAATTGGCCTTAATAAAATACTCCTTCTAATTAACGAGCCACCCCCACTCTCCCCTTACATAGAACAGAGAGTTACAGAAGACTCAAACGAAATAAAAGTTGAAAATGCAACCAAATTCACAGAACTGGCAGCTTCGATTACAAATAAAAACTGATCGATTTTATTAATTAAAAGAAAGAAAGTTGATATACTTATGCTTTCAATGTAGCTACTCGTACATAAATAAGGTATTGATAGTAAAATTATGTGGTGGTCTTGTCTTGCTCTTGCAAAAATACATAATTATTGTGTGGTGCGCTACTAGTTTCAGCGCATTTGAAGTTGCCTTTTCTCCGTTCTGCTATAATTTATGACAATGATTTCAATCGATTCAATCATACAACACACGAGATTTTTTCGTTTTCATATTAAATCAATGACATTCTACCCATTCAATTAAATAAAGGGTGCAAGAAAGTTTATTGTAGCGATAATTGAATAACTTACCTATTCAATTGCATGTGTCTATGACGCACATGCTGTGCCTTCTGATTTCCTCACCATGTGCCATCTTCTACGTTTTCTGACTCCCCAGTCGAGCGGAGCCCGGCGGAGGACAAAGCCAAGGGAAAAATAACAAGAAACGCCTTCTCAGATGGGAAGTGATCTGCTCCTAATTGTGCTGTGTCCGGGTTGAGGCCATGATGCTTTAGAACAGCTTCCACATAATTATATTGTTCTACAGATTGAAATTCGTAATAGAAGTTGTTTTCTTTGTGATTTGATTTTTTATGGTTTTAGTGATAAAGATTACTTCAATTGAATACTAGATATACCGTGATTAAATAAAAGTTGTTTTCTTAAGTTTAACCCTTCTCCCAGACAAGTGTAAGCTGCGCATGGTACTCGTATGTCTAGCATCCGCCAGACCATGATTTGCTATCTAAACCAACTAACACTAGCGTTGTAATAGGTAGTCATTTAAATGGTTTTAATTTTAAGATTATTCGAACGGATGCCCTGTGGCATCGATATCTCTTAACTTTTATCTAATAAGGAAGCTGTAACATTGTTTTTCTTGAGTATATCAAGCGTGACAACAGAGGTATCAGATAATTATCCACCGGTGCGTCCTTCCCTGTCCGTCCCGTGTCCGTGTCCGGGTCTCTTGAGCGACATACATCACACGCACTGACTGATAACTGTTCTTAGTGAAGATAACGTGCAAGACAGAGGCGGAGAGCGGTAATCAGTCATGAGCATAAGTATGAAACGCTAAGTAAATTCAACTGTGATTTTGTCGAGGAATGACGATTGTAACTATGAGACAGGACCTCTTTTTATTAGTATGAGTTGAGTTCCAATGTACCATATTTAACAACATAGGTACAATTAATCAAGTTGGAGAAAACCACCTTTACTGTATTGTTTGATAAACCTTATTAATGCACCACCGTTACCTCATTTCATATCCTATAACGATCATGTTTTTACTGGAAAATTTACGCATAGGTACAGGAATAAACGTACAGTTAAATAACCTTCCTGTCTCGCTATCTAGATCCTCACGCCAATTATACTCAATAAACAACAGAGAAACGAGAGGAAATTGATACTGAACCCGAATGTGGTTGATAATAATGAGCCGTGAGGTCAGCAGCGCGCTAAAAGGCCAAGGCAAGGAAAAAAACAAGCATGCTCCTAATAGCTACCTTGATAATGTTACCGGTACCGGTAGTTTTAGAAATAACAATGTCTATAAAAGGTGGTTTTCCATTCCAATATCCTCTTATAAAAAAACAGGCAGGTAAAATATCAAGGGAAACCCCGATTATAAAAACATAAACTAAACGTACCTACATAGATAACTTTAATGGGCTACATCCCGTTTCGTAACTTTAACGACTCACCAACCTAAATAAAAGACGTACAAAACCGGCGAAAAAATGGCCTTTTCGTAACTATTTTGATCTTCACACATTCAGTCCCGTTTCACCAACTATTCATTTCGACTGTTTTTGTGCGGTACAGTCAGCTCCTAAAGTTACAAGGAAACTTCTTTTTGATATCGCTATTTTTTGTCATCTCTCTCTGACACATTTAAGTTTGTATCAGGCGAAATTAATTTAGAAATTAAGCAGAAAATACCACGAGAACAGGATCATGATGAAGATGTTGGTGCCGCTAATACCGTCTTTTTGGTGAATACTCAATAAAAATACTAGGCTTGCATATTGAAGGTGGTATTTATTTGTTATTTATTTTTACCGTTGCCCCGCTCTCGCTCATGCTTTGCGTGTCTCCGCTCAGGCCTAAGGGTCCTCGGAAAAACTCCCTCTTTACCTTCCACTGAAACTAGTAAATAGTAGGATTAACTGTTCACATAAATCACGGCGACCACCGGCCGGTGATACACATCGGGACTGAACCTGCGCTCCGCCAGTCACTTGATAACTGAGCCTATCTGATTCAAACTTTTCTTATTAGTGGCGCTGCGATTGCCGACGGGATTTTAATAGTTGCTCGTGTTGTAATGTGTGGATAGGTAGATGAGAAAGACTGACTTCTTTTTTGTTTGATAGTAAACAATCGAACCATACTCCTGATGAAAAGTGGTTATTCCTATGGGTCCCACCGGAGACACCAAGAAGTGTATGGTGAAACTTTGTGCGGTTCCTATATTACTCTTTAAATCTAATCTCTCTTTCTCTCTCGAAATAAAGCGAGGCTGCTTATTAGTAGACATAGGTATAGTGTAGTACTTCTACAAACAAACATTATCACTATGTAAAATGTACAAATGTTTTGATGACACGACGATGTGCGTTAGTTAGAGAATTAGTGTGGAGACAGTCGTTTGTTAAATTGATTATTAACTGCTTTGATGGCAGTAATAAACGAAGCGAACTGTGACCGCTTGAGTGTCGACTGTCCGGTTAACCGTTATCCACACAACCTGAGCCACACGGACGAGTCAATGACTGCTCCACTATTGTAAAGCGTAACGCGTGCGTATTAGGACTAGACAACTTCTGTTTTATTCTATGCCTTATTTGTTTTGATCCAAATTTAATCAATTTGGGTAAGCCAATTCAGCAACTTGGTGTATTCAGAAGTTTCCGACCGGGGACTGCAATATGCTGCAAATTCATTCAATTAAAATCAAAAGGCTTACATTTAACTTTAGCAACTTAAAAAGGTTCCTATAACACCCACCCACTATCCTCTTAATATTAAAACAATTATCCGTCGTACGTGTCGTCATAACCTGCGCGCCGGTCGAGTGTCTCCTCTCAAATGGGCGACGACGTTTGAATGCGGCCGACAAAATAATGTCTTTATTTGATCCACTGCCGGGCGGTATGGAGACGAGGTGACGGAGTGACATCAGCACCCTGGAGTACGGGCTATTGAATACACAGCGTTCATTGTCATGCGCTGTGTTAGGTACAGTAAAAGTTAAAACACCTTTTTTTTCAATTTATAAGCAAACTATTTTTTCTATAACTGATATCAAAAGCTTAGTTTTGATTGCAACTACCAAAATAATTCATTTTACAATTGTGAAAAAAAAATCTCTAAAAATATTTCTAGGAATGAAATCTGACCCATTTAGGACTTAACAAGCAAGTATTTAATTAACAACACACTACAGCTCGTAGCTACGAAAAAGCCTCTTTACGCACATACATATAACTCCAATAAGGGGCAACAAAAACTCACCAGAAAGGTGCTACGCGCTACGGCCTACGAGAAGTACGGCGTAGGCGTGTTGACCTTGATGTGGCGAAAGTTGCAAGACGAAGTATTTTATTCTTTATGAATATTCGAGTTATGGCATGGTCAACAAGACCATTACACCAGAGACAACTTGTTGTCATAGCGACAACCGCAACTTGATGGATTTAAACAGTACTATGATGACAGCAAAACCCACTAAGCGAACTGGTGTATCGCAGTTCACGCAATTACCTGATTATCTCAGTTTCCTTATCCTTTATAAGTGTTCAGTGAAGAGTGGATTGTCCTCTCATACATCTGGTGGCGCGTGGCACATTGCGATGAGCGTCGCGCACGGTCGCGGCACTCGCGGCTCGCCGGCTACTCGACGCCGACATCACGCACTTAGGAGTTATTGTGAGGTAATACCAGCATGCAGATCTAGCGCGTGATAGAATACTTATTGTGAGGTGATACAAGCATGCAGATCTAGCGCGTGATAGAATACTTATTGTGAGGTGATACAAGCATGCAGATCTAGCGCGTGATAGAATACTTATTGTGAGGTGATACCAGCATGCAGATCTAGCGCGTGATAGAATACTTATTGTGAGGTGATACCAGCATGCAGACTAACGCGTGATAGAATACTTATTGTGAGGTGATACCAGCATGCAGACTAACGCGTGATAGAATACTTATTGTGAGGTGATACAAGCATGCAGATCTAGCGCGTGATAGAATACTTATTGTGAGGTGATACCAGCATGCAGATCTAGCGCGTGATAGAATACTTATTGTGAGGTGATACAAGCATGCAGATCTAGCGCGTGATAGAATACTTATTGTGAGGTGATACCAGCATGCAGACTAACGCGTGATAGAATACTTATTGTGAGGTGATACAAGCATGCAGATCTAGCGCGTGATAGAATACTTATTGTGAGGTGATACAAGCATGCAGATCTAGCGCGTGATAGAATACTTATTGTGAGGTGATACAAGCATGCAGATCTAGCGCGTGATAGAATACTTATTGTGAGGTGATACCAGCATGCAGATCTAGCGCGTGATAGAATACTTATTGTGAGGTGATACAAGCATGCAGATCTAGCGCGTGATAGAATACTTATTGTGAGGTGATACAAGCATGCAGATCTAGCGCGTGATAGAATACTTATTGTGAGGTGATACCAGCATGCAGACTAACGCGTGATAGAATACTTATTGTGAGGTGATACAAGCATGCAGATCTAGCGCGTGATAGAATACTTATTGTGAGGTAATACCAGCATGCAGATCTAGCGCGTGATAGAATACTTATTGTGAGGTGATACAAGCATGCAGATCTAGCGCGTGATAGAATACTTATTGTGAGGTGATACAAGCATGCAGATCTAGCGCGTGATAGAATACTTATTGTGAGGTGATACAAGCATGCAGATCTAGCGCGTGATAGAATACTTATTGTGAGGTGATACAAGCATGCAGACTAACGCGTGATAGAATACTTATTGTGAGGTGATACAAGCATGCAGATCTAGCGCGTGATAGAATACTTATTGTGAGGTGATACCAGCTTGCAGTTCTAACGCGCCATAGAATCCTTCTCGTAAACATTATTTGATGATAACTTAAACCACACACCAGATGACAGAACAAAAATAGATGTTTATTTGTCGCAGAAACAAAACGTGCATACATAAAAAAAAAAAAACTATATTACACTGAAAAACTGAAAATAAAGAAAATACTTAAGTCATCATTCTCTTGCCCTTATCGGGGGGTCGGCGCAGCATGTCTTCTTCTTACATATACTTCTCCATTTCTTCAGACACCTCCTTTCTTGCCATATCATTCTTCACACAGTCCATCCATCGTTTCTTTGGTCTTCCTGTACTCATATACCCATCCACGTTCATACTCAGAACTTTCCTCACGAAATTTTCCTCATTCCTCCGCAGCACATGCCCATACCACGACAACCGATTACAACACAACTTTTCAGTCACCGGCGCCACTTTCAGACTTCCTCTTATGTACTCATTTCTTATTTTATCCATACGCGTAACACCACACATCCTCCTTAACATTCTCATCTCAGCCATATGCAAATGCCTTTCATCCATCACTTTTGTGGCCCAAGATTCTGAAAGTACCTAAGTATATAAACTAAAAAACAAGACTGGACAGCAAAAAACAAGCACGTTTGGAAGCAGGCAGGACACACTGAAAATTATTAAAACATGTAATGGGTCCCGCCTGCTATCACATTTCACGATGCGATTTAACTTCTTGATTTTTTCACTTTTATGATCTGTCATTTCGAATCGAAACTTTAAATCGTTTTAAATTACGTGGGCATTCGAAATGATCAATTTGTAGTGCAGGAAGCTGGAACATTTATTAAACTAAAATAATTCCAATAACATTTCAATGTCAACACCAAAAGCTATTGACGTGATCCCAGTCACGTAGGTAATAGTGCTTTTGTAACAACCACTTAATAAAGTACTTCTAACATTATGAAAATAAACACTACAAGCAATAAAATAGTTTACTAAGAATTGGAGTGAAACCGCTTTTGCGAGGAGCGGCGATTGACGCATCATAAACATGCACTTGATTTGCAACACATTCATCTGAGCATTAGATTAGAGCAGACATGTAATACATATCTATCTATAATAATAGTGTGGTTAGTTTTAGAGCTCCGTCATACCTTTTTTAAATAAAGTCTACATAATACCAATATTTTAATCAATATTAACTACATCCTTGAGTGGATGTCGTATTACGTTGTTGAGAGGACACACCCCACCCACCACAGTGCTAAAACGAGCTTTCCAATGAAACAATCGTTGCCTAGTTGTCATAACCACCATGTTTGAATAACCTAATTAATAATCAACTACATCTTCCTCAATTTAAACCCACCAGACCTGTTGGAAAAGTACCAGGGTATAATAAAATTGCGGAGCTGTCGGCTTGCTTTGGCATGTATCGTCATCATCTGCGGAGGAGCTCATAATGTCCACAGATACCTGAACTGTTGGAAAAGTATTAGGGTGTAATAAAGTCCTTACCTCGGCGGCCGTCATGTGCTGTCGTCATCTGCGGCGGAGCTCATATGTCAGCGCAGCGCTCTATAAATCACTCGCCGACTTCAATATTGCGCTCGATATGAAAACTGCAACGAGATTCAAGAGACACACTAGGAGAAAACACCTTATATGGAGCACGGCCACGGAAGGACTCTCAATGTTAAAGGAATCCTACTAGGCCAGGTCAGCTACCGTTTATCGGATATCACGATTAAAGAAATAATGTCAGACGATAAATTATAAAGCTCCTCCTACTTATTGTGCAAATTAATATTTATGGCAATGTCGAGAAGACAGGCTTATCTAAAATTAGATTCAAAGCGAACAATTAAACCTTTTAAATAGGTATAAGTAGTGGGTTTTTTGCCCTTTAGTAGATTGTGCAGGGCAAAAAATATACAGTGCATCATCGGGACTTTTCGGCCACCTATTACTTATTGCTCAATGCATTTCCTTCTATTCAAGTTGCTCAACTAAAAACTAAGCCTCGTCAATGAAAACTTTTGCTCCTGCTACACCACCATCCGAAAGCAGTTATCAGTGCGCTGCGATTTTACTGCGGTTTGATTGCGTGCGGCGGGCGGCTGGCGGCTATTCGCACTTACACTCGATTCCTTTATATTAAGCCATTTCACATCGCATGCAACTCTCCACGTTGCACCAACGCGAGCTAAATTGTAGTCTTGCAAGATGAACTTATTGCATTGAACATCATATTTTTGTAAGAAGAGTTTTCGGTGGGAGATTTCCAAATCAAACTGAGGTTTGAGCTGTTTGAATGACTACATATCATTTAAGTTGATATGGTAACTTTATTTAAACCAGGGACAGTACGTAAACAATTAGGGTCGGTAAAACAAAAAGCGTGACAACTCCTCGAGTGAAAGCTCAATGCATTGATCACATCGTCTCAGGACAATAAACCTTTGCTTAGTGAGGCTATTACATCCTAAACACATGGACGTTTTATTATTATACCTAATCGCATTGAAAGTTCAAACATCGATAAAGCTAAAAAAAAACCATTGTATAGCAGACATTTTGGACAGCGATCGAGAGTTATCAATAATAGGACACGATGTTAACACAAAGCGAGGGGAGAGTGGGCCGAGTGGCGCTGTGAAAGGAGGTGAGATTAATTACTGAGCAATCGAAACCGACGCGGGGAGAGTGGGCCGCCGCGGTAGTACTATTTGCATAGTAGGTGCCAGTCATCTGTGCACACGAATGGATGGAAATTTTTTAATATTATCTTTAAAGTAACGAGTTCTTTTTTTTAATGGAAACAACTCATTTGATAAAATCTACGGCCATCATCGATACGAAAGAAGAAGTATAAGTTGAAAACTAACTCTTTTTGCTGGTGACTTTAGATCGTTTTGTCATATTTTAAAGAAACAAATTGTTTAACAGGAAATAAATAAAATAAAACCAAGTTTATTATAACAAACCTATATAGGGGAAAAGATGTTAATTAACCGAATACAAATAACACAAAAATTCAATAACTTTACGAAAATTTCCTCCTTTTTCTTTGCATAATAAATACATATACATAATATACTACAAGCTCCTATAATGACTTCGTACATCCACCTGAACGGCGCCGACTTGTCGCTCCCTACTGCCCTCTGGTGGCACGGGGCCCACATTAATTACTGTCCGCTCCAGGTAGGTACATGACGGACAAACGCGCAGAAGGACAGCTCCTTCCAACGACTATCAATCATAAAGGAAATTGAGGGGAAGCACACATTCATCTCTACAATACCTTGGCTTTATTTACCTGTATAATGGATTGACAAAAAATCCTGACTTCTGAAAGGTTCCGGAGAGTTACACCAAATTGTACTTAAAATCTTTGAGGAAGATTGTGCACTATAAAGGGTGTAAATAGACCCTTAACATATCCGAAAGGCACTTGTTCTCCCCGTCTTTGCGATCATTTTTTTGTTCTAGACCATACCTGGGAACCTTCTAGTTACGGAGATATTGGGGGTCAAAGTTCCAACTGTTTCACAAGTTTTTTTTTTAATACATGTTTTTAATGTAAGTTGTTTATTTTACACACCTCCACGACCCCCATACTATTCATTCCATCCATCAGCACAATGCTTTGAGTGCTTTCCATCGACTCCTACCGTAAAACGTGATTTTTCTCCCCAAAAAAAATGTCGATTCGCATTCGCAGCAATATTTTTTTGCGTAAAGTTACTTAGTTTGATGTCTGTTCACACCCTGTATAAAATTAAAAAAAAAAAAACCCAAGCCGCTTGTCTGATATTATTGTGTTACCGATTGGCCACAAGCTACACGTTCAAGTGCCATCGCGTGTTGCGACGGCGACAGCAGAGAAAACAAATGAAAGAAATTGCTCAGATCATGCCACTCTTCATCGCAAGTGACGCTCGCGTGTGTCGGTTATCGCGCTACAAGACGCATCATCAGAGGTCATGAATGGGACATTATAGAGCATGAAGAACAGCTTTTCATCCAGTAGATCCTGGATCAAGTGAAGCTTCTGTACCACTATACTCGGTGCCACACTGTAGCCAGTGACGTTCTGATATAGTGTCGTGTGCTGACTGCGGCCGATAGGCACCAGGTAGCATCGGCGGTAACGTCGGCTCGTGATTAGACAATGACGGACGGCATTCGTCCGCTGATTGTAATTTACTGTGTTGGGACACAGACTGGGCTCGGTGATGAACTGAATGTCTAGCGTATTGAGTTACTGGTTCAATATTACATTATACCTAAAACTAAAACAAAATCTACATTACGTTCGTAGGGCATCTGCTTTTCATTGCCACATCTTTACATAGTATAAAACAAAGTCGCTCCCGCTGTCTGTACGCTTAGATCTTTTAAACTACGCAACGGATTTTAATACAGTTTTCAGCAATAGATAGAGTGATTCAGGAGGCAGGTTTATATGTGTATTACACTGTGCGTATCTGGGGCGGGTCGCTAGTTTACAATATAAAACTGTCGATAAACTTACTGGATTGTCATCTAGAAGTAATAGATACACTGAAACATATTATAGACGAATCAGGCTCCCAAATAGTCAAGTATCCTGAAAACTGGAAAATTTAAAAATCAGCAGGCTGTTTTTAAGCCGAAGTTGACTAACACGAATAGTCCAGACCATGCGAAGTGTTGTATTTCTATTGCATGAATGGATCCCATCAAGTTGTTAGCCTGGCCAATATCACAAGATTGCGTATACAGAATGAAGTAAAACATACCATGAGCAGTTTACCAAAATCAAAACGTGAGCAATATCAATTACCGCCCACCGCTCACTAGACTCTCCCCCTCCCGCACCGACGCCGACGGACCACATCATGACTTCACCGACTCAGCAAAAAGGCAGTCGCCTCAATTTGGGCGCACGTTATATTAATTACGGCCGGTGATGCTCTAAGTAATGACCCTTGTATATTTGACAGCCGACGCCGACAGGTACCGTCCAGGATGTAAAACTGTGGGAAGTGCTATGCGGAGCTTGGTCAGCAATATTCTGAATAAAGTTATAAAATCGTGCCTAGAGCTATTTTATGTCGGGTACATTGAGTGGACCACCTTTGTAAGACGACTAAAAAGTCACGGTGTATAGGTACAAAGTGTACTAACAAATGTTTGCGACAAAAACGTCGGAGGCAGAGCCAAGTAGAGACAAATATCAGACTGGCAGGCCTCATGAGCTTATGGGCCTCGGTATCACACCTAAGGCCGTAATCTTAGGAAACCCTCTATAGCGGCCGCAATGTGGCGCGTCCAGATCATTTAGTTATTAGAGAGAACGTAATAACAAAAAATTCAGAGAATTAAATATAAACCTGAGCGTACAATATAACACCCAAAATATTACGCATTAGAGAAAATTAAACTCTTCCAGAATCGGTACATCATCCCACAAGCGGTAGAGGGAGGTGTGCGAGTAGCGGCCGGCGGCCTGACGAACTGGCGGCCGGTGGACTGGCGGACTGGCGGCCATTAGCGAAATATGAAAGAACAGGTCAGCGCGGCCCTAATCGACGCCGCAATCCATCACCCACGTGAATAGGTGAGCCCGTACCGACAGCATCGCATGCTGAGGTGAATGTTTATTGGGATTCATTTGTATGTAAGGTTTTCTTCTTCTCTCCAAATATGCCATTCAGCAAGATGGTAGATGGGAGCTGACTCTCCAGGTTTGTGGTATCGCTACTTGCGGAGACTACTATTCACTCATAAAAAGTAAAGAGATGGTGGCGAAATAACTAGAACTGGTGAGAATTCTGCTTGAGATCAACTGGAAATGGAACTACAGCAAAACGCTTCATGAAATTGAGTATGAATGGAAAAATACTGATATTGTCTGGAGTACCTACTGTGTGTATTATGGTGTATTTTATTTTCCTTTATATAATTTTGTCAAATTGGCCTGAACCGTGTTATGTTAATAAATAAGATTTGAAAGTAACAATATTTGTTTGCGAGAGTATGATTGCGTTGCAGACGGTACGTTGCCGTGAGTGACGGGACACACGCGTGCAATTACATCAAGCTGCCTCGCACGACTCGCACCAAACGCTACCATCGATAAATTATTATTATATTTAGGAGGGCCGTTAGTAACCTATCTGACCAATAGGAGTTAGGTACTTTATTTTATCGTTGACGCAAAGAAAGTTCGTGGTATTAACGTCTATTGTGGTCAAAGTGGTTTAAACATTTTCCTTAAGTATTGACTCGATACGTTCATTCGCTTCGTATTTAAGTAACAGCCTGTAACTGATTTGATTTTAAACTTATACATAGTACCTATTTATGACTTGAGTTTTTTTACGCAGTTAGAGATTACGTAGTAAGGTGGCTCTATCAATCTCTTTCCGTCCTCAGCCAAATGGTAAGCATAATGGTATATATTCATAGTGAAAAACAATTCGAAATGAAGTGAGATCGCCTATACTATTTTGCTTTCTAGCTTATCATTATCAGTAACTAAGTCTGCTCCTAATCTAGGAATAAATTTATTATAGATTCTTAGCACATCGATTTTATCTGCGTGATTGGAGGAAGTGAGGTGAACCGGTTTTTGGAACGAAAATTATTGGCACGTCAAAATTAAACGCAAATCAATTTATGCGTGGCTGTTGATAATTCATTCAATCGATCAATAAAACCAGCAGTTGAAGGGCGCTTGACCATTTGTGCGTAAGTAGTTCTTAAGTTTTTAATTCTCCTCCTAAACCAAATCATACAACTATCGAATAATGACGACAAATGTATGTTGTACACTAGGCCACGCTTTGCTGTGAAACTTCGTTCTACGCTAGGCCATTCAATGCCAATGTGTGGCTACTGACATGAGGTACGTAAAGCGTCAACATCACAGCTGTAATGTTTACATCTAAATATAGAAAACGGTGCATTCAAAGAGGTAGCACCTTCGCGACGATTGCTCCGACCTCGACACACATACAACAATCGAATCATTGCACTTGATCGCTGGCTAGGTCATCCATTGTGTTCTGTATGTAAGCTGACTGTCTGACACCACTGCACAATAGAAAATAGTCATCTTAAACTACGTCAACACGTATTGTCACGGTCGTGACCTCTCCTTACGTAATGTTGAGGTAGGTTACGTCGCAGTTATTTTTTGGCATAAATCTCGCAAATATGAACTTCAAAGGCACGCTCTTGATCTAATTTCTTTGGTCAATCTTATCTATTATATCGCTATGAGCAGGTAGATAGAGTTTCGTCAGTTTATACTAAAAGTTCTGAGTTTCATTGTGATACTATAATGACACTTAGTGAAACTTGTAAAACCTCCTGATTTGTTGTACCCTCTTTTATATTCCCGACACATTCTAACAGATGCGAAAGTAAATAAGTTTCTATCGCGATATTTTCACGGCATATGTCTGTAAAAAGATCTCACACTCAGTTTCAATCCGCCGGTAAACATATTACGCGTCACCCACGGATCCAATCGAGGCGCATCTGCACGTTCTGATTGCGCGCCATAAGGCGGTGGCGGGCTCATCTGCTAATCCATTAGCCACCTCGGTCCATATTTAATTGTGAACCCCCTGTGCGTTGCACCTAAGCGATTGTCCGCGGACGCACATGTCGTGCCCTAACGTATAAAATTTGATAAATCGCACCGCGAACATGTGAACTACCCTCTTAGCTTAAACGGCCCGTATTTCATAACCATTTCCGATTGATTTGCAAATATGAAACTTGTGTCTCCGACATTAGATTTAGTTTTCAATTGGTCAACCAAAAGTATAAGTTATCATCATTTAGGTACGCATGTTTAGCTGTAGGTGCCTGAGTTTGAATTTTACTTCAAACTAACAAGGTTGATTTTGGAATAGAGGGAGGGAGATAATTGTAAGGTTTGACGGGCGGAATGGCAAATGCACTTTAGCGAATGCCCGTGCAGTAACTGATTTTGCGAGGGACGTAGGTAAGATAATGCAGATGTTTGAGGGCCCGAGGTAACCCCTCCGAAGAGGGCTTCACATTGATGACAGAAGCAATTTCCAGTGACGTTTTCGAATTAACTTCGTTTATGGTGAAATGGCATAATGCACTGAAGCGGATGAAAGATATTAAGACGATTAAAGCTTAACAGAAGATAAGTACCAGCCAACCGCTCTACACGGTTGAATGCCTAGGATTGGTTTTATTTCAGTAGTGCTCACAATAATACTACAATAGCAATATTTTGGTTTACAGCCAAACAATAACATAAAACCTCTGTTTCCACCCAGATTCCAAAGTGAATTACTAAAATATTCCGCTTCTGTCCATAAAAATTGAATTTGTAAACTTGGAGCATTCGAGTTCGGGACGAATAAAAACGATCCATCAATTGTGAATCGTCCGCGCACCGCTAAACTTTCGCCGTGAACGAATCGATACTAAATTAGCTAATGGAAACTTGATAGCGAGCAAAAAACCGAATCCCCGTAAACCCCCATAAGCGCATTTTGCAACGATAAATCTCTACATTGTCCCGTTTGACGACAGATGGCGCTTTATGCCCCCCTCTACAGGTAACTTTATACTCTCAATTGTGTACGTACATGAGCCATAAAGCGCTTCACGTTATGCTGTATAATTCCGTCGTTTCGTTGTACAGCGATGGAAGCGCTAATGTGTGAGGTAACAGCATTAGACACGTACAATAGAATATTCAATTATGTAAATGCGCGAGGTGCGGGACATGAGCGCGGTGCGCGCGCGCCACCCGCCATTTTTGCGTGGATTACCGACCCGTTTGAATTGTAACGGCCGGATTATTGGCGCACGACTATTTTAATGTGTTTGGCGATGAATTTTGAATGAACGTGTTCAATTTAATTGTTCTAGCCTTGTGACGTACCTATTATACATTATCGAGACCAGTTGGTACCTATGCATGTGTGTTCGTTTGAACAAACGCTAATACATATTTTAGAAGTTCCCTATTTTATAATCTGTAAAACCTAATCTGTAAAACATAAATGAACTGCTGCTTATTAGGCAACCCTATTAAACAGGATGCACGTCAATATGTATTTATTCGTATCTTATCGCTATAAAATCATATCGTAATATCACGGCTATTATCCCCGAAGGGTTAGGCAGAGATGTACCTCAGTAGCTACACCCATACGATATAAAATCCGCAGCAATTTCGTTTCACGGTGCACAGCGGACCAATAACTTTCTACTCAAAGACATTACTTTAATTATGAGCACATAATTATTAGGGACAATTCGTTACAAGTGCGCCAGATCAAATTTCAATTAAAACTTTACGCATTAAGTGTTAAGGGGAAGCAGGAATGATAAAAATATACGCCGCCGCCGCCGCGCCGTCGTGGTACATGCGACTGTGCGACTGATCACCGGATCACTGTGCACTGCTACGAGTCGAGGATCCCTTGCGTTGTTTATGAATCACATTATGATGTTACCTCTGGGATTACGACGACCATTAGCAACATGGTTCGTTTTTTGATAATAGGCGACGATTAAATATTTGGAAGCTGGAATGTAATTACATTTGCAGCAGTTTTAGATTTGATTGCTCTAGGAGATATACATAATAACGCACACAGTTAACATTTTTCTGGGCACCTAGAGGGCTCTACCTAGTTTTAGTTATGAGTAGTAGTAGAGCAGTGAATTAAGAATCTAGCATTTTTAGGGTTCCGTTGCCAAAGGGCAAAAACGGAACCCTTATAGATACGTCCTGTCTGTCTGCCTGGACGAACAGACAGACATACTGACAGACGGTTACTCCGAGACTGTTGACACCACACTGTTGAAATTTGGAGAGTAGGTGTCTTCTATAAAGCGCTACACAAAATCGAAGTGAAATTGTGAAAAAAAAAGATATATTTAGGGGAGCCCCCCATACAGGTAACGGAACCCTTTGTGTGCGGATCCGACTTGCTCTTGGCCGGTTATTTGGCTATATAACTGAGGGAGGACATCGCCGTAGAGATACTCCGCGGAGAAGGCGGTGTAACGATTTGATCATGTTCGCGGGGAAAACATGGTCAGAAATTGCCCAAAACAGAGAGGTTTCAAAGCAGAAAAGGGAGGCCTTTGTCCAGCAATGGGACGTGCCGAATATTGAAATAACTGAAGTAGACTTCTTCCAAATTATCTACCTTATCGATAATTATTTATTTGTTATATTATGACAGCAATCAGACGAGTCATTACGGCTCATTACGGGGTGGGCAGGCAAGATGTAACGTACGTGACGTCGACGAGGAGTCGCAGATAATACGCTGATAACATCTAGAGCCTGACTCTGCCGAGCACCTCTGTGTATGTCGTAATTAGTAACATATTATGTGTTGTGTAAGGATAAGATATCGGTTGATGGGTTTCACGAGGTACTTAATTCAAGTTTTCAAACGGACGTTAAAATGAGTCGCAGAGAAAACGCGGAATTTCCCGACACACCTACAATATTTGAGCCAGAGCCGACAGTTCAAATTCCAACAGTTTCATAATCAGAGAACGAAAAAGGCACAGTTTCTTTTCCTAAACTTCAAGTAATGTGTAAAATACGTATGGATATTTCTTACCTCCCTATAAAATCAAGGAATCATTTTTAAGTTCCGAAATAATGTTAAACTAGAAGTAGGTATTACCGACATGTGACTTACTCCCTTGAAGTTTACATAAATATACTGTACAGCTACTTCGATCTCTGGGCACAATATATCGGCATTCATTAAAGAACCCATAAATTCTTCACGAAAATAGAAAATAGTCGTCTCATATCAAATGATTGTCCCACAAATATCCCTTTCAGTAAATTCTAAACACGGACCTAATACACGTTCAATCAACAAGCGAATTTAGCGCATTGAAAATGTGGAAGCGGCCACGAGTGCCAGAGGCGCACTCACAGTGTAGTGCTGGGCAAAACTAGTGACGCGCCGACCTGACTGTGTGCGCGAACAGGGTGCGTGGAGACTTCGTTAAATATTATGCTTCTAAAATGTTGGACTAACAGGAAAAGCGACTAGAGCTGACTTGAGAGATGCTAACTTAATGCTGGCCTCAGCTAGCTGAGAAAGAGCACAAGTATGCTGGTTTCTCACATGTTGTAAGTTAGTAGGTCTGTACAAGGTTTGGGGGTATGGAGAACAGGGTGTAAAGTTCTTCATCCCCCATACAAAAAGGGAGGACGGATGTTCAACCTGACGGATGTTGTGTCTGGTGGGCTACTGCCCGACAGCTGTTGTCGGGTTCTTCTACATAGTCTTAACGGATAACTTTACCTGCGCGATGTAGGATTTTAGGTGTATTTCGATGTTTGGTTCATCGTCTGTGTCATAGATGGCGCTGTATTACTTTTTGTTTTATGTTGCTGCAATACTTTTTGTAGTGCCGCTAGACTAGGTATTCCTACAATGTGGGTATTCCTATATTTTTATTATGATTATTTATATGTTATATATAATTTAAATACCTACTGCCAAAAAAAATCTGTATCACAATCAAATATAAGACAAGTTGTATTGTTGTCATACTCTGTTTTTGGAGCTTTTAAATATTTATTACGTCAAACGGTAACAAATATTATTCTACATATGATCAGCTCCACGCCGCGCTGTGTGATGCAGTGCAGCTCGCGACCGCACCTTGTCAGCTCACAAATTGACGTGGATTGTTGTCGGCGGATCTTTGTCACGCGCGTAATCAACGAGACCGTCCCCCCGCGCTGTAGCCACGCTGGAAGGAACCCCACTGAAAACTGAAAGAGAGAGTTAAAAGAGGTCAAGACCCTTGAGTTAGTTTCTGCATTTCTTTTCAGGGGTCAGTCAAGCTAGGAAATGCCAGCGCCATCTTGTTTTAATATATTGTCAAAAAAGATTACGTTAAAATATACCTTACAGAAATAACATTTTGATTTCAATGAGAAACTGCTAGGAGAGCACAAACATCAGGACATTACACCTGTAATCCACGAAGGTTTAGGTAGAGGTGTACCTAAAGCACACCCTTAATTGACCAGTTATGTTTAATTCCCATGCAATAGGGGCCGAGCCGGTAACCATCAATCGGCCACAAATATATGAACAAACTAGAGAAAAAGTGAAATCGTCCTTGAAGAAAAAACATTTATTTTGCCAAAATGACAAAAAGAAATATACTTAAAAAGTTGCGAAGAGGAAATTTGTATCTTCAGGCCATGGAATGAAGGAAGAAAAACCTTATAGCTTTAGCTAATTATTCTAAGCAATTTAATAAGGTTTCTTAAACCGATTAAAACCTTTTTCATAATTATTATCCCGGCCACATCCAGTACCCCAGCATCCGTAGCAACCGATATTTCACCGTGCGATCACACCGCACGAGCGTTCGATTTGCGCCTAATCTCTAATTATGACCGCCATTCATTTGTCATCCACCAGCAGTCCAGCACCGAGCCACCGACCGACATGCGCGTCAGCGTGTCCCACCTCTGTCCACAACACACATACAACATTTTGATCAAATTATTTAGACAAGGATGAATGTAGATGGGTGTGGGCTGTAAGAGTAAATAAATGATAGAATTGTTAGAAAGGGGGTGACCCATGAGTTGACGACTAACAGAGAAGAAGACATGCTGCGCTGACCCCAATCATATTGGCATAAGTTCAAGAGAATTTATGATGATGATGATACACATTTCCCGTAAGCCGAAAACTACGGGAAATTTAGAATTTTATACGAACAAAGTTACTCGAAGATTACCTCCAGGTTGATTTGCTAACGGTGAAGATACACCTTAAGGAAAAGCACATGAGAATTAAACAGCAATTATATTGAGAGTCAACAGCAGGGAAGCCTTACAAACAGACGTAAAACTCCACTCCTAACAAAGGCAGTTAACCGAGAAGGTAGATGCGTTCAAATAACAAGATGGTGCAGAAGTTCAATATTATACACGCTATAACGCTCCGCTTTGCGACGCGAATTGCATCATATAGTTTACACGCGCGTTTGAAAGGTGGTGACAAAACTCACTTCTTGTACCTTTTACAACTTTTTTGTTTCGTTTAGAGGCAGAGAACGAGAGTGGTGGTTGCACAAAGCGAAATCATATTGAAACGTAAATGGCATAAAATTAAAACTGTCAAATAAAGCCAAATTAATGGATATTAAAACCTTTTTCTGTGTTTTATTTCAAAATAAAGTTCTCCGCTTCTATGACTTGAGAATTAACCGACATTGTATTTGTAACTAAATAGGCAGATGAGTTGGCCTTCTACCCTGACTTCGTGCTAACAAGGTGCAGCACAGTGTAATAGCACCTCTAATGCGAAGCCGGCGGGAGGTGATAATTGCTTTCTTCAGACGCCACTTACAGCTCGACTCAGGGATCAGGGGTGCCTCCGCTTTGTCATGGAGATGCGTAAAAATTGTAAGGTGGGCCATTGTATACCTCTTGACAGATGTGGTGCAGTTCTTTGATAACCTTCTTTGCGGCGAGGTTGTTGAATGTGTATGATGACAATTGGGGCACAACGAAATCGTAAGGAAAACCCTATGTATAATGAATACGCATTGTCTTGTTTCTTGACGACGCCAAATTAAAATGAGTCAGAAAACACTACTTAGAAAATGTGCATGTGTAAGAAATGTTAAAAATGTATTACTGAATAATTATTTATTTAAGCACAACGATTTTACAAAGGAGCAATAATTTATACAATTAATTTTATATTTAGGTCTTAAATTATGGTTAGTAACATAACAAAACTCGAATTATCTGTTTGTTACTACAGGAAAATTCGTCTTAGCCATAAAACACGATAAATGATTACGTGGTTCCATTCATTACTTTGTAGAAAACCAATAAAACCTCATCATAGGCACTTATGGCATTATTAAACAGTATACATATAAGCCAATGTATTAAGTTTTTTTTATGGACTTGTGGTTTGTCCGACTTTTAGGAAAAACAACATCACGTAGATGTCTATTTAATTCCTGAAGGTTTTAGGCAGAGGTGTAGGTAACTGTACACGTTTCGCCAGTTATATTGAAGTGCGTCCCATGCGAGCCTATTGCCATCAATAGGACGCAGATCCGGTCTCTAGGCTGCTACTGAGAAATTGATAAAAACTGATGGAAAAGCTCAGTTTGCCCGAACCGGAGACCCACTCTGAATAAGCATTTTAAGCATTTTCGTCATTAATTTATCGTTGCTTACCTACATTTAAAGATGCTATAAGAAAACAAAGCAACTTCTTAAATAATCATGAATTTGGAATGGCCTTAGATTGTAACATCTTCCAACACAGCCCTGTTCACTAATAGGTAGAGGTGAACGCGTCGATTTGCATACATGGGTGATAAACCGCGCCTCGTTACGCCGCTCTTATGCCGGGCGCTCCATAGCCGCACTGTCGCACTGTTGCCGAGCCAGCAGTTATCGCGGCAGTCGGTACAGAAGCTCAGCTTTAGGTGCCTAGATTTATTGTCGCTTAGAAATTCCTCCCCTCATTTGGGTGAATGAGTCATTTGTAAATATACCTACCTAGTACTCGGAAGAAACTGAAATGCAGACTTGTTATTCCTTGTGTTTATAACAGGACTTTGAAATGCTAGGTTGGCAAAGATTCTTAGCGAGATGATCGACACATTATTTGGTTAGGTGAACGTATGAAAAGCGATGACCAAACTTGTCAATATATCCCTTTTAAAATATGCAAATTGTTATTGAACATCCACGATACTATAAGAAGGAGTTTAAACTATCCTCATATAGTTTAATATAACCACGTACATGGACATTCTGCAGTTTCAGACGTTGGAGACTGGGACAAACGACAGCAAGCTTCCATTCCACGATACACAAGCAATAATCCGTTTACTTTTATCTCTCAACCCCTTGTACTATTGACAAATTAACGTGTGCATTCTTTAACATCCTTGTGTGGTTGAAATAAAGTTGAGTTTAAGTTGTGTGGGTGGTTGTGTTGGTTGGCGGTGTGTGTCCGTCAAAGAGGTTATTACCTGGAGCACATAAAGCGATCTGGCCGCCGCCGGAGAGCTCGTAGTACGAGGTGGACGCCCCGGGCGAATAAAATGCAAATATTGTGTAGTGTGGAGCGGCCAAAGGAGACGTACGATGCCCGGCTACAAGACAGTAGAGATGGGCTGTATATCAGCATCGATATATTATGAAGATACGTCTAAGAAATAACTAAGGAATCATTTCAACAACTGTCAAAAGTACCTAACCGTAAATGAATGTGAAAACATTAGAATTATGACTTACTTACAAAACTGACAAGTTCATTTTAATTCAAATTGTTTTCTTTTCAGGTTACAATCATCATTGCCACATATCTGGCTCGCCGGGTGTTGAAGTTACGCGACTTAGGCCCACTTGTACCAAAACTTTGAGTTAAATAAATAACTTGAGGTTTACTAACTCAGTGTTAATGTTTTAAATTTTTAACTCACAGTTTAAATTGCACCAGTAAAAATTAACCCAGAGTCAACTAACCCGAGTCTTGTCATGTTCATTCATTCTTTTTACATTTCCTACATCAGAACCTTAGTGTTCAAAGTCATCTTAGATGGTATCGAAGGTTGTACATCGACGCATCCCATCTCTGAAAGCAAACCGCTGATTCGGTGCGTCGTGTCGCGTCGTTTACGAGGGTAGCTGTAAAGTGTAAAAAGCGCAAAGTGTTTGTTTATGCCGCGGTGGGCGGCGCGGGCTCGAACCCACTGCCCGCGGTGCCCGCCCGCACATAAACCGGCCTGCACATTTACTGCCAAACAATCGTTTTTTCATTTAAAACGGACCGTTTTATGTCTTTACTTGATTTTAGAAACAACTTCAGACTTGCTTATTTGTTTGCTGAGTTTCAATCTGCTGCTGAGTGTAAATTGAAACAGATTGGATCGATCGTAAAGAAAACGCATCGTAGATCTGTTTTTAAGTAAAATTAAAGTATTGTTATATACAAAAACTTCACGACGTTTTTACATTTCTTTTCTCTCCTTTTTCTAAAAACAATCTGTATCAAAACTATAATCGGTATAAAACATTTTGTATGTAAAAAGTACGGTGAACACAAGCAATACCCCAAACCTAATATTTACACGGAGCAGAACTCTTGGTACAGCAGAAGTATATTAAGCAGAAGTATATTGGAAGTATATTCTGACTGGTTTTACTGCAGTATCTACATATTACGTATAATTGTGTTCAGAAAGAAAGATTATTGACTTATAATTATTGAATAGATAAGTAGATACCTATACATTAGCTTTTTTTTCCTGTTGGCTACTAGCTATCGAAGAAAAGTAGAATTCACTAAAATAAAATTCACTAATCAATGACATCAACAACTTGTGTTTCCTGTAGAAAAAGTTACAAATAAGAGTTGCTGCAAAACCATGAAATACCTACTGAGATATTGTATTTAATTTTGGGTGAGTCCACAATCCCTTGACCTATTGAAGGAACAAATTATTCGCTATTCATAGCCGAAATAGGCTTCGCGAAACCGCTTCCCATAACATGGAGTAGTTTATTAAAAGAACAATAAATACAGAGATAAGCTCCATGGCCATCACGCAGTTATGATGAGCCATAAACTGTGACAACACTACGACTTGTAGTGCCCATTGTAGGGTAAACAGCACTTACTGTCGCCAGTAGTGATGCGCTACCAGAGTGGGAAGAGAGAAGACAATCCCGGAGTATGACGATAGTTTGATTTAACTTGATATCAATCTTCTACAGCATTCGTCATAGAAATCTGCATATTTATGATGTAACATCAATTTATTGGCGTGTGGAAAAAATAACGGACCCAACGCCGCCATCTTGTTCTTTCAAATACGCCCCACAAGATCCTTGCAGCACTCCACCTAACCTCTACTGTGATCCGATTTGACAACATGATTGACAAAATACGATAGATAATAGAAAAAATATATTTTTTGCAAAAAATAAAACCGACTTCAAAAACACAGAAAAGTGAAAAATAACTTAACTGAACTCGGTGACTTTTGTTTGTTTGATTCAGTTTTTTTGTCACCGACTTCTGAAGTTAAGTTATTTTTCACTTTTCTGTGTTTTTGAAGTCGGTTTTATTTTTTGCAAAAAAGATTTTTTATTTTTCCATTTTTAGTGTAAATAAAAAAAAAAATAAAAAAAATATAATAAATATTTGTATAGGATACTACAATCTTATAGAAATATTTGCTATACATTTATTTTACATTGTTAACAATACATTTTATGGTAATAAGCTTATCCCCAATAAAATGGAAGTTAATATACCTAACTGTCGCAATCTGGGTGTACTGTACGAATCTGCGTACCCCATCAGAGCATATAGCCATTACGTTATGTCATGATATTGTGTGAACAATACACATCCAAACGATTGCAGCAATCACGACAGATTTGCTGTCTATTGAAGAGTTCCATTGTATAACTCCGAAGATCAGATTCACCAAATTTAAACGGGACCACCGCGGAATAATATTCATCCAAAAAAAAATCATCGAAATCGGTTCACAATTGTCGAAGATATCGATAATATAAAATTTGGAGAGTCCTCTCGATCTCTCCAAGATCCCATCATTAGATCCTGACATGATGACCATAGGACCACATGGAAAGTATACTGATTCAAACAATGCCCATAAAATTTGAGGGTTGCCCTTAATTTTTATGATGATGATTACCAGGCACAAATATCTGAATTGTGTTGGAGAGTATATGAAAAACATTGTATGTGCATATAAAATTTGAGGGTTGCCCTCGATTTCCCTGGGATCCCTGGGACAGATTTGCTGTCTATTATTGAAGAGTTCCATTGATATCTCCAAAGATCACCATCAGATCGTCACCAAATAAAAAATGGGACCACCGCGGAATAATATTCTTCCAAACAAAAAAAAATCATCAAAATCGGTTCACAATTGGCGAAGATATCGCTGAAAATACACACAAAAAAAAAAAAATCAGTCGACTTGATAACCTCCTCCTTTTGGAAGTCGGTTAATGAGTTTTTGTTCTAAAAATAGATTATTTTCTTTAGAACACAGAAACTGTAGACGTTCGTCCCGCTCACTTCGGAACATCCCACGAAGGTTGTGACATCCCGCATCATAAACTATGTGACAGCACTATTGAGGCGTAAATATTGTATTGTTTTACGTTCATTTTATGGTATTGGCGTAATGGAGGCTCCGGGAGTCACCGCATACGAATTGTGCAGATTGACATGTCTTATTGCTGCGTTCCTTTCGCGTAAAAAACTCCGTTTCAATTTGTGTGTCAAACAGTTCATGATGTTTCTGAAGTATCTACCTAAGTATCAATAAGAAATAAGTTACGCGAATGTTCAATTATTACCTAGACATTAGCTCTATGGTACTGTGCACAAGACAAAACAAATGGAAATAAAATACGCTTTTCCTATCGTTTTCCGAACCATTTTAGATTCAATAAGTAGGTAAACCGAAGCAGCGCTCGCAATCACAAAATTGGATCGCGACCGCACTCTTATTCAAATTGTTTCGCCTTTTTTAATGCCCACACTGTTATCCCTACGCGTTCATAATACCATCCCACCGTCTTCCAAACATCACAGGATAACAAACTTTTGAGCTAGACGCTTGTTCTACTGGAGGTTCAGTGGGATGTTTTCTACACGAGTTTTTAGTCTGCACTGTTAAGCAATATTCGGTTGTAGAGTACTGTAAATGTTGTACAGTTTACGATCGTCCAAAACTGACGTTTACTCATGTTTTGATTTATGAAACCGCTTCAGAGGATCTCCTTTGTCTGTTGATTATTCGATGGCGCTGTATCGAGTCAGCTCGGAGGCTAAACTCCGCTTTTTTATTCCCTTAACGTTATTTGCCAACGATCTTTTATCTGGCCGTCTTCGGAATGAATTTTCTTTATGTTTTCCACAAATAACGAAATGGCTTCGTACAGTAAAATCGTAAAAGTTCACTTCTAATTTACGTCTAGACGATTATTGGATTTAATATTGTTTTAGATTGTATTGTCCAGCCTACAAAGTTTTTATGTAAAGAAATTAATCTTCAAATGTAGTGCAAAAAAATCAACTAAGAGAACTAATCTGATTTATCCTGTAAATAGGATACCGAAATCAGTTTTACATGTCTTGTGAAACAATACAATGGACGCAATAGATACATATACACCACGCGTATACGCAAACTTACCAACACAACTTAAAGAGGGACCCATCTCAGTTTCAAGAGCATACCACTCGCAACAGTGTCAATAAAACCACATACACTTGACACCGCCACATCTTGAGATTGCAATAGACATTTAATTGTAGCAGCGAGTGTCGAGTGTGTCTGAAGTGTCGCTTGTCGCTTGTCGCGGTGGCCGCTGATTTATTGTAATCAGCGACAGATACGCGCCGGGAACAGCATCGCTATGACCCTCTGTACTTACATAATGTAGAGGGAACATTGGAGAAATTGGTCGACATCAATTAATTGACTGTGTTATTGGAAAGACACTTGAGAAAGGACTTCGTATTGCTTCAACATGTTCCTGTTTGATAACTTATTGAAGTGTGTATGCAGGCAGAAGAAGACTTAAGAAAAGGTGGTTCACAGGAAGCAAAAAATTGCACCATAAAATTGTAATTAATGTACAGACCAGTTCACTTAATTCCACAAACCTGAAAATGTTCGGCTTTTGGTTAATGACGATGATGAAGCTCGTACATTTCGAAATGACCTACTTAGGATATGACTATAATGTTACCCAAATTATTCAGGAACTAAAACAGCCAATCCACGTGAACTACATTTTTACTACCAGATCAATATGTAAAACTAGTTTCTAAAACCACAGAATTTATTATCACTACTTTTATTCCTGTCCTTTATAGGTCAATGAAAAGGGAGGGATAAAAATTTTATTTGTCCATTGCGGAGTAATCGCGGCGTATCGCGGGTTTATCGCGGCATATCGCGGGCGTACCGCGGGTGTGTCGTATGGGCGGCTAATTGGAAGCCGATCAAATCGTACGGAGGACGATACAGCGCGGACGCACTGTCACTTGCGTCTTCGTGTACGATTACTTGTAAAACACACAATGCTACGGAGGTGGCAGTTTTGGTTCACTAGGTCTAATTTATTTATGTGGAAGTCTAATTTCCAGTCATTAGTCCACTTTCCGAACCTCTGATCGTCAGCCTTTTCTTTGATGGCGAACGCTGGTGACAGTATCTGGGATTGGTGACTAAGCTAATAATCTTATTGTGGATTCGTATTGTAGACAAAAGTTCACTTGCGAATTAGAAAGTCTCTATAATAACAATCGTTTCGAGTTAATTTCAACAAATCAACTATGAATGGAATTTTAAGTAACTATTATTTCTATAAAGCTCCTCTAAGACTCTTAGCCACATAGCATAACATCAAGCCAGTAATCTACGAAGGGTTAGCGGAGGTGTTCCTATAGTACACCCACATTTTGCAAGTTATGTTATGTTTAAAGTCCCATGTTATAAGGGGCGAGCCTTTTGCCATCAAGTGAGTACGAATCAAGTCTCTGGGGTGCTACTGAGAAATTCCTGACCATTGATTTTCCGGCACTACCACATCCATATTATGTTCTAAGATCGTGGTCACGTATCGCCATGTCAGCGCCATAAATAACTTATAGCGTTAATCCGATACGCGGTGATTTGTTGCTTATTTACTTATTTCGGCCTATTTACTTGTATTTACTCGCCTAACCCACTTGTTAACGCACACTCGTACTCACTGTATCTCATTTAACAAATGGCTTTATATCAATTGGAACAAAAAGAAAATTGTTCCAGAAATTATTGCTACGAGGTTTTATGAAAATTCAACCTTTTTGGCTATTCTTAATTGTTTCCTTTCAGTGTGAAATCTATTTAAACTCACGGTAGTATTTCTAAAATTTACATATTATATCGTACATTTATTTCATATCCCACTTAAACCTACCCATACAAATAAATCAAATTAAAGTGTCTGTTTGTAATTTCAAAATAACAGTTTTTTAACTGAGCGCATATGAAAGTATATCCTACGGTATTCATGCAAACATTTTTTTTTTCATTTTTATCAGTCTGTCTATCTGTTTGTTCCGACTAATCTCCGTAGCGGCAGGACAAATTTTGAGTGGACTTTTACTGGCAGATAGCTGATGTTATAAGGAGTAACTTACTTTTATTTTAGAAAAAGGATTAGGGTTCCGTGCAAAGAAATTAAAACCCTTGAAATTGTTAACAAAATTTGATTCAAATAGGGAAGTAATATTTTTTATAATAATTTTACGCGGACGAAATTCGCGGGAAACACCTAGTTACTAATAATTTTATTCTCCTGTAGTAAAGCTTTAAATTAATTTAAAGAAAAAAAGAAAGAAAAAATATTATTTGTCGCAGAGACATGACGTCATCATACAAAATGACAAAATAATAACAATAAACATACAACGCATAACAAATAATTATAAATACATCAAGACAGTAAAAAAGAAGAAAAAGTTAACAGCTTGCACGTCGTGACCGCGACAAGCACGTTACCACTCAGCATGATGCTGTGCTATTGGGGGCCCACCAGAACAACGCTGGTTTACAGTGGTCACCCGTGGAAAACCGTACGGGAGCAAAGACAGCATAGATATTTTTTACATGAATATGAAAATAAAATAAACAGTACTTGGGTTATAATAGAAAAACAACTACCTATAAGAAATATAATAAACACTACAAAAATACACAAGTATGTGTGCAGGCTAAACAAAACAAACATAAATACAATACAATATGAAAACATGGCGTGTTTTTTGTCTCGCTCCCGCCCTACCTTCGCTTCGCCGCCGCCGGGGCGTCGCGCGTCGCCTGCGCGCGCGCTTCATTCAAGATATGTCGAAAAACGAGTCACTTTCGTACCTTCTCATATAATCTACATAGATACACCTTATCACAGTACCTCAGTAGGTATGGTTGGTTTCTATCTAGCTATCTAAGTAAATTAAGAATAAATTGACATCCCTACCAACCCATGAGTAAGGCCCGTCGTGGAGTGGCCTACATTCACTGCACATGGCTCGATATCCCATCTCTTTTTAACGCCGATAAACAGCACACATAAATTTCTTATTTATAATATAATAAAATTTATAACCGCTATAATCCCCGACAAAGCTCACAGTAAGACAATCTCTTATTAACAATTCCCTAACAGCACGTCTCGGCTTCGAGTTTTTTCGTCAACCTGGCTTAAGTAACCAGAATAATTTGATGGAAATATCGCCTTTTGCGGTATGTAAATAAGAATGAGATTCGTTTAACTTTTTAGGGTGAAAGTAAATAGTAATGCTCAATAACCATCGGCATAAATAGTATTAACAACAATTGATTTACATACAAATTGCTTTAGACAATATTGCTGACAGAATGGCGCGCGTGACGCGTTCCACACATTCTGTGGGGCCACTACACTGGCGACGAGTGGGGGGAGCTGGCGCCTTAGGTACCTACTTATCATAGCACCTTTACATACCCGGCTAAGACAGTCAGCATATGGTAGTCGCACAAACATACACAACATAGCGCCTGCGTCACAATTAGGGACTACGCATTAGAATCTACGCTGAATTGTGCCAATATCAAGTTTTTACAAAACTTTTTCATAAACTCACAAAAAACCACATCAATATATTTATTTAATGAAATACAATATTACACAGGTGGTCTAACTATATTACAGTCGACCTGTTTGTTCCACGAAACGTTTCAACCACTCGCCAGTTTCATAGCTTCATCACAAAGAGCGCAGTAACTCGAAGCATACGTGAGGGTGTCGTGTGTATGAGTGTGTGTTGTACGGCAATGTATGAGAATAAGAGCACCTGATTGCGCGTCTGATTGAGACGGCGACTGTTTATTTTTATTGGAATAGTGAGCGCGACTGAATTACCTTCATACAATCTTCAGAGGGGAATGTATGCTTCATAAGTTCAATTTACTTAAGTAATGTATTGGAAAATACGGCACGAGTCGGCTATTTAATTTATTAAGTTTGAAATGAAACGCTTCGGAATATTGCTCGAAGCTTGTCTATTGAGTGCTATACGTAGATGCTTTCAGCTTAGTTGGAACTGAGGTTGTTTTGCTACAATGCTTTTACTATTAACACAAACACTTTTGCTATTATTTTCGGGATTACTGTGACTGCGCATTACAGATATAGCTGAAATGTGATACGATTACACACTATTGCGAAAATAAATAGAATTCGAACCTATCGATCAGCAATCACAATAATAAACAAAACACTCATTCATTAAAAGAGATTTTAGATTTATTCATTGACGAGCTCGTCACCATAACCCTACAATTTGTGAAGATTCCTTGAAGCTGGCCGCGACTACTTGAACCAATAAAACGAACTATTGTGGATAATACAGCCCGACATACGAGGCGACCACGACTGGGGGCTGTCTCTATGCAAATATTATAGGCTTTATCTCTAAGCTCTTATTTCGAATAGGTACGATGCGATTCACGGATGAGACCGCGATTGTACTGAGGTCAAAACAAATAAAAGCTTCAAAAAAATCGTCTAAATTGAGGTTCGGTTGTTTTGGGAAAAAATTAAAGTTATCTAACAAAGAATCTAGAGGTATCGATCAAGAACATACTTCTGGAATACCGTGATTATTAAAATATAGTAAGATTAAAAATGACTTAAATATTTAAATTTAGTGTTGATGAAATATGCAGAACTACTAAAAGGAGCATGGAAGGTGAGATGACGAAAACAGCGGATGCAAGAAAAACTATTATCTCTCGTCCTTTCGTCATAAAATCTACAGACAGATTCAGAAATACACATTCGTGAGACACCAAGCAATTTCCTCTGCTGTCACTACCGGCTATCTTCCCAAAAAAATATGAACATTCATTTTTTCGTACATATTACGTCTGGGACACAGTCTGTAGGTACGACTAATAAAACCTTACGACTGCCCGCCATTTGCGCATGATACACGACTATTGCGGTTTAGTCAAATTCTCCTAATCAACAATATGTTACGTGAAATAGTCTGTATCTTGTGCAGATCGCTGTGCTATGGTAATGGAACAGCCCGCACAGCCCGCTGCTCGGGAACATTCCGCAGCATCGTACACTAGTTAGTCCTCTATAAATAATACTCTTATTAGGGACCGCAAATTGTGTTTCGGTACTTTATTGAAATATGGAATTGTATCGAGCCCATGTGTAGGTTATTTTCCCTTTGGAAGACTACAGAATTCTTACTCCAACTACGCAACATTCTATAACTCACAAATTACTTAAAAAGCTCGATATTATCATTTCTTAGTGAGGCTACATAAACAAAATCTGGATTTCCATTCCATTTAATTTTCCTCTTCCAAAGAATGTTAAATCATTTTCCTTCTTTCGCAGAAGTCTAAGTATAGGTAAGTATTTGTTTATTATTAGCATAACACAGCTTCCTGAGCTAGGTGCGTGGGCTCGTAAAAAACAAAGCTCTTTCCTCCCCATCTTCCCCTCACCCCCTTACGCCCGCCCCCCTGTTTTTTCTTGTCACAAATCAAGCGGATCGCGTTTGTTTAATATTTGCCCCCAATTAATTTACATAATCCTTGTCAACTACAGGTCTCGACGCCACTTCCATGAAATATTGACTTCTTCGTCTACGTTCAGAACTTCAGATCGCGAGATTTTTCATTTTTTAGAGAGGTTAAGAACAAAACTGGTACCAGCTCAGTTGTTTAGAAAATCACTCCTCGCGATCAACTAATATGTTTTATCAAAGTCGTCTACTGGTTATTGAGATATTGGAAAAATTCCGAACTACAAAGCAACAGACACACTTAGGTACGTAATGTCATAAAATGATACACAACCGTTCTATAAATAGGTAAGTTAACAAATGGGAATTCAAACACAATTAGAAGTGCAAACAAATGATCAAGCATTACAGGTATGAACATCGCGGATAAACAAAACGGACTTTTGTTCGTCCGACATGAATATTAACGGACGCAACGGCGTGTGAACTACACCCCTCTTGCACCCCCACTCACCCCCAGCTCGTGTAAATCTACATAATTCACTTTTTATCGATATCGCAGGATATTATCGAGGTGGATAGGTATTCAAATTACTGTTTGATTTATTCATAAAAATATTGTTGTTTGAAGTTATCTCCATTGTTTCTGTTCGTGTTCTGGACAAAACCATTTTGTACCGTAAAAATTGTTTTCCCTACCTTCTCAAGTCTCAGTCTGTAAGGTTCCTCGGGGCTGCCGTATTAGACATCGTGGTAACTGGTCATAACCTACCTGCGAGCGTCACCAGTTTGTTCCTCTGTTCTTCCAAATTACATTTTTAATATTTAAACAGTATAAATGTTAATGAAACGACATTAAAGTTGGAATAAGTGTTTCCATTAATCGCTTGAGCTGGACGACTATAAATTAGTGTGGGGCCATAAATTCCGCGACGGTGACGCGCCGCTGTCCGCCCCCCGCTCCGCTCGTGCGACTGCTCACAGCTAGAACGCTGAACGCCACATTAATTCATTACGCCTTGTTTTGTAAGTGCGGTAAGAATGCGAAACGTTTTTGGAGATTTTATAAATATATTTCAATGTTTTTCCTACTTTCGTGTTTGAATAATTTTATCCGTATCAAAATGGGTTGGTCCGTAGCTCAAGACAATTTTGGCTAAGTGAGAACCCAAACTGAAACTACCCAGAAAGATTGATTGACGTTATTTGAATAGGGAGTTGCGTTTACCTAAGTTTAAACATCCTAAGTATTCCTATTCCTAGGTTACCTGTATCCCTCCTCATTACTAGAAACTGAAGAGTCCAGTAGACCTAACCTAAAAGTACTTAAGATTAATTCAAAAGTGTTTAACACGAAAATGCATTTGCATGATACACAGTTCTGTTCAAGAGCAACGTCTTAGAAGGTTTTAATATTAATTGCAGTTCGGTTGGCCGGCCGCCTCCGTGTTTCCTGTCAATTTGCCTAAATCAAACGTGAACGTGAAGTATGGCTGCGCAGCCACAGACGCAGCACTTTTTTTTGGACTAGTGCGGTCATTTGGCTCTGTTTTAGATTCCCTCATTAAATCTTGGCTTAAGGTTTACTTAGGGAGTTACTTAGCTAATTTATTGGTTTGGACTTTACTTTTGATGCAGCTGCAATTACGCTGTCTTTCTTAAAGTTAATTGGTAAAGGTTATTTTAGGCAGCAGTAAGCATACTGCTTTGTACGAAAACTATGACAGGTATAAATTCCATTATTTTCCATATTAAGGAGTCTGTTCGCTACACCTTACAATACCATTGGCCGTGCTATTGAACGTATGAGGCACGGAATAAAACATGACGCGGACTACTATGCCCACTACAACGATCAACAGCGTATCATACCCGTTTATAACGGTCATCATACACGGTTATAACGGGTTTAAAATGGTCTTAATACTACTATGCTCACTAAACCGTTCCGTCACCATCGTGTGCCATTCACGGAGCATCAACAATTGTCAGCAAGAATATTTTGACGGTGCCGATCGTCGCGTGCCATGCGTAGTGTACTCGTACGTGCATGGCACGCGACGGTGTTGGTCGGTGACGAAATGGTCTAGTGGGCATAGTTCCATACTTTTCAATTCAAAAGTTTATTTTTGCCTGGCACGTACATAGTATGGTACGGTGCAGTGTAGTGGCAGAATCCTTTAAGGTGAAAATCTTCTGTCGACCGTAAGTAAAATTAGAGCCTAGACACGATTCCTCGCGCGCGGTGTGCTTGCTAGCAAATTCATCCCTAGTTTCTAAAACAAAACTTAAAAATAGACTTTAGTCAGTGATCCACGAGTGTGGATCCCCCCCCCCCCCCCGCACTCCACAGGAAGGCTACTCTCCACGCTACACACGATACTGCACGTTCTCGTGCTGTGTTATATAAATAACACGGAACACAACACTAGTGACACCGTGCCGTGACTGCGACTGCTGCGGAGCTCTGTCTTGGAGACTAGTTATTAATCCAGGAAGCATAGATGCAATTGTGATCAGCGAGAATCATGCTCAGCGAGAAGCTTTTTAGCATTTGTGTGACAGAAATGTTGGTTTTGATCGAGTCCACCAAAACATTTAAACCAAAATTCTACCGTAATCAAAATGTCAATAATCGAAACATCAATTGTAGAGTATTGTCTGTCAAAAAAACTGGCAGAAATATTGTCCTCCTGTCCTGTGTTATTCTTAATTCATTATTAACGCAAAACAGAAATAAATTATAGTATTTCTTAAAAGCTTACAGATAAATTTGAATCATAGAGGAAGTTCCGAAGTCCGTGCTTACAGTAGTGTGCCGAGGAAGAGGTCCAACGAAGCCGAAATAACCCGATGTGAAAATTAAAACTGCATTGTGCAGTCTTTGTTATTCCGCGCTCGGTTATATTCGTACAACTAACCGCCCGATGTACTGCCGAGTTTCTGGCAAGAAAACGCAGAAAACCAAATCCTTAGATAGAAAATAAACTTACAAAAATCTAGACATTAAAATCTAGGTTTTAAGTAAAATGAAACAGTCCTGTGATTCAATACCAAATTGAAAGCGTTTGAAGGTTCTACAAGAGCGTTAAAGTGGTCTCCCAGGCTATTAAGCAAATCAAATTCCTAAAATTAAATTATTTTTATCTTTCTTTCTGTTACTAAAGATCTTGCCTCTCTCTAATAAAAAACGTTTAACGCAAGTGCCATACTTTCCGGTCGTAACTCAAATAATTCCAAAGTCCGCGCGGTTGTGGTCCTTCTGCACCCATCCACTCCGTGTCCCATGTTTATTTAGAGACAACTTTGTACCAGCTTGGCCGTTATAGATAAATTAAAGTGTTCTGGTTAACGATTAGCCGCTGTAGTCTTCGTGTGCGTGTGCCTTCATTGTATGTTTAAGACTTGCACTGTTAGACTGTTACATGGTACTCGTGTCTTCTGCTTACCGCGAACTCTATGACGTTAAACAGTTAGGTATTATTATTGGGCCTTGCCTGAAATAGATGCGGAATTCTAAAGAAGGTGACTTTGATGTTAAAATAAGAATTATATTCGATCATCCATCAGCGAGCTACCATTTCATTTACCATATTAGGTACAATAGCTACAGTTACAAGTAATAAAGGCTATTGCATCTCCATGATTTAGCAATTGTTTGAGCTACACCTACTGCTCTACAGACTTAAGCGGGTTGAGCTAAGTAATATTTAAGAATAATAAAATCAAAATTATTACCAAAAAGAATAACAAAGAGTAGGTACACAATAATCAATTAAATCAGCAACCGAGATTTACATTGTGAATCCAAATGTACATACTTCAATGTCGTTGTTCTGTTGCATAGCCGGCGTCCGGTCGGTACGCCGCCGCACGATACGACGCGGTGCGGTGCGAACCGATGCGGTGCGGTGAGCACCGTCACTTTACTTAATTTATTTGCCGCGATCGTGTCGTATCGCCTCTTACTTCCACCGCGTCGCATCGCCACGTACTCTTGCTTATTTTTTAGCTAAACCCACTCGTAATGTTTTAATTATAGTTTTTATCTAAATGAGTTTGTTTAGTTAAACGTGATACCATTACACATTTGAATTCTGCACCATGAAGTAAAAACGTCAGCTTACTGTTCTGATCTTTGGATTTGGGTTAGCAAAACATCTATACATATAAAATTCAAAGTCCTGACTGACTGACTGACTGATTGACTGACTGACTGACTGACTTATATATCAACGCACAGCCCAAACCACTGGTCCTAGAGACATGAAATTTGGAGGGTGTATTCTTTGTAAAGAGTAGGTATCCACTAAGAAAGGGTTTTTTGAAATTCCACCCCTAAGAGGGTGAAATGGGGTGTTGAATTTTCTATGAAACTTTTTATTCTCCGAGTCGATTGACTTGAAAATGTGTCTACATATACTTCAGTTAAAATGATGAGATACGTGTATCACAGTTTTTCCAAAATCATCCCCCAATTTAAAATTCCATGTCCTGACTGGCTGACTGATATACCAACGCACAGCCCAAACCGCTGGTCCTAGAGACATGAAATTTGGACACTGTACTCTTTGTGAAGAGTAGGTATCCATTAGGAAAGGGTTTTTTGAAATTCCACCCCTGATAGGGTGGAATGGGGTTTTAAATTTTATGTGAAACTTTTTATTCTCCGAGTCGATTGACTTGAAAATGTATCTACATATACTTCAGTTAAAATGATGAGACACGTGTATCACAGTTTTTCCAAAATCATCCCCCAATTTAGAATTCCATGTCCTGACTGGCTGACTGAAATACCAACGCACAGCCCAAACCGCGGGTCCCAAAGATATAAAAATTGGAGGGTGTATTCTTTGTGAAGAGTAAGTTTTTCGAAATTCCTACCCCATTTTTTTTTTTTTTTTTTCGGATCGGAAATCATCAAATGACCACTCACCCCACTCTGGGCGGAGCGGAAGGGAGTGTCAGACTTGTACTGACTAAAACCCATCCATATTCCTTCTTTGCCCTTTGTGTTCCAGGACAACGGTATCTCTTTCGAACAGTCCCGCAGCCCTGGCAGGCATCGGCCCTTGCAGAAGTTGCAGACCCCTACATCGTTGCTGACATCTCTTTGAGGCGCGCGTGGAACACGAACGCACCGTCGACACGGCCTGTCGTCATAAGACGGCCGGATGGCGAGCTAGCCTATAGCTCGCCGCCCACAGGCCCGCGCCTACGGTGGCCGGGAGCCACCACGTGACCCCCGACGCCCAGGGCGTCTTCCGCGGCGGCTGGGATGTGAGGTTCTTTCCCTCTCACGTCCCTCCACCTCCTTCAATAGCATGACTGCTTTGCAGAAGGAGGTGACGGCTTCCCATTCCCTCTCGCTCCGACCATCGCCGCTACGAGGACACGATGGTGCTCCGCCCAAGCGGGGCAGACCTCCACGGTGTGCTCCACCGTGTCCTCCGGACGATCCTCGCAATGGAAACACCCGGGCGTTTCCTCCCGCCCAATTCCTACCCCTTAGAGGGTGAAATGGGGTGTTGTATTTTCTGTGAAACTTTTTACTCTCGGGGTCGATTGACTTGAAAATTTGTGTACATACTCTTCAGATAAAATCCAGTAAATCCGATGTCCAATCTCAAATCAAGGTATCAATATTTCACGTATCTAATTTAATTGATGTAACTTTAAACTAATAATTGCAAGATAAAAGCAAGTACATGTAAATCTATGTATGTATTATAGATAGATACATAGATTACTTATTATCCCAGAAGTAAGATCCCGTGGGCAATTCCCTAACTCCACGCGGGCGAAGCCGCGGGCATAAGCTAGTAACCTTATAAGTTGTAAATTGTAACGTAAAACATTGTTAGACCATGACACTGCTGCTAGTAGAAGGCTGCTGAAATATTCGTGCGAACCCAGGAAATTAATAGCACAACCTTCTTTGCATCTTAAGCCGTAATACTAACAGGCTTAAGACAGGAACATTTACGTAAGTAGTTGAGAGCAGCAGGTAGAACGGACACTGCTCCTAATTGTAATTTATGCAAAGAGCAAATGAAGCAAAGTCCCGAATCAAAGACTGTCCGGATCCTGTTCAAACAAGTGAGCAACTAACTGCTGCGCCAATTTGACTAATTGGCGACCTCTTAACAACTCTAAGAAAGTTCCGTTAGGCTGAAGGTACAGAGGGTAGCTCTCACGGTACGGTTTATGTAACTACTAAACGTAGGAAGGAGCTTATGCTCCTTCATGATTTTCAAAATTTCATGAAAAGACTACTATACTATTTTGTTTTGAAGGTTCTTTGGAAACAGTGGTTAACATTGTAAATGAATCCGCTCACTACGTCATACCATACCATGACTGCGTTATGAACGTATCCCGCACGGAAAGAAACATCACGCGGACTGTTATGCCCACTAGACCGTATCATACCCGTTTAGAAAGTTCATCGTCAGTTATGACTGGTTAAGAACGGTCATCATATGTGGTTGTAACCCTATACCTACCTAGTATGAATTCATGCCTGAGACGTTCCTAGTACGGTCATGGTTTGATACGGTATAGTGGGCAGACTTCTTAATTCCAAAATTTAAACAAACTTAAACAATTAATTTACTTCAAAATGGCATACCAAACTGAATGAAAACAAATTACAAACGCTAATTTTTTTTTGGTTTTACTCACAGTTGCAACACTGAATTAAAATGAGCACACAGAAAGAAAAAGTACGCGAATGAAAAATGAGTGCTTGTGTTTGACAACTCTTCAGGAGAGCATACTAAATAAACAACTTTTTGATAAAAGTACATATTTCGAATTACTAAAATGTGATAAAGGAGTTTGCACTCTTACGTGGACTACGTTATCTTTCAGGCCAGGCAAGAAGTTATGATCCAAAGTCCGAACTAATCAGTCAGTTCCGAAATATGTCACTAGTCAGTTGAGTCAGAAATATAATTACAAAAGATGTCACAATTTTTACAATTATTTCACTCGTCTCTTTTCCCAGTTACAAGACATTTTTTGTGTTACTGTTTCATGGAATCTACTTTACGATTCCACGTTTTTGTATGAATGAGTAGTCCGCATTTCTAATACATGACATCAGGACAGCAGTCCCTCGGTGTGCCCCCGACTTATCGACGTTACGGTGAGTGAGCAAGTTGCGAGTTGAGCACAATTAGTGACAAAGTACCGCCGACTCGAGTCCAGTCAGGGGTCCGAGTGTCCACAAGTCCACTCTCATGTATTTGCATACGTGCCAACTTTGTCTTACTTCTCAAGAAAATTATTCTTCAGGACTAACTAACAGATATAGATGGATGTACCAATCTAAACGCATTTACTTCAGTATCGTCACAGGCTATGTAACGGTAGCTCATGCCGATGTTGTGGTGGAGCAGTCGAGGCGTCTATCTTAATCACTTCGATAAATAAAGTAGTTTAGTTTTCTTGTGCTTGTTCTGTGAGAGGATGGAAGAAAGATGACTTTTTTTGTTATTTTCAGGTATTTAATCAAATAATTATTATCATTCCTTATTGTTTTATTTTTCTCTTAAATAAATAAATAATAAAGATTTTATTGTTGAACTACAACTAGATTACATGGCAAAGTGGTACACGATAAAGCACAAGCAAGGGTTTCTTAATCTAGTTTAGTAATTTTTCTCTTAATTAACTGTGCATGCTTGGCTTGGATTTACGTCTGTTATGTATTGTGATACATGTTTTCGCAAATAAATAAATATCTCATGTACACATCATAATTGTTCGCGCTTGTTTGGCGTTTACTTTGACGACCACCAACCAGAACTATCCCATTTACAGAACCTCATCTACCTATATTTTCTCCAAAACACGACACACAACTAGTGAGTTTAATCAGCGAAGCAATCAAAGTTGTCTCATCCATATGTATCAGCGGACATCAGCACTTCAGTTCGAAGTGAACACCTACCTACACACACCAACTTCAACCTCTGCGCTCCTGATAGCGGCATGTGGGGAAATGTTACAATGCGGTGAGACAAACGACAACGAACTGAAAAGTTTCAAAACCAAAGATATTTATTCGAAGTACCTATGTATGTAGGTACAAGGTGACGGTTGGTAAGCGAATTTCCAATGGAAACTGAATCGAAGATCACGCGTTGTGATGATTTTTGATAGAAATGTCTCTCTTTTTCAAAAAACCTATTTCATTTCTGAATGCTGAATAAGAAAGGTCCAGTCATGCCAAGCTGAGGTTAGTAATTACGTATACCTTTGCCTTGTTACATTCAGGGTCGTGAGTGCAACTACCTGTCATCTATAAATATCAATAATAATGCACTACAATAAATACATGACGTAAGTGTGGACGTCATCTAGTACATCTGAATTACCTCCATGCATCCATAAGGGTATACCTACGTAAAGACGTGACTACTTCACGAGCTACTACGAAACTTATAATAGCTACGTAAGCACCTAATGAGCCATCATGAAGTGCGTGCACGAGTGTGACTGACGACCCACATATTCTAATGACGTTGAGTACCTACACTCAATAGTAGCACATCTAGAGACGTTGTATCTCGCGAATGTTAATATGGTGCTGTTGAAGATGGTGCATACTTTTGGCAAACCAAATTCAAAGCGTTTTATTAAATTGAAATGTACATTTGTGTTTTGTTAAAGATTGATAACATTACGTAACTTTCTATAAGTAAATTTTTCGGCTTTTCCTGCAGCTACTTGCAAACGTTGCTCCATACAAAGTAACTTCGGCGAGGGTGCACCTTTATAATAATATGTGATATCCCTACACGGTATTATTCAATTGATAAAATGAAAACAAAATAATAATTTAGGTTCTTGTACCGGTCAATTATCATTTGTTTAAAACTTTGATATTTCCTGAAAAGGCACACAAAAACAATATTAATTGTACGGATAAAACATACCAAAATCCTATTTTACACAAATGGACTACCTACCTAACACTAATTTCTCTTCCTATGGATATTCCTGTTAGCTTGCACTCCAGTTCCGTGAACGCGCTGTTTCCCATGAGCCATCAGTAATGGCGTTGGACACAACAAACGAGCTATCAATCACAAAGCTACGCCCACACAATAACAAGAATACACTCTATACGTACTTACAATATTGACACGTCTCTTCTAGACAAACTGTTAGTTTGTTTATGAAAGCTAGCCACTATGAGTAGGTCAAGCTAGTTCATTCTTTTTTGACATAAACTAGTCTGCTAGACTTAACTTCAACGAACTCCAGTAACCTTCCATGTTTGGTAAAGTCACACACAGCGTACTCACACTTCCAAAGTACTCACATCAGTACTAACATTTCGGTGTCACTCGTGTGGGTACGAGTTGCCGGTACCATCAGTAAGACTTACGACCGCACACTTTTTAACTCGTACCGTGTGGGACTCGACACAAACACGCCAGGAGCTCACACGAAGTCACGGGAGACAGTATTTTTAAGGTGAAACTTTAAGTAAACAATCAGTTTTAGAAAATTATTTTAAAATGAGGAAGAATGCTAATTATGTGTGTTTAGTGTTCATAGTTTGATATCGCCTAAACTGACATTTCCTGTGAGGAAAACCACTGCAACAAATTATATTAGTTACTAGCATTTGCCCGCGGCTTCGCTCGCGTTAATTTAGAATTTGAGATTAAAACTCTTAACACACTACTAAATAATATAATAATTCAATTATGATTCAAAAGATACGTGGCGCCATCTATTATCATAAGAGTACGTTATTGTTGTTTTCCTCGGGAACTGTACTTCTTTCGGGACGAAAGGTACTCTATGTCCGTTTCTGTACACCTGACAACATATATGCAAAATTTCAGGATGATCGGTTCAGTGGTATAGGCGTGAAAAGGTAACAAACAAACAAACAAATTAACTTTCGTATTCATAACATTATTTAGGAAGTTCGGATTAGGATGTAAATATTATCACGAACGCTTAGTGGTTATTCTAACGGTGCACGATGAGAGTTCATCAACATGAATTCACCTAATATTATAAACATACATCACCCCCTTTCTCCCCTCCACCTGCAGTTTTGCAGACTATAGCAAGTAAAACTTCTACTTGACGCATAGGATAATAGCTCCACACCAAACTTACATTTTCATTTATTTTTTCAACACTAGGTACTTAAAAGGCCAGAATTTTTGTACTGAAAACGTTTTTGTGTTTTCAGAATCTCATATTTTCTACTGAACCACCGGGCTGTCCCGTGGCTGATCCCGCGCCACCGCTCCACATACCCTACATTTGTCCCACATTCGTCCCTCAGCGTCCCAATTTCGGCACACAATCGTTTTTAATCTAACGCCCCCGGTGCGCATTAGCGAGCCACAACTTTTCACTTTTCCACACACATGTTGTACACCGGACGAGATTTAAACGTCATTATACCTTGGATGTTTCTTTTAAAGGGACAACCAGAATACTAACAGACTGTTAATAAATTACCAATCTACCGATTGTAAATAAAAACTATGAAAGATAAGTCTCCGGTCACACATCCTACCAAGTACGAGTATGTGTGGTTAGAACACAAATCATAGTTCAATAAAGTAAAGACAGTGAAATTATCACAAAACCAACCAGGAAGTTTTCAATCAAATAAATGATACAATCAAAGAAGATAATTTTGTTTTTTTTACTTGTTTTTTCGGCACTGTTGACTCCGAAACGTCACTAACAATCTGCACAATAGTTTAAATTTAGCACGGGTCAAGGATAAACATGTGTGACACATAATATTGTAGATATTATATCGCGAACTAATAATAATGTTGCACGCTAATCAGTTCGTCTTCGATTTACCTGTACAGGTTACAAAATATCCTGTCACCGCGACTATCCCGGCATCGTTCTGGTTCATTATGATTTATAGAAAAAGCAGCATTTATGTTTGTTATGCTATGCTCATCATCTGCTTACCTTTTCAACTATGTTGGGGTCGGCTTCGAGTCTAACCAGATGCAGCTGAATATCAGTATTTTACATGGAGCGATTGCTTATCTGACCTCCACACGAAACGATACCATTTGGTAACACTGGTTGTCAGAGTTTCAGGCCACTGACTACCTGTAGCGACTGTCAAAGATCTACAAAATAATGATAGCCGGGACTTACGGTATAATGTGCTTTAGCGTACTTGGCTCTGCGCGAGGCACGGAGGAAACTCGGTATGTAATGGGGTCACCCATCCACGGACCAGCCTAGACAAGTACGGCTTAATCTAAAGATCAACGCGACCGGCTGTTATTATTAAGTCACGACCTCCCCATCCCCGACGTTATGCTATAACTGAATAATTATTATTCATTAACTTAGGTATATTACGTTTGGTTACAAGCAGGTACATCGCTACCCGAAGTAATAATTGCCATTTCAATCTCTTTATTTGGTATCAAAACAGCAAGCACGCGTTTATAAATACGTTCATTTCCATCGCTTTCATGTCGTTGGCAGCGAAAGGCGCTACTGATGTGCGTGTGTGCGTGTGCGCTAGTTAGTTGTTGTTCTAGCGCGGTTCAAGGGCGAGGTGAACACGTGTTCGATATCGCTCCTCAGCGGTGTGTTGATGCCTTATTGTCGCCTCGTGCGGAGCGGACCAGCGCTGCACGTTATATTACGTTCATTATAATTATCGAGTTGAGGAGAGAAACAGCGTGCGGTACCACTTTCGGAAAAAATATAGCAAAGTAGATAGCTTTTGTCGTTACACGCGGGGGTAAATTAACAAATGTACCTAAATAGAACAATATCAAAACAGGAGAATTTTAATGACGTTGTTTTTATCACGCTATAGTTGTATTACTTCCGCCAAAAATATGATTACTAGCTGAATCACATTTGTTTATTTACACCAATATTGTCTAACTAACTTTTTGATGACCCGTTTGTTCAAGAATCGGTATAGCTAACTGTTATTATATTTTACAACTACGACCACTAGAAGTCCCTGAACACAATTTAAATTGGATAAACAACAACTTAGATTATTCTGTAAACTTCTTCCCCCACGTTAACATCCCGAAAAAAAATTAAAAAGTGGCTATGACTTGTTTACAAACACGGTGTAGTACCTACGTCGCTCGGTGGCGTCTTGGGAGGAACAAATCAAGTGTTTCTATTACACAACAAGCGTATAATGGGCTGTAAAGGACTCATAAAAACGCGACGACAGCGCGTCAAGCACAACACCAACTTTTAGCCGCTAACAACTTCGCGGAGAGAGAGAAATTTGCAAAACTGGATGTGAAAGTAGCAACGGATATAGCTAAAGAGAACAAAAACACGAAAAATATATCCTTGGATGTCAAGAACTTCTGAACCTACATTATCATCATAAAGATCCATTAAAATAACATACCTAAACATAATAATGGACTCATATATACTGTTATTACTGTTTACTGTTGTGTTTAACGCCTATTGGAAACAAACAGGAAAAAGATTAAAACCAAATTCACCCAAAAAAAACAAACACTCCTTTCTTATCCAGCGTTTACACAATCCAAGAAGTCAGTAGTAAATAAAGAAGCTTGGGAGGGTAATTGAAGGGAGTTATAGCATCGTGTGCGCAATAATACAAATAATAAAAATATTAACACATGTAACTGTCTCGTGCCGTACCCGAGCGACACGACGCGTACTCGTAAAACTCGTATCGTGCGAATCTCATACATATACATTGGTTAATTCCGTCGATGTCAATCTGGTCGGAGGTGTGTGCTGCTAAATACGACGTCTGTGCTGCCGTGTGGTCGAGTTCCAGCTGCTGACTAAAATAAACTGATTATAAACCAGATATTTCAGTCTCTCTTTATAACATAACGACTAAGCTTGTGTCAATTGTTGGTTACACCAATTCCTTTAATCCACATTTCAATAACTACTAATAGAACTCGCATCATTTTGTTGTAAACTAACCGTTCGTGAGACATGCTTGCCGTGCATCAGTCATCAATGCATCAACAGATAATTCAATTACCTTTGCTATTAAGGATGTCAGGCATCACCAAACCAACTAAAACACATCCATACTCAAGCAACATCCGTAAATGGAATAATGTTTTGATAACTACTACAAATGATATGGTAGTTCCAGATTATGTTATGAGAGGAAAACTAGCTGACGATCGGTTGAAGGAAAATTGAGAAGAGAAAACGTTGCAAATTTCAAATACTGGAAAAGCGATATTATAAGGACATAAGCCCATGTTATAATTTTAAGATGATTATTAGTACTCTACTATTTTTAATCAGTCGGTCGCTGAAAAATACATTCCTGATACTATAAACTAAGTAGCTACTTTGTTTCTCCTTTACAAGCTATTGTTTTGACTGGCAGCCCTACCAAGTGCGCATCGTCCCATGCTCGCAAGTAGCCGCTCCTCACCGGCCAATGCACTCGGATGATGTCGGTAATCGCTGTGATTAACTGACAATCAACTATATATTCATAATATGTAACTATTGGATAATAGCGCAGGTTAATATTAACTGGGTTGATGAACTTTAGACGTCCACTCATTCAAAGTTTGACATAAAATGGAATCTAAATCACACAAAGAAACAAGAACCATTTTATTCTACACTAGCTTCTGCCCGCGGCTTCGCCCGCGTGGAGTTCGGGAATTGCCCACGGAATCTTACTTCTGGGATAATAAGTAATCTATGTATGTATAGTACATACATAGATTTACGTGTACTTGCTATTGTAAATATTTGTTCATAGTAATATCAATTAAATTACATATGTGAAATATCTTGGTTTGAGATTGGACACCGGGACACCAATCAAATGATTTATTAGGAATCTATTTTTAGACATAATACTTTGACATAATATTTAATATCAATGTCCCGTATCGCGGCCAACGCGAAAATCGGTGGAATAAACCAAATTCACAGACACTTCTACCTCAGAAAAATCCTACCTACTTAGTAATAGGTAAATACTCCCACGCCCCGCACGCCCCACGCAACGCTGCGCGGCATGCGCCCTTCTACGTGAGCTTCGAAGCCCTATTTAACTATATTGAGGGATGATTTTGGAAAAACTGATATACATGTCTTATAATTTTAATTGAAGAGGGAGAGAATTTTAATTGAGATTGCGTGAACATCAATTTTCGAGTCAATCGACCCAGTAAATATTAAGTTTCACAGAAAATTCAACACCCCATTTTACCCTCTTAGGGGTAGAATTTCAAAAAACCCTTTCTTAGTGGATACCTACTCTTCACAAAGAATACACTGTCCAAATTTCATTTCTCTCGGACCAGCGGTTTGGGCTGTGCATTGATATATCAGTCAGCCAGACAGGACATTAAATTTTAAATTGGGGGATGATTTTTAGAAAACTGATACACGTATCTCATAATTTTAACTAAAGAGTATGTATACATATTTTCAAGTCAATCGACTCCGAGAATAAAAAGTTCCACAGGAAATTCAACACCCCATTTTACCCTCTTGGGGATGGAATTTCGAAAAACCCTTCCTTAGTGGATACCTACTCTTCACAAACAATTCACCGTTCAAATTTTATGTCTTTGGGACCAGTGGTTTGGGCTGGGGGTTGATATATCAATCAACCAGACAGGACATTGAATTTTAAATTGGGGGATGATTTTTAGAAAACTGATACACGTATCTCATAATTTTAACTAAAGAGTATGTATACATATTTTCAAGTCAATCGACTCCGAGAATAAAAAGTTCCACATATAATTCAACACCCCATTTCACCCTCTTAGGGGTGTAATTTTGATAAACCCTTTCTTAGTGGATATCTACTCTTCACAAACAATTCACCGTCCAAATTTCATGTCTCTAGGATCAGTGGTTTGGGCTGGGGGTTGATATATCAGTCAGCCAGTCAGGACGTTTAATTTAAAATTGGGGATGATTTTGGAAAAACTGTGATACACGTATCTCATAATTTTAACTGAAGAGTAAATACACAAATTTTCAAGTCAATCGACTCGGAGAATAAAAAGTTTCATAGAAAATTCAACACCCCATTTCACCCTCTTAGGGGTGGAATTTTGAAAAACCCTTTCTTAGTGGATACCTACTCTTTACAAAGAGTACACTGTCCAAATTTCATGTTTCTAGGACCAGTGGTTTGGGCTGTGCGTTGATGTATCAGTCAGCCAGTCAGGACATTGAATTTTAAATTGGGGGATGATTTTGGAAAAACTGTGATACACGTATCTCATGATTTTAACTGAAGTATATGTAGACACAATTTCAAGTCAATCGACTCAGAGAATAAAAAGTTTCATAGAAAATTCAACACCCCATTTCACCCTCTTAGGGATGAAATTTTCAAAAACCCTTTCTTACTGGATACCTACTTTTTACAAAGAGTACACTGTCCAAATTTCATGTTTCTAGGACCAGTGGTTTGGGCTGTGCGTTGATGTATCAGTCAGCCAGTTAGGACATTGAATTTTAAATTGGGGGATGATTTTGGAAAAACTGTGATACACGTATCTCATGATTTTAACTGAAGTATATGTAGACACAATTTCAATTCAATCGACTCAGAGAATAAAAAGTTTCATAGAAAATTCAACACCCCATTTCACCCTCTTAGGGATGAAATTTTCAAAAACCCTTTCTTAATGGATACCTACTTTTTACAAAGAGTACACTGTCTAAATTTCATGTTTCTAGGACCAGTGGTTTGGGCTGTGCGTTGATGTATCAGTCAGCCAGTCAGGACATTGAATTTTAAATTGGGGGATGATTTTGGAAAAACTGTGATACACGTATCTCATGATTTTAACTGAAGTATATGTAGACACAATTTCAAGTCAATCGACTCAGAGAATAAAAAGTTACATAGAAAATTCAACACCCCATTTCACCCTTTTAGGGGTGGAATTTCGAAAAACCCTTTCTTAGTGGATACCTACTCTTTACAAAGAGTACACTGTCCAAATTTCATGTTTCTAGGACCAGTGGTTTGGGCTGTGCGTTGATGTATCAGTCAGCCAGTCAGGACATTGAATTTTAAATTGGGGGATGATTTTGGAAAAACTGTGATACACGTATCTCATGATTTTAACTGAAGTATATGTAGACACAATTTCAAGTCAATCGACTCAGAGAATAAAAAGTTACATAGAAAATTCGACACCCCATTTCACCCTCTTAGGGGTGGAATTTCGAAAAACCCTTTCTTAGTGGATACCTACTCTTCACAAAGAGTACACTGTCCAAATTTCATGTCTCTAGAACCAGTGGTTTGGGCTGTGCGTTGATATATAAGTCAGTCAGTCAGTCAGGACTTTGAATTTTATATGTATAGATTTTCACCGGTAGGTATATTGAAATCATCAAACAAATGAAAAAGTAATTTGATTAGAACATGGAGCACACGCAGGAGAAATTGATCAGATCACAGCATCTTACGGCGAAGGGAGAGGCGCAAATATTTGGCGCGCGTAATAAAATCATTCCGGATACCTGCCGAGACGGAGCGATCGAAACACAAAATTTATTAGGTGTGTAGGGGGCGAACACGTGCCAAGATGTGCTGTGATTTAGGCATAAAAAGTCAGGTTAAGATTCAGGTATATATCGGATTGTCAGGATTAATTTCGTTCACGGAATAAATACGGAAAAAACCCATCTTCGCCACACATGGCCCACATGGTGTTGCATGGGACAACACCATGTGGGCCGAATAAGGGTAAGAAGCACGCTGTAGGTGCGGGTAGACTGGTAAGTAGGTCGCGTGATGTTACCAATGGCGCGCTTGCGATTCATTTTAGGTCCATATTGATGACCGGATCCGATATAATTATAAATAATCTTTGAGATTTTCTTTTGATGGAAAGCACAAAAAAGGTCCTTAAAAGTTTTATGTTAAGAATTAACATTGGTCCCAATCACACATCACATCACCACACATCTTTTAGCAATAAGGAGACTTAATTTCAAAAGACGAGTAAGCACGAAACAGTTGATTTACGATGTTTCTTTAACAATTTACCTTGTAAAGCTCACGGAAAGCTCTAAGCTGTGTGCGTATTTCACATCCTCAATTTCAACTTGTTGACGTTAATTCTCGACGACAGACACAAATACCTGTCTTTGCATTACAAATGGAATCGTAAAACCAATTTACGTACTTAAACACTTCCACATCGACAAACATCATTCAATTACAATAGCACCTTCAACCGCTACGACGCGCTACGAGCTGCTACGAGCCGCTACGAACTGCTACGCGTCGTAGTGAATAGAATCGTTGGTATTCGTGCTAACAAAGTGTACGCGGGTGATTGTGCCGGAACCTCGCTTGATTTATGATTGTTAATCTTGAGGTGTGCGCTGTTTCTTACTACCCTCGTACACAGTGAAGATAGTTAACGTAAATCAAAATACCTTTCACCAAAACGTTAACAGCGACAGCTAAGCCATTTATGCGGTGTTTTAGTTCGCCATTTTTCAAATCATGCCTTGTTTGTACTATTTTAAGTAGGTACCTAGCACCGACAGATTTTTTTTCTTTTTTTCCAATCAGGTTTTCAAATAATTGTAAATATTCTCACACCAAAACTATCCAAAACGTTTAAAAAAATATTATCATGTCATATTCATTAGTTGACTCGCTGTATTGTCGCTCGCTACTACAACCGCGGGGGAGTAATATCGGTGCGCAGTGAAAATGACTCAATTTACACTTCAATCCAGGTTGTTGCTCGCGGCCATTTTTGTACAATAAGCCGCTCGTTACGTCACTCTCCCGGCGCTGCACGCTGGCGGCTGATTAGTCTCACGACGACAGCACCCCACGCACTGTGAACTTTCATTAAGCCAACATTCAAATTATAGAGTATTACAATGTCATTTGTACGTTGATACAGAGAGAAATGATGATTTTACCACAGAGCCTTTACAAAGAGTTCTATCAACAAACGAAAACGGAAAAGTCAAAACTACTGGATTGACTTAAGGTGAAATGGTATCGTGGTCTCGTAGATTTCGAGGGGGTGAAGCAGACGCGGCCGGGTAAGAATCGCGCGGGGCCCCTCGCACTCCCGCACTCCGCTGGCTAGCTAGCGGCAAGTATCATAACTCTAGTTTGTGTTAGTTGTGTATTAGGTGTTTAAAGAGACGAATTAATTTATTTTTTCAAAGTATGTACGAAGTGCATAATATGGTGGACTAAATAAATAAACCGTACCTAGGAGTATAAATGTCCCTTAGAATAAATAACTATAACAATAAATCTTATTTAATCTTATTTTAAACAGGAAATCCCCGACGATTTGGTTATGCCCACATATTCAGAGGCTGCAAGTTATAGCTTCTTTATATCATAGCAAACTATCTTGACATTGTAACACTAAAAAGTACCTAAGTTCTTACAAGACTTGTCTACGTGAATTCTTTGTACTTACATAATTACTTACCTAATTATATTTTATGACACTAGTGTATGCACCTGCATTCACTAGTGTTTTCATTATTATTATATCTGTCTATTTAGGAATATCGGCCTACTTATAATAAAATAACTACTTATCAGATCACTGTTTGAATGTACCTACAAGTAATTAGAGATGGACCCTAAACCGGTTTTGCTAAAAAACCGGTTCTTATGGAAATGAAAAACAGGTATAACAGATTTTATAAATATATTCAAAATTAAATAGGGGATATCTTTCAACTTGTTAGGGGGGTTCTATGACGGGTCCACTGTCCAATTTTTTTTCAGAGCCTCTCAAAGGCATACCACGGTTTCGTCGGGAATCTACCAACTCTGGAAGAGTGCGTGAGTGGTAAAAGTTGACGAGTTCCGGCTCCATTTTATTTTTCCAAAAGTCGTAATTTTTTTGGATATATAAAATTTCCATTTTTTTGTCTTCTCCTCCCCATATCCCAAAAATGCATCGTTGCTTGCCTGTCACTCTTAGCTGTCCTTGCGCCTTATAGTACCAGTTACTATTTTATTTATAGTAACTTGGTTAATCTTTTTATTGTATTTTAGAATTTCGACCTTGTTTTGTTTGATAGCATTTTCTATGCCGTTTTTATAAGCAGCTACTGGACATTTCACTTCAACGATGGTATCTTCTCCAACAACTCCGTCTGATGTGGCTCCAATGTAAGCAAATTCTTGGTCCACAAAAAATCCGCAGTCCTCAATGTGTAAATTTTCTTGGCTGCTTAGTTGTTGGAGTGCAATTTTTTTATTCTTGAACCGAGAATTTCACATCAACCCTGTTGACAGTTGGTTTAACGAAACGCTTTTTATTAAATGATTGCCTCTTGTTTGTAATACCTCTAGAAAACTCTTGACGTACCCACTTATTACAATTCCTTTGTAGGTTTTTAAACCAGTAATTTAATGGATACCTAACGTAGCGGGTGTTGGGCGACTAATAAACAAACGTACGTATTTGAGTTGTCATTGATCACGTAGATGCTGATCAAATAGCGTCTTAAATTAAATTGTGACATTCAATATGAACCAAGTTCTATAATTTTATTTAATGGTTTCATAAGCACACACGACGCATTCAACACAAACTAAGGTATCCATTTCAATAAATAAACCCTTCTAAGGCAATTTCTCCCAAAGAAGCGTCTCCATTATGGATATAAAACCTTTTTATAAACTAACGCTTAACTCTGAAGTAGTCTCTAGTGGTGACGAACACTCCCGCGCACCTGTTCCCATTAAAATTTCAATTACGTGGCGAGTCTTGTGTGGAATAGAAATACAGAAGGTACACTCTAAGCTGTAAGTACTAATGAAAACATGTGGTATTTTGGTGACATAACAAAGCAATGTATATCTTCAAAAAAATTAGAGTAATCTAGGACTGCAATGTGTACCAGTTTTGCAGTCAAAGCCACTACATGCTCTTATGACTTACAGTGACAAAATAGAGTACTTACATACACTACAATGAGATGCGCACAGATCGATTCAATATTTGATGAACAATTTTCTTCCAGATTGATTAGCTATTACTGGGTGGTTATTATGACCCCTAATCTCGGTATTAGGTAGGTAAGTATTCGTAAAAAATTGAGAAATCAATTTGACTTATTGCGCCCAAAGACTGGTCCTTCTGTATCACCTCATGAGGTGCTAGCGTCGTGGGATTAGTTGGCAAACATTACTCGTGACGCATTTATTTATGTGCGCTCTCGTTTTGTTTGCTTTACATCGCCTCTCCACTGAGGTGCGCTCCCCCGCGCCGCGCAATGCACAGAGCAAACGATGTTTGCTTTTATTGTTTTTTTTCTGTTTATTACGAAGTTCTTTGTGATTATGTAATTATGGAGAGATTAAAGGTTTTCACTTGAATACGGAATGTGCTACTATTATTTTCAGCCGACGTTGTCCCACTTAGATAGTAAAGCCTCCCTTTCTCTTTACAAAGGGGTGTCTTGAGCTAGTTTGGACCAATTCTGCCTGTTTTCTTTTCTTGTCGATCTCTTTTATTTTTCTGAGTTTACACGACATTGACATTTTTGTGTCTTACCATGTTCTCTAGGTGCAATATTTTCACTGTTTCCACATTTGGGCACGTCGGTATATTCACGTCATGATTGTGTTGTCAGTGAGCCCCAGCGTCACAGCGCCACAGAGCACAAACGTCATGTCCTCATGTCACATAGTTTGTTTAGTGTTATGTTTATAGCTCGCACGTGGCAACATGGCAGGGTTGCTGAGTGGTCAGGTGTCGCCTGCATATTAACTCTTTACGGGTTACTCATGATGACTATGGTCAACTCTCTCGGTAGTCTAACCTTTATTTTCTCATGGATGTAGTAGGCGTCCCAGGTCTCTTATCTTAGTAGTTTCTCATGTTCAAGTACATATCAAGAAACCCACGCTAAACTATGTTTTAAAAATACAGAACTTTCTCTTTCTTAAAACGGTCTTTTTACCCGGGCTTTGGTCCTTCGTCCCAAAAGAAGTTCAAATTCAAATGTCCGTATTTATGCAAGAGCAATACAATCGGGAGGGGATTGCGAACAAAAAGTGTATGTGTAAATTATGCTAAGCGTGTTGGGACCGCCACCGGATGGTTCTCGTGTAGCGAAAAACTGAGACAATACACACCGACCCCGGATGGTTCCTGATTCGACTTCTATCTACTAGTTTTAGCTTTGATCTTGTTTTCTGGATTTCTAAGCATCAAAATAGATAAAATATTCAATGGTATCTCTTGATAATAGAATTAACAATCCCATCCCATCCCGTCGTCAGTCGTCAATTGTAGCAGCACTAATGGTTCAAAAGGTTTAAGAATCGAATGTAGGGAAAGAAGAAGAATGAAATGGAAAGAAAATTACGATGTTCAAGACCTATTACATTCTACGTTCAGTCTCCTTGGTACTCTTATTTGTTTATTCCAAAAAGTTGCACATTCAGTAACACACCGCATCAGCGGCGCGCGACCACAGAGGTCAACCCTTCAAGCTCGTGTGCCTAAGACGGCACCTCCTTTTCCGTGTCGCGCACCCGCCGCGCCCGACGGGCCTCGGCCGCACGGTTAAGTGCGCAAAAAAAAAATACGGTGCGAAGGTGACACCCGTAGCGGTCGCGGGGTTGAGTAGCCGACCACTTGGACAAGTGTGGATAGAGGTGCTTCACTATATCGATCGGGTTAAATAGGTGAAAAGGAATGATAAATTGTGTCGCAAGCGTTTGCTGACACTCAACTCACAGAATTAAACCTCCCCCAGGTTTAATTCTATGAGTTTTGCATCATTTTCATGATTTAAAAGTTTTCAGAAACACTTCAATGATTTTTAAACAAAGATGGCCAATAATATTGACGTAACACTACTTATCTAATTTACATACATTGTCATGTAGGTCGCTCTTCCAACACTATCTAAACAAGCAGGGACAAAACAGAAAATCAACGCATGTTCCTCATATATTTTCACAAAATTTTAATTCTAAATTTACTTACCTGTAATGAAGACAGCAAATAGGTAGAATAGCAACCAGTCCAGTAACAAGCTCGTATTTGGTAAACAATTGTCATTCGAATCTCTACTCCACAACCACGTCATTGTTTAAAACGAAAGTAAATACTCATATTAAGGTAAACCTGCCTATTTATCTGTGCACATAGCCTCCTATATACCTGGTAGGTGTCGCCGGTGTCGGCTCAGGTGGCAGGAGGGAGGGCAGGTGCGCGGTGGGCGGGGCGCGCGGCCCACCTGCAGCCACGCCCACCTCACCTGCACAACAGGTGACTGCAGGTACATAGTGCCATGTTTCTACTGGAAAAAGGGTTTTGCAATATTAAGCATTTGTACAAATAGATACTTACCGTACTTGGGCATTAAGTATTTATAGGACGTTCTAGAAAGTCGGCATCATACAGGTGTGAGGTGCCTTTCTTTTTTAACAAAGTAAATAGTAGTTACCTAATGCTTTATTAGCTGGATACACTTAAATGCTCACTTGGTTTGTGTTCAAAACTAATAGAAATGTTTTGTAAATGTTAACATATAGGATCAACAGAATTTACGACATTTTATTTTTCGGCTTGGATTTCCTGCACCCATTTTAGGATTGGTGTTTTTATTTTGTGATCAGAAAGCATATTTTCTTTCAAAATCCAAATATTTTATTTCACATAGGCCTACCCAATAGGGGTAGGCGACCAAGCCGAAGGTTGGTCGTTTCATATGGAGAAGAACCGGCAAGAAACTTCGTGGTTACTCTTTTCAAATGATTTGGTTTTACAGTGTTATCATGTTACAGCGATAGTGCTTAGGTAGGTCTGGAAGGACAGCGGAGGCCCGACAGTAGGTTGGTGCTTACTTTAGAAAAACGTAAAGCGAGATACAAAAAATAACATGCATATAGGAATCTACAAGGCCTACAATGTACACACATTTACAAACAAGCGGTTAAAAAGAATCTACAAAGAAAAATATAATAAAAAGACACAAGTGACACAAAATTTGTCATCAGTGCTGAAGCTACTCTGAACATTACTACTATGAAAATACGACTATAATTAACGTAAGTTCAGGCTGCACGCTGTGTCATTAGTTGTTTTTTTATAACATTGTAGGTAAACACGCTTGTGAGGTTGACGTTGTAGTTGGCGGCTTGCCTAATTATGTAGGTCCATAGGAACTTATTAGTTGGCTATACCTACACTAGGAGTGGGTGTGTGACTGTGTGTGTACGTCAGTCAGCCAATGGAATGGTCACGTCATGTCGTAACAGTAGGTTATAGCTTACAAATTACAACTGCACGCTACACATACCTACAGATTAGTGAACATTATTGTCAAATCCACAGCGGAAATTATTTTGTTAACAATATGTACAACTATAGGTACCTACCTGATGCCCAGCAACAGTCGACCACGACATCATTATTCTCGTTAATGAGGGGTAGGCACCGGTACGATAACGGTAGATCTCTGTTACCTCCTCATTTCGATTGGATTGGATTGTTATACACATTATTTACCTCCTTAACTAAACTCACAACACTCAATTGGTGGTATTTACCAAACAATATTTAACGTAACTTTTTCCCAAAACTAGGAGCTAGGTAGAATGTCGATAAACAAGCTTGTTACATCAGAGAGTGGCGGTAGGTGGGTGAGCAGGCAAGTAGGCGGCACTCTCGGTAATTAGCTGGCGGCGCAAGAAGTATAAACAGCACAAATTGGATTAAGTCCCGCACTAATTACCTTAATGGCGAGGTGGCAATTGTTTACTGATCATCTGACACGTGACGAGAGGTACACTGTCGCCGTCGCGCGTCGCCGCCAACGCGGCAACGGTTTGTTTGCTCAAGATACGCGCGGTGGTCTTGTTCTAGGAATGTCTGCGTGGTGTGTTTGTTCTTTATACATTAGGTAAGTAGGTGTATTATCAGTTGAAATAGACTTCTTATCTGCATTCCTTCACCTTACTCTACGTATTATAAATATTTTAATTAATGAAACTAAGACCCAATTTTTTATTTATTGTATTAACTTTGTAACATTGAAGGAAAAGATGGACCTTTTCAAATTAAATAACACAGCACTAACAACCCGCCACAGGGAACTTAAAAATCAAAAATTAATTAAAGAAAACAAACTCCATCTTCAAACCCCAGGAAATCAAGGGTTGAGTCTTGAGCTCCCCAAAAATAAATAAAAATCGGTATCCCCGTACGGCAGCACCGGCGGCGGCGGCAAATCGTAATGACGGTGGCATCTGGTCGCACCTCAACCCTTCCGATATTATATAATAATAAAACGACTAATTACTCGAGAAATTCCGCCAATAAAGACAACGCGGCGGCGGCCGACGAAAAATAATAAAATTAATTAATTAAAAACAAAGAACCAGCCTTCACCTCAAGAACGTTCGCAGCTAGTTGATAACTATTACAACAGCTCCATCTCAGTCTCTCTTGAAGTTTACTGATACGCGTAAAAGGGACAGCCGAAGGATTAAACTTCGATTGGTCTCCGAATAATCTTTGTATCGCGAGCGCGACAATCACCAGTTCTCAATAAATATTTGCAAAAGATTTTCGTCTTCCTCTCGATATAATTAGTTGAAAACGAGAAAAGTTTTTCAATTTGAACACAATACGAGCCGAGTTAGAGGCGGACCAGGATTAGTAAAGATCTTAATTAAATCATTTTTGATATTCACGACGACACGAATCGCGGATCATCCAACAATAGGCTGGGTACTGAAATCTAATCATTCCAACATAAAAGTTTTTATACAGTCGAAGCTTGCATCAAAGAAAACGAATTGGTACATTTCACTTACACAAAAACAACTGATTTCTTCTCTCGCTTATTTTCAAACAAAACCTGCTCATAATAATGAAAGTAACAATTTAATACCCCGTGAATAAATTTCTTTAATGAAAGCCGATAATTTGGCAAGGGTGACCAAAACGTAATTTGATTAAAAAGAAATCGCGTCGACTAGGTCGGGAACTAGGGGAGATAATCCCAATTGTAAATTCAATAAAATCTAAAACAATAACCGGCTTAACCAGTTTATATAACATTAGCATTGAAAAAGAATCGGTTAGCGGAATGAAGGAGTCTCATGAAGAGGAACCTTGATGCAAGCACTCATCAATCAGTTTGTTCATGTTAATACATTCTACATGGCGTCATATTATGGCGTCAATAACCACATTTGGTGTAATCATTACATGTTTATTCACCTTACACGTATTTCGTGCGGTTTCACAGTTTTGAACCAATTATAACCGCTATATTTAGCTTGATAGCATTCTCGGTGTAATTTTAAGGTAAATAGGACCATATTTGTATTATTTTGACGTCATTTTAAATTTAAATTATGTAATTCCGTATTTGAGTGTAAAATTGTGTGCCAAACGTGGTAAATTTCGTCGTGACTATTATTGTATAACATCAAAGTCCTACTAGTAATAGGTATCGTTAGGTATATCGCAGTCTGGCTGCACTTAGTAATTTTTTCACAAAGACCTTTGTCTGAGGAGCTCCTCCTTCTTACACTTGTTAACTCGCCTTTTGTCTCGCCTAATGCTATGGATACCTCCGTCTGTCTGCGTCTGCCTTCTTAAGACATGCTCTGTTACTTTCCTACACTTCGCATAAGAAATATTAATCGCCATATTTTATTCTACGATTTTCTATACCGTTTGAATCATAGTTCATTGTTTCAATCACATCTTTATTGACACGGCTAATTAAATCAGAACACGAAGCCCAACCAGCAAGTTCAAGCCTACCGGGACCTTCACAGAACTGTTCAATTAAAAACAAAAACCGTTTAACAATCCCCTCGAAGACATACAAAAACTTCTCAGCAAGATCAATAATCTGGAATAGAATGAGCAACCTGTCTGTAAAGGCAATTAACGGTCTTATCTTGCGAAATAACGCGATCAAACGGGCATGAGCACGGGCCCCGCAGGGGGGCAGGGGCGAGGGGAGAGGGCAGCTTCAAGAAGTTTTAGTTAGTCCGACGAGAAAGAGAAATCAATCTTTGAACCGAACCTGCCGGACGGCGGGCGCCTTAATACCGTACGACACGACTGCTTGTTCATTTGAACACGTAGTCGTGTTGTTTACTTCTTGTTATCACGGCTACCTTGCAGTTGCGTATAGGTAAATACCGTTAATTTGGATGTTGCATTGGATCTTTAAAAAAACCACTCTGTACTAATTGAAAATACTATTATTATTTATCCTAATTCTCTAGCACTTGTCAATTGTTAGTCCAGTGTCCAGTTCCCATAGCACATGTTTTCCTTATTATTCCAAAGCAACACAAACATCAAGTTTAATAATAAAATCGTATAGACTAAGATGTCTCCAGCATTCGCCAGCGGCGGGACTAATTTAAATATCAAAACTAATTTGTGGAGAGTGGCGGCAGTTTGATTGTGTGCTGAATTACGTGCACTACCGGAGGAAGGGTGCCCGCAAGAATTACAGTCTCAATGAGCACTGCAAGCTGGGACAATAACGATTATTAGATGGTGACGAAAAACTTGATGTAGCTCAAAAAACATTATATCCCCGATAAAGGTTTTAACTTTCTATTTTTCGGGTGGATCTCTTGTATATGACATGAACTAATCAACAAGTCCTGTGTAGATTTTGATAAGCACATCTGATACTTAATTATCGGAAAGTGAGAGATCAATCTAGAAATGCTAAGTGCTCCAGCTCGGTTAAAGCATAGATTATATTATTAGCAATCTGAATGAATTCCTAACACATAATACTACGCTATCTAATCAACGGTTCATTAGTTAAATAAGACTGGCTTGAGTTCAGCGCCGGCGCAGATAACCGGCGCCAGGGCAATGTTATTAACACCAGATAGCAGGAAAACTTATTGATACAGACTCTAGAAAGGTCATTCATTACAACAAAGGTAGATGCATTTTTAAAATACACCACAATGAATAAAAAATTACCACCAAAATCGTTAGATACTCCAATCAAACTGCAATTATAAGGTCGACAATCAAAAATGTTGAGGCATTTAGCATCAAAGTGATCATTTGGTGTACCTCCCGGCATCTCACCGCACTCTGCCGTACCCACCCATACCGATGGCACCCCTTTAATTACTAAAAATCGCGCGACATTTCATCCGACCTGTCAAACTTCCGGAAACGCCGCCATTATACAAATGGCCGCCGGAAGCCTCCATCCTTCGTCTACAGTTAATTTGTTTTCGTACAAATGGCAGCGGTAAGAGGTGCGTAATGATCTGATAAATTAGTTCAACAAAGTGCACGATCAGGTTTAACTGGTGTTGTAGGTATGTGAACCTGACAGTTGTCAACTCGAAGTCAAGTTAGATTGCCATCGGCACGCTAAGAAGTTATCAAATACAAAATTATAGCTTTATATGAAAGCATTAAAAATTCGAATAACTTTATTACAGTATCAGTGATAACTTAGGTAGGTGATCGCCATGAATGACCATGCCCTACCCTTAGACCGAGCTAAGGACCCAAATACGCAAAATTCAATTAAGGAAATAACTAAACTTCCGAGTAATCAGTAGCTCATAACGAAATTGAAGGTGTTTATAAAGAGGGAGCCTATAACTAAACTCGATTTAATTTGTGAAATGAACGAATTGAGTTAATCGTTATTAAATTATCGAATTTATAGCAAATGGCACAAATGGCCGGCAGTCGGGCAGCGCGCCGCTTGGCCCCGCACAACAACACAGTTCAACTACTTTCGCTCTCAAATAATTGATTGAACTTGGACTAACTTGTGCCAGTTACTGACTTATATTTGGTAAACACTTTCAAATGCTTTCCTTAACTTCATGGTACAGTCAATGTTTTCGTACAGAATGCTGAATTTCATGAAACTTTGAAATAACTGATTCAGACAGAAATAACAGATTCTGAATCAATTTTACCTATTGCTACTAAATTCCTAATAAATGCAAGTTATACGAAATATGTAGATATGTGTTTCAGTAATGAAATCATAACATTAGTTACATAAATAATCACAGAAAAAAGTTAAATTAAACTGCCTTTAGCTTCCTCGCATCACTTCCTTAAGTCCGCTTCAAACCCCCACTGACTACTTCATATCTACGTACCTGTCTGCATACAATGTACCAAGACGAAGTAACCCCCCCCCCGTTCCCCACTCCCCCTTACATTCCAAACACTGCGGTCTTGGGCGAACGTTTAAAAAGTCGGACAAACAGAATAATTCATCGTTGATTCAATGAAATCTGTTTCACCCTTCAAAGTGAATCTTAAGACTGCTACACTGAGATTTTTCCTGGACGTGTTGGAATGGTGCGAAGTATAAGCGGCAGCGGTTCAATTGTCATCTTGGAAATATATCGACGAGGTCTGTGAGCCAAAAGGGTACATTCCCTTAGTCAAAACGTATAAATATCAATAAATCTAGTCAACCAAAAGCATTGGATATAAGACCTTTCCTTGCAATTTCTATGTATTTTCTTGCAAAAAAGCATTTTTGATTTGATTTGTTACAACCTTATATATATATATATTTTCCTTTGAATAGAATACTACTGGGTAAATAGTTATCTGATTACCTACTGGCTGGTGACCAGAATAGTGGGAATTAGAAAGCTTAATGTTTCCAGGTACGCACGTATCTTGTCCGTCCGCTTATCGGTTACGCCATTCTCTGATTTATATTTGAAACGGTGGAGCGGCAATTACTCGCCGAACTGGAATCATTGCCTCTGCCCTCCACTAATTAATTCCGCCCCTCTTTTAATGTTCAAAAATCGCGGCGTCTAATTAGGTTTTAATTCGTTTTATTGGGCAAAGTAATGAAATAATGGCCGCTCCACAGTTCTCAAGTCGCGCGTCGGCCGGGCGCCCACTGCGTAACGCACAGCACTGTTTTATTACTCTGGAACCTTTTAAAAGTTTACTTTGTTACAGGCAGCTCAGTTAGACGGAATAATATTCAATTTATGAATAAAATTATTCTTGTTTTCAAAATCATTTTTTGCAGATCATGATATTGAAATATATCTGAATTCGGCTGACCGAATACTCCAGTACTAGTGTTATGGTTATGACACAATTAGCTTGAAACATTAAATCTGTCATTCTAATTTCTTTGATTTGTAAAATCTAATAGAGAATCATCAATTGTGCAAATATTTTACTGATCATCAGAAGACACTATTTCACCAACAGTTTCCCACAAGTGACCTCTTCACCTGAATTCTCTTAGGCTGGTGTTTTGTTCGCTAACGACATTTTTCGCGCCATTACCCTCGACGTAAAAAACAAAGCGTGGCTTTCCTAATGACTTCGCCGATTACCAATCACTAGGAAAAAATCGACTCGTCTGCCGCCACCGCAACTCTACGGCGAACAAATGACCGACTGAATCAAGTGCTTTTTGAACGAAAATAATCTGGGAATTATTGTGGTCAAACCATTATTTTGTGATCATCAATGAATGCTGTTCGTGGCAATTCGTGTTTTTGGTAGTTTTCCAACAGGAAGACCTCCAGTTAAATTGTCCATGTCTAGGTTAATTGTCCAAAACGGATGTAGAAAACATTGTGAACCTACTACAAAATCTGACTACGCATACACTGTTTTAAGCTTTCACGGTTTACAACTAAACTAATACTGTCACTTACGGGATATCTTCCGTGATCTATCATGTTTTTTTATGAATACGCATTTTATGAAACTTCAAAGCAGCTAACTTTAGTGTGGCTAAACTGCAAACGAATCAGTCCCAAAAACAACGGTGTTAATGAACATCCAACACGTCGTGATATCTATCACCTCCGCCACAACGCGCTAATTAAATATTATTTTTTTGGTGAGCGACGTTTAAAGTTGCGGCTCTCCGTGTAGCAGCGAGGTTAACTAGTTAGTTCCGCAGGCCTCGCTGCACACAACCACTTTAATATTCGCCACTGGACGTCTACAATTAACGCTTGAACAATTTCATAACTCGGCTTCGCCTTTGAGCGCTCGCTAACTCCGCGAAAAATATAAACAAAAAAATATATCAGCTCGCGAGGCAAAGGAAATAAACAAACGACGCTCGTCGCGCTCCGCACAAAGAGACGGTGGAGCCGTAATTAGATTAGTGGAGCCGAGATCTCGATTGAATCGTGAATACTCTTATCGAACTTCTTTATAATCTGTTGAGGATCCCTTTTGACAACTAAGGTCCAATTTATTATTATTTCGTTCATTACCACGAGGTTTTTCACGAGTTTCTCGATAAGTCCCATTTATTTCCATATTTGACAATCCACAGAGTGGCCAATTTTCGTTACTGTTGGCCAACTTTGTTTTTTGTTTACGAATTTCATTTTATTAGATCTTCCTATAAAAACGCAATTTATAAAATACTTTAATATTGTTGACTAAAACACAGATTTTCATTTCATGCTTTTTTTTTACGTCTATTCGTATCATAGGTACATTCTTACCCACGTTAAATATTATGGTGCCATGAAAGTTAAGTGTAAAATCTATCAGCGCGCTATGCTCGTGAGAGGACGTCTAACGATCAACAGATAGAGGGCGGTCGTCAACCCGAAGTGATCCCCGGCGGGTGCCTATCACTGAAAATCTCCCGATTGTAGGCCCTCGCCCCAGGCCTCGGTCTCCTATCGAACCGCATCTACCACACACGTGAACAACCTATTACTTTTCCACCATATTTTCGTCAATTTCCAACCATCTAGATTGGTGCATGCAATCAAGTCGCAAATCCTTTATAAGTCGTTCATGCACGGAGCTCGATACCCAAACATATTGTTTGTATTCATAGCGATGAAATGGTGAGACGATAGGTACGAGTACGTCCCGCAGTCCCGCAGTCCCGCCATCCCGCGCCATTCGGTGGAATATGTCGGAGCTGCGATAAGATTGAGTTTTTGTGTAAGGACGCACCTCGCGGCGACCGTTCGACTCTCGCGTTTTATGTTCGCCGGGGGCTAGCGGGAGATTTGAAAATTTCGCTGTCACCAGTTTTTTTCGCCCGACAAAGTAATCTTCAAATCTAACTGGCCGTAAAGACAAAATAAGTTTTTGTAGAATGATATTATTTTATGCGGGTGCTGAAGGTGTCAATGCACTGTTTTGTCTACAAAATGTTTGTGCAAAGCTTTTTTCTTTAGAGTAATAGAAATTCTTATGCATTCACTCACAGAATTTTGAACATCAAGGAGCTTATTGGCATATCCACAACATACCGCATTGAGTCGTAGAAAACTACATATAAAAAAAACATTACAGTTTTCCCATTTTGCGTAAAAATCAGCCACCAATTAGTATTTAAAATTGTTACATCATTGTTTTCAGGAAATAATTCAAAAGTCACTCTCTATTGGGATATTTTTCAGGTTTAGCGGCGCGCGCGCACTTTTCATTTCACTGACATTATTTAAAGTGAAGTGCAGAATGTTGAATCAGAATACTGTGCACGCATTCATACAAAATGTAAATATGGTTCCAATAGTCTTTGGATGTATTACGATACGTCACGTAATTAATACATCTAGTGTGAATCAGAATTTGTTACCAGAAAAGTTAGCATACTTTAAATAAGTACGCTAACTTTTCGGGTGAAAAAACTAAAAGAAAAAGGAAAAAAAAACTTAAAGATGCCAAAAAAAAAAACTGAAACGTACGAATTCTGACCCTGAACTCACTGCTTGTTGTCAGAATTCCCGCAAGTTATGCCACTGTTCCGTATGGTGTCGGACGTAAAGAATAGCACCATCCCATATCTTCCCGCGGGTGTCGTAAGAGGCGACTAAGGGTCTCTGTGACTGTATAACAACCATACTGCGATCGCCAACCCGCCTGTCAAGCGTGGCGATTATGGCAAAACCCCCCCAATGATGAGCGCAACACAAAAATGGCCCCTAGAACCCGGCAGCCCGTCTACCCTCGACTATGGTAGCTGTCGAGGTTACAGCGTGGCAAGAGGTGCGAAGAATCTCCGGAAGGGATCAGGCTGCCTACACCGACGACTTGACCTGGCATCATACAACACGCGTACACTCCGGACCGACGAGAAGATAACGGAACTCGTAGAGGAATTGAGCAGGCTGCGATAGAGTATTGTGGGATTATCTGAAGTCCGAAGAGGGGGGAGGATACGATAATCCTGAGATCCAGCAACGTGCTCTATTTCCGAGAGGGTGACCGGCAGTCCCAGGGTGGTGTTGGGTTTATCGTCCACAAGTCTCTCGTGAATAACGTGGTGAAGATCGAGAGTGTGTCGACCAGGGTGGCGTACCTTATACTCAGAATATCCTCAAGATATTCGCTGAAGGTCATACAGGTCTACGCCCCGACCTCGGCACACCCCGACGACGAAGTAAAGACCATGTATGAGGATATTTCTAAAGCAATGCATGGTTTCAAAACTCACTTTACCGTTGTCATGGGGGACTTCAACGCGAAACTGGGCAAACGAGACGGGGATGGGTTGCAGGTGGGGCAATTTGGGGTTGGACGTCGGAACCACCGGGGTCACAAACTGGCTAGTTTTATGGAGAAGGAGGGCCTCTAAATGATGAACTCCTTCTTCAAAAAGCGTGAGCACAAGAAGTGGACCTGGCAGAGTCCCGATGTTGCAACTAAAAATGAGATTGACTTCATCATGTCAAACAAGAAGCAAATGTTCAATGATGTCTCTGTGATCAAATCAGTGTAAACCGGGAGCGATAACCGCATGGTAAGAGGCACATTGAACATCAATATAAAGCTTGAAAGGTCTCGACTGATGAAGTCTACGCTCCGTCCAGCACAAATCCAGATCCAAAACCCCGAGAGCTCTCAGCTTGAACTCCAGAATCGTTTCGAGTGCCTAGGAAGCTCAGTGGACGAATACAACGATGGATTCGTGGAAACTGTCCATACGACTGGGTCTAAATTCTTCAAGACACGTCGTGCACAGAAGAACAAAAAACTCTCTGATCATACTCTCGAGCTCATGAAGGAGCGGCGCGAGATGATCCTGCAGTCTTCAGACGAGGCGTGGAAATACCAGCAGCTCAATAGACGGATCTCTAAATCCTTGAAACGCGACCTCCGCCGCTTTAATACCGAGCGTATTAAAGACGCTATTGAGCGGAATATTGGGCGGGCTATTGGGCAGAGCCAGCTCACGAAACTGAAGACTGACGATGGCAGGATCGTATCCGCCAAACCGCTGCTGAGGGAGATCGAGAGTTTTTATGGGCAGTTGTACACTTCAGCCAGTAAACCCGTTGCAAATCTAGCTAACGACCCAAGAGCTAGACTGACCCGACACTATACCGAAGACATTCCGGATGTCAGCCTGTACGAGATTAGGAAACAGCTTTAAAACAACAAGGACCGGGTATTGACGGAATTACGGCCGAACTCCTGAAGGCAGGTGGAAAACCGGTACTTAAGGCCCTTCAGATGGTGCAGGGGTGTGGTACTCTTCTTCAAAAAGGGCGACAATGTCCGGCTGAAGAACTATAGGCCCATCTCACTTCTAAGCCATGTCTACAAGCTGTTTTCAAGAGTCATCACGAACCGTCTCGCGCGCACGTTTGACGATTTTCAGCCTCCCGAACAAGCCGGATTCCGAAAAGGCTTTAGCACCGTAGACCACATACATACGCTGCGGCAGGTTATACAGAAGACCGTTGCCTCTCTGAATCAGAATCAGAATCAGAATCAGAATCAGAATCAGAATCAATCTGCTTGGCGTTTGTGGACTACGAGAAAGCCTTCGATTCGATCGAGACTTGGGCTGTACTGCAGTCTCTCCAACGGTGCCAAATCGACTATCGGTACATCGAGGTGCTGAAGAGTTTGTACAAAAACGCCACCATGTCAGTCCGACTTCAGGACCAGACCTCGAAACCTAACCTTCTGCAGCGAGGTGTGAGACAGGGAGACGTCATATCTCTGAAACTGTTCACCGCTGCACTGGAGGATTCTGGACTGGAGAGGGCTAAGCATCAACGTTAATGGCGAGTACATCTCTCACCTTCGGTTTGCCGACCATATAGTGGTCATGGCTGAGACCATGGAGGACCTCAGTACAATGCTTGATGACCTCAGTAGAGCTTCCGAAAGAGTGGGTCTTAAAATGAACATGGACAAAACCAAAGTCATGTTCATGTCATGTCACTCCTATCAAGATCGGAAACTCTACACTCGAAGTTGTAGACGATTATGTCTACCTGGGACAAACGGTCCAGTTAGGTAGGTCTAACTTCGAGAAAGAGGTCAACCGTCGAATCCGACTCGGCTGGGCAGCGTTCGGGAAGTTGCGTGGTATCTTCTCGTCCAACTTACCGCAGTGTCTCAAGACGAAAGTCTATGACCAGTGTGTGTTGCCAGTGATTACATACGGGACCAAAACGTGGTCGCTCACAATCGGCCTCATCAGAAGGCTTAAAGTCACCCAAAGGGCAATGGAGAGGCCTATGCTCGGAGTTTCCTTGTGTGATCAAATCAGAAATGAGGAGATCCGCAAGACAACCAAGGTTACCGACGTAGCCCGAAGAATAGCCAAAGTGAAGTGGCAGTGGGCAGGGCACATTGCTCGCAGAACGGATGGCCGATGGGGCCGAATAGTTCTGGAGTGGCGACCGCGAACCGGAAGACGCTGCGTTGGAAGGCCTCCCACTAGGTAGACCGATGATCTGGTAAAGGTTGCAGGGATCCGCTGGATGCGAGACGCACGGGACCGGTCAATGTGGCGACACTTGGGAGAGGCCTATGTCCAGCAGTGGACGTCTTTCGGCTGAAATGATGATGATGATGCCACTGCTCCACGAGTCGACCTCTAACAATATTGTTGTTCGCGTAGATCTAAAGCCGCGTTGACACGATCAGAGTATGCTCGGGACTCGGACACCCACTCGGACGCAACCATTCCATTCATCCAACCAGGCCATTTTATTTTGACTGTTTACAAAATAACTACCGACAATTTAAAAATATTGATTTCAAACACCTTCATTTAAAAAAATATGAGCGTTCTTAGTTGTCAATCTACGAGTATTTTCGTTACTGAGTTTATTGATTACTACTCATGCGCATGTGTGCGGACTTATTTCTGTGGATCCAACTATGCAATATTTATCAATGTTAAAAAAGGTAGAAATCGTTGTTTTGGATGAGCAAAACATATATATATGTGAAATTGTTAGTGTAAATGTGGTGCTGCCCCACAAACGATGGGACACTTTATATCGTGTCCTGCCTGTCCTGTTGTTTGCTCCTGTGATGTGCATCACACGAGGACGACATCTTAGGCCAAAACCAAAGGCAAATTCATCGGGTCGACACCACGACATCGTGGCAAGGCACAAGGCTGATCCTTTCTTCTCCACCCGCGTAAAAACAACAGCACAGCAGCGCGAACGCACGTAAATCATCGAGTGATGCATACGCGCGCTGATTTACCGAGATGTGTTCCAGACTAAACGGGAAACAAATTACATAAGGACACGTCACTCTACACCCTCATATTGACAACAGAATATAACACTTAATAGAAGTAGAATAGAACATGTTATGTCATAGCGTCATAGGTAGACAAATCAATGGTATACGGCACAACTTCTTGGACCTGCGTGTAAATTTTGATATGATTTCCGAGTAGGCGTACGTTCTCTTTTTTTTCCTGCAAGTACCTAGGTGCTACCTAAACATACTAGGAAATAACAGCAATCCAGTTTAGAAATTAAATAAATGGATTCCCCAGGGATGTGGTCAAAACCACAGGTCGCAAACAACCATAAATACGTACATTGTATCAAATTAGGTAGGTACAGTAAAAACAACGAGGCGGGATATAATTAGTTCACGAATTAACCTTGTGTTACTAAAAGTGTATACCAAACTAGGTACCCACGTAGGCAAATATTTCCTCTAGTAGCAGTAGTTCGTGTGTAATGACATTCAGGAAAAAAATAGATTTACTTTCATTAGTAAAATAAATAATAACATTTTTAATGTTTATTAAAACCGCAACCATAGCACTACCTACCTCGCTGACACGATACAAATACAGCACTTCATTTTAATTACCGAATATAAATTTTGGAGATTTGTTTGGTAAGGATAGCAGGTAGTTCAGTTTCAATCAGGCGAATTACCTTTTATTGAATGACCTCATAGACATCTTACACTCTATCGTTAGTATGTATTCTAGAAATAATGATAGGTACTTTTTTTGTTTTCGGGGGGAACCTTACTTGGTTTTTAATTTTTGATTTAAAACTAGATTTAAAGATCTCTAACCATATCTGATTATATTGCTAAATAAACTATGAACATAGCCCGTCCCTATCATTAATAATAGGCTCAGTAGTTGGGCGTGATTCATGCCAGTCTGATTTCAGCTTCCTATACTATTATTGAACATACCTGCATAACATATTGTTCTCAGCTACCTCGTACATCGGGCTTACGTCAAACGTCGGTACAAACATGTTTATGATCGTGACCCGCGAACCATGCAGCGCGGCGCGGAGTGGACAGCACGCCATCACTGATAACGTGTTTGTTAATTAAATTATTGTTTAATGTAGTGCTTACCTAGATATACCACGTGTTTAAATAAAATCAAAATCTAGTAAGTTTTCATTGAACTGAGGCCCTGTTACAGTTTCAAAATAAAGACGTGGTAGAACGTAATATTCATAACTGAAACAAAGTAGTGCAGATCTTTTCAGACTTTCAGAAGTAGCCCGACAGGTTTAATCCATATTAAATCAAGGTGAGCAGATCTCATAATCCAACGTATTTTCCAAGTCTCCAAAATTGCTTGCGATATCCGCAATCCTTTTCCGTTGTAAACTGCATGGCGGCCATCGTCCGGCGCCATTGTACGGCTATCGTCGTAAGTGGCTGCCACCTACCCGCGCGAATAAAACTTATCGCTTGCTTGGCTTACCTACCTCTGTGATACAACACCGACGTACTCACCAAATCAACATACACTTTAACATCGCGTCACAAGAACCATTTTCGCAAGATTCAAGTAAAAAAAACAAGTTGGTTTTGTCAAAAATTCGAGGACACATGGGCAGCTGAGATGATCTAAATAGGCGGATCCAGTTTTATGACGGCTGATTGTGTGGAATTTCTTTTAGTTTTCATCGGGATGACGCGCCTCAGGACCTGCGTTACGACACCTAAGGGACGGTTTATTTTGCACTGTTCTTACCTCCTCTAGATTGTTTGACAAAGATTGTAGGTACCACTACTACACTTCCAACTTACACACATCAACATAATCTGAAATCAAAATGATAATTTTTGAATTAAGTACTTAACCAACCCACTAATTTAACTCGCAGATTGTAGCCCTCCGGTTAGACGTATGAGTGGTGGGCGCAAGGATAAGATAAATGCGTCCGCATACTGGAAAGCTGCGTTGTTGCGGCGGTGAGCGTCGCAGGTGTGCGCCATATCTCATAGACGCGCGGTCAGGGCGCACACCTAATTGCTGCCCAAATGACGCGTGAATTGACTTTTCAAATGCGAACGGGAATATTGTTTGGTAGAGGAATATTCTAATTAATATTATGAGTGGTCACGCAGCGGGTGCCAGACGCCGGGCGTTGTCGCCGAGAGAGGCCTGGAAAACGCTGGCGTGACGACTTAGAGATGTTTGTGAGAGATTGGCCGGAGAAAACCGCATGGAGAGGAGAGTGGAAGGCTATGGGGGGCCTTTCCCCAGCAGTGGGACAATACAGGCGAAATAAAAAATAGGAATATTTTCCAATAGTATAGTATAGTTTTCATTTTAGCAAGGGTGTATTTATTGTTTTACGTCCTTATTTAACAAATTTACGCAACTACTTCAGTTGCGTAAAGCTATATTTAGCATTGCGTATATTACTATACTGTACCTAAATATCACGCTGAATGCAGTTATATGACATTCAAGGAATATGTGACGGAAGTCCAGGAATAAGTACGTACTACCTACCTAATGTTATGCCTATATTTTTTGTCCTATATTCGGGTTAAAAATTACATTCTTATCGTGTCCATTTACCAAATATGGCTATCCTTTAAACTCGGAAACCTAACCACAATCAAACGAAAACCAATTAAATTAAAACCGTTCTCTAACAAAAATCACGTAAACAACGACAATAAATTGGTAACACATGTAGCTCTCGTCCGGCGAGAGAATACCGCGACGCGCGGGCGATACGACACACGACGCGCGGCAACTTTGCCAGCCGCGCTAATTGTTGTTCTAATTTGTTCGCAACACCGCGACACGCAAGGTGATATTTTAACGTGCCCGAATTTATATGTAAATGAGCAAACTTCCCGGAGTTTTGACGGCTACCTACGCACATCATTTTCGTTTGTCCAAGTTATAAATTACTCGCCCCCAACGACTGCCCTCGTGTGATTTGAATAATATTAAATCTACATTTGGAGTGTCTTGTCGTGTTGTGGCTGAGTTTCTACTGCGAGTGGTTTGTAATATTCGTTCATTTGTTCGAGTTTATTTTTAACTTCATAATACTTAAACCGAAAACCGAACCAGTCCAGCCACCACCACCAGTCTTAAACCGAATTATGTAAGTTTTTTTAAAAAAAAACTTGTTATAATCATAATCAATAATCAATCACATAATTAATTATAAATTAATCTCCACATAATTCCCTCTTTCCATTCGTCTAGGGACAAACCTAGAAACTTGATTATAATCCCGAACTAGGGCATACATATGTACATTGTTTAGCGAATTCGGCACCAGAGGTAGGGTCCTTAATAGCCATTGAAACTGAACAGAAACGTGAGTGGACAAATTGGAGCGGCCTGGGTCACGATAAGGGCGCCGGCCACCGCGCCCAAGGAAAGGGAACAGTCCATAAACAACAGGCGACTCGGTCCCAATTAATAAAGCAGCCAACACTGAAGTAGTGCAATTAATTCTGTGCCTTCGGAGATTTTAATAGTTTACATAAATCAGAGCGGCGCAAGCGACCGGTGGGTTAATCGCCGTTTAATATGCCGGACGGTGTTATCGGTCCTATCGGTGCTATCCGCTCACAAATGTATCTCACTATCAACAGATAAGGCACGATACGTGATCCACAAGTTTGCCCATTCTGCACTTTTGGAAAAGCTCCTTCATTTGTACCACGATGTGCATCAGCTAAGTTTGGCGGTTATCGTGGCTCCACCCACATGTGCCTACTAGATGCAGCTGTAACTGTTTGTTATTCACTCTTGACGTCATTCCCTAAGGATCAGGAATACTAAGTTTAAACACGTTTGCATGATTTTGATAATCTAAAAGTACCTACAATTCAATTTATTCACAATAATTAAACATACTGGAATATGTTATTTTGCGATCAAATAATACGAGAGTGCATATACCTAAAATGATCTACATATTTTAGTGCATGGCGGAGAGTTCGGAAATTCAATTCGAGCCAGACTTCACTTCTCGTTAAGTGGTTATATCCCCTTTAACAGTGGCCAGAGGAGAGCTAGTGGACACTAAACACAAGGTGCACGGGGAGTGCGAGGGGGTGCGGGGCGCAGGACGAGGGGGGCAGGTCGGTGGAGATACGACGACACCTCTGGATATTGAATTTGCGGCGGCAAGCGACTCTCAATTGTTATCTGCCGCTGCAAGGTCGCCCCCAATAGCCCCGGACAGGTACTACAACCCTTTCTTTTACAATAGGGTTGCCGCTGCAACTCTTTCCAAATTTACTGTTATTTTGACGATTGGGACATTCTGCAGTTAAACCCGAAACCGTTAAAAGTCACGAAGGTTATCTTTCAACAAACGAGCCAGCTATTTGGCAACATTTGAATATTTGTTACTTCGCCTACGAACTGCTACGAGTAAGGAACTCGCAGGGAAATACATTTGAATGTCAAGTAAGGTAAACAATATCGAGGCAATACACAGGAATGAATAATATCAGTCGTATCATAAATCACTCGATGACATGAACATTCGATACTTACACAACTCATTGTATTGTCGGCAAGTAATCATTTATTTCTTATGTACGTCAAACAATGTAATGTCTGCTCCAGATTGGGTACAATGGAACTGAGATAGGAACTGAAATCATTTAAATAAATCTATATGCGTGATTAAGTCGGAATAACAGCCAAAGAAACACATACGATACGAAAATATAAAGATGGTCGAAGTGTGTTAAACCATTAAACATTTCATTTAATAGGTATATTACAATGTTAGCAGTAGGTGCGCGCGGCAGCCCTGCCACGTCGGCGGCTCGCAACAGCGGTCATTGGTCAATTTATTTCTTGCGCCTGCCGGGGACCGCAGTTATCATGATTGAATTAAGTAACTCCGCTCTGAATTGCACCCGAGCCCCGCCGTGATTTAGGGACAGACCGCTTTATACCCAACACACCTCCAACGGAAATTGCCGGCAAAAAGGGAATTTGGAATTTTAATCGTGGGAAATGTGCGGAACAAAACCGTTTGTCCGACCGGCTGAGTTTATTTAAGGTTAATTTGGACGAGTTGATTTGAGCGGTCAGTTTTAGTTCGCGACCGATCGGGGTCAACCTCCCCTCGCAGTTCACCGAAGCAGTTCGATTCGAAAACACTGATTTTGATTTGATTTGTTTGAACTGAAATTCAGTGTTGTGATAATGCGCGAAACTTTTAGTTCCTCCTACACCCATTAAAATAATATTAGATTGTGTATAATAATATGGATAACGGAGCATAAAATTAAAGGGCCAAACGTTATTTTTAATATTACACAAAATGAAATCAACACATTTATATTTCAGGTGCACACAACGAAAACGATTGGCAAAAATAATTAAGTTAATGAACCCGAATCAAAGAAACTAAAATGCAATTTTCCACACGTTTAAAGGTAAATCGTGGCAGTGTATTTCCCGATCACGTAGCACCGTAGCGGCTCACCGTCGTAACTCGTAGCCGCGTAGCTAAGCACCGTAGCGCCGTAGCCAGTTCGTAGCTGTCACGTGCTACGGAGGCTGTTAATTGAATCGCACCGGGCGTTGAGAGGTGGCTTAACTTACTAATGCTCTGTAGTTACAAACTTTTCACTAAAGAACTTTGATGCAAGTTCATGCTGGACCCACGGTAACGATATTGCAAAGTATTGACACCGTAGTGAGGAACCGCAGCATAGCTCGTATGCTGCGGTGAATGTGTTGGGCATCATTTTAATTGACTGTTTTTTTTTTTATTGATCTGTACTGTTAGCCTATGTCATTCCACTGCTGGGCAAAGGCCGCTCCCCATGACTTCCAAATCTTTCCATCAAGGGCTAATGTGATGATCTATTCATTAAAAAAACGATCAACTTAACTCCTTTCATCTGATATATGCGGAATACCCAATTAAATAAATGATCGCGTCTCTATATATGTGGGTAGGTACGTGTTTGTGCACTCTACCGTATTACGAACGTGTCATTACATCAACATATTATACATAAGTTAGCTGTATATTGCATAGTTTGCAGCCACAACCATATATTTTAACGTACAATAAAAATATAATTTATGTAGCTTGTAAACAGCACACCACAATATACAGGAGTGCAAAAATTACTGAAACAACATTAAACCTACTCGGACGTACTACCTACATGTTCGCGACAGCACTTCGTATGAGAAGCTGTTAAGATAATGTTACAGCCTCCGCATTACTATTCAGGATCAGTTGTATTTATAGCGAACAATAAGCACCTATAAATAAGTGGGTTATTTATGACTTAGTGAGTGGTGTATCTGCTGTGGAAGCCTCCCCAGAACACCGAAGCTTGCCGACCCACGTCCCGCGGTCGCGCCGCGTCGATGCCAGCGTTACGTCAAATTATTCCATTCCATTTTAGACGAAATGTATACAGAGCAAACATGAAAAGAGAACAAAATTAAGCATTAGCGCGGGACGCAAGCTATGAGAGATAGCGATTCCAGTACGAGGCTATTGGAAATTAGTCTAACTTGCGATTCCAATGTGTTTTTTTTCTTCGAATCGAAAATATGAAAGCACTAATATTGGTAGATGCAGTTGCATTTTCAGAGTGGAACAAAGTGCTATAATAGGTGGGTACCCACCTACTTAGATTTAGAATTTAGTGCCTAGTCGTCACCTAGAAGTAGTGTGATTTCAACCCCTTTTACTACATAATATCTTTACCTACCTGCTATATAAAACCTATGAAAGAAATTAACTTACTTAGTGCAAAGGTGCTCTGCTCATTGATGGCAACCTCTTCTTCTTATCCACATGTGTCAGTTCCCTGTGATCGGGCAGGAGGCAGGGGGCACGCGGCGAGGGGGGGAAGCTCGGAGGCGCGCGGGGGACGACATCAATAATCCTCCTTGTTATTCTTATGCAAATGCCCACGGTACGATAATAAGTAGAACGCGAATCACCAGACGTTACACAGATTGGAAGAATTCGCTGACAGCCAGCCCTAAACACACGAGGTGAGATTTTCTGTTACGGCTACAAATGTTTAAAAAAAAAAACATAGTTATCTTACGGAAATCTTATTAGTATTCGAGTCTTATTGAAAAAAAAAGATTGTTATAATCGAAATAGAAAGTACTCTAGCTATCATCTCCTAAGATTCGAAATAAGCAGAAAAACTTTATGTACTTTGTTTCCCGGTGTCATTTTTCTCGTGTTAATTTTTTTTATGCCTATTTCAGATCTTATGAGAGTAGAGTACTTTCTGGATAGGAAACTACTACTGTACTTTCTTTTTTCCTTCAGCTTAAACAATCTGCTTTACTTCCAAGAAGACTCGAAAACAACAAGATTGTTTTAAGAAGTCTGCTGCTTCGACTACTTTCTTTGTGTTCATCAAGAATCAGTCCGTGTGTACGCACGGGGCCTGGGCGTGCGTACAGAATGTAGTAAAAGGCGTAATGTACGAGCGATACTTATTTGTTTAATCAGTGCACGTCATTGTAACGAGCCTCGGTAGTATTTCTCGTTCGACGCTGTAAGTATTGGAACCTATGAGCCGAGCGCGCAGTAGAACATCGCGGTAATACCGATAAATTATTATCGTTACAAAAGATTGGAAGTATTTGTACTGCGTGAATGTACTAGATTAGTTTCAGATCTTGTAGAAATTAACGGTTTGATTTTCTAGTAATACGGTAAAACGGAGTCTCAAAGTCAAAACCCCCTGAGTAAGAACGCTTCTTAAACAACACATATTATAGCAGGAACTTGGGTACCCAATACACAAAAAACGAAAAACGTTACAAAACGATTAGGTGCAAGTGATCACAAGACGAAAAATTAATAAATGCAAGTAAAACGATCACACCTGATTGACCAGTTAATTTATGCTGGACATGAAAGAGACAATCATAACAGTCTGATTACAATAATGCCGCTATATTATTCTCGATGTTGCAAACACATGTAATTGCGTCATGTATGCATAACGCAAACACACGCCTTATCAATAAACAACAAAGGCAACAAGACAAACACCGAAATGTGTACAAAAAGGAAGTTATTTTTCCGCTTTCATTATACATGATATTTGTTAATTTATAAATAGCTGATACGCGAGGTACGTTCGACGCGTGCAACACTCACGCACACACACACACACCCGCGCATGCGCGCGCGCAGGTCGCGTTATCTGCGCTCGATACGCGCGGTCAGGGGCCAGGGGCGAGTTCCGCACTTTAGCCACGAGTTCGTACATCCCTCACCTTACAGAAACAGCTGGAATGCATATTTATTTTATAGGACATCTTATTCAGAATTCGCGATGGATGAATGGCGGACTGTTGGAAGGAACATGGGCAGCTACTATACCTATTACCTCTTTCTCCCAATCAGTCGCCAACTTTTACTTATTTGGGCAGCTATTTCATTGGTAGCTTTTATTTATTCTATGTAAGGTAATGTGTGTAGGTATAGTATATGTGTTTAGGTAAGGATCAATCTTCTTCTCTTTCTCAGCTTTCACGAGGTTCTCGTCATGCGGGATGGTAATATCGACTATCAATACGCGGCCCGCTGATCGGTCTATCACTACTATGTCAGCCTTATTGGCGACAATAGTCCTGTCAGTAATGATAGACCAATCCCAGTACAGCGTGACATGGGCTTTCTCAAGAACTGGGTCGAGCACATACTTGTATTACGGTACCTCAGATTCCACAAGTTTATATTTCAAGGCAAGTTGCTGGTGAATACTCCTGGCTACTATATTATTATTATTAATCAGTTTATTTCAGATCAAATTAATAATATGCTATTTATAATATTAATTATATAATGCTGCTAGTAAAAATTTAATTACAGGATTGAAATGTTAATCAATATAGAATTATTCTTTCTAGGAAATCTTATTTGAAATTAGCCAAAAAGGGCTTCATTGGAAGGTACGTATTGTTCTTACTGCAATTTAGTTAGGTGGATTTTTAAAAATACTTGCACTCAGATAACGACAAAATTATTTCTTTAAAAAGAAACTAATAATAATGGTGCACCAATCTATGAATGGCACCGCTCGCGCTGTGCGTACGCAAATGCACCGATATGCCACATCAATACGTCGTATGAATGAGTGCGACAGATAACACGCGCCACGTACGCACACGCTCGTGCACACACACATGCGTACGACGGATGGACGTCGTGAGTTATCTGAAATGACGGGAATTTTACCTTATTGCGCCGATAACAGATCCCATCCAACTGCTGATTGGCTCACCGATCGTAGGCTCATTTAAATGTGATACAGGATTAGAAAATACGAAGTTATATCAGCCACTAATTGGAATGAAGTCTGAACTAGATTGACGTAAGTAAGCACCTTACGTGACACCGAAGTAAACACCTATCTACATGAGAACTGTTCTAGAATAGTTTCAACGGATAAAGACAAAAGATTCACTGTGACGACGATACGAGACGATAATAATTGTATGACATGAATGAAGTTTAATCACAATCTGCAAACATGATACTATGTATTTACGTTACTTACTTGCTTGTAGACAGAATATTGATACTCGAACACTTACTACAAGGTATGTATAATGAAATCGATACATGGAGAAATGAAAATATATCAGTTGTTCTAAATCAATAAAAGCTGCGCTTTATGCCCTAACACCTGCGCACTTGACGATCTCATGACTGCATCAGCGAGCGGAGTTCGTATATGCGTATCTAGGTACATCTAGTTCCAGGTGGCATAGCTTTTAGGTACAGAAACTAGGTATTTACGAAGGTTATTGGTTTTTACCAATTGTCCAGTTTCCATTAGTTAAACAAAATAAAACACGTCATATCATGATGATAACACGGCACACATTCATAAAGTATTTTGAGGAGAACGATAAGAAATCAAAACTATTTCGACAACACTACCTAAACTAGTTGCTACTTGAATTAAATATTGTCAACTAAACTAAAGAATATTTGTAAGGCATGCTTCCGCCATTACCTACTCTACCGCGAACATTATGATACCCAGGCGCGGTCCCAGCCTAAGTCTCTCGGGGGGGTCACAAGGGGCCATAATAGACAGGAATTTGGTTGGGGCCGATGGGGGGGGGGGGGTGTTAAACTATTATCAACAACATTGCGGACCCACCATACCACTGGCCATACCCCTGGTGGTATCCCAACAAACATTTGACAAGTCGCCACAACGTGCCGATTTCTACACTTGGTTCCATAAGCTGGTCGTTAATACGTCGCCATCACGTTGGCTTCACCGAGAATAGGCCCATTTTATACGAATCAGTGTCTTAAAAGAGTAACGTAACCGTCGTATAAACCACTTTTTGGTCAAATAGTGGTTGTGTAGTAGTCGCAAAACCCACGTTTTCGTCGAGTAATGGTGTTTATTACCGCTGCTTTGCGGCATTTTGTTGCAAATAGGTAGCGTAGTATTATTTTTAAACAGGATTTTGTGATAAAATGGTGAGATAAATGCCGTAAATTATTATGCCTGCATGACTTCAGTATTTTATTTCTGTCAGATCTATTTGAAGGTGAGTACAAAAATTATGATTTTGAAACTCATTGGGCCCATTTAATCTATTGGGAAATTAATTCTATGGGGTAATATGAGGTAATAATGACAATTTAATTAACGCGCCATGCAAATTCTTTAAATTAAGTGAATTAATCAAGTATATTTTTAGTAAACGTGCTAACAGTCACCTCTATACGACTTAGAGTTAAAGATACAACCATATTACAACATCAAAACGACTAATTATTCTGTGCACATACTTTTTGTTCAATATTGTCAGCCATATTAACTGAAATAGGGTTCCTTTGTAGTGTTTAAAAAACAGTTTGACCTACTTTTCCTGGTTTGAAGACTGTTTATTTTTTATATTTGTGTCATGTGTCAGTAAAATACGTTCATTCATTCAATCATATTAAAAACTACTGTCAAAAGCTGTTTTTTTTAAGTTGAAGTAATTGAAGTTTCTTTACGTACCTAATTAAAATGGTGATTTATTTATAGGTGGCCTCGGATCTAATAAAAAATGATTTGTGATATAATGGACATCGATAAGTTTTTAACCAAATCTGATTTCATCACACTTGCACGTTGGTGTTTGAGATGGCCCTGGATATCTACTCACTTGATACGTTCAGATCGTTGTTTTGGTTGCGGATTTATGATAACAAACAACAAAAACAAACCTGCACATTTTGTAGTGTCAGAGGAAAATATTAAACATATGATAAATTATCATTTTCTCTGGTGCCCATGCTGCACCTTTTTTGTCATATACGATGATTATCCGGAGGATGAATGTGAATATTGTAATACGGCAGTGTTTGCTTCGCGCTCGACTTGGCTGGGGCACTGCCGTGCTCCCCGATTAGAACAGATTATTTTCAAAACAACTGATCATCTATACCTACTTACATTTGACAATATATATTTCAAAGAGGAGTGTTTGTGAATTTCTATATAATTGAGATCAATTCTAACTAACTATGCTGACTATGCATTACCTACTACACCAATTTTATTTTAAAAACACTCGTATTAACATATTCTTAATAGCTTTGATCCAAAGACAATGTAAACTAAGTAAAATAATTTCTTTGTTACTACTATGTTTATTTTGAATGATAAAACTGTGATTGTAAAGATACGTTTATTAATAATAAATATGACAAAAATCTTGGATTTTTAAAAAAAATATTTACACCTTTACTTCAAAGTATGAATAAGTGGTACAAAATAAATATTTGGGCCACATTCTGCAGTGACTAGCTTGCACTTTATGTCAGTTATATTAAATGTAACTTCTAATCTTCATCGAAATCAATTCTTTTGTATTCATAAAATCTTGTACGGAACCAACTTCAGTTTGTACATTATTGTCGTTACGTGTAGAAATATTCGTTATAACACAACATGACAAGAGAAGCGCAGTATAGTTCTTTTTCACTTTCCTTTTAAAAGCACCACTTTTTTTTACATTTGCCCAGGTTTTTTTATTCATTTTGAGTAAAAGAAGCGAAACTTGATGGTTATTTTTTTGCAGTTTGTAAGCACTATAATAGAACACTCAGTAATTTAACGGTAGTATAAAAGTTATAAAATTGGCTTAAAACCGTATAAGGGTGCAATTTATCACTCTTAAATGGTCGTCACTTAAAGGTGGTTCTCGCGATTATAATACGATTAATGGTGGGATAAAAGTCATATAGACGTCACTAAGGTCACGACACTGGTTTTACCACTAAATGACGCCGTTTCTACATAAAACTGTATAATAGTCATAAAAATAGTCGTATAGAAGTTAATACGATTTCTATATGACTGTAATATACGACTAAAAGTTATATAAGAATAAGATGCTCTAAGTCGTATTACACGCTAAATTACTTCAATGCGATGTTTACAACACTTTGAGTCGCATATTTTTTATTTATACGACTGAAATGTTTGTTGGGATGGTGGGTCTAAAACTATACCACTGACAAAATAGTGTTGTGGTAAACTAGTTTATTACAAATAAAAATATGTCACACACAACTTATCATATTACGCAGTTCGCCACTAACAATCATGTTCGGAATTTGTCCAAGGCATGGTCTATTGATATTTCTCTGTTTATTAACTGCATTTGTACATTAGTTATAAAATCATCATAACTCTTTGGTTTTGTGCCGTGTTTTAGGAATCGTGTTTGCCTTATGTATATCTTGCAACACATTCAATAATCGTTTTAACGTTTTAGTATTCTTGTTTAGTAATTTATTTATTTTAAAATGAAAAGATTAAAAAACATTTGTTGTGCGACGTCGTTCACCAAATACGCTGAATATTTTAGGTGAATAAATTTCGAAACTAGTTTACCACAACCCTATTTTATCAGTGGTATAGTTTATGACCCACCATACCACCAGGGGTATGGCCAGTGGTATGGTGGGTCCGCAATGGTCAACTTTTGAAAAACGAAATTATGTCACCCATCTCTGGATTTAAATAAAGAAAATTTATCGCTACATCGGGTAGGTTAGATTTTCTTTTGACCATTCATACAGGAGTTGTGTAGGTACTCAGACGCAAGAGCCTTTCTCTCAGCCACCCTTCCTCGGATAAATTAAGTTCTTTTTGTTCATTCATACAGGAATGTGTATAGAAGGAACTCTGTCAACTTATGGAGAATTCAAACATACAGGATATATTAGCGAGTAAAGCGAGCTGCAAATGTTTAGCACCACCTCTTTTTAATTTATACAGAAATGAGAATAGGATCACTCTATCAACTTTTGCAGAATTGAAAAAGTATATGATGTATTGACGAGCGAAGCGAGCGAAATAATTTTTGCATTCCGCCTCGGATAGGTCGATGCACCCATCACCGCCCTCCAGGCCTACGGCGTTACCCCTAAGATAGTTAGATTTTTCAAGTTTAAAGATGAAGAGAACGCAAGAGCGAGCGAAGCGAGCTGGACCTCTATTTATTTTATTTAAATCAATGAGTTCAGAAACATGATCACGGTCGACCTAGGCCCAACAAAGGCGGGGTGGTCATGACGCCCGGCCATGACCCCCCCTACCGGATCCGCTCTTGATACTAATAGAATGCAAAAGCGAGAGAAGAGAGCTCAAAATTGAAGCAGCCCGCCTCCGCCCCGTGTATTAGGTTCTATTTTTTCATTCATGCAGAGATAAGAATAAAAGTAACTCAGATGCATAAGCGAGCGAAGCAAGCTCGAAAATTATAGAATTCTGCCTCGAAAAAGGTTAGTTTCTCTTGTTGAACGATTAAGCAGGAAATCAGGTAATAATTAATATCTGAAAAAAGCTATTTTAAGAAGGTTTATCAATTTGGCGTGTATGATTTTGGGGGGGGTCATGACCCCTGTGACCCCCCCACTAGGACCGCGCCTGGTGATACCTTGGCGAGTCCCATTGCACCTGTTTCAGTAAATTTGTCTAAAAATAAGGGGCGCTCACGTGAAAAGCTTTTTATACTATGTAGTTGAATGTTTGTATAAAGCTGTCACTACGACGTGTTTATAGAGAGCTTGTAACTGCGACCTACAGAGGCGGACTCTGGCACTGTTGTAGGTATAATTTTGATATCGTTATTTTTTCTTTTGAGAAAAAAACTTAGTTGTTAGATAATACCTATTAACTTGTTTTCGCTTTATGTTTCTTCTATTAAATGTACATCAGTTTTTTTGTAAGAATGTTACTTCAACAAGTTCAGTCGAAAAAAAATATTCAATTCCTGAAAATCTAAACTACGTTAAAATTATTTATTTTTATTCGTTTTAGGAATCTCCCAAGATGCGGTACGCTCCTGGCTCCAAGCTCTCGCACTAGGTAAACATAACGCAAGCGATGCAATAACTCGCGAGGAGCAGCCGTCAGTCGGCACATCAATAACGGGCACGTTGCACAACACGTCCATTGCACGTAATCTATGCGCTTCACCTACACAGCGCTAACGCGGCCGTGCAATTATTATAATTGACTAAAGCTGCGCATTCATTGACTGAGTGTCGCAAAGCCACCAACATTCTCCTGCGCTTATCTCAATCTATTTGGGAGCACCAGGTCTTCTTTTTCCATTCTTACCTGCCTACTGTCGTCATCTCAGCATGGACTGTGTGAAGAATGATACGACTCGAAATCTTCTCTTAATCCTATAGCCATCCACATTCATACTATACACCTGTCGCTGAAATATTTCATTTAGAGCAGCTACAGTCCAGGCTTAGCAGCACAACCACTTTTATCGTGGCGACGATCCCTAACTATCAGTCGAAGGCGTTTTTAGTCGTTTACGTAACTCGACCCAGTTCTGTTCCTGCTCAATCCATACAATGTTACCTATACGGCTGTGCTGCTAAACAAAGACAGAAGGAAGGCACATCAACTGATCCATCATTATTCCCCAATATCCCTCGTGGCTATTTTATAAATATAGAGCAGACCCCTTTTTTTTTTTTTTCTCTTGGGAATTCATCAAATGGACCCCACCGGAGCGGAAGGGAGTGTAAGACTTGTACTGACTAAAACCCATCTATGTTCCTTCTTTGCCCTTTGTGTTCCAGGGCCACGGTATCTCTTTCGAACAGTCCCGCAGCCCTGGCAATAGAGTAGACACTTTAAGGATAGTCATGACTAAATTACTCTATACATAGTTAGTTAGTTGCCTATCTTAGGCATGATAGTTCGGCGTTGATCTAAAGAAAAGGTTATTGTAACTTGAAAGGAGTGTACTGAAATATCATGCAAGTTAGTTAAGTTAGTACAAATATAGTATAAATATATTTATATGGATATTCTTTCACGATAAAAACCAACAGATAAACTAAGCCACGTTTTTCTTTTTCGGTTGTAACAGCCACGGAATCTGGATCACAAAACGGACAGTGAATAGTAATCTTTACACGCCCACCATTCGCGGTGAAGTAAGAGCATTGTTTGATAACTTATTTAACTGGGACACGAATTAACTGACGTAATATCCTCCATTAATTAGTGTTAATTAAATTAGCTTGTGCTAAACGCAGAGATAAATCTTCAAGATGAGACAGAAAATAACCTGAGGTTCAAAAACTTGAGCACAGCTTTTTTTTAAAATAAAAAACGTTCCCCACACTAGGAATTTTTCCTGTATCGTGAGTGCATTTACAAACATTTAAATTCACATCCACAAACAGCCAGACCCGGAACAACTACCTGTAGGCCATACAAATATTTGTTCCGTGCGGGAATCGAACCCGCGACACGAAACGCAGCAGTCAATTGCTCAGCCACTGCGCCTACCGTGCCGTCAAAAAAGTTCAAACTAAACTACATAGCTTTCAAACAATACTAAATTGTTTAATAAATATAAGTGTTCTTATATTTATTAATCCGGCCCGTCAACTCTTTTGATTAAAGCTTCTATCACAAACATATTCGTGTAGTTTAAAGGATAGGATACATAGGGCAGATGCTGATGATCATCATCAACATTATAAATATATGATGAATAAAACAAATAATAATATAACAGAACATATCTTGGCACTTTTACAATTCTCAAGTATGCGTAAAGAATGTAAACATCAAATGAGAAGCTTGAAAATTTATTAATCTTACATGAGAATGGCCAAACATTGAATGATATTTTTGAAATACCTTACCGATAGTTCAATCCTCCGTATTAAGTATCTGGCAGAACTGACACTGGCAGACTTATACTTACCTGCCTAAGTACATTGTGGTACTTATAATAATTCTGTTTCGTTTTCGTATTTGTCTCGCGTATTATGTCCGTGATGATGCTACAGGCAAAACTGGCTCTAAAAGACACTTCTTTTAGGCTACTTGCTCTATCTTGCCAATCGAGTGTTATCAAGAATCTAGATATCTTATATCCTGAGGTGCTATGGAAGATTTTTTCATTCCTGAACACAATTTACAGTTATAATGAGTTGCCCGTTCCCTCGATTAACGCTGTAACAACATCGGTGTCGTCAGTGTTGGGGAAATACGTCGTTTATTAAACAAACATGTTTGCTGACATAATACCGCAAATACCTGTTGTGTAATTACCTTTGTGTATATCGAGATATTATTCCTACATACAAGCGTCCATTAATTGGAAATATCTAAATGTTCTTTCCGTGACACTATTAGGTAGGTAATAAGCAGGATTAACAAACTGATAAACCAACCACCAACCAACTTAGGTGTTGGACACCTAGATACAGGCTGATATTTTCTCATAAGACATAAATCACTAGTCAAAATCACCTACCATGATTACATTTTTATTGAGTAATGAATGGCCACGTTGTCGTTAGATCAATAATATTGGTTTACGTCTTTAATTACACATCGCGTGATATATTCCTAATTACTGGAGAAATGAAGCAAACAACTGCCATCCAGGTCATGAACTTATCATGTACGCAGATTCGAAGTCGATTGAGGAAAACAGGTCACTATAACGTATGTGAGCGATAATTATGTAGCAGAGACTAATGTTTGTTGGAAGTCTTCTGTAAGTTTACAGGTCCACATGTCGGCTCATAAATCCTACTTAAACCTGACTCTGAACAAAATACTCGTGGATAGATAGGTAGGTATGCAATTTGCGACATTTTTATCATGATACTCACGATGGTATGGTACGGACATACATATGACGCGGAGGAATGAGGAAAACGTTGAGAGAAAAGTTTTGAGTATGAATGTGGATAGCTATAAGAGTAAGAAACGAAGACCAAACAAACTATGGGTGGACTGTGTGAAGGATGATATACAACATGTAACGTAATTAACGCACACCCTCAGACACCCCAATTAGTATATTATGTTATAATCATAATACATACACTGAATTTTTAGTTTAATTTTTAGTTTTTAGTAGCATTGATTATTTATTGATTTAGTTATACTAATTCTAAGAATGTTGTGGTCACAGTACAAATCCACGAACGCACACAGTCGCACACGTAGGTATGAGGGTCTTGCTAGCCTAGTAGGTATTCGCTCGCGTTCGAGACGAGTTAGCGCCGCTCGACACAATTCGTAGGTATTAGTGCCGAAAAAAGCCGACAATCCACGATTGTTTACGTTAAAGTAATTATGAACATTTGCCAATGTCCGAATTCCGAGCATCGAGTTGTTTATTTATGTCTAGTAAACTTTTGATTGCATCTTTCCATCACACTTTTCAGGCTTTGGACTGTCGACTCTAAATGATTTTATTTATTGATATGATACCTACAATGCCAATATTCTGTACAAAATTTTATGCTAATGTTTATAATAATGAACTGCTAAAAATAAGAGGCGATCGATACGACAACATTATTCAAAGACGGCGTGTTTAAAAGATGTGAATCAAGATATTTATAGTCTGTTTTTTAATCTCGGAGACTAAATTGACAAGTGAAAATGTCAAAACTGACTTAAATGCTATTGAAATTTATGTCAGTTTGCCATTTGTATTTGTCAATTTAGTCTCCGAGATTAAAAAACAGACTTTATAATAATTTAAAAAATGAAATAGGTACTTAACTTACTGTTTGCCACTAAACACTAAACACTCATACGACGTTGTATTTTTAATACACTTTCAAAATGTCCACCACCTTGTTCAATACATTTTAATGCCCGTTTTCGTAATTGATGTTTTAATTTAGAAAGCACTTCAGTGTCATTTTTCACTATTTCAAAAGCGTTCCCTATCCTGTTTCTCAGGTCCTCGGCACTTGTTGTCTCACTAAAATAAACTAACGATTTAATACGTCCTCACAAAAAAAAAGTCAAGAGGCGTCAAATCAGCTGATTGGCTGGACAGGGCCGCCGCGACCGATCCAGCGCTCTCCAAACTCATCATCAAGGTGCTGGCGAACAGTCCTAGTGAAATGAGCAGGGGCATCATCGTGTTGGTAGAATACCTCTTGTTAATTATGAAGAGGTATGTCTTCTAGCAGTGTAGGTAGAATTTCTCATAAAAACTGTAAATATGCGTCTCCTGTTAATCTTTGTAAGAACACAGGCCCCAGTATGTTTGTACCAATGACACCGGCCCAGACGTTAACTGGGAAACGGTGTTGGTAGGAATCCACTCTGCATGCGTGAGGATTTTCGTGCATCCATAAATGTGTGTTGTGTTAATTGTACATCCTCACACGTGTGAATGTACTTTCATCTGTCCAAATTATGTTCCGTTGCCAATTTTCTAATAACCAGCGGCTGAACTGCAAGCGGGGAGCGTAATCGTTTGGAGTCAACTTCTGGCATCTTCTGAGGTAGAATGGATGTTCTTTCATCACCACGAAGTGTTCTCCACACATGCATATGACTACATTCAAAGCGTGGCGCTGCTTCTCTTCTGGCATGGGGATTCTCATCGAAATAATCCAGTATTTCGTTTTAAAGACGAGTACGTGTACGCACATTGGCTCACCTGTCGATGGCCGTGTTCGGACGGAACGTTCCGTGGTCGCGAAGCAGCTGAGTAGCAGCTAACATAGTCCTGCGGTCTACTCTTGTACCATACCTTTGGTTGAATGTTCTGCAAGCTAGAGCCACATTATCACCACACCATGCAAAAGTTCTCACCATTTCGGTGTCCGATGTCTTTCCAACATCATTCATTCATCATTACACAAATGTTCCACTGAAAATTTGTGTAATGGAAAGACATCGCGCGTTGCCGTTGTCGCAAAATTAGTTGCAAACACTCAACTTTCCACTAATAATGTCCGCGCGTGACTAATATTTTTTACATTTAAGTTAGGTTTCATTCGCGTGGTGGCTATCTCGCTCTATCCCAGGTTTTTAGTTTGCAGGAGAAAGGGGACGAAAACAAACATGACAGATTTTGTATTTCGTTGGTTTATCTATTGTGTCCTTTGTCCAATGCCTGTTAGTGTGTGCGTGCGGTTAAATCGCTAAGTTTACTTAAAAGTATTTGTAAAGAGTTTAAGATGCTTGAAATAAGATTAATTTTTCTTTATTTTGCATTGATTAGCGGAATTTGTATTGATACAAATAAAACTGTACTTTTACAAGTCTTATTGCCTTGAGTTACGTTCTATTTTAGTTTGTTTTGACTGTGCATGGGTAGTGTGACTGTAATTTACGTAGTTTTAATTATTTTTGGGAAAAAAAATTGCCTATATTAAAAATTATAGAAATCGATTCAGTAAACGATTCTGAACAAACTACTTTCAGGATGTGCGTTAATTATGTTACATGTTGTAGATAGAATAGAAAGGGGGTGACTCCTGAGATGACGAGTAATAGAGAAGTATGGAAGAAGAGAACAGGCTGCGCCGACCCCAAATAAATTGCGGTTTAAGAGAATGATGATGGTGACTCAGTATTTAATATCAACAAAATTTGCGATAACTATATAGGGTGTAAACAGACACTTCACGAAGCCGTCAACCAAGCATTCTGTACATCAAACTATGTAACTTAACGCAAAAATTATTGCTGGGAAACGATTTTGTTTTTGGGGTGAAAAATCACGTTTTACGGTAGAACTCGATGGAAAGCACTCAAAGCATTGTGCTAGTACCTATATAGAATAGTACGGGGGTCTTGGAAGTGTTTAAAGTAAAAATCTTACAATAAAAACATGTATTTAAAAAAACTTGTGAAAAATTGGGACTTTGACCCCCAATATCTCCGTAACTAGAAGGTACCCAGGTATGGTCTAGAACAAAAAAAAATCGCAAAGACGGGGAGAACAAGTGGCTTTCGGCATCGTTAAGAGTCTATTTACACCCTTTATAATTATATTATTATGAATGTTTTAAATTCAATAATTAGTAGGTACTTCCTTACACTCCTTCAAAACCATTCCTACCTCACATATTTTACTGGAATCGTTATACAAAATGGAAGCTTTCTGGATCTATAAATTACTTAATGTGTGAAAAATGTTTTATAACAAGTCAATTAAAATGAATTATAGTGCGCATTTAATCAATTGGAATTAGAATAATTACACAATTTTATTTTATAAACAGCAGTTGGTAAAACCCCCAGATAAGCCACGAGCTCTTACGTACCTAGGTAGGTTTACATAATGGAATAAATGATAATTATTTCCACTACCTACTAACAACAATATCCCATAATTAAATTGTTACCTATTGAAACTTTTAGGTTAAGTAACTCGATTTATAGTAACGATAATGCATGTGGTCGGTTGAAAACTTGGTCAGCCTATTCTGAGGTGTCTGGACTTTTTTAGATGTTTCCAGATTTTGGCCCCTAGGGTAGACAATAATCGAACCTAATCTGGGTCACTATCCGTACAAACATAGCGTCTAGTAACAAATGCCGACCACCTGTTGACCTGCTGATCCACGCACCACAAGAAAATGACTTTAAAGCTTTATCGTAGGAAATAGTAGGTATGTGAGCAAAACGTATACCCATTAACAATTTATACAGAATTAAGTTCCATCTTTAATCGCTAGGTAAGTAGGTAGATATATCAATGAACCTATCGACATCAACGCGAAGAAAACATGTTCATCGTAAACACGTAGGTATGACGCCTGATCCATTTCCTGCACACAGGGTGACCCGCGAGGCCCGCGATATCGTCTGAAACACGATTATAACAACAACAAACGTCAAAACTCTAAGGTTAACGTCTCTTACTGCGTCGTATTTAATGGAGCCTTGTCGAAACGAGGCCGGGGTTGTTCGGCTCGACGGCGCGCGGCTCTCTGCCAGCTCGGCTAGGTGAACAGGCCTCTAGCGCGATACGCGGGTCGCAGGTCGTGCGATATCGTGCTTACCTCGCCGCGGTGTACTGCGCTGACGTCAATCGGTACCCTATTTGTGAGTATTATCTGCGCGATAACAGGGCGGAGGTGAAGGATCGCGCGGATACGCAACGTTCACGTGTTGTCGATCACATCGCCGTATTCTAGGAAGATGAGATAACTTGATTGATTGCTCTTTGTTCGGGATGATTGTGTGCGCGAGAAGTGGGCCGACACCGGTAATGTGCGACTCTTTACTCGGGAATTGTGTTGTAAATAACTTACACTACACGGGCTCACATAAACGTACTGCAACTGCAGCCTGCACTTTAGCCTTGATCCGGTATTGCGACTCAAATACCTACTTAACAACATGTATTGTAACAATCTTGTTGTTGACGAATATCCTTCGACACTAGGTAGGTACCTACGATTAAGTTATATTTAGAGAGAGTAGAATGGTTTCATGTATGTTTCTAAACCACAAGAATGACCATAATTATATATAAACACATGTGATGAATTTATTTATTTAACACATCAAGCAAAAAGTACAGCAGCGGCATGAATTCATAATGGCATTGTAACGAGCTTGTGGTTAATTATATCAATAGTTTGGTAGGTGCAGCGTGATTTGCCATAATTTTCTGTTTATGTAGGACATGCTATAAACCTACTTACTAAGGTACCTACCTACATCCTTCAAAAGATTCATGTTCAGGTATATTTTGCTTAAGTTCCAAAACCAACAACTTTTTGGGCTTCACTGAAGTCTGGTAAAAATCTAGTGCAAAACTTTTAACCTTCTGCTACCTACAGTTTAAATCAGACCTTTAGTACCTTTTAATTTTTTTTTAATTTGAAAGTTTTTAATTATTCTTTCACAAATAAAACTACAGTTTTGCCAATAGAATAATTAAAAGTGAGCACAATTACCTATCAAGGTACTCAGTACAGCGGCAAGTCGCTGAGTTTCCACATTCGGCACAATTGGCGATCCTCCAGCACTGCTCACCGCCTCGCCACCTCGCTCTCGGATGCCGCTCATCTCAAGCGGTAACTATAACATATTCGTTTATATGCTCACCAACATTAACCCACCTATAAAACACTGTTACTACCTATTTACATGATCGTTCCACATATCCCTATTGACTGCACTAAACTAAAGAAGTCACAATATACCTACTTGAAAACTTTTATGACACGAATAGAACGTTGTTTTAATAATCTTTTTATATGTCACCGCGGTCGTAAATTTTGAACATAATGGATGTTGCTCGACGAATGATAACTGTATTACCAAACTAAAATAGAATGGCGCTACTTCATATTCCCTGCTTAGGAAGCAGGTAAAGTCATTCGAGAGTTAGAGACCTATGAGAGATTTAACTTCGAATGAGTAGTTTCACTATAAAAATAATTGATGAAAACCTTTCATGTATGAACATCACGTGACTGAATTTGATAAATCATTGAAGTGAAGAATTTTAAAGCTCGCGATATCGCTCTGTCAGATACATACATTAACTCGAGCCTGTTCCTATGAGGGTAGTCGGAGACTACTTACAGAACGCTGCTACCTGCTACGATCCTTAAATACTCCTTTAATTTGCTTCGTCAATTTATACAACTGCTAGATTTCATGCGAAAGGTATGTAATGGTAATAAGTATTTAAATCTAGTCTCACATTGATTCTTGCATGCGTGCTGTAAAACGCTTACCTACGAGCCTTCGACCTAAAAGTTTAAAAGTTTAATTTCCAGCAGCAGGTCTTGTCCGCGCCATACTGTTATTACAACGCGATACACCACCCTTCTCTTAAATCATCAAGAGTGTCAAAATAAAAGGTTGCAGCGACAATTGGCAAGTGGCATCATAATTACCGCGGGGCGACAAGCGGCGCGGGCGCGGCCGGAAACCTGCCGCAATAAAGGTTCGCATCGGCGCATTGTTTTTATTGCGCCGGAAGCGAGTCGCGCCAGCGCGCCGCACCACGACATACGCGACAATATAAGGGGCAATCGGCAACCGGTTGCCACAAGGGTGACAATATGCACAGGAAAGTTAGTTTTTTAAAAATTTAATGACAATTTCCCAAAGTTTTTTACATGATTATCGGTAAGGATCGTTAAACGATGACACTGGCATCCCTCCATCTTATCCTAATCATCAGTCATGAAGAACGTTGCCAATACCTAGGTACTTATGTAATATTTATGTAGGGTGTAGTTAGTATTAATTGATTTCAGAAAATTTAAACTACTACTCTCCACAAATATCGTCACCTACCGCGCTAAATGTCTTATCTAAAAAACAGTCGTATCTGCACTGATTTGCAACTGCGCGGCGTATTCAAAACATTATTTCAAACAAGTTCTCTCTGATAATTTTATCTGTCCCGTTTATTCACGTATTTTGTTTGGCGTATGTGCAGAATGAGGGAAAAATATTCACGCTACCTGTCGTATGCCCATACTACAGTTAGTTAGATTTTTTTTCGCTTCGTATCGAGCAAAAGGTTTTTTCGAATATGAAACTTATTGCCATAGCATTAAAGCAAACTGCGGTGCGCAGGGGGGGGTGGGATGCGAGCGGGTGGACGAAAATGTAAATAAGACTACTTATATACTGTCACTTACGGGATATCTTCCGTGATTGTTCATTATTTTGAGCTCCCGATATTTCGGCGCTGTTGCAAGCGCCATGATCGCGGGTTGACTGGAGAATGCGGGTGGATGGAAAAATAAATTGTTAAGAGCAGACAAATCTATCTACCCTCTTTCTTTGTCTTTTGCTACGCGCACTATTGGAACTCGACACTAAGTCACGGCAAAACACACTCACAATATCACCAGGTTTTGTGGAGTCCCTATTACGACACCGGCTGCTACTCTTGAGCTTACTCAAAACTGGATTCCACGTACTTGACAATTTGAAGCCAATATCGGGAGCTCAAAATAATGAACAATCACGGAAGATATCCCGTAAGTGACAGTATATGTGTAAACCGTGAAAGCTTGAAACAGTGTTTAAGACTACTTATGTCGTATACAATTGCTTAAAATAATAACAATGTTCGATTTTAAACTATCATGGTCACTAACATTATCATTAACACTAGAAACGGGATATTTACCATGCTTACTGTTTACTGGGAACTCAAAGAAAACAGTAAACACGGTAAATATCCCGTTTCTAGTGTTAAGGCGCTCTAAACAGCAAATCTTTATACATTTGCGGAGGTGAAGCAGGGGAAAGGCGCGCAGCGCGTAGCTCCGCCCCTACGGCCCAGCTGACGTTGTCGGCAGCGCGTGGCCTTCGCGGCGTCCGTACCGGGATTTTCAAAATAAATTTTGTTTTATTAAAAAACCCGCGATTACGGGATCGATAAATTTAGTGTTCTGTTGAATCAAATCATATTATTTACCCAAAAATTGTATTCATATTTTATTAAAATTTACCTACCTAAAGATTTAGAGCAGGACAAAAACAATTTATTTCTCTTACAAAAATCGGTCAGAAGGCGCGTTTTATGTGTGTTAGGTTTTATTTTGAAATAATATTTTAGGTACATTTTTAATAGGATCGTAGCAGGTGGAGTTATGTAGTTTCTGCCTACCCCCATGACGGCAAAAAGGCGTGAGTTTATGTATGTGTATTTTAGAAGCCGCTTCTTTACTTTTGTAAGCAGCAACTATTTGTAGGTATAACACCTATGCATCCGATTATCCGACCTCTAAATATGACTTACAGTGAGTAAAACATTATTCTCATAATACAGGATGATAAAAATCTTTAGGCTTGAATGAAAATAATAACTAGCTGTTGCCCGCAGCTACGCCCGCGTGAGTGTCCATACTGCCTTATTTGAATCGGGTTTTATGTATACTTCACAGACGTGATAAAACAGAAAAAAAAAGAGATTTTCTCAGCTCTATTTCAAGTAAAACACTACTAAATCTTTTTATTTTAATTTGTCGTGTTGTTTAGGTATCGATATCAATCACCTCTGTGGAGTTTCGCTAGCTAATTGAATATGACCCTGTTCATGCGTAAGTATAATTCAATTTAAGCTTATAAGGCTATAGGTAAACTAGAACACGACACGGATATATCTATACAACGTGTAACATAATAAACACAAGACCTCTCGTGTGGTGTCTCAGACCATGAAACTGAACAACTTTTGTTCTAAGACTTTTGGAAATTCATAATATAACTTATTTTTTAGTTTTACCATACATGTGGATCAGCTGATTGCGTCCGTTCCTATAGAAAGTATTTTTTTTTTTTGCGAATTTCAAGAACTCAACAAAGTTGTTCAGTAGGTAGGTAGGTAGGTAGTAGGTAGGTAGGTAGTAGGTAGGTAGGTAGTAGGTAGGTAGGTAGTAGGTAGGTAGGTAGTAGGTAGTCGGTAGGTAGGTAGTAGGTAGGTAGGTAGTAGGTAGGTAGGTAGTAGGTAGGTAGGTAGTAGGTAGGTAGGTAGTAGGTAGGTAGGTAGTAGGTAGGTAGGTAGTAGGTAGGTAGGTAGTAGGTAGGTAGGTAGTAGGTAGGTAGGTAGTAGGTAGGTAGGTAGTAGGTAGGTAGGTAGTAGGTAGGTAGGTAGTAGGTAGGTAGGTAGGTAGTAGGTAGGTAGGTAGGTAGTAGGTAGGTAGGTAGTAGGTAGATAGGTAGTAGGCAGGTAGTAGGCAGGTAGTAGGTAGGTAGTAGGTAGGTGGTAGGTAGGTGGCAGGTAGGTGGCAGGCAGGTGGTAGGCAGGTGGTAGGCAGGTGGTAGGCAGGTGGTAGGCAGGTGGTAGGCAGGTGGTAGGCAGGTAGTAGGTAGGTAGGTAGTAGGTAGGTAGTAGGTAGGTAGTAGGTAGGTAGGTAGTAGGTAGGTAGGTAGTAGGTAGGTAGGTAGGTAGTAGGTAGGTAGGTAGGTAGTAGGTAGGTAGGTAGTAGGCAGGTAGTAGGTAGGTAGTAGGTAGGTGGTAGGTAGGTGGCAGGTAGGTGGCACGCAGGTGGTAGGCAGGTGGTAGGCAGGTGGTAGGCAGGTGGTAGGTAGGTGGTAGGTACGTGGTAGGTAGGTAGGTGGTAGGTAGGTGGGAGGTACGTGGTAGGTAGGTGGTAGGTAGGTGGTTGGTAGGTGGTAGTAGGTAGGTAATAACTTGCCCGGCATTTGGCATCAGAAGATGAAAAAGTTTACAGTATATCTGTATGTCATCTTAGTATTTAGAGGGTGTGATAAGGATGATAAAATAAAATAGCAATAAAATCAAGAAAACAATATGCATATAATGATTTTACTAAAACTTCACATAGGTAAAAGTTACAATAACTTTGCTGGTCAGTGGCGTGCAGTGGTTGTCCACGTAGGGTAGGCCTCCGCCAAAAAAAAAATGATATTTAAAATTTGAAAAAAAAAAACATTGAAATTGAGCCTGTAAAAATAAAAGTTATAAATACAAGAACTCACCACGTTATTTAAGGTTCAAATCACGATTTTCTGACGACGCAAACTAGTTTCATTACGTGATTTACCAAATGTATTTAACTTTAAGCATGCCTCTAGATGTTATTCTATTGATATGTCGTGTTTTTTTGACGAGTAATGAAAATTATGCAAATCAATATATCCCTCACTCCACTTACTGGAAGTTTTAAACAAAATTCACGGAAAACAATACGATTTATTTGTGTGTATACAACACAACACCCACACAGCCAGCTAAATGTTGCATAATTTTGAGGATAGAAATGACGAGTACGAGGTGAATTATCATATTTTTGGATTAATTCTCGTAATTGGTATACCTTTAGTCACCACTTGAATCTTATCATTAACGATAATTGCGAAAACTTATTATTTTTAACTTCTAACAAACACACATTATCACCACACACTTCACAACAGAATACCATCTTTAAGTGTAAAACAAATAATATTTACATTAATGTACGTTTCAAAACCAATTACTTATAGGTTATAACTTAGTAGGATATAAAAACATTCAAGATCGCATATAAATTGCTTGTCACGTGAAACAAATAAACAATATGGCTACTCAAGAAAAAATTATTTCGTAATTTGTTAAAAAAAACACTACCAAATAAAATGCATCATTGTCATACCGTGATCCTTTATAAAGGCGCATTACAGAATTTTGCCGGATAATAATACTGACGGACGACAGTAACGGTGGTGTTGTCATTACTTATTTTCCAAACACTCCAAAAATCAAAGCGAAAAATAAAATTCATGTAGTTTTTAATTATTTTTATAGGGGTTTTTGCAATTCTTACAAATACAATTTATCATTTTTGTGAAAGGTATAAATTCGACAATACCACCATGTTTTTTTAATTGTATCTAGTAGTCATTAAGGAAACTATCATGTCTGTCTGTTTCTCGAATTCCCCGCAATTCGGGGAAATGTCCTCAAATTGGGAACACTGCTCTAATGTCGTCGTGTGATCATCTACAGTGAACGGAGTTTACGCCTATAATCTATACATGTGTGCCGTTCATGGCGTTTGTTAAGAAATGGTTGTAATACTGCATGTATATATGTATTAAAATCCACCGATTATCAAGCTTTGAGTGTCAGAATGGTTACTTGTTATTTACTATGTCTAAAGTATCTTTAAAAAAGTGTGTAGGGAAAAGGGTTTTTATTAAGAAAAGCACAGAAAGACAAGACTATTTATTTAATTATGTTAGGCTTGTCAGATATTTATAGGTAACGTCAATTACCTATCAAGCTACGTCCATTCGCAAACCTATGTCTTCGTGGAGAAGAATGGACAAGAAACTCCACGGTAACATCTTTTAAAATATTATACCAGGACAACGTTACGTTGTTATTCAGTAATTTTCATAGTATAATATCAAATAACATACATACACATTGTAATCCAAATAGGTTCCAGCTTTATACATTTTGTACCTCCATTACTATGTCACTTTCAAACGTAATACTATACACATGGCACACACAATATATCACTCAGGGTATGTCTTAACTCTTAGAACACTTACAGCATGAAAGCCTCTGCATTGGCGGCAATATCTACTTTTATACACGTCAAATCATAATCATAATGATACTCATCAAAGATGGCCGCCATAATAAACCAATGGCAAATGGTCATATATTATACCTAAATAACTAAAAACGTAGATTATAATTAACAAATCCTGTGTAAGTAAACTATTACATAATTTAGCAATCTAGTATGTATTTATTTGTAATATTTATGTTTAATCGGCTAAATATGAACATCAACTGATAGTTCAGAGAATTGATTGAAACAACTTGATATATTGAAATTGCAAGATAAGATCTAGGAAAGATTATAAAATAATATTTAATTATTACTAATTCATTTATTAGCAATATAAAGTAAATAAACATTTAACTTGATTATTCAAATATCACAACTATCTTTCGTTTTGAAACTAAGCCTTTTACGCCACAATGGAAACTATTTCTATAAAATATAATAGATAATTGATTTACAATATTCTTGAAATGCAACGTCGCCATATTATTTCACATTTGACAGCCAACGTTGCTACATTATATTGTTATTAATTTGGTCGGATATTCTCATAAATATAAGGCTATTCTAACACGGCCAGACTGACAAGTACTTCGTCCTCGAAGTACAAGATAATCATCCTGACACAAAAACAATAGTGTGACCAAAACTTAATTTTCGTTACATAATCATATTAATACAATCACATATTACAGTATGTGTCGAAACCCGCCGCAAGTGAATATAGTCAAGACAAAGCTCGTCGTACAATAATCCATTAATTATTACACAAAATATACATAATTATATTTCATAATATCTTCCGTCATTTTCATTTACATAATCAAAAACTTATCGCTCAGTCAATCTGACTATATCATTGCAAATAAGCTAGTTTATCATTGTTGTACAATGTCGTAAAAAAAAGGATTGTTATTATTTTAACAAGTCTAGTTCAATAGTAATAAGTCAAGCATGTCTTTTTTTTTGAAGGACTCAGTCATATGTCATTTGTATTATAGTCCCTGAACTTCACATGTTAGGGCTCTCACCTGCTGTACATGAGATCCAAACTAACACCTAGCGTCAGGACTGTCCAGCAGTAAGTCATGTCGTTTGTCAACGGTCATAAGTATGTAAGCCCTAAGTCAATAAACATAAGTCATGGTAATCATTAGTACTAATTTTGTTTACATAATATCAGTAATCGTTTCATAATCGTCATGCTATAATCAATAATCAGACCTTACTGGGCAGACTACACACCCCGCAGTCAGTGAAGCTCAATCACCCGCAGCCAGTGAATGTCATACCACAGCTAAGGTTTTAATCCATCCATAATAATACAATCATGTCTTAAATTAATAGTATAAACCTTATGTATAAACCTTCTACTACAGCGTTTAAGTTGATAATTAACCGTAGTTTCCCCTAGGATTTTTCATTTCTAACTTTTTAAATATCTTTAAAGCAGAGCCTCTAAAGGCTTTACCGACATTAGCCATTTCGTACTGCTGCTCCATTTAATCCATGACATGGCTTCGAAACTATTCCAGCAGCTTTTCAGTTCCACTGTCAGAGTCAGCAGCACGTCGTTATCGTCCTTGTTAAATCGAGCTGGCGACCCGCAGACGTCACAGGTTTCAGCATCACACCATTAGCTCCAACGTTGATCATGAAAATATCAAAATGAAGACCATTAGAAATCGTTATGGTTATAATACTACATGTATATACAACGTGTAACGTAAAAAACGCAAAACCTCCCGTGTGGTCTCTCGCACCATGAAACTAAACATCTTTTGTTCTACGAGTTCCTGAAATTCGCAAAAAAAAAATTCTATAGGAACTGACGCAATCAGCTGATCCACATGTATGGGAAAACTAAAAAAAAGTTATGAATTTCCAAAAGTCTTAGAACAAAAGTTGTTCCGTTTCATGGTCTGAGACACCACACGAGAGGTCTTGCGTTTAATATGTTACACCTTGTATGTATTAATATCCACCGATTATCAAGCTTTGAGTGTCAGAATGGTTACTTGTTATTTACTATGTCTAAAGAATCTCTAAAAAGGTGTGTAGGGAAAAGGGTTTTTATCAAGAAAAGCACAGAAAGACAAGACTATTTATTTATTTATGTTAGGCTTGTCAGATATTTATAGGTAATGTCAATTACCTATCAAGCTACGTCCATTCACAAACCTAGGTCTTCGTGGAGAAGAATGGACAAGAAACTCCACGGTAACATCTTTTAAAATATTATACCAGGACAACGTTGCGTTGTCATTCGGTAATTTTCATAGTATAATAGTTTAATATCAAATAACTTCCATAAACATTGTAATCCAAATAGGTTCCAGCTTTACACATTTTGTATCTCCATTACTACACTTTCAAACGTAATACTATACACATGGCACACACAATATATCACTCTTAACTCTTAGAACACTTACTTATTAAATATTTTATTTTATCACTTAAATATTTTGTATTATTTTATTACATCGTTAAAATAAATGCATTTGGTTTTGTTGGTAGGGTAGGCTAGGCCTAATTACCTCTATGGACGGCACGCCCCTGTTGCCGGTCTCACGTATTAGTTACATTTCATCAAAACTTAGCTGTTTGCTACAACAGGGCATATTTTCTTCGTTAGCACCTATTGCAGTAGAAAGGATTGTTGACGATCCTTCAAAAGTTAGGCGTCTCTTAGTACGACACAGGTAATTTTCTTTATTATCATCACTTGAAGAAGAAAGAACTGTTGGTGATCCCTCAAAAGTCAGTCTTCTCTTACGACAAGTATTATTTTCTTGATGATCGGGCTTGGATGATTCTTTTTCTCTAAGTGGCATTCCTCGAGCATGACGAGAATCTACTATTTCAGGCAAGAGCCAGTCCATATAAAAAGACAATAATTTTGATTTCATCTTCGTCTCCCAGAATACATCATCTTTATCTATAATTTCTGTTTTGAGCTTATGGTTTTCACCACTCCACACAGCAAACAAGCATTTTTTTTTACATGACACATGAAGTTGCCCCTGAACTTGATAAAACCAATTACTGTTTTTGTTCAGTATGATCAGACCACTTTTTTTATTGTATCTCCATATCTGTATCTTGTTTTCCCTTATAGAATTTTCCAGACCGTTTTTGAAAGCCACTATAGGACATTTGATTTCCACTATTGTATCTTGGCCTATCAAACCGTCTGGCGTGGCGCCAATAAACGGGTATTCGTAGTCTACGAACAACCCACAGGAATTAATTGTCACATTCTCTTGAATAGCGAGTTGCTGCAAAGCAAGTTGTTCATTTTCCACGCCATGTGCAATTGCCGTTACATTGCTGAGATTGGATTTATATAAAATATTTTGCACTAATTTGGCTTTGCTACTATTTTCTCTTCTTTTCACCACCACTCCAAAATTAGACGCAGTTAACATATTCTTTCTTAGATCTAACCAGTCACTGCTATCCCTCTGGTTTATTGTTGATTGTTGTATGCTATCTTTGTTCGAAGTTAATTTTTTAAAATTTTCAAGGAATAGTTCTTTGGCCCTAACTAATTCATGTGGTACCATATCAGGAGTAGTACTTTGAGTACCATAATCATGTTGAACTACTATATTTTCTTTATTTAGTGTTCTATTCTTCCTATGAGGTTTTGCTTGGTTTGTTTTTCTTTTCTTCAGTCGTCCTTCTTCAAACTTTTTCAACATACTTCTGGGACTTTGCCCTAAAATTTTCTTGTGTAGTGTATGTCTTGGATGAGGGTTATTGAAAGACAAAACTGCAGCAGAACATCGTGCACGATAACCTCGTCGAAGTGAGAAATTTATCCTTTTGCCCCCCACAATCTTTGCCACTACACTATTAAAGCACTCTACTGCATTCGTATCTACATCCTCAAGCAGACTTCTTGATTTTGATGAAACTGATTGAATAATCATCTTTATTCTAAACCAGAACATAGTGTTCTCTATTTCGAGGTTGCTCTGTAAAGTTTTATCTTTCAAACAGTAATAGTCTTCACATTTTTCATGATTACCAAAAGCATGGTAAATGGAATTTTGTACTTCGTTCCTAAAACTTGTTATTGTTTCTGGTTTCTCCTTCTCCGATTTGTATTTTTGTATTGAGGCAATCACAACTTTACGAATAGTCATAATCTTGACTTCTGATAATAATTTTCTATATGCCAATGGATATTTAGTTTCTTTGGTGACAGCTCTTAATTTGTTGCACATATTGCGGAGCAAGTGGTTTCTGCATTCTATCTTTTGCACGGTATGGTTTGGGTAAGGATTACGCGCTAGGATTTTCGCGTATGTAGCAGAGTCTCCGTCTGCAATTAACCTACCATAAATAATGTTATACATCGCTATAGATGTCTCAAATCCTTGACAAATAATGTCAGCCTCCATACCACTGGAAGATCCTGTATAATTTTTATAACAATTGTGTTCTGGAGTCGAAATGTGTTTTTTCTCTGCTCGAGCACATACGAGACAGTATTTGTTTCTAATACCTATAAATAGGACCTCACCAAATCTGCGACCCACAATTGCTGCGGCACCTGACAATGCCTTATAGTTATTGCCGTAGGAACGCGACGACCAAACGCCATCGGCATATACGTCAACTATAGGAATACCATCCTTGCTCAATTTCCCTTCAGCTATAGCTTCATCACGCTCACGCAAGGCAGCTATTTCCATAGATTCAACTGCTGTTGTCTCCCATTTTTCATAAACGAAGTCTTGAATTTTTGAATAAGTAAATTCTGTAAAAATTGGTAAATCCATGCACGCTGTGATTTCTTGAAACTGCGAATAGCCGATACCCGCAGAAGTGATTCCAGTAACCGCAGCCAAATTAGCGTTGATATTGTGTTCGCTAGCTGGCTCTTCATTTGTGATTATAAAATCCTTTTTACACATAATACATCTAAATTTAAATTTGGAAATCATACCATTTCTGCTTTCTCCTATCAGTGACATATCTTGAAAATTGCAATTAAATAAAGAGCTGTGCCTGGAAATTTTTTGTAGTTGCTGAATGAAGTACATCATATTTACGATTCTTCGACCCTGTATTGGTATGTATGAATTTTCTTGAGAATCGCTCTCAACAAGGTATGGCTCCTCTTCGGTGGTTTCTCTAAAAAAAAACAGATAAATGGTTTATTTTAGTAATATTGAAAAGGTAAATGTTTGTTTGTTCGTATTTTAATCGCGCTGAAATGGCTAAACTGATGGTACGAAGCTAAACCATGTGATTATATGATACATACCCATAATTTCGTTCTTGTGTAGTTCCGATATCTGTTGAGGTTGGATTAACTACAGTAAGAGGTGCGAGTAATGTTGCAGAGGTACTCTGAGAGCCCCTGGGTTCTCTGTAATTTAACAAAAAGAAAACTTTATAAGAAATTAATTTCTGTTTATTAGATATTTATTTTATTATCTTTTTATTTTATTAATTATAATCTTTCTATTACATTTAATACATGCTCAAATAAAATGAGCTAACGATACCTCACAGACGAAGTAGGCAAAAAAAAAAAATTTGATGAGTGTTTTGCGGATCATCTACTGCAACAAAACAGGTAGTGTAGTCTTGAAATATCAGTTTAAAAAAAATTGTTTATTTTTCTTAACTTCACTGACGTGATGGGTTTCGATAGATATAAACAAGAAACAGATTTTCTTAACTCGTAATTCACAAGTGTTCGTTGACCCCAATAAAAATCACGTGAAATCATTTTTTTTTTAAGGTCATTGTCACCCATCACATCTGCTCAGTTTCGCTATCTAAATTGATTTCTCCTTGTATATTATTTTATTTAGGTACATTATAATAAACAGGGTGTAAGGGACAGCCCTCCTCAAACTGACGGGGTGCATTCAGCTCCTTATTTTGAATCATATTCCACCGGTTTTTTTTATTTTTATTTTTCAGTTACTATTCCTTTATTTCAATGTAAAATTACATTCCCTGTACGCAGCACTCCATTTATGTAAATAATACGGCTAAATTAAAAAATCCAACGATGGATGTTGAAGTAATCTAACGAACGACGCGTGAAATTAGCTGTTCATTTCCAGCCTAGCTACAGAGTTTATCGAACTCGTCGTCGCGCTTGCCGTTCGCTACGTGCGTTTTGACACGGTAACGATACATAGTGGATGTTGAAGTACTCTAACGAACGACGCGTGAAATCAGCTGTTCATTTCTTGCCTAGCTACAGAGTTCATCGAACTCGTCATAGCGCTTGCCGTTCGGTACGTGCGTTTTGCCACGGTAACGATAAATTGCGGATGTTGAAGTACTGTAACGAACGACGTGTGAAATCAGGTGTTCATTTCCTGCCTAGCAACAGAGTTCATCGAACTCGTCATAGCGCTTGCCGTTCGGTACGTGTGTTTTGCCACGGTAACGATACATTGCGGATGTTGAAGTACTGTAACGAACGACGTGTGAAATCAGGTGTTCATTTCCTGCCTAGCTACAGAGTTCATCGAACTCGTCATAGCGCTTGCCGTTCGCTACGTGCGTTTTGCCACGGTAACGAGACATTGCGGATGTTGAAGTACTCTAACGAACGACGTGTGAAATCAGGTGTTCATTTCCTGCCTAGCAACAGAGTTCATCGAACTCGTCGTCGCGCTTGCCGTTCGCTACGTGCGTTTTGCCACGGTAACGAGACATTGCGGATGTTGAAGTACTCTAACGAACGACGTGTGAAATCAGGTGTTCATTTCCTGCCTAGCAACAGAGTTCATCGAACTCGTCGTCGCGCTTGCCGTTCGCTACGTGCGTTTTGCCACGGTAACGATACATAGCGGATGTTGAAGTACTCTAACGAACGACGCGTGAAATCAGCTGTTCTTTTCTTGCCTAGCTACAGAGTTCATCGAACTCGTCATAGCGCTTGCCGTTCGGTACGTGCGTTTTGCCACGGTAACGATACATTGCGGATGTTGAAGTACTGTAACGAACGACGTGTGAAATCAGGTTTTCATTTCCTGCCTAGCTACAGAGTTCATCGAACTCGTCATAGCGCTTGCCTTTCGCTACGTGCGTTTTGCCACGGTAACGATACATAGCGGATGTTGAAGTACTCTAACGAACGACGTGTGAAATCAGGTGTTCATTTCCTGCCTAGCTACAGAGTTCATCGAACTCGTCATAGCGCTTGCCGTTCGCTACATGCGTTTTGCCACGGTAACGATACATTGCGTATGAGGAAATAAAACAAATCATATTTATTAGATTCCCATAACATTCCTGAAATAATTTCTAGTACCGGCCATCTTAGTATGATAATCATACTGAATTCAACCCATCAGTTTGTGGAGGGCTGCCCCTTACACCCTGAAATATATCATATCATATACAGAGTGGAAGGGACACCGACGCTAAAACGACTGAAAAAAAATCAGCTGTTCCACATATTTTGACCGCGTAGGTATTGAACTTTTGTAGGCAACAGCTGTTTTTTTTCTAAATAATCTACGAGAAATTTCTATGTGGCCCGGCTCAGTTTCACGTAGGTACTGAATACGTGGTAACCGTTTTCGCGTCGGTGTCCCTTGCACCCTGTATCCTACCGTCCTACGGGGAAAAGGTGCGAGTTTATGTATGTACCTACGTATCACACACAAGACCTGACGAGATCGAATAATCTAAAAAAAGATACCAGTATCACAGCACTGTTTCATAGTGCTCTGATACTGGTATCTTTTTTAGATATTATCTTAGCAAAACTGAAGGTAGGTAAAAAAATGAATTTGCTATGAATGATACAATTCTAGGTAAGTAAATAGGTAATATGATTCTATTCAATAGAACACTAAATTTGTCGATCCCGGAATCACTGGATTTTCCCGTCAAATCCTCAACTTTAGATCAATAAACATCCGATTATTCCATCTCTGATAAAATCCAGAATATTATTTAGGAATTTTGTACCTAACTACTGAAATATGACTGTTTTTGAATTGCTTTAGTTTTGATCTAGCTGTGCGATATTTTTATTACTCTGTACCTACTGTTGTTATCAATCGAAGCGCGTTCGAGCGATGTTACCTACTCTGTCGCCGCAAGCCAGCCCGCGCCGCCGCGCGCCGGCCCGTAGCCAGCCATGGCAGGAGCCGAACATTGTGATAACAATCATAATTATTTTGTTTACCTATGTCCCTACTTATCAATCCAGAGATAAGTATGTTTGAGATATTGAGAAAATATAACTACATAGCACTTGATGATAATTGGAATTTTTTACCGTAAAGGGTGATGAACTTATACGTACTTACCCACTTACACACGACGTTTCCAGTATGAGCTGATCTCGCATTGTATAGGCTTGTCGTACAATAAGAGGTCAGCTTATACTGGAACTTTAATAAATAAAATAATAAAATAATAAAATTTATTCAAAAATATAAGGTACAAAATTTACAGATTTTCTTAAATCTATGTCAAGTTCTGCCATGATGTGTGCCTGAACTAGGGAATCCTGTGTTTCAGGCGATTGGGGGTAACAATAATTGATTAAATAATCACAAATCATATTAAACTTATTGGAACTTATGTAAAAAAAAGGTACATATACAATTATATTATCTTAACTTAGTTAACTAATTAACAATAATATGAACAATATTTACTTTAGCACTAGTAATAACTTCTCTGTATCTTCATAGGACAGAGTTTGAAGAGCTTCCTTAAGGGTTTTCTTGCAGTTACTGTGATTTAAAGGGTAGATGTTTTCTTTTTCATTTAGCCTGTTATATAGTAATGGTCCGAGGTACATATAAAACTTCGCTGTGAAAGCATGTTTTGTACTTTTTTGAGGGCAAACTAAATCTTTCCGTCTTTTTTTAGTAAATTCAGTGCTGTATGGAAGTGCTGCGTGTTGTTTTAGTACAGTGCTCATAATAAATAACTGTCGAACTGTTAGTACTTCACAAGATTTATACAGGAGGTTAGTGGGGAAAAGGAAAGGGCGGCAAGTAGCCACCTTGAGAATTGCTCTTTGAGCTCTTTCAATGAGCAGTAACAGTGTTTTACTCGTCCCACCCCATGAAGTAATACAGTAGGTCAGAATTGACTGACAAAGAGCAAAATATACTTGTCTAAGTATTTTTGGATCTGTAATAAATCGTAGCTTTTTGAATACGAATATCAGCTTACGAACTCTACTATTTAGAGCTTCCATATGTTGTTTGAAGGAAAGGGTTTCATCTATTATAATACCCAGGTATTTTATTTTATCAGTCTTCTTAATATTGGGACACTTACACTGGCTATCTGCAGGAATTGGGCAACAGTGAGCATGCAACGCTGAGGGGATATTCGATATATGCTTGCGCATCGAAAACTTAATGTAATTTGTCTTCTCTGCATTTAGAGTTAGTGAGTTATTTTGAAGCCATTTATTTACAATATTGAAGCCGTGTTGCGCAAAATTGTAGACTTCATTTTCTGAGTCAGCCGAAAAAAGTAAAGCAGTGTCGTCAGCGTAAGTTATAATAGTGCCATGCTCTAGCTTAAGATTGCAAAGGTCATTTATGTAGATCAAAAATAGAGTGGGCCCTAGAATACTTCCTTGGGGAACACCAAAAAATGTGTTTTTTTGAACAGAGCTGACAACATCGCCAATCTTTACGCACTGGGAACGATCTTCTAAATAACTTTTGAATATTTTCAGCTGGGTGCCTCTTACACCCATGATCTCAAGCTTGCGCAACAGAATAGGAATGGAAACTGTGTCAAAAGCTTTGGCAAGGTCCAGGAAAATTCCTACTGTGTGGTTACCCTTGTCAAGTTCTTTCGCTAGATAGTCAGTCAGATGATGTACCGCATCGGCAGTTGAAACTCTAGGCCTAAATCCAAACTGCCGTTCAGACAGAATCGATTTATCTTCCAAATATTTCAACAACCTTTTGTTTATTATTTTCTCCAATATTTTTGACATAGAAGGCAGTAAAGAAATAGGTCTATAATTTGTCACTTGCTCTTTGCTGCCTGATTTATAGACAGGGACAATTACAGCTTTTTTAAGACACTCTGGAAAATGACCTGAAGATAAACAAATACGGAAAATATAAGTCAGTGGTGGTATCAAAATGTCCTTGAATTTTTTAATAATTTTATTCGAAATGTTGTCCCAGCCAACTGCACAGTCTTCTTTCAAGGTCATGATTATATTTTCTACCTCAGTCTCGTCAGTATCTAGCAGCGCGAAGGATGTTAAAGCAGTGTTAGATGTTAAAGGTGTGCTCGTTAGGTTTTGGGATAATCCCAAATTTTTTTCTGCCAGACACTTACCCACATTAACAAAGAAATTATTTGCTATGTTAGCGGATTCCACCGGTGACGAGTGTGCTTGTAATAAACTTGAGGATGACTCATATTGTTTTGCGGTATAAGTTGCGTCTTTAATATATTTCCAGATCTTTTTACTATTTGTTCCAGCCTTTTCCAATGCCATTTTGTCGTAGTTGCTTTTAATTTTTTTAAGGAGGTCATTACAAAAATTTCGATATCTTTTGTACGAAAGTTGCAATACTGCATTTTCTGGATTAGATTTAGTTTTCATATGCAGTTTATCCCTATGTTTCATACAGCGAATAAGACCCGGTGTGATCCATGGTTTTATGTTGTGATTTTTATTGCTCAACTGCGATACGACTGTGTTTTTCTGAATTGCATTTCGTAAGTTTTCAATTACAAACAACATGCAAAACTGCGGGTCAGCGGAATTATAGACTGGATCAAAATCGATGACGCGTAAATCTTCTTCAAGTCTATTTATATTCAGTTTTGAAATTTTGCGAGTGTCTTGTTTAGGTAATTTACAATTTAGAGTTAGTAGGGCAGCATTGTGATCGGTTATTGTTGAGTTAACAACTAGTGCAAGTGAAGGAAAATTAGTTTTTAGCATAATATGATCCAAACAGGAGCCACTGTGATGTGTAGGAAAGCTGTGTGCTGGGAGCAGGCCATGAAAGGCGCATAGGTTGAGGTAGTCCTGAGCAGAAGCATCAGCACTTCCCGGAAGAATATTCATATTAATATCTCCAATTACAATAGTGTTTTTGATGGATGACAGGTTCTGCAAGGTCGCATTCAGAGAGTCAGTAAAATTGCTAGTATTCTTAAAAGAAGGAGGTCGATATAATGCTAATATCGCAAATTCCGATCCAATTTTAACTAACAATCTGTTACAGTCGTGCATATCTGGTTCCTCAACAGAGACGTTCAGATGGTTTCTAGCATAAACTATCACACCATCATTTTGGTTGTAATTTATGGTACTTCTATACATATTATATCCCGGGATGAGTGGTATGTTATATTGTTTGGCAAGCCAGCATTCAGTTAAAACAATAACGTCACAATTTATGTTTAGCCGTTGCTGAAATGTACTAAAGCTATCAAAATTCTTAAAAACACTGCGAATATTTTGTGTTAATACGGTTAGTGGAGATTTGTAGCCGGATAGATATTGTTTGCAGTTTTCCGCTTCACAAACTTTGGACTCAGATACAGAGAAATTATCTAAATCATTAATTAAACTATTTATCATAACGGTAGATTAAATAAAAATATAAAAAATAAAAGGTCAGAAAAAATAACGAATTAACGGCGCTCTTAGGCGCCTCCATAATCTACAGAATTGATGTACCTTTTTTCAGCCATTATTTTCGCCGGGCAGTCAGCAGCACCTGTGTTATGCTTGTCTGGCTTTTTGAAATGCAAGCAAGTAGCGCATTTTGGTTCGTCAGCCTTCTTTGGACATTCTTTTACAGAGTGACCTTGATCACCACAGTGGCCGCAGGTATATGATGTCTGTCGACATGACTTGGCCGCATGTCCATACTGCTGACACTTATAGCATCGTGTGACCAAAGTAAAGTCTCTCACAGGGCATGATGACCAATTTACAAAAACTCGGTCTTGTGATATCAGGGCTTTGCGTATGATTGCAGGTACTTCAACAATGTAATTACATGTCTCGGAGTCTTTCTTTCCTGACTTATGACTTAATTTAACTAAACTCAAAAAAGTCTCAAGGCTGCAATCCTGAAGTTTTTCGGCTAGGTTCTGGTTGTAAACACAGGTAAAAACCTCATTTTCCTGCATGGATGTCGGCACTCCTATAATTACAACCCTAGGCTTCCTTTTATGGGGCTCGTCGACTGTTAGGCCTGATTTAGTAAGCTGCACCGATTGTCTCAGCTTCTCGATGTCGTCCTTCGTCTCGGTGCTGATGATAACACCGCCGTTCTTCGTCTTGCGCAAGCCTCTCACGTGGAGCTTCATTTGTTCGGGGCTGATAATTTTTTGGACAAGAGTCTTAGTCTCATCGCTGGTCTTCAATTTGTCACTCGGATAGATGGCCACAGAACTTACATGACTTGGCTGGATAAAAGTATTGGCACCTTTCTTTACCATCTCAGCAAAGGAAGATACCTGGGCAGATTTCGTCGAATCTTCGATGCACATCTTAAGGTTCTGTAGCTGCTGCGAAAGATCGTGTTGGTTTTCGAGAGTTCTGACGGTGTATTGCGATTGGAGGGCTCTAGCTTTGACGGACTGGTACATAACGGCCATCTGCGAGGTCCCGTGACTAACCTTCCGGCATAGGTTAGTGATGCGCGTTTTCTGCTCCACATTCAGCTTTCCCTCAGCTGCAATAGCGCACACTTCCTTCAGGCTCTGCTCGATAATAGCCATCCAGTTCTGTATTTCTGAAGTCGAGACAACTTCAGGGGCATCGTTCCTTCGGATAGGCGCTTGAGAGGAAGAGGCGGGTACGGCCAGGGGCTCAGGCGTAGAGGCGGGTACGGCCACGGGCACAGGTGTAGAAGGCGGGGATCGAGCACATTTACTACTCCGGTGGAATGGAGAATCCTCCATCGTGAAGTAGGTTATATTGTTCCTGTTAAATACCGGTCATTTCTGCTAATAATACACTTTCCACAAATGTACTGTACGAGTATGCGGTACTACTGGGTATTGGTAACTAGGTCACAATTTCGCAAGTGATTATTTGTTTATTGCAATTATTGTTCGATACGTCTGTTCACTACGACCGGCAATTTAAAGCTTGATAGTGTCGTTTTGCTTACTATCTAATTATAATTCAATTTTTTATACTTACTCAGAAACAGTATTTTTTTTGCGTTGATTTCTCCGTTTTCTTGTACAAATCCGTCGTAGAACTTTATTTCTTTTGTTTCCCATTGTTTTTATCACACACAGAATCACGAGTCAGTCCCAAATATAAATAGTAAACAAAACTTATAAACTAAAGTGTCTAATTATCACACGAAAACCTTATAAAAATAAAAACCAAAAATAAAGTGTCAATTTTCACAAAATAACTTATTTTACTAAACGAATTTACGTAATGCTGGAGCGCCGCATGCGTAACGTGACCTTTCTCTGAGAGAGTTAGCCGCAGACTGGGCGTAGTGGGCGTGTCGCCACCAAGCGCGCAACAGTAGTGCATCGCGGTAAACAAATAGGGTTGAAAATGGCAATGCGTTTGATTTCAGTTGAATCTCGGGTCCGCCAGTTTGAAAGACTTTTCGCAGTAATTAATTATTAAAAAAAAAAATACGCCGTTTTGTTAAAATATTTTTACATATGTCTTTAGTTGATTAAATTTCCTTTCTGATAGTTCCAAAAAAATTTATAGTTATCGCTGAAAATATTGAGCAGTTCGAGACGATAATTTTTTTTCGTGTTCGTTCTTGTGATTTTTTTTTTCAAGATTCTGTATTATTTTCAGAAAATATTTTTGCATTAGTCTTTTACTTATACATTTGACTATTCACTGTATTTTTTTTGGGCTTGTAATATATAGCAATACGGCTAACTCTGCGACGAAAAAGAGTACGTTTTTACGGTTTCCTCTATGGGCAGCGCCTTAATGATTATAAAAATGATCGTTCGTAATCTTAAAAAGTTACCAAGGTACGTTTAACAAGTTTATCATTTTTTATTTTGTCAATCTAACTGTGCAGGTGCTTTATGTATTAGACTATAAATACGGAGTGGAACACCGACGCGAGCACGGTTAACACGTATTCAGTATATCATTCTGAACCCCCCACATAAGTAATTTTATTTAAATCGTCTGTTCCATACATTTTCACCGTGTAGGTATTGTACTTTTGTAAGAAACAGCTGTTTTTTTTAATAACCTATGAAAAATTTATTTTTGGGGGGCTCAGAATGATGTCCTTACGTGGTAACCGTTTTCACGTCGATGTCCCTTCAACGCCGTAAAGAGAGGAATTGAGAGAATAACTTTTAAGAAAATATTTGAAAAAAATAGTTCTTTGTCTATAGATAGATTACAGGAAAACCTATGAGAAAGCTAAAACAATAAATAATAAAAATTAATTAAAAAGGGCTCGCCTACTACGATGGTGTACGGAACTCTTCATGCGCGAGTCCAATTCGCACTTGGCCGGTTTTTAAGCTTATTAACGAAAATTTTATTCCTTTAAAGAGTTTTATGTATATTTTTATACCAAAGAATCGCGTCGTAACAGACACAAGTTGTAAAACAAAGCTCTCATCAGTTGCGTATCTGCTTCAAATGAGTATAAATCAATAAATAGATACCTAAGGGTTTAAAGGCTACGACTAACATAAGAGTCAGCCAAGAATCAAAAAAGTTATTAATTCGATTATAATTATAAAGCTACAATTAACGCAACTACAGTAGGTAGCTTGGCTGTACCGCCCGACCGAGAAACGGTTGCCCTGGAAAAATATCAATTGCTAGTTAAGTATGAGCAGTTAGCGCGGGAGGTGGCGATATGTACAACAACCATCGCACAACAATCGCTACAGCTTATTCCGCAATAAGCCGTCGCGGAAGATGTAACGCGTTCCTTGTAATTGCGTACCTCGATGGGTGCTTTCGAGAAAAACTGGCAGTTAGGCGTCTGCGAGGCCGGAGTGTCGTAGTGCGGGAGTCATGCTCAGCCCGCCGGCCTCGTAGCACCCGGAGCGTTGCGAATGGCGTGCCAACCACGTGCCAACCAGCCAGCTTTATCGTTGCAGATCTGACAACAATTTTTGAGAGTGAGATATGAATGACAAAAAAAATGTTTTTCTTCCGAAACTAGTTTGCATAATAATAATAATGTAGACCATTCGTTTACTTGGGCGTTGACTTTCTTTGTGTCTCTCTTTCTGTTCAATCTAACCTTAGGTTGTTACCATTTTTCAGAGTTATCAGGAGCAGGTCAAGGTCCTCATCGGTACAAACACCTACCAACCACGGGCATTGGGCATCTACCGGCAATATTAAAGTTCTTCAACATTAATCTTCCGAGTTAATTTAAATAATGTAATCGTTGGGATTTTTCAGTCAAACAACGTCATTTAAAGTGTCGCTATGTTAAATAATTCATAATAATTCTATCCCCTAATCTACCAAAAAGAGGTAACTTTAAGAGTTCTGTAGCAGTTGGGAGTTCTGTAGTTTCTGCCAACCCCCATGGGAGAAAGGTATGAGTTTATTACGTTTGTTTAGTACGTACCTATGTATATCCACACAAATATTTTATACAATGACAGGATACTATTATTTTCACGACTCGATTAAATATAAATGGAATCCCCATATTACCTAAGCAGCCTATTACCTATTACCTTAACATTTTAATTGGGGTTGATTATCATAATAAAACAGCATTTTAGCCCAAGACCATAAACGCTGCTGTCCTTCATGGGATACCGCGGTAGATTACTCACCTGCAGGGAATAATGTAGATATAACTGCTACCTTGAGCCTACTTCCTGTAGTGGCCACTGTTTGTACACGTTCCGGTTTCCTTCCTCAAAGTTAATTAAACAATACTAACTAATAATAACCGACCATAACAAAATTTAAGCTTCCTGATTAAAATTCCGATAGTTTGTAAATAATAAGTACCTAGGTGGAAAACAGAATCACAATATTTTTCGGGAGTTCCCTTACTCTTTTTAACAATAAATAACCGGTAAATATGTTAGCAAAATATATAGGTAAGTACTTGTAGTAGGTAGTGCTAGAGATGTAGGTGTCCCAGGATATTTCAGCCGCGTCACAGCGAGGGCGACCGCGGAGCCGCACTTTATAATTAATTAACAAATAATAACAATAGTTAGCGGGGGACGTCGGTTTTTACGAGTTGTAAACCACTCCGAACAATGGAGACGCATAAAACTTTCGCCGAGCTATTGTGCGCTCTGATGTGAGAATAATGTTATATTAAATTAGCGTCGGCAAAAATACTGCGCTGTTCATTTAGGGGGATTACTTACAGAACAACTAACACTAATTTGAAACGAAGACTCGCCGGCCAATTGTTTATAATTCGTGCAGCTCTGGTACATCCGCGGTACCTAGGTACCTACTTCATGAGTAGTAATTAACTTACATCAGATATTCGCTATTACGTCTGAAATCTAGTGGAGTCCTTTTTTTATACATGTCAAGAGTTTATAATTGTTAGATACATGTTACTATTTTATTAATTAAACCTACTGATATATCATGGCAAGAATACAGAACAAACCTAACAGTTTTAAGCCAAATAGCTTTAACCTGCAAGAAGCGTTGTTAAATATTCAGTAAAAATAAAGTTGTGAAAATGAAAATAAACATCGGAAGTATAGGTAAGGTGAAGATGCGCAAATGACCGCGTGACGTTTGAAGCGCTGCCAAGCGAAATCCGATAATTACGCTTGCACGTTTTGGCTGAGGATTCAAAAGAAGAGATAAATCCCATACGGATAGGGACTCTACATATCGTTGAACAAGACAACAGCTATCAACGGCGGGTGCGTTGGTATGAACATGGGCTTCCTTTATGTGGTTGTAAATCTATCTATTAAACAACTAAGAGCGTCCGTCATGATGATTTAGTATGAAACACCGAACTCCTAGGCATATTTCACATCAGAAAGTAACTTATATATACCTATGTGTTATCATGAGCGGATTGATGACGCTGTGGCCTATTAGATAACTAGAAACTTGGTAGTTATCTGTACCAACCTTTGACCATTGAACACCATAATCCTATTATTCCTGTTATTTTTCCAAATAAGCTCATTGCTTCGTCCCCGTAATGCCTTTCTATCTCATTAAAAGTACCTTTTTCATACTTTACAAATAACAGATTTACAGCTTTCGCATCCTCTCATTATCAAGTCAAGTACAAAGGCTATTACTTTGACACTTCTAACAAAACACAACGCATCCTGTTAGACCATCTGGCGATGTTTTCTGCGACAATTTCTTAACAACCCATCTGAGGGATTTTGAACCTTATTTGTAAGACATAAAGGTGATACAGAGAGTAAAGGTTAGTTATTAATTGTTTAGGACAAAGCAGGCAATAGTTATAACAATTAGCGTTTGTTGGTAGGTCCGAGACGTGACGGGCGCGAGCCGGAGTCGGCTGGCCGCCATGTGTCTCGCGACACGGCGCAGGCACAATGGACACGTAACCATACACGTGGCACAAAACCGTCCTCCGACGTTATGTGCCGCACAAAGGAAATCATGTAAAACTTACAGCAAATCAACAAAGTTGCCAAGCTACTCACGTTGAGGTAGGTACCTAGTTTTACATTTGTATTTAGGTAACCCTTCACTGACTATTCATAAAAATTTGGTTGTAAAGAGTTCCATCAATATGAAATATTCCCCGAAATTATTAACCTTTTCACCGCCCACGTACACATAACGCGATGCCTCTCCAGCGCCAAGCTATAAATGTTTTTGCCGATTTTAAGACAAATATGGGCTACTTTTGTGTGGAAAAGTAAAAAACAGGGTATTAGACCGTGTTATATTAAATAATAAAATGAAACGAAGCTTTTAAATACAGTAGTTTTATTTATTTATTTATTTATTTATTTTACTATTTATGTACACAATATAAACAGCACAGGAAATAACATGTGTATGTGTGTATGTTTTTATGTTTTTTTATAGGTAGTTAAAAATTAAGAGCTTCTAATGAAGTCGTGGGCGCTGGTGGCACGGAAATCTAGAACTTCTATTGAAGTCCGTGGCGGTGAAAAGGTTAAAATATCTTCTTTTAACATCAGTACCCAGAAAACTACATTTTAAATACAAAATGATACATTATTATCAGTACCGTTAGTATCTGTGGATATCCTTTCCATATGTCAATGTTTTTGTCTTACGTCGGTCGCCAGATTAGAGAATGGTGTGGCGATAACCTCGGGACGTTCAGTAAGCTGATTACACTGTTTTTATTCCTTACCGGTTTGTTTATCACCACTCAAAACTGTTCGCTGATAGTTTTAAAGGCATATAATGCTATTACAGATAAGCTTTGATTGACGTATTTGGACGCCTTCCAGATTTCAAGTTTTCCGTTGGGCGCTTCGCTTCGATTCGTGAAGTTTTTTTTCCATCAATAGTTTAGTATACTTTACAATGATAATCGGTTGACATTATACAGTTATAAACATCATTACCTACCCAAACCCACTTCTTCATAGTAAATGGTTTTGTTTAAATGCAACCAAAATTTATATTCTCTTTTTTATTACAAACGTTACCTAAATAAATAATTATATGTGGATATTAAAATAATTACCCGATCTGTAATTCACCAAGCAACTCGATAAGAATAATATAGATTTCAACAGAGACGACTATTTCCCGCACCGCAAACAAAACTCCCACAGCATCCAAAAATCCGTTAAGTTGTACAATTGCGGAACTAATAATAGGTGTGGACGTATGCGGGCTTCGGAAACATATCACGCGCTTGCTATCGGCTCATTATCGACACAGATCGCAATGCCACCCCGTACCGCCCTGGCCAAACTGGCAATTTAACCAGAACACTAGCAGGCCCGCAGCTGCTGTACGCAACAATAGCGACGTCGTTACTGTTCTACTACTTCAATACTTTCCAATTTTGTAATTTTTTCATTATGTACTTTGATCAAGATTATTTAGTTATAAATAGGATTTTTTTAATCTATCTATTGGACATCTACATACATTGTTACATATTTTAAGGTGGAAGGATTGGTGTGTAAGATGGTTTGCGCATTGATTATTTAAGTACTATTTAAATAATATTGAGCGATAGGTATCTATGTTCAATAATAACATGTAGGTACATAATGTATCTAATGTAAAACTTATTTGAATAAACGTCAATAGATTAATGTTTCCCATAGAGTACCTATGCGTGAACCGACAACGGTTTTATTTTATGATATAGGTGTGAGTCGGCCGCGGCCGGCTGGAGCCAAATAAATGGAATAAATTTTAAAATTATTGTGAGCGATCAATAAGTCCGCGACACACAAATATGACAACGCAGCATTTATGAACCTAATTCATAGCACAAGCTGTATTCTTACTCTTGAATTAACTCTTAAATCAAATCAAATCAAATGTATTTATAAATGTCGGTTTCATTACAATAGGATGTTATAATAAAACGGTCAGTTCGCTACATTTTACTGGAGAGCGTACAAATAATTCAATTACTAACAATTAAAATATAATAACTCAATTACATAAATAATAACACAGTTCCTTACGTACTAACACACAATATCCAATGTCAACATAATAATAATCTAAATGTTCAATTGATAACTTAAACTTATAATACCTTTAAACATTCCATGGCTAATGTCTGAAGTTCGGCACTCCAAAAAGCACGCTTTGATCATCTCGTGTTCACTGTTCCTAACTGTCATAATTTAATTTCACCGTAAAATAAATAACATGTTCCAAAGTATGATCCATCTATCTATTCATCGAATTGGACAATATTCGCAAGAAAAAACCTCAAAACAGATTATTGCGAGTCAAAACTTCATGCAACTACGTCCACTACACGTTTAACATAAATCACAATAGAATGTTTTGCCAAAGACTTCAGTGTTCATTCGCACGTAAATGAATGGGCGTACCTATAAACAAGTGATATTTGTTTAAACTCGGCAATAAAAAGCTGTCACAGTTGTAGCTGTAAAACGATAGTTACCTGTGCCAAGCGACATCGCTGGCGGCCAGATGTGGCCAGATGCGAGGACTCTCCCACGACGCACCTACTGCCGTGAGAAATCATACTATGGATATAATTTACAAACAATATACTTGGCAACGATCACCAGTTTATAAGTTTTGAAAACGTTGAATGAATTGGATCTTTCAAAGCAAGTTTTGTTTGAGAGATCCAATTCATTCAACTCTACTCGACTCTATTGAAATTATATTTTTCAGTTTAGGTACGCAAACATTATTATCTAATCATTTCAAATTCTAGATAGCACAACTACTTGTCCCAAAAAGTGTTATTGACAGTCTTAATACCCCACTAAGTCTTTACACTAACTTGTTTATGTTGAAAGCAAACAAATTGATAAAAGCAATCCACTCGAGCGCATCCATTAGCGCAGCACATTATCAGTGCGCACACGCAGTGGTTGTCCTGCCTGACAAACAAAACAGTTGCGTTCAGAAGGTTGATATGATGCCATGGATCACAACATCCTCAACAGAGACTAAACAAAAATGTCCTCATCAAACACTTATTGCATTTGCAATGTTTGATGCTGTTTCGTTTTTCCTAATGCGCAACAAAATTACAACACGTTGTTATGTAATGTTTGCCTTCTGTACGGTGTCCTCTTGCAGTAGAGATGCGACCACACGTAGAGGCCCCACACGTTCCCGCCGCGCCGTGTGCCTATAGCACAGCACACATGCATCGACGCAGCTCTATTGTAAGGAGCCACTGTTCACCTTTTGTGCACACACTTTATTTAACCTCTCACAGGTTGCCTCCACGTGTATAAATTCACGCGATAAACAACGCGTGTTGATTGTTTGATTAAGCGCCATTATGTGCAGTTGTTTAGCTCCATCTACGGAACATTAGCACTAGTCGTTGTGCTCGTGGAACTATTGATCAAACAACTTACGTGTAGTCAAAGAATAACGAATGGATTATGTTACAATACAATCAATTCCTATATGTATACTTTACTTTATTAAGTAACCAGCACTAACGTACTTTGCTAGCAAGAAGGTATGAGCTTTTTACTGCGGTATGCGGTATGATACTACATAGCATCAGATTTTAAGACAGGAGGATGTAACTGTGCGAGAAATAAAACATGAACCAAAATCGCGAAAAAAAAAATCAGCTTTCCAGTACAAAACTTCAATCGCCCCTAATGTATGGGACAGCAGATTTTATTTTCGCGATTTCGATGGTGGTCCCATGGAGAAAGTTGTTTAGTTTGATGGTCTGAATCACACCTGGAAATATGACCACACCTTTCTGGTACACGCTATAGACAAAGGGCGCGATTTGGATAATAAAATTTAAAAAAAAAATTAAAAAATCCCATTGGATAAGAATCATTAAGTTCATTTTTTTTAATTTGCTAATTGCAAAACCATTTCGAGAAATAAGGTCCCTAATTATTTATTTCTCGTTAAAATTAAAAAAACTCCATATTCATTAATATTTTTGAAGAAATGTGGTTTAACCTTTATTTGACCTTCAATGACGTCATATGCTTAAGCCTGCGTTCAGATTGCACAATTTGCAATCGCGCGGCTCCCGCGTGTCTGAATGAGCCCTTAGCTTCATGTGGATGCCATTAAAAAACAAACTGTCATTGGAGTGTCACTCACGCATTACCATGGACTTATTATACAAACAGGACTGAGTTCTGCGAAATTCGTTACTAACGTAATGAACCATAACAGTCACACTGTAGGTTTACTTTTGTTAAGCTATCATAACCGAGGCGAGAGAGATAGCCATAAGGGAGCCCTTTGTCCCTTTCACTCAATTGCCAACAGATAAAAATGTTATAGACGGTAGAAAATATTACACCGGCAGTCACCTCACACTACAAGTAAAATAAATTACGTGTATATGTTTCTCGCTTTAAGATAAATTTTAATTATTTTCTTTTATAGGTGTATAGGTTATAAATAATACTAATTTATTTATTTTAAGTCAAATTAAAGATTAGTATGATTGTTTGGAAGCTATTATATATTCATTATGGTAAATATCATAAATCTGTCATCAATGGTGCTTATTTGACGTCTGTTGTAAAAAGTTCTGTTGTGTTCATCCTTCATTTGAAACCAGAGGCTTTTCCTACTACAAAATCACGACGAGCGTTAAATGATTATGCAGTACCATCATTTTTTCCAGTGGTAAGGATATTGGTTTTATCATCAGTACAACCTGATGAACGCGGAAAAAAGACAGGTCTTAATAGATGTTCTCGTGCGCGAAGCTCTCTTCAATCGGCACTGGCGGGCGCCTTGCAACTACAGGCTCCGGCCGCTCCTGGTATCTTACAAGGAACGACGTGAAGGAAGAGGGCTTCATTTCACAGAGATTATAACGCCGAAGTTAACTCTTCATAAGGTTTCAAGAAGTGACAGAACTGTGTTGAACAATTTTTCCATTTAAAAGTTCTGGATTGACGACTACGATTTGTGCAAATTTTGTGCGCACTTACCTACTTCGGAGGTTTGCCGTATCGAGAATATTTTTTTTTTTTCAAAATTTTGATGCGATTAAAAACAACTATTTTATACAAGACTCAATCATCTAATTAGTCCACCACATTCATACAATGTTTAACGGATGAAGAACCACACGAATTACAACTAGTAAAAGCATTGACTAATTCGTATTTTTTAAGAATATTCTATCATGAGAAATTAATACATTGAGAAACTTAGGCAGTAAGATTGGCTTACGGCAGAAACTCCACAAAACAATTCTGATTAACCATGTTTAATTTTAATAAATGCTTGTAACACACTTTCAATTTTATTCCATCCATTTGAATATCCAAACACCTATTCTGCAGAGCAAACGGAAAAAGAACATAGAAAGGAAACGAAATTCTTATATTTTTTTTAACCAAATTCTTATTTTGTTTCTCATAAATTATTATTTCACTATTTTAAGTAAACGTTGATGTGTTAACCGGACACAAATTATCTCTATCAAAACGAAGTTTCTTATTTGTTATAAAATGTTTGGTCACCCTATTAGAAAGAGACAAAGGGCTCTGTTATAAATATCTCTCTCGTCACGTTTATCTGGTAGAGTGCTCAGTCCAGTTTATTATACAAGTCCATGCGTATTACATCGTTGAATGAGCAAAGGAATCTTTTCCAGTGTTTACGTCATCAGCCCCAAAACTTTAAAATTATATTTAAACTAAATACGCCATTGAATTTCAAAAATATTCAAATTAGTTTCTTAAAATATTATATTTTAACTAAAAAAACACCAAACTAGTAACTCAGTTCTGGGCTGACACAATTTAGATTGCCATCGACACGCTAAGAAGACTAAAAATTTTTTTTAATAGTTATACAGGTTAGATTTTTTGGACAATGCCCGTTAGCACCCGTATCATCTGAAATATCATAATGTGATGATATTGTGATTTAAGTGTCGAGTCAACCAAGAGAAGTAGTCTGGCAATTAATAAACAATTTGCAACGAGTGCAGCAACAATGCTAAACCATGTGTCGCCATTACAGAGCGCAAACAAATAATTTGAATTCAGTGTAAAGCGAAGTTACAGCGACTATAAAACAAAGCGTCGAACAAAGCTGTAGGTGTGGCATTGTGCGGCGCGCGCGCACGTGGCGCACACGTGGAATACAAGGTACTATTGTCTGCATTACACAACTATTTATTGCCACGGAATTTTAAATGTTATGCTCAAAACTTTTAGCTTCATTTTTAATAAAATAATGATATGTCAGGCGGAGGTAAATTATGAGGGCAGTAAATAAACATCTTTCAAGCAATACAGTACTTTACACCTCATGAAAGAAAGCTCACATTCAACATAGAAATGCGTTCCTAGTCGGAGGTAAAATTATGATGGTAGTGTTAGTTTACCGCCACTCTATGGTCTTTGTTTATAATTGTGACAGGATTCTGCAATGAACTCATAAATTATGCAAGCTGGATATGACAATCTTTTGAAATTGAAAACTTTACCTATTGCAGCATAATGAATGTAAAATAACATAACACCACACGTCCCTAATCCCTGAAGGATAACGTAGAGGTACCCAATAATAGTACTCCCTCAGTTCGCCAGTAGTTATGTTTTTGAGTCCCATGTAATAAGAGGCTTGTCTTTTCGACGTCCACAAATTCAGACTCCGGGCTAATGAATTTGACTGATGATTTGATTTAGGAAAATTCATATCCCAGGTTATTGTAACCATAACTCCAAACAACTTTTTGAGCAAAAAAACCCATTTAGCACAAAGCAATAAACAAACACTATAATCACAAATATAATTATATCATAATTGTTAAACAATAAAAGTACACGTCACCATCATCCAAAATATCTTAAACTAGCTAGTCAAGTAGGAAATAAAGTCATTAAAACAGAAATTACGTCAAGAGAATAGATAGCTTAAAGCAAAACATAGATATTGTTAACATTTAATTGACTATCGGCATTGAATCGCCTCTAATTTTAGACTTACGAAAACATGTCGGAAACTTACCTACCACATGTTGTTACTGAAAACAAATCATTAAGAGTTCATCTATTAGTTAAAATAACAAATTGAACATTAGTCTATCGCCTAGTGGCCAACCGTTAAGTTATTACCTCCATTTACATTAACTATTTTAGGTTAATATTGTAAAAAGAAAATATACTTATTCAGTTCAACTATGAATTATCAGCAGTTAACTTAGTAAACAATGTAAATAATGTTTTAATATAAACAAAACCGCTGGCCGAAACATATAAAGATTAATAAAATTGTAAGAAAATAAAATAATGTCGAGCAGTTACTTGTTTAGAGCAACCCGAACGTTTGGTGCAACTTCTAACGCCATCTAGTGACTGAAAGATGAACCAAAAGTGCAACCGTCCCGCAAACCTAAGCGCTTTGTTTTATTAAAATTATTGTGATTTAGTATGGACTTAAATTTATATAATTATATTGGTTTTATACAACTTCATTGATATCTTTTTTTTAATGACAAGTCAGATTTGAATTTAACGACTGGCGGAACCTCAAACTCGAATCAAAATTGTAATAATCCTCCAATACTCAACTTGTATTTACATTCTCGCAAATTTATACATGCAATGTAAGCTCATCGTTAGATAGAGACAGGTAGATTACCAACGAGAAGGTGGAGCGTAGAGCATGTAAATAAACAACACAAAGGTAGACCGCAGTCGCGTGTGGCTTGAAAAAGGCAAGGGTCATTATAATGTGAAGGTGTTATAATATCGACGGTGTATCATTATTATAGTCGTGGTGAGACACGGCTCAGCAGTCGCAGTCGGCTCTACTAATTAAGTATAGGTGGGGGGAGGTCGCGGGAGGTGAGCGGGGTGTGCGGAGGGCGCGGGCGCGCAGGGCGGGGCGAGAGGCGGGCCGCCGGCTCATTCCACCGCGCGCCGCGCCGCCACGAGCACGTCAGTCCGCGCGCGCGGGCCATGGTCGCGAGAACCGATGAGAGCATGTTCGGGTGCTATGGTGACAGCTACTCGTACCGCCTGTGGAGCCTGGCCAACGTGTGGGGCGCCTGCCGATGTGAGTAGCGCGCTGCCGACGGTCCGCAGTACACGTGCCCCCCCGATATCGAAACTAGGACTTTTACCGCTGACGTCAGCGGAGGCTGTGAAATCTCGGTGTTATACGACGTAGATGCGATTTCGACGTCGCCGCGAAGTGCTTACCGCGATATTAGATAGCCCGTCGTCGCGGCCAGTGACGTGTGAGAACAGAGGTGTCGCTCGATGAAAGTGCAGAGCTCGTTAATGGGAGTTGGCGGTTGGTACGAATGCTTGGCGGCCGGTTGGCTTGCTGACATGAGGAGTAAGCAGGTCCCCACGTCTACCACCTCGGCCAGGCGGCTCGCGGCCTTAAGTAAGCTTCCTTTCTTTTTGTTTTAATTTGCATTTTATAAGTATATTTCACCTTCATTATATATCTATTATTTACAATTTTTTTCTTATTATAATCATTACCAAACTCATTTATCTACTGTTCTTAACTTCTGATACTTTCTGTAACTGATATTTCCTGAAACTGTTCCAAAAGTGTACGTAGTGAAAACAATATTTGCTACCGACAACTTTAACTACTAAAAAAAAGTTTTAAATGCACATAACATTCATTTCATGAATTCCTCGTTCCAACTGCAGGTGAAAATTATATCACCTCTAAGATATTAAAAATAAAACTCGAGCACGTCTTCATTAGAAATAACCTCAGTGTTCAGTAATCTCCCCTACTCTCCCTCGGGATATAATTCATCCACTTGAAAATCGGGAACAGGTACACATAGACTTGAAAGAAAGTTTCGTTTGTCGAGGGGAACCCCGCTCGCTTTCACCGTCTTAAATCGTAAATGATTATGTTGTTTTAATTCATTTGCTTTTTTTCTGTCTTACTTTTTATTTTGTTCTTCCTCCTTGAGTGCCGCCTGTCTGGAGTGGATAACATAATAGAGACGTTTGATGCATTCGGACGACCTATAATGCGTAATATTTTAAACGCGAGTTTGTGGAACGCGGATGAATAAATTAGTCAAGTTCGTTTTATCGCTGTTCTCCGCGCAACAGACGCTGAACTTTGACGTTCGGGGTTTTTATTTAATCTTAATCTAATAAACTAATCATCCAAGCATCCTAAATTGAAACATACTCTCGCACTCTCTAAATCTTATCTAATTACGCCAAAATATTCGATGACCAGCAACAAACTAGTGCTAATTTATTTAACAAACTAGTTGTGCAAGTATTTTATTATGGATAATATGTTGTGTACTAAAAAAATAAATACAATACCTAGCCCACATACGAGAACTGCACTACCATCTAAACCTGTGAAGTCTTGCCGTAGTCACTAATTGAATGAATCCTTTGAATATTTCGTTTATTATGATGAATATTTAACTATGTACCTACCTACATAAGAAAGTATTAATTGAATGAAAGATGGCTAACATACCGTATTAATAGAACATTCCAGGAAACGATTGCCTTAAACTAACTGTAGGTACATCTCGTTACCTAGTACTGCACCGCTAATTACTTGTTTGTTTAACAAAATTAACGGCTCTGCTAATAAGCCGTCTGTCGATTTGTTAATCACTTGTCAAACAATCCAGAGATACAGTTCCACCTCGGTGATATCGTGACTCATGGCTGTGATTCAGCCGAGTTCAATTTTTGTTGTTTTTTCATTTCACCTCTCCAGTCTGAATCTGACTCAGTATAGATTACTTTACTTCTAATACCATTACTGAACTTGGAGTGAGTCTCTTAATTATTGTTGGAAAATGTATTTGAATAACGTACGACACAACTTATTCACATTTATAATAATAACTTTGTTTACATTATGTAAAACAACAAGAAATACTTTAAAGTTATGCGTCAATGCTCGTACCTGAAATGTAACAAATATTTGCAACTATGTTTAAATTTGAGTCATTTTACACTATCAACAGCTTTGCGTTACAATTAGTATGAAATCATCGTCACTTCGCCTCGGAATTGTTACACGATGGCGATGCTTAAGTACGTAACGACACCGCCATCATTTGCCTCTCTTGGTGAATGAAATTCGTATTGATTGCAAAAACATTTGACAATAATACAATCAAAATTAATTCCTTTTCAGCTCATTCACATAGTGTGAATAGCAATAATTAATCTTCTACATTAAATTAAATGCACAAAATGGAATATTATTATTGTTTATTATTTTGTTTAAAAAGAAAATATAATGAGGACAACATACTACATTTCTTATAACCACAATAAAATAATACGCTCTATTTGAAAACTATTGAAGTGCTTGTACCTGCCTGCTTGCGTATAATTCCACTTTCTATCATCAATATTCATCAAGGTGATACACAACTTCTCGAATGCCCCGAAATTCGTTAATTATCCAACTTTACTTGAAACAGTACTTACGCACTGAATCTTTGAGTAGGAACTTTAGTTCAAATATTTTAATTATTTTTGATCAAATATTTAAGTTTAATCATCAAAATAACAATAATGTTAGCTTTAGTGGGATAATGTACAGAATAAAATATTTCATCATTAATATCGGTGCCGACTATTAGTACGTGACGATTTACGATTTTTTTTGTTATTCATCATGTTTCTTGCATAGATATAATCTGTGGATATAATACTTTATGCAGAGCGCAATACAGTGCATTTTACTGATAAAAAACATGATAACAATATGTAACCTGTTATACAAACAATTTGAATTTTAGTGTAGGTAATACAGGCAGCAAATCAGCCTATGAAGTTGAAAAATGAGTTCAATGTTCACTGAACAGTAACTGGTGAATACGAAATGCGCGTACCTAACTATTGATTAATCACGCAAGAATGACGTATGTAGCAGTCAAAAAATATTTCAAAGACGTTAGTTAATAGGCGAGTACCTTTGCCAATAAGACTTACAACATATGCACGACTACAATGCGATACAATAACCGAACAAATAGCTCGCGTCTAAACAGTTCAATAATAATTCTCTCATCGCGCAAATACAATTCCGAGCGAGAGGTTACAACATGGTGTCTGCAGTCGGACAGGCGGAGTTTTTTCTTCGAGTAAAGCAAACACTTGGGCGCTCCCCGCCGCGCGCCTCGCCGCCCGCCGACACAGGTGCGACCAATCACCACTCCGCGCGTTTGTGTGCTGCGATCAACAATCAAACGCTTATCTCTTGGACTACGAGCGCGTGTGTGCGTTTGTGCGATAATTGTTACTTGTTGTAGCAGCAATAGGAAGCGCGCCGCACTGGTGTGCGTATGTAGGTTTTTTATCAGCGGTTAACGGACGCACTCTGCCCGTGCGCACAGATTACTGTACCGCCGATAATGTGGTGTGTAGGTGTACGTCCGCTCCACCTAGCGGACGATATGCATGAAATGTTTACCGACTTCTTCATTAACGAATTAAGTTATTTCACCATAGTAGAGCTTACTTAGTAGGGTGCTTCGCATAGCAGATTTATCAACCTTTTTTGTGCTCCTTACTTCGAAAACGAATAACGACTAGACCTAGAAACAAATTAATAATGTTTAATTTGACTGATAGGATTTATTACTATAATCAAGACTTAAAGAGGAGCTCCTTGCTAAATAATAAGAGCCGCTCGGGTCGCTCTTTAGGTTAAGGCGCGCTTGCCTAGGTTGGTCCGTAGATGGGTTTCCATTCCATGTCCATATCCATTACTAACTGGGTGGTCGTATTCAGATAGACAGTCGCTCCATGTGAAGTACTGGTATTCAGCTGCTTCCGGTTAGACTGGAAGCCAACCCCAACATAGTAAAAGGCTAGGCAGATAAATCAAGACGTGAAGTGTACCTTTAGACTAGCTAGGGTGAACAATGGTTTACAAATGTTTCTGAATGATTATCAATAATTGTAATAAGCATATTGTTTACTGCCTCATCCCTATGAATGGATAACTCGCACTGAATGAGCGTGTCGCTCTGCGCCATCTACCGGCGAGTAGCGATACCAAAAGCTGACTTGACTACGAATTTTATAAATAAGACTAACTCAGTTGATGGTGATGATGTATTTAATTAAACCAAATATCTTTGTTCGTAGACATAGGTAGGTACAACACTGTGCAAATTATTAATTTAGATATGAATACTATAGTGCCATAAAGCAAAAACTGAAAGAAAAAATATCTACTAACTGCAGATACCTTACTTCTAGCGACTTCTGTTGCTGTTGTTGTTGAATGCTTCTAGGTATTGGCAATATTTTTTAGGAAAAATTTAATTCTCGCTCTTCTCATTCTTTTTTTAACCGACTTTCTTCAAAAAGGAGGAAAATTCTTCTTTTAAGTGATATGACAGGTACTTCCCGATTGGTCCCCTAGAAATTTCATCAAAATCGGTTCAATAATTTGGTTTTTTCCTCACGTTACCACATCACGCGAGGTCGCAAGAAGTGGCCTGTTATGCTATGGCCGTTCACGCGACGTCGCGTGAGCCTTACAATTTTGTACGTGCCATAACAAGTAAAAATTAAATTATGACAAGAATTTCTGTGGTATACTACAAGTAAAGAGTTTACAATAAAACACTTTCTGCGAAAAAAAACTGTCTTCCAAAAAAATCACTAAAAAAACTTTACTTTCGGAACTCGGTGCAAAAAAGTCAATGAAACAAATAAAAGTCACCGATTTCTGAAAATAAAGTTATTTTAGACGTTTTTAGTGTTTTATGGAAGTCGGTGTTTTTTCGCAGAAAGTTTTTTATTTTTTTTTTATGTCCACCCGGTATGTAAACATTATTATGTGAACTCGATCAGACTAGGAACTGTCACTGTCTACAAACTTGAAATATTTTCAAAATTATGGCATAACTTATGTAACTACATAGTATAAAACAAAGTCGCTTCCCGCTGTCTGTGTCCTGCCTATGTATGCTTCGATCTTTATAACTACGCAACGGATTTTGATGCGGTTTTCAGTAATAGATAGAGTGATTCAAGAGAAAGGTTTATATATACATATTGCACCCGTGCGAAACCGGGGCGGGTTGCTAGTAATTTATGTAACATTATTTAACATGATCTACTGAACATTTCATATTGCTTTTAAATTCTATAATAGGCACGTCAGTATATTGAACCGCAATGAGCTACTAAGGGAAAATATCGTGTGAACAACATTACAGCTAGCCAGTTTATTAGTCTCATACAGGTACTTAGGTAGGTGTTGTGAGGTCGTATTTTCTAAAATTCAATACCGGTGTACCGATAGCGGATTACAGCCTATGTAAAGGACACACGGCCAACGCGCGGCCGCACTAATTAATACGTCGCCCCGTTGTTTTGCTCTTTATTATATTTGATTTACGACGCACTCGCCGACGCCGCTTTTAAAAACGATATTAAGCTGGAATACCGGCCGTGTTACCGAAATAACCGACTCCAAATTGAATTGTTGCCGCCATATTTGTTTTTATAGAGCGAACATCGACCGTAAAGGTGTCCGCGATCATTTTAATCGCCAACAACACGGATAATTGTTTTATTTTCAATTGAGGTTTACGATGATCGTATTGCGTACGAAACTAGTTTTTTAAGTTATTCACGAGCGACGTGTGAACTAATCCTGTTTTCGATAGAACCAACTAATTTCTGTTTTCGTGAATACTTTAAGTACCATTCCCTGTGCCAAACACTAAGTAATATAAAATACAATACAATGTGCTTGTCAACGTTTTTAAATGTGTACAATAAACAAAAAAAAAAATAAACATCGAGTTTGAGCCTTTTTTATCACAAATCCAACTGCATTTACCTATGTATGTGAAATTGTATGAACGTTTTGGAAGCACATATTTTAATCTTTCATAAACTGCCGACAGTAAGCAAAAAAAAAAAACCGGTTTAAATTTAAATAAACTGTTTTTTTTTATTATGTGGTATAAAGCACTCTTATTGCATAGCACTATGGATTCCGCCTGCCGCACGATCCAATTTAGTTTTATTGAATATAATTATTGGGTGCTGGTAATTTTGATGGGTATTAAAATCATTTGGTCATAGGTATAAATTGGGACAAGAGTAGCCAATCGTCTAAACTTAACCATTGTTGTTGATCCCACAGTCCGTCCGCTGGCCGGCGGCGGGTCCGAGGGAAAGCCGTCTGAGGAAGAGGAAGAGCGGGGAGGCTCGCCACTCGGTCCCGGCGGACCGTTCTCCTGCAGTCAATGTCGCGGAGCCTACCCTACGCGCGAGCAGCTCGAGCGCCACGAGACCCTGCACGCGCCCAACACACAGGTGGATACAGTCAAATATGTCAGTGCCCATTGTATTACATAACAATGAAACATTAAAAATTGTTACGAATATCTGTTAGCTAGAGAAACAAAAATTGTTCAACTTAAATTGCTGATACTGATATGAATTACATATTTATTCAAAATTACACCACAAAATGAACAAGGCACTAAGATTAGGTAAAAGAAACAACTCTATAGAAAATCTAATTTTTATTTTTTTGTTAACAGTCATGCAAGATCTGCCACAAAAGCTTCGCAAACGTATACAGACTGCAGCGGCACATGATCAGCCATGACGAAAGTGCTCTGCTTCGCAAGTTTAAGTGCAATGATTGCGACAAAGCTTTTAAATTCAAGCACCACCTAAAAGAACACTTACGGATACACAGCGGAGAAAAGCCCTTTGAGTGCGCTAACTGCGGCAAAAAGTTTTCCCACTCTGGCTCCTACTCCAGTCACATGACCTCAAAAAAGTGTCTCGTTATGAATCTCAAGATGGGACGGATTAAACCCAATAACCCTGCGCTTAATCCAGAGAGAAGTCCATCACGAAAACGGACAAATGCCATGGTGGCCTCCCAGTTAAATAATAATATTTCAACAAACGGAAATTCCTTCCTGCCCATGCCAGCTGCCTTCTTTGCATCCATGTCGGCGCAGGACAATAATTATCATCGTCCCCCCTTAGGACAGCCTTCGATTTCACCCTTCTACATGCCGCCGGGCATGCCCATGAGTCCAGCAGGCGGGATATCTCCTTACAGTATACCAGCCTCTATCAGCCAATTTTTAGAGCAGCTAGCTTCTTCGCAGTATCAACCACGAAAAATAGAAAATTCTAGTCCAAAGCCGCCAAGCCCTCTACCAGCAGATCCAGAAGACCTGATTGAAGAAGTTACAGAAGATGATGATAAACGATCTGAAGGAAGCGCCGAGCTTGTGATGGATATTGAGGATGAGGAAGCTGTGTCTATAAAAAAGGAGCAAGAGGAACGAGATAGCGACTTGACGTGTCCGTCTCACAACTTTGATTCTGTCCCTTTAAACAACAATGTTCACAATGCCGAAAATCCAGGTTTCAATTCCATACTGGAATCTGTAAGCGCGTCCGTAACAAAACATTTCTTTAGAGCAAACATGGAAAAGCTCTCTCCTGTATCGGGCAACAATTGCCCCAGCATAGAGTCACCACCTACTCCACAAGTCGTAATAAAGGAGGAACCAGAAGACACACACAGATGTTTGAAATGTAACCTAACCTTCACAAATAAGAGTGACTTATTAGACCACGAAAAAGGGCTTTGTGGAAATATGTTTAGGAAACACGAAGGTTTGGCAGCTCAAGTAGCCGAAACGGTAGCTCTTAATAGATTAGAAGCCGAAATTCACGCTTCCATACACAACGGAATAAGTGCAAGCGAAGATGAAGACTTTAATAGAGACGATCGCGATGATAAGATATCAATACACGACAATGATAGAAAAATCAGGGTTCGTACAGCACTAAGCGAGGAACAACAGTCGATATTAAAAGAACACTACGCATTAAACCCACGACCAAATCGTGAAGAGTTTAAAAGAATAGCTCAACAAATCGGTCTCGACAACAGAGTAGTACAGGTATGGTTCCAAAATAACAGGGCGAGAGAACGACGTATGACACAAACGATGACCGTCTCTGACCAACCATTAGACTTATCAACTAAAAAGTCCAATCCATCAGTTACGTCGAGTCCATCGCCATCGCCACCATGCAGCATTTCTGTTACACATTCCGACTCAGAGGAAGCAGTGAACCTCAGTCAGAAATCCTCGCGAAGTACAACTCCTCAACGCACTAACTATCTGAATACTTATCCACATTCCAACTGCTCATCATCTTCGTTCACCGATTTTCGATTGTCTCCTTCACCTGGAGAAACCATTAATGGGCACAAACGGTTACTACCCCAAAAACTGCATGTCAACCCCTTAGTACCTATGGATAAACTCCTTCAGTACAATGATATGGCAAACGCACGATCTCCGATTCTTAACATGCACTTGACCTCAGACATCAGTCGACAAGGTTCGAGTCCATCATATGAGCGTCCTCCTTGGGATGAAATGCAAGCACCAAACGAGATCGAAGAAGATGCCACGGTACTTAAGAAGAGCAAACTCAAGCAGGGGGCAGAATACAAGGAAGGAGAAGGACAATTTGTATGCGATCAGTGTGATAAGACCTTCGTCAAACAAAGCTCCCTCGCAAGGCACAAATACGAACATTCGGGTTAGTACGAACATCTTTACTATATACATAGAATACCAGCTAGATTTCGTTAAGAGGTAAATTTTAACTAATAGGTGTTATTTTGCTCAACAGGTCAACGCCCGTACAAGTGTCTAGAATGTCCGAAGGCATTCAAACACAAACATCACCTGACGGAACACAAGCGGCTCCACACTGGTGAGAAGCCCTTTCAGTGCTGCAAGTGCTTCAAGAAGTTCTCTCACTCGGGTTCCTACAGTCAGCACATGAACCACAGGTTTGCCATCTGTAAGCCCTACAGGGATTAACCTGGACATCGCATCGGTTGTTGAACAACGTTTGGCACCCATTTCGTTAAATAATTTAAAAAAAAATCTAGCGCACTCGTTAAATTTCAAAAGAGCACCTAAAATCTGAACAGATTCATGTTATTTGCTTTGAATTTTATTGGTTTACTTAAATGGTAAATACTCTTAACAGAAGTCCAACCGACTACTTTTAGTTTATCTTTATTTACACTAAGTTTGAATACTTAAACAACATCAATGTCAGAACGAATTCCACAGAGGTGTGTCTGGAACACCGAATCATTTAAACAACCGAAAATGCCTTGCCCAGTTTAAATTGAACTTATACGGTACTATAACTTGTCTTATCGAGTGTTGTTTGTTAGGAGACACCATTAAAACCGCATAATAATACTCATTTATTAAAGTATTCATTGCCCGGTATTTTCGTTTCAACCTTAATATTGCTCAACATCATAATATTTTTATACTGTAGAAAATAGTTTGGGCTCCCTATTTATGTACGTAGTGCCAAATATCTACCATTAAAGTGTCATGCAACATGCCAAAAATATTATTGATCTTATTAGATACATAATTTACGTAAACGATTTTAATTACCTATTGTATAGTTTTACTATTTAAACATACCAAAGGTCAGTACCTGTAGCATAATACTCCACTATTATAAATGTTATTTTAATATTCTTTATGTTATGGCCAAAATTACCTATCGATTAAGATATAATGTAATGACTTAAGATTATTGTATGGTCCTGCTGTTTAAGTGCAACTACTACAATACTTTTATTTACACAAGGTTTGATGATGTTGTTGTATTGGTAAACACCTACCACTAATACAAAGTGCAATTTCAAACTATTTACAGTATTTTTGGTTAAAAGATATGTAATGCAACCTCAGAAGCCTGACGTAAATAAAAAGAGCGCTACTACAGTTCACATCAACGTGCACGAGTACCTACGTTGATCAGACGTGGTTATTGTGATGACAATATACTAGTGTTATTTATAAATTTTAATATTATTAGTCCTCTTCGACCTCCTGCTCCTAATCAAACGTAACAATATAAATACGTACCTGTCCACGGTGCGGTACCTAATGCTATTTCATTATTGAGTTGTTTGAATTAAGAGCGGCCAACCCGTCATACTTTTCATACAAACGCTCTTACGTGATTATGCCGTGGTAACACATCTATCTTTGATTTTTTTTTTACTGATAGGTATCTTGTGCACTATATCAAGGTTTCTATCAAAGCAAAAAGTAAAAATTTGGAGAAACAAATTTAGTATAAGCCTCTAAAAATCTGCTATTTTGCACATATTTACCTAAACTTTGGCCTTTCATATTGTACTCATAAATTGTAAAAGTAAAGAAAACATTGTGATAGAAACCTTGCAAATGTAATGGAGCTTTTAAATGACAAATATTAATTTCACAAACTTGTAAGCCTTATTCAAAAAAACGTATCTCCTGGAACAAGTTTATGAAATTTTCGAACACTATTTTTCGTTCAATGTTGTCGCATTAGGCGGTATGAGGTGCGCGAGAGACGATTCGTACGAGGTCGGGGCCCTCTGAGACGGGGGAGTTGAAAAAACATCGCCGCTGTGGCTCTGGATGAAACAACAAGCTTTTCAACCATGCTCGCGATGACGATAGACGGACTGGGAAGGGCCCCCTTAATTTGATTTGAGGCTTTATTTAAGGACCAACTCGACAACTAATTAGACCACCGAAAGATATGAAGCAGATATCTCTCATTAGAAATCTATCTGCCAATTTGATGATTTATTTAATTCAATTCAAAAGTCAGCTGACTTAACTATAGGTACTGTATGACCATGTTCTGTAACATCACCGAAACACCGCAGCGGGCAACGCCAACAAATAAAATGATACCTATTATCCACGTAATAAATTAAATGAAGCAACTTTATTAATCCATTGTTTAAAAAGTGGTCGATAGTTTTATTCTCTGTTATCAGAACATTTCAAAATTTAGTAACACTAAGCTTCTCGTATTGTAATACGTATTAAGTGTTTAGATAGATACAATCTTAATTAAGTTTTAAGCATTCCATAACACTCCTATGGGATCTCTGCTGTGTTTATAAAACTCTTAAAATTACTCGAAAGATTATCGTCTGTTAAGTTGTAAATAATAAATTGTACATAGTAAGGATTTATGTGTAAATATGATCGCTTTATTATCTACTCTACAAGTAACGGTACATAGATTTAATAAAATTGTGCGGTGTCCACACTGCAAATTATAATAACACAATGAATATAGTGACAATAATAAACATCAGTTTATTGAAAGCAATAGGATTATATAAATTTTAATAATAATAAATAGTATGAATACTTATATACCTATACATGACTTATAGCTATCTTATAAAACTTAAGCTCCCATAGCAAACAAACCAAGCAGAACCTCTTTTTTTGCATCAAATCTTTTTGTACGAGCATTGCCAATAAATAATTTATCTAATTTTCCCCTCAGTCAAATTTGGCTGATCAAGTACAAGCGTTTTTGTTGATGTACTTAATATTACATAATAATGTATTTTCACGAAAAGTCTCCATGTGAATCATATTCTATCTTGACCCTCTACTGGATATATCTCGAAAACTAATGTCTCACCTAACATTAATTTATCACAACAGTATAAACATCAGAACAGAAAGTTCCTAAGCAAAAAAAAAATACATTTTAAGAGATACCTAATAATTATTTCTAAGTAGATAAAATTAATTTTTAAAGGTTTCTAAGCAACGAATTACATAAATTATGACGAGCAGTATAAATACTTTATTCTTGTAGTGTGCATCATAAGGGCTCAGGCGTACAGTATTCGGACACTTCGAGATATTGTCAACCAACTAGCATAGGTCCTCCTCCAGATTCAGTCTTACAGTTTCATGACAGTATTTAGAGGAAAACAACATTTTGGTCAAAACTATACTTACACGTAAAATAAATATAAAGAAATTATCTGAGTATGTCATGTACCTATCTATCTTAAAAATAATTATAATTGGATTAAGCGATCCTGTTTGAACTATTTCATATTTTATTATATTTTTATTGTGAACAATTTCCAAATTGTGACCGGTGGGCTAGATAAACCAAAGATTACTTATGTTGATAATATGATGTGGAAAACTGTAATATATAAATATCCCATCACTTAACTTTAGATTAGATTTAGTTGTGCCAAATAATAATTTTAAGGCTTGAAATATAAATTTTTATAAGAGATTTTTTTATTTTTTACATGGAATGGCATGATGTACTATACCTACTGAATTTGGTTACTTGTGCGAAATGATATTGCAGAAAAGTATTTTCTTCCTTTAATGGTGTAATTTTAAGTATAACAGTTAGCCAATGTGAATTCCTATTGCCATATTTGTCTTTGTTGTATGTCGTAAGATTGTGTGATTGCACGCGGTCACGCGGACTGTGTGCCAGCGAAAGGTTGCTGAATAATAATTGTTAAAATAAGTAAACTCTAGATTGTTAAACTTACCTATAGATTAACATGTGTTAAAATATTGCCTATATAAATTATAGTAATTCATTTTACTTGATATTATAATGTATATTGAATTTATGAATATTAAAAATATATATATTGAGAATTCAATGCAAATTCAATATTGATTTTATTTCCATATATCCTATCCCTTTTACCTCAGCACAATACTAAGTAGGCAGATCTACCAGTATGTTGTTAGAACTAATGCTACATAACAGCATTACATTATGTCCGTGACTACCGCCGGACCACCAACGCCAATCGCTTCCATATTTGGTTGGGCCCTTGCAGGCCCCTACATCATTGCTGACATCTCTTTGAGGCGCGCGTGGAACACGAACGCGCCGTCGACACGGCCTGTCGTCAAAAGACGGCCGGACGGCGAGCTAGCCCATAGCTCGCCGTCCACAGGCCCGCGCCGCCGGCGTGGCCGGGAGCCACCACGTGACCCCCGACGCCCAGGGCGTCTCCCGCGGCGGCTGGGACGTGAGGTTCTTTCCCTCTCACGTCCCGCCACCTCCTTCACTAACATGACTGCTTCGCAGAAGGAGGTGACGGCTTCCCATTCCCTCTCGCTCCGGACCATGGCTTGAACCAGGGCCGGACGCGAAAGATCGCCGCCGCCAATCGCCGCTACGAGGACACGACGGTGCTCCGCCCAAGCGGGGCAGACCTCCACCCTGTTTCATCAACCTTGCAGCTTCAATTCTGACCAAAGCGGTTTGGTTGTCAGAGTTACCTTTTATGGCTTCAAGGGCTGCTTTTATTTGATTCCAGTCTTTGTTAAGACCAGTGTTAGGTAGAAAACATATAAATCGTTCTAATTTAAATGTCAATAAAAATATAATATTTATTGACTTATGCTTGATAATTAAAGGCGCCCAGAGAAGGCAGAGAAGGGCGGCTTCGCCGCCCCTCGCAGCCTGCCGCCCCGGGCCATGGCCCCCTTGGCCCTAGGGTAAATAAATACGCCCCTGAAATTATCGGATATAATTCTATTTGCTGATGACACTTCGCAAATTTTAAAAATAGATAGAAAAGATACGAATGTGTTACATGTCAACGAAAGTCTAACCGTTCTCTCGAAATGGTTCGCAGCTAACAATCTTTTACTGAATGCGAACAAGACAAAATGTCTGAAGTTCTCTTTACCGAATGTACCGCAACGGGTTCTGGATTTAAATCTTGACTGCAAAAAACTTGATATCATAGCGAAAACTGTATTCTTAGGGATTACTATCGATTCAAAATTGCAGTGGGGCGCGCACATTAGAACTCTTTCGGGTAGGTTAAGTTCAGCTGCATATGCAGTAAGAAAAATAAGGCAGTTAACTGATGTGGCTACAGCTAGGCTAGTATACTATGCTTATTTCCACAGTATTATGTCTTATGGCATTCTGCTGTGGGGATCAGCAGCAGACATTGACTCAATTTTCATTCTACAAAAGAGGGCAGTTCGCGTGATCTATAAAATGGGTCCTCGCGAGTCCCTCAGAGAAAAATTTAAAGATATTGATATACTGACCCTGCCGATTTATACGCCCTATGTCAGATACGCAGCAAGTCTTTTCTTATAAACAGTGAACGCTTTTATAACAAGTTGCCAAAGTCAGTTATAGAACTCGACCGATGGAAAGTTCAAAAACTACATCAAATGTGTCCTTATTAAAAAAGCATAATACAAAATCAAGGACTACGTTGAAGATAAAGAAGTTTGGCTTTAGTTCCTTGAGCGCATGCGGCTTCCCTGGGAGCTCATAAACGGCACATAGTAGATGTCTCTAACTATTCTCAACCTCATTTTTTCTCTTCTTCGAATCAGATTTTTGCAATAGTGGAAGGTCACTATATAAGTACATGTAGGTAGGGAGAGGGGGAGGGGAGGGTCATAGGAACCCCCCGAGGGGGGGAAAATTCGTCGGAAATGCATAGTTTTTTTTTAATGATTTTTTAAAAGGGAAATATTTATTTTTGAGTTATAATAATACAAGCTTTACAATCGGTAATTTTATACATACGGGGCACCTGCTGATGGGGGCGGAGGGAGAGAGGAGTACCCCCGCCCTGCAGTTTCGGTCGGAGTTACCATTTTATTTTTTGTTAAATTGTAACCTTACTTTTTCTGTCCCTATTTTTCAGGGAGGAAAGGGTAGGGGAGTAAGAACCTGTACTTCTGCCTTATCTCCGGCGCTGCGCGAATAGCAGCCCCTTCGCCTTTGCGTAACAAAGTCACAGGCGATCACGCTCCCCTCCGCACGATGCCTGCGCACGCGTCACGGCACTGCGTCACGCCAGGCTAGGGCTGCCCTCCCTCCGCGCCTCCGGGCTCTAAAAAACACTCTAGGGGTAGGACATACCAAGTCCACGGCGTGCCGGGGTTAACAAAGTCAGTTCTGTATTCAAGTTCGTTGTAAGGCCACATTTACTTTTAAATTACATGCACATTTGAACCAATTCTATAGTGTTTTTTTTTAGTTTTTTTTTTTTTGTAAATGCATTATGTGTACTTTGCTCACTGCACATTCCACACGTACGTTATACTCTATGCCAAAATAGTCTGTGGTGTGAACCAAAATAGTCTGTGATGTGTCGTCGTTTTCAATACAATGCCATCAATAATTCTACAATTAATATCTCCGAAACTATTCATTTCCGACGGTTGAAATTTGGCAAATCGTTTTATTATATTAGTATTTTACAATATTTTCTTACCTTTGTATAGATTCTTTTTATCAGTTGTTTGTGAAGGTGTGAACATTGTAGGCTTTGTAGATTCCCAGCTGCTTGTTAACTTTATATTTTTTGTTCTACATTTTTTGTGTAGTAAGCAACGACTTATTGTCGGGCCTACGCTGTCCCTCCAAGACAATGCATGTACAAATGCTGTATCCATGATAATATTGTAATACCAAACGATTTGAAAAGAGTAACCATGGTTTCTTGCCGGTTCTTCTCCATAAGAAATGACCAACCGAACTGTGCACCTTTTTGTCAACGTTTTATAAGTGCCCATCGAGGCCTATGTGAAATAAAATATTTTGATTTTGAACAAAAGGAACATTCCATTTCTAATTTAAAACCTCAAAATAGGTAATTCTTATTTCTTACTGCAAGACTAAGAAAACCCTTCACAGTCTGTACTGAACAAAAAATGTTTTTTTATAAAACTATTTTTCATTGTATTAATATTCTAATTGAACCTAACTATAATTCAATGAGGATTCTATTGTTGTAGGTGATGTCAAAAGTTGGAACTGAAATAAGTTCTTAAGCAATTGAGAATACCACAATAGATAGAAACCGTAGCCACAATTAAAGCATAGAAATAATAGGAAACACTTACCTGAGTATGGTGGTCGTACAGTGCCCCGAGGACCCACCAGTGGCTACTACAGATAAATATTACACTTATAGTTAACTTTTCATTACTGTAAAGTGAACATTGGATTATAAGGCATTCATTATCAAATCTGTGCTATGTTTCACTTAATTTTAAAAAACAGCTTACTTTATCTCCTAAGAAGGTACTTGGCACATTATATCCACACTCATCATCTTCCTGCCCTTGTCCCATGTTACTTGGGGTCAGCGCAACACGTTTTTTTCTTCCAATCTCCTTTGTCAACCGTTACGTTTATTTCACATTTTATCCACACTACACAGGGTGTAAACAGACCCTTCCCATATCCGTCAACCAAGCATTCTGGCACTAAAAGCATTGTGCTCATGTGCTAATGGACGGATTGAATAGTACGGGGGCCGTGGAGGTGTGTAAAGTAATAATCTTACATTCAAAACAGGTATTAAAAAAAAAACTTGTGAAAAAGTTGGAACTTTGACCCCCAATATCTCCGTAACTAGAAGGTTCCCAGGGTATGGTCTACAACAAAAAAATGATCGCAAAGACGGGGAGAACAAGTGCCTTTATTTTATGTTAAGGGTCTCTTTACACCCTTTATAATAATAAAAAACACAAATGACAAAAAGTTTAAAACAATTAATTCACTGTTTGAGCGATATCATTCATTTTACGCGCGCTGTCATTGTAGGTGTCAATCAATCAACATCAAGTGTCAACTCAACATTTTCTGCTGACTGAGAGACGTAGTTTTATTTTACCTAGCAGCACCAAGGTAAAAAAACCTCTCTGGTCTGTGCGAGTGTAGAATGGGTTTACAAACAAACAGTGGAAGTGCAAAGTCGGCGTGGCACGCTTGCCACATTAAGCGATGTTACGCTGACTTGGGCCTTCGTGGTTCTTAATCGTGTTCTAACATTGCTTCGGGCCGCGAGCCTCCCGACAGTTTTATTTTTCCATATCAATGCCGTAATGTTCCATTTTGGAGTGCAAAAATGACATTGGTAATAAAAAAAAAAAACAAGCCTTTATTACTTGTATAAAAAGAACTATTAATAAGCTAAAAATAATTTAATTCTCATAAGAAATATACCTACCATTTTATAGGTACACTAGGTTATGCCCGCGGCGTCGCACAGTGTATAATTTCGCCTCAAAAGCGGACATCCTCGTTTTATATGCTATTTAGAAAGGTATTAATCGAACAAATCTCCTAGTAAAACTCCGGTGTCGTTATCTATCATAGTTGTCGAGAAATTTTGAAAATCGAGAAAAGTTCATATAAACCATAGAAACATTTTATTTCCGTATTTAATCATTTTTTCCATTGGATGTTTTTTGGTTATGATTCAAACATATTTTAGGCACCTATTTATATTAAAAAAGTTAAAAAATCTCGTCTGGTTTGGGCGAAAATATTTTTTTTCTGTTATTTAGTTTATATTTTTTTTCTGACATGTCCTGCAATATTAGCATTTTTTTTAAATGCCAAATTATTATTTGATGTAACTATTACTTCGACAAAAAAAACTAGACGCTTTAAACATAGGACTTCGGAGATATTAAATTTTAAAATTTTAAGTTAGGGTTGTCACTCAAGTCTATGGTTTACTTCAGTGATGTTCGTTATATTTTTTTAAGGTTTTGTGGATGATAGTCAAAGAAAAGATCTCTTAAAACTCCTAAAATATTATGTCTATATCTATATCTTATTTTTATCGCGTTATATAAAAACTTATCATTAGGTTATTTACCTATTTCTTGGATATAAGGGGGTAGATAATGGATAGAATTGATTCGGTGAGTCCAAAAGTTCTTTCTCTGTTGGAAGTGACAATGGACAATGTGCGTTATTACTCACCGGATTCTAATTTCGAATTTGAAGAAGTGGAGCTGACTTCAGACGAAATCCTCATTATTTCAGATAATGAAGATAACCCGTAAACTCTCATTTCAACTTTTTTTGTCTATATCAAATAAGTCCAGTTTATTTCTCCCTTTTCTTTCAAAAACTCAAAATTTATCTTGAGGAGGTTCAATATTTAAAAAAATGTTTCTAATAGATATTGCGTAATTTTTCATACATTTTTCCATGAGTTTACTTAATTATACCTAAATAACATAATTAAGTAAAGTCATGCTTGACAACCCTATTTCCATAGAAATTGATGAGAAACTTAGAAACGTTATAGCTCTGAAGTCCTGTACGTAAAATGTTCCATTTTTTTACTATAAGAAGCTACATAACTAGAGTGTATTTCATTGGTAAAAAAAAATGCTAATGTCATATAGAAAATTTTATATAATTTATTTTCTAATATTTATAAAATAATTTTTAACTCGCATTCCAGGGAAAGTAAAGACTTGTAATTTATACACGACATTATATATACAATTTTCAATTTATGGTTAATTTTAAATAAGGTGAGCGTTTGTTATTTTGGGAAATATCTACAAAAAAGATTTTGACAAAGTTCATTGACCTTTCAAAAAAACTATTGTAACTTTAAAATTAAGGAATATATTTAAACTGGTGTATCATATTATACTCTATAACAGTTATATCCATCGGAATCCGCTATAAAAAGAGGATGTCCGCTTTTGAGGCGAAATTACACACTGTGCGTCGCACAGTGGGCTGAAATCAGCGTTTCATAGACATTCAAATAATTTTTTTAAAAGTGATTTTTTTTTCACATGGAATGCTAGAGGAAACTAATTACATGACTAAAAATATATTCTTTATGAAATGGGTACGTAAACAGAAGTCTGAGAATTTTTTCTTTAAAAATTTGTATGGAGACAACATAAAAAAATACGATAACTCTGCTATCGCACAATTGGCCCTAATTCCCTTCTAGGAGATTAAACCTTGAATTATTTTGGATTTTTTGACATACTCGGTATCGCGGCCTCAGGTGCGCTTTTTTTTTTAAAAATGGACATGTACATTTTTAAAATTTTGGATTATGTGGCAATTTCATTGAACCAATTTGGCTTAACACACATTAATATAATCTGAACAATTAACTACAACAGTTTTATTTTAAAAAACTAGTCATAATTATACGCTTTTTCCGGGCCTTACATGGACCCGATGTAGACCTATCAGCGTCCGTAGCCTGGCTACGTTCCGGGGACCTTTTCGGAGAAACCGAAGGTTTTGTCTGTGCAATTATGGATGAAGTTATGATGACGAATAACTACCGGAAATTTATTGTGAAGGATGGTACGGTGGACATATGTCGGGCATGCCACCGTCCAGGCGAATCAATCCGTCACATTATCTCCGGGTGTTCTCGTCTGGCTAACGGAGAGTACTTGCATAGACACAACCTTGTAGCCAGGATTATACATCAGCAACTTGCTCTAAAATACAACCTTGTGGAATCGGAAGTGCCGTACTATAAGTATGTGCCCGACCCAGTTCTCGAAAATGGCAGTATCACATTGTACTGGGATCGATCCATCATCACTGACAGGACTATTGTAGCCAATAAGCCTGATATAGTGGTGGTGGATCGATCAGAGCGGCGCGCAATGATTGTTGATATAACGGTCCCGCATGATGAGAACCTCGTGAAAGCCGAGAAAGATAAGCAAATCAAGTATCTTGACTTGGCTCACGAGGTTGTCGACATGTGGGATGTGGACTCAGCGATCATTGTGCCGATAGTTGTATCAGCCCATGGCTTAATTGCCAAGAGCCTCGACCAATACCTGAGGAGGCTCTCGTTAGGCAGCTGGATCAAGGGGTTGATTCAGAGAGCGGTACTTCTAGACACGGCTCGTATTGTTAGGAGGTTCCTCTCTTTGGAGCCCTGACCGCCGGTAGCTTGGACCCTGTTCCCGATACCGGTGGGCTACAATTTTTTATATTTTTAAATGTTTTTTATATTGTTTTTTCTAAGGAATATTTAAAAATGTTAAAAATTTGTAAAAATATAAATAAAGGAAATAAAATAATAAAAATAATAAATTTTATTTTTTTATTAATGTATCAATTTTGGAGGACCAGTTTGACTTAACATGGTTTAATGTAATCCAAATATGAATACAAAAAATAATTAAAAAAAAAAACACGTCATATCAGAAGAAGATTGTGTTACTTTAAAAGAAAATTTGTATGTGTAAGCCATTAACCGCTAATGAGTAATAATTAACCGGTATAATTATGAGGGTAGTTAATTTTATTTTGATTCTAAGAAATTTTGCTAGTTACATTGTATTATTAATAATAAACACGCCATTTTTAACCTGTTTTACAGAGGATGTAGGTATATGACGTGTTTTTTTTTTAAATTATTTTTTGTATTCATATTTGGATTACATTAAACCATGTTAAGTCAAACTGGTCCACCAAAATGGAAACATTAATAAAAAAATAAAATTTATTATTTTTATTATTTTATTTATAATTATGACTAGTTTTTTTTAAATAAAACTGTTGTAGTTAATTGTTCAGATTATATTCATGTGTGTTAAGCCAAATTGGTTCAACGAAATTGCCACATAATCCAAAATTTTAAAAATGTACATGTACATTTTTAAAAAAAAAAGCGCACCTGATGCCGCGATGCCGAGTATGTCAAAAAATCCAAAATAATTCAAGGTTTAATCTCCTAGAAGGGAATTAGGGCCAATTGTGCGATAGCAGAGTTATTGTATTTTTTTATGTTGACTCCATACAAATTTTTAAAGAAAAAATTCTCAGACTTCCGTTTACGTACCCATTTCATAAAGAATATATTTTTAGGCATGTAATTAGTTTCCTCTAGCATTCCATGTGAAAAAAATGTCACTTCTAAAAAAAATATTTGAATGTCTATGAAACGCTGATTTCAGCCCACAGTGCGTCGCCCGCGTGGAGTTCGGGAATTGACAACAGGATCTTACTTCTGGGACCACCGGATACCAGACTATAATCTATCTCTGAGCCAAGTTTCATCCAGATGTGTTCAGCTGTTTTGGCGTGATTGAGTAACAAGCCTCTATCCATCTAAACTTTCCCATTTATAATAATTTACTTAAGTAAGATATGTGTAATATTCGTTTTCACTTTTAACACACACTTGTTATTATACATATATACTAATGAATAGTTAGTGTATTTAATTTTATTTACACACTCGCGTTTTTTTACATGTAATTACTTATAACTTGCAAATATTAAGTCATAGTAATATCAATTACATTACATAATTATGTGAAAAATTGGTTTGAGATTGGACACTGGTGACGACAATCATAAGTCATAACTCATAAGAAAGAAATCAAATGGTTCATTAGGAATCTATTTATAGACTTAGACATACCTAATACTTTTACATATTATTTAATATCAATGTCGCGTATCACAAGCCAATGCGAAAATCGGGATATCACATATATTTACAGACTCGTCTACCTCATAAAAATCCTACCTGGTCTACTTACTAATAGGTTAATACCCCCACGCCCCGTATGCACTGCACAACACTGCGCGCCCTGCGCCCGTCTACGTGAGTTTCGAAGCAGAATTTGACTATGTTGAGGGGTGATTTTAGAAAAACTGTGAAACACTTGTCTCATAATTTTAATTGAAGAGTGTGTACACCAATTCTCGAGTCAATCGACCTAGAGAATATTAAGTTTCACAGAAAATTAAACCCCCATTTCATAAGGGTGGAAATTCCAAAAACCCTTTCTTAGTGGATAATATATCTACTCTTCACAAATAATACACCCTCCAAATGTCATGTCTCTAGGACCAGCGGTTTAGGGTGTGCGTTGATATATCAGTCACTCAGTCAGGACTTTGAATTTTTTATGTACCTATAGGTTATGTTATTAACAAGTTATAAATTTAAAAAACAAAAAAATAATATTTTGTTTTTAACTTTTAGTATTTATGATTCGGGATTTACTACAGCGTAGTCCGTTAACATTCATAACATATTGGATTGCATATGGATATTCTAGGACCAAAGTACTCACCAAAACGAATCAAACGAGCCCAAACTCAATGCGGTTACGTCGTTTTATCACGGAGATCCTATGGCCACCTTCCAGGTTCATCATAAATTACCATTTAGAGACAAAGTAGGTACTCGTCAAGACGAATCAAACGAGTCCAAACTAGATGGGGTTGCGTCGTTTCATTACAGAGTTCTTATGGCAACCTTCCAGCTCCATTATCAGATCAGCTCCATGTCATCATAATATTGCATTGTCTTGCGATATACATATGCGTGCAAAATTTCAGCTCAATCGGTTGAAGATAACTGCTTCAAAATTGAGTTGTAAGAATCCACCCGAGCAAACATAGTTACATACATACACTGTTTGCGCGGTTTTACATGTTTATTTGTGTACGTTTGGCGACAGTGGTTCTGAAACAAACGTCGCTTAGCATTTCCACTGTTTTTTCTGTTTAGGGTGCTGAGTGTCTATCGACAGATCTTGAACACTGATATTTGAAAATGATAGTTTTCGAACGCACCTTTTTTCTTGGTTGGCTAATTCTAAAAATATGTGGTTTCATAAAAAGAACTTTCCTCGAAAATTGGTTTCAATAAGAATTGATATTCAATTTTTAAGAGATTGGACTTTTTCGTACATAATTTGAAAAACAAATTAAGCTTTGCTGTTGATTGTAAATTTATATTGATTCAATATATTGTTATTATATTGTTTGGTGCAACAGAACCCTTTGTGCGCAAGTCCAACTCGCATTAAGCTGTTTTTTTGGCTAGTTCTTACTTTTACACTCCTGCTCCCGTAGCATGACCACCATAGACAAGAATTTCTTTGACGGCAGAATCGACAAAATGACAGATAGTGCAAAGAAATCTGTCATTGTATCGACACAATCTGTAATTTTGTCGATTCTGCCGTCAAAGAAATCCTTGTCCACGGTGGTCATGCTACGGGGGCTGGGCAAGGGCCTCACCCAAGTCATTCATTATGAGGAAAAAAAAACACTAACTTTAGGAGGCCACTGTACCAAAAGCCGTCTCTACTAACTTTTTTTCATGACACACTATGTTTCATACATAAACCATAAACGACAAAGAATTGTGACGTTTTGGTTTTGGTGTGTTGACGTTTTGTTGTGTTGTGCGTCACTGTTATCACAAATTGCATCTCCATCTGACAGCCAGAGTGGCTACATCGAAGCAATAGTTTTTAAATCGTTGTGAAAACTTTACTCTGAAATACCAAGTAAATTATGTATGTTGAAAACCTTTAACAGTGTTAAAATTATATTATAATGGGTGGTAAATCAAAGCAGAGCCAAAGGACAAAAAACAATGTGAGAGTAAGTATAACCTCGATTGGTTCCATGTCGCAATTGCGGTGTATTGTTGTGCTATTACTCGAGCATTTCACCACGTAAATTCATTTATTAAGCTTCAGAGAATCTTTTTACTAGATGGAACATGTGTTCTTGGTAACCAACTTCTATTACAATCGGTATTTTTGTGCGGAAACAGATAAATATGACGAAATATTGAAGAAAGGACAAGTTTTCTTATTTTATCTTAGTACAGACATTCGGGCTCTGCTACTTTGTACTTATGAAAATTACTGTTCCAACACGGTGACTAGCTATAAATACATTCGTAATTTAAATCAGAATAGTTACTCATTAATAAATGTATAACCACATTTTTAATGGGGGGCTTAGTATAATTAGAATTTTGTTTTTGTAGCCTTCAAGCAGCAGTCGGAGTGCCGAGCTGCTGAGCGGTGGGATGAGTCTAGATGGAGGGCTCATGAGCCTCACTGGTGGGAAGCCCCTGCCACCATTATTCCCGACATTAGCAGCCGCTAACTTGGAACAGGGGCTCAACCCTGAGTTTCAGATATGTATCAAGAAGCTTAACAAAAAGGATCCCATCACTAGAGCTAAGGTTATAATAGTTTTAAACACTGTTTTAAGCTTTCATGGTTTACAACTAAACTTATACTGTCACTTACAAAAAAAAAAAATGAACAATCACGGAAGATATCCCGTAAGTGACAGTATAAGTTTATAATAGTTTTGTATAAGTAAAAGAACATAAATGGAAAAAAAACAAATCTTAATTCCTATCAGCAGCTTTCATTCAGCAATAACACAGGAGGAATTTTGAAAAACTGTCCTTCTCATAAAATCTTTTAGCCCTGAAAACTTATCAGCACACATTTGCTGTACCATGAACTTTGTGCTTCATAATGAATACCTCTTTATTAGGACTGTGTAGCTAATGCTATTGTGATTTTATTATACCTGTTGGTTTAGCAATATCAGAAAAAAAGCTTTTGCACTGCACTGGGAAGATGCAGGCTAATAGTAACAATATTGTTCCAGGCCCTCCATGAGCTGTGTGAACTTGTAAACAATGGTGATGTTGAAGATGTGGTAGCCGCCCTGCCCAGTTGGGCACACTTTTACAAGATCCTCACAGCGGACACGGACCGCAAAGTCAGAGAGATGGCACAGGTGTGGTAGCATCCATTTAAAACAAACAATATCATCTTCCTGCCCTTGTCCCATTCTACTTGGGGTTGGCACAAAACATTTTCTTCTTTCATTCTCCCCTGTCACACACAATCCATCCATCTTTTAGGTTGAAGTGTACCAATTATAGTACACCCACATTTGTCTAGTTATATTTAAGTCTTAAATACATGAACTGCCCACATATCCAGATAAGTACTACTAAAACATTCCAGATGGGAAAGCAATACCGCTTTGCCCAACTTTAGAATCAAACCCAGGACCTCAAGCTTAGCAGTAGCCCTTGCAACCACTGAACCAAGGACGCCCGGGTGATTGAAAATATACCAGCAATATAAATATTGTTTAAAAATATATAATGTTTTAAAAGAACCATGCTGTAAAAAAGCATAGTCATCAACTTGTAATGTTTGTTCTAGGTGTGTCACGGCGCGATGGTGCGTGTGTGCGGGCGTCGCACGGCGCCACAGTTGAAGGCACTGTTGCCTGCATGGCTACAGGCGCAGTACGACGACCACGCGCCTGCGCAGGCGCAGGCACATCTCTCGCTCACTGTAAGTTTCTTAAATGTATTCATTTCAGACCAAGTCCATAGCTGAGAACATTTGGAGTTCTGGCAAATATAATGGGTTAACTTTAGAAATGTTGCAGTAAAGGGCAGGCACCTTAGGGCACGCCACCATAGTGGCGATAAGTCCCCTCTTTGAGGAGTGGCTAGAGAGGCGCCACGGCGCCCTCACCTACCGCCTGACGCAGGTCCTCACCGGACACGGTTGTTTCGGGAGGTTCCTGCACCGGATCGGGCGGGAGGAAACGCCCGGGTGTTTCCATTGTGAGGATCGTCCGGAGGACACGGTGGAACATACCGTGGAGGTCTGCCCCGCTTGGGCGGAGCACCGTCGTGTCCTCGTTGCGGCGATCGGCGGCGGCGATCTCTCGCGTCCGGCCCTGGTTCAAGCCATGGTCCGGAGCGAGAGGGAATGGGAAGCCGTCACCTCCTTCTGCGAAACAGTCATGCTAGTGAAGGAGGTGGCGGGACGTGAGAGGGAAAGAACCTCACGTCCCAGCCGCCGCGGGAGACGCCCTGGGCGTCGGGGGTCACGTGGTGGCTCCCGGCCACCGTAGGCGCGGGCCTGTGGACGGCGAGCTATGGGCTAGCTCGCCGTCCGGCCGTTTTCTGACGACAGGCCGTGTCGATGGCGCGTTCGTGTTCCACGCGCGCCTCAAAGAGATGTCAGCAACGATGTAGGGGTCTGCAAGGACCGATGCCTGCCAGGGCTGCGGGACTGTTCGAAAGAGATACTGTGGCCCTGGAACACAAAGGGCAAAGAAGGAACATGGATGGGTTTTAGTCAGTACAAGTCTGACACTCCCTTCCGCTCCGCCCACAGTGGGGGGGGGTCATTTGATGATTTCCCATCCGAAAAAAAAAAAAAAAAAAAAGGGCAGGCACCTTCTTAATGATTTTTTTTTTGTTCATTTTCGGACATTTTTTGCAGCGGCCCAGTCTGGCTAGTCCATCTATTACAAAGCCGCGTTGACACGGTCAGAATATGCTAGTACCGAGTGGACCTGGATACTTACTCTGACGCAACTCGGATTGTGGCAACCCATAATCCGAGCGCACTCGGACGACGGCGTCCGATCCGTGTAGACTCGGGCCGTGTCCTACTTTTCCGAGTTAGCTCGTTTACAAGTAGGGAGTAGTAGTATAATAAATAATAGTAGTAGTGTTCCAAATTCTTCTCCTTTTGCCAGATGCCTTTATCTTTTTCCCGTCTTAGCTCTTCGATTAACATGGCTGCGACAATTTCTGTACTACTTCGCACAAATTCCGACATTTTTCGATGTTGGCCGTGAAAAATAATTGTAGAATAAATAAAATGTTCCCGAGTGAACTATGTCAATATCAACAGCTATCATAGTACACTTGATGAAGCTTATTCTTACGAATCCACGCGGTCCGAGCATACTCTTAGACTGTTTCAAGTTTTACTTTCTACAAAATGTATGGGAAAAGTTTTTTTTGCGATTCCTGAGTTTTCTAGTACTGAAACCTCAGGCCCCATAGAGTATTTTGATCCTTATAAGCAATAGGATTGATTGGCATCAAAAAAGTTTTTGTAAAAATTGGCCATTTTCTTGCTGACCATACATTTTTACCAAAATGTTTGTAATGCAGATCAACATTTCTCAAAAATTTAAGGTTTGTCTCTTAAAACTGTGTCACTGTAACTGCAGCGGTTAAGGTACCTGCCCTTACTGCCCCCTCTCAAAATTCCAGCCAGTATATTCAAAGAAAATCCATAGTTACAACAGCTGACCAACCCATGAAATAGCCATTACTTGCCCATGTTGTTACACTTTTGGGCAATGGCCTCTATGCCTACCCGTCCTCCACATCACTCTGTCCAAAGCTGCCAAAAACCAATCTTGGTTTACCATCAATCATCTTGCTTATCACCAATTTGTTATTCATCCATTTAAATTCTGATGCTATTTAGATTTCCATTGATACGCTAAGAAGAAAAATTAAAGTACGTATTTATTTCAAGTAACATAGACTAATTAGCCCCGTCCCTAAAAGAGAAAGCACGTATCATTTTCATTTAGATAGGAGACATGAAAACTCTAGGTTCTGTTGGCCCATTCTTGCCACCAAATGGCACGATAGTGAACAGACTAAAATAAAACCACGTACATTGTCAACAGAGCACATTCCCCGACAGCAAGCTTCCCGAAGTGATCTCATTCTGCAAAGCTGAGGTGATGGCGCATCTGCTTGATAACCTCATCGGAAACACTGAAGCGATCGTCAACAAGAGGTTCGTTGATTAGGTTTAGATTATAAGTTGAATTCAAAAAAACTATTCCAATTACCACAGACCCCTTAATTTTTTAGACTGGGAACGCAAAGTTTAAAAAAAGTAACATTGCTGCAGAGTTTAGTTAAATCAGCAAAGTTTTACAAATTGTGTCACAGAGAAACCAACTGGAACACTGAAAAAATAATTTATTCCAAAAGTCGCATGTTCCCACAGAATAGAGGACTTGGAAGAACGTCAGCTCGTGATGAATCGCATAACGACGAGCAGCCTGCAAGGCCTGCAGTACTTCTGCGTACACCTGCCGGCCGTGCACAACGCTTGGCTGTGGGAGCAGCTGCACCCGCTGCTGCAGGCGCCCGGATACTGGAAGCTGGCACAGACCTCGCCCCAGGTCAGGTATGAGGCAATCAATCAATCTTTATTTATGAACACAGGTATTACAATAAAGTTCTTATGTATACATTTTAGTCGAGCTCTATGTCCTACCAATGAAATTGCTGTACAAATTATTATTTTTTTAGTAAAAAATACGAAATTTTAAACTATCATGGTCACTAACATTATTATTAACACTAGAAACGGGATATTTACCATGTTTACTGTTTTTATTTGAGTTCCCGATATTCGTGAAAAAAAATTCGCGAGCGGACACTGTGAGTTTCGTGTGTCGAGAACAGAATCGAGTTGCGAGTGACAGTGGTAGCGGTACTGAGTGCAAAAACGAACAAGAAAGAGGGTAGGCCGATTTGTCTGCTCATGAACACACACCCGCAATAACTTCAGTTTATCCGTGATCATGGTGCTTGCAACAGCGCCGAAATATCGGGAACTCAAAGAAAACAGTAAACATGGTAAATATCGGGATATTTACCATGTTTAGTGTTAATAATAGTAAATATGAATTCATACAATTAAGTCAAGTTCCAGTAGATAATATCAATTAAATGTATTATTAATAAATAATTAAGGCACGTATTTAACGCAGCGACAAACTAATCCGATGTAGGGTTTTAAAAATAATTAAAATGGGTAGCAAAAATAATAGGTTGGCAGCTACAATTAACCACTAGATTGTAGATAAGGCGTAGCCGACGTAACCCCGCTGCGCGGGGCTCCTTTTTCTGTTTGCAGGTTTTAAAGTAACCTAACAAGAACCGATTCCGGGGTCTTAGTTCGCTCACTTCGCTCGCTCACTAGACCCCGCCATCCCCTTCGAACCTAACCTGTCCGAGTCAGGATGCCACAAGTCTCTCTCAGCCTTCGCTCGCTCTTGCTTCCTATATTCTCCTTGCTGCAATGACCGGATAAATAATAATAAATAATACATTTTTATTCAAACTTAAAATTGGTACAATACAACATAAATCTTAGAAATAATGTAGGTATAACAAAGTTCAATGCCTGTACTAGGATAAACCTGATATCACAGGCGATATACGTTCTAATAATAACTATTTGGACAACAGGTTTCTAAACAATATTTAACATAAGATTTTTTTAGAGTAGTGAAATAACTAGTTTATTTATTATGATAATACACCTAATTTAATTAAACTCTATTATTTTAAAGATGAGAACAAAATAAATAAAGGTCTTAAACATGTAGACAAATGCTATGGCAATTACGCACTTAATTACGATAGTATCAGCAGTATGGTCGTGGAATTTTTGTAGCTGTCGAGAATTTGCTTAGACAGCGACAATCCGATTGTAAGTAGCGCAGTGGTGTCGAACAGGTATCGCTGAGTTAGCAACAAAATATATGGAAGTCTGGTCTTGTATGACGTACTAGACGCCCTCATAATCAATAGAGTTGATATATCTGTGCTCTGCTATTTTCCTAGCAGGACATTCAGCGTCTCCGGTTTTATGGTCACTAGGTTTTTTAAAACTTGAACAAGTCGCGCATTTTGGCTTGTCAGTTTTCTTCGCGCATTCGGACATATGACCTTCTTCCCCACAGTGACCACACGTAGAATTGATCTCTCTGCAAGATTTTGCTGCATGGCCGTAATGTTGGCATTTATAACACCTCGTTACTAATGTGAAGTCCCCTCACAGGGCAGGAGGACCACTTTATGAAAATCCTGGATTGAGGGATTACGGCTTTACGTATCTTGGCTGAAATTTCAATTACGTAAGTGCAGGTCGCAGCATCTCTTTTACCAGATTTGTGGCTTAATTTTACGGCGGTCAAGAAAGATTCCAAAGTCATCTCTGGTAACTTGTCAGCTACATTTTGTTCAAAAATGCAATTGAATACCTCAGTTTCAGCCAAAGCCGGAATCGGGTGGGTCCGGACCTTGCGGAGAGCCAGTTTGGCTTCCGCAGGGGGCGCTCGACGGTGGACGCCATCATGCGCGTGAGAACCCTCACGACGGGGGTTGCGGTATCCCGGGGCAGGGTCGTCTTGGCGGTGTCTTTGGACATCACCAATGCCTTTAACACCCTGCCCTGGAGTTGCATCAGGGAGGCACTCCGGTATCACCGGGTGCCGACCTGCCTCCGTCGCACAGTCGAGGACTACCTGACGGACAGAGCCGTCATCTACCCCGGTCACCAGGGAGAATGGAACCGGCGAGAGATGTCGTGCGGTGTTCCGCAGGGATCGGTCTTGGGGCCGCTCCTGTGGAACATCGATTACGACTGGGTGCTGCGCGGCGACCTCCCTGACGGCGTCGGCGTAATATGTTACGCCGACGACACGCTCGTCCTGGCGGAGGGAGAGTCGCACCAGGCGGCGGCCGACCTGGCGACACAAGCGGTTGCGACAGTCGTTGGAAGGATCCGGCAGTTGGGACTCGAAGTGGCGCTGCACAAAACAGAGGCCATGTGTTTTCATGGCCGTCTGAACGCGCTACGGTCTGAGTCCCACATAACGGTGGGAGGGGTTCGCATCGGCGTCGGGAGAACGATGAAGTACCTGAGACTCGTGCTCGACAGCCGGTGGAACTTCAAGGAGCATTTCCTGCTTTTGGCCCCAAAGCTGAACCGGGCAGCAGCCGCCCTCAGGCGACTCCTGCCCAATCTCAGCGGGCCAAACGCCTCCTGCCGGAGGCTGTACGCCGGTGTCGTGCGGTCCATGGCCCTCTATGGGGCCCCCGTGTGGGCCCTGAGCATTCGGACGCGACCACTGAAGCTGGTCGCATGCCAGAGGGTCATGGCTATCCGGATGATCCGAGGATACCGTACGATCGCCGGCGAATCGGCCATCCTCCTTGCCGGATTGCTGCCCTGGGATCTGGAGGCGACTGCCCTACAGCGCGTCTATGAGTGGCGCGTGGAGGTGTAGCGCCGGGGCGAATCCCTGCTGCCTCGACAAGTCGAGGCGCGGCGGGAAGAGCTCCGGCGCGATCTCAGGGCAGTATGGAGGGAACGACTGTCGCAACCGAGGTCTGGGCACGCCGCAATCGCGGCGGTAAGACCCCTCTTTGAGGAGTGGCTGGATAGGCGTCACGGCGTCCTGACCTACCGCGTGACGCAGGTCCTCACCGGACACGGAAGTTTCGGGAGGTACCTGTGTCATATGGGGAAGGAGGAAACGCCTGGGTGTCACCACTGCGAGGACCGCCCGGAGGACACGGTGGAGCATACGGTACAGGATCGGCAGTCGATCTCCGGCCACCGTAGGCGCGGGTATGCGGGCGGCGAGTAATGGGCGACTCGCTGTCCGACAATGGACCATGCCCGGGTCGACGGCGCGTTGTGTTCCACGCGCGCCTCAAAGAGTGTCAGCATAATGACGGGGCCCCCCTCTAGAGGGCCAAAGCCTGCCGGGGTCGCGGGACTCATAGAATTACCGTGACCCTGGAACATAAAGGGCTACTGAAGGACACCGTGGATTTTAGTCAGTACAGTCTGACAGTCCTCCCGCTCTGCCCTGGGTGGGAGGACTCATTTGATGATTTGACCAAGTTAAAAAAAAAAAGGACGTCGGCACACCTACAACTGGACGTAGTTAAGCGAAAAGGATCCAATCCACAACATGGCCAAAAATTACTTTAATGCATCAAACTGAGGCTTAAATATCGAAACTATCAGCCTGTAAAAAGATCCAACGAAAATACAAAAGGTTATCATTTTTATCAACATTAGAATCAACCCACACAAACATGCGGCTTTTATCAACAATTCAACATTTAGCATCAGTTTGTGAACTAAAGTCATTTTTGGCCATGTTGTGGATTGGATCCTTTTCGCTTAACTACGTCCAACTACGATCCGGGGTTTTCGTTTGTTGGGTTCGTCGGCGGTAAGTCCAGATGTAGAGAGATGCACTGCGTTCTTTAGTTTATTAGCGTCATCTTTCGTCTCGGTACTGATAATTACGCCTCCATTTTTTATTTTGCGGACAGCACGTACGTGCAGCTTCATTTGCTCGGGTCGTATGATCTTTTGAACCAGTTCTTTCGTTTCGTCACTTGTTTTTAATTTATCATGAGGATAAATGGATTTTTGATTCCCTTTTCACCAATCCAACGGAACCAACAAAACGGAAAATACTTCTTTTGCCGATAAAAAGAAGTATTTTCCGTAGAACTGAGTCCTGTATCGTCTGCTTTAGCTCCGACATTTGTTCCGTCAGATCGCGGTGTTGTTTAAGGGTACCGATTACGTTTTCTGCATGAATGGCTTTTTGCTTCAGCGACTGATATAGGACTGCCATCTGCGACGTACCAGATCCTATTTTACGGCAAAGGCTAGAAATTTTCATTTTCTGCTCCGAGTTTAGTTTGCCCTCCGCGGCAATTAAGGAAACTTCATGTAGGTGCTGCTCGATAGTCGTCATCCATTTTTGGATCTCAGGTGTTGAAACAATAACACCCGTGGCCGACTGGGGGGCTGGGTTTCGCGACGGGCTATGCGACGGCGAGGCGGACGAGTGGACTGGCCCCCTGGGCTGTTTTCCATTTTGTAATTTTTAAAGTTCACCATTTCTTGTCCATTATTTACTAAATTACGCACTTAGCATTACGAATGTAATACATTAAAGTAGGTCACAATTATTTATCTATACATATAAAATTCAAAGTCCTGACTGACTGACTGACTGACTGACTGACTTATATATCAACGCACAGCCCAAACCACTGGTCCTAGAGACATGGAATTTGGACAGTGTACTCTTTGTGAAGAGTAGGTATCCACTAAGAAAGGGTTTTTCGAAATTCCACCCCTAAGAGGGTGAAATGGGGTGTAGAATTTTCTATGTAACTTTTTATTATCTGAGTCGATCGACTTGAAATTGTGTCTACATATACTTCAGTTAAAATGATGAGATGCGTGTATCACAGTTTTTCCAAAATCATCCCCCAATTTAAAATTCAATGTCCTGACTGGCTGACTGATATATCAACGCACAGCCCAAACCACTGGTCCTAGAGACACGAAATTTTGACAGTGTACTCTTTGTGAAGAGTAGGTATCCACTAAGAAAGGGTTTTTCGAAATTTCACCCCTAAGAGGGTGAAATGGGGTGTTGAAATTTCTGTGAAACTCTCTCGGGGTCGATTGACTTGAAAATGTGTCTACATATACTTCAGTTTAAATGATGAGATACGTGTATCACAAAATCATCCCCCAATTTAAAATTCCATGTGCTGACTGGCTGACTGATATACCAACGCACAGCCCAATCCGCGGGTCCCAGATATATGACAATTGGAGGGTGTATTCTTTGTGAAGAGTTAGAATCAGTTTTTCGAAATTCCTACCCCTTAGAGGGTGAAATGGGGTGTTGAATTTTCTGTGAAACTTTTTACTCTCGGGGTCGATTGACTTGAAAATTTGTTTACATACTCTTCAGATAAAATCCAGTAAATCCGATGTCCAATCTCAAACCAAGGTATCAATATTTCACGTATCTAATTTAATTGATATAACTTTATAATAATAATTGCAAGTTATAAGCAAGTACATGTAAATCTATGTATGTATTATAGATAGATACATAGATTACTTATTATTCCAGAAGTAAGATCCCGTGGGCAACTCCCTAACTCCACGCGGGCGAAGCCGCGGGCGTAAGCTAGTGTATAAATAAAATATTTCTAGCGAGCACGTCTGAACGCTACAAGTGCAAAGACGGCTATTCTTAAAATAGTTACTTACTTGGTACAATAGTCGCCCATTTAGTACATTGGTCGCCAATTAAATTTTTATTCGCCCGATTAATAATTTCCCAATAATTAATCAATTGTAATTTATGTTTTCATGCATGTCAATGGTTAATTATATTAAAGGGGTAGAGTAATGTCACAGTGTAAACAATGGCAATTAATTGTATTAGTATTAGTTTATTTTCACATGCATGTCAATGATGGTAAATTATAATAAAGGGCTGGTAATTTCATATTTTATCATTTAATAATTCTTCAATGGAGTAATACGTCTTATCAATTAGAAATAAATACAATTTACTTTTGAATTTGTGGACATTATCTTCACTCCTTATACATTTTGGTAATTACACACACAACATACACACACACACATTACCCACACAAACAAACATACACAAATTGATTTTGGTGGTTTTGGTTTTATAGACCTTTGGAGCCATTACAAAAATACTGTTTCTGTATAGTGCAGTACTAGATCCGACTGCTCGTAACCGATCACAGCGGCGCTGACTAGTAACTCAAGTAAAGGAGATCATTTCGGCTCCATACATTTTTGGGCCTTTTCTGAAACAACAAAAAAAAAAATGGTACGTATCGTTAGAACTAGCCATTTGGAGCAATAGTTAATATGGCGCAAAAGTTGTATGATTGCTCTGAACCAAGTTATACAAGTTCGATGATTCGTCATTTTCATACATTTATTGATTTCTGAAAGTGCTGGGAAACATAAAATAATGATTGATATTGCTAGAACTAAATGTCTGAAGCAATTGTCATTATGGAGCGAAAGCTGTAGGGTCATCATGGTTCTGTTATACAAGTTAGAAACCTGTCATTTTGATATTTATATACACAAAAAAAAATGAATTTACTCAAATTAATTACAACCGATTTTATGTTATTGTTCTGAATGTTTTGGACATGTCGGGCTGTTAAGACAAACAGCTTCAATTCGTCTTCTGTCAGTCTAGGAAACTCATTGAATTGATGCATGTCGGCTCCTATAGGCTCGAAATGAGCTCGCCTCCTGTTATAATTACTTGTGATGACAAGTTCTGCTAAACGGTTTGGTATGTTTATCCGTTCATTAATTATATTATTATTTACCTTTATTTATATTTTTACAAATTATTTACATTTTTAAATATTCCTTAAAAAAAACAATATAAAAAACATTTAAAAATATAAAAAATTGTAGCCCACCGGTATCGGGAACAGGGTCCAAGCTACCGGCGGTCAGGGCTCCAGAGAGAGGAACCTCCTAACAATACGAGCCGTGTCATCATTTAAAATCTGGGCATCGGAGGTTGTTGCAACGTATGGTCCATCTACCGCAATTATAGTTCCATTGCAACAAACATTTAAAAAGGGCTTTAAAAGGTTTCTAAACTTAAGATTACTATAAGACTTTCTCTGAAAAAAGTAATTAGAGCTCTTCTTTAGATATATGTAAGTGCCGTCGAGAATAGAGATCGACTTTCTTTCTTCGATCGGACTGTCACGATTGCCAAATAATCGTTCTGGGACTATTGAGGTTCCTCTGCGCCACTTCCTGTCTGGTCATGTGATCAAATCCGATCCCGCTTCATTGGAAGACTTCAGGGGAAGCTGGTCCTCATTCGGAAGCCAGGGTGCCCTGCGAACTCTCCGTCCGCATACCGGCCCATCGTGTTGACGAGGTGGGCAAGCTCTTTGAAAGAGTCATTGCCAACCGCCTCACCGGGCACCTTGCGGTGATTGGGCCGAATCTTGGGGAACACCAGTTTGGTTTCCGCAAGGGGCGCTCGACGGTGGACGCCATTATGCGCGTGAGGCTCACGACGGGGGACGCGGTGTCCCGGGGCGGGGTCTTCTTGGCGGTGTCTCTAGACATCGCCAACGCCTTCAACTCTATGCCCTGGAGCTGCATTAGGGAGGCACTCCGGTATCACCGGGTGCCGACCTACCTTCGTCGTGTGGTCGGGGACTACCTGACGGATAGGGCCGTCATCTACCCCGGTCGGAGCGGAGAATGGAACCGGCGAGAGATGTCGTGCGGTGTTCCACAGGGATCGGTTCTGGGGCCGGCCTTGTGGAACATCGGTTAGGACTGGGTGCTGCGCGCCGACCTCCCTAGCGGCGTCAGCGTAGTTTGCTACGCTGACGACACGCTGGTACTGGAACAAGGGAGGTCGCACGAGGCGGCGCCCGTAAATATGACACGCGGGGTTGCGATAGTCGTGGAAAGGATCCGGCAATTGGGTCTCGAGGTGGCATTGCACAAGTCCGAGGCCATGTGTTTTCATGGGCCTCGGAATGCGCCACTGTCGGGATCCCTACTGCTATGGGCTAGCCCGCCGTCCGGCCGTCTTACGATGACAGGCCGTGTCGACGGCGCGTTCGTGTTATATAGGATATAGGGGTCTGCAAGGGCCGATGCCTGCCAGGGCTGCGGAACTGTTCGAAAGATAAACCGTGGCCCTGGAACACAAAGGGCAAAGAAGGAACATGGATGGGTTTTAGTCAGTACAAGTCTGACACTCCCTTCCACTCCGCCCAGAGTGAGGGGGGGGGTCATTTGATGAATCCCCATCCGAAAAAAAATAAAATAAAAATAAAAGTTGTCGCTTCACAATGAAAATTGCTTCGGATCATTAGTTCTAGCAAATGTATCATTATTTTATGTTTCTCAGCACTTTCAAAAATCAATAAATGTATGAAAATGATGAATCATCGAACCTGTATAACTTGGTTCAGAGCGATCCTACAACTTTTGTGCCATAATAACTATTGCTCTAAATGGCTAGTTCTAACAATACGTGCCATTTTTTTTTGTTGGCCGGCACGGAAATGGCCCAAAAAAAATGATCTCCTTTATGTAAATTATATTTGACGAACACACACGTTTCGTATTTTTTCAAATTGGTTTGCAGCTGTCTGTTACCTTCTTTTTTTTTATCGTGGTAAAATCATCAAATGAGTCCTCCCACCCAGGGCAGAGCGGGAGAGACTGTCAGACTTGTACTGACTAAAATCCACGGTGTCCTTCAATAGCCCTTTATGTTCTATAAGTCCCGCGACCCCGGCAGGCTTTAGCCCTCTAGAGGGGGGGACTGTCTGTTACCTTTAAATTATATGTAGCTCTTATGCAGCTTTTCTGGCACTTAAATCTATACTAATATTATAAAAAGGAAAGATTTTTTTGTTTGTTTGTACCGATTAGGCTCCGTAACTACTGGACCGATATGAACCATTTTTTCACCAATAGAAAGCTAAATGATCAGGAAGTAACATAGGCTAATTTATTTTCCAAAAAATTAGAAATCCTTAAGAAAATTGCAATAATGTAACCCAAAGTAGCAAAATTTTGCCTATGAAATTCATTATTTGGCGTGCGCTGAGAAAACGATTGATGACACTTAAAAACTATGTACTACATGATTAAAGTACTCATTACTACCTACAAAAAGATCCTTCGATGAAAGTCATACTCTAGTTAGGTTATACCTAACTAGAATATGGAGAATATGGGAATATGGATGGAGTATGGTGGATGGAGTCGTAAGACAGTTGCAAGAGGTCCTCAAGAGTTTAACGCATCTATATCGTGTTTGGGCTCATTTCATGCACCTTGATGAGAACTTTAGACGTAGCTGGAGTATGACTTTCATCGGCGGTCTAACGATTGAGACGGAAGGCAGTTGCAAGAGGTCCTCTACAGTTTACGGCGGCTCATTTCATGCTCCTTGATGAGAACTTTAGCTCTTGCTGGAGTATGACTGTCATCGACGATTTGACGATGGAAGCGGAAGGCAGTTGCAAGAAGTCCCCAACAGTTTACAGCAGCTATATTGTTATTGGGCTCATTTCATGCACCTTGGTGAGAACTTTAGACCTGCCTGGAGTGTGACTGTCATCGAAGGTCTGACGATGGAGACGGAAGGCAGTTGCAAGACGTCCGCAACAGTTTACAGCAGCTTTATCGTGTCTCGGCTCATTTCATGCACCTTGATGAAAACTTTCGACCTAGCTGGAGAATGACTGTCATCGAGTGTCTAAGGATGAAGACGTAAGGCTGTCAAGAGAAGCTCATATTTGGAAAAACATAAGTAGAGTATTTTAGCGATTAATACAAATATTTTCGAAAAATTAAATTGTTACCTACTTGAATCTATATTAATATAGAAGCTGAAGAGTTTGTTTGTTTGGTTGGTTGAACGCGCTAGTTTCAGGAACTAGGTACTGGTTCGAATTGAAAAATTCGCTTAGTGTTGGATAGCCTATTTATCGAGGAAGGTATAGCAATAGGTTATAGAACATCACGCTACAACCAATGGGAGCGGAGCATTAATGAAACATGTTGCAAAAACAAGAAAAATGTATTCCTTTTGAGAGCTTCCGTTGCGTGTGCAGTGTAAACGGTTAAGGCCAGGTTCCTCAGAATCGACCTATTTTTGATTCAACCAAATTTCAGTCAAATATTTTTTGTTTTGATCTGATAAAAATATATATTGTAGTTAAATAAACATTCTTGATTATTATGGCATTCAAAACACGTTACATACAACTTCGCCCGATCATAAAAAATCGTTAATAATGTTAAAATTTTGATACCTTTTCAAGTGGTACTTGAAGTAGACGAAACTTTTACTCCCAAAAAACATATAAAAAAATTGGCAATGATGTTTTTATTGTTGTAACTAGATATTATATAACAAAGCGGCCCGCGCGAATCGCTTCAGTAGCCAGCCGGGCGTCTCCAAGGAAGGACCTGTGTTGCTTTTACTGGCTCGCTGCGTTCCCCCGCTAATCGATAGAAAATTAACTACGTAATATTTTTATTTTCCGTGTTCGTGTATTAGTTTTAAAAATCAGTCTGTAAATTTTGTTGCAGGTTATAGTATTAATAATGGGAAATTATAAGTCTAGCCACAAAATTATTTATTGGCCACGTGATTAAACTTCTAATTTGATAACTAAGCAACGGGAAAATTACATAGCCTCTAATAAACTAATTCGTCTTTTTTACAACGCCATCTAATTATTCTATAGAAAGCGTCAAGTAAAGATCATCAATTATTGTGACTTGTCCTTCTTATTTATATATTGCCACCTAATTTACTAACTCGGCCACGGATTTTACATCTCGTCACCATTTTACGTTTTACAGCTTCAACACAATGTCCTCAAAAAAATATAATTCAAGCTTCCACAGAAAGCATCATGTATTAGCGTGTCATCATATTCTTTTATCGTGAAAATAGCCACTGCATGATTTGGCGCGAGTACGCGAAACTACAGCCAACATGTCATCTCGTAAAACAACGTTTGAAATAAAAACGTTTAACTCATAAAAATTCAACTCATTAAATAGGCACAACGGTAATTTTAATTAACGGAGCAACAAATACTTAGGAATAGAGAGCGAGCGAAGCGAGTTCGGGACTTGGGGCACCCCGACTTTATGTTAGGTTAGGTTACTTTAAACCCTGCAAACAGAAATAGGAGCCCCGCGCAGCGGGGCTACGTCGACTACGCGTATTACAAAATATTGATATTATTTACCTTGGACTTTAGGTGAATTTCTGCACTAAAAACTTACGAGACTACCCAAAAAAATAGCTTAATACTTTGTGACTGGTTTAGAATATTTATTAGAAAGTGATATTTAGGTGAAACGTGATTTTGCCAAAAGAATCAAAATATGTATTAAACGAAAAATTTATAAATGATTAAATATCAACATTTGTAAAGCGAAGCGTTTGCCAAAGGAATGCGTGTAAAGTAATTGTTTATAAAATGAAACATCTGTGGAATACGTTGTTTGTGAAATAAATAATATATGAAACGTTGGTTGTAAACTAAAAATTTGTGAAAGTAGTTTAGGTAAAACATTAGTGAACCGGCCAATATACTATTTGATGATATTTTCAGCAAAATTTTGACGATCAATTAATATGGGATGAGTTGCATTTTAAACGTACTGAGTTAAAAAATTAGAAGCTAAATAAATATATTTTTTGATGTCATTTAATAGCATTTTAGAAGTTTACTGTTAGAATGCATGTAACAAATTTAGATGCTAAAAAATAACCATCATGCTGAGTTGTATTTAGAGTGGTTTACATAGACGATAACTAGTGGCTAGGATAGTATTATTTAGATGCTCGTTAATTGTGGCTGGCTTAGTAATTTAGAAGTCAACATAAATTTTTGGAGGCGAATAATGCCATTAAAAAGAAGCCTGTTTAATTAGTACCCATATTTTAATAGTTATTCTGTTATTCGGGACGGTGAAAAATACATCGTAGGTCGCATAGACTGTAATGTTAATGTCGGTCGTGTGTGCGGTGCAGGGCGGCGTGGTTCGGCGCGACGGGGCGCCTGGTGGAGCGCTACTGCGACGTGTTCGGTAAGCAGCACGGCGCGCGCTGTCTTCGCGTCCTGCTGCAAGCCGCGCGCGACACCAGCGCGCCGCTGTGGACCTGCCTGCTGCAGTTCATGCACAACGTGCAGGTAACTGACACCGTGTCACAGCAGCACGGCGCGCGCTGTATGCGCGTCCTGCTACAGGCCGCGAGCGACACCAGCGCGCCGCTGTGAACCTGCCTGCTGCAGCTCATGCACAACGTGCAGGTAACTGTCACCGTGTCACAGCAGCACGGCGCGCGCACGTGTCTGCACGTCCTGCTGCAGGCCGTTGATGTCAACTCTCTGGATCCTATCAGCCAGGTATGAGGTAAGAAGATCCAGAGCGCTGTTCCGGATTCCATAGTGGCGGAGTTTCCTGATTAACGTTTCATGAAGAAAGCAATCAGATGCCTTGGACAAATCGCAAAAAATGCCCAAAGCATCGCATTTATCTTAAAAGTCTCTCTACACTGGCATCAGTAGTTGAACGACTCCTCGTAAAACCGAACTGTTTGCTATGTAATAATTTATGTTTATTAAAAAATGGCTTGTGTTTAAACGCCTACCAGAAATGCACCTATTTTACTAACAATAAATTCGAAATACCTGCCAGAATGGATAAATGCTCACCAAATTGTATTTCCAGAAGTATTGTAAAAATTAAGCTATTTTCCTTTTTATTCTATGCTTTAAAAATGTAAAAACGACCAGACCAAATATTTCATACTATCGCTAAATAAATGTTACGAATATTTTATTTCACGACTTTCAATTTAGTTATTTTTGCTGAAGTAAAAAAGCTAACGTTCGATTGTACATTTTTTTTAAATACCAAATATCCCAAACACATGTTACTTACTATTGTTTTATAAATTAGATTAAAATATAACAACATAGCCAAATAAATATTTCACTCTCAATATTACTGCAACACATGACTAAGGTAGATAATAAAATGAATCACTGGTAGGAAATTTAAAAGTCAAAAGTAAAATGAAGTTATGTTTTATTATTTATTATGTATAGGTACTTATAAGATTAATTAATACTTACAGACGCCAGCACATCATAGACAATCTATCCAACTTTATCACTAAAGGATTAAGTAGGTTGATTGCGAAAGTTTGACAGTTTCGGGTAGCTTGATGTGCTGGCGTCTATACATATGTTTTATCAATCGCACTTTAAGGAACAATAGTTTTAATCAGTCAATTACAGAAACTTTCTAAAAAACTATTTATTATTATTTTTATGAGCCTGATGTGTCCCACTGCAGGGCAAAGGCCTCCCTTTCCCTCTTTCCATTTATCTCTGTCTTTGGCTATTTGGGCCCAATCCTTTTGGCAAGAGTACAACTCCTACCGGCCTACCGCGTCGCCGGGTTCTGTTATTCGGAACCCAATCTATTGCCACTTTGGCCCAATTTTGATGCCACATGCGGCAGATGTGGCCTGCCCAGTTCCATTTTAATTTGGCGGCTGTGTTGCAAACGTCAGCGATATGGGTCTTGGATCGAAGTATACTGTTCTGTATACGGTCATAAATTTTGACTCCTAGTATACTTCGTTCCATGACTCGCTGGCAGACCCCGAGTGCGGAGTTCTGACGCTTCGTTAATGACCACGCTTGCGGTCCATAGGTGAGGGTGGGAAGGATGCACGTGTCCATGAGTTTCCTTTTGGGGGAAAGTGAAAGTGATCCCTTCATGAAGTGTTTCATCGACCAATAGCTCTTCCAGGCGTTTTCGGTGCGTCGAGCGATTTCTTTATCTTGCCTCGCCTGGAAGAAGACTATTTGGCCGAGGTAAATATACTCATGGACCTACCTCCATACCCCCTATGTCTACTTTGCGTTTCGTGCTATTTGTCATGAACTTCATTTTCGTCATGTTCATTTTGAGTCCGACCTCGAGGCTGGCGAGGCTCAGTTGTTTAAGCATGTCGCCCAACTCAGCCGCTGAAGACGAGAAAAGGACAATGTCTTCGGCGAATCGAAGATTAGTTTGTTGGGGTATTCTTGTCGTTGACTGATACCCCGGTAGTTGTTGTAGGAAGGTAGTTAAATCACACCAAACCACTGTTAGGTTCAATAGTTTAATTACGTTATGTTAGCTTAATTATCTGAACCGAACTTAATGCAATGTTATTATTGATCGACCCGCTCGTGGCTAAGTTTTCGTGACGACTGAATTTATGTTAAAATATAATAAATAAAGGACGTTTAGCGTAAATAATTACGTGCGCAGAAACGTACTTTTGCTGTATGAGCATTATTGGCTTGTACATGCTCCCGAGGGAAAAATATGTACGCACTCAGATTACCAAACTTGAGTTACAAGTTAAACTAGTATACATGTTATTAAGCAATCAAAACAATAAGCATGACATAATTCTTAAATTTTCATACTAATTAATCATAGTTTGAATCTTGTTCCAATTGCTGGTTGCGGTGGACGGTAGTTCTCCGAATGTCCACGTCGTATTTTGGCGTAGGCAGGAATCTCCTTTAGTTCTATATCATCTGTTCTTTCTTGAGTCTTGTTCGCGTTGGCTATTATTATGCGCTTGTCCTATGCGCCTGAAGATATCGTCTTATTCGCCAGACTATTATAGCGGCGACGATTCCTCCCACCAGCAAAGAGCTTATAGTGTAGTTGCCGATGTTGTGGACACTTAGCTCGTTAGGTAGGCTCTCTCTTCCCTTTTGTGTGGTTATCTGGTCATCTAATAATTTGTGTTCATTAGATAAGGTTAGTTTCGGTAGCACAATCTTTGTGTTTTTGAATGTATTCCACATATCATTTGGTGAGTCAATAGTAGGTACCTCCAAAGTAATCCCAATATTAGTACTGCTACTAAAAACGTTGTGTGAATAAATTGTGTTGTCATTGTGCTGAAGTATGCAATCCTGACCTAGGGCAAAGAGCCCTGCTTTTGTCATAATGGTTGTTGTAATTCGATTTTCGCAGACAATGCGAGTCGTGCACTCATTGATGCAATTATACAGCCTTATGTTTGGTCTGTGTAATTTTATCCATTGGTCAGAGCATCGTTCTGATACCCAATCACATGTAATGTTATTTACATTTTGACTGAGTATTTTAGCTTCACAGGATGCCGTGGCTCCATGCAAGTTGCGGATAGTTGTAGAGGCGTGGCTGATATGACTGTCCGCCGTCATTGTGGTACACTGCTGAAGATCATCCTCTTCCATCTGTATGTAGGTATTCTTTACGAAGTTGGCTCCAATATATTGTGTTGTTGTCTCTATCACCTGACATTGTTTAGCCATATCCCATCTTGGCATAGCTATATTGCGATACAATGTATACTCGTCATCGCTTAGTAACGGGATATGTAATTCGAAGAGTAGGTACTGCTCGGTGAGCCGGGCTTTAACATAAATAATTTTGTAAATATTTTTAATGTTCGACCCATTGCTGTTTTTGATAGGTAATTTTAATCTTTTCGGTATAATACCAGCGATGTAATTTAATTGTTCAGATAGCTGCTCCGGAGTCCGGTGTCAATAATTTCATATCGAGGTGGCCTTTTTTTTTTTTTTTTTTAATAGCCCTTTATGATCCAGGGTCACGGTAATTCTATAAGTCCCGCGACTTCGGCAGGCTTTGGCCCTCTAGAGGGGGGCCCCGTCATAATGCTGACACTCTTTGAGGCGCGCGTGGAACACAACGCGCCGTCGACCCCGGCATGGTCCATGGTCGGACAGCGAGTCGCCCATTACTCGCCGCCCGCAAGCCCGCGCCTATGGTGGCCGGAGATCGTCTGCCGACGTCCGGCGCCGTGGGCGTCTACCACTGCGGCTGGGGTGGAGGGAGGACGCTGTCCTCTCCCTCACGCGGCCCGCCTCCTCCTTCGCGAGCATGACTGCTTCGCAGAAGGAGGCGACCGCTTCCCACTCCGTCTCGCCCCGCAGCATGGCCTCGACCAATGCCGGGCGCGAGAGGCCTCCGCCTATCGCCGCCGTAAGGACACGGCGGTGCTCTGCCCAAGCGGGGCAGTCCTGCACCGTATGCTCCACCGTGTCCTCCGGGCGGTCCTCGCAGTGGTGACACCCAGTATCGAGGTGGCCTTTGTAGATATCTGCCAATGCACTTAAGAGCATTTCTTGGTTTCTCCTCAGTACTGAGATAATTGACATCATTCATTGTTTTCATTATTTGAAACCTGTTTTCAATCACTGCCGTATTATACTTCGTTTCGTTCATGAATTGTTGTATTACTTCCAGTTGCGTCTTAACAAAGTCTTCATTTTTCTGGATGACGTTGTTTTCTGCCTCGATAATCAGTGTCTGATTTCTTATTAGTTGTAATAAATATTGTTCGTTTGTTTTAATTATTTCTATGTCCTGAGCGTATTTTTCTGCGAAATCGCTGTCAAGGATACCAAAGAAGGCTCGTGCAAGATTTCCTACGCCGTTGACTTAGCCACGGCGCCTTCGGTGTTGATGTTGAGACCGCAACAATGTGTTATACTCGTTCAGCTGGTTCATTTCGAATTTGAGTTATTGTGACGTAGAGTGACATGGTTCGTTAGGCATCGTGTCGCATAGTTGGCCTATATGATTCACGAACTCCTCTACCTTGGTCGTAATTTGCCAGAATGTTGTCAGGTTATAGTATACCAGAAGTTTCCATTCGTCGTGAATAAGTTGAATATTTCCGACGGCGTCAAAGTAAACTGGTTGGTGTTCAGTTAACCGAGTTATTTTAAAATGTTGCGGGGGTGCTGCTAGGCCACATGTTAGCGTTGTAAATGCTACTAGTAACATCATAAGCTGGCTGTTTACCCCTTTTCGACTTTTCTTAGTCCTTTTCTTTGGCTCGTCGTGGTCCGTTTCTGAACTCGCTTCTTGCGTGTCAGCGCTTCCGCGTACCTCGTTTATAGGTAGCGGAGCTAGTTTAGTTATGGTTCTTTTAAGTATCCCATTTTGTGTCTTAAGCGTGACTACTCGTACTAAGTTATCGCTGCCTGGGTGTAGTTCCACTACGCGTCCCATATCCCATCTACTTGGGGGTAGATTACTTTCCTTGACGAGAAATAGCTGCCCCTCCTGTATTTTTTGTTTAGTTTTTTGCCATTTGTTTCGGTTTTTTAGTGAATGAAGGTATTCTTTCGACCAGCGACCCCAATAGTGTCGACGCATGAACTCAATGAATTTCCAGTTGTTTCTGATGTCTATCGTTTTGTTTTCTTCGTAGTGTTAGTGTTGGACTCCCCGTGAGAAAGTGACCAGGGGTGAGGTATTCCAGATCTTCGATATCCTCTGTTAATGGACACAGTGACCGGCTGTTCATGCACGCTTCGATTTGTGTGAGAAGCGTTGCAAATTGTTCGTTGGTAAGCTTTTGTTGTCCGATCACCCGTGTCAGGTGTGCTTTCATGAAACGTACAGCGGCTTCCCATAAGCCTCCTGCTGATGGCCAGGATGGGGCGTTAAAGTGCCACTCGATTTGAAGGTCATTGATCTCGTTAAAGAACTCTGACGATTGTAATGTTTTAAACAGTTGGAACTCTTCTTTTACAACTCTTGCGGCTCCCACAAAGTTGGTCCCGTTATCCGAGTAGATATGTTTGGGGGTGCACATTCTTCTTAGTGCTGCGATGAAAGTATGCGTTGATAGTTCCGAAACATGTTCGATATGCACTGCTATTGTGCACATACATATGAATATGGCTATGTAGCCTTTTTTTTTTTTTTTTTTTTTATCGTGGTAAAATCATCAAATGAGTCCTCCCACCCAGGGCAGAGTGGGAGGGACTGTCAGACTTGTACTGACTAAAATCCACGGTGTCCTTCAGTAGCCCTTTATGTTCCAGGGTCACGGTAATTCTATGAGTCCCGCGACCCCGGCAGGCTTTGGCCCTCTAGAGGGGGGCCCCGTCATTATGCTGACACTCTTTGAGGCGCGCGTGGAACACAACGCGCCGTCGACCCGGGCATGGTCCATGGTCGGACAGCGAGTCGCCCATTACTCGCCGCCCGCATGCCCGCGCCTACGGTGGCCGGAGATCGTCTGCCGACGTCCGGCGCCGTGGGCGTCTACCACTGCGGCTGGTGTGGAGGGAGGACGCTGTCCTCTCCCTCACGCGGCCCGCCTCCTCCTTCGCGAGCATGACTGCTTCGCAGAAGGAGGCGACCGCTTCCCACTCCGTCTCGCCCCGCAGCATGGCCTCGACCAATGCCGGGCGCGAGAGGTCTCCGCCTATCGCCGCCGTGAGGACACGGCGGTGCCCTGCCCAAGCGGGGCAGTCCTGCACCGTATGCTCCACCGTGTCCTCCGGGCGGTCCTCGCAGTGGTGACACCCAGGCGTTTCCTCCTTCCCCATCAGACACAGGTACCTCCCGAAGCTTCCGTGTCCGGTGAGGACCTGCGTCATGCGGTAGGTCAGGACGCCGTGACGCCTATCCAGCCACTCCTCAAAGAGGGGTCTTACCGCCGCGATTGCGGCGTGCCCGTGGCTATGTAGCCTTTGCAGGTTTTAATACCGCGGCCTTTGTTTACCTTTAGGTACGTCCACATGGCCTGTAAAGTCGGCGCTGGCGCCGGTATGCGAAAACGGCCTCGATGGAGTGATCCTTTCTTTAGGAAGGTTGTCCATCAACTGTTCACATCGAGTTGTTGCGTATTGACAGCATCGAATGCATTGTCGTAGTATTTTCTTGACGGTTCGATTGCCGCTGATGATCCAGTAATTGTTTCTATTGTCAGCTAGCGTTAATCTTGCTCCACCGTGTAAGGTTCGTTGATGCGCCTTTTCAACAATAAGTTGATAATTCGTTTCCACTGCCAAGTTTGAGTGGTTTAGGCATCCGCCAACACGTAAAACTCCATTAGAGTCTAAAAATGGATTAAGTTTCAACGGCAACGGTTCTTCAAGTTCGTGCTTCTTTTGTTTCGTAATGCATCAGCGAAACGTATCACTAAGGTAAGTATTCTTGTAATACGAACGATTTATGTTGCTATGTCGCTCAATAATGAACTGATTAATTCATTTTTGATCGACGTGGGTTCCGTACTATTAGTCGCGTAACAGTTTGTTAGGAAGCCCTCGTTTGTGCTATAAGTTTCTTTAGAGATAAGGGTTGTGTTTCTTGCCCCTTAAGCCATCTAGGGCCTTCCCACCACAAAAAAGTTGACCAGCTTGGTTGGTGTGAGTCCTCTTGTGGCACAGTCGGCAGGGTTTTCGTTTGTCTTCACGTAACCCCAGTTGATTGTAGGCACGATGTTTAATATTTGTGTGGTTCTATTAGTTACGTACTTCTCGTATTTAGTTTGACTTCCCCGAAGCCATGCTAGAACAACTTTAGAGTCGGTCCAACAGGTAATGCTTAGATCGTGATCTCCGAAGATTTTTGTAATCCTTTGTAGGAGTTTCGCTAGCAAAACTGCGGCGCATAGTTCCAACCTCGGTATCGTAGTTTTCTTCTTGATTGGTGCCACCTTAGTTTTTGCCGCGAGTAGTGTTGTTTCGTAAGCGCCACTGGGTGACGTAGTTCGGCTGTAGATAACGCATGCGTAGGCTTTCTCGCTCGCGTCACAGAAGGCTTGCAATTCGATCGTACTATTGTTTTTGTTTTTTATCCATCTTGGTAAACTTATGTATTTTATATTTGGCAGGTCGGATTTCATTTGCCTCCATTCCTTTTCTATGGAATCCGGTACATTTTCGTCCCAGCCAATGTTTTGGTAGCTATCACTCCATAGTTTTTAAAATAGCAGTTTTGCTTGTAGGGTGATTGGGGCCAACCAACCGAGTAGATCTTGCTTATTTCTGACAATAGCCTGCGTTTTGTGTATGATGCATTTTTGTTGTCGTTAGGTGCTTCACTAATAAAATGGAATGTGTCGCTTGCGTCATTCCATGTGAGTCCTAATTTTTTGCTGAACTCTTGTTGTTTAAAGTTAAATTCGTTATTGTTACTTTTCTCTTTCTTTTGGAGGTCTTTGAGAATAGATGGTTCGTTCGTGGACCATTTCTGTAAAACAAAACCACCCTTCCTCAGTAGTTCGCTTAGCTCTTTTTGCAGTAGCTTTGCTGATTCTATGGTATGATGGCCCGTGATGGCGTCATCCATATAAAATTCGTTAAAGTAGCGCCTTTTGGGCCAGAGGTAAAGCGTTGCCTTCATCTTTGGCCAGCTGTTGTAGAGTGCGCATCGCTATAAAAGGTGCGACTTTGGTCCCGTACGTTAGGGTGCGTCCACATATGGCGAATGTGCCGCGAATGTGCAGCTCGCGAGCCGTTCGCGAGCTGCGCGCGTGCGGTTACAGCCTATATTTGGTGCGCCGCTCTAGTGCAACCCTAGCAAGGCTCGAGAGGGGCGCGCGTGCAGCGCGCGCGCTTCTCGTGCGCACATACGCGTGAACTTGAGCCTCAGTTGTGAATTTGCTTGAATTTGTGAGGTGCATCGCGGCCGGCACGCGCGCACCTCCTGTGCCGCTCGAGTACGGCGCGTAGAAAGCGCGCGAGCGGCGCGCGGACGGCGCAGGGGCTGCGTACGAACATAAAATGCACGCGCGCAGTTCGCAAACGGCTCGCGAGCTGCACATTCGCGGCACATTCGCCAGATGTGGACGCACCCTTAGGGTACACAGCTGCATAGCTCTCAGTGGTTCTCTCTTGGATTCTCTCCAAATTATTTTTTGTAGACGTTGTTGGTCTTGATGGATAAGGATTTGACGGTATATTTTCTCAATGTCCGCCGTTAGAACATATTTATAGCTCCGCCATTTTATGATCAGAGATAGTATGTCCTTTTGTAGATTTGGCCCTTTTTCCATCAATTCGTTTAGGCTGTACCCGGAGTCTGTTTTCATTGATGCGTTAAAACAGCTCGTAGTTTCGTTGTTGATGAGCACTCCCTTACTACGCCGTGGTGCGGTAGGTAGGCTTGTACTCGACTTTATGATACTGTCGCTGGTTTCATGTGACCCAAATCGATGTATTCTCGGATGAATTCTTTGTAGAGCTTAGCGAAGTGTTCTTACCTTATAAATGAAGAAATTGTGCTGTAGCTTGAGGTTTCGATGTTCGTAGTTAGGGTTCATTGGCATTTTCACCACATAACGCCCGTTGCTTAATCGCTTTGTTGTTTCTGTGTAATATTTTTCACAGAATTCGTTGTATTTTCGGATTCCGAAGGGAAGTCTTATATTTCCCAAAATTTTGTTATATTGTCTAGCTCTGTTAGCGTTACTAGACATTTTAACTGCATTGTAGCACCGCACAATATCCAACCCAACTTTGTCTATTGCGCTACTGGTGAATCATTGTTATGCTTAATTATTCCTCCTAAGATCACGTCGGAGTAAACATCTGCTCCAAGCAGTAATGCTGTAGTCTGGATCAGCTAATAACTTGATATTGTGAAGATGCGTCCAGTTCTCCGTGTTGATCGTTGAGTTAGGCAAATTGTTGATGAGTTTACTCATCACTAACGCTTCTGTTAGGAATGTATAATCAGAGTGGATAGCCTTGCACTCCAATTTAACCATCCCTTTACTCTTGCCCATTATAGTGCCAACACCAGTGACCGCAGCGTTAATTTAGTAGCTTAAGTTCAACCGTTGAGCAGCATTTTCTGTGATCAACCTTACTTGAGAGCCTTGATCCAGTAACGCCCGAAGGATGACGTAATTTCCTTCCTTGTTCTTAACCCTTAGTTGTAGAGTCGTTAAGAGTATCTCTTGTTCACCGTTAATGTGATTAGAGGTTGGCTCAGCCACCGTTGATGTGGTCGGCTTTGATTGTTGCCCTTTCAGATTATCATCATGGAGAAGGGGCGTAGGCATGTTTTCCTTCAATTGCATTTATTTCCGCGGTGACTAAACAAACAATTTTTGCACAAGTTATGGTTTTTTGTTGTTTGGTTTCGCGTTGCGACATCCATGTTCAAAAATGTAGAACACTGCCTCAGCGTGTGTTCGTTTTTGCACAGTGGACATTTCCTCACCATTGCATGGAAGTTTTTGTCCACTTTTCTGTCTTACAGTTCGTTGACGTGTTGTTGTTATAACTTTTATGTTGGTTATTTGATGAGTAGTTTTGATTCCCGCCGTTCTTTTTGTTACGGGATGTTTCTACAGTTATGAAGTGCAATTCCAGGAACTCCATAAACTCCTCTAAGTCTGGAAGCTCTCTTGAATGTCTCATGACTTTTATGTAGTCAACGTGCGTGACGTACGTGACGTCATCCAGTTTGGAGGATAGTAAGTAGACGATAAGTAGACCCTATACTGGAATATTGACGTCTATGTTTTCTAGGCCGTTTAAACACTCTTTAGTTGTGTCATACAGCTTCTTCATGTTAGTAGAGTTTGGTTTTTCGATGGATGCTTGATTGTGAAGTGTATCTATGTAGGAGGTGAAAAGTCATCGCTTGTTGTCGTAGCGGTGCTGAATAATATTTAGGCACGAGTCATAATTCTCAGCACTCACAGGAAGGTGCTTCATTAATTTTTCTGCTTCACCTTTCAATTTAGCTTTTAGGAACTTCATTTTCTGCGTTTTATTCAACGTTGGATTGTTGTGAATCATCTCAAAGAATAAATCCCTAAAAGAGATCCAATTCTTAAAAGTTCCGTTGAACTCCGGTAACTCCATACGCGGTGTTGTTTTTTCATAATTGGATGTCTCAAAGATTTTCCTGTTTAGCTCTTCCTTTAGGTTGTCGTAGACTTGTTCCCAATGGTCGAATTTTGCTTCATAGTCCTTGTCATTCCCTTGCAGTAAGTAGCTTAGTTCCCAATGAATCTTGTCGATGGATTACCATTTAGATCGTAATATGTTGACTGGATCTTGGAGTTGCCACTTCTCTTTCATGTCATCCAGATTAGTTTTGGAGACCGCTCGCTTAAAAGCGTTGAAGTTACACATATGATTACGTAACAGCGTTGATAGATGCTTGTGCGTTTCGTCCTCGATATTTTGGTGTACTCCAGTTGTATCAAATTGCGGTGTTCCGGTTGTTTCTAGTATTTTCGGTTTTTGAAAACCCGAAAATCCAGGTTCGTTTATCAACTTGTTTCGTAGTTTATTCATAGATTGCATTGTTTCTTCAAACATGCTTCTTGTTATAATAAATATGTCCTGCCTAAAGTAGTCGTGGTCTCTTTGGGCAGATTCATACTTCTTCAAAATTTCATGGTTCGAACGAAACTAATCCCATAGGGATTGTAAGGCTTTGATGCGCTTGTTTAGGTAGTCTGTGGTTTTTCTACTCACAGCATCCTTTTTGTAGTTAGTTTGTAGAGTTTTGATTCTGTCGTAACTGTTTTGTTGTTTCGTTATAAGTTCCACCAATTCAGGATAGTCTTCTGTCGACATTGTTTATGCCTTGCGGCTGCTAGTGGTTGGCGTGTAGGTAATCTGTACTCACGATCTTTTCGGAGCTGAAGTAACCGCAGTGGACGTTATCCCCGCTGATTATTTCGTTGTTGTAGCAGTAGACGTGATCTCTGCTGGTTTGTTAGTTAGTTGTAGCGGTAGACGTAATCTCCGCCGTGGATGTTATCCCCGCCGATCGTTTCTTTGTTGTAGTTTGTAGCAGTAGACGTGATCTCTGCTGGTTTGTTAGTTAGTTGTAGCGGTAGACGTAATCTCCGCCGTGGATGTTATCCCCGCCGATCGTTTCTTTGTTGTAGTTTGTAGCAGTAGACGTGATCTCTGCTGGTTCGTAAGTTACAGGCACTCAGTGTAGCTCACCCTCCTTTACGTTATGTGCAATGTCTCAATGCTACTGGTTAGACCCGCTTGTCGGAAGCCAATAACACCGATTTGCTAACGTAACTGGGATATACCACGCTAAGCAGTCTGCTAATGAGGAGACACGACGACTCACAAGGTGATATTCCGCGTCATCCGGCTCGAAGGACCAAAAGATGTTGTGATATTCTCGTCGTTGACTGATACCCCGGTAGTTGTTGTAGGAAGGTAGTTAAATCACACCAAACCACTGTTAGGTTCAATAGTTTAATTACGTTATGTTAGCTTAGTTATCTGAGCCGCACTTGATGCAATGTTATTATTGATCGACCCGCTCGTGGCAAAATTTTAGTGACGACTGAATTTATGTTCAAATATATTAATAAAAGTACGTTAAGCGTAATTAATTACGTGCGCAGAAACGTACTTTTGCTGTATGAGCATTATTGGCTCGTACAAGTTAATCTTTTTTCCCCAATGACAATGCCTTTGTCCCGCCAGGGTGCAACTATCTTTTGGAAAATTTCTGCAAGGGTCGCAGTGAAGAGTTTAGGAGATAGCGGATCGCCTTGTTTCAGTCATTTTCGGATTGCAAAGGTGCCAGGGGTGCCTAAGCGTATGGAATTTGTAGTATTGGGGTACGTAGTAAAATCCCGAAATTTCATAATAACTATGACTGAAATACCGACGTCCAAAACAACGAAATTAAAAATACCGAAAGTTTTAAATGCCGATATATCGAAACATAAAATACCGATGCCCAAATGCCCGAAAGGATGAAACCCCGAATGAACGAAATCTCGAATGGACAAAATACCGATGGTTGAAATCCCAAAGAGCGGCGATGTAGTTCCCGCGATTACTCATAGATGGCACTACAACACAGTTTCAGTTTACTGCGACCAAATAGGTTAGGTTAGGTTAGAACTGCGACCAATTTCGACGGACGTCTAACCTAACCTAACTTATTTGGTCGGAGTAAACTGAACAGGTACGTATTGCGTGTCTTAGAGATTTTAGGCTTTGGGATGTAATTTCGGGATTTTGAACTTTATTATATGAATCTTCGGGATTTTAAGCTTTCGGGCAAATGAACTTTCGTGATTTAAAACTTTCGACCAAACAAACAATCATTCGGCGTTGAATTTTTAGAGATTTCGTCCATAGGTATTTTAAAATAGGGTCTTTTAAATTTCGGTATTGTAATACGTACCTGTACTATTGAGATAAACTACACACTAGTTCTAGTAATTTAACGTAAGTGGGTTCTATTTCTTGTTTATAGAGTGTTTTGAATATGGCTTCATTTGAAAGACTCAAAAGCTTTGGAGTAATCTACGAAAGCAAGGTATAACGCCAAATTAAATTGTTCATGTTTTTCAATCAGCTGATGCAGGTGATCGGTGGTGGATGGGCCACGGCGAAAACCAGCCTGTTCCGGAGGTTGGTGGAGGACTAATTGGTCGGTTTTACGGTTTCCCAGAACTTTGAAGAAGGCTTTGTACAAGTGAGAAACAAGAGTAATAGGACGGTAATTGCTTAGATCGGATTTGTCTCCTTTTTTATGTAGTAAAATATGTTGGAGTGACAGTAACATTTTTTATAAAAACTAACAAAAGAAAACAAAATTTAATCAACAGAGGTTTTTTAGATTTAGCTGGCCGCCCTCTCTTTCTCTTCTGGTTGGTTGGTGGTTTCACATACATCAGCCTGATTGCTAAACCCAACAAATGTTTACAGATATACTGTTTTAAGAATGTAGGACAGTTATATCTACCGGTTAGCCAATCATCACTGTTGGTGGTGTCATTAAACAATATTTGGTGAGAATTTATCAATTTTGGTAATCAAAAAGAATATAAATACAACACGTACAATTATTCTGATTAGTGTATATTTATTTTGGAACTTAAAACGTTGTCTTAGGCACTTCGGTATAGAGTGGGTTTAATTTATATGAAATTAATAAATTTTACTTGGTGCTTAGCCTTAGGGGCCGTCTCCACGAGCGAGAGAATCGCGGCGATATTATCGTCGTGCCACGTATTTCTATACACTCTCTTAAGGGCCGTCTCCATGAGCGAGAGAATCGCGGCGATATTCTCGTATAGAAATACGTATCACGACGATAATATCGCCGCGATTCTCTCGCTCGTGGAGACGGCCCCTTAGGGTCTAAAAGTTATTTTGGTGAGCATTTAAATTGTACCCTAAAAAAATCTTTGCAATTGTTCTGGAATTAATTTCTCAAAAGTTTTGCTAAAAGTAGATAGTACTGAAATAGGTCTATAATTTGTGGGGTCTGATCTACTACTTACTTTTAATTGAATTTTACAATTTTTCAGATACATTCGGTTCGGTTGGGTTGGTTTAGTTTGGTTGGAGAGTTCCGTGTACAAACATAGTGACACGTGTTTCTATATATTAAGAAGATAGTAAACTTTGGTTTCAGGACTGGCACACCTATTTGGATAAGAAAGAATTACTCGTCAAACGGATATTAGATGTTTTAGAAAACGGTAAGTTTTGAACATTGTTTGATCACAGATTTTGTTCAAAAGCTTTCATACATTGATTTGGTACCTAAGATAATTACAAAATTACTTGTATCCAGGTGGTTGGGGTGACGCGAGCCATCTATCCAACATGCTGCTACCGCTATTAGCATATTTACCTCAAGACATTTTAACTAAAGACTTCTACGAATCTTTCTTCAATGCTATGTTTGTTGGGTAAGATATTAATATCAACTCATGTTAAAACTGTATTAACCTCGACATAGAACAGTTACATAATATTTATTGCCCTTTCAGTTTAGAAAAGAAAAACATATTGAACTCAAAAAGTGAACGTCAGGCGTGGATCACGAGTTTGGCGGAATGTTTGCGATACCTGTCCATACAGCAGAATGACTTTGTGCTGGAGATCGTGAGCGGCGTGCACCGCACGTGGCTGGCCTGCGTGCTGGCCGCGCAGCACGACGGCCAGACCAGAACTAACCTCATCAAGTGTTCCACGACCAACATGGCCTCACTTGTCAAATATTGGCTCAAACAATTCAAAGAAGAAAACAGCGAAAAATACGACCAACTCAACAGGAACTTTTGGCAAAACGTTGGCTCCACAGTTCTGGCACAAATTGACAAATCTGGCACAGATCATAATGAGATAGGGAAATTAATGGAGGGACACATCCTACTTTTGCAAACTTTGAAGACGACGTTCTCACAAGAAGTGAAGAAACACCATAGCATTAAGTTCGATGGTGACGCGCCAACTGTGACCGAAAAGAGCGCAGTAGTGACGCAGCAATGTGACGCATCGGTCGTGGAACGGTATAAACACAATTTAGAGGATGTGGTGCACAAGATCTGTGCGCAGTATTTGGACAGCGCCGAGAAGAAACAGATATCGAGCGCTATCGTGACACCCGTCATCACTTTGCTGGTGGAGTTCGACAGCAAGCAGCTCTTCCTGGCGCTGGCCAGACAGTTCGATGTGGACAGCGTCTACCTGCTGTACGTCAAGGTGTTCCGGACCTGGCTCTCCGGCGACACCATGCGCTGCAAGACGGTCGTGGATATCGTGTTCCTGCTGATGAAGTACTTGACTGAAGAGGAACAAGACGCTATGTTTGACACCTTCCAACAGGTAATTTTAATATTAATTTTGTTTTTATCATTCATTGATTTGATGTTTTTTTTTGCAGATAGCTAAATTATAGACAAACTAGCTTTTGCCCGCGGCTTCGCCCGCGTGGATGTCGAATAATATCCGATTACTTACCTTCATCCCCTTTTTTAACCCTTCGGGGGAAGAATTATTAAAAACGCTGAGACACGTACAAACTACTATTAATACTAACGGGATATTTACCATGTTTATTGATTGTTATGAGTTCCCGATATTTCGGCGCTGTTGCAAGCACCATGATCACGGATAAACTGAAGTTATTGCGGGTGGGTGTTTTTGTGCCTGTTAGTGACCATGATAGTTTAAAATCTTATACGTACAAATTAATTTTCAATCGTCAGAATAAACACAAAATTTGAAGATCCTAACTTCAAAACTGACGGACTTTCATATAAACTTCCATCCCCTATTTCACCCCTTTAGGGGTGGAATTCTCAAAAATCCTCTCTTAGTGGATACTTACTTTTCACAAAGAGCATACCCTCCAAGTTTCATGCCTCTAGCGCCAGCGGTTTGGGCTGTGTGTTGATATATCACCCAGTCAGTCAGTCAGTTTACCATTTTATATATATAGATGCGTGTTTGTAACCTTGTCTCGTGGCTAAGTATTATTACTTACGTACCGGTTGATTTTTAAGGTTAATCAAAACTCCTAGGTCTACGGATGGGTTAGGAATCTAAAATACTGAAACATGTTTTCCGAGGCACGCAGGCGTGTCTCGGTAAGCACGTTTCAGTATCCCGGCTGTCATTTGTGGATAATTGAAACATCGGTGTACTAATCACTAGACTGGAAGCTGACCACAACATCATTGTGACGACGGTGTGTGCTTTTGAATCATGAAAATTGTGAGTTAAGTTCGTATTCTGTTAATGAACACTGGCATCCCTCCAGTTCCCTCCGGCGGTGCTGGAGTGGTGCGTGTCGGCGTGCGTGCGCCACCCGCACGTGCGCGCGCGCTCGGCCCGGCGCTGGCTGCGCTCGCGCACCGTGCGCGCCGGCCTGCGCGCGCTGGCCGCCCGCGCCGCCGCCCAAGCCGACGCCCGGGCCGCCGCGCTGCTCATAGCCTGCCTCACGGACGAGCCCAGCGGAGGTGCGTGCACCCACGAGACTGGACGCGATTGTCATGCCCGTCTATTTCTAATACACAAATTAGCAGCCGTGTGCTATAACCCCGTGTTTCAGAGCTGCTGGTGAGCGAGGACAGTGTATCCGATATGCTGAGTACGATGTGCGGCGCCATATCGCAGCCGCACAGCGGTACGCTGGAGGCCAGCGCCGCGCTGGCTGCGCGCCTGGCGACGTCGCTGCAGGAGCACGCCACGCCGCACTACGCGCTGCTCGTGCTGCAGCTATTCCGCCTCAACATACTCGTGCCGGTAACTGCCACACTGTATCTACTGCTACGTTACGTTAGCAGCACGCAACCGAGCTGCTGAAGTACGCCCACGCAATAAAAAATTAGTCATAAAAATAATCCTCTACCAATTTCGTATTTCCAAGAGGGGCGACAGCAGACTGTCAGTGGACACGTGGTGCGAGATCCGCTCGTCGTGGCAGGACGGCGCAGCGGCGCTACCGGACGCGGAACGGACGCGGTTCCTGCAGCAAGCCGCCGAGTTCCTACACGACCAGCTGTTCCAGACGTTAGTACCGATGTTGTTCTATGTTAAAGGTTTTGGTTTCCGCACTTAGTCCTTAAAGTGGACCATTGTGCGTGAGCCATGGTGGCCGTTACTCTAACCAGCACACCTCCCTCCAGAAGCAGATCAAACTTCTTGGTCTTCTCAGCACATCCGCAAGGGATCTTGGTGGTCCAAGAGTCTCCTCGCGGATCTGGGTGACGCCAGTGCACTCGAGAAGTACGTGTGCCACCGTTTCCTCCGCCTCCATGCACGCTTTTGCACAGGGGATGTACAGTGATACCTAGGATGTGGAAGTGTTGGTTCAGTGAGCAGTGTCCAGTGATGGTCCCCGCCACCAGTCACAGGCTATCTCTGTCCAGGCACAGAAGCCGTTCGGTCAGCTTTCTATCCAGGTTTGGCATAGCTTACTTGGATTGCTTATACCCTGGTGTCGAGGTCCACCATTTCTCCACTTGTGTTTGAGTGTGATCCTTTAACCAACTTCTTAGCTGCTTGAAAGGAATGGGTACATGAAGGAATGGGTTCGAGTCCGAAGGCTTTTGTGCTGGACCCCTTCTAGCGAGTTCATCAGCTGCATCGTTTCCAAGTGATCCACTGTGTCCTTTGATCCATTGTAGTGTCACCGTGTTGCGGTTTAGTACCGTAACTCGTTCTAGGGCATAATGGCATTTTAGTATTAGTCTCGACGTGATCTGGTTTCTCTTTAAGGATTGAAGAACTGAGGCACTGTCGGAAAGTATACGAATATGGGTATCCGTAACTTCCCTGACGTCTATGGCGTGTGCCGCTTGGATAATACCTAGACACTCTGCTTGATTGACAGAGTTGGGCATTCCAAAGGGTCTGGATATTTTAATGTTTAGGTCGTCAGAGAACACTCCGACACCGTATGTGATGATTGGTCGGATGACTGTGGTGCCTGTGGTGTTTAGCCAGTAGGTGATTTTGGGGCTTAGGCCCCAATTCCTGCCGAGCAGTCTTTGGCGTTGCCATAGGGCTGTGCGTGCTGGCTTTTGTTGTTGTGTGCTAAGCAGGTGCTTGGTAGATGACAGCCAGCCACGGCATAAGGACGTCTAGTCCCCATTGCAGCAGATCTGGAAAAATTTCATGTAGCCTGCGGATTTGTATGGTTTGAAGGTAAGGTAGTACTTACCGATGTTTCTTTCATTGAAACTTTTTTTTTGTGTGAAGTTTTTACACAAAACAAAATATTTTCATGTAAATACTCGACAATTACCTTTGTGTAAACATAAGAGTGCATTCACACGGCGTATTTTATACGCGCTGTAGACGCGCGTTTCACTAACGCGCGTTCAAGGCGCCGTAATAGGAGATTCTTGCGTTTGTATCGATTCAAATGCGCGTTTGAAACGATATAAACGTGCACGAAAAGCGCGTTCGCATCGTGTCTACATAGCCGCAACTGCGCTTACACACGGTATTTTATTTTCTACGCGTAAATGACGCGCATTTCGCGAAGGCGCGTTTACGACGCTACTGAATTTCTGAACGTTTGCTAAGGTTGACTGGCTGCGACTCGAATCTCGTTTGACGTTATCGGCGTCTAAACAATACGCCGTGTAAACAGGCTTTAATTTGTAGATACTCTTGTATCGTATTATTTTCCATTTCAGCATGGAAAACCTGGACATCACGAAAATCGAGAACATCGTGTCTCTATGCCCGCACTTGTTCAACCGCTGCGACGACGCGGAGGCGCCCGATGACGTCACGGACATGCTCGCCTTCACCGCGCAGGTGTTCGCCTTGCGCGGCGCCGAGACGCTGCAGGTGCAGGCGCGCGCGCTGCGGCACGAGTGCGTCACGAGCCAGCTCAACTGTCTGCACGACGACGACAACGACGCCATCGCCGCTGTTGTACAACACTCCGCCGAGAGCGACGTAAAGGAGCTCACGAAAACGGACCTACTGCTCTATGCAAATAAGCACCTATTCCGGGCGATTTACTTGCGGACTTTGTTGCTACACAACGTCAACTCGGCTGATAATGACGAGGAGCCGAGCGAACATAAAACTTGGTGCAACGTGTTACTGAAAGACGAGTATGTTAGGAGAGAGTTCTGCAATGTTCTGTATACTTATGTTGTCATCAATTCTTTACACGAAGGATATGCGTTTGTGAGTATTTTCATACTTCTTCTTTTGTATTAAACGCTGCAGATTCCTCCCGTCTGCTACATATCACAACTAGCCTCTATTTATACAATTACAATTTTCAGTGGCCCCACTACGACATAATAGTAGAATCAAAACGGAAGCTGGAGTCTCTCCTGGCGGACGTGATCGGCGCGACGAGTGCCGAGCGGCGCAGTGACGTCACGGCCGCGCTGTCGCAGCTGGCGCTGGCCGAGGGCTACTTCTGGGCCTACGCGCACCGCTGGTACACGCTGCATGCCGACATTAAGGACGAGAAAGGAATACTTGACGGACAGAAACTGGAGGATATTGTGTCTGGGAATGGATACTTCCATAGTCTACAGGTTTGTTGTTGTTTTTATAAAACAAACTTACTAAATAAATAAAAGGTAAGCAACTACGTACACGAGCTGTCATTGCTATGAAATATTGACACTGTCAGAGTTGTATTATTTTCTCAGGCCAGCACAAAATGGGCCACAGAGTCGAACTCGGCGTTGGCGTACAAGATCAAGTACCTGGTGATGCTGCGCAGCTGGTACATCGCGTTCGGATCCCGCGGGGAGGACGACCTGGTGCGTGACGTCACGCGCTGCCGGGACTCCTGCGACCTGGACGTCGTCGTCAACGCCTACTACAAACACAACCACACCATGCTCTACGACAAGTACGTAACACGGCTTGTTGGACTCAGATAGGCTGATGTTTCATTTATAAATAGCTGTTCCCCACAGTTTCACTCTCCACTCCTCTCCTAACTTTTCTGAACGTTTTCTGGGCCTTTAATTTTCCTCAAGAATTGGGCTCTCACGAAACGCGCGCTTGTTTGTAGTGCATGGGTTTGTAGTCTATCTGGGCTATTGCCTGTAATATGCTGGATGGTTTCTGGTGAACTATTGCATTTTCGGCATGTATCCGTGCTCAGGTTTTTTTATAATGTACTTCCTATAATTTATTTACTTACTTGGTCCTGTATTGCGAGAATAATGATGAAATCTTGGTAATGTCTTCCATGTAAAGACTTCTGACTTCATTCAAGTAATTTGGTTTTGTTATCAGTTACTTTTTCATTTTTCTGTTCGGATTTGTCTTTAAATTAAAAGTATAATGGTGGCGGTGGAATAAAACCAACGTTGGACGACAAATAGGAGTTTATTCTCTTTGCTTCAAACACTTGACAGACTTAAGAAACAAAGTTAGACTAAGGTTAAACCTATTAGTGGTCTTAGGGATGGACTGCGGGGTTATCCTATCCCTTCACCTCGTAGCTAGGCTATTCCTGAGGGCGACGGGGTCTCCGCTCAGGTCGAGCTTATGACAACAGTGGTGACTGCGGGGCTATCGACCACTGTGCCTTCTAAGTAGCGAGTCACTAGTTCCGCGGTGGTACGGGTTTATAAAGGCGGTTTTCACAGATTAGTGTGTGTCTTCACCATCTCATGCTTGTATGGGGTTGTAACCTTCGTTGACATCACGGACACTTTACACTTCGAATGTTAGATGTCGCTAGTAGTCTGTTGGTACTGTTGATGTTATTGTCTTATCGATAAATGATCTTGTTTGTGTTGCGATCTACTCGGGTGGCGTAGTGTTGTGCACAAAATTCGGTAGATGGCGTAAAGCGTCGTGTTATAAAAGGGTAAAGTGGTGGTCGTTCTTTGCTGTCTGTTCATGAAGTGTAGAAGATTCTGCCTTGGTGAAGAAATATTGTCTAAGGGTGGTTTTCTGTGGCTGGATAGGCGTCACGGCGTCCTGACCTACCGCATGACACAGGTCCTCACCGGACACGGAAGTTTCGGGAGGTACCTGTGTCTGATGGGGAAGGAGGAAACGCCTGGGTGTCACCACTGCGAGGACCGCCCGGAGGACACGGTGGAGCATACGGTGCAGGACTGCCCCGCTTGGGCAGAGCACCGCCGTGTCCTCACGGCGGCGATAGGCGGAGGCCTCTCGCGCCCGGCATTGGTCGAGGCCATGCTGCGGGGCGAGACGGAGTGGGAAGCGGTCGCCTCCTTCTGCGAAGCAGTCATGCTCGCGAAGGAGGAGGCGGGCCGCGTGAGGGAGAGGACAGCGTCCTCCCTCCACCCCAGCCGCAGTGGTAGACGCCCACGGCGCCGGACGTCGGCAGACGATCTCCGGCCACCGTAGGCGCGGGCATGCGGGTGGCGAGTAATGGGCGACTCGCTGTCCGACCATGGACCATGCCCGGGTCGACGGCGCGTTGTGTTCCACGCGCGCCTCAAAGAGTGTCAGCATAATGACGGGGCCCCCCTCTAGAGGGCCAAAGCCTGCCGAAGTCGCGGGACTTATAGAATTACCGTGACCCTGGATCATAAAGGGCTATTGAAGGACACCGTGGATTTTAGTCAGTACAAGTCTGACAGTCCCTCCCACTCTGCCCTGGGTGGGAGGACTCATTTGATGATTTTACCAAGATAAAAAAAAAGGGTGGTTATCTGTTTATTATGTAAATTTTGAAAGTAAATGAGCCTCCCTGCCTCCTTAACTTTTCTTGGCAGTGTCAGCCTTTGCACACACGAACTTGGATGACGTTTTCGGAATGTCATGGTCGTATTTATTTTGCGTTATAGGTTTTTTTAGTCCTGTTTTGGTCCAGTTGATAATGCCGAAACAATAGGTAAATACGGGTATTACAAAAGTGTTGAGCGCTTTTATTGTGTTTCTTGAATAAAGTTGTATTTTCAGAATAGTATTTAATGGGTGTTGAAATTGGTGTTTTAATTTTTGTTTTATTTCTTTATGGTTTATCCGTCGTGATTAGTTGTACCCTAAGTATTTATATGTATCATGTTTCTAATGTGTACTGGTGTTGATAGTATTGTCCTGCTCTATCTGAATTTATTTTGCACTTATCTATACCAAATTCCAATTTAACATTGTTTGCGAATTATTCTGTAAGGTTTACTAGTTCATTTAATTAGCTCTCACTTTTTGTATATTATATACCTTCATATGCATTCAGTAAAAAGCTGTTATTTTGAACAAACAGACACTTCAATTTTATTTATTTGTATAAATCAATCCAATACAAACAAATATATCTTCCTAATGCCTCCTCGTTACACAGTTCATATTGAAACATCAAAATCAAAACATTTATTTCAAATAGGCCTGTTACAGGCACTTTTGAATTGTCGAAACAAAGACAACAATAGCTACAGTCCCAGTCACAGGGCATAAAAACTGTGAAAGTACTGTAGTTGCCCATTCACTAACGTAGATCTCTATGGAGAAGAACGGGCAAGAAACTCCATGGACACTCTTTTAAATCAGAATACTTTTACAAACTCTTTGTTACATCATTTATGTTGAGATGGTACATTATGTGAGAACGATGTAGCAAGATGTGTACGTTAAAAGTGTCCATAGTAAACAATTCAAAAATAAAATAATCAATTCAAATAAGCCGTGGCAACCAAGAGATGACCAGTCACAACTGACAGCGCCCGTTCACGAACATGACGCATGTATCAGCACCGTTCAACTCAACCATTTTGAAGGGAACTAAATGATCCGACACACGCGCCACCATCAGCGAGACATTTGAGTGAGCATGACACACTCCTAACCGCCAGGGCACATTCAAGTCAAGAAAAGACGTAGGTTTCCCGCGAATGACAGCTTTCTATTACATAGTACTCACACAATATGGGCTATGCGGCTATATAATACTAAAGAGATTGAATTTATACAGTGCGAAGATAAGTTGTACAATCTTCAGCAGCTCCAACATACTATTTAATGCTTCTTCTTCTTAGCGTTTCGATGGCAAAAAGATTAAATATGCTTAGCCCAAAAACTCAGCCACGTGTACCCCGCTCACTGATGCAGTAAATAAATCATCAAGAGCGCAGGTGATTGGGATATGTAATGCTATTCATTTATGCGCCCCTGTCCTTGTGGAGCAGGACCGGCATTGAGCCAAGCATCATAAATATATTTGAGAAGAATGTACAAAAACACATTAAAAACCTCCAGAATTATAACAATTCAAGGTAACAAGGTAATCACTAATCCAAAAACAACAACCCTGTCGATATTCTTCTGATGCTCTGTACTCAGACAGTTCCAGACCGCTGCGATACCATAAACGTGCTAAAGAATTGGCCTGTCTCCTTCGTCGTTCCTTTACAACAACAAAACAAAATATTACTATAAATGCATTTAATGCGCATACTCGTGCAAATAATAATCGTTTTTGTTTCCTCTAAATTGGGCCAGTATTTCCAAAGTTACAGCGTGGTAAAGTTTCACCGCTTTTTAAATTTGCGTTCCTTCGCGAGTTACTGCGATGACTTCACGCCGCGAGTGTCATGTCCGATTGCGGGTGATGCGGAGTGTTTACGTTCGAAAATTTGATTTGTAAAGTGGTTTGTACTTATTATTTTAAGTGTTTGTGTTAGCGGTTACTTTAAATATTATTGTTACTAAATTAACATGATGATGGAAGAGGGGTTTCTAAAATAGAACAAAAATTTTTTGGGGTGTTTTTTCTGTGGAGTTGGTACAGTACAATATTTTTAACCATTTTAGTGATCCACTACAAGAAAAACAATTAAAATAGCGAAACCGCGAGAGCGCATCGGGCCAAAGTATGTAGGTGTACTCGCCGCTCGGGGCGTGACGTTACACGTCAGCGCGGTCGCTTAGTCAGATTTTGCCGCGGAGGCCGTACTTTAACGTTTAATATCACAACATTGAAGATATGAAAACAGGTTCTTTTTTCTAGAGTTACCTATTTTTAGACTTGCTGATAACAAAAAACATTAGTGTGACTCATTGCATCCCATTTAGTCCAGTCTGTGGGGATAAAACGCCTTTGCATTACAAAAGGTGGAGTAAGAGCGGTTTTGACATATATTGTTAAGGTATGGGGGCCTAAAAAAAAATCCAAGTTTTCGACCTTGGGAAGTGAACGCGCGAGCCGCCATCTTGAATTGAATGTGCCAAAATTAGATTTTTTTTCAAAATGTCTCAACAGTTGACTTTGTGGCAAAAGTGTCTATGGGAAGTATAAAGAAGACAAAATTACTTACATTTCTTACACACATATTTATTCTGTAAGTCTTATAGGTAAAAAGTTACAACTGGCAGAATTTACATTAATTTTTGTTTAAAATTGTACGATTACCTACTTTTTAAACCGTTTAGATGGCCCGGGTCGATTAATGTTGAGAACTTCATTATCATCGCCTACATTTGCTGTCTCATTGTCTGTGCTTCTGAAAATGTGGGCTTCTAATTCGTCATTACAGTCCTCCTCATCTATTCGAATTTCCAACGCATTTTCGCATGACTGATATTTTCTAAGGATTCCTTGTCCTTTTCCTATTTTTTATCAGCGTGACATAATTGCGTGCAGCCGACAGCGAGCAATGAGTACACTGAAGCTGCATCCTCCTCCACTCACTTACTCGTTTCAGTTAAAACAGGACCGAGAACGCGCGTCATGATGCTGTCTCGCTCTCTCGCGCAGTCGGAGAATACAGAACGGCAACATCATGCACCTGGGCCGTCTTGTGCACTACCCCGCACCACTTTTCTATTTATTTATTTATCCGAAACGAGAATAAGTTGTAAAATAGACTTGAATATTTTTCTTGTAAATATTTTTTTCCGGCGCTTGTAACTTTTTACCTATGACGTACAGAATAAATATTTATGAAAGAAATGTAAATAATTTTGACTTCTTTATACTTCCCATAGACACTGTTGCCAACTGACACAACAAAGCCAACTGTTGAGACATTATTTGAAAAAAAAAAAACTAATTTTGGAACGTTCAATTCAAGATGGCGGCTCGCGCGTGCCCTTCCCAAGGTCGAAAACTTGGATTTTTATTAGGCCCCCATACCTAAACAATATATGTCAAAACCGCTTTTACTCCACCTTTTGTAGGGCAAAACTACCCACAGACTGGACTAATTATGAAACGTCTCCAAGCCATGCAGGCTCCTGCGGTGTGGACCGCACGGTACAGGCTGCCTACAACAGCCTTGTTGATCGCGTCTGACCATCTTGCCGGTGGTCTGCCTTCCGCGCGTTTGACTTCTGCCCGGCCCAGTATTCTAGCCTTTCCAGACAATGCCTAGGCGAACGCATAATGTGTCAGTAAAAGCTGAGAGTATGCTCCAGGCAGAATATGGAAAGCCATTTGAAAGCCCTACTTCTATTCAAATTTCTTCTCTCACCATAAACCTTACCTTACCACCTTAGCATTCAGCTGTTGTAAAAATGCTATATTTAAATGGCTGGATCCCAAAAACCCGAAGCGTTAGGCGGAGGTGTATCTACAACATTATTTTAGTATATGCGAAACCTGAATATAGTTTGTTCAGAATAAGCAACTGAATCGATTCCAATCATTTTTAAACCATGTTATATTTTGTTCCAAAAATATTTAAAAAAAAGTTACAAGTCACACAGCACATCGAACGACATTAAGTACCTATCGCAATAATATATGTAATGAAATGACATTTCATTAATTCGAATTTGCCGCGCCTCGCGCCTTTATAAGTTGTCTGTGGAATTGAATGGCGGATGATGGTCAAAATATTCGGTGTGATTTATTGTTTTAAGAAAACGTGTGGAGAGACAAAATAAAAGGATATAATTGAGGAGGCGATATTAGTGAACTTTAAATGTCGTTTCTTTGTATTTTCAGGTTAGATTATTGAGTAATTATCATAGATAAACGATTACTGTTGTAATATTGTAAGAATGTGTTAAATAAAACAAATCTTTGTATTTTCAGAGAAACAATTTGTGGTTTATTTTGAAAATCCTCAATAATATTCTTATATATATATATACGTAATGAATGGATTAAAACGAAATGTTTTACTTGACACATTAAAATAAAATTTTGACAATAACCCAGGGTTATCAATATTTTTATTGAGGATTTTGAACACAGTCAGTAATTTTACGTCGATCTACCAGTGGTAGCAGATGATACTTCTTACAGAGTCCAAGATAATTGGTTGACTGATGTGGAATATTTTGATGACAGCAAAGATATTTTATGAATCGTCTTTGGATATTTTCAATGTGGTTAATGTATTTATGACAACGTGGTGGTACAAAATGTTTTAGCATCTGTAAAACACTTAGATAGACGTATTATAAATCCAAGCAGTTTAGAAGCTTTTTTGACAATTGCATCAATGTGTGTGCCAAAAACAAACTTACTGTCTTGATGGATGCCCAAGTCACGAATAGTACTGCACCTTGGCAAGATCTGGCCCGCCAGAGTATAAGTAGTGGCTAGGACTGCACGTTTTCTAGTGTAAGTGATCACCGAATACTTGCATGGGTTGAGATCAAGTAAAATGACATTTACTGAAATTGATTCTTAATCCATTTTGTTTTAACCTTTTCAATACTGCCCAATAATTTCTTGTACCGGTCGTCTTAGTATGATATACTGAATTCACTTCATCCGTTTGTGGAGGGCTGTCCCTTACACCTTGTAGATTTACTGAACTGATCAAAGTTTTATCATTAGGGACATCAGCGACTGCGCGTGGAGCTCGCTGGTGAGCAACGTGGCGGTGCTGGAGTTCCTGGCCGCCATGGTGACGTCACGCGGATGGGACGCGCGCGCGCACCACTGGGACTTCGCCACCATCTCGCTGTGCTCGCTGCTCTCCAGCGTGCGCAAGAGCATCGCCAGCTCCGGCTCCACCAAGGTACGGCCGCACTGACGGCCTGTGGCTGCGGGCGCCTGCAGTACAGTCTGTCCGAGGCGTGGCTGCGGGCGCCTGCAGTATAGTCTGTCCGAGGCGTGGCTGCGGGCGCCTGCAGTACAGTCTGTCCGAGGCGTGGCTGCGGGCGCCTGCAGTACGGTGTGTCCGAGGCGTGGCTGCGGGCGCCTGCAGTACGGTGTGTCCGAGGCGTGGCTGCGGGCGCCTGCAGTACGGTGTGTCCGCAGGTGTGCATGCTGGCGCGCGCGACGCTGCGGCTGTGGGCGCGCGTGGCGCGGTTCGTGGTCGGCGTGTCCCGGGAGAGCGAGCGCCGTGTGCCGGCCGCGCACGTGTCGGAGCTGGTGAGCGAGTGGCGCGACATCTTCCAGCCCGACACCACCTACAACCTGCTCTACATCATCATGCATGTGCTCGGTAACTACTACACACGACTATTACGGTTCTCTATTGTGTCACCTAACTTTTCTATCCATAATTTAAAGTGCCATAACTTTTTTTGTCCTAATCATCATTTGTCCGAATGATAACTTACCCGAACTTAAAATCACATAATATTACATGCCATAAAATTGAAATCCCTAAATATAAAATGTCCTAAATCTGTTTGTCATAAATATAACAATCAATAATATACAAAAGACATAAAACCGTTTTCAATAAAAGTTATAAGTCTTAAATTCAAATTAAATAATATGTCCACCAATGTCGCCTACACGTGAGAGAATGAGAAATAAATATTTGAAACCGCTGATCCGTGCGCGTTAATAATATTTCACCAGAGATCCGCCAGAGGCAGCACTAGTGGCGGTACAAATGTTTTGATTTCCTTGTTGACAGTAACATTAAACAAACATTGTAAAAAAACCTGTCAAGTGCGTATCGGGTTCCGTAATTGCCCATCAAAAAATTGCACACACTTCCTACGATCCCATTCATCCCATTTGCCTCCGAACGACGTAATAATAAAAAAAAACTTACATTTGCAGTTGAAAAACCTGTCTTCCCATACATTATGTTCAGGAAAATATGTTACCCAAGTACATTTTATGAGTTGGTCGACTATTACTCGTAAACTTGTAAAGCCTACTTAGCTGCGCTGCTGCTTCGTTATATATACTACCACCGTGAATTTGTTCACACACCCAAACACAACCGTTTAGCTGGGAGGGGGGGGGGACACTTGAGTCTAACAAAAATTAACACTTTAAAGATTAATATTTCACAAACGAATCCCTTAATCGAAAAGTTATTCGAAGAAATTTACTATACAGGGTTAGTTTCCAAAATCCAGCCAAATTCTCAGATCTGATGCAGTACATCATTCTGAGCCCCCCCCCCACGTAGAAATTTTTATAGGTTATTTTAAAAAAAAAAACAGCTGTTCCATACATTTTGCCCGTGTAGGTATTGCACTTTTGTAGGAAACAGCAGAATTTTTTTTTAATAACCGATGAAAAATTTCTACGTGGGAGGGCTCAGAATGATGTACTGCATCAGATCTGAGAATTTGGCTGGTCTTTGGAAACTAACCCTGTATTTGTTGAAGACCTATCCAATGACATCCCACATTATGGGGTAAGCGAGAAAAAAAAATCCCCACTACGTGTACAGAAGATACCCTAAAAAAATACTTTATAATATTGATGTCAAATTACAGCTTTCTAGTACTAATGGTGGGGCTACATTAGCGGGCTATGGCGAATATTCGCGTTAGCGAGATAAGTGTAGCAGGGTAGATCGTTGCATCGCGTAGTAATCGGGCGATGACGAATATCGATGCACTGTAGGTAACTTGGCGTGCATCAAAGGGTTTTGTCGCGACAATATTCACTTGCGTGGCTACACCTGCGTCACTTCAGTGCAGTCCAGACTTTGAAGCAGGTGTCTGATGAGATGACGAGTAATAAAGAATTATGGAAGAAGAAGACGTGCTGCGCCGACCTCAAATAAATTGGGATAAGGGCAGGAGAATGATGATGATTAAAGTTTCGCGCACATTATGTCGAGCCGCAGCGGGGCAGAGTGGGCCGCAGCGGGGCAGAGTGGGCCGCAGCGGGGCAGAGTGGGCCGCAGCGGGGCAGAGTGGGCCGCAGCGGGGCAGAGTGGGCCGCAGCGGGGCAGAGTGGGCCGCAGCGGGGCAGAGTGGGCCGCAGCGGGGCAGAGTGGGCCGCAGCGGGGCAGAGTGGGCCGCAGCGCAGCACGACATGCTTACTTAGCACATTAGTGACGGGCTGCGCCCCGACATAATTTGCGCGAACGCTTTAATCGACGACAAAAGCGCTTATGTATTGACGGTTAAATTCACACAAAAACACATTAATTATTTCAGAATAAACCGTAGATTGTATGTATTTATATTTTAATTGAATTATTTTGTCAAATAAATAACAAAACATCGATATTTTATTTATCGATAAGCAAGAACGTATTGCTCATGACACTATTACTTTTGCGAGAAAATGACAGCCAAACTTTAGGTACTTCGTAGGACGTAGGTAGATGTCGTCGAATCGTAAAGCAGTTCACAGAATACATCTACCTACCAAGTTTCAACTGTGCACTGTGTAGTGCCAATAGTTTCGGAATAAAGTGGCTGTGACATACAGACGGACAGACAGACAGACATGACGAATCTATAAGGGTTCCGTTTTTTGGCATTCGGCCACGGAACCCTAAAAATGACATTGAGGTTCTTACAACCATTTTTTCTCAAAGTCAATCGATTGAAAAATAGACGCTTCCAAAGTGGCAAAATGTCCCCCCCCCTTTTTAATTTCTAAAGAAATTCAATTCAAATTCATTTATTGTTTGTCACAGGTGAATCATTAGTTCTTATGATAATTATAAAAGATCGCTGTAACATACCTATAAGGTGTACAATGTAAGAATGAACGACTCGCACTAGGCCGGTTTTTAAATCATCAGAGAAAACAGGCTAATATAGTATAAAGTTGGCAATCTATAATTTTGTTGTGATCGCATTAAAATAGGCTAGTATTTTCATGTTCACAACCATAAAAAACAGCTCAATATTAGATGTTATCATCGCGCGTATTTCCGAAGACAGATTGTAATAACTTCACTTATAAAATGAGGGGGTAGCAGCAAATACTTACGCGCACAGCGTACGTGCGCCCGGTGCAACACCTACCTCACCTCTACACGCCGACAGTGGGGAAGTCGTACGGGCCAAGCTACGACGCGTTATCAGTATTATAAATCGTTGATAGATGATAATTCCCGATGCACATCATTTTCTTTGAATACCTGTAAATAATGGAATAACTTTAAAAAATCTTTTATAAAGATATAAGAAGTGTAATAGTATGGGTTTCCTTCAGATTGGTGCGGCGAGGGAGAGATGACGAGTCCGCAAGTGGAAGTAGTGGGCGAGCTGATCGAGTGCACACAGTTAGTAAACTGGGACGCGCTGGCGGATGCGCACAAGCGAGACGCGCTGTCGCTGGAGCGTCTGGCACGCTGTGCGCTGCACGCGCTGCGGGCGCCCGCGCACCCCGCCTGCCTGCGGCTCGCCTACCAGCTGCTGCTCGCGCTCGCCAAGCCGCTCGTGCTGGACGACGGTGAGTGACGACTGCACTCGCTTACTAACCCGGGACGTGCTGAACCATGATAGTTCTGCTGAAACTGGAGCACTATGGAATTGCAAATACAGCTCTTGATTGAGGTTAAAGTTCAGGTAAACGGCATAAACTCGTTAAATGCTGAAATGACATTCCTCAAGATTCGATTTTCCTCTTTTTAGTTTACATTAATAATTTACCTGATTAATTTGAAATCAACCGAAGATGGTGATATTAGCAGATAACACATCGTTGATTTTTTAAATAGACCGACGATCACTAATAGTTGACAAGGCGACTGTACAATAAGCTTGTTCCCCAGCGGAGAAGCTGTCGCTGTGGAGCGAAGACAGCTCGGAGGGCGACGAGGAGATGCCGCGGCCACAGTTCTGCCTCGACCTCTTCCACGACGCCTTCACGCATCTACACGACATCGTGGACGCCGCGCTCAGCAACGTCGTGTGAGTCACATAATACTCTATACACAATATTGTGCAATTCCAAAAATATTACATGCACACGGGTCGAATTGATTTAAATCTGTTAAATAGCTAGGATTTTTGTGAACTTTAGCGACACCAAAAATGATTGATTTAGCAAGAGATTCAAGTGGACTGTAAATTATCAAAATGGCTCCCGAGAGAACCCGAAACGTGAAATTGAGAAATCTATACATATAAAATTCAAAGTCCTGACTGACTGACTGACTTACTGACTTATATATCAACGCACAGCCCAAACCACTGGTCCTAGAGACATGAAATTTGGACAGTGTACTCTTTGTGAAGAGTAGGTATCCACTAAGAAAGGGTTTTTCGAAATTTTACCCCTAAGAGGGTGAAATGGGGTGTTGAATTTTCTATGAAACTTTTTATTCTCTGAGTCGATTGACTTGAAATTGTGTCTACATATACTTCAGTTAAAATGTTGAGATACGTGTATCACAGTTTTTCCAAAATCATCCCCCAATTTAAAATTCAATGTCCTGACTGGCTGACTGATATATCAACGCTCAGCCCAAACCTCTGGTTCTAGAGACATGAAATTGAATGTACTCTTTGTGAAGTGTAGGTATCCACTAAGAAAGGGTTTTTGAAATTCCACCCCTAAGAGGGTGAAATGGGGTGTTGAATTTTCTATGAAACTTTTATATTCTCTGAGTCGATTGACTTGAAATTGTGTCTACATATACTTCAGTTAAAATGATGAGATACGTGTATCACAGTTTTTCCAAAATCATCCCCCAATTTAAAATTCAATGTCCTGACTGGCTGACTGATATATCAACGCTCAGCCCAAACCTCTGGTCCTAGAGACATGAAATTGAATGTACTCTTTGTGAAGAGTAGGTATCCACTAAGAAAGGGTTTTTGAAATTCCACCCCTAAGAGGGTGAAATGAGGTGTTGAATTTTCTGTGAAACTCTCTCGGGGTCGATTGACTTGAAAATGTGTCTACATATACTTTAGTTAAAATGATGAGATACGTGTATCACAAAATCATCCCCCAATTTAAAATTCCATGTCCTGACTGGCTGACTGATATACCAACGCACAGCCCAAACCGCGGGTCCCAGAGATATGAAAATTGGAGGGTGTATTCTTTGTGAAGAGTTAGTATCAGTTTTTCGAAATTCCTACCCCTTAGAGGGTGAAATGGGGTGTTGATTTTCTGTGAAACTTTTTACTATCGGAGTCGATTGACTTGAAAATTTGTTTACATACTCTTCAGATAAAATCCAGTAAATCCGATGTCCAATCTCAAACCAAGGTATCAATATTTCACGTATCTAATTTAATTGTTATAACTTTATAATAATAATTGCAAGTTATAAGCAAGTACATGTAAATCTATGTATGTATTATAGATAGATACATAGAATACTTATTATTCCAGAAGTAAGATCCCGTTGGCAATTCCCTAACTCCACGCGGGAGAAGCCGCGGGCATAAGCTAGTTAACTATATTACGACAAGGGGTTGTGCTATGAAAAGGCACTCACCTGATTGCTCCCTGGGCGATGCTTACCAATCCGGAACCTCCACGAAGGAACCTTCCCAGCTAACCAGAGCTGGTACCAAACTTACCAGGGCCGGCTCGTTACCTTCAAATCGGTCCGACTGGAATCCAGGAATTACGCGACGAGCACCCAATTCAATGCACACTCACGATTGGATGGGAAACTAACATTATTATTATTCACATTATTATTTCTCTCCGCGGTCATTGACACAAAAAAATTATCAAATATTTTTTACATACGCATCGCGTCTCTCGCCAACTCATTAAATTTGACGTTGTGTATGGCCAAACATTTATTCTAATAACGGACGCATTGTGTCTTCAAACCTCACCGCTACGTCCAGCTGCTTAGCTGTGCTTTAACAAGGCAGAACATGCCCTACAGGTCATTGGATTGCTATCACAAAATCCATTATTAGTAACGCAAAACATTGTAGTATTTTGTATTACCCCATCCTACCTCTTGTTTATTTATTTAAGAACTACGGAAGACTTACAGCTAAACAATACAGAATTAAAAAAAAAAAAGTAAGTGAAACGGACAACCAGTCCTCACTTATAAAAAAACAGAATGGTAAAGTAGATTAGAACAACACAGCGCAACAACAAATCAGTTTTATTTTTAATGGGCATTAAAAATAAAACTGATCTGTTGTTGTTTGTGTGAACTGTTGTTGTTCTCTCTGTGTCCCTACTAACATAATTTGATCCATATCCACGCGACACTCTCATATATTTATTTATTTATTATTTATTTAAACTTAATGTACAATAGTGGTACATAGGCGGACTTAATGCTACAAGGCATTCTCTACCAGTCAACCTTTGGGTTAAATAAGAAAACATTGTGATAGGGTACAAAATAAATACATAAATGAATAACTTCGCAAACATATATATCGCGAAACATTAAATGCCGTTTAAGTTTTCGGGACTGTAGGCTACGCTGTAGCTATGTAGTTTTACTGAGGTTTTAGAGGACATTTTTTCTCCTAGTGAGTCCCAGCATAAGCTATATCCTGCGATTTCACCGAAACTTCATTTACAAATTTTCGTTAGAAAAGCAACGATTGACAAACACGATTGGTCATTTCATCATTTTACAACAACAAGTTTGGCAAATAATTCACTTAAAAAATATCTATACATATAAAATTCTAAGTCCTGACTGACTGACTGACTGACTGACTTATATATCAACGCACAGCCCAAACCACTGGGCCTTGAGAGTTTGAGACATGAAATTTGGACAGTGTACTCTTTGTGAAGAGTAGGTATCCACTAAGAAAGGGTTTTTCGAAATTCCACCCCTAAGAGGGTGAAATGGGGTGTTGAATTTTCTATGAAACGTTTTATTCTCTGAGTCGATTGACTTGAAAATGTGTCTACATATACTTCAGTTAAAATGATGAGGTACGTGTATCACAGTTTTTAAAAAATCATCCCCCAATTTAAAATTCAATGTCCTGACTGGCTGACTGATACATCAAAGCACATCCCAAACCGGTGGTCCTAGAGACATGAAATTTGGAGAATGTACTCTTCGTGGAGAGTAGGTATCCACTAAGAAAGGGTTTTTTGAAATTCCACCCCTAAGAGGGTGAAATGGGGTGTTGAATTTTCTGAGAAACTCTCTGGGGGTCGATTGACTTGAAAATGTGTCTACATATACTTCAGTTAAAATGTTGAGATACGTGTATCACAGTTTTTCCAAAATCTTCACATGGTACTTACGTAAGGAGAATGTCACCAAAATGCGGCTTTACCATTGCATACATATCGGGAGAGATATGGTGACACACGAACGTTTGATGGTGTAAATTCTGATTGTGATGTGATATTATTTTATTAATTATTCAATCAGTGATCTTTTAATTAATGACGCACAATTTAGTGAGTATAAGCCGCTGATTTGTTGTTCTAAAACTAAAGTACCTACCCTACGTCCGTGCTGCGCAACCGGTCAGTGACGTTTCGTAGATAAAGCGTGTTTGCATTTTATGCAGTTGATTCTGCTATTTATTTTGTTTGAAAATTGAAATTTTTAAATTTTCCATTAACTACAAATTTTCGTGTTTTAAAATGTTTAGATGGACTAGTACTGTGCCCGTTTTCATTAAATGTCGTAGTTCCAGATCCACATTGTATAACTAAAATTGGAAGATATATGCACGAGTGCAATAAACCTTAACTTTATTAAATACTATATAAATTAAAAAGAAAAAAAGGAAAATCTACAGATACAAATAAGTATGTTAATCCTCAAAGTTTTTGATAGCTTTAAGGATATCATTTCGAATAATATTAGCTGACAAAGAAAATTAATCTAAATATGAGAATAGGGTGTTATAATTTTTTGCTAAACGACGCGATGCAAAGATGCGCGGATCTCCGTGTTTGTGCGACACGAAGAGACAGCGAACCGCGGACGACCACGAACCTCTCGTCTTGTCACAATCAGCCTAGATACCGTTCCCACTGCTAGGACACAAGCCTCCTCTCTGTGAGAAGGAGTGGGTTGGAATACATTATGTGAATTTATGTAGGCCCACTTGGTGGATAACACATGCCTTCGAATTTTTTGGTTTCTAAGACTTACCGGTTTCCTTCGACGACCACTGGTTTGTGAGGGAGTCCGAGGCGGTCAGTAAAGTAGTGTCGTGCACAGGCTGGGCGAGGGCACGTGCGAGGTCGTGGCGATGTCCGACACGTACAGCATGGCGCTGGGCTGGCTGCTGCTGGCCGACGTGCTGGCCACGCTGTGCGAGCTCGCGCGCGGTGACCTCACGCACCACTACATACAGATTTACAGGTAACGTGCTACAACACTACTCACACTTGTACAACTTCTTACGGAACCATTATCAAAACAAAATGTCGGTGTGTTCGCATTTCCGAAGACGTTAGGTAAACAGCGGTACTGTAAAGCCGCAATACTTGTTGGCCAAAACTCGCTGAGCGAAGACTAATATCCACGTAGAGACAGCCCATTTGTGTAGCCTCGCCAATACTCGCCATTGCTCGTCGTCCTTCCCCTAGATGACCGAGAGTAGGCGGGCACCGTCATGCATTATGGTTTATTTGGTGGGCCTTGCCACCATTCGGGATCGCTCACCACGACTCACTGTGTGTCACTTAGGGACAGTGTCGGTTTCTCTGGACAAATCAAACTCGGTCGCGTACCCTGTCAACATGTACAATGTACCTGATTTTTGTAGAGCTGTTACTACCCTAGCCCCAAACAACTCGTGTATATTGGTAGTTGGCATTGGTCTCATTCTTTGTCGCTCGCATTTGGCCTGCATGTATTGCCTTCTATACTTACGTGACGCTGGTTGCACAGAGAGCGCGGCTACGCGGAGCCGCTGGTGACGGCGACGCTGCGCCTGCTGCCGGACGCCGTGTTCCTGTTCGCCAGCGACAACACCGGCACCACGCCCGCGCCGCCCGGCTGCGCCGACCTCTTCCTCAGCGTCAGACCCTTCTCCGTGCATGGTGAGCGCACACAATACTTACACTTTACAGTTGGTGCATCGCCAATAAGCCAGGGCCGTCCAAAAGCTGACGATATCATCATAGTCGCGATAAACACCTGAATGAGAGACACACAAAACCGGGAAGTGCGGCAGAAGAAAAGGGAGTTCTATACCCAGCAGTGAAATCAGGGTTGAAATGATGATGATGGCTTTGCCCATACATTTCATAGGACTTGAGGAATGTGGAACCTGAAAAAGTATTTTAATAAATGCCACAGAAGCGATCATTCATTAAAGTTCCACCCACTCCTCTAGCCGTCTGCGCGATGACTCTGCGAAAGCACTAGCGTTGGCCGTTCGAAGGTCATTGGCGTCGAATACGTCCCGCTGCGTGTAGCGGTGTAGTGGTGTACTAACGTTCGGTTTTTGCAGAACCAGCGCGGGGCTCGGACATCTGCGCGCTGGCGTGTCGCGCGCTGTACCGCACCGTGTGCGGCGCGGGCAGCGCCGGCGCGCGCGGGTGGTGGGGGGCGGCGGGGGCGCGGCCCGCGCGCCTGCTGGAGCTCGTCGTGCGCGCCTACGTGGCGCCGCCCGCCGCCCGCCAGCAGCTCGTGCACCTGCACCAGCGCGCGCACGAGATAGAAGACGCCGAGGTACGTCACACGACAGCGGGGTTCCTGTTATGCTAGCAGAACACTTGACCTCTTTGTACAAATATTAGTGTTAATTCCCTAACACTACGCAAAAGTGTCAGTATTAAACACGGATTATTCGTTGCCCGCAGGTCCGCATCGCGTGGTCGTCGAACGAGGTGACGTGCGTGTACAACGTGGAGGAGCGGCTCATCGAGCTGCGCGTGTGGCTGGCGCGCGCGCACCCGCTGGCGGTGCCGCGCCTGGCCGCGCCGCACGCGCAGGGGCCCGGCGCCGACACGCACTGGGTCGCGCTCTACCTCTCCTACCAGGTACGTGTGGCTGGCGCACGCGCAGGGGCCCGGCGCCGACACGCACTGGGTCGCGCTCTACCTCTCCTACCAGGTACGTGTGGCTGGCGCACGCGCAGGGGCCCGGCGCCGACACGCACTGGGTCGCGCTCTACCTCTCCTACCAGGTACGTGTGGCTGGCGCACGCGCAGGGGCCCGGCGCCGACACGCACTGGGTCGCGCTCTACCTCTCCTACCAGGTACGTGTGGCTGGCGCACGCGCAGGGGCCCGGCGCCGACACGCACTGGGTCGCGCTCTACCTCTCCTACCAGGTACGTGTGGCTGGCGCACGCGCAGGGGCCCGGCGCCGACACGCACTGGGTCGCGCTCTACCTCTCCTACCAGGTACGTGTGGCTGGCGCACGCGCAGGGGCCCGGCGCCGACACGCACTGGGTCGCGCTCTACCTCTCCTACCAGGTACGTGTGGCTGGCGCACGCGCAGGGGCCCGGCGCCGACACGCACTGGGTCGCGCTCTACCTCTCCTACCAGGTACGTGTGGCTGGCGCACGCGCAGGGGCCCGGCGCCGACACGCACTGGGTCGCGCTCTACCTCTCCTACCAGGTACGTGTGGCTGGCGCACGCGCAGGGGCCCGGCGCCGACACGCACTGGGTCGCGCTCTACCTCTCCTACCAGGTACGTGTGGCTGGCGCACGCGCAGGGGCCCGGCGCCGACACGCACTGGGTCGCGCTCTACCTCTCCTACCAGGTACGTGTGGCTGGCGCACGCGCAGGGGCCCGGCGCCGACACGCACTGGGTCGCGCTCTACCTCTCCTACCAGGTACGTGTGGCTGGCGCACGCGCAGGGGCCCGGCGCCGACACGCACTGGGTCGCGCTCTACCTCTCCTACCAGGTACGTGTGGCTGGCGCACGCGCAGGGGCCCGGCGCCGACACGCACTGGGTCGCGCTCTACCTCTCCTACCAGGTACGTGTGGCTGGCGCACGCGCAGGGGCCCGGCGCCGACACGCACTGGGTCGCGCTCTACCTCTCCTACCAGGTACGTGTGGCTGGCGCACGCGCAGGGGCCCGGCGCCGACACGCACTGGGTCGCGCTCTACCTCTCCTACCAGGTACGTGTGGCTGGCGCACGCGCAGGGGCCCGGCGCCGACACGCACTGGGTCCGCACTGGGCAACTTATTCGAGAGCCACACTATACCCGCTGCCTACGGCAACGTAACTAACAATTATTGGCAATGGTTTTATAACAGCGCGTGATCTTTGATTTTAAACATTGCGGCATACTCTCGCGGCCTTTATATTACTTTGTAAATTCCTGGGGGTTTGTGGGTACACTCAAAACCCGCGCTGGAATTGACAAAGTACCACCAATATTGTGTTTATCTAATACATGTAGCCGTGCCAGTCCTTTTACAGTTATTGGTACCCCAGACAGGAGTAACCCAATAACTGTCTTATTGAACTGAAAATAAAGATCGCTGTGATTTTGAAAGACGTTTCAATACCAACACAAAAGGAACTTTGTATTATGGTTGGTATAGAAAAAAGATCTTCGTTATTTTGACAGTGTTGCAAAATCAGAGGTAATATAAGTGTAAAAAGAGTGCAGTGGCGCCACAGTCCAACAGTCCGATATAGTGTCCTGCGTGTACAGAACGGCACGCTGCTGAACGCGCTGAAGATGTGGACGCGCGCCGTGAGCGCCAAGGTGGAGGCGTCGCCGCAGTGCTACATCTGCTACTGCCGCCTGCATCCCAACAACGGCCGCCTGCCGCGCGTGCTGTGCTACCAGTGCAAGAACAAGTTCCACACCATATGCCTGGTACTATACTTATTTCTTTAAACTCGAAAAATGTTTGACCCTGAAATCTCGTCATAAATTTCCTGGTATTTTATTTTGGAAATATGATGAGTATTTGTGGAAATGAAACAACGGAACTAAAGTGTAATTTAAAATGAATATATTGAAAACGAACAAAATTACAAGTGAACGTCGCGCGAGCACAGAACAAGAAGGAAGGAAACAAAACACATCTAGGCTAGTCACTCTTGGTAGAACTAGATGGCGCTACTTGTTGTAGCTTATGTTCATTTATTTACTACATCCTGCCTTGAACAAAATCCATTTTTCTAGAGAAGGAGTCGAGCTTGACCTGTGGAGTCGCTTTGGTGAGGACATCAGCAACCATTTCTCCAGTGTTGATATATTGCACCTCAATCTCCTTTTTACATATTATTATGTTCTGCCGAACAAAACGGTGCCGGACATCTATATGCTTGGTTCGTGAATTATACGCATCGTTTCCTGAAAGTTTAATACAACTTTGGTTATCGCAATAAATATGTATAGTACGATGCTTGAGATGTGGCCAAAACTGTTCTTGCAGTTGTTTTAGCCATAGTGCTTCTTGGGTGGATGCCAAAAAAGACATGTCTGTTGTTGACAGTGCAACAGTAAGTTGTCGCTTTGAGCTCCAAGATATAGATCCTCCGTGAAATATAAAAGTATATCCTGTGCAGGACCTTCCGCCATCTTCAGAGTTAGCCCAATCGGCGTCACAATAGGCAAAACCGATTTCTTCTTCTGCACATTGTTTATAAGACAAACTGTAGTTTTCTTAGATATCTCATTACTCGTTTCAAAGTAACCCAATGTTTTTTCTTATGTTTTGATATCTGGTGTTGTCCCTTGATATAATTATAACAGACATCCAATAAATTCTTGGTCAGGAATATTTCTCAATATTGCATTTTCTTCACCAGTTGAATATAACTTTGTAAGTGGATCTATTGGTGTCTTGACAGGTTTACAGTCTGCCATACGATATTTCTGTTGTATTTCCTGTATGTATTTCTTTTGATTAATATACATAAGACCATTTTCTTATCTCTCATCACATGAAGTCCAATGCAGTATTTTAATTCTCCCATGTCTTTCATGTAGAACTTCTCACATAACTTTTGTTTTACATGTTTTCTTGTTGATTTTGAGTTTCCGAATAAGATCAAATCATTATTGACATAAATTGCTAGAAATAAATTATCTTTCTCACTGAATATTTTATAATAAATACATGGGTCGATACTAGAAGGATTCAGACCTATTTCTCTGAGTGTACCATCTAGCTTTTTATTCCAATTACGGCTAGCTGGTTTCAATATATATAAAGATGTTTTAATAGACAGACATTGTTTCATTGCCATTTTCATACATAGGCACCTGTACCATAAATAACTCTTCTTCGACGTCGCCTTGTAAAAATGCTGAAACAGCGTCCATTTGGTCTATTTGGTAGCCAGTGCCAGTAGGTAACGGAGCGAGGTGTACCTTATAACGGGTGAATAAACTTCATCATAGTCTATACCTTTTATCTGAGCATACCCTTTCACAACTAATCATGCTTTCTACTTGACTATGGTTCCTTTGTCATCTTTCTTCGTCTTGTACACCCATTTACATGGTATTGCTTTCTTACCAGGTGGCAGTTTGGTTAATATCCAAGTTTTATTTTTATTAAATGACTTATTTATTTACTCCAAACATACAAATATCCTTACAGGCTAGACTCAATGGGCTGCGGGACTGTTCGAAAGACATACCGTGGCCCTGGAACACAAAGGGCAAAGAAGGAACATGGATGGGTTTTAGTCAGTACAAGTCTGACACTCCCTTCCGCTCCGCCCAGAGTGGGGCGGGTCATTTGATGATTTCGAATGCGAAAAAAAAAAAACAAAGGCTAGACTCAATGCGATATTGTAGTACACTTAAAATTTAAGTAGTTCTAACTTATAGTCTTCATCCATGGCTTGTAACCATTGCTTTGAATTTGTGCAAAATAAAGCTTCTTCTGAACTTATCGGATCACTGCATATAGCCAGATTTGCATAACATAGATTGTCATCAGCTGATTTCTTTGTCATTTTGCTTCTTAGTACACGCTTCTGATTCTGTGTTCTGAGTGTAACATTGGAAAAATTATATTCAAATGAGCTGTCATCGGCTATCTCTCCACTGCTAGGTATACAAGTATCTGAAAAAGATAAACTATTTTCTGAAGTTGGATAATTTCAGTCATGGATAAGTGTCTGATCAAATGTTTCAACTGCTTCATCCGGAGTTGGTACTTCTAACTCACTCTGTACTTGCTCCCATCGTTAATGAAACTGGTTCTATGTTCCTTTTCGTCATAGTAAGTGTTCTTGATTTTAAGTACTCTTGACTTTCTTCTAAGATATAACAACACTACTCTTCAAAATTATCCTTTTTTTCATGTATAATAATCTGTATCCTTTTGTATTTTGACAATAGCCAACAAACCTCATTTCAGTAGATTTTGATTCCCATTTTTAGGGTTCCGTAGTCAACAAGGAAAGGAACCCTTATAGTTTAGCCATGTCCGTGTGTCTGTCCGCAGCTTAGCTCAAAGACTCTTAGTACTAGAAAGCTGTAATTTGCCATGAATATACAGATTAGTTACGCCGAAAAAGTGGTAAAATAAAATCTCGAAAAGTATTTTTTTAGGGTATCTCCTGTACCTACACGTAAAGTGGGAATTTTTTTTCTCGCGTACCCCGTAGCGTGGTTTGTCGTTCGATGGGTCTTTAAAAAATATTGCGAGTTTGTTCAAATAATTTTTCGATTAATTAGTTCTAATTTTTGTTACACTCAATTGAAACAAACCTCCAGCAAAACGGTTGTTTGGGTGTGTGAAAAAATTCACGGTGGTAGTATATTCAGGGTAAAAAATCGTGGATCAAACGAAACAGGGCGATAGTTGGGGTTTTCAGGGTCACTTTTTGGTAATACATTTTTTTTACAGTCAGGTTTTGAAGTTACAAATAATCTTTCGTGAGACTTAAAAGATATTGAAAAAAGTGCCAATACTCATAAATCATGGTACAGTCAGCAACAAAAGTCGATGAACAGATACTAATTTACAAAACACCTGAACACTAAAACGGATCATAAATCACTTACCAGAATAGAGTACACAATAAGGTTATCATTTCAATGTTACAAAAACCCTAAGCATTAATATGTTATAAGTCGCTAAACATCATTACAGCATAAGTCGGTAACTATCATTTTGCCGTAAGTCGCTAAACATGTTATGCGCGAATTTTTTAACTTGATAATGCATGAGTTTTTAAATACAAGATACTGCAGAATAAACCATTACCTTTTTAACATCGTTCGGATTTATTTCACAATTAAACATTTGTGATCATGTGATTGTTTAGGTATATGCTGTTATTTTATAGTAAGCCTATAAATTGGTGATGTTAGTTTGAGTTGATCTTAAACAATTAATAATACAGTCATCAAATCAAAATTTTTCTTTATTCTCTAATATAGGACTCATCAATACTTACGACTTTTTCTTGTTTTGGAAGCAACACGGAAATCACGAGAAAAAATCTGCCATTTCATACATTTCTACAAATTTCGGCAGCAATTTCATACAAAAATTTCGACAGACATTTTGTATAAAAAGCTGTTTTAAGGTTTTGTATTATTTCGAGAACGTCATAATATTTGGCCTGTAACTTCAATTTTATTTGAACTTGTGACATGCAACAAATGATTTGATGGCACGGTTGGCGCAATGGCTGAGCTATTGACTGCTGCGTTGCGTGTCGCGGGTTCGATCCCCGCACGGAACAAATATTTGTATGGCCTACAGGTAGTTGTTCTAGGGTCTGGCTGTTTGTGTATGTGAGTTTAAGTGTTTGTAAACGCACCCACGATACAGGAAAAATTCCTAGTGTTGGACAAGGCTTTTTTTTAAAAAAAAAAATTGAGTTTTAACGAAAAAAAGATATAAAAATTGGAGCGTGTATTCTTTGTGAAGAGTAAGTTTCAGTTTTTCGAAATTCCTACCCCTTAAAGGGTGAAATGGGTTGTTGAATTTTCTGTGAAACTTTTTACTCTCGGGGTCGATTGACTTGAAAATTTGTGTACATATTCTTCAGATAAAATCCAGTAAATCCGATGTCCAATCTCAAACCAAGGTATCAATATTTCACGTATCTAATTTAATTGATATAACTTTAAACTAATAATTGCAAGTTATAAGCAAGTACATGTAAATCTATGTATGTATTATAGATAGATACATAGATTACTTATTATCCCAGAAATCAGATCCCGTGGGAAATTCCCTAACTCCACGCGGGCGAAGCCGCGGGCATAAGCTAGTTTACTATATTATTATAATTAATATTGCCTATTTCGTAAAAATGTTGGTATTTTCTTAAAAAACACTCAAGTAGTCATAACTTTTAAGGAGATCAAGATAAGACTCTGCCACAGAGATATTTTTACTGCAAATAACCCCAACTATCGCCCTGTTTCTTTTGATTGACACGATTTTTTTAACCACCCTGTATAACGAAATTAAAAGGAAAACTATCACAGCTAAGTAGACTTTACAAGTTCTCGAGTAATAGTCGACCAACTTATAAAATGTACTTGTGAACAAGACCGAAGGTCGACTTGGAGCGGGTAGTGAAATTAAATACACTGGACTGGTTTTAAATCACTTATAATCAACCGAACCGAATCACAATGTACTGGATGTACTGCTCACAACAACAAAACAAAAATAATGTCTTAGACCTTATACTATCAGCGGGAACCAAACCATAGCGACTTCTAATTTGTCTACAACGCAATCTATCGAGCGATGTGGTACTATTTTTTTCGAAACTTTAAATAAATGTTGATCGCTGTGATTCCGTTCTCACTGTTTAAACCTGAACACTTGGATAACATATTTTCCTAAACATAAATGTAACTCAGGTTTTTCAACTGCAAATGTAAGTTTGTTTTTTTTTTATTTTTACAATAAAAATCATCGTTCGGAGGCAAATCCGCATATTTTGATGGGCAACTACGGAACCCTACATTGACATTGTGCGTGGCCCGACACGCACTTGGCCGGTTTTTGTCTCTATTGTTTCGGTACATGAACCATAGCTTTGCATCAAAATATTTGGTTGTACACTGTTTATAGACAAAAGTTAAAAGAATTTCGTTTCATATAAAATTTTTCTCATATTATCATTTCATAGAATACTCAATAAGCAGAATACTTCGAAAAAAATGAAATCGTAGATTTTTGTTACAAATAAAATTCAATGTTTCGATATTCATATCATAGAATAACAAATCAAATATTCCTTATATTCATATTGTTTGGTTACTCGTAATAATATAACTTATTACCAAGAAAAACATTTTATCGAGTTAAGTGACAATTTCTAAATGTTTCAATTTATACCTTTGACAAAATGCATAGATTCCTATTAAATAACAACACCGCGTTTACAAAAACAATACGGGTAATCTTGTTATTCTCATTAATAGTGACTTAATATACACGTACGTACTATGTTTATTTTGCGGTTCATAATTGTTGGAGTGCCCTAATTTTATTAATGCGACCAATTTCGACGTAGCGCTCGCCGACCGCTGACGCGGCACCGCTCGCTACGGTCGCTCGGCTCGCGCGTAGTTAGTCACAGTTCTAACTTAACCTATTTGGTCGGAGTAAACTGAACGTTTCAACGTCAAGGTAAATATCAAAATGTTGTAATAAGGTGTAGTCGACGGGTAGCCACGCTACGCGGGGCTCCTATTTCTGTCTGCAGGGTTTAAAGTAACCTAACTGTCCTGTCCGGAGTCGGTGTGCCTCAAGTCCTGAGCTCGCTTCACTCGCTCTTGCATCCTACGTTTTTCTTGCCACAATAGCTTGTTTAAGTTGATGTGGTGAGTAGTGTATACAAAACAACATAAAAAATAGGGGTACGATAGACGCATTCGACTGTGTGTATAATCTATACATATAAAATTCAAAGTCCTGACTGACTGACTGACTGACTGACTGACTGACTGACTGACTGACTTATATATCAACGCACAGCCCAAACCACTGGTCCTAGAGACATGAAATTTGGACAGTACACTCTTTGTGAAGAGTAGGTATCCACTAAGAAAGGGTTTTTCGAAATTTCATCCCTAAGAGGGTGAAATGGGGTGTTGAATTTTCTATGAAACTTTTTATTCTCTGAGTCGATTGACTTGAAATTGTGTATACATATACTTCAGTTAAAATCATGAGATACGTGTATCACAGTTTTTCCAAAATCATCCCCCAATTTAAAATTCAATGTCCTGACTGGCTGACTGATACATCAACGCACAGCCCAAACCACTGGTCCTAGAAACATGAAATTTGGACAGTGTACTCTTTGTGAAGAGTAGGTATCCACTAAGAAAGGGTTTTTCGAAATTTCATCCCTAAGAGGGTGAAATGGGGTGTTGAATTTTCTATGAAACTTTTTATTCTCTGAGTCGATTGACTTGAAATTGTGTCTACATATACTTCAGTTAAAATCATGAGATACGTGTATCACAGTTTTTCCAAAATCATCCCCCAATTTAAAATTCAATGTCCTGACTAGCTGACTGATATATCAACGCACAGCCCAAACCGCTGGTTCTAGAGACATGAAATTTGGAGAATGTACTCTTAGTGGAGAGTAGGTATCCACTAAGAAAGGGTTTTTGAAATTCCACCCCTAAGAGGGTGAAATGGGGTGTTGAATTTTCTGTGAAACTCTCTCGGGGTCGATTGACTTGAAAATGTGTCTACATATACTTCAGTTAAAATGATGAGATACGTGTATCACAAAATCATCCCCCAATTTAAAATTCCATGTCCTGACTGGCTGACTGATATACCAACGCACAGCCCAAACCGCGGGTCCCAGAGATATGAAAATTGGAGGGTGTATTCTTTGTGAAGAGTTAGTATCAGTTTTTCGAAATTCCTACCCCTTAGAGGGTGAAATGGGGTGTTGAATTTTCTATGAAACTTTTTACTCTCGGGGTCGATTGACTTGAAAATTTGTTTACATACTCTTCAGATAAAATCCAGTAAATCCGATGTCCAATCTCAAACCAAGGTGTCAATATTTCACGTATCTAATTTAATTGATTTACTTTATAATAATAATTGCAAGTTATAAGCAAGTACATGTAAATCTATTTATGTATTATAGATAGATACATAGATTACTTATTATTCCAGAAGTAAGATCCCGTGGGCAATTCCCTAACTCCACGCGGGCGAAGCCGCGGGCATAAGCTAGTCTATACTTATAAAATTCAAAGTCCTAACTGACTGACTGACTTATACATATATCAACGCACAGCCCAAACCGCTGGTCCTAGAGTCATGAAATTTGGACAGTGTACTCTTTGTGACAAGTAGGTATCCACTAAGAAAGAGTTTTTAGAAATTCCACCCTTAAGAGGGTAAAATGTGGTGTTTAATTTTCTGTGAAACTTTTTATTCGCTAAGTCGATTGACTTGAAAATTTGATTATTTACTCTTCAGTTAAAATGATGAGATACGTGTATCGCAGTTCCTCCAAAATCATCCCCCAAATTAAAATTAAACGTCCTGACTGGCAGACTGATATATCAACGCACAGCCCAAACTACTGGTCCTAGAGACATGAAATTTGAACGGTGAATTGTTTGTAAAGAGTAGGTATCTATTAAGAAAGGGTTTTTCGAAATTCCAACCCTAAGAGGGTGAAATGGGGTGTTGAATTTTCTGTGAAACTTTTTGTTCTCGGAGTCGATTGACTTGAAAATGTGTGTACATACTTTTCAATTAAAATTATGAGATACGTGTATCACAGTTTTTCCAAAATCATCCCCCAATTTAATATTCAATGTTGTGACTGGCCGACTGATATATCAACGCACAGCCCAAACCGCTAGTCATAGAGACATGAAATTTGGAGGGTGTATTCTTTATGAAAAGTAGATATCCGATAAAAAGGGTTTTTCGGAATTCCACCCCTAAGAGGGTAAAATGCGGTCTTGAATTTTCTGTGAAACTTAATATTTGCTGTGTCGATTGACTCGAAAATTTGTGTTCACACTCTTCAATTAAAATTATAAGATGTGTATCAATCTTTTCAAAATAATCCCCCAATAGAGTCAAATATGGCTTCGAAGATCACGTATGCCGCGCAGTGTTGCGTGGGGCGTGCTGGGCGCGGTAGTGTTTACCTATTACTAAGCAGGTAGGATTTTTCTGATGTACACGTGTCTGTAAATATGGTTTATTCCACCGATTTTCGCGTTGGCTCGTGATACGCGACATTGATATTAAATATTATGTCAAAGTATTATGTCTATAAATAGATTCCTAATAAATCATTTGATTGATGTCACCGGTGTCCAATCTCAAACCAAGATATTTCACATATGTAATTTAATTGATATTACTATGAACAAATATTTGCAAGTTATAAGCAAGTACATGTAAATATGTGTATGTACTATGCATACATAGATTACTTATTATCCCAGAAGTAAGATTCCGTGGGCAATTCCCGAACTCCACGCGGGCGAAGCCGCGGGCAGAAGCTAATTATTTATAAAATTATGGATTTCCTAACGTCTACTTTTTTTCGTTGAAATAAAATACCATGGAAAAATACATCGAACGAACAATATTCGTTAAAAAATAATTTTACAGTTTGTTAAATAAAAAAATGTGATTAAAAAATTCATTGAATTGTATTTCTGTGAAATATGTTTCATTCGTGTAAACAGTCGTTAAAACAATAATATTGGAAATAAAAATACAAGAACCAAATATTATTTGAAACATTTTAGCGAAACGAAATTCTTAGAGATTTCTGTCTGCGAAACAAGGGGACACCCAAATATTTTCATGTGACAAAAGGTTTTTTTACCACATTTCTTGGTGACATGTCATTAAGAACTCGAGAGGGGGATCTAGTTATGATGTAGGCTGCTGTTGACACAGCCTCGGCCCAACAGGTTTTTGGCAACTTTGCATCACTGATCGTGCTTTTGGCGCGTTCTACTAGAAATCGGTTCTTTCTCTCACTCAAACCGTTCTGTTCAGGTGTGTATGGCGTCGTAGTTTAATCTGAAAGACTTCAAAAAAACTTTATTGCAGTATTCAGTGCCTATTCTACCTACCTACCCCACCTACCTACCCCACCTACCTACCTACCCTACAGTGAAATATAGTTTAAAACCTATTCTCATCATCACCTACCAAACATACATAAAAAAATTCATCAAAATCGGTCGAGCCGTTTCGGAGGATTGCGACCACTAACACAGTGACACGAGATTTTTTAACTGACTTCAAAAAGGAGGAGGTCATCAATTCGGATGTTTATATACTTTTTTTTTATCTATGTTCGAGCATAACTCATTGAGGATTTGCAAAATTATTTTTTTGTTCGAACGGGGTTTATTTCGATAAGGTCCCAATTAAATTTCATATAGATCAGATGATGAGTTTCGGAGACAGACAACGGAACTCTTCAAAAAATGACAGCAAATCAACCGCGATTGTTGCTCACATACATTTGTATTGTTTACGCAATCACACAACACAACATCACGCCTGTACACTCGAAAGGGTTACGCATATGTATTCAGTATGTCAAACACATTTTCTATCAAAGTTAGTAGTAGTTGTATATTTTTTCGCAACTGGAAGCTAGTTGTAGCACATAGTATTCAAGCTTGATATATACAAAAAAATATTTATTAACCGACTTCAAAAAAGGAGCAGAGGTTCTCAATTCGTTGGAATCTTTTTTATAATGTATGTTCACCGATTACTCGAAGACGCCGATTACTTGAACCGATTTGGGAAATACGTTTTTTGTTTGTAAGAGTATACTCCCAAGTTGGTCCCATACAAAATATTGTCATGATGTGAAATTCTTTAATAATAGACAGCAAATCTGTCGTAATTGCTGCAATCGCTTGGATGTTTATTATTTACACAATATCAGAACATAACATCACGCCTATATGCTTAAAGGGGTACGCAGATGTGTACAGTACACCCACATTCAGACAGTTAGGTATGTTAAGTTCCATTTTATTGGGGATAAGCCTACGACCAAGAAATGTATTGTTAAAATCGTAAAATAAATGCATGGCAAATATTTGTATAGGATAAAACAACATTTTACGGAATATTATTTGGTCACAAATATACGAGTACAGCCGGTTACTTGGTAGCATTTTCAATGTTAATTTTTAGTGTCATAAAAAGTCAATATGTTGTGCTTCAAAATTTAGTGACAGAAACGAATCGCTGCAAAACCGACGCGTAGGCGCGGAGCGGTGCGGCGGCCCGCGAGCTGAGGAGCAGGTGGTTTGGTGAGCGTTAAAACCATTTGCGACTAAAGCTCGAGTGGGGCTACCCAAAAACCGCCGCGCCTGCGCGGGCTTAAATTACACTTTAGGGGTAGGGCAGACAAGACTACGTGAAGTCGGTTTTGCAGCGATTTGTTTCTGTCACAAAATTTTATAGCACAACATATTGACTTTTTATGACACTATTTTAATTTAAAATTGAAAATGCTAAACGCCCGTTTATAAAATTATAAAAAAAGTGTTTTCTTTTGGCTTACAACGAGTACGCAGTATTCATAAAAAAATAATGTGAGGGTATAACTCATTCGCACGTTTATCTTGCAGCGCAAGTGGTTCGCCACCAGCAACAAGTCCAACTGCCCGCTGTGCCGCGCCGCCTTCTGATGTCGCGCCGCCTTCTGATGTCGCGCCGCCTTCTGATGTCGCGCCGCCTTCAGATGTCGCGCCGCCTTGTGATGTCGCGCCGCCTTCTGATGTCGCGCCGGCGGCAGCGCGCAGCACTCTCGCCTGCTCTACTCTTTGCCTCTGGATGTTATTGACTATGGATATCCTGGCTTTATTCTAGCTGGGATATTAACGAATTAATTGAGTTATACAGAATTTTATACAATGTTAGAACTTAAAATGAATTTGCTGAATTTCAAATATTTTAATGAAAAATGTTGTCTGGCTAAAGATTGTCTCCCTAAACAAAAATGTACATACCTTATCATCATTTATTGGTAGGTATTTATTTTCAGTATCAATTTACAATACCTACCTGATAGCACATTCTCGCAGTTTAGCGATCATTTAATCATACCTTTTTTTTTTCTTTTTTTTCGGATGGAAAATCATCAAATGACCCCTCTCACTCTGGGCGGAGCGGAAGGGAGTGTCTGACTTGTACTGACTAAAACCCATCCATGTTCCTTCTTTGCCCTTTGTGTTCCAGGGCCACGGTATCTCTTTCGCACAGTCCCGCAGCCCTGGCATTTAATCATACCTTAAAGGTATGTAAAAAATAAGAACAGTAAACTCTCAAAATAGAATGTTTGCTATAAATAGCATTATTAAAAAAATAAACCACACATTGTTGTATTCAATTTATTTTCTACTAGCTGTGCCATGCCATGCGTTGCAATTTAATTTTTAACCTACCCTACCTACCTTTTTTAACCTACCCTACCCTACCCTACTTATTATTTATGTTTCTCACCGTTTAAACCTTCCCTGAACTTCCAAAAATATTTCAAGATCAAAATTAGCGAAATCGGTCCAGCCATTCTCGAGTTTTAGTGAGACAAACGAATAGCGATTCATTTTTATATATCGTCGTTGTAGCACATGAGTAGGAAAACGGAACAGAGGTTAAGCTTCATACAACCGCGCGAATCGGTTGCACTTCTACAAGCACGCGGGGCATGTGTGCGTGACCACTGGCCGCTTGTCGCGTACGCGGCGAGACTGGAAAAAACCGGTTTACGCTGGCACAGCCAGTGGACAATCTCAGGGTTAGCACGGCACGGTGCCATGGCAACCAAGGGGCACGTTGTTTGTTTTGTCAGTTGCAAGATTGGTTGCAAGTTTGAATATTAAAATTAAAATGGTTGTTTATTGTACTGTGTGTATGAATAATAGTAGAAAAAACAAAAATATATCATACTTTAACTATCCCAAGGAGTACAATAGGTAAGTACCTATATTTTATTGTATGATCCTTTTTTTTAATAAGAAGAGGATACTACTCGGTGTGTTTTTACCCGACTGCGGCGAAGCCCAAAAGGAGGGTTCCGTGTTTGACCTGTATGTATGTAATGTCTGTTTCTATGTTCCCTCGTAACTAAGGAGTTAAGGAGCCCGGTAAGCCGAAGATTATCGAGTTACGACAAGGACAGAAAAAGAAAGTATGTATGGGAGAACAAGATAGAATGAGTAATGGTCTATATCGTATTTGGTACCAACTAGTTTTTTTATTTTGTTGACTTATTTACATTTTTTTATTATACTCCCCCTGCATTTTATGCTTCACTTTATTTTCGGCTTTCTTGTCATGGGTGTCATTTTCGTGGTTTTTGGGGTCGCTGATAACTAAAATTAGGTCAAAATGAAAATTCAAGATGGCGTCGACGAAAATTTTCGGTTTTTTCTTCATGGGTGTCATTTTCATGGTTTTTGGGGTCGCTGATAACTAAAATTAGGCCAAAATGAAAATCCAAGATGGCGCCGACAAAAATTTTCGGTTTCGTGTCATAGGTGTCATTTTCGTGGTTTTTGGGGTCGCTTATAACGAAACTGAGGTCAAAATGAAAATCCAAGATGGCGCCGACGGAAATTTTCGGTTTTGTCGTCATGGGTGTCATTTTCGTGGTTTTCGGGGTCGCTAATAACAAAAATGAGGTCAAAATGAAAATTCGATGGCACCAACATTTTTTTTTGTATTTTTCGTCATGGGTATCATTTTCATGGTTTTCGGGGTCACTGATAACGAAAATAAGGTCAAAATAAACAGAGATAAAAAACTAAAGAAAATGTAATTCTCATTTTTTTTCTTCGGGTTCCCCTGACTGAATTTTCACCCTTCGCCACTGGACTGTATCATACTCAATAATAAAAATGTATAACAAGTGTTTTGTTTAATTTGTCTTAACATATTGTGACAACCCTACCAAAATAGGTAACAATTTTGAACGTTCTTTAGAAGCTTTAACTCTGTTCCGTTTACTTACTCATGTGGTTGTAGTGCGAGAAATCATTAAGTGCAAAAAGCTAGTTTCGAGATAACAGCGTTTTACAGTTTTTTTGTTCTTATAATCGGTATAACACATTAACGTGTATAGTTACACCATTACACAAATGATTTATATAAGGTCTAATCTTTTCATACACGAAATATTTTAAGAGTAACTTCTATAAGTAGTGAAGAGAAAATCACGAAAAAAAGTTTTTACGAAATTATTATAATTCTAAAATTTCTTGAGACATTTTGCATAAAACCTATTCTAAAAATAAGACGCGCCGCGCACCCCCGGCCGCGCCGGGCGGCATGCATGTTGTTGTTCATCGTCTTGTTGTTCGTACGTAGAGACACCGTGCGGCCGCGCAAGAATGGTAGTCATTTCGGGTCCTAATGGTTACCGCGCTCCAACTCCACAGTAGCCTGTGTGAGTCTGGGCGCAAACACCTGCCCTGACCTTCTATAACTTGGGGCGTAACAATATCGCTGGTGAAATGTAGTGGTCGTTCGAAAATACATCTCTGCCTATATATTAGGGAAATGCAGGCGTGATGATGTTTAAAAATAAATCAACCTTATGAATGAACGTAGGTAGACTTCATAACTCGATCTAGTCTTATTTTAATAGATTATCGCTTACAATATAATAAATGTGAATTTAAATAACAATACCATCTAAACCCTACACAGATGTAGGTACGTTTAATAAATTCCCTCCTTACATCTTTACGAATAGGAACCTAGGTGCGACCAAAACTAATCGTATTCTACAGCATCTACCTACCTACACATCTGTAAACTAATAAACAGCTGATGTGTGCAACTCGAATTTGAAAATATTTGTAGAAAACTCAAAAAAATTTGTGTTTCTCATGTCGACTATGATCATTCGAATATCCGTGAGCTGTTTTTTGGTCGTACCTACTCGTACTACAGATGTGAACTGTCAGTGCGTAGCGCGGATTGATTTGAACAATCGTACTAGAGATAGGCAGACGTGGACGGGACATACCTACTTACTTAACTGATGCAGATACACAGTGGCGGGGCAAGACCACAATTTTATGTGGGCAAAGCACATTTAGCGAGGCCCGGAATCGGCATCGACTCGGAATTCACATCTATCATTCGAAAGGCCATAATTTCAGGAACAAAATGGTACATAATATTACGTACCAACCAAAACTCCAACAGCTTTCACTTCAACCACAGAAAAAATAAACTGCAAATAATTCACTTGAAATCCCATCGCGGAAAACATTTTTAGTAATCCTATAACGCCATCTAGCTTAAAATATCAGAAACTACAATGGCTTTCTGTCAGTACAAGAACGAAAGAACGAAGGATGTCGCTGTGTTAGAAAAAAATTAAAAAAATAAAACAGAGTGCGCTGTCAACAAAAAATATATTGGCCAAAATTGGCCATGTACAGTTTGAAGATTTTGTTCCGGTCCCAATTTTGTCAATGGGTTTTTGAGGTGCGAGGCCCTCGTACCGCGAGGCCGTAGGCAGTGGCCCACGTCGCCTACGCCTTGCGCCGCCTCTGCAGATACACACACTGTTGCTGAGAATTTCCTTACCTACAGAAAACTAGTCTTTTTGTAGGAAAATATCACTGTTATTGGATTCGTAGTTGAATGATGTTGAATCGACGATGTCATTCTCAATTCTTGCTGACACTAGTTGCCTGTCTCCGTCTGCAGCTGATAGCATGTAGACCCAGACTCCTGGTGCCGCTGTACAGCACCTAGGAGAGTCTGCAACTCTGCAGAGATGGTTTTCCTATAACGCTTCAAGAAGAGGGCTTGTGCTCTGAGAAAAACATTTCCACATTCCTTGTAGCATATCACCATGTTCTGGTACTCATGGTTCGTATACCCGTAGTTCGGCATTGTTACGATTGTTTTGCGACCGATCATAGGAGCGTGCGGCACGTCACGCGTACCGAGCGGGACTGAAGAGGAGCGGGACTGAAGAGGAGCGGGACTGAAGAGGAGCGGGACTGAAGAGGAGCGGGACTGAAGAGGAGCGGGACTGAAGAGGAGCGGGACTGAAGAGGAGCGGGACTGAAGGGGAGCGGGACTGAAGAGAAGTGCGTGGGGGAAGAGCGCGGCAAGCCGCACGCGCTACTTTGATCTGACCGCGCCGCGCGCGCTACTTTGATCTGACCGCGCCGCGCGCGCTACTTTGATCTGACCGCGCCGCGCGCGCTACTTTGATCTGATCGCGCCGCGCGCGCTACTTTGATCTGACCGCGCCGCGCGCGCTACTTTGATCTGACCGCGCCGCGCGCGCTACTTTGATCTGACCGCGCCGCGCGCGCTACTTTGATCTGACCGCGCCGCGCGCGCTACTTTGATCTGACCGCGCCGCGCGCGCTACTTTGACCTAGCAGCGCCACGCGTCACCCGCTTCAATGACAGCCATCTTCAAAGGCGCCTTGAGCAACAACTTCTTCCCTTAGGTATGGAAAGAGGCCACTGTTATCGGTATCCCCAAACCCGGTAAACCCAAGGAGGAGCCTTCGAGCTACCGGCCTATCAGTCTTCTGAATGCGCTAGGCAAAATCTATGAGAGACTTAATTCATAAGCGACGGCCGCCGCCGCCGCGTTTTACTTTGCCGAGGCTAAGTCTCATTCCCAATGAGCAATTCGGCTTCAAGGCCGAACACTCGTGCATCCAACAGGTCCACCGCATCGTCGATCATTTCTACCAGCGTGAAGCGACGACGGGCGCGTTGTTCTTCGACATAGCGATATCCTTCGACAAAGTCAGACACAACGGCAAATTACACAAGCTGTACCAACTGGGAGTACCAGACCGTCTCGTAACGACTAACGAGACTTTCTGTCGGATCGCACCTTCCGCTATCACATCGGGGAAGCTCTCTCCTCCCCTCACCCCATTCGAGCCGGAGTCCCTCAGGTCTCCGTCGTCTCCCCGCTTATATTCACGCTGTTGAGTAGCGATATTCCCAAGAGCAAAAAGGCTCAGTTAACCCTGTTCGCAGACGACACGGCCACATACTACACTGGTCGTTGTAAGAACGCTGCGTATCAATTCCACCTCCCTCAGCCCGATCACTATGTAGGGTAAACCTATCCCTTGGGAGAAGCAAACCAGATACCTAGGAGTCATACTCAACCACCATCTGTCCTTCGGAACGCATATCTTTGCAGCTCGTGACCGAGCCGCTTTTGCTAAGGGTAGGCTCCATTTCCTGTTAACGGCAAAGAGTGAGTTGAGTTGCGCCTCTATACCGCGGTGATCCATGCCATCATGACATACGCTTGTGTCGTGTTCGCACCAAGCCTAGATAATACAGGGTTAGTTTCCAAAGACCAGTCAAATTCTCAGATCTGATTTTGATTTTGGCTGGTCTTTGGAAAATAACCCTGTATATCTATTGGATTTGGATGCAGTTACTCTAGAACCGGTTCATACGCAAAGTCACGGGAGCCCCTTACTACATCCGCAATGACCATCTGGACATAGATCTTAGAATGCCCACTATCCTTCAGTTTACGAAACGCCTTTCTAAGCACTTCTTCGATACTGCCATAAGGCAACGTAATCCTCTAATCGCATAGGCCGCCCTCACGCATTAGTAAGATTCGCCGACCAAGGCATACCCTCGTCACCCCCGGTGACGCTATCACCCTCTTCCAGGAGAGCAGTAGTGAAACAAGCGCGCTCAAGAAGCACAGACGCAAAAGGCCGTCATTCCGTCCTCGCCATCGAGGCCTGTCGCGACATCCCGATCCATGCCCTCCCCGACCCTTGCTCAAGCCAACCCGTGAATGAGCCTGTAGTCCAAAATCAGCCCCTAAATAATGATACCATAAAGTTCCAGCCTGTCCCGTTTGCTGTCCTCCCCCAGCGACGCCCTAAGCCGAGGCTCGTACCCCTCAAGGAGTACCCTTAGCGTGTAGTCGCTTAGTTTGTACGTTTTTTGCTCTGGCTGGAGGCCTTACACTCAAGGCACCCACAGGATGGTCCGGTTAAGCAGACGACAACCTCCCAGGTAGAACTGCGAGACGCCATTTTCAAAAAAAAAAAAATACTCGTCAATCCTTAAGGATACCGGTTGATGGCAATAAAACTGGCGAAATGTGTGTACGATTAGGTACACGTCTGCCCAACCCTTCGGGGCTTTAAGGCGTGATGTTATGTTTTGTGTGAGAACTGACTGCCAGATCAAAAGGTGAGAATGTACTGATGACTACAAAAGTCGTCCTTTTGGGTGCTGTATTTCTGGGCGGCAGAGGTCCGAAACAAAATTAAATGGCGTTGAGGCAACGATATGGCTTTAAAAATCGGTGTATTTTGGCGCTATACAACTTTTTTTAAAAGTGAACCTTGTTGGGCGCTTTTTATTCTAATACCATTCTGTATACAACATTAAATGACTAACTAACTGACTAACTTTTTACGAGAGCCCTTAGACTTCCATAAGTCGGCCCTGTCGCAAAATCGAACGTCTACTAACTATAAACTACCTCACTGCCAAATATTAAGTTTGTAGCACAAAAAGTTAAGGACTTTCATCCAAAATTGCGCGAGCCCTTAGGCGTCCGACCCTGTCGCAAAATCCATTCTAAACAAACGTCTACTAACTATAAACTACCTTCCTGCCAAATTTCAAATTTGTAGCACAAAAATGAAGGAATTCCATACAAACTTGCGAGAGCCCTTAGATCTCCTTAATCCGGCCCTGTCGTAAAATCCGTTCTTAGCGGACGTCTACTAACCATTAACTACCTTCCTGCCAAATTTCAAGTTTATACGTCAAGCGGTTTTCGATATTTCGTGACCTAGCAAAAGGCTTAATACAAATTTTCATGGTTTGAACTACAAAACTAACGGGTTTGCCATTTATACTATCATCCGCTATTTAACTCCCTTAGGGGTTGAATTTCGAAAAACACTGAAACACGTAGTTTTTATTTTTTAACCAGAATGGTAACCACCAATTTTTATGGTTTAAACTACAAAAATGACGATTTTCCATACAAATTTTCACCAGGATGGTAACCACCAATTTTTATGGTTTAAACTACAAAAATGACGATTTTCCATACAAATTTTCATCCCCTATTTAACTCTTTTAGGGGTTGAATTTCGAAAAATCCTTCCTTAATCCTTGTCTACATTATAAAGGAAACCTCTGTGCAAAATTTCAGCTTTCTAGGTCCAAGGGTTTGGGCTGGGCGTTGATGAGTCAGTCAGTCAGTCAGGACTTTTTATTTATATAGATAGATGATACAGTGAACGACATTAAGATTTTGCATAAGGTCTGTGTTTTGTAAAACCACATTACCAAATCCTGTAAATAAAAATAATACACGAAAATAATTGTTTTATACTTTACGTGGAACAAGATGCGTTTCTTACGCGAATAAAATAGTAATCGTCGCTTACCGAAAAAGTTAAAGATTCCATAATCTGTAATAACTTGTTACGATACTATTCGTGCAAAAAGTGTGTTGAGATTTTTAGGAAAGAACATTGTTATGTTCATTATGATACCATCGAAATAATTGTACTTTTATAAATATGCATAGAAAAAATAAAAATTACAAGATGTAATTAATGCTCTGAACATCGAATATGCAATAAAACGAAAACCATCGTAATACTGTGGTATTACCATATTATTCGGTGGGGGAGCGATATGTATACAGGGTGTAAACAGACCCTTCACATATTCACCAAGCATTCTGTACATGAAATGAAAAAAATAATTGATTTTTGTAGCCCGCAATGGTTTGCGCGCAACCGACTGTTACAATGTGTGCGTTGTAATAATAATAATAATTGTTGACATCACTGTCCCTCATGACGAAAATCTCGTGAAAGCTGAGAATGATAAAAAAATCAAGTATCTTGATTTAGCACACGAGGTTGTCGACATGTGGGACGTGGACTCTGCAATCATTGTACCTACCGATAGTCGTTACGGTTAATGGACTAATAGCAGAGAGCCTCGACCAACACCTTAGGAGGCTCTCATTGCGCGGCTGGGTCAAGGGCTTGATTCAGAAAGCAGTACTCCTGGACACGGCACGTATAGTGAGGCGGTTCCTCTCTCTGGAGCCCTGACCACCGGTAGCCTGGACCTTGTTCCTGATGCCGATGGGCCATCTATTTTTTATATTTTAAATGTTTTTTTTTATATTGTTTTATATTAGAATATTTAAAAATGTATTTAATATCATCATCATCATCATCATTTCAGCCGAAAGACGTCCACTGCTGGACATAGGCCTCCCCCAAGTGTCGCCACATTGACCGGTCCCGTGCGTCTCGCATCCAGCGGATACCTGCAACCTTCACAAGGTCATCGGTCCACCTAGTGGGAGGCCTTCCAACGCAGCGTCTTCCGGTTCGCGGTCGCCACTCCAGAACTTTTCGGCCCCATCGGCCATCCGTTCTGCGAGCAATGTGCCCTGCCCACTGCCACTTAAGTTTGGCTATTCTTCGGGCAACGTCGGTAACCTTGGTTCTCTTGCGGATCTCCTCATTTCTGATTTGATCACGCAAGGAAACACCGAGCATAGCCCTCTCCATTGCCCTTTGGGTGACTTTAAGCCTTCTGATGAGGCCCATTGTGAGCGACCACGTTTCGGTCCCGTATGTAATCACTGGCAACACACACTGGTCGTAGACTTTCGTCTTGAGACACTGCGGTAAGTTGGACGAGAAGATACCACGCAACTTCCCGAACGCTGCCCAGCCGAGTCGGATTCGACGATTGACCTCTTTCTCGAAGTTGGACCTACCTAACTGGACCGTTTGTCCCAGGTAGACATAATCGTCTACAACTTCGAGTGTAGAGTTTCCGATCTTGATAGGAGTGGGTGTTACATGGGCATTCAACATGACTTTGGTTTTGTCCATGTTCATTTTAAGACCTACTCTTTCGGAAGCTCTACTGAGGTCATCGAGCATTGTACTGAGGTCCTCCATGGTCTCAGCCATGACCACTATATCGTCGGCAAACCGAAGGTGAGAGATGTACTCGCCATTGACGTTGATGCCTAGCCCTCTCCAGTCCAGAACCTTGAAGACATCCTCCAGTGCAGCGGTGAACAGTTTCGGAGATATGACGTCTCCCTGTCTCACACCTCGCTGCAGAAGGATAGGTTCCGAGATCTGGTCCTGAAGTCGGACTGACATGGTGGCGTTTTTGTACAAACTCTTCAGCACCTCGATGTACCGATAGTCGATTTGGCACCGTTGGAGAGACTGCAGTACAGCCCAAGTCTCGATCGAATCGAAGGCTTTCTCGTAGTCCACAAACGCCAAGCAGAGAGGCAGGTTATACTCTTCGGTCTTCTGTATAACCTGGCGCAGCGTATGTATGTGGTCTACGGTGCTAAAGCCTTTTCGGAATCCGGCTTGTTCGGGAGGCTGAAAATCGTCAAACCTGCGCGCGAGACGATTCGTGATGACTCTTGAAAACAGCTTGTAGACATGGCTTAGAAGTGAGATGGGCCTATAGTTCTTCAGCCGGGCATTGTCGCCCTTTTTGAAGAAGAGTACCACCACACCCCTGCACCATGCCTGCGGCGTTTTCCCCTCGAGTATGACGGAATCAAACAGCTTCTGAAGGGCCTTAAGTACCGGTTTTCCACCTGCCTTCAGGAGTTCGGCCGTAATTCCGTCATCACCCGGTGTCTTGTTGTTTTTAAGCTGTTTCAGAGCCATCCTAATCTCGTACAGGCTGACATCCGGAATGTCTTCGGTATAGTGTCGGGTCAGTCCAGCTCTATATTTAATATGTTTAAAAATAAATAAAGGAGATAATAATAATGACCTTGTTCCTGATGCCGATGGGCCATCTATTTTTTATATTTTTAAATGTTTTTTTTACTTTTGTTTTTGAAAATTTTAAAAATGTAATGTAATAAGAGAAAGAATGAATAAAGGAAATAATAATATATCATTTATTTCAGGTAACATTGACCCATAACAAATATCCCTTAAAGACTATCATACATATTTTATAAAAACTAGCTGTTGCCCGCGACTTCGTTCGCGTGGAAATTTTGGTGTGCATGTGTGAGACTGCCTCGTTGGTCTAGTGGTCGCAAGCGCGACTACTAAGCATGGGAACCGATTAGGTACCGGGTCGGGCAGTGTTAAAAAAAATGTTTATTTCAATTACATAAAGTTATCACACACATGATTCACGATCACCATCACCACCGATCACCATCATGATCACCTTTTAAGCAAGGAGATGCTTGTGTTAGGGGGCGTCCATTAACTACGTGAGGCTATTTTTTAACGCCCCTCCCCCTTGGTGGGATGTCGTGAGATTTGGCTTGACCCCCTCGTCTCCCTCCTAATCTCACGTGAGATTTATCAAAATAAGATTGGGTGTTATTTGGCGCGAATCCGGATTTGTGCCCGGTTGATGGCAACCCCCTACTACATAGGACTTCAATATAACTGGCGAAATGTGTGTGTACGATTAGGTGCACGTCTGCCCAACCCTTCGGGGCTTTAAGGCGTGACGTTATGTTATGTGTGAGAACTGAATCCCAGATCAAAAGGTGATAATGTACTGAGGACTACAAAAGGCGTCTTTTGGGGTGTTGTAATTCTGAGCGGCAGAGGTCAAAAACAAAATTAAATGGCGTTGAGGCGACGATATGGCTTTAAAAATCGGTGTATTTTGGCGCTATACAACTTTTTTTCAAAGTGAACCTTGTTTAGCGCTTTTATTCTAATACCGTTCTGTATACCACATTAAATGAGTTTTTGCGAGAGCCCTTCATAAGCATAGCATAATCAGCCTATAATGTTCCCACTGCTGGGACACCGGCCTCCTCTCTATGAGAGGGAATGGGCTATAATCCACCACGCGGGCCCAGTGCGGGTTGGTAGTTGGCACGTGTCTTCGAATTTTTGGTTCTAAGACATGCCGGTTTCCTCACGATGTTTTCCTTCACCGTTTTTCAGAGCCCTTAGACCTCCTTAATTCGGCCCTGTCACAAAATCCGTTCTTAGCGAACGTCTACTAACTATAAACTACCTCACTGCCCAATATCAAGTTTGGAGCACAAAAAGATAAGGAGTTTCATCCAAACTTGCGAGAGCCCTTAGGCCTCCTTAACCCGGCCCTGTCGCAAAATCCGTTCTAAGCAAACGTCTACTAACTATAAAGTACTTCCCTGCCAAATTTCAAGTTTGTAGCACAAAAAATGAAGGACTTTCACACAAACTTGCGAGAGCCCTTAGACCTTCTTAATCTGGCCCTTTCGCAAAATTCGTTCTTAGCGGACGTCTACTAACTTAAACTATCTCCCTGCCAAATTTCATCTTTATACTTCAAGCGGTTTTCAATATTTCGTGATGAGTGAGTGAGTGACCTTTCGCTTTCATATATTTAGATGGATTTTTCATATTTAAACCTCTCTTTCGGTGCCAAATTTTTAGTGCAAAGAGTGAAGACAAAAGGAAAAATAAAACAAAATTAATTTTCATTCATTCCGACAACACTACGACTTCTAAAACCTATTTACGTAAATTATTTTATCATAGAAATCGCGCATGAGTAACCTCATGCGCGATTTCTATGATAAAATAATTACAACTAAATTTTAAATATTAATATCTTTTGGGTCTGTTGGTCGATTTTGATGAAATAAACGCTAAATAATACCCAAAAAAATGCTTCTTGTTTTGTAATATTTCGATTTTGAATACAATGAGGGGTTTTTACGTGATGCGCGCACAAACGAACAGACAAACCGACAAACAGACAAAAATTTAAAAAATATGTTTTTACTTTCTATTACTTATTTCTCGCACCTTCCAGTGATTTTTTTGTAAAAATCTGTAATGTACAGACACGGAAAGTCTACGATTTTATTATATGTATAGACAAGAAAATATAAACTATTGTACCTACACAAAATGACGGCGTCGTGTTGCGCTGCGTGGTGTCGCGTAGCCTTCCGCGGACACGCCGATATATGACACCCTTCGGCCAAAACTTCCTTGAGGTAGATCTCAATATGATGAGTCGGAACTCGCACCACAAACGACTTGAAATTCGTGTTGTGACGCGACTCCAACTTCTCAACCCTCAAGGTCCAGCTGGTCTTCGCTCGGACATACTCCATGACCTCCTCAACCTTCGTGGTGTAGCCGGGACACATAAAACTGCGTCGTTGGTATTGCCTGACGCAGCACATTGGGTCCTGCCAGCGCGGTCCCGCACTGGTTACGACTAGGGGGCTACACGAACACGGCACACTGCACACAGCTGGCGGCGGCACCGCGGCGCGCCGCCTCGTGCCTCTCCGGCCTGTAGGTAGATAGTCACGTTAAGTACCAACGCTACGCAGCGTACTTGCCTAGCAAAAAGTATTAGGTAAATTAAACACGAATAAAGTTCAAAGTGGATGAAAAGTGCTAAACATCACATTATCATCTTTCTACAATTAACCATCTTGGCGTGTTTAGAAATGTTAATCATCACACACACATGGTTACACGATACTTTTTACATACGATAGGTACACGATCAACCGAAACACAACTTTAGGCCCACGGCGCCGCGCCTGTCGCGGTGGCGATCCGGGAGCGTGACACGTGCGCATTAATCTGTAGAATCTGGGCAAGGAACATATGTACTCTAGGAGAAGAATGTCAAGTACGTACAAATAAAATGGCACGGTTTTGGCGCCTCCTGGTGGATGCCCCCGAAAACTTGCGAAAGCGGGAAATTCAAATCGGATTTCTTTGAGATATTTATTTTAGTCCTGCCCACAAAAACAGAACTGGGAAACTGTGAAAATGTTAGTGTGCAATTTCACTGATCACAATTTTCCAGCTCCGCTTTGGTGGTCAAGCAGCCTTATTGTTTAAATTAACTTAACGGTAAATAGGAAACAAATCTTGCCAGTAGAAAACTATGAATTTTGTCAAAAATCACAAGTTTGTGGTTTATTTGTAAAAGTCAAAGCTTCTCACTAGTATTTTTATGATAAAACAGTAGTTTGTCTTATAAGTCAGAAGTACCTACTTTATGAAAATTACATAATAGTTATTGCATTAATAATAAAATCAACATGCACTCGTGCCGGTAGACATTTTTCTTGTGAAGTGGTGTGGGGCTGCCAGGTACAATTAACAAAAACTTACTAACCTAATTTTGTAAAATAAATAGCCTCTGCCCGATCCAATGCAGTAAATTAATTATTTATTTGTTGGCTTGATTGGTAACCCTTTTGTTTATTTATAGTTCCAACCTACGCTATACCAGCGTATTTCTATTATATTCTGCATTAATTAAATTTATATTTATTCAATTTTAATAATATTAACATTGAATAAATTATCCGAAATATTATATCGGCTAATTTGTTGATTAATAATTTAAACAAGAATGTCGCTAAAACTACCAAATGGTAGCTTTTTAATATTTCTATATATACACCATGGACTTAGTATAACAAACATTATACAGAAAAAGCGCGGGAATCATCGAATTTGGCGGTCGTGATTTTTCTTTCGGTTTTTTTAAATAATTCAAAACTATTGTGATTTGAGATAAGTTGTGTAGATTTATATAAATATTCTTTAGATTAGTTAATTTCATTGTTTGTATATATTAATTCTTCATATTTAGGGTAAGTTTTTTATATTTTTTGTTTATTGTCCTATGGACAATGAACCGCCTGATCCGGGGGGCACAGTCCCCCCGGTCGGGCAAAATATTACCATTTGTGAATCTAGTATGGATACAGACTCGTCCATAACCAGATCGGACCGGAAAAGGGCCAGAGCTCCACGTAAAATGTGCAAACATTGCAATAAAAGAAGGCGAAATGGTCACTCGATAACAGGCAAGAATAAAGATACGCATTGCCATTGCGATAATGACACGGACACTCCAAACATAGCATCAAAATCAGTTTTAATTTTGCAGGAAGCCACTCCACGTTCTGTGGATGGTCCCCTGACTGAACTCCCTTCGAAATCAGATCTTCCCCAGAAGGCACCACAGGTTGCTAGGGCTTTGTACGATGCCACAGACTTGTCGCCATATATTGTACACATCCAAAAAATATTTGAAACAGGAAATTCGGCTCAAACATTACACCCAATTACTTTAGGACACTTCCTTAAAAAACGTAGGTACAGCAATATCATCAACGGGTCACTAAAACGCATTGGTCGAAATAAAATATCAATAAGCTTTTCTCGTTATCTGGATGCAAACTTTTTTATAAATGACCCTTGTTTGGCCAAAGAGAAATTGAAGGCATTTGTACCATCTTTTAATGTATGTCGCATAGGTATTATTAAAGGTGTACCTACTGAATGGTCTCCTGAAGAAATTATCGAAAATATATCTGTTCCCACAGGATGCGGAAAAGTTATCAAGGCAAGGCGTCTTAATTATAAAGTGCACGAACCGACCCCTGTTTGGAAACCATCTCAGACAGTCGTGCTCACCTTTGATGGACAAATTTTACCAAAACGTGTGTTTTGTTGCTACAATTCTATGCAAGTAGAATTGTACACATTCCCAACTATTCAATGTTTTAATTGTTGTCGTTTTGGCCATACAAAGGTACTATGTAGGTCGAACCCTCAATGCTTCAAGTGTGGGGAGAAACATTCTGCCGACACTTGTAGCATTGAAGACGAAAGTCATTCTAAATGCTGCCATTGCGGTGGCATTCATTACGCCATCAACAAAAAATGCCCAGAGTTTACGAGACAGCAAGCAATTAAGCATTACATGGCCCATAGTTGCGTGTCGTATTCTGAAGCGTCGCAGTTACATCCGCCAATCTCCAAATTATATGCGGATGTGGTAACATCTGCTCCATCACATACCACTAAAAATTCTTTTTCCTCACAATCTCCGCCCCAATCACCTAACACACCAATTTTCACAGCTCAAAGAAAAACGGTTTTTCTAAAACCTCGGGATCCCCCAAGAACATCTAAGGGGTATGACCGGGCAGCTCATCAAGCATTAATTAATAATGAAGTTTCTTTGTCAGGTAATGGTGTTGCATTGCAAAATAAAGTAACAAATAATAATGAGAGTCAAATTTTAAATATAATTATCATGTTAATTAATACTTTATCTAAAAATAATAATATTGAACCGTCCAAACTAACTTATTTAATTAATTATAATGGATCCAAATCTACCCAAGATTGTCCAGTGGAACAGTCGCAGCATTGTGAATAAAAAATCTGATCTGTCCTTTATATTGAATAAATACGATCCCTTTGCAGTCGCTCTGTGTGAGACATGGCTTAAACCGGGATTCTCTTTTAGAATTCCTGGCTATGCGTGTCTAAGAACAGACAGAAGCGATGGGTATGGCGGTGTGGCCATACTTATTAAAAACTAGCTGTTGCCCGCGACTTCGTTCGCGTGGAAATTTTGGTGTGCATGTGTGAGACTGCCTCGTTGGTCTAGTGGTCGCAAGCGCGACTACTAAGCATGGGAACCGATTAGGTACCGGGTCGGGCAGTGTTAAAAAAAATGTTTATTTCAATTACATAAAGTTATCACACACATGATTCACGATCACCATCACCACCGATCACCATCATGATCACCTTTTAAGCAAGGAGATGCTTGTGTTAGGGGGCGTCCATTAACTACGTGAGGCTATTTTTTAACGCCCCTCCCCCTTGGTGGGATGTCGTGAGATTTGGCTTGACCCCCTCGTCTCCCTCCTAATCTCACGTGAGATTTATCAAAATAAGATTGGGTGTTATTTGGCGCGAATCCGGATTTGTGCCCGGTTGATGGCAACCCCCTACTACATAGGACTTCAATATAACTGGCGAAATGTGTGTGTACGATTAGGTGCACGTCTGCCCAACCCTTCGGGGCTTTAAGGCGTGACGTTATGTTATGTGTGAGAACTGAATCCCAGATCAAAAGGTGATAATGTACTGAGGACTACAAAAGGCGTCTTTTGGGGTGTTGTAATTCTGAGCGGCAGAGGTCAAAAACAAAATTAAATGGCGTTGAGGCGACGATATGGCTTTAAAAATCGGTGTATTTTGGCGCTATACAACTTTTTTTCAAAGTGAACCTTGTTTAGCGCTTTTATTCTAATACCGTTCTGTATACCACATTAAATGAGTTTTTGCGAGAGCCCTTCATAAGCATAGCATAATCAGCCTATAATGTTCCCACTGCTGGGACACCGGCCTCCTCTCTATGAGAGGGAATGGGCTATAATCCACCACGCGGGCCCAGTGCGGGTTGGTAGTTGGCACGTGTCTTCGAATTTTTGGTTCTAAGACATGCCGGTTTCCTCACGATGTTTTCCTTCACCGTTTTTCAGAGCCCTTAGACCTCCTTAATTCGGCCCTGTCACAAAATCCGTTCTTAGCGAACGTCTACTAACTATAAACTACCTCACTGCCCAATATCAAGTTTGGAGCACAAAAAGATAAGGAGTTTCATCCAAACTTGCGAGAGCCCTTAGGCCTCCTTAACCCGGCCCTGTCGCAAAATCCGTTCTAAGCAAACGTCTACTAACTATAAAGTACTTCCCTGCCAAATTTCAAGTTTGTAGCACAAAAAATGAAGGACTTTCACACAAACTTGCGAGAGCCCTTAGACCTTCTTAATCTGGCCCTTTCGCAAAATTCGTTCTTAGCGGACGTCTACTAACTTAAACTATCTCCCTGCCAAATTTCATCTTTATACTTCAAGCGGTTTTCAATATTTCGTGATGAGTGAGTGAGTGACCTTTCGCTTTCATATATTTAGATGGATTTTTCATATTTAAACCTCTCTTTCGGTGCCAAATTTTTAGTGCAAAGAGTGAAGACAAAAGGAAAAATAAAACAAAATTAATTTTCATTCATTCCGACAACACTACGACTTCTAAAACCTATTTACGTAAATTATTTTATCATAGAAATCGCGCATGAGTAACCTCATGCGCGATTTCTATGATAAAATAATTACAACTAAATTTTAAATATTAATATCTTTTGGGTCTGTTGGTCGATTTTGATGAAATAAACGCTAAATAATACCCAAAAAAATGCTTCTTGTTTTGTAATATTTCGATTTTGAATACAATGAGGGGTTTTTACGTGATGCGCGCACAAACGAACAGACAAACCGACAAACCGACAAACAGACAAAAATTTAAAAAATATGTTTTTACTTTCTATTACTTATTTCTCGCACCTTCCAGTGATTTTTTTGTAAAAATCTGTAATGTACAGACACGGAAAGTCTACGATTTTATTATATGTATAGACTAGCTGTTGCCCGCGACTTCGTTCGCGTGGAAATTTTGGTGTGCATGTGTGAGACTGCCTCGTTGGTCTAGTGGTCGCAAGCGCGACTACTAAGCATGGGAACCGATTAGGTACCGGGTCGGGCAGTGTTAAAAAAAATGTTTATTTCAATTACATAAAGTTATCACACACATGATTCACGATCACCATCACCACCGATCACCATCATGATCACCTTTTAAGCAAGGAGATGCTTGTGTTAGGGGGCGTCCATTAACTACGTGAGGCTATTTTTTAACGCCCCTCCCCCTTGGTGGGATGTCGTGAGATTTGGCTTGACCCCCTCGTCTCCCTCCTAATCTCACGTGAGATTTATCAAAATAAGATTGGGTGTTATTTGGCGCGAATCCGGATTTGTGCCCGGTTGATGGCAACCCCCTACTACATAGGACTTCAATATAACTGGCGAAATGTGTGTGTACGATTAGGTGCACGTCTGCCCAACCCTTCGGGGCTTTAAGGCGTGACGTTATGTTATGTGTGAGAACTGAATCCCAGATCAAAAGGTGATAATGTACTGAGGACTACAAAAGGCGTCTTTTGGGGTGTTGTAATTCTGAGCGGCAGAGGTCAAAAACAAAATTAAATGGCGTTGAGGCGACGATATGGCTTTAAAAATCGGTGTATTTTGGCGCTATACAACTTTTTTTCAAAGTGAACCTTGTTTAGCGCTTTTATTCTAATACCGTTCTGTATACCACATTAAATGAGTTTTTGCGAGAGCCCTTCATAAGCATAGCATAATCAGCCTATAATGTTCCCACTGCTGGGACACCGGCCTCCTCTCTATGAGAGGGAATGGGCTATAATCCACCACGCGGGCCCAGTGCGGGTTGGTAGTTGGCACGTGTCTTCGAATTTTTGGTTCTAAGACATGCCGGTTTCCTCACGATGTTTTCCTTCACCGTTTTTCAGAGCCCTTAGACCTCCTTAATTCGGCCCTGTCACAAAATCCGTTCTTAGCGAACGTCTACTAACTATAAACTACCTCACTGCCCAATATCAAGTTTGGAGCACAAAAAGATAAGGAGTTTCATCCAAACTTGCGAGAGCCCTTAGGCCTCCTTAACCCGGCCCTGTCGCAAAATCCGTTCTAAGCAAACGTCTACTAACTATAAAGTACTTCCCTGCCAAATTTCAAGTTTGTAGCACAAAAAATGAAGGACTTTCACACAAACTTGCGAGAGCCCTTAGACCTTCTTAATCTGGCCCTTTCGCAAAATTCGTTCTTAGCGGACGTCTACTAACTTAAACTATCTCCCTGCCAAATTTCATCTTTATACTTCAAGCGGTTTTCAATATTTCGTGATGAGTGAGTGAGTGACCTTTCGCTTTCATATATTTAGATGGATTTTTCATATTTAAACCTCTCTTTCGGTGCCAAATTTTTAGTGCAAAGAGTGAAGACAAAAGGAAAAATAAAACAAAATTAATTTTCATTCATTCCGACAACACTACGACTTCTAAAACCTATTTACGTAAATTATTTTATCATAGAAATCGCGCATGAGTAACCTCATGCGCGATTTCTATGATAAAATAATTACAACTAAATTTTAAATATTAATATCTTTTGGGTCTGTTGGTCGATTTTGATGAAATAAACGCTAAATAATACCCAAAAAAATGCTTCTTGTTTTGTAATATTTCGATTTTGAATACAATGAGGGGTTTTTACGTGATGCGCGCACAAACGAACAGACAAACCGACAAACCGACAAACAGACAAAAATTTAAAAAATATGTTTTTACTTTCTATTACTTATTTCTCGCACCTTCCAGTGATTTTTTTGTAAAAATCTGTAATGTACAGACACGGAAAGTCTACGATTTTATTATATGTATAGATAACTTGTTTTTTCAACCTTTTCCTCTTCCAAGCCTCAGCGACGATATTTCTGCTGTTGCTGGTATTGTAAATAAAATCTGTTTAGTATGTATATATTATTCTCGTCCCACTGTAAATATTCTTTCTGAAATAAGTAATCTTCTTTCAGTTTTACCTAAACCATTTTTGGTAATGGGCGACTTTAATACACAACATCAGTCCTGGGGAAGTTCTAGTTCCACTTACTATGGGGAAAAGTTATTAGAAATTCTAGACTCTAATAATTTGTGTATTTTAAACACATGTCTCCCACCACGCCAAACAAATCCAGATGAGGGAATAAGTGCTCCTGACCTCTCAATCTGCACACCTGAGTTAGCATCAACATTATCCTGGTCTCCTTTACCGTCTGCTTATGGTAGTGATCATTACCCTCTAATCATTTCATTTCCACATAAAAAACCAGCTGCTTGCAATCCAACACCACGATTAAAGTATAGACTTCAAAATGCAGATTGGGATAAATACAAAAATTGTGTAGAAGAAAAAATTCTTGCTTTATCTAATTCCTTAAAGCTACATGATCCTCAGTTATTATCTAATCAAATTACAAGAACTTTAATAGAGGTGGCAGATAATACTTTCCCTATTAAGAATGGTGCTACAGGCAAAATTCCTTCACCACCTTGGTGGGATGCTGAATGCACTCAGGCCGTTAAAAAAAGAAAAGAAGCAGAAAAAATTTATTGTCATACTATGACTCGTCACAATTTTGATATATATCTAGAAGCTGCTCGTGCAACTCGTAAGCTCCTTAGGAAAAAGAAATTTGAAGGTTGGCAAAGATTTTGTGCATCTATCTCACCAGAAGTTAATGCATCTCTAGTATGGCAAAATATAAGGCGATTCAGGTCAGCATTCAGCGACACAACAGCCTCAAAACTGCCATTAGAATTAGCCAATGAGTTTATGGATCATTTAGCTCCCCCTTCAGTCCCAGAACAGAGATCTTTAATGCATTTTCCCTATGTTCCTATTTCTGATTTTGAGTTGAATTCTCTCTTCACACTTAGTGAGTTGAAAGGAGTCCTTTCTCATGTTAAGGATTCAGCGCCTGGGGAAGATGGTATACCATATTCATTCATAGCTAATCTGTCTGACTCTGTTCTTTTAATATATTTAAATCTCATCAACACAGCTTTGATATCTGGCACCATTCCATCAAGTTGGAAGTCTCAAACAATTATTCCCATTCTGAAACCAAACAAACCTTATTCTAAGGTTACTTCTTATCGTCCAATTGCACTTTCAACAGTTCTTGCTAAAATTGTTGAACATCTCATTAAGAATCGTTTGGAGTGGTTTTTAGAAAGCAAAAACTTGCTAGCTACATCGCAGTTTGGTTTTAGGAAGGGTAAAAGTACAATTGACAGCCTTAGCATGTTCACAACTGATATTCGCTTAGCCTTCTCTTCCAATAACTCTGTAATTGCTGCCTTCCTGGATATTAGCTCAGCTTACGATAATGTCCTGGTATCAGTCCTGGAACAAAAGATGAATTCATTACAAATTCCAAAATTGCTGTCTAATTTCATAATTAACATGCTTTCACAGAGATCTTTAAATCTACATATTGAAGGATGTACATTTACCCGTTTAGTATGGAAAGGTCTCCCTCAAGGTTCAGTACTTAGTCCAATTCTTTATAATATTTACACTTCTGATTTAGAATCCTCCATAAATGAGTCAGTACAAGTCCTTCAATATGCAGATGATTTACTTCTTTATTTATCTGGTCATTCTGTTGCGGATATTTGTACTTCCTTAACCTCTTCTTTATGCTTACTGAAGACTTGGTTAGAAACCAATGGTCTACACCTGTCAATTGATAAAAGCAACATTGTCTTGTTTACTAGAATGCGTAAGCCTCCTGTAGTTACAGTAATGTATAATAATATCCCTATGCCTGTTAAAAACCAGGTAAAATTTTTAGGCCTTATTTTGGATACACATCTTACTGGTTTACCACACTGTGATTATATAGCTGCTAAATGTGAACGAAATATTAACATAATTAGATGTCTTGCTGGTGTTTGGTGGGGAGCACACCCCTTTTCATTAAAACTACTGTATAACACTTTGATTAGAAGTGTATTGGACTATGGGACTTTTTTGCTAGAACCTGCTAATGTTGCTGGTCTTAAGAAACTAGAGAGTGTTCAGTCCAAAGCACTTAGAGTAGTATCAGGTGCAATGAAAAGCAGTCCTATTAATTGTCTTCAGGTGGAATGTGGAGACCCTCCACTTCATTTGCGACGTCAATTTTTAGCTGATAGATTTATGGCTCGGTGTTTGCAATTTACATATCATCCTTTGCGAAATAAACTTTCCATTCTCTCTGAAGAAATAACTTTATCCACATACTGGAGGCACAAAGCTACTCCGTGTTTAGTTAAAAGCTTTAGAAAATACAATTTAATTGAAGCTCCCTGCCACCAATCTGAATTTCTTCCTATATTCCACTGTAATTACAGTTCATTAATTATGACACCAAATATACATTATAACCTTAACATTTACCGAGGTGACGTATGTCATAACCTTAACTTCAACTTCACTATGGATAGAGACTGGAAGGGCTGTCAGCTCTTGTTTACCGATGCTTCGAAGCATGGAAGAGACTCGTGTGTGGGAGTAGGTGTATACCACTCCCAATATAATATCGTTCAAAAAATAAAGCTCCCACCCGAATCATCTGTATTTACGGGAGAATGTTACGGTCTATTCAAAGCTGTCGAATATATACTTCTTATGGGCTTACGGAATTCACTTATTTTAACTGATGCAAAGAGTGCCTTACAATCTTTGGCCAGATTTCCTTTCTATTCTCATAATTCTCATACTATATTTGAAACACGTGAACTCCTTCACAGGTGCTCTATTATGGGGTATTCAGTGCGTTTTGCGTGGATACCCTCGCATTGTGGCATTTTAGGTAACGAGAGAGCAGACCAGTTAGCTAATGATGCCGTATCGTGTGGAGACGTTTTTCCGTACAAAAATAATTCCCAAGATCTGGCTGCTCTGCCCAAGGTTTATCTACAGGAATCCTGGGGTCAGCTTTGGTCGGAGCAATCAGTGAAAGGAAAATTTTATCGTTCTATTCAGCCATCCATTTTTGTTAAACCCTGGTTTAGCAAGTACAAGCTAAGCAAAAAGATTACAACAATATTCATACGTATGCGATTGGGTCATGTGTGCACTCCTGCTCATCTTGCCAGGCTTGGCATTGTGCAGAACCCTGTGTGTGATTGTGGCGCTGAGGTGGGAGATCTGAACCACCTTATTTTTGCCTGCCCTCTTTATGACCACTCCTCACTTTTCCATAGCCTAATTTCCCTCCGAGTTCCTTTTCCCACTTCTATCTCATGTATTTTATTTAATTTTAATGTAGATATTTATAAAACAATAGCACTTTTCCTTGTAAATAATGATATAGCTATTTAAACGTAAGTGTATAAAGTACGAGTAATTATTTTAATGTATTATATAAGTACACATAATTTATGATGTAGTTTTTAGTTTAGTATAGAGAGACGCACTGACTCGCCCTTTTTTATTGGACCACCTAGTGGCGTTAATTTGTTACAGTTTTCTATTGTATTATATTCTCCCTTTTCTGTTAAATTGTTATAATTTTTATTTAATAACACCTAATCTCCTTTCCATTTCCTAATTTCCCGTTGTTATATTTTACCATTTCGCGAGTAATTGATTCTCACGTTTTGTTATATCAAATAAAATATTGTCAGTGGCAATAAGCACGAATAGTGCAACGCCAAAAGGAAGAAAAAAAAAAAAACATTATACACCTTTTCAGTTTTACTTATGTTGCCATCCTTGAAAACGTCATTATTAGAGACCGAAGTTTTTAGGTCTCGCATAATAAAAGAGAACCTGGCAACATAGGTCTAGCTCCCGTAGACATTCCGAGGTTTACCCAATGAGACGACCCCGCCTGCTGAAGGGGTTGTGTTTCCCCCACGCGGGCGCACAGCTGAGCGCTAGCGCCGATTGCTGATAGATACTTTTAGTGTCGCTCGGTGTCCAACTTGCAACCTTTTTTAAATATTTTTGGGACAAAATATAACATGGTTTAAAAATGATTGGAATCGATTCAGTTACTTATTCTGAACAAACTATATTAAGGTTTCACATATACTAAAAATAATGTTGTATAATATTTATATACCTATGTCGGATCCGGTCGTACGGACATAAAATGAATCACAAGTGCGCTGGTGGTGTCGTCACACGACCTACCTTACAAATCTACCCACACCACAGGCGGGGCTTCTACAGAGCCCTGATGTTTACAGCTCGAGGCGAGGATGACAGTCAATGTCTGATTGCAGTGGAGTTGAGACGTCCTGGAACTGTATCCGATTCATTGTGCCCCGTATTATTGTTTTGTTGTAATTTCATGTAATTTGTTAGTTTAATAGAAACAGTGTATCAAACCCAGTGTATTTTTATTGCACAAAACCCATTGTCTGCCCACATGATGTGTACGAGCCTAACGGAATAAATCCTGCCATATCCATCATCTATACATATAATAAAATCGTAGACTTTCCGTGTCTGTACATTACATATTTTTACAAAAAAATCACTGGAAGGTGCTAGAAATAAGTAGTAGAAAGTAAAAAAATATTTTTTTAAATTTTTGTCTGTTTGTCGGTTTGTCGGTTTGTCTGTTCGTTTGTGCGGGCATCACGTAAAAACCCCTCATTGTATTCAAAATCGAAATATTACAAAATAAGAAGCATTGTTCTGGGTATTATTTAGCGTTTATTTCATCAAAATCGACCAACAGACGCAAAAGATATTAGTATTTAAAATTTAGTTGGTAACCTGATGCGCGATTTCTATGATAAAAATAATTTACGTAAATAGGTTTTAGTTTCGTCAATTGTGAACCGATTTTGATGATTCTTTTTTTGTTTGGAAGAATACTATTCCGCAATGGTCCCATTTTTTATTTGGTGAAGATCTGATGGTGATCTTCGGAGATATCAATGGAACTCTTCAATAATAGACAGCAAATCTGTTGTGATTGCTGCAATCGCTTGGATGTTTATTGTTTACACAACACCATAACATAATATCACGCCTGTATGCTCTGAGGGGCTACGCAGATGTGTACAGTGCACCCACATTTTGATAATTAGGTATGCCCAGTTCCATTTTGTTGGGGATAAGCCTATTACCATGACATGTATTGTTAACGGTTATCTAATGTTTCACCAAAACTCCTTTGATAATTTTTAACCGACTTCAAAAGAGGAGGAGGTTCTACGTTCGACTGTATGTATTTTTAATGTACACCGATTTCTCCGCCAATCGTCGACCGATTTTGAAAATTCTTTTTTTATTCGAAAGTCTATACTCCTGAGGTGGTCCCATTGTCATCAAGTCAGAATTTGATGATGGGGTCCCAGGAAAATTAAGGGCAAACCTCAAATTTTATGGGCATTGATTGATACAGATACTTCCCATGTGGTCCCATGGTCATCAGGTCAGGATCTGATGTTGGGATCCTGGAGAAATCAAGGGAATTTTCTAAATTGTATAGGCACACATACTCGCATTATACCTGGTAATCATCATTGTGTGTAAGTTCAGCGATACCTTTGCCAATAGAGAACCTATTTCAATGATTTCTTTTTTATTTGGAAGAATATTATTCGGCGGCGCTGGCCCCGTTTAAATTTGGTACAATGGAACTCAACAAAATTAGGCAGCAAATCTGCCGTGATTGCTGCAATCGCTTAGATGTTTATTGTTTACACAATATCCTAACATAACGCCTGTATGCTCCGAGGGTGTACACAGATGTGTGCAATATAACCAGATTTGTTTATTTTTGTTGACAATATAAAATAAATGCATAGTAAATATTAATTGTCCGCCCATGCACTTTGTGCTTGAAGTGTTAATAAATAAATAAATAAATAATTGTATAGGATATTACAACGAAAAATGGAAAAATAAAAAACTTTTTTGCAAAAATAAAAACCGCCTTCAAAAACACAAAAAAAGTGAAAAATAACTTTAGCTTCAGAAGTCGGTGACTTTGTTTGTTTGATTCAGTTTTTGTTTCCTTTTGTCTTTACTCTTTGCACTAAAAATTTGGTACTGAAAGAGAGGTATTATGAGAAATCTATCTAAATATATGAAAGCGAAAGGTCGAAAACCGCTTGACGTATAAAGATGAAATTTGGCAGGCAGGTAGTTTATAGTTAGTAGACGTCCGCTAAGAATGCATTTTCAACAGCGCCGGATTAAGGAGGTCTAAGGGTTCTCGCAAGTTTGTATGAAAGTCGTTTTATCATTATCACCTTTCGATCTATGGGGTTGGCGTGGATACGCCTTTTTATGTGGATAAAAACCCCGTGTTAAATAAAGAGATTAAAAAAAAAAAAAAATCCTTTCGATCTGGCAGTCAGTTCTCACACATAACATAACGTCACGCCTTAAAGCCCCGAAGGTTTGGGCAGACGTGTACCTAATCGTACACACACATTTCGCCAGTTATATTGAAGTCCCATGTAGTAGGGGGTGAGCCTATTGCCATCTACAGGGCACAAATCCATATTCGCGCCAAATATCACCCAATCTCATGTTAATAAATCTCACGTGATATGAGGGGGTCAAGTCAAATCTCACGACATCCCACCAGGGGAGGAGGGGGGTCGAAAAATCGCCTCACGTAATTAATGGATGCCCCCTAAAACAAGCATCTCCTTGCTTAAAAGGTGATCTTCCAAATCATGTGTGTGATAACTTTATGTAATTGAAATAAACATATTTTTTTTTAACACTGCCCGACCCGGGAATCGATCCCCACTCTTAGTAGTCGCGCTTGCGACCACTAGACCAACGCGGCAGTCTCACACATGCACACCAAAATTTCCACGCGAACGAAGTTGCGGGCAACAGCTAGTATATAAATAAAATGGTGTTTTTTGTTGTAGTGCTCGCACCATAAACATTATTATAATACGTGAGGATTTGTAATTGGCTTTCTGGTAACTATGGTTTCCTTTTTTGTTTATTTTTATTAGATGTAGAGTGTCCTTCATGTACTAAAATAAATAAACAATTAAATTAAATATTACAGGTTAGATGATTCCAGTCTCCACTGCCGCTGATGTAACAAATTTATTAACATGATTCTCAGAGGCAATATGAAATTCGTTGAAATTTTGAAGAAAATTTATTCAGTTGATTTTCAGTATTTCTTATGGTAACACTTTTTGTAATACCTACATGTTTACAAGCAAGGGCGGATCCAGGGGGGGTCATGGGGGTCATGACCCCCCCCTGGACTGGGAAAACTTGATATAAGAGAAAAGTTGATTTTGTTATTTAATTAAGTAAATATATTTTGACTTAAAGCAATAAAACACTTTCATCATAATTTGAATTATTATTGTAATCAAATTCGAGACTGTCATGACTAGATCTCAACTATGTGACACCCCCTTGACATGATAGCTGGATTCGCCCTTGTTTACAAGGCTATAATAGTACAATCACTTGACTAGAATGAAAGAGGTTATGAATATTTACCAGTCTTCTTGCAATACATATTGTGCTAAGAGAGTTAAGATATTCATTACATACAAAAACCCCTGATTTAAAATCGCCATGGCCTATTAAGATCATCCTATACACACATTTGGTTACAATGTCATAAAATGATGCACAAACTTTAATTCATATTTTTACTTTACTAACAACCCACCCCGGCTTCACACGGGTTCAACTGCATTAAAATCCATTGCTTAGTTTAAAAGATCTAAGTGTACAGACAGCGGAAGCGAATTTATTTTATATTATGTAACAGTAGTGAAGGGTTAAGTTTTTAAGAGGTAAGCCAGGGTACATATCTTTAATGTGATTATATTATTTGTCTATAGAATACTTACTGTGCCATTTTTCAAAGGGAAGCCAGTAGGAATCGATTTGTATGGAATCTTCGCCACTGCTGTGTAAAGAATAGATAAAGATACTCACAACTCAAAGCTGACCTTTTTATATAAAGTTTTTTTAGATCCATTAATGTTAATAGGCCATGGTGTAATGATTGAATTTCCTATATTATTTGGATTATCCCTACATCAGTCTGCATCAGTATGCCCTGAGAATGCCTCATCATCTAGTGTGCCTGGAGTTGCTGGTTGATCCAATCTATGTCTTCATAGAACCGAGGGTCACTGACTCGAAGTGCTGCTCTCTTGTAGAAGAAATAGTACCATGGAGACACTGAAACAACATAAAGAAAATTAGTCTTGAGAGCCCGTCTGGGGAAGTAGGCTAACACATTCCATCTGCCATTGCTGTGTTCCAGTTGGAAGGGTTTGGGGGCCAGCAGAATTACAAGCACAAGAGATATTTTTGCATTTCTTTGTCTCTAAGATAGCAACGCATGATGATCTGTGCCACTGCAAATTACCAGTGGTCACCGCTGTCACCATTTTGTCAAATTCCTAATAAAAGCAGGTGCTTCATTGGCTTATTTGACATCTTCATCACCATTTTTACAGGTTAATAGTCACTGTACTATCTAACTCACAGCATCTCTGCAGCGTGAACAGGCATATTAGCAGCGGCGTGGAGACGGACTCGGGTTCCGCCCACTTCTCCAGCAGCCAGGCGGCGTGCAGCGCCACGCTGGCCACCATGTAGGCCATGCACACCGACCCGGCCGCGCGAAACTTCCGCACCAACACTTCAACCAGGCCCGCCTAAAATTCATTGAAATGTAAAATTAACTATTTTGAGCTATAAAAATATAAATAGGTCGTTTTTTTTCGAAGTCTAAATACTGTGATGCTAAAGGTTTCGCTACGACTTAAGACCCGCTATTTTTATTGCGGTAAAAAATACGCTTACTTGAAATAGGTAGGTGGAGAAAAAGGTCATCAGCATTGTAGTTATTGACAGCACGAGGAATAAATCCTGAAATCTATGAAATTAAGTGTTAATAACAAAAGTCATATTGATTGTTTGTTATTATTTGTATGAAATTGAAATTCTTACATGAAAAGCACAAGTAGTCCATCGCGACTTCGGGGAAATAAACTTACACAGTTAAATAAAAGATCGCAAAGCATAAAAATTACTTGAAAAAATAAACAAAACGTATATCTAGGGGTAGATAACTTCATTTTCACCAACAATCAGGTTTCGTGTTGTGAAAAAAAAAGAGGAATCTTGCTGGAATCGACCAACAATTTATTTCATTGCCTTTGCCTTCTCTCGCTTCTCGCCATCTTCTCGCCCTCTCTCCATCTCACATAATATAATATTATGTATTAGTACTAGCACAGAACATTAATACTCTAGCGAGATAGTAGTCTCTGATCCCAGTCTTTTGTCTCTGGTTTCCGGACATCAAGCCATGATAGCCAGTTCAGGGTAAAAAAAAAAAGTTATTTCTACTACTCTTCCATATTTAAAAAATCATGAAATCACACTAATCAAATTACATGGATTTAGTAAACAAACAGGACTGAGTTCTGCAAAATTTGTAACACACAAAAATTAACCTTAACTGTCACACCGTCGCCGCGTCGGTTTACTTTTGTTAAGCTATCATAACCGAGGCGAGAGAGATAGCAATAAGGGAGTCCCTTGTCCCTTTCACTCAATTGCCAACAGATAAAAATGTTAAAGATGGCAGAAAATATTACACCGGCAGTCACCTCACCAAGGAACATTATATACTCTAGGAGCACCTCACACTACAAGTAAAATAAATTATGTGTATATGTTTTTAGCTTTAAGATAAATTTTAATTTATTTCTTTTATAGGTTTACAGTCTGTACAAAATACTAATTTATTTATTTTAAGCAAATTAAATATTAGTATGATTGTTTGGAAGCTTTTATATGTTCATTATGGTAACACTGAAATCAGTCATCAATGGTGTTTATATGCACTGTACTCTTTGATGGTGTTAATTTGACGTTTTAATTAAGTTGTTTTAAACATGGTTAATATAAATTAATTGTTTATGAATTAAGTTATTTCTGAATGGCAACATTTGACACTCATATAAACAAGCAATATGGCCGATACAATTTCGCGCTGAAGTCATATTTTTGCGGTATTAAGTTCTTTTTACATTACTTAAGTGAAATCTTCCTCTTTAAATATCGTGAAATCGAGTTGTGTGAAGGAGTGTAATAATGACGGGTTTGCTGGATGAAATTCACTTTTTCAGGTTAGTTCTTTTAATTTTGTTTACAAATTACGACTAGGGTGACAATGATTTAGATATGTAAATGGGGATCATGAAAATATTGTAAAGAATACGTCTATTCTGTTATCCATATCGGTATTTATAATCTTGTGCAAATGCGTACAAAATTCAAAACATTGTTATTTATAATGCATTAGCAAAACTCAATTACTCAATTTTATATTTTAACAAAATAACTTCTTGAAAATAAACATTTGAATTCTATCTTTACTTTTTATATACTATTTATTACTTCTTCGTCTTCCATCATCAGCGTCTTCGCACTTAAATTTAAGATTACAGACATAATTGTACTAAAAACCAACAATTACATAAAACCATACATTTAATTATGTATAGTGTGATTAATAAATTTATCTAATACTACGTATTAAGTTGTTTGAATATGCCAGATGCTCATGCTTCACCTATGTGAATATTGCAGCCCTGTACGCTTTAAAATCTCTTTACAAATGAATGATATAACCTAACATGTAGACCACCGTGAACGAAAATAAGTGTTACGTATTCATTACTTTATAGACCTATCCCATTGCAGAGTTCTACAGTATGCGTAGGTTACGGCTTCGCCCTATCTTTTTATATTGAATAATCTGTTACCCATGCAAAACGGGGAGCCGAGCAGGGTGCTAGTTAGTTATAACAAAAAACTGTCCCAAATGTAAGTAAAATATTGGATACCCTATTAGAAAGAGATGTCATCCACTCTAGGTATTTTTCTCGCTCGGAATGGCTTTCCGTTGCACGTCCTCTTTCCAGTTAGTATATAAAGCGCAGGCCACACCGCCAGCTGGCGGGCGGGCGGAGCGGGCGAACGACGCATCGTTTCACTTGTTTTCATACTTTGGTTCACACCGCGAACTATCAAAAGAGACGAACGAAGTATGAAAAGGCATCGTTCGCCTCGCTCGCCCCGCCCGCCATCTGGCGTGGCCTGCGCTTAAGTTCCTTGCGCATCCCACTATTGCCAGTTAAAAGTAGGTAAGTACCTTCATCAGCTGCGAGTGTAAATAGTTATTTTCTATTTTTCTGTTTGCAACTACGATTCAAATGTGTTAGCGACCATTATAACGTTACAACAACAAAAGACGTAATGTTTACATTTGATACCGGCTTCGGTGTTCATCACTGAACTTGAAAAACTTTGTAGAGTTTGAAGTGGATTTACTGAGACACTACTCCTAAGTAATAAGTATGCCAGTTAGAAAAAATAGCCGTAAGTTATAGAAAACGGCCGTTAATCGATGAACACTCATCCAAGTGATCATCATAATGGTGAACTGTCAGAGATACGCAATAGCCCTGGTGAGGCTTGATTGATTGTATAAGAAATAGTCAAGGAATTAGTATTATGTTCTTTTGTATTTCCATGATATGAATCGAATCAAATGTCAATGTCATTCCTGACAACATAAGAATGTCATAGACTATAGACTACTCGAGCGAGACTCGAGAGTGCAAATAGTGCAATCTGTGCAATGGCTAATATTGCTTTGGTTGGAAGGTCTCTTGTTATTTATTTATTAATTAATTCAATAGCGGTAGATTGGGCAATTTTATTAAGGTTTTCCTCGAGTTTAAAAGCGTTCTGAAGCGTCTTTCATGATTTCATTTAGCGAATTAATCTTTGAAAACATACGCAATCAGTGTCGTAATTCTGAAGAACTTTAAAAATTGTGACGAAGATTTGAGGATGGGTGGTGATCGTGAACGCTGCCGAAACAGAAGCCGCAGTCGTGACACGCTTAAAAGTCGTAACCAAGAATATGGTGGTCGCGACCGTAGCCGAGGGCGAAGCAAGGAGAGAAATGGTCGTGACCGAAGTCAAGAACGAAGGAAGGAGCGAAGTGGTCGTGACCGAAGCCAGCAAAGAGTTGAACGAGACCGCAGCAGAGAACGAAGCAAAGAGAGAGGTGGACGAGACCGCAGTGGAGAACGGATCAGGGACGGAGGTGCTCGAGATCGCAGCAGAGAGTACGGTAGCGGTGGGCGTAATTGCAGCCAGGAACAGAGTAAGGACTGGGGCGTTGGCCGTGACGACCGCTCGCATGCTAAGAACATCGAAGACGGCGCGGAACGAGAGCGCCCACACGCCTGGGAGCGAGAACGTGACCGCGGGCGCAGCTCCTTCAAGGAGTACAATGGAGGAGGGCTGGGTGGCGGTAAGTATTCATTAAGAACTCCTCAGCATTATTGACTTACTTTTTGCAAACAACAAAAATTCATGTCATTATTAACAAGCCTCTGCATCTGTAAATGAAACAGGTTTAAAACATTTTCTTCATTTTGTAGTAAAAATAGAGATGAAAGTGTCTTCAAACATGACTACTTCAGCTTTCATGTTTTTGTTCTGAATAGAAGCTAAAATGAAAATCATTATCAACATAATTATCTATACCAGCTTTTGTCAAATTTCCTTGAAATCAGACAGACACAATTACTTTCTTAATATTAGTTTGTAGTGTGGATATCATGTTTCCAGGATTAGGAGGAGGTGGTCCTCCTGTAAGAGCCCGGTATAAACCTCAAGAAGAAGAGTTCTTTGATGCGCGACGGGAAGAGAGGGAGAGGATTGGCCAAATTGGAGTGGCCTCTGTTTGGGGCAAGTCACCACTTAGGGCAGAGTAAGTATCACACTACACATAAATAAAATTTTGTTTCTAATTTGAAAGTAACAGCTTTTTACATAATGCATATGAAAGTATAACTACTTATAATTTTTTAATTTTTGTATGGCTGTCTGTTTGTTCCTGTTAAACGGCTGGACCGATTTTGACGGGACTGGCAGACTTTTACTGGCAGATACCTGATGTTGTAAGGAGTAACTTAGGCTACTTATATTTTAAAAAAGGATAGGGTGCCATGCAAAAAAAAACTGCTTGAAATTATTTTAAAAATTCTATTCAAATAGTAATATTTTATAATAATTTCATGCAGATGAAGGTCACAGGCAAGACCTAGTTATGAATAACAACACAACTTCAACATCTTCTTTACCAACCTGTTTTATAAGTGATTAGGATCTTCAAATTTTGTGTTTAGGCTGAAGATTGAAAATTAATTTATACATGTCTCGGCGTTTTTGATAATTCTACCCCCGAAGAGTTAAAAAGGGGGGTGAAGGTACTATGTTTGTACGGGTGGATTGCAACTCAATTTTGTACAACCGATTGAGCTGAAATTTTGCACACACCTTTGGTTTTGGTGACAACACATTTTTATAACAGACATTTCTTAATCCTGCATCCAGGATCGTCTCCTCAAGAGAGAACTCTTACGGTTAGTAGCACGGTCCCGAAACTTTGTTTACGCGTTCAATTTTGATAGATAAAGATGATTTTTGACCGACTTCCAAAAGGAGGAGAATTTTTTTTGTTTGGATTTTCAGCGATTTCTTCGCCAATTGTGAACCGATTTTGATGATTCTTTTTTGTTTGGAAGCATATTCTTCCGCGGTGGTCCCATTTTTTATTTGGTCAAGATCTGATGGTGATCTTCGGAGATATCAATGGAAATCTTCAATAGGGATCCTGCCGTTTTGCCGAAAAGATTTTGACAAAATTTCATTACCCAAACAAATTTTAGCAACCTTTTTTTATACCATTGCAATATTTCGAATGATTTTAGTACGCATATTTTTATTTGGTCAAATTTTTACTTGGCAAAATATTACCAAGTATAATGTCATTATGGCATTTGGTCTTTAATCAAATGATTTATTTCAGCAAACAATCTTCAGACAATAAACGTTTGGTGAAATGGTTTGTTAAGACAAAAAATATTAAGCCAAAAATAAGATTTTTGCCTTTGAGTAGGTTACTCGGAACTCAACTATTTAGATTAGGTTAATTTCTTCTTTAAACAAAATGGGTAGGTTAGGTTAGGTTAAAACTGTGACCTTCTACGCACGAGCCGAGCGAGCGTAGCGAGCGGTGCCGCGGCAGCGGCCGGCGAGTGCCAGAAACGACTTGCATTAATAGAAAAAAGATATTGTTTTTAGTAGGTTACCCGGAACTGAACTATTTAGATTAGGATAATTACTTATTTAAAAAAAAAAGGGGTATTATTATATATTTGGCTTATTTGATTTTGCGTAAAAACTGTTATTCCAACTGAAATATTTGACTAAATAATAAATGTTAAAAGTACTAGTTGGTAAACAAGTTATAGTTTAAACGTTTACTTCCCAAACATTAGGTTTGCGTTACAATTTTTTGTGAATAGATTTTTTTGCTAAGTAATAATTTGGCAAATGAAATTATGCGAAAAATTTTTTGGGAAGTGAAAATTTGTCAAATTCCTTTCGGTCAAACAAGGGAGACCCTCTTCAATAATGTAGAATTATCAAAAACGCCGAGACACGTATAAATTAATTTTCAATCTTCAGCCTAAACACAAAATTTGAAGATCCTAACTTCAAAACTGACAGACTTTCATACAAACTTCCACCCCCTATTTTACCCCTTTAGGGGTGGAATTCCCAAAAATCCTTTCTTAGTGGAAAACTTCTCTTCACAAAGAACACACCCTCCAAGTTTCATGTCTCTAGGACCAGCGGTTTGGGCTGTGCGTTGATATATCACCCAGTCAGTCAGTCAGTCAGTCAGTTTATCATTTTATATATATAGATAGATAAGCCTATTACCATGACATGTATTGTAAACGGTTCACAAATTTTTCACCAAAACTCCTTTGACAATTTTTAACCGACTTAAAAAAAAGACCTAACATACCTAACTGTCGCAATCTGAGGGTACTGTACGCATCTGCGTACCCCTCAGAGCATAGAGCCGTTATGTTATGTTATTGTGTAAGCCACAAACATCCAAGCGATTGCAGCAATCACGACGATTTGCTATCTACTATTGAAGAGTTCATTGTATAACTCCGAAAATCAGCTTCACCAAATTTTAACGGGACCACCGCGGAATAATATTCTTCCAAATTAAAAAAAAAATCATCGAAATAGGTTCATAATAGTATAATAGAGTATATGAAAATCATTGAATATGTGCCTATAAAATTTGAGGGTTGCCCTCGATCGATTATGAAAATCGGTCTACAATTGGCGGAGAAATCGATGAACATAAGTACATAAAAAAATACATACAGTCGAACATAGAAACTCCTCCTTTTTTTTAAGTCGGTTAAAAATTGTCAAAGGAGTTTTGGTGAAAAATTTGTGAACCGTTTACAATACATGTCATGGTAATAACCTTATCTCCAATAAATGGAACTTAACATACCTAATTGTTGAAATGTGGGTGTACTGTACACATCTGCCTACCCCCTCAGAGCATACAGGCGTGATGTTATGTTATGGTGTTGTGTAAACAATAAACATCCAAGCGATTGCAGCAAACACGACGGATGTGCTGTCTATTATTGAAGATTTCCATTGATATCTCCGAAGATCACCATCAAATCTTGACCAAATAAAAAATGGGACCACCGCGGAATAATATCCAAATAAAAAAAGAATCATCAAAATCGGTTCACAATTGGCGAAGAAATCGCTGAACATCCACACAAATAAAAAAATAAAAAAAATCTCCGCCTTTTGGAAGTCGGTCAAAAATCATCTTTATCTATCAAAATTGAACGCGTAAACAAAGTTTCGTGACCGTGCTACTAACCGTTGAAGAGTTCTCTCTTGAGGAGACGATCCTGGATGCAGGATTAAGAAATGTCTGTCATAAAAATATGTTGTCACCAAAACCAAAGGTGTGTGCAAAATTTCAGCTCAATCGGTTGTACAAAATGGAGTTGCAATCCACCCGTACAAACATAGTACCTTCACCCCCCTTTTTAACCCTTCGGGGGTAGAATTATCAAAAACGCCGATACAAGTATAAATTAATTTTCAATCTTCAGCCTAAACACAAAATTTGAAGATCCTAACTTCAAAACTGACAGACTTTCATACAAACTTCCGTCCCCTATTTTACCCCTTTAGGGGTGGAATTCCCAAAAATCCTTTCTTAGTGGAAACCTTCTCTTCTCAAAGAACACACCCTCCAATTTTCATGTCTCTAGAACCAGCGGTTTGGGCTGTGCGTTGATATATCACCCAGTCAGTCAGTCAGTCAGTTTATCATTTTATATATATACAAGACTTTTTTGGCTGTCTGTTTAACTTACTATTTGTATTGTTTTGTTTTTTACCTGTAAGTATTCCATAATTCAATTTTTTTTTTCTCTTTTTCTCATCTTCTATCAGCCATCCTTGACTATGATCAGATGTGTGTAAAGATGCATCACATTTTTATAGAATCAGGACCAGTGTCCTAATTCTACTTTATCAGGCAGCACAATATCAGCTTTCTTGAGTCTCTTAGTACAATTTGGCAGCAATACTGTACATGAAAGGGGATTTGGATGATTGGTTAATTTATCTTTGTAATTCTCTAGGTAGGGCTTGACTTCTTCTAGGATCGTTGGGATTTCCAGGTGCTCATGGAATTCTGAGTTGTGAGCGTACCAGGGCACCCCTGCTAGGACCCTCAGGATACAGTTATTTCTTTGAATGCACATGATGTTCATTTGCTTGCGGAACACCATAATTGAATCCCATATGTCCCTATTGGTTTTATAATGGAACAATAAACTCTCAATATAAGATTTTAAACTATCATGGTCACTAACATTTCTATTATCTATATTTATTTTCTATATCGGGAACTCATAACAAACAGTAAACATGGTAAATATCCCGTTAGTTTTAATAGAAATAAACTCTCAGTTTGTTACTCAGGGTGAGTGAAGATTGTCTGCCTAGTAGCAAGAGCAAATTCTTGAATCGGTATTTTATTTTATTTTTTTCTTTTCTTTAGGTGATCCTTCCATGTCAACCTACGATCCAAGTAGAATCCCAGGTACTTCACGCATGGTGTCTGTGGTAGAGTGTCCTGACCCAATTTGACTGGGGCGCAATTTCCATGTCTGAGTGCAAAGGTGATGTGATGCGATTTGGGTGCACTTGCCTTTCCGGAATCCGAATCCGTGATCAGGTACAACTTGGTTTTCTTGCAGATGAGGTTTCAGCCTGTTCAGGATGACCCTTTCCCATAACTTCGATAGTACTGGAGTAACGCTAATAGGACGGTAGGATGAAACTTCATTTTCCGGCTTTCTAGGCTTATGGATCATTACAATTTGTGATACTTTCCAGAGAGCAGGAACATGAGAGGATCTGAGAGAGTCATTAATGAGGATAGTAAGAAAGACGACTCCCTTTCTAGGCAGCTGCTAAAGAATTTTCGGAGTAATCAGATCGAATCCGGATGCCTCTTTGGAGTTCATCGTAGATATCAATCTAGACAGTTCCCTTGGGGATGTTGGTCGCAGTGGGGCACAAAGTTGCAAGTCCTGGTTGAGAATGGCATCTATTTCAGGATCATCAGGAACTGCAGATTTGTTCGGCTTGGAGACAATGGCAAGGTGAGTGGCGAAAACTTCAGCTTTTTCTTGATCTGAACGAGCCCATGAATTGTCTGATCTGATAGGGCGGATGCTTCCCGCATTTCTGAGGTTGTGCTAAATTCTAAGTTGCTTTCCAAAGGGAGTGAATTCCTTTAGCTTCAGGGTTGATTCTCTCTAGCCTGTTTTGTAGGGCATCATTATTAGATTTCGCAAGAAGGTCTTTGAGTTCCTTAATGGCACGATTGGCACGGTTAAGACGGGTTTTGTCCTGTTCATTATGTGATGACTGCCAGATTCTACGAAATCGTCTCTTCTCTGCGGTTTTTCTTCAGACTTCGGTTGGGGTAGGTGTACTATGCGCAGAATGTTTTAACTCAGGGGTGCTGATCCACGCTGCCACTTGTAAAAGATTGGTGAAGTACAAGCACGCGTCGTCTACGTCTTCAGGGGACTTCAGAGGTACGTTGAAATTAATGTTGTCTGCAAGGTACTCTCTAAAGTTAACCCAATCGGTTTTGTAGTTGTAGAGCATGTCATAGTTTGGGTTACATTTTGCGTGGTCTGAAGACCCGTCTAGGCTAGATTCTATTTGGGTGAATTTGTGGCATGTTTTTTGTGACAAACAAGTCAAGGAGGTCAGGTATTTTGTTAACATCCGTAGGCCAGTATGTAGGTTCACCTGTGGACAGAGTTGACATGTTATTTGCATCGATACATTTTTTTAGTCCACGGCCCCTGGTTATGGTGAGTTTAGAACCCCAATCCTTATGTTTGGCGTTCCAGTCGCCACCTGCTATAAATCTGTTGCTTTGCTTCTTAAAAAACTGTAAACATTTCCTCATTGATTTTGTGTCTAGGAGAGCAATATACCGCCGAGATATTAATAGGGCCTGATCGATCTTCTATTCTTATATCCGTGGATTGTAGGTGTTCTGCCACAAAAGGTTCCAGTAGGCAGTGTTTGATGGTGTTTTTTATTACGATAGCACTGCCTCCGTGTGCTCGACTGTAATTCTTAAATAAATAATCTATGGTGCAAGGCAATGAGATCTTTCATTATTAGGATGCCATATTATTTGTAATGTAACCATGTTATTCCCATTATGTACCTTATCCATTTTTATTGTACTTTTGCTATCTCACTTTTTAGCTCTGAAGAGGAACAGTCACAACCTGAAAACACAGGAAGTAGTAAAGAAAAGAAAAAGAGTAAAAAGTCAAAGGAGAAAGACACCAAACAGAAGCTTAAGAAGTTAAAAAAGAAACTTAAAAAAGTGAAGAAAGCAAGGAAGAAGGCAAAGAAGAAGAAAGCCGAGAGCTCCAGTAGTGACTCGAGCGACAGCAGTGAAGAGGAAGTGTGGGTTGAGAAAGGACGTAAGTGTTGTATTGTTGTTTGACAAAAATATCAGCACACTCAGTCTTGAAAGTTATTGCTTAAGAAAAATTTATATTACCAACAACAATGATCATTTAGATCACAGCGAAGATATCACCAGAATTCACATTTTTCATGAAAATACCTTATCAAAAATTATTATCATATTACCCAGTTACTGGGTTGTGGAAGTCAGATAGGCAGTCGCTCCATATAAAATACTGGTATTCAGCTGCATCCGGTTAGACCTGGTTAGGTAGATCCGGTTGTAATGTTGTTGTTATATACAAATTAGCTTGCTGTGACAGTAGCCAAGTTAAGCAAAAAAAGCTTAAGCCGGGCACGCGAAGTAGGTGCTCTTGCTTTATCTAGGTATATCTATATTTCTGTGGTTTAAACGCAGGCCACACCGCCAGCTAGCGAGCGAGACGGGCGAGCCACATTTCTCCTCTTTTCATACTTCGTTTCGGCACTTTGGGTAGTTCGCAGTGTGAACCGAAGTCCCTATATGGTTTTCTTTATTTTTGTTATTTTAATTCACAGAAGAACATGAAATACAAGAAACAAGGGAATCACAATCTTCCAAGAAAGGCGACGAAGAGATGGCGTCGGAGGCGTTCGGTCCGACGCCGCGCGTGGGGCCCGCGCTCGGCCACAAGGACTTCGGGCGCGCGCTGCTGCCCGGCGAGGGCGCCGCCATGGCCGCGTACGTGGCCGAGGGCAAGCGCATCCCGCGCCGCGGCGAGATCGGACTCACCTCCGACGAGATCGCGTCCTACGAGTCTGTGGGATACGTCATGAGTGGCAGCAGGTACGAACTTGTTTTTACTAGTCGTTTGTTCCACAGAGGATATAACTAATGCATCGATTTCAATGAGTTAAGTATGAAGTAACGTATAATATATTTAGTGCCATTACGCCGTTTAGTTTCAAAAACGAGTTGAACGTTTTGAGACTAAACCCATTACGCGATTATTGTTATTGTGCTCAATGGTGTGATCTGATCGCAGGCACCGGCGCATGGAGGCGGTACGTATCCGCAAAGAGAACCAGATCTATTCGGCGGACGAGAAGCGCGCACTGGCGGCCTTCAGCAAGGAGGAGCGCGCCAAGCGAGAGAACGCCATCCTGTCGCAGTTCCGCGACGTCCTGCAGGCGCGCACGCAGCGCCGCGACAACACCTAGCGCCCTCAACACGAACTAACCAGGGCTGTCCAGTCACGGCCATCCAGCACCTTGTCTTAGATCGGTTATGCCTTTACTCCTCAAAAATCGTGGCGGTTGGCGCATCACTTCAGATTTATTTGGCCATAATTGTTAGCAAACTGAACGCCTTTCAGCTAACAACACGTTGCAATCTTGTTTCTGCGTGCATGCTGCATTGTGCAATCAAGCAATAAGAAGACATATTGTAAATAAATGACAGGTTTATAAAAGTAAATGTTTAATTTCCTTAATCATATTTTACAAGATATGGCTTTCGCCTTGAACCTTTTTGGGTCTACTGTACAATATTTACAAAGTCATCTTGTCCATTACAATTAGGCTGGGTACTATTACTCCGCGTTTACACCAAGGTGTGGTTGCACCAAGTGCCCGACAATATTTACATGTTCCATAAATTTTTTGACCGTGCGGTGTAGGTATTGCACTTTTGTAGGAACCAGTTGTTTTTTTCTGAAAATTTCCTATGTGGGGGGGGGGGGGGGGGCACATGAAATTTTCCCAGGAATGATGAAAATACGTGGTAGCCGCGTTGACACGGACTAGCTCGGATACGAGTAAGCTCCGAGTAGATAATAAAAACAAACAAGCGTCTCGTACAAAAAAAAAAGTGGGGTCAGAGCGTGAAACAGCTAGATTTTTAGAAGTGTACGAAACGGAAGAGGTTCTCTGCAAAGAAAGACTGATAAGAACTTTTGATTTTGATATCGCTGTCGACGATGTAAACGAAAAAATCAACAACATTCGGAGCACCTAAATCCAGCAGAAAGCAAAAATTTTAAATTCTATGCGCACTGGATCGGGTGCGGAAGAAATTCATGTACCTAAATCCGACATTTTTCGATGTTGACTGTGAAAAATAATTGTAGAATGAAGAAAATGATCCGAGTGAACTATGACCAATATCAACAGCTATCCGAGCACACTCGTACGACTCCACTCGGTCCGAGCATACTCTGATCGTGTCAACGCGGCTTTACAGGTTTCATTTAAACAAGTATCACTAAACTTGTGTAAACGAGGGGTACCTATGGCACTCAATTAATTATATAATATCATAGAGAGACAGTTTACGATTCGGAAAGATTCATTTACAGATTAACAAATTTCGTAGAAAATTCCTATCTAATCACTACATTCAATATGTTAATGTAACATAATAGGGTCACTTACTGTTAGCTTTGACGTTGCTTCCCGAAGAAAATGTGTGCTAGAGACCAAAGTGTGGGTGGTAAAAGGAAATGGTGCAGTAAGGGCTGTTTTATGTTATGATGCTTATCGATGCACGCACGGATTAATATAACGATCGGCATAATATCGATAGTGCAAATATGAAATAACGTAAGGGACATTTTGTCGAAAATGAGTTATAGATATCGTTGGGTCAGTTTTTTTTTGCTCTATCGAATGGTATATTTAAAATCTCGATATCTCGAAAAAAATGTCCCTTACATCATATATTTTCCGCAGGCCTATACCATTTTTTTTCTAGAAACTGGTTGTAACTGACAATTTAAATTAATATTTTTATAAAAACTACTAATGTAAGCTTTTTACTCAAAGTATTTGGTCCTTACATCTGAACAAAATCGAGTGTATTTTACAAAAGGTTACTTACTTTATTCCGAAATTTGTGATTTTATATTTTTGTCTTATAGTGTTCCCTGAAAAGGTAATACCATGTCCCTTACATTAAGTTGTGACTCAAATTATCATAATCATATTGACCCTTACGTTAATTTTTCAGCATTAAAACATCTCTGTTTAGCGTTTGTGGACTACGAGAAAGCCTTCGATTAGAACGAGACTTGGGCTGTGCTACAGTCTCCGACGGTGCCAAATCGACTATCGGTACATCGAGATGTTGGAAGAGTTTGTACAGAAACGCCACCATGTCAGTCCGACTTCAGGACCAGACCTCGGAACCTATCCTTCTGCAGCGAGGTGTGAGACAGGGAGACGTCATATCTCCGAAACTGTTCACCGCTGCACTGGAGGATGTCTTCAAGGTTCTGGACTGGAGAGGGCTAGGCATCAACGTCAATGGCGAGTATATCTCTCACCTTCAGTTTGCCGACGATATAGTGGTCATGGCTGAGACCATGGAGGACCTCAGTACAATGCTCGATGACCTCAGTAGAGCTTCCGAAAGAGTGGGTCATAAAATTAACATGGACAAAACCATGGTCATGTTGAATGCCCTTGTACCACTCACTTATCAAGATCGGAGACTCTACTCTCTCTCTCTACACTCGAAGTTGTAGACGATTATGTCTACCTGGGACAAACGGTCCAGTTGGGTAGGTCTAAATTCGAGAAAGAGGTCAATCGTCGAATCAGACTCGGTTGGCAGCGTTCGGTAAGGTAGGTGGTATCTTCTCTTCCAACAAACCGCAGTGTCTCAAGACGAAAGTCTATGACCAGTGTGTTTTGCCAGTGATTACATACGGGACCGAAACGTGGTCGCTCACAATGGGCCTCATCAGAAGGCTTAAAGTCACCCAAAGGGCAATGGAGAGGGCTATGCTCGGAGTTTCCTTGCGTGATCAAATCAGAAATGAGGACATCCGCAAGAGAACCAAGGTTACCGACGTAGCCCGAAGAATTGCCAAACTTAAGTGGCAGTGGGCAGGGCACATTGCTCGCAGAACGGATGTCCGATGGGGCCGAAAAGTTCTTGAGTGGCGACCGCGAACCGGAAGACGCTGCGTTGGAAGGCCTCCCACTAGGTGGACCGATGACCTGGTGAAGGTTGCGGGGATCCGCTGGATGCGAATCGCACGGGACCGGTGATTGTGGCTACAGTTGGCGGAGGCCATGTCCAGCAGTGGACGTCTTTCGGCTGAAATGATGAATAGGTACACCTTTTATATCGGCAAGAATTTTCAACTATATTGCATAGAAATAGTATAGGTCATGAATGGTTTTAAATTGTTCTAATTACATCTGTTAACAGCAATAAGCAACATAGTGTCCACTATTAAAAGACCTTTACTTTGAAAACTTTCTACTTTTATTTCCTTACAGCATATTCTTATTTATTTAACGTTACGGACATACTTTAAAACTACAGGCTTTAATGATTTTTTGCTATTTTAGCTTTAAAGACTGAACAAATCTAAGAAACTTTGCTATAGATACTTTTTATAGAAAACTTATAGTTAAAAAAATATGGTCATTTAGGCAAAAAAAAAAACTTATTTTTGCTTTCCTGAAAACCTTAGGTTTGTCCCTTATGTTATTTCATATTTCCACTGTCGATATATAAGTTTGAAATATTCACCACCAGTCAAATTATGGGATTTCAAGAATCATCGCGAAGTCTTTTTGAACGGTTTCAGCTTCGGTATTATGCGGTTAACCGCCAAATACAAACAGGTTTCGGCTCAAGCTTCGGCGCTAGAGCGAGACCCGCTGGTACTGCGCCAGGCGCTAGAGCAAGACCCGATCGTACTGCGCTAGAGCAAGACCCGCTCGTACTGCGCCAGGCGCTAGAGAGACCCGCTCATACTGCGACAGGCGTTAGAGCAAGACCCGCTCGTGCTGCGCCAGGCGCTAGAGCGACACCCGCTCGTGCTGCGCCAGGCGCTAGAGCGACACCCGCTCGTACTGCGCCAGGCGCTAGAGCGACACCCGCTCGTACTGCGCCAGGCGCTAGAGCGACACCCGCTCGTGCTGCGCCAGGCGCTAGAGCGACACCCGCTCGTACTGCGCCAGGCGCGCGCGCGTGCTCTTGAGCTCGTGGCGCAGCGCCGCCAGCGCGCGCTGTGCCGCCGCCAGCTGCGCGCGCAGGGACTCCGCGCCGTCCGGCACCTGCGCACACGCACACATGTAGTGGCCGCACGAGACCTGCACTCCAGCGGATGTGCGAGCGAGTTACCTCGGCCGCGCTGGGCTCGGTGCGCGCGGCGCTGGCGATGAGGCGGTTGAAGTTGCTTTTGTTCATGATGATCTTGACGGCGGGCCGCTGACTGGCCAGCGACGTCATGGTGGGTGTGGTCGCGCGGGGCGCGATTCTGTTCTTCGCCTTCATGGGAACGATCTTTGATGGGGAGATTATTTTTGCGTCCGCAGGCAGTTGCACGAACTTAACCTGATTGTTTAAAATTTAATTTTATTAATACCCTTGTCAGACTCTGACAAGATATGACAAAACTGGCCAATTAGTTACTAAATTAATAAAATTGACCTGCATGTCCTGCGGGTTGATAATCTTTTTGACGGGTATCTTGTTGTCTTTCGGCACGGCTAGCAGTTTGTTGTTGAGCGTGAATATTTTCACTCCGGGTTTGGGCGGCGACTTGACAGGCGTGGCCGTCAGGACCATGCCTTTGCCCTGGTTAGCGATGGACGCCACCTTGCTAGCCGCCGGTGGAAGGGTCTCACTTTCTTTCAGCATTAATTTGCCAGCGTCTGCAAGTATACAGTGGAGTTAATCGTAGGTGTGTCCGCTGTCGTGCGTGGGCCGCTCGTGCCTGGTCGCAGTGAGAGGCGTACCTGAGAGCACGACGGTGCGGCCGCTCTGCAGCGCGCTGAGCACGGTGCTGCCGTCGTCCGAGGGCAGCAGCGTGATGCCGTGCTGCCGCAGCAGCGCCGCGCCCGCGCCACTAGCGCCGTCAGCGCCCGGCATAGAGCTCTACACACACTACAACATGTTAGCCTACATCCACCGATAACTTCTTAATTTATTTTCTTCTTCTCAAGCATGAAAATCATACCTCAAGGTTTAGTTCTTGCTTGATATTCTTTTCAGTTTGCTTTGGTTTGATAGGCTTCAAATCCTGAATCCCTATGAAAAAAAAAAAAAAAAATTACCTAAGCATGACAGATCAATGGGCCAAACATACGCTCTTCACGTGGCAAGTCCAGACGGACATGAGTGATGTTGAACTTGTCTAAAGACTGGTCCTAAACAGCTCTCGATAGGGAGAAATGGAAGGAGAGTAGCTTTTGTCCTAGTGGCAATATCCTAACTATTACGTACTGAATCCAAAAATAAGAGGCTGGAACAAAAATAGTAGTATTACGAACATAAAGATAAAAGTAAAGAATAACTTACGGTGCACAGCTTCAAATGTTTGTAATTGAGGTTCCTCCGGAGCTGTTTCTGCCATTTGTTCTACAATAGGAAACACTCACACATCATTTTGGAAATCAAGTGGTAAGAAAAGGCCGCGGGGAGAGCGGGACAGGGAGCGTACCGCGGGGAGAGCGGGACAGGGAGCGTACCGCGGGGAGAGCGGGACAGGGAGCGTACCGCGGGGAGAGCGGGACAGGGAGCGTACCGTGGACCAGCGCGGACACCGAGCGCGCCGCCTCGCGGTCCTTCAGCGCGTCCTCGATGAGGCGCACGAGGTCGTCGCGCCGCAGCTGCAGCGCCAGCGAGTGCGGCGTCTTGTGGAACTTGTTGAGCGCGTACGGGTCCGCGCCCGCGCGCAGCAGCTCGGCCGCGGCCTGCGCGTGGCCGTTCTGCACGGCCCAGTGCAGCGGCGTCATGCGCAGCATGTCGCGCACGTCCACAGCCGCGCCCGCGTCCAGCAGCAGGCGCGCCACGGCCGCGTGGCCGCCACACGCCGCCAGGTGCAGCGGCGTGCGCTCGACCTTGGTGCGCGCGTCGCGCGACACGCCCGCGCGCAGCAGCACGGCGCACGTGTCGCCGTGCGCGTTGCCGGCCGCCAGGTGCAGCGGCGACGTGCCCAGCTGTACACACCCACACATCACGACCTCATCACCCTTCTTTGTATGACTTCATGACGGCTCAAATTTATCTCCATTGGTAAAACCAAAATATGTTATTTATTTGTTTATCATACTGTTATCTACTTATCACTATTGTATTTAGCTGTAATTCTTCCAATGTCTTTAAATAAATAAATATGAACTTATTCAAAATAGATCAACAGAATAACAAAAAATATCTGCAATTCCTGCCGGCCTATTTACCGGAGGTTCTTTTTTTATAATTCCAAACATGCGGACTAGGTTGAAGTTGAAATATTCGTCATAAAAGCACAATATTTGTTTAAAGTGGGTCGCGCGTAGGGAGCAAATAAGAGAGTGCCACGTACCCAGTCAGTGGTGAAGGGCGCTCCCTTGGCCATGAGGTCGAGCACGAGCGGAGTGTCGCCAGCGCGCGCGGCCAGCAGCAGGCGCCGCCCGAGCTCCACGGCCGCGGACGACGCCGCCACACGCGCGCCCGCGCCGCCGCCCGCCACCAGCGTCTGCGACTGCACCGCACGAACGGGATATTATGGGCCAGGGATCCAAATGATTTCTTTTTATAAATAACTAGCTGTACCCAACCGGCATGCGTTGCAATGAAACAAAACCTTCAGAAACAAAATCAAAATAGTAACAAAAATTTAAAACCATTGTCACGCATGCGGTAAACAAACGAAGAATATGGACATACTGAGGTAAGAAAATTTTAATATATATATATATTTTTTTAATATTTCAACTTTCTTACCTTAAAAAAAAAATTAAATATTAAAATTTTCTTTCATAAGAACCTCCTGACAATTACAAACACAACAAAAAAAGAATAAGCGAAATCGGTCCAGCCCTAAATAGTCACTAGTTGGCCTTGCAAAGGTTGCCCAGTAATTTTCTGTATGCCGACAGCAGCGCCTCCGACTGGGTCCAACTATAGCTAAGATCCATCCAGGAGACCCCATTAAAGTGGTGATATATACATATTATTCCTTTACGTTTATTATAAGTACCATATTCAGCAAATTGCAAAGACTGAGAGTTAGAGTAACTGTAAGAGTAACTGAGAGTAAGACTTTAGAGTAACCGGTAGATGCCGTACACCGTTGAGGAGTTCTTCTGGTGGATCCCAATCCACCACAATGATGCTTAGGCATCACCAGGATCATACAGAATACCCATGTTCTATATGATCCTGGTGATGCCTAAGCATCAGGTCAAGGTTATTATACTTTGGAATATCATTGACAAGTGACAGGATTTCAAATTTCGAATCAATCAGACCTGTGAAAGTTGTTTATATCCCTCCATCAACTAGAAAAGATGGGATGATCTTCAAACAGCTGGGCAGATTTTCTTGAAACATAGCTAAAAAACTCTCCATTAACACACCTTTCCAAAGAAAAAAACTTAAGCTAAATCGACAATTTAGGAGTTCAGGAGCTATGATGCCACAGACAGACACACAGATACACACTTCATACTTATATATAAAACCACATTTTTTGTTTGGAGTTAAAAATAAAAACATCAGAAATGGTTAAGCCGTTTTCCCATTTGTGGCATTCCACTCAATTAATTGTATTGCTTCACAGTAGTTCCATCATTAATAGAAGAAAAAAACCTGTTTTAAAAAATTAAAGGTTTTTTTAGGTACCTAATAACATTGCTTGCTCAGAATATTTTCCAAAGCATTTTGAATAACAAAGTAAAACAGCATAAGTGCAACACTCACAGTTATTATCTGTGGTGCTGTGATGCGCACCACCACATCCTCCGAACACAGGTCTGTTGTCATTGTGATTCATCTGGAAACATTATACACAGCATTTATTCAAATTATTATGAAAATATAAATATAATATTAAAAATATTAACAAAGTACAGGTAGTAAAAACTATCTGCATGGTGAATATACTCTGAAACTGTTATTCCTTTCTGTAAGATCTGTTTCCGGCTGGTTGTTTTACTATTATCTGGTTTGTGGTGATAGGGGAAAGGGTAAAAATTCAATAAGAAAAACATAATTTAATTGTGACATTGTTGACAACTTCCCCTTGAAAATTCTTCATTTATTTCAACTATAAGTAATGTATGCATAGGCAGCCTTACAAGACATCATCTACCAGTCAACCTCTAGGTAAATAGGACAACATTGTGAAACAAAATAAATAACAACTACTTAATCATTTTGTTTTCGAAGATTAAGTACTTAATTTAACAACAAAAATGATGCATTTAAATTTTTTTGTGCAAAATGTTCATTGTCTTGTTGTAAGTTTATTGTGCGTCATAATAATGGGCCATATTCCTAATAGCAACCAAGTTCTTTCTTGAACAATTCAATTCGCGCTTTTTATATCTCAATATTATTGATTGAAATTAAACAGGATAAGGATGTCAACCTCATTGCCTTGCAATGCCTTCGACCGCCATAAAACACACTTCCTTTTCCTGTCACAACGGAAGTGATCGACAGTTTCTTCACTTAAAACAATAAAATACATATTTTAGCCTACTTACCTATGTTGTGTCTTTTATAATACCAGTGAGCACTTATTTGAAGCGTCTCATATTAGAATTAAAATAAAAAAGTGTAGACGTCAACAGAATTCTGTACGTTTCAATGAAAGAATCAACGTTTGTCTACCGCGAAAATAAACGTCAAAATTACAATGTGTAATTCTATTCGCGTAATCGCATTCGCAGTATAGATATACAGGTTATGTTTTACAAGAAACCGTGTGGTAAGTCTAGAATAATACTTAACATTGTTTTCAGTTAATTTTAATAATGTTTCCTTTATTTTGAGGTTAACATTTTGTTTTTTTTTAATGTTGGTATCAATCCTTGTGGTTTGCTCATAGACAAAGAAACTAACTCTATAAACCCGCATTGCCACTAACGGAAGATATCGCAATAAGCAAAGCTATGAAACGTAGCGCTGCTTGTCGCATGACTCAATAGAGGAATAAGCTATAGACTCATAGGCATAGTTATTCACTTACAATCGAATCGAAACCGAACCGAGTCTTTTTCCACTGTCTGGTTTTTGAACCGAAGAACGGGTGTACGTTACCCCAGCAGGAAAGTGTCTCCTAGAGTGATATGAGTGGAACGTATAATTAGTGTATAATCTGCTGTGAATGTGCACCACATAAAAAATTGGTGCGCTTTGTCGTTTTGGAAAAAAACGGAAAAAACGATTCCTGCTAGGGTAACGTTCTTCCAGCAAGAAAATTCTAAACGAATGATCAGAGAGAGAAATATTGTGCATGGCCTGAGAGCTTATATTTGTGTAAAAAAGTGCACCGAAAATGGAGGTTGTGCGTCTTCAGGTTTTCGAGATATTGCATTTCCTGCTAGGGTAACGTTTTGCAGAATCGTGTACCTCTAAAACCATTGCATGTGGGCGTGTAGAATAAACATACACGTGTAGCTCTTAATTTGTGTAAATTTGTGACAATAAGTTTTAAGAAAATATTTATAATTTTCAAGTAATCGCGGTTTTTTGAAAACTCGAATAAAAATCGCAGCGCCTAAATGAGAAAACGTAGAAGCTCGCTGAAAACTGTATTCGGACCTTCTTGACGCTTATAATAACCATAAAAAGTTTCAAAAGTGTAGATGCATGTGTTATTGAATAATATTGCTAAAAGTCAAAACGACGGTGTCATAAGTTTGACGGCAAATACAAGAAACCGGCTCAACCCAAGACGTGTAGGTGCAAAACCAAAAATTAGTGTATTTAGTTAAAAATATATAGTGAAAATATTCAGCTTGGAATGTTTCGCATTAAGTAAATATAAACAAAACACAAAACATGTAAACAACGGCTGGTTATCCGACCAAATTTGAAAGACTACAAAAAAGCGACGGATTCATACATATCTATGACCTTCTTTACTTACTCACGAGTCGGTTGAAACGTGTTTTGCCTGAGTACACTGAAGTAGAAAAGAAGTAATAAAATAAAGTTGTTATTGGATTATATTCTTCTAACTGTTTCTGTGACTATTATTATATGTTTAAATAAAACGTAAAACAAATTGTACAATTGCAAGTATTTGCCGTTGAACTTGGATATAATAAATACTAAAGGTATCAACCACCTTCAAGAAGCTTGCGAATCATGTTTGAGAAGAGAATTTACTCCAGAGTGTTATATTTGTCGCAGTGGAAATGTGTCATTCATTATACGATGTTAAAGACATTATCATTTTTGAACTTCGTGACGTGTCGCCTTGTTGGATGATCTGCTTTTTATCATTGAAATAAATAATAAGGACTACTCAATTCTGTCTTTAATAGAATATAAACCCGCTTGAAAACCCGAAAGCATTGGAAATTACAGGGCTCACTGCTACAGAAAAATAGTAATTATATATAATAGTAATTTATTTGAATGTTATGATGACCTATATGGTAAAATCCAACGACGCGGGAAATATAATGCCACATGTAATAGTTCTACATGGTAGAATAGACAAAATTGTATAGGGTTAAGCAAAGAAATTTTGGTACAATTTTGAGAAATGTATTTAGTGTATACATTGTCAACCGCACAAAGATATGTGTTGCAACAACGTGTTTCCATTATCGTATTACGTATGTGTGATATTATAACCTACGATTTTAATATTAAAGCTAGTTAAGTCTTGTCACATAATTTTGATTTGGTGGCGTTTTATCAGTGATTTAAAATTTAATTTGAAAAACTGATCCGTGATTCTAAATAATAATGGCTACACAAGGTACAAATAATTTGATAGCAATATTTGTGTTCTAATATTTACAGGTAGGTAATTTGATCTGTGATTTGTTGCTATAATTACTTTAAGAATCAAAATTAAGGGAATAAAAATAATCTTTTTCATTTGATATGGTCGCAAGGTGCATTTAATATAATTTTTTATTATCCTCCAGAATTAGGTCATATAATTACCAACAACCGTTTGAACGCGACTGTACGGATAACAGCTTAGGTTTAATACGTCCGATAAAGAAGGTCATAGATATGTATGAATCCGTCGCTTTTTTGTAGTCTTTCGAATTTGGTCGGATAACCAGCTGTTGTTTACATATTTTGTGTTTTGTTTATATTTACTTAATGCGAAACATTCCAAGCTGAATATTTTCACTATATATTTTTGACTAAATACACTAATTTTTGGTTTACACCTACACATCTTGGGTTGAACCGGTTTCTTGTATTTTGCCGTCAAACTTATGACACCGTCGTTTTGACTTTTACCAATATTATTCAATAACGCATGCATCTACACTTTTGAAACTTTTTATGGTTATTATAAGCGTCAAGAAGGTCCGAATACAGTTTTCAGCGAGCTTCTACGTTTTCTCATTTAGGCGCTGCGATTTTTTTTCGAGTTTTCAAAAAACCGCAATTATTTGAAAATTATAAATATTTTCTTAAAACTTATTCTGTCACAAATTTACACAAATTAAGAGCTACTCGTGTAAGTTTATTCTACACGCGCACATGCAATGGTTTTAGAGGCACACGATTCTGCAAAACGTTACCCTAGCAGGAAATGCAATATCTCGAAAACCTGAAGACGCACAACCTCCATTTTCGGTGCACTTTTTACACAAATATAAGCTCTCTGGCCATGCACAATATTTCTCTCTCTGATCATTCGTTTAGAATTTTCTTGCTGGAAGAACGTTACCCTAGCAGGAATCGTTTTTTCCGTTTTTTTCCAAAACGACAAAGCGCACCAATTTTTTATGTGGTGCACATTCACAGTAGATTATACACTAATTATACGTTCCACTCATATCACTCTAGGAGACACTTTCCTGCTGGGGTAACGTACACGAAGAACGGGCCAAACGCTATTCACAGATCCGACCGCCATGGTAGAAAATGAATATTGTAGTAGAAAATTTTATGTAGCAAATAAATTATCTTTAATGATTATTTCTATAAGTTATACGGTAGATTATACTGAATATCCGTCGAGTACACATATTTAAAAAATAATTAATAATGATTTTAATAAGAAATGGATCCGCAACGACTCTTGTTTATGGTATAGTACAAACGCCAAGCACATCGAGCTACTACAATCTGACAAATTTCTTTAATAAACTTTATCGCTAAAGCATAAGGTTCAAGATTGATTGGAATTTGACAGTTTCGGGTAGCCTGATGTGCTGGCGTGTGTACAAGATCCAAGATGGCGCCGTAATTCCGACTATGGCCACTTGTTCAGCTGCATCCAGTTAGACTGGAAGCCGACCCCAATATAGTTGGGAAAAGGCTAGGCAGATTATGATGAGTTTTTGCCTATACGAGAGGAGAAGCGTTAGATAACATATTATTGTTATGTATTCAATGTGCTGACTCATCTATGTAAAATAAGTCCTCTTTCGAGGCCAGTAGGCCTAACACGAACGCGCGGAAGATCCATGGAGTAGTATTTGCTAAAGAGACAATTGTCTCCTGCTTCTGTTGATATGCGACACGCCGACGCACGGTCTTTGGATGGCAAAACCCGGTACTCCATCTAGCCAAATAATTTTAATCAAAGACTAGTAATAATGTAAGGTTTATATACGTATGTAACCACGAAATATTGTGTAAAAATTTATTCAGCGGTCAAAACAATAGTAAAACTTTACATATTTATAATATGTATACTTACTTCAGGCTAAGTTTCAGTTTTGTGAATAGCGATTAGAGGACTTTTTCGATAGCACTGTCGATCGATTGGATATGATGGCCAATCGAGTGGTTGTGAATAGCTATGAAGGTCACACTATCAGTTTGATCGATTTATGAATTTTCAACAAAAAAAAACAAAAAGCTCATGACATATCACACTGTTTATGGGCCAGTAATCGGCTTTGTTGTGCGTATGTTAAGACTGTGTTTAATTGTAAGGGTTGTATTAATTAAGTACCTAATTTAAGTTCTGTAACACTATAATCTATGCACTTTGTACACCTTTTATATGCACTTTCCTATCAAATATATTTCAGTATTATTTTTGTTATTTATTATTTTCGTTGAGTGTGACTTCGTGACAGATTCGATTCTATGATTCTGTTGTGTCGATAACAAATTAACCGAAAATGAGGCAAAAATGTATACGAATAAGAGTGTAGCACAATTAAAAGAGAAGTTAAGGAAAAGAAAGGCATCTACTACTATTTATGCATATAAGCAGCTATGGGAAAGTAAATAAATTCTATTCCGTTCTATTTTTACAGCCATATCTTTATTTACAAATATAATAATTATATGCTTATAAAATCGTTTGTCTTAACTGATTATCAATGCACAGCTCAAACTACTGGACGGATAGGGTAAAAAGGCATATGAATGGCTATTATGAGTGTGTCCGGAACCAAGCCCTTAGAAATTTTATAAAATGTAAAATTTAATTTGTTTCCCTCAGATGTAGGCTGGTGTAACAGCATTTTGTCCTTCCTTTTGTCGAGGGAGGCCAGACTGCTGTACAGGCTCGCTCAACATTAACACCAATTTTATCTAAAATTTTTGAGAGAGTTATGAAAAAACGTTTATTACTTTTCTTTAACAAATACGATGTACTGGCAGAAGAACAACATGGATTCAGGAAATTTCGATCAACTACATTGGCCACTTTCAAGTTAGTAAAATCAATTATAAATAAGGTGAACGATAAAATTTCTTCTACTGCTCTGTTTCTAGATTTAAGTAAAGCGTTCGACTATGTTGACCATTCTATTCTAATCAACAAACTAGAAAAAAGTGGCATACGAGGAACGGCCCTAAAATGGTTTGAATCATATTTAAGCAATAGAAGACAGATCACAAGAATAACTAAATACAACGATAATACGAACAGCATAGAGGTCTTTGATTCTGAACCCAGAAATAATGATCTTGGTGTACCATAGGGAAGTATTTTAGGGCCCCTCCTATTCCTCATTTATATTAATGATCTGCCACAAGCAGTACGCAAACATGTTTGTGTCTTATTTGCAGATGATACTACTGTTATAATAGGATGTAAAGATAAAAACCTTCAAAATGTTGAAATAAATAATACACTAAAAGAAATTATGTCATGGTTAAACAAAAATTCATTAAAGATTAATTTAGAAAAAACAAAAGTAATACATTTTAAAACATTTAAAAGTACAGACAAACATTTAGAAATTACTTTTAATAATCAACCAATAGAACAAATCCGTAATACCAAATTTTTAGGCATAATAATTGACGAACATCTCACGTGGAAGGAACACATTAATAGCATTTGTAAAAAAATCAACAAATTCATATTCGCTTTAAAGAAGGTCAAAGAAACGACTTCTAAACAGACCGCACTATTGGTGTATCATGCGTATGTTTGTTCCGTAATTCGCTATGGTATAGTTGTATGGGGTTACACAGCAGAGCTGTCACGAGTTTTAGTAGCACAAAAAAAATGCTTGCGTGCAATCTTTAATATGCAGTGGTCTGAATCCTGTCGACCTATATTTAAATCTGAAAACCTATTAACCGCCCCTAGCATATACATCTATGAAATAGCAAAATTTGTTAAAACTAACATGAATCTTTTCCAAAATAAAAATAACTTAAACAAACGTAAAATCACTCACTCAAATTTAGAATTACCGGTTCCCAGAATAGAAATGTTTAGACACAGCTGCGTGTATATGGCACCATTAGTTTATAACTCGCTACCTAAAAAAATTGTAGACCTTCGCAAATTTTGTTTTCACTTACGAAAGTGGCTAATAAAAGAAAATTTTTATACTATCAACGAGTTTCTCAAAAAATACTCTTCGCATTCTTATCACTTTAAAAATGCATTGTAAGTTTTTATTTTGTTATTATATGTTAGAATTTTACGAACTGTTTATTTAACAACCTTCATTTTATATTATTTTAGTTGTTTTTTTATTTCTTTTGAGGTTTATTTATATGTAATGTAGTGTCCTTTTATTGTGTGTTTGTGTGTGTATTTTGTTAAATGAATATGGTTTCAGAGAATATTTAGATGTGTTTATGGTATAGGTGTTTCAGTATTATTGTTTTTTTTTTAATGATGGTTTGCTTAGTATCTTTAAATTATTCTTAGATTATTATAGAGGAGATTTATGTAAAGATATATTCTATGTTAGATACGTACCTATGTTGTTAATTTTTTTATGTACCTATCTTAAATGATTTTGCATGCTATTTTATGGCGGAATGTGTCCTGCTCTATACCATTTTTATAACATCCTGTATATACCACATTTTATGCAAATAAATATACTTACTTACTTACTTTCAAATGGGCATTAAAAATAGAATAGCTTAATATTATGTGAATTTACGGTGTGATTTTGTCATTTGTATTACAGGGGCGACATCTAAAAATTGAAACAAGTCCCTTTAACTCAAGAAAAAAAATTGCTATTTTGTGGTAGGCATCCAATAAGAAAGGATTTAGAAAAATTCAACCCCTAAGCTGGTGAGATAGTAGTTGAAAGTTTGTATGAAAATTCGTCACAAGGCGAAGCCACACCCGTTTTCGATTTCGATTTGGCAAGTCGCGTGTCTATCTCGTTCCCTTTCGTAATGCTAAAAAAGATAGACATACGACTTCTTTCTTTTCTTTCTTTTTTAACACGTTAAATCGTTCGTTCTCAAATCTAAACTAAGCGTTTGTTAATATTGAGGCTGGTGCGGATCGCTAGTCATTTTTATGTGGTGGAGCGCACTGGATAGTTGGCAGATATGGTTACAGTTATAGTTAGTAGTTATTAATTCCATGGTCGACAATAATGCCGGTTTTTACGAAGTTTTCAAGCACAGTAACAAAATGACGAAAACAATTTTCTAAAAATTACTCCTGTTTCGTATTGGCGTATTCTTTACAATATTTTCATGGTTTACATATCTAGAACATTGTCACCCTAGTCGTAATTTGTAAACAAAGTGAAAAGAACATGCTCATGCTTCATCTATGTGAATATTGCAGCCCTGTACGCTTTAAAATCTCTTTACAAATGAAGGATGTAACCTAACATATAGACCATTCTGAACGAAAATAAGTGTTACGTATTCTTTACTTTATAGACCTATCCCATTACAGAATTCTACAGTATGTGTAGGTTTCGGCTTCGCCCTGTCTTTTTATACCCCGTAATTTTGAATAAACTGCTACCCATGCAAAGCGGGGAGCGGGATGCTAGTAAGAAAGAACAGAATGACTGTCCCAAATGTAAGTACAAATATTGTATACCCTATTAGAAAGAAATGACATCCACTCTCGATTTTTTCTCGCTCGGAACGGCTTTCCATTGCACGTCATCATTCCAGTTAGTATATGAGTTCCTTGGTTTATATTACCTGAGCATTTAAAAAAAAAATGCACCATTCATAAGATATAGTCTATCTATCTATCTATATAAATAAAAAGAGAAGTCCTGACTGACTGACTGACTGACACATCAACGCCCAGCTCAAACTCTTGGACCTAGAAAGCTGAAATTTTGCACAGAGGTTTCCTTTATAATGTAGACAAGGAATAAGGAAGGATTTTTCGAAATTCAACCCCTAAGGGAGTTAAATAGAGGATGAAAGTTTGTATGGAAAATCGTCATTTTTGGAGTTTAAACCATAAAAATTGGTGGTTACCATTCTGGTTAAAAATTAAAAACGACGTGTTTCAGTGTTTTTCCAAATTCAACCCCTAAGGGAGTTAAATAGGGGATGAAAGTTTGTATCGAAAATCGTTATTTTTGTAGTTTAAACCATGAAAATTGGTATTTATCATTCTGGTTAAAAATCACGTGTTTCAGTGTTTTTCCAAATTCAACCCCTAAGGGAGTTAAATAGCGGATGAAAGTATAAATGGCAAACCCGTTAGTTTTGTAGTTCAAACCATGAAAATTTGTATTAAACCTTTGCTAGGTCACTCACTCATCACGAAATATCGAAAACCGCTTGACGTATAAACTTGAAATTTGGCGGGGAGGTAGTTAATAGTTAGTAGACCCGGGCCGGAATAAGGAGATCTAAGGGAAGATCTAGGGCCGGAATAAGGAGATCTAAGGGATCTCGCAAATTTGTGTGGAAGTCCTTCATTCTATTGTGCTACAAACTTGAAATTTGGCAGGAAGGTAGTTTATAGTTAGTAGACGTTTGTTTAGAACGGATTTTACGACAGGGTCGGATTAAGGAGGCCTAAGGGCTCTCGCAAGTTTGGGTGAAAGTCCTTAACTTTTTGTGCTACAAATTTAAGATTTGGCAGTGAGGTAGTTTATAGTTATTAGACGTTCGCTAAGAACGGATTTTGCGACAGGGCCGACTTATGGAGGTCTAATGGCTCTTGCAAAAAGTCATTTAATGTTGTATACAGAATGGTATTAGAATAAAAAGCGCCCAACAAGGTTCACTTTGAAAAAAAGTTGTATAGCACCAAAATACACCGATTTTTAAAGTCATATCGTCGCCTCAACGCCATTTAATTTTGTGTCGGACCTCTGCCGCCCAGAATTACAGCACCCAAAAGGACGCCTTTTGTAGTCATCAGTACATTATCACCTTTTGATCTGGCAGTCAGTTCTCACACAAAACATAACATCACGCCTTAAAGCCCCGAAGGGTTGGGCAGACTTGTACCTAATCGTATACACACATTTCGCCAGTTTTATTGAAATCCCATGTAATAGGGGGTGAGCCTATTGCCATCAACCGGGCACAAATCCAGATTCCGTGGCTGCTACTGAGAAATTCCTGATGGGATAACCGAATAACACTATTATTCATAGTATTTTTTCATTTGCATATACATTGTTTAATGTTAAGTGTAGGAGCGGAGTCACCTAAGGGGGCGTCTATTAATTACGTGAGACGTTTAAAGGGGGGGGTCGCGCCCAATATCACCGAATCTCACGAGGGAGAGATGGGGGTCTCGGCAGATATCACTGGGTTTAATTAAGTAAACATTACAACAATTCAACGCAATCAAGCACAGATTACCATATTTATACTAAACTACCCATTTTGATAAATCTCACGTGAGATGAGGGGGTCAAGCCAAATCTCACGACATCCCACCAAGGGGGAGGGGGGACGAAAAATCGCGTAATTAATGGACGCCCCCTAACAAAAGCATCTCCTTGCTTAAAAGGTGATCTCCAAATCATGTGTGTGACAACTTTATGTAATTGAAATAATCATTTTTTTTTAACACTGCCCGATCCCGGGAATCGATCCCCACGCTTAGGAGTCGCGCTTGCTACCACTAGACCAACGAGCCAGTCTCACACATGCACACCAAAATTTCAAAATTTCCACGCGAACAAAGTCGCGGGCAACAGCTAGTTTTAAATATAATTATCATGCTATTAATACTTTATCTAAAAATAATAATATTGAACCGTCCAACGTTGCCACTGTAATTGATACTCTGTTTTAACTTATTTAACCTTAATTATAATGGATCCATATCTACCCAAGATTGTCCAGTGGAACAGTCGCAGCATTGTGAATAAAAAATCTGATCTATCCTTTATATTGAATAAATACGATCCCTCTGCAGTCGCTCTGTGTGAGACATGGCTTAAACCGGGATTCTCTTTTAGAATTCCTGGCTATGCGTGTCTAAGTACAGACAGTAGCGATGGGTATGGCGGTGTTGCCATACTTATTAAAAATAACTTGTCTTTTCAACCTTTTCCTCTTCTAAGTTTGTCTCAGTGACGATGCCGACGACGCAGCCGCCGCCGCCGCCGCGCCCTTGCGTGACGTGCTGTCACTGCTATTGTAAATAAAATCTATTTAGTATGTATATTATTCTCGTCCCACTGTAAATATTCTTTCTGAAATAAGTAATCATCTTTCAGTTTTACCTAAACCATTTTTGGTATTGGGCGAGTTTAGTACACAACATCAGTCCTGGGGAAGTTCTAGTTCCAATTACTGTGGAGAAAAGTTATTAGAAATTCTAGACTCTAATAATTTGTGTATTTTAAACACATGTTTCCCAACACGCCAAACAAATCCAGATGAGGGAATAAGGGCTCCTGACCTCTCAATCTGCACACCTGAGTTAGCATCGACATTATCCTGGTCTCCTTAATCGTCTGCTTATGGTAGTGATCATAACCCGTTAATTATTCATTTCCACATAAAAAACCAGCTGCTTGCAATCCAACACCACGATTAAAGTATAGACTTCAAAATGCAGATTGGGATAAATACAAAAGTTGTGTAGAAGAAAGAATTCTTGCTTAATCTAATTCCTTACAACTACATGATGCTCAGTTATTATCTAATCAAATTAGAAGAATTTTAATAGAGGTGGCAGATAATACTTTCAAAATCAAAATCAAAATCAAATCAAAAGCATTTATTTCAAATAGGCCAGTTACAGGCACTTTTGAATTGTCGAAACAAAGACAATAATAGCTACAGTTCCAGTCACAAGGCATAAAAACTGTGAAAGTACTGTAGTTGCCCATTCCCTAACGTAGATCTCTATGGAGAAGAACGGGCAAGAAACTCCATGGACACTCTTTTAAATCAGTATACTTTTACAAACTCTTGGTTACATCATTCATGTTGAGATGGTACATTATGTGAGAACGATGTAGCAAGATGTGTACGTTAAAAGTGTCCATAGTAAACAATTCAAAAAAAAAAAAAAACAATTCAAATAAGCCGTGGCAACCAAGAGATGACCAGTCACAACTGACAGCGCCCGTTCACGAACATGACGCATGTATCAGCACCATTCAACTCAACCATTTTGAAGGGAACTAAATGATCCGACACACGCGCCACCATCAGCGAGACATTTGAGTGAGCATGACACACTCCTAACCGCCAGGGCACATTCAAGTCAAGAAAAGACGTAGGTTTCCCGCGAATGACAGCTTTCTATTACATAGTACTCACACAATATGGGCTATGCGGCTATATAATACTAAAGAGATTGAATTTATACAAAGCAAAGATAGTTGTACAATCTTCAGCAGCTCTAACATACTATTTAATGCTTCTTCTTCTTAGCGTTTCGATGGCAAAAAGTTTAAATATGCTTAGCTAAAACTCACTCACTTTCCCTATTAAGAATGGTGCTACAGGCAAAATTCCTTCACCACCTTGGTGGGATGCTGAATGCACTCAGGCCATTAAAATAAGGAAATAAATAGAAAAAAAATATTGTCATACTATGACTCGTCACAATTTTGATATATATCTAGAAGCTGCTCGTGCAACTCGTAGGCTCCTTAGGAAAAAGAAATTTGAAGGTTGGCAAAGATTTTGTGCATCTATCTCACCAGAAGTTAATGCATCTCTAGTATGGCAAAATATAAGGCGATTCAGGTCAGCATTCAGCGGCACAACAGCCACAATAGTGCCATTAGAATTAGCAAATGAGTTTATGGATCATTTAGCTTCTCCTTCAGTCCCAGAACAGAGATCTTTAATGCATTTTCCCTATGTTCCTATTTCTGATTTTGAGTTGAATTCTCTCTTCACACTTAGTGAGTTGAAAGGAGTCCTTTCTTATGTTAAGGATTCAGCTCCTGGCGAAGATGGTATACCATATTCATTCATAGCTAATCTGTCTGACTCTGTTCTTTCAATATACATATTTAAATCTCATTAACACAGCTTTGATATCTGGCAACATTCCATCAAGTCTCAAACAATTATTCCCATTCTGGAACCAAACAAACCTTTTAAGGTTACTTCTTATCGTCCAATTGCACTTTCAACGGTTCTTGCTAAAATTGTTGAACATCTCATTAAGAATCGTTTGGAGTGGTTTTTAGAAAGCAAAAACTTACTAGCTACATCGTAGTTTGGTTTTAGGAAGGGTAAAAGTACGATTGACAGCCTTAGTGTGTTCACAACTGATATTCGCTTAGCCTTCTCTTCCAATATTTCTGTAATTGCTGCCTTCCTGGATATTAGCTCAGCTTACGATAATGTCCTGGTATCAGTCCTGGAACAAAAGATGAATTCATTACAAATTCTAAAAATGCTGTGTACATTTGCCCGTTTAGTATGGAAAGGTCTCCCTCAAGATTCTGTACTTAGTCCAATTCTCTATTATATTTACACTTATGATTTAGAATCCTCCATAAATGAGTTAGTACAAGTCCTTCAATATGCAGATGATTTACTTCTTTATTTATCTGGTCATTCGGTTGCGAATATTTGTACTTCCTTAACCTCTTCTTTATGCTTATTGAAGACTTGGTTGGAAACCAATGGTATACACCTGTCAATTGATAAAAGCAACATTGTCTTGTTTACCAGAATGCGTAAGCCTTCTGTAGTTACAGTAATGTATAATAATATCCATATGCCTGTTAAAAACCAGGTAAAATTTTTAAGCCTTATTTTGGATACACATCTTACTGTTTTACCACACTGTGATTATATAGCTGCTAAATGTTAACGAAATATCAACATAATTAGATGTCTTGTGTTTGGTGGGGAGCACATCCCTTTTCATTAAAACTACTGTATATCACCTTGATTAGAAGTGTATTGGATTATGGGACCTTTTTGCTAGAACTTGCTAATGTTGCTGGTCATAAGAAACTAGATAGTGTTCAGTCCAAAGCACTTAGAGTAGTTTCAGGTGCAATGAAAAGCAGTTCTATTAATTGTCTTCAGGTGGAATGCGGAGACCCTCCACTTCATTTTTAGCTGATAGATCTATGGCTCGGTGTTTGAAACATCCTTCCATTCTCTCTGAACAAATAACTTTATCCACATCCTGGAGGCACAAAGCTACTCCGTGTTTAGTTAAAAGCTTTAGAAAATACAATTTAATTGAAGCTCCCTGCCACCAACCTGAATTTCTTCATAATATTCCACTGTAATTACAGTTCATTAATTATGTCACCAAAAATACATTTTAACCTTAACATTTACCGAGATGACGTATGTCATAACCTTAACTTTAACTTCACTATGGATAGAGACTGGAAGGGCTGTCAGCTCTTGTTTACCGATGCTTCGAAGCATGGAACAGACTCATGTGTGGGAGTAGTTGTAAACCACTCCCAATATAATATCGTTAAAAAAATAAAGCTCCCACCCGAATCATCTGTATTTACGGGAGAATGTTACGGTCTATTCAAAGCTGTCGAATATATATATACTTCTTATGGGCTTACGGAATTCACTTATTTTAACTGATGCAAGGAGTGCTTTACAATCTTTGCCCAGATTTCCTTTCTATTCTCATAATCCTCAATCAAAATCAAAATCAAAGCATTTATTTCAAATAGGCCAGTTACAGGCACTTTTGAATTGTCGAAACAAAGACAACAATAGCTACAGTCCCAGTCACAAGGCATAAAAACTGTGAAAGTACTGTAGTTGCCCATTCCCTAACGTAGATCTCTATGGAGAAGAACGGGCAAGAAACTCCATGGACACTCTTTTAAATCAGTATACTTTTACAAACTCTTGGTTACATCATTCATGTTGAGATGGTACATTATGTGAGAACGATGTAGCAAGATGTGTACGTTAAAAGTGTCCACAGTGAACAATTCAAATAAGAAAAAAAAAACAATTCAAATAAGCCGTGGCAACCAAGAGATGACCAGTCACAACTGACAGCGCCCGTTCACGAACATGACGCATGTATCAGCACCATTCAACTCAACCATTTTGAAGGGAACTAAATGATCCGACACACGCGCCACCATCAGCGAGACATTTGAGTGAGCATGACACACTCCTAACCGCCAGGGCACATTCAAGTCAAGAAAAGACGTAGGTTTCCCGCGAATGACAGCTTTCTATTACATAGTACTCACACAATATGGGCTATGCGGCTATATAATACTAAAGAGATTGAATTTATACAAAGCAAAGATAGTTGTACAATCTTCAGCAGCTCCAACATACTATTTAATGCTTCTTCTTCTTAGCGTTTCGATGGCAAAAAGTTTAAATATGCTTAGCCCAAAAACTCAGCCACGTGTACCCTGCTCACTGATGCAGTAAATAAATCATCAAGAGCGCAGGTGATTGGGATATGTAATGCTATTCATTTATGCGTCCCTGTCCTTGTGGAGCAGGACCGGCATTGAGCCAAGCATTTTTATCAACGATATAATCGTCCAACTTGTAATATGCTTGCCTACACAGTGTGCGTTTAATGCATGTTTTAAATTTCGTTTCATTCAGTTCAAGAATACTTTGTGGAATTTTGTTATAGCATCTCAAACAGTACCCCATGAAAGATGAGTCTACTTTAGCGAGTCTGAAGCCTGGCTGAACTAATTGGTCTCTATTTCTAGTACTGTAATTGTGTCTGTCACCTCTTTTATTAAAAAGATGTAGATTTTTTCTTACATACATTATGTTTTCATAGATGTATTGAGAATGTACCGTCATGATGTTAATTTCCTTAAACAGTTCCCTTAGAGAATCACGCCTACGAAGATTATATATGGCTCTGATGGCTCTTTTTTGCAGAATAAATATAGACTCAATGTCTGCAGCCCGTCCCCATAGTAAAATGCCATAAGACAGTATACTATGAAAGTAACTAAAATAGACCAGTCTAGCGGTATCTACATCAGTATATTGACGGATTTTTCTAATAGCATATGCTGCTGAACTTAGCCGCCCCGCAAGAGATGTTAAATGAGAACCCTATTGTAGCCTTGAATCAAGCGTAATCCCCAGGAAAACTGTTTTATCTACAAATTCAAGCTTCTCTTTATTCAATACTATATCACAATCGCTACTTTTAACATTTGGTAAAGCAAATCTTATGCATTTCGTTTTTTTTCCATTTAACACTAAATTGTTTGCTGTGAACCAGTTATGGACCTGAAGTAGGGCATTATTCACGTCATCTAGATTTTGGGCCCGTCTATTTATCTTAAAAATAAGGGAAGTGTCATCAGCGAATAACACCATATTATGAGGTTGGTTTTTCAATAAATAGGGTAGATCATTTATATACACTAAAAAGAGGAAAGGACCCAATATTGAACCTTGCGGAACCCCCATTTTTACTTTTAAACCCTGTGAGTTAACACCATTTATTTGAACTTGTTGTTGTCTATCCTTCAAATAAGATTTCATCAAACTAAGTGCAAGTTTACCTAGTCCGTAATGCTCAAGTTTCAAAAGTAATGTGTCGTGATTTACGCAATCAAATGCTTTGGAGAGGTCACAAAATATTCCTATGGCGTCTTGGGACTCTTCCCACGCAGTAAAAATGTGCTTTAATAAGGTTACACCGGCGTCAGTTGTACAACGTCCCTTGGTGAAACCATACTGTTGATCGTGTAAGATTCTGTTGGTGTTAAAATGATTGAGCATTTGATTCAGCATTACCTTTTCAAAAACCTTGCTAAAAACTGGCAACACGGATACAGGTCTATAATTATTAGTATCTTTACTATCTCCGGATTTGAACAGAGGTATGACTTTACTGTATTTCATTAGATCAGGGAAAACTCCTTGGTCTACACACAAATTAAAAATTAAAGCTAAGTATGGTGCAATAGTCTCAACTATGGATGTACAAACTCTGATAGACATTCCCCAAAGATCTTCGGTCAGTTTGACTTTTATTTGCCGGAAAGCTTTAATAACTATCATAGGGTTTATGTGTTTAAATTTAAATTCAGCCAGGCAGCCAGACACATTCGCCTTTAATAAACCCATTGAGACTTCAGGAGAAGAATTAAGAGCCTCCGTAGTTTTTAACGGTATATCGGTAAAGAAATTTACAAATTCATGAGCTACTTCCTGATTAGAGCTTTTAGGACCATACGCTGTATCTAATGTGTAGCTAGTGTTACGTATTTTCTTCCTGTTAGTCTCGTTATTTATGACTTTCCAAACTGTCTTAATTTTGTTTTCTGCAGTTTTGATCTTGTTGCTAATGTGCAGGGCTTTGGCAGCCTTGCATGTATTTTTAAAAATATTTGAATACTTAGCAACATACTTGTTAAAAGTGTCAGTGTTTATATAAGGCTTAAGGCCATAAAGCTCAAATAGTCTTTCCCTACTTTTTCTAATACCTCTAGTTGCCCAATCACTAAATATAAATTTAGGGCAAATACATTTTGTCTTCTTTTCAAAAGTTTTGTTGAACTCAGTGTGAACTATTGAAAAGAAATTATCATACAATTGATTTATATTAATATCGTCCATATGATGGCTCATAACGCTTAACTTATTCTGAAGGGAAATATTATACCTATTTAATTTATTAGTAGTTATTGGTCTAAACTGAATCTGAACTTTTTGCAGTGGAATGTTACACCTAAAAGTTACAGTTTGTCCGCTATGGTCAGACGGCAAACAATTTACTATGGCTTTATCTAAGTAATCACAATTGCAGAAAACATTATCTATACAAGTAGCAGAAGTTGGAGTGACTCTCGTAGGTTCTATAAAAATGTTGGTCAAGTCAAATGACTTAAAAAGATTTAATAACCGACTGCTATTAGAATTTTCTTCTAAAATATTGATATTGAAATCACCACAAATAATTATAGATTTATTACTGGCTGCAAGTTTTGCCAGGACATCTTCCATTATTGAATCAAATACGGAAAAGTTTTGATAGTTTGGGGGTCTGTACACACACACAATTACATGCTTATCCAGCTCAACACAGGACAGTTCGACGCACTGTTCAGCCGAGAGACCTACTATGTCATTGCGTTGCTTATATTTAACACAATTTTTCAATAATATTAGGGAACCTCCACGCATCATAGATTTACGGTTAAAGCAGCTACCCACCCTATAGTTCTCAAAATTAATAAGCATTTGGTAATCCTTTAGCCAATGTTCAGTAAAACAAATAATGTCGAACATACTTTTTTCTAAAAACAATTCAATTTCTAATAATTTGGAAGAAATGCCTTGGATATTTTGGTGGAATAATTTTAAGGTGTTCTGCTGAGGCCCTTTTTTACTAACTAAATGAGTGCAAGAAGGTACCTTGATGTTGGTAGGTTTAACAATATTGTTAATGGTACCTTCTGTTGTCTCACTTCCTAGTTTAAATTAATATTAATATCTGGAGTGAGTCCCGTGACTCCCGTGCCATCACCAGACAATAAAATCCTATTACTAAATCCTCATATTATATTTGAAACACGTGAACTCCTTCACAGTTGCTCTATTATGGGGTATTCAGTGCATTTTGCGTGGATTCGCATTGTGGCATTTTAGGTAACCAGAGAGCAGACCAGTTAGCTAATGATGCCGTATCGTGTGGAGACGTTTTTCCGTACAAAAATAAGTCTCAAGATCTGGCTGCTCTGCCCAAGGTTTATCTACGGAGCAATCAGTGAAAGGAAAACTTTATCGTTCTATTCAGCCATCCATTTTTGTTAAACCCTGGTTTAGCAAGTACAAGCTAAGCAAAAAAAATACAACAATATTCATACGTATGCGAAGGCCTCCCACTAGGTGGACCGATGACCTGGTGAAGGTTGCAGGCATCCGCTGGACTTGGGGGAGGCCTATGTCAAGCAGTGGTCGTCTTTCGGCTGAAATGACTTTGAAGTCGAATTTTGTTTAACCAGCTTTTTGAAGATTTAAAACTTAAATGCATTGCCAAAAGATAAATAAAAACTGATTTAAACATGGTTTGCTGACTTTTTGTTACCACTTTTCATTACTGGTTCGGAAAAGAACCAAATTATGTAGGCGATTTTGAATAATGTTCGAATTTAAGTGGACTGTATTACTCATTGCGGTTATCGCCTAGAAAGAATGAGATGATGAACGGTCGATCGAATACGTGGATTAAGAGGGATGCACACCTTACCTTGATCCGATGAAAAATGGCGACTGCTGGCGTCTTTCCTGCTTCGAAGCACACAATTTAATCACAGGAGTTTCAAACTGCACTAAATCTCTCGATCACACCCGTTGGCGGTTCATACCAGTTCTATTACAGTTTATGTTGGAAATTAAGTGGAATTTGAACGGCGCGGCAGCGATTCAACACGTGCTCGGCGCGGATGCAGCACAGCGCACGGCCACTCGTGGCAGGCATTAATTTTGGTCTGGTGGACGTGCATTTTGCGGTAGGGTAGATGATCGTCAGTTCTGATTTCATTAAATTTTTCATGTAGGAACTAATTATTAGGGTAATTATTTATTAAAACCACAATTAGATGGCGTTACCAATAACCAATACAATCCCGCGACTATCCCGGGATAGGAAAAAAGGACTCAAATCCTCTACTAGTACTATTGTGTGAAAGCTTGTAGTGTTACCTAATAGATATAGGTATCGCCCGCACTCCATGGCACGCGCTAGGCTCGATGGAACTTCTCTCCTCCACATAACGTTGAAAATTGTCGAGGTAGTGTTATATAGTTTATAATTAAAGTTGCCGTTTGCATGTTGCATTTTGCACTGCAACAAGTACAAAAAGGACATCACATAAACAATGTTTTAAGCTTTCACGGTTTACAACTAAACTTATACTGTCACTTACGGGATATCTTCAGTGATTGTTCATTATTTTGAGCTACGGCTCCGGTTCGGGAGCTCAAAATAATGAACGATCACGGAAGATATCCCGTAAGTGACAGTATGAACATCACATAGTCTACTAATTGCAAAACATGGAACAAAATATAAAACGCATGAAACACATGATTTGCAACTAAATTGCCGGCAGAAGAGTGGAAGTCTTTGTGCATATAGAGTGAGGACATAATGCAGACACGTGCAGAAGGTAAATTGTGCATACGCCCCGAAGGGCGGGCGATACACGCGTACAGGTGTCCTGAAACCAATATGTTACGCCAGAGTGCGCAGTATAATATGTCCCATGATGCCTTCACCTGAGAAAGTTGTCATGCGAGTTGGTTGCAAGGAGTGAGTCTTCTCTCGCTGCCCACCCGCACGAGAGGGGTACCGGCCCGGCTAGCGCGCCGCCACTGTGTCAAGGCCCCGTTCAACACACCAGAAATACTCCACTAGAGAGATGCACCCGTCTGAACACTCACTTAATATAGTGCGCTAACACTCACAGTATTTCATTCCTAAAAAGAAACTGGGGTTTTACTTGAGTTTCAATCCGTCTCGACGCTCAGATTTTATTTCAGGTAATGAAACTGTAAAAATGACTTAAGAAGAGTCGATGGCAACCATGTTTTAAAAAGATGCCGATTGCGTTACTCTCACTTTTGAAACAAAATCTTTAGACAGCCCCGTATTTTTCATTCATTGACAACCATCCGTCGTCCCATTCATCACATAAAACAATATGTTCCGCGCACAGGAGCGCCGCGCGGCGTCACTTGCACCACTACGACGCTTTTCAGCTTTATTTATGCTCCACGCCATTGTCTTTGCGCCACGATATTACAATGCCAAAGATGGAACCCGCTCGTAAATTGCTTAAAATATTTTTCGGTTATAAATGAATTAAACTTCATCCGGTTTCCGTCGATATCTATCTCTCGCCGAAACTCCTAAAAACTAAAACGTTTTCAAATTTCCTAAACACAGCTCGAATCTACGATCGTCGCTGTACGAGGTCGTAGTTTCATCAAGTGGCTCTCGGCGGGCCCGTTAACGGCACATAAACAGACTATTAGAGCGAGCGGCGAGCGGGCGAGTGGCGCGAGTGGCGCGAGTGGTGTTACAGCCCGTTAGAGGTTGCGATACGGCGGAGTGGGATGTATCTGGGGCAGGTTAAAATCGGGAGAGATTTAAACCGGCCACGGCCTTGAAGCCCGGCCAAAACCATACGAGCGGCGCCGCCCGATCTAGGAAGCGCGTGAGGGGTTCACTACTTATGCACATTGTTGGACAATACGAGCCGAGCCCAAACCGCCGCCCGTCAGCGTTTGCTTATTCTTTATTGTTTTTATTGTTTATGTCTGCTTATGTGATGCCACTTTAGGGCAAATGGAACATTCTTATCTGGAACTAATTTTCCGGGATAGGATTGTTGGGAGGCGATGTGTGCATATTATATTGACAGATAAAATCCGGTCTCTGGTAGCCATTGTGTGACTTAATTTCACCTCCGTTCCTACAAGTTATTGTTTGCTTAGTTTGTATTTTCTTTGTCCCACCGGAGGATTACTCTAATCGGCTATCGCCGCAACCTTCGGCTAAAGCTGAAGGTTTAATAACCCTGAGAAATTCAGATCAAGATTGGCTAAAAATGAATATTTACAATATTTATGTAATTGTTTAAAATCTTTCGGCTTCGGCCAAAACTTCGGCTCATTTTGGAAGGTTTCTTTGGCTGAAGGTGGCCGAAATCAAAGCCCGAACCTTCGGCTTTCGGACATTAGGTAGGTAATCATTCTTTTTATCTAGTGTCTTCTTGGGTGTCCTGCCTTTTCACCTAAAATTAATTTACAAATTTTCATTTGACAAGTAACGATTGGCAAAAACATGGTTGTTCATTACATCATTTTACAACAACAATTTTGGAAAATAATTCACTTAAAAAAATATTTACCCGATAAACTTTTATTTGATAATGTATTATTTGACAAACAATTCATTTTATATGCATATCATCTCGTAAAACAACGTATGAAATAAAAACGTTAAACTCGTAAAAATTCAACTCATTAAATGGGCATATCGGTAATTTTAATTAACGGAACAACAAATTAATACTTAGGAATCAAGAGCGAGCGAAGCAAACTCGGGACTTGGGGCACCCCGACTTTAGGTTAGGTTAGGTTACTTTAAACCCTGCCAACAGAAATAGGAGCCCCGCGCAGCGGGGCTACGTCGACTACGCCTATTACAAAATATTGATATTATTTACCTTGGACTTTAGGTGAATTTCTACACTAAAAACATACGAGACTACCCAAAAAAATAGCTTAATACTTTGTGACTGGTTTAGAATATTTATTGTAAAGTGGTGAAACGTGATTTTGCCAAAAGAATCAAAATATGTATTAAACGAAACATGTATAAATGATTAAATATCATGTGAAACATTTGTAAAGCGAAGCGTTTGCCAAAGGAATGCTTGTAAAGTGATTGTTTATAAAATGAAACATCTGCGGAATACGTTGTTTGTGAAATAAATAGTATATGAAACGTTGGTTGTAATCTAAAAAATTGTGAAAGGCGTTTAGGTACGGGCACGCCGCAATCGCGGCGGTAAGACCCCTCTTTGAGGAGTGGCTGGATAGGCGTCACGGCGTCCTGACCTACCGCGTGACGCAGGTTCTCACCGGACACGGAAGTTTCGGGTGGTACCTGTGTCTGATGGGGAAGGAGGAAACGCCTGGGTGTCACCACTGCGAGGACCGCCCGGAGGACACGGTGGGGCATACGGTGCAGGACTGCCCCGCTTGGGCAGAGCACCGCCGTGTCCTTACGGCGGCGATAGGCGGAGACCTCTCGCGCCCGGCATTGGTCGAGGCCATGCTGCGGGGCGAGACGGAGTGGGAAGCGGTCGCCTCCTTCTGCGAAGCAGTCATGCTCGCGAAGGAGGAGGCGGGCCGCGTGAGGGAGAGGACAGCGTCCTCCCTCCACCCCAGCCGCAGTGGTAGACGTCCACGGCGCCGGACGTCGGCAGACGATCTCCGGCCACCGCAGACGCGGGCATGCGGGCGGCGAGTAATGGGCGACTCGCTGTCCGACCATGGACCATGCCCGGGTCGACGGCGCGTTGTGTTCCACGCGCGCCTCAAAGAGTGTCAGCATAATGACGGGGCCCCTCTCTAGAGGGCCAAAGCCTGCCGGGGTCGCGGGACTCATAGAATTACCGTGACCCTGGAACATAAAGGGCTACTGAAGGACACCGTGGATTTTAGTCAGTACAAGTCTGACAGTCCCTCCCGCTCTGCCCTGGGTGGGAGGACTCATTTGATGATTAAGGCGTTTAGGTAAATAACTTACCTAAATCAGCGATTTAAGTACAGTTTTGCTTTCTTTTCAACAGATGTTGGGGTATTCTCGTCGTTGACCGAGGGTATCAGTCAAAGAAAGTAGTTTATCAAAGAAACTTGATGTAGGAAAGTAGTTCAGTTCCGCTAGAGGGCGTGGGGGGTGTCGTAAACATTGTTTATGTACGGCTTCTAATTTAAATTTGGATTTCATTGTAAAAACGAACAAAATTGACAGTGTAACGGTATTGCTAGATGCATAAACTCATAACACTAAAGTGAAATTGTAGAAATGTGAAATTAAACTGCTGGTGATGAGATAATTCAAATAATATAACCACAACGGCATCGCTTAGCAAAGTGACTATACTACAAAGTGACAGTTAACAGACCCAAGTGAGAAGACCTAAATACTTGCAAATGCAAAATTCCTCAATTGCAAAATTGCCTTTGTTGCCCTAGTCATACAAATTGTTTGATTTTCTTGCCGAGTATTTCAATCAAGTGTTACCTTTAAAAACCGTGTGTCCATCCAACCATCGGAAAAAAAGCAGGTACATAACCTGCTTTTTTTTCCGATGGTAAATCATCAAATGACCCCCCCCACTCTGGGCGGAGCGGAAGGGAGTGTCAGACTTGTACTGACTAAAACCCATCCATGTTTCTTCTTTGCCCTTTGTGTTCCAGGCTTGCTGCTTTGCAGAAGGAGGTGACGGCTTCCCATTCCCTCTCGCTCCGGACCATGGCTTGAACCAGGGCCGGACGCGAGAGATCGCCGCCGCCAATCGCCACTGCGAGGACACGACGGTGCTCCGCCCAAGCGGGGCAGACCTCCACGGTGTGCTCCACCGTGTCCTCCGGACGATCCTCGCAATGGAAACATCCGGGCGTTTCCTCCCGCCCGATCCGGTGCAGGAACCTCCCGAAACAACCGTGTCCGGTGAGGACCTGCGTCAGGCGGTAGGTGAGGGCGCCGTGGCGCCTCTCTAGCCACTCCTCAAAGAGGTGACTTATCGCCACTATGGTGGCGTGCCCTGCACGGGTTTGCGACAGTCGCTCTCTCCATGTTGCCATGAGATCACGCCGGAGGTCTGTCCGCTGAGCGGCAATTTGCCACGGCAGCGGAGTTTCCAACCGACTTAGTGCCTCCGCGCGCCATACGTGCAGGCGCGCGAGTACTATTGCTTCCAGATCCCATGGCGGCAATCCGGCAAGGAGGCTAGCCGCCTCACCAGAGATCGTGCGGTACCCGCGGATTAGCCTTATGGCTATGGCCTTTTGGGGCGCGTTCAGGTAGCGGGCGGCTCGCCGCCTCAAAGAACGCGCCCACACCGGGGCCCCATAAAGGACCATAGACCGCACGACCCCCGCGTAGAGCTTCCGGCAGGAGACGTTTGGAACCCTCAGATTGGGCAAGAGCCGCTTGAAGGCAGCCCCTGTCCGTGTTATGTACCTGCTTTACGCTAATATTATTATACGCGACATGAAGATGGACAGGTTTACTTTTCGGTGCTTTAAAGTGAAATACGTTCGTTTTTAGTCATGTTTAATTTTAGTTTGTTACTATCTAACCATCTAATAACAATCATCATCAATTATCATGCAATGTTTTATTATTTCATTATCATAGTTTTGTTGATCTTTGCATTCAATAATAATTGTGGTGTCGTCAGCAAACAGAAAACACAGATGTTTTATTGATTTTGGTGGGTCGTATAAATAAAGAAGAAACAGTAACGGCCCTAGAATGCTTCTTTGAGGGATACCTTGCGCGGTCGCACGGTGTCATGACGTGCGAACACAACCTCACACGCTGTCCAGCATAGAATAAACAAGACATCTTGTATGACATGCCGCCCGACGCCGCGTCGGCGCGGCGCGGGTGCGTAGCGCGTCTCAGTCTAGGTTTCATGCAAAATGACTCAAGTTTTAGAATTATAATAATTTCGTAAAAACAAAAACATTTAGATAAAATTTTTTTTTTCGTTGCGATGGCCTCTTTACTACTTATAGAAGTTACGCTTAAAATATTTCGTGTATGAAAAGATAGACCTTATATACTGCCAAGTTAATCGATTTATTTTGTCTAAATCCATATTGTTGACTGACTAGAATGTTATATTTATCTAGGTACCTTAATAACCGCCTGTAAATTACTCTTTCAAATATTTTTGAAAGTATGGGAGTTAGTGCTATAGGTCTATAGTTGTCGACGTTAGATTTGGAGCCTTATTTATGTAATGGCTTAATTATGGACAATTTCAATCGGTCAGGAAAACAGCCCTGTTCCAAGGACAGGTTAATAATTATATGCTAAAGGCTATTACAGGGTGTAAACAGACCCTTCACATAGCCGTCAACCAAGCATTCTGTACATCAAACTAAGTAACTTGACGCAAAAATTATTGCTGGGATTCGACTTTTTTTTTGGGGGTGAAAAATCACGTTTTACGGTAGGACTCTATGGAAAGCACTCAAAGCATTGTGCTGATGGATGGTTTGAACAGTACGGGGGTCATGGAGGTGTGTAAAGTAAAAATCTTAGATTAAAAACTTGTATTTAAAAATAAACTTCTGAAAATGTTGGAACTTTGACCCCCAATATCTCCGTAACTAGAAGGTTCCCAAGTATGGTCTTAAACAAAAAAATTGTCGAGAAGACGGGGAGAACAAGTGCCTTTCGGTTATGAAGGGTCTATTTACACCCTTTATATTTTGATATTATTTTAAGAAGTTCAGTTGAGATATTATCATAGCCTACCGATTTCGTATTTCTTAAGGACATTATGATACTTTCAATTTCGGAAGCATTTTTAGGTTTTAAAAATATACTATTATCATGAATTTCTATGTTGTGCATGTCAATATTATCATTATTAAAATTAGAGGAATGATTATTGGCAATGTCAATGAAGTGTTTATTGATTTTATTAGCGATGTCAAATCCGGAGGTTAGATTTGTACCATTATTATCTTCAACTAGCTGTTGCCCGCGACTTCGTTCGCGTGGAAATTTTGAAATTTTGGTGTGCATGAGTGAGACTGGCTCGTTGGTCTAGTGGTAGCAAGCGCGACTACTAAGCGTGGGGATCGATTCCCGAGGTCGGGCAAAGGGTTAAAAAAAAAGATTATTTCAATTACATAAAGTTGTCACACACATGATTTGGAGATCACCTTTTAAGCAAGGAGATGCTTTTGTTAGGGGGCGTCCATTAATTCCGCGATTTTTCGTCCCCCCTCCCCCTTGGTGGGATGTCGTGAGATTTGGCTTGACCCCCTCATCTCACGTGAGATTTATCAAAATGCGTAGTTTAGTATAAATATGGTAATCTGTGCTTGATTGCGTTGAATTCACTAAAAGAAAATAATTTGTAAAGAAACATGTTTACTCAATTAAACCCAGTGATATCTGCCGAGACCCCCCTCTCTCCCTCGTGAGATTCGGTGATATTGGGCGCGACCCCCCCCCCCCCCCCTTTAAACGTCTCACGTAATTAATAGACGCCCCCTTAGGTGACTCCGCTCCTACACTTAACATTAAACAATGTATATGCAAATGAAAAAATACTATGAATAATAGTGTTATTCGGTTATCCCATCAGGAATTTTTCAGTAGCAGCCACGGAATCTGGATTTGTGCCCGGTTGATGGCAATAGGCTCACCCCCTATTCCATGGGACTTCAATAAAACTGGCGAAATGTGTGTGTACGATTAGGTACAAGTCTGCCCAACCCTTCGGGGCTTTAAGGCGTGATGTTATGTTTTGTGTGAGAACTGACTGCCAGGCCAGATCAAAAGTTGATAATGTACTGATGACTACAAAAGGCGTCCTTTTGGGTGCTGTAATTCTGTGCGGCAGAGGTCCGAAACAAAATTGAATGGCGTTGAGGCGACGTTAAGGCTTTAAAAAACGGTGTATTTTGGCACTATACAACTTTTTTTCAAAGTGAACCTTATTGGGCGCTTTTTATTCTAATACCATTCTGTATACAACATTAAATGACTTTTTGCGAGAGCCCTTATACCTCCATAAGTCGGCCCTGTCGCAAAATCCGTTCTTAGCGAACGTCTACTAAGTATAAACTACCTCACTGCCAAATATTAATTTTGTAGCACAAAAAGTTATGGACTTTCATTCAAACTTGCGAGAGCCCTTAGACCTCCTTAATCCGGCCCTGTCGCAAAATCCGTTCTTAGCGGACGTCTACTAACTATTAACTACCTCCCTGCCAAATTTCAAGTTTATACGTCAAGCGGTTTTCGATATTTCGTGATGAGTAAGTGAGTGATCTAGCAAAAGGCTTAATACAAATTTTCATGGTTTGAACTACAAAACTAACGGGTTTGCCATTTATACTTTCATCCGCTATTTAACTCCCTTAGGGGTTGAATTTCGAAAAACACTGAAACACGTAGTTTTTAATTTTTAACCAGAATGGTAACCACCAATTTTTATGGTTTAAACTACAAAAAGGATGATTTTCCACACAAACTTTCATACCCTATTTAACTCCCTTAGGGGTTGAATTTGGAAAAACACTGAAACGCGACATCGTTCGCGTGGAAATTTTGGTGTGCATGTGTGAGATTGGCTCGTTGGTCTAGTGGTAGCAAGCGCGACTACTAAGCGTGGGGATTGATTCCTGGGGTCGGGCAAAGTATTAAAAAAAAATTGTTCATTTCAATTATATAAAGTTGTCACTCACATGATTTGGAGATCACCTTTTAAGAAAGAAGATGCTTTTGTTAGGGGGCGTCCATTAATTACGTGAGGCAATTTTTCGACACCCTTCCCCCCTTGGTGGGATGTCTTGAGATTTGGTTTGACCCCCTCATCTCCCTCCTAATCTCACGTGAGATTTATCAAAATGCGTAGTTAAGTATAAATAGGTAATCTGTGCTTGATTGCGTTGAATTCACTAAAACCCAGTTATATCTGCCGAGACCCCCCTCTCTTCCTCGTGTGATTGGGTGATATTGGGCGCGACCCCCCCCCCCCTTTAAACGTCTCACGTAATTAATAGACGCCCCCTTAGGTGACTCCGCTCCTCCGCTTAACATTAAACAATGTATATGCAAATGAAAAATACTATGAATAATAGTGTTATTCGGTTATCCCATCAGGAATTTCTCAGTAGCAGCCACGGAATCTGGATTTGTGCCCGGTTGATGGCAATAGGCTCACCCCCTATTACATGGGATTTCAATAAAACTGGCGAAATGTGTGTGTACGATTAGGTACAAGTCTGCCCAACCCTTCGGGGCTTTAAGGCGTGATGTTATGTTTTGTGTGAGAACTGACTGCCAGATCAAAAGGTGATAATGTACTGATGACTACAAAAGGCGTCCTTTTGGGTGCTGTATGCAAAATTAAATGGCGTTGAGGCGACGATATGGCTTTAAAAATCGGTGTATTTTGGCGCTATACAACTTTTTTTCAAAGTGAACCTTGTTGGGCGCTTTTTATTCTAATACCATTCTGTATACAACATTAAATGACTTTTTGCAAGAGCCATTAGACCTCCATAAGTCGGCCCTGTCGCAAAATCCGTTCTTAGCGAACGTCTACTAACTATAAACTACCTCACTGCCAAATCTTAAATTTGTAGCACAAAAAGTTAAGGACTTTCATCCAAACATGCGAGAGCCCTTAGGCCTCCTTAATCCGACCCTGTCGTAAAATCCGTTCTAAACGAACGTCTACTAACTATAAACTACCTTCCTGCCAAATTTCAAGTTTGTAGCACATAGGAATGAAAGACTTCCACACAAATTTGCGAGATCCCTTAGATCTCCTTATTCCGGCCCTAGATCTTCCCTTAGATCTCCTTATTCCGGCCCGGGTCTACTAACTATTAACTACCTCCCCGCCAAATTTCAAGTTATACGTCAAGCGGTTTTCGATATTTCGTGATGAGTGAGTGACCTAGCAAAGGCTTAATACAAATTTTCATGGTTTGAACTACAAAACTAACGGGTTTGCCATTTATACTTTCATCCGCTATTTAACTCCCTTAGGGGTTGAATTTGGAAAAACACTGAAACACGTGATTTTTAACCAGAATGATAAATACCAATTTTCATGGTTTAAACTACAAAAATAACGATTTTCGATACAAACTTTCATCCCCTATTTAACTCCCTTAGGGGTTGAATTTGGAAAAACACTGAAACACGTCGTTTTTAATTTTTAACGAGAATGGTAACCACCAATTTTTATGGTTTAAACTCCAAAAATGACGATTTTCCATACAAACTTTCATCCCCTATTTAACTCCCTTAGGGGTTGAATTTCGAAAAATACTCAAACACGTGGTTTTTAATTTTTCACCAGGATGGTAACCACCAATTTTTATGGTTTAAACTACAAAAATGACGATTTTTCATACAAACTTTCGTCCCCTATTTAACTCCCTTAGGGGTTGAATTTCGAAAAATCCTTCCTTATTCCTTGCCTACATTATAAAGGAAACCTCTGTGCAAAATTTCAGCTTTCTAGGTCCAAGAGTTTGAGCTGGGCGTTGATGTGTCAGTCAGTCAGTCAGTCAGGACTTCTCTTTTTATTTATATAGATTTTACTAATGTAATACCTAGATGGCTCGGTGCCTGTATTGCGCTTTACAATATCCCATGCAACTTTAATTTTGTTTTGCGAATTAGTAATATGCTTTTGGTTACATAGAGATTGCAGGTTATTCATACAACTTCTTAATAATTTGGAATATGTTTTAAATTTGTTCCTATTTTCATGATTTTTATTCAAATAATATTGATGTCTTAATGACCTCTTAGTATTGCAGCTTGTTTGTTCATGTTATGTTTTCTTTTAATTCGTATACATGGAAAGCAAAGATTATACGTTAACGTTAAAAGATCATGACATCCATCAAAGGCCGCATTAGCATCTGAGATATCATATATTTCACTAAAACTTAAGCAACATAAGCATTCAATAAACTTAATAAACTGTTATTTCCCGCATTTACTCTCCTTTCCACATCTGTGTCAATATTTCCATCTATTGTAAACAGATCGCCCAAATATACAAACTCATTCACTTGGTCCACACTCATCATTTATTTTCACATCACACACCGATACACCCTTTTCTCTTTCAAAGACCATAGCATTCGTCTTGTTCACATTTACATTCGTTTATTTTCTCTAAAATGCTTTATTCATTAAAGTTACCATATCTTGAAGCTATTCCGCTGAAGATGTTAGAAAAACTTGGTGATCTGCGTAGATCTCACTCACTCTTTCAAATCTGTCAAACAATTGTCAAACAATTGTCAAACAATTGTCAAACAATTGTCAAACAATTGTCAAACAATTGTCAAACAATTGTCCATATATATGTAGGTTGAACAGCCAAGGCGACGCTACACAGCCCTGTCTAACACCTCTTGAGATGCAAATCCAGTCAGTGTATGTTCCATTTATCCTAACACAAGCACTGGAATCTTTGTATAAAGATTTCAGTGCTCGTACCAAGCACCAGTTCACACCATACCTGGATAGAGTCGACCAGAGCTTTTCCCTCCACACACGGTCATAGGCATTCTCCAAGTCTACGAAAGCACAGTAGATTTTCTTGTGCTTTGCCAGCTATTTTTCTTCTTGAAATTCCAAAATAATCTCTTTCGTGCGGATGCTGAATGTCTTCCGCCTCCGCCCACCAGCCATGTGGCACAAATCAGGGAGACAAGCCCGATTTAAAGAGTTCTTAATACAATCAGGATTAAATTATTTCATAATCATCTGCTGTATCGTTAAACGAGTAGTCTTATTTCATTGACATACCCCGCTACAAGTTTAATTTTAACCGACTTCAGAAAAAGGAAGAGGTTGTGTATTCTGCAGCCGTCTTTTTTAATTTAAATATTTCAATATGAGAAGTTTTCTGTTTCCCTCAAATTGTCTTTGAATAATGATACCAAACTTAGAAATTGGTCAATTCTAAATCAATGTACAGAAAAACCGAAAATCTGTTGTAGCAACATTAGTAATAACGAATAAGTGACTTTTAAGAAACCTGCGTTGTTAAACCTGCAACAAGATGTGTGCGACTTGTTTTCCCAATAAAACTTGATAATGTACTGAGCCCGGCCCCAGCTCCGGCTCCGGCACAACACTGCTTTCTCTTTCGGTCCATTGTTGTTTATCTCCCAGGACAGCTACAATGGGGATAATCTGCATTTACTCGGCCGTTCTCTAAAGTTTAGACGGTTAACATCATTATTATGAAACTGAATTTCGTCCCCACCTCTATAAAGTTTAAAAACCTTTAGAAATAAATAATAAATGTTAGGACTGGCCACCGGCCGCGCGCTCGCACAGCCCCTCATTTTCTTCAGAATTGTGTCTGCTTCAGATACAGTACGGCGAGGCATTTCTTTGTTACGTTTCATATTGAGCTGTCAGGAACAGCGACTTGTGAATATCTGCCATGGAATAATTAAGTACACACTATGGTAATCTACTTCGAAATGACACATCAAGTTAGCTACAGTCTACAGTATAACCAGAGATAACATAATGATTGCTTTAGTTTAGGTGTTTATGATGTCGTGTGTGCTACTGATGAAGTGATGGTGGCTTTGTTGCTAATAGTTTGATTACGGTCCTATTTCCATGCCGTACAAAGCACGCAACGTCTCTGGCTCTGGGCCGAGGAATGAATACCACCCTCATTGAAACAAATCATTTGAGAGGTAATGTGTGTAATTAATATTCTACTTAATAATTGCACAATATTGTTGACAGCTTTTGAAAGTGGTTTAGATGTTCACGTTCAGTGTCATTGGTGAAATTCGCCCTTAGTGCCAAAGAATGTTGAGTATATTTTGGCAGCAGAGACCTCTCAGTGCGAATCGCGTCGAATTCCGGGATCGTTTGTACAATAGGCAACAACGAGGCTCCCTAAAGCCCGCTCCCCTACGTTTTGAATATTCCATTGGAAGTTTCTATCTTCAAGTACGTTCAAACCTGGGTGAAAAGAGTGAAAAGTATGTTTCACTCTCATTTCCGCAAGTATATTCCTAGTTGGTTCAATGTGTTAGTATCTATTTTAGTCAGCTATTAAATTGGTTGCCACTTATTATTTTCACGTAATACGTAATTCAGTGCATAAATACGCTGATGTGTGTATGTCGCTGATCAGTCTGTTGTGTCGACGCTCTGTTTTCGTGTCCCGGAGCATATTGTTACTCAGTAAACAATATTAACGAACTCTCACTCGACCATCCGCTCATGAATTTAAAAAGCCTATTTACTGCAGAATATAAATGTAAATATGAAATATCATTATGTGGATACATGGCTTGGCTGCGCGCCGGCGGCGGCGGTGACTGGTTAGTAAACCGATGCTGTGACGCTGATTACGTGGAGGTGAGATAACCGCCAGAGTTAAGCGAGCTTCATTCAAATGAGTCGACGAGAGACGTGTCCCTTATGAGCGTGCTCCTCGTCCCGGCGCGTCCGTTGTGCACCTATGCGCTGTAGTCTTTCGCCTCATTCACAAGGCGACACATCTATTTTATGCCAAACACAAACTGACGAGGCCCGGGGCTCTCACAATATGTATTAGAATGCCAATGTTTGGGAAAATCATCAGCACAATACTGCATAGTACTAAAAGTTAATATATGAATATATTACGGCTGTAGCGGCGGCGAGACGAAGGGCGAAACTGCTCCTTAGAGCACACTTAAATCAAATTACCGATTGGAGGTCGGAATATCGGTATCAGCATATCTGCAAGTTGCGCCTCGGCTCAGCTCTTGCCGCGCGGGTGTCGCACCGATAACACCCCCCCCCCGCCCGCCTCCTCCCGGACCGCTCGAGCGATTAACATTCCCGTTGCTTTGTTTAACTGCACTCACACTATTCTGAAGAAACTGAACAAAGTCATCTCTTGGAACAGCACAATAATGAACCCGCAGTGTTCTACGGATTATTGACCTGTTTCATGTTCATGAATAGATTCTCTGTTCCCATTCTGTTTGATTTATTATCCATCGTGACCTCATAACTTATAACTTAAGGAAATGAAGAGAAGCGGCGCGACTTGATTGAGCCAACAAACATGGTCGGGCGTGACGTCACTGGCAGAGATACAGCGAGTACATGAGAGTGCGCGCAAACAGGATGTTTGTACGTTCGTTTATGACTCCTGACGATCGCACGCCGCGCCGTGCAGCTGCCGCATGCCGTGAGGAGCTCGCAGTACGACCGACTGTCGACTGCTCCGTAATGTTGAAGGTACACATGCGGCACTCAACTGTAGAAGCATCTGAACATGTAATTGAACCCATGTACTAGAGTAATATACATAAATAGAATATGATTCTAAATAAACTTCTTGATTATGTTCATATGTACAAACAAAATATGGCGAACCTTACTATAAAAGAACATCTGTGTACCTATAAGCCATGTTTGCAAAGAAATAAATGATTTGGTTTATTTATTTATTGGAAACTCAACAGCTTATTATTAATATGACATTTTCAGTGAAATTTCACACCACTATCAATTAACACCACAATGCAGTTGCGACAAAGTAACTAGAATCTTAAAGTCTGCATAAACTGAACATTGACAGCGAGACGATGACAATTATCTCTTAAGCCAATAACAGAGTTTCACGGCATTGACTAACTAACTTAACGTTAACTAGAAAGTGGCTAAAAGAAAAAAGGAAAACTAATACATTGCAAAGTAATGTGGGATATTTGACACATTGTATACGAATCTTGGTCAAAATATTTAAGTGATGACCGACTAAACATTGGGAAATAGCACAGTATCGTAAAGTCCGATATTGAGAACGTGCTTTGTTGAATATAATATAAATAAGAAAAGAATACCCATACTAAAAAGAGAAGGTAAATATTAGAAAGGGATATAATTATATTCCCTTATTTTTTCCCTTTGTTTGATTTGATTATAATAGTGTACACAACTCAGTGACGTGTGTCGCACGTGCGTGTAACGTCGTAGCCGGCAGCCCCGAGTGTTCCTCGCATCACCGTGTTTACAGATAGGTCTGCTGTTACGTTATCAGCCTCGTAGCCCTGACATCGTTGTGCTCTCCGTACGCGAGTGTGTGAGTAGTGACATCCGACGCGATCGATGTCAGAGTTCCGGCAGATAAGGACTTGCCGAGTAGCTTAAATTGCGTTACCGAAGTCCTTGTGAGGGTGGCGTGTACCGTGTGGCATACAGTTACTAACGTTACTTTAGTACACGTGCTCACAAGTTTAACAACTTTATGTATCTGCTTGTTTTAAGACCGCTTCCGATGTGAGTGACACAGGGTGAGTGATTGGTACCAAGTTCGCTCATCGTTTGGGTGTCTGTCGGTATAACAGTTGAGGGATTTTTTAATTTCCGAAGTAGATGGAAACAATCCGGAAATAAAATAGCAAATATAATACATGCAAGAATCGATTGAATCCAGAGTCATGAAAATGAAAGTCAGTTGGTTTTATCGACGTACAGTCTCGTATCATAAGTTAAACTTCCGTGCGTTTGCTCTGTGTTGTGCAGAATGTAAGACTTCTTGCGGGTGAGTGATTGTGGCACGCGGGCGCCGCCGCCGGTCGGGTCACCCTTTGCGCGCACTCGGTACATGCGGCTCGTTTGTCTACATCGCGGCTTCGCTTCATTTACGTCCTTATAATAATAGTCGCGCCCAAACCCCACACTCGTTTGTTTAAACAGGCTACTCCAAGTGTTATACCGTTTGCACGATCTATGCGCCTCGTAGACACAATGCAGAAGATCAAGTTCTACGTCATGCGCTGGTACTACGCCCGCTACGACGTAGCAGCCCGTAATGCTATTAGACTGTGTTTTTGTACTTAGCAGGAGCTACGGATTTCTGTGGTAGCACGTAACAATTGCTACGGAAGTGTGTTGTAGCACGTAGCAGGTGCTACGAAAATGTGTTGCAGTATTATCAGGTTTTATGAATCTGTGATCAGTATGCAGTGCAGTTATTCATTTCACGGGTTCATCATCATCTGCCTAGCCTTTTCTAACTATTTTGGCTTCTAGTCTAACCGGAAGCAGCTGAATACTAGTACTTTACGTGGAGCGACTGCTGGATTATTTAGCCACAAGCTCCTCATTCATTAATTTGACGGGTTAATCCTAATCCTAATCCTAACTAATATTATAAATGCGAAAGTAAGTTTGTTTGTTAACTTACATAGGGTAGCTTTCATCCAGAAAAAAAGTACTGTTCCCGAGGAAAACAAAAATAACGTCCTTATTATAGTAGATCTATGGCACCACGTGTCTTTCGAATCATGATTGATTTATATTATTACAAGCAGAGTACAACCCGTATTGATTGTCAAATTCTAAATTAACGCGAGCGAAGCTGCGGGCAAAAGCTAGTATGTGATATTCTTTAAAAACGAAATAAATTAAAGTGGTTCTTCTGCACCTACTAATCTATTGAGTGGGACGTGTTTCAGAAATGTTGGTGCATTTACATTATGTGCGTTGCGGACGGCTGCGTGGCGGTGACGTGGCGGCGGCGGGGCGAGTGCGGGGCGGCGCGCGGCCGCGGCGAGGCTGCGGCCACTCGCTCTCGACGCGTCCATTACAATAAATTATTATTATTTTCGTTGGAAACTTCCCCACACATGCTGTCCGGCCACATTTGCCTGAGAAGTGTCATCGTATATTATTAACCCTAAAAGTTTTACGACGCATGATATTTATTGTTTGACTTAAGACAGACGCTGATAATACATAAATTGAACTAATCGTGTCAATTGTAGCTCATAATTGACGCGATTAGTTCATGTGAATATGTACTGATCATAGTTTGATGTGGCTTTATGTGCACGTGGTCAGATGCTCGTCGATATTGATTTCATAAACACACAAAATCACAAACAAGTGTCGCGACTGAACACGCGGCCGGTTTGTGCGGAGCTTACCTAAACAGTTGAAGTAATGAAGAAAACGGATCTCATCATAATTAACATTTCATAACGCTTATCGATGAGATTACACTCACTTACTAACGAATCTGTTTAGAGGCACAAATAATCAGATAGTAGCACGAGGCGGCGCTGAGCGTCGTGCCTCTGACGCCATGAGCTCACACCGCTCACTTGTGCCTCGGGCGTGCTCGATGACGAGCGAGCTCCGGCCAGGAGTGCGATTCACTAAGGCAAAACATCTTTACAACCAAGAAATCATCGTTGAAACATCTGATGAAAACATATCGGTATTCTCTAGTTAAAACTGCGCGATCGCAGCGCCACAACGATGACGACGGCGCGACATAAAACTAAAATATGGTTCCGAATGTATGAAAAACGGTATTCAGAAACACAAATCATTCTCGCCTACAACGACAACGGCGCCTTCGCCTTCGATTTTAACTGTCAAACCGTAAAGCTTGTAAATTGTAGATGTTTCCTTGGTTGTAGACACAGAGTACATTGAATAACAATTAAAATGTGAGTAAAACAACTTTTTTTTTAAATTTATAATGCTGTTTTGTTTCCCGTACTTTAATTCCCGAAACGTTTATGCCTATTTTTAATGTTTTAGATGGCAGTTCGTCTTTCTTGTATGATTTTTTTGTTGGAAGAAGCTAAGCGTCGAGATAATTTAGAAAAAAGACGTCAGGCACATGTGATACGGAATATGGATCTGTTGTTATTTTGGACCATGCCTGACGACCCATAGCAAACCATGGTTTGTTTTCTAAAAAGCTTACTAGCTTTTCCAGCTGATCTAACGAAGGAGCTGCGTTGCGAGACAATAAAGATAAATATTTTGGTTACTTATATAGTAGGTCCAGAAACTGTGCTATATTTAAATATAAATGTTACTGTGTACTTACTTTCGATAGGTTTGGAACCAAAGTAAAACACAGAACAAGTAGAACGCCATTGGGTTGGGGTGCACAATTTTTTGAAAGTCCACTTAGCCACTTAAAACCACTTGTAACTTTGGAATTTCGTATTTTGATAAAAAAACTTTCAAGATAAGATCAAGTTGTTTGTTTTGAAATACATAACATAACCTACAAATAAAAATGTCAAAGATTTGGTTTTGTTTTATTGCTCTAATCAAAAATATTTATTTTCCAAGTCTAAAATGATATAATTAATTAAATATTCGTTGCATAATAAATATAACGTGTTTTATACATACGTATTGTGCATTTTTATCAATTTAAAATGACGAAATAACTTATAAATAGGTTAGTCGAAATTTTCTCGATTATACTCTAGATTAAACATAGCAACACTGTTAACGTCATACTCAACATCGTTGTTAGATACAAGATATTTATTTTGTAAAACATGAGTGCAGAATGATACAGGTCTTAAAAATAATGAGAGGTAGCTACATGTTTTGCCAATCATGGCGTACAAAATTAGTCGCACTAAGTCAACTATTACAATAGAAGAAGATAAAGAAGTTTGGCCTTAGTAACTTCTGCGCTTGCGGCTTCCCTGGTAGCTCATAAACGGCACAAATATGTGGATGTCTCTAACTATTCTCAAATTTTTTCTCTTCTTTCGAATCAGATTTTACAGTAATTTTCAAATCATTTATATCTTTTGCTCAAAATAGTTACAGCACTGATAACAGTATTTGTGTCACTTGTTTAATTTAGTACTTTACAATATTCTCTTACCTTTGTATAGATTCTTTTTATCGATTTTTTGTGAATGTGTGGACATTGTAGGCTTTGTAGATTCCCAGCTGCTTGTTAACTTTTGTTAGCTTTTTATTTTGTTCTACATTTTTTGTGTAGTAAGCAACGACTTATTGTCGGGCCTACGCTGTCCCCCCATACTTAAGTACAGATGCTGTATCCATAATACTGTAACACCAAATGATTTGAAAAGAGTAACCATAGAGTTTCTTGCCGGTTCTTCTCCATAGGAAACGACCAACCCGAACCGTGCACCTTTTTGTCGACGTTTTATAAGTGCCCATCGAGGCCTATGTGAAATAAAATATTTTGATTTTGATTTTGATTTTGATTTTGATTTTTGAATAATTATAAAATCGTTAAAAACAAATTGAAACAATGACTTACAAAGGACAAAAAAAAAAAAAAAACATAGGATTAACTTAAAATGTCAACATGTTGTTCGGCAGATCGTCGACGAGCGTAGGTAGCTTAGCGAATACGGTTTTTGTCAACGTTGTTTTTAAAAGCGATATTTACGATGAAACATCAGTGAACTCGTCGTTGTTAACATCTATGATGAGTCTGTTAGTGAATCGCATTGCAGGCCTCACTCTCATCATCACGCGGTTTATTCTTCCTCATTTTGTTTATCACCTTGTCAATAAATGTTGTGTTCACCTCTACTCTTTTCCTGTGAACACGCATGCGTAGGCAAACTATTCAGAAACCATAATCTATCCGAGACAGAAAGCAAACATTTTCGAACTCGCTTCACTCGTTCGTAGTGCTATTCTCGTTTCTGTATGTATGACCACAATGTACCTAATTTATACGAGAACATCCTAAAATATTCGAGCTATCTTCGTTAGATGTATTCTGTGAACCGCTTTACGATTTTTATACAAAAATAAAAAAATAAAAGATTAAGGGCCTCCCCATACATGGAACTGAAACTAAAAAAGAAAATTCATCAAACCCACCCGTGCGGGGTGTCTATAGATAGGTCTTTAAAAATGACATTGATCATAATCATAATCATTTATTTGCAATAACTATTTGTTGATGATTCTCAGAGGTGTTCTAAATAAAATAGCTGACTGTAAATACAGAGTGGTGATGACAATACGACAATAAATTAAACTTCGCATACCTCAAGACGTTCCCAATATACATACAAAAAATCATTTGAATATATCAAGTAGTTTAGTCACAGGAAATTAATTTTCATCTTCAACATTTGCTACATGATGTATCTGATTTTAAGGAAGCACTAACAGGTTAACGACCCCCGCATCGGTAAAACATCAAATCATTAAAGACACGTTGCCAACTCGCTATTTAAAAACTTTCGCCAAATTTGTTTTTAAATTTGATTTACTGCAAATTATACCTTAAACCAGGCCAATAAGAGTCATAAGGGTATCCTCAGAGTTAGTTAAGAAAATTATGCATGCGGAAGTTGAACTATGCACTGTATTAATAGAAAATTTAGTAAGTGCGAAAGAGATAAATGTAATTTGGTTTGTTTGTACTTCACTTTCTTGTCGAAACTTGAAACTACAAATGTAGGTCAGTGTGTCGCTGCAATCCTGTGACGATCCACGTGTCATCGCTTCGTAAGCGCACGAGTACCGCAGGACGTACTTTCTTTGCCCGCCTCGCCGCGCCTCCTTTGAAGTACCCTCGCGCCCGCGTTCGCGTGTTTGTGATTTGTTAGTTATCATAAGTGCGAATTGGGCGCTTTATTTTAGTGATAGCACACGTAACATTTTAATAGGTATCGAGTTAAGTAGTTAAGTGTGCGAGATTAGACTCTTAGTTTTTATTGGTTTTCGTGTTTTTTTGTTTTGTTTGTAGGTAATAATCATGCCTCGTTACACCTACACAGCTTCGGAATACACCGACATGGTTTTAATTTACGGGGAGTGTCACAGAAATGCCGCTTTGGCTATACGGACATATCGAGAGAGAAAATTTAGTGACGTAGGTACTTAGCTAAGTGATTGAACAGTGATCCAGATAGTGATTAATAATTTCATTAAAAAATAACCAGCGGATGAGAGGTGCCTGATTGTTTGGTGAATAGTCTGTGATTTAGTGTAATTGTTTTTACTGAACATTAGCCAAAAGATCAAGTCGCTACAGGACCGCGTTGTTCGCTCTTACCACAGGTTAGTGAACCAATATTCACAAATGGTGTTCTATTTCGTATTCAGTTTTATGCCATTTAGTTTGTTTAATTTTTTTTTTTCTATTTCGATTTTGGGATTTTTTTGATCATCATCATCATCATTTCAGCCAAAAGACGTCCACTGCTGGACATAGGCCTCCCCCAAGTGTCGCCACATTGAACGGTCCCGTGCGACTCGCATCCAGCGGATTCCTGCAACCTTCACCAGGTCATCGGTCCACCTAGTGGGAGGCCTTCCAACGCAACGTCTTCCGGTTCGCGGTCGCCACTCCAGAACTTTTCAGCCCCATCGGCCATCCGTTCTGCGAGCAATGTGCCCTGCCCACTGCCACTTAAGTTTGGCTATTCTTCGGGCTACGTCGGTAACATTGGTTCTCTTGCGGATGTCCACATTTCTGATTTGATCACGCAAGGAAACTCCGAGCATAGCCCTCTCCATTGCCCTTTGGGTGACTTTAAGCCTTCTGATGAGGCCCATTGTGAGCGACCACGTTTCGGTCCCGTATGTAATTACTGGCAACACACACTGGTCATAGACTTCCGTCTTGAGACACTGCGGTAAGTTTGACGAGAAGATACCACGCAACTTCCCGAACGCTGCCCAGCCGAGTCGGATTCGACGATTGACCTCTTTCTCGAAGTTAGACCTACCTAACTGGACCGTTTGTCCCAGGTAGACATAGTCGTCTACAACTTCGAGTGTATAGTCTCCGATCTTGATAGGAGTGGGTGTTACATGGGCATTCAACATGACTTTGGTTTTGTCCATGTTCATTTTAAGACCCACTCTTTCGGAAGCTCTACTGAGGTCATCGAGCATTGTACTGAGGTCCTCCATGGTCTCAGCCATGACCACTATATCGTCGGCAAACCGAAGGTGAGAGATGTACTCGCCATTGACGTTGATGCAGTAGCCCTCTTCAGTCCAGAACCTTGAAGACATCTTCCAGTGCAGCGGTGAACAGTTTCGGAGATATGACGTCTCCCTGTCTCACACCTCGCTGCAGGAGGATAGGTTCCGAGGTCTGGTCCTGAAGTCGGACTGACATGGTGGCGTTTTTGTACAAACTCTTCAACACCTCGATGTACCGATAGTCGATTTGGCACCGTTGGAGAGACTGCAGTACAGCCCAAGTCTCGATTGAATCGAAGGCTTTAGTAAAAAAAAAAAAAAACGCTAGACAGAGAGGCAGGTTATACTCTTCGGTCTTCTGTATAACCTGTCGCAGCGTATGTATGTGGTCTACAGTGCTAAAGCCTTTTCGGAATATGGCTTGTTCGGGAGGCTGAAAATCGTCAAACCTGCGTGCGAGACGATTCGTGATGACTCTTGAAAACAACTTGTAGACATGGCTTAGAAGTGAGATGGGCCTATAGCTCTTCAGCCGGGCATTGTCGCCCTTTTTGAAGAAGAGTACCACCACACCCCTGCACCATGCCTGTGGCGTTTTCCCTTCGAGTATGACGGAATTAAACAGCTTCTGAAGGGCCTTAAGTACCGGTTTTCCATCCGTCTTCAGGAGTTCGGCCGTAATTCCGTCATCACCCGGTGCCTTTTTGTTTTTAAGCTGTTTCAGAGTCATGCTAATCTCGTACAGGCTGACATCCGGTCTTCGGTATAGTGTCGGGTCAGTCTAGCTCTTGGGTTGTTAGCTAGATTTGCAACGGGTTTACTGGTTGACGTGTACAACTGCCCATAAAAACTCTCGATCTCCCTCAGCAGCTCCGGTTTGGCGGATATGATCCTGCCGTCATCGGTCTTCAGTTTCGTGAGCTGGTTCTGCCCAATAGCCAGATCTCTTGAAAATATCTTGGAGCCTTTATTCCGCTCAATAGCGTCTTTAATACGCTCGGTATTAAAGCGGCGGAGGTCGCTTTTCAAGGATTTAGAGATCTATCTATTGAGCTGCCGGTATTTTCACGCCTCGTCTGAAGACTGCAGGATCATCTCACGCCGCTCCTTCATGAGCTCCAGAGTATGACCAGTGAGTTTTTTGGTTTTATGTGCACGACGTGTCTTGAAGAACTTAGACCCAGTCGTATGGACAGTTTCCACAAACCCATCGTTGTATTCGTCCACTGAGCTTCCTAGGCCCTCGAAACGATTCTGGAGTTCAAGCCGAAAGCTCTCGGGGTTTTGGATCTGGATCTGTGCTGGACGGAGCGTAGACTTCATCAGTCGAGACCTTTCAAGCTTGATATTGATATTGTGCCTCTTACCATGCGGTGATCGCTCCCGGTTTTCACCGAATTGATCACAGAGACATCATTGAACATCAATGAAGTCAAACTCATTTTTAGTTGCACCATCGGGACTCTGTCAGGTCCACTTCCTGTGCTTACGTTTTTTGAAGAAGGAGTTCATCATATAGAGGCCCTCCTTCTCCATAAAACTAGCCAGTTGGTGACCTCGGTGGTTCCGACGTCCAACCCCAAATTGCCCCACCTGGAGCTCATCTCCGTCTCGTTTGCCCAGTTTCGCGTTGAAGTCCCCCGTGACAACGGTGAAGTGAGTGTTGAAACCATGCAAGGCTTTTGAAATATCCTCATACATGGTCTCCACTTCGTCGTCGGGGTGTGCCGAGGTCGGGGCGTAGACCTGTATGACCTTCAGCGAATATCTTGAGGATATTCTGAGTTTAAGGTACGCCACCCTGGTCGACACACTCTCGATCTTCACCACGTTATTCACGAGATTTTTTTGATAGTTTAGAATTATTCCTATGAACTACATAGTATTATGCGTGTTTTAATTTATTGTCGTATTATCGTCTCCACTCGATACTAAACGTTATATCGTCACGTACGTAAGTACGTCAGGTACTTACGTACGTGACGATATAACGTTTTTATAAATTAACAAAATTTGCAGTATTTAAACTAGGCTAAGGTACAATGTGCGGTTGCTGACCGTACATCTTGGCGGGGCCAAAAGCATAGAATATATACCCAAACCTAAATATCTAAGATAAGTCAAATGTTAAAAGAATGAGGTGTCGCATAGGTAAGTTCTATGTTTTCAGTGGATGCTGCAGCTCTTGGTGGCTTCCGTGGCGGTAATCTGGTGGACGCGCCGGCGCCGCTGACGGTGACCTTGCCGCTGCGTTTGCAGTACACGTAGGCTCCTCCCGCGACGACTATTGACAAGATCAGAAGTCCCATCGTAGAGTATGAAACGACGTATTGATGCACATCGTGGTGCGACATTTCAGCCTATTTCGTTTGATATTCCAATTCTTTCAATTCGAATTGTGAAGTTTTTTAAAATTGTTTTTTACGAATTGCGTGTTCTTTTGTCCAGTTGATAAATCAAGTGGCTGGACAGATGTAAAATTATTGATGACGTCCAGATCTATCAGTGGTATTTCCGGGCTGACATACATTTTGTTTGTGTATTAAACTTGTGTGTAATATGTTTCTAATTATAAATCCTTCATTGGCTACTAAAATACCCGTTAAATGTACTGCCTTAGTAGTCACACGACCTTCACAAATGATTTGCAGTTGGCAACCCGTGCAGCAGACATACAGCCAGGTGTTAGGTTTTTGTAATGGTGTCCATTTATTGTTGCAGGATTCGGATGTGTAGAGACATTTTGATAATGTTTGTTATTGCGCCGATTTCGCATGGAATTTGATGATTTCTCATGTTACATGTTGGTCTGTTTAGTGAACATACAAAGAAGGCTGGCGAGATTCCATGTATTTTGGGACCCACTCTTAGAGGTAGCATTCATTATGGCAACTTATACATAGATGTAAAACGACTAAAGACTAACAGAAAAGCAAATGGAAAGTAAGTCGAACAAGTTGGGAGAAAAGAGAAATACGTCTTTTTACAAGATAACCTAAAAATCTCACGATTAAGGGTTTTAACTGTGAATGTCTGCTTATTTATTTAAAACTAGCTTCTGCCAGCGGCTTCACCCGCGTGGATATCGAAAAATATCCCACCCGAACAAACATAGTTACTTACCTTCATCCGCTGAGACACGTTTAAATTAATTTTCAATTGCCAGCCTAAACACATGAATATCCTACCTTCAAAACTGACGGACTTTCATATAAACTGCCATCCCCTATTTTACCCCTTTATGGGTGGAATTCCCAAAAATCCTTTCTTAGTGGATACTTACTCTTCACAAAGAACACACCCTCCAAGTTTCATGTTTCCCTAAGACGTAGTTTCTCTAAGACCAGCGGTTTGGGCTAATTATTATTTCACTATTTTAAGTTTACCCGTTGATGTGTTAACCGGACACAAATTATCTCTATCAAAACGAAGTTTCTTATTTGTTATAAAAATGTTTGGTCACCCTATTAGAAAGAGACAAAGGGTCCAAACAATCATACTAATCTTTAATTTGACTTAAAATAAATAAATTAGTATTATGTAGAGACTATAAACCTATAAAAGAAAAAAAAAATATCTTAAAGCGAGAAACATATGCACGTAATGTATTTTACTTGTAGTGTGAGGTGACTGCCGGTGTAATATTTTCTACCATCATTAACATTTTTATCTGTTGACAATTGAGTGAAAGGGACAAAGGGCTCCCTTATGGCTATCTCTCTCGCCTCGGTTATGATAGCTTAACAAAAGTAAACCTACAGTATGACTGTTATGGTTAATTTTTGTGTGTTACGAATTTTGCAGAACTCAGTCCTGTTTGTATAGTAAGTCCATGGATTCATCCTAAACATTATTGTTTTTTGATTCATTTTAAATAAATAAGCAGACATTCACAGTTAAAACCCTTAATCGTGAGATTTTTAGGTTATCTTGTAAAAAGACGTATTTCTCTTTTCTCCCAACTTGTTCGACTTACTTTCCATTTGCTTTTCTGTTAGTCTTTAGTCGTTTTACATCTATGTATAAGTTGCCATAATGAATGCTACCTCTAAGAGTGGGTCCCAAAATACATGTAATCTCGCCAGCCTTCTTTGTATGTTCACTAAACAGACCAACATGTAACATGAGAAATCATCAAATTCCATGCGAAATCGGCGCAATAACAAACATTATCAAAATGTCTCTACACATCCGAATCCTGCAACAATAAATGGACACCATTACAAAAACCTAACACCTGGCTGTATGTCTGCTGCACGGGTTGCCAACTGCAAATCATTTGTGAAGGTCGTGTGACTACTAAGGCAGTACATTTAACGGGTATTTTAGTAGCCAATGAAGGATTTATAATTAGAAACATATTACACACAAGTTTAATACACAAACAAAATGTATGTCAGCCCGGAAATACCACTGATAGATCTGGACGTCATCAATAATTTTACATCTGTCCAGCCACTTGATTTATCAACTGGACAAAAGAACACGCAATTCGTAAAAAACAATTTTAAAAAACTTCACAATTCGAATTGAAAGAATTGGAATATCAAACGAAATAGGCTGAAATGTCGCACCACGATGTGCATCAATACGTCGTTTCATACTCTACGATGGGACTTCTGATCTTGTCAATAGTCGTCGCGGGAGGAGCCTACGTGTACTGCAAACGCAGCGGCAAGGTCACCGTCAGCGGCGCCGGCGCGTCCACCAGATTACCGCCACGGAAGCCACCAAGAGCTGCAGCATCCACTGAAAACATAGAACTTACCTATGCGACACCTCATTCTTTTAACATTTGACTTATCTTAGATATTTAGGTTTGGGTATATATTCTATGCTTTTGGCCCCGCCAAGATGTACGGTCAGCAACCGCACATTGTACCTTAGCCTAGTTTAAATACTGCAAATTTCGTTAATTTATAAAAACGTTATATCGTCACGTACGTAAGTACCTGACGTACTTACGTACGTGACGATATAACGTTTAGTATCGAGTGGAGACGATAATACGACAATAAATTAAAACACGCATAATACTATGTAGTTCATAGGAATAATTCTAAACTATCAAAAAAATCTCGTGAATAACGTGGTGAAGATCGAGAGTGTGTCGACCAGGGTGGCGTACCTTAAACTCAGAATATCCTCAAGATATTCGCTGAAGGTCATACAGGTCTACGCCCCGACCTCGGCACACCCCGACGACGAAGTGGAGACCATGTATGAGGATATTTCAAAAGCCTTGCATGATTTCAACACTCACTTCACCGTTGTCACGGGGGACTTCAACGCGAAACTGGGCAAACGAGACGGAGATGAGCTCCAGGTGGGGCAATTTGGGGTTGGACGTCGGAACCACCGAGGTCACCAACTGGCTAGTTTTATGGAGAAGGAGGGCCTCTATATGATGAACTCCTTCTTCAAAAAACGTAAGCACAGGAAGTGGACCTGACAGAGTCCCGATGGTGCAACTAAAAATGAGTTTGACTTCATTGATGTTCAATGATGTCTCTGTGATCAATTCGGTGAAAACCGGGAGCGATCACCGCATGGTAAGAGGCACAATATCAATATCAAGCTTGAAAGGTCTCGACTGATGAAGTCTACGCTCCGTCCAGCACAGATCCAGATCCAAAACCCCGAGAGCTTTCGGCTTGAACTCCAGAATCGTTTCGATACAAGATACAAGATACAAGATATTTATTTTGTAAAACATGAGTGCAGAATGATACAGGTCTTAAAAATAATGAGAGGTAGCTACATGTTTTGCCAATCATGGCGTACAAAATTAGTCGCACTAAGACAACTATTACAATAATTATAAAAATCGTTAAAAACAAATTAAAAACAATGACTTACAAAGGACAAAAAAAAAAAAAAACATAGGATTAAATTAAAATGTCAACAATTTAAATTCAATTTAAGTAAAATACATATTAGGAAAAATAATAGCACAGGTACACATTCCAAATTCTATTGCAGAAGATTATCATTTAAAAAGTCATCTACGCTGTAATAGCACTTTTCTAGTAAAAACCCCTGAACGGACTTTTTAAATTTGGTTAATGGTAAACATTTAATAACATCTGGTATTTTATTATAGACAATGGGTGCCCTACCAAAGAAGCTCTTTTTCAGTAGGGCAGTTTTGCACTTGATTGGACACAACAAATTCTGATATTGAGAACGAATTGGGGTTCTTTTCACGTCTGAAAATTTTTGAAAGAATTGCGGATTTGCTTTTACGAAAAGTGCAGTTTCTAAAATGTACAAAGATGGTAAAGTTAGAATTTTTGATTGTCTAAAGTAATTTACGCAACTATCCGTTGTTCTCAGACCAAACATTGCTCGTATACATCTTTTTTGCATCCTGAATATAAGTTCTTTATTAGTTGACTGTCCCCAAAAAATAACACCATATCTTAAAGTAGAAGCGACCAATCCATGATAGGCTGTTAAAAGAGTCTCAGTATTTACTTTCCTTGACAATTGGAATAATAAATATGCAGCTTTACTAAGGCGCTTACAGATTTCCTCTGTGTGATGTTTCCAAGTTAGTTCACTATCAATAGTGATACCTAAGAATTTTGCATGTGTAACTTCTTCTATCACAGAGTTATTGTAGGCAATGTTAACTGGGGGATGCTTACGGCGCTGGTGAAAGTGAATAACTTTTGTTTTATTTAAATTAATTATAAGGTTATTTTTGTCAAGCCAATTTATAATGTCACTCAGAGAATTATTTATGTCATTTTGATAATTATTACGATTAGTACATTCCACAATGGCCGTGCTGTCATCTGCGAATAGTACCATTTTATGATCTATAGTTTTAGGGAGATCATTAATATACATTAAGAATAGTGGTGGCCCCAGTATGCTACCTTGAGGTACACCATATTTTATATATCTTGGTTTAGACAGATATTTTATCTCCAATTTAGTAATAGGACAGATTCTAGTAATTTCTGTACATTGAGTTCTGTCACTCAAATATGTTTCTAAGAGTTTCAAGATGTTTCCTCTTATGCCATACCCATGTAATTTTTGCAGCAGAATTTGATGGTCCACGAAATCAAATGCTTTGGTCATATCTGTTAGTATAGCGCACACAGGATTACCCTTATCTACAGATGTCATTGCACCCGATAGCAGGTCAAATAAAGCCATATTAATATTAGTATTTTTCCTGAAACCTTTTTGTTGACTGCAAAGAAGTTTGAAATTTTCTAAATAAGAATAAATTGAATTATAAATTACCTTCTCGATTATTTTTGAAAATATCGATATCTTAGCAATAGGTCTATAATTTTGAACATCACTTTTATCATTTTTTTTATATAGCGGTTTAATAATGACATTTTTTAGGCTACTTGGGAATACACCATCTGAAATACAAAGATTAATTATATGAGCTAGTACAGGCGCTATAATTTCCTTAACGTATTTAATTACTTTAGTTGATATGCCATCAAATCCTACCGTGTTTGTGTTTTTCAGGCTGCTAATTATTTTGATTATATCAGAATCTGAAACAGGTAGCATAAATAGTGATTGAGAATTCGAATTTTCAATGTTATAACTATTATTAAAAGTGCCCTTAGTTTTAATATTATTTTCAATGGCCTCTATAAAATAATTATTAAATTCATTTGCAATACTCAAAGGATGTGTAAGAGTCAAATTATCTTTGTTAATTGACAGTATTGGTTCTTGAGGTAGATTAAATTTAGATTTACTAATGACTTGCCAAGCAGCTTTTGATTTATGTTTTGAGGTATTAATGAAGTGGTTATTTTGAGCTTTTTGAGTTAATGCTATTATTTTTCTATAAATTGAAGAGTATTTTTTAAACGCAACTCTATTTTTCGTGTTAGGGTTGAATCTATATGTCCAAAGTAACTGCCGTTGCTTTTGACTGCAAATTTTTATTCCACGAGATATCCACTTATTTTTTTTATTGGTATACACCGTAACAATTTTATTCGGAAAGCATAAATTGTATAGCAAAGAAAAGTCATCCATAAAAAGATCATACGATTCATTTGCGTCTTTGGCTGTATATACTTGTGAGAAAGATAAGCATTTAAGATGGTTTTTAAATTTTTCTAAGTTGTCTGGTGTGATATCATGTTTATTTGTTTTCCAGTATTTTAATATACAAGTTTTTCTAACAGGAAACCTCAACAATTGTGACGTATGATCCGAAAGAACTAAGTCAATTATTTCAGCTTTACAGTTTTTGCGGTTGGTGTGAGCAAAATTATCTATGCAGGAGTTACTACTTAGTCTAGTTGGTTCACATAGTTCCAACTGTAGATGGTATTGCAAAAGAAAGTTTTCGAATTCTAATGTTATTTTATTTCTTTTCAACACATCTATATTGAAGTCTCCAGCCAAGATAATATTTTTATTACTGAATGAACAATATTTTCGTAGAATATAGTCTAGTCTCTCATAAAATATGTTGTAATTATATTTGGGTATTCTATATATACATATAATAATAACATTAGAAGATGTCAGTTCTACACCGCAACACTCAAAAGTACCTGTCACTGATTGCTTGGCAACATCCAACAGTTCACGATACTGCAGTCCTGTTCTAACAAAAATGCAAGCGCCACCACGTTTAACATTTCTAGTGAAGAAGGCAGCTGGGCAGAAATTAGGTATATGTAATACATTCTCATTGCCTGTGTCAATGAAATGCTCTGTAATACAAATCACATCTACTCTGGTTCCGTTACTTTGAAGCTCATCTAGTTTTACAATCAGCAAATCCGTTTTATTTATAAGTCCTGCAATGTTTTGATGAAGAATATTAAGATAATTATTATAGAAAAAACTGAGATGTGTTTTGTGTTATTTCAGGTTGTTCTTTCTGGGAACAATCAACTATTGGTTGCACGGTGTTTACGTAGTCTAGATCCATGATGAGGTCTTGCAAGTCAGATATTACGATATTAAAACCTTTATTATTTAGATTACCATGCCAATGGTTGTAAGTATCATGTGTGTAAGGGAGATTCAGATTCGAGTCTAAGATAAACGCATAGCTGTAAGTTTGAACGTCCATGTAGATTAAATTATTAAAAGTATCGATCCTGCTATTGAACATAACATTAGAATTATCCATGTATTTAAATGTAGGTAGACATATAATAAAATTAGTATGATTTAATTGTAACAATTTTTCACGAATTAATGTCACCAGTTCTATATACTTATTTGTTTTTTTGAAATCCTCCTCACCAATAATAATAATACAATAATCCGAGCAAGTAAAATTACGGACTTTACTTTCAAGATTTTTTAAAATATACTCAATTCCACATTTAGGCGTACGATAATGACACATATTATAATTACGTAGATGTGTGCCTTCACTCATTGAATATATTCTATTGGACAATTCGCTGCTCACGACACATATGTTACGTTTCAAATAAGTGGAAGATGTACTAGGACTGTTTTTACAAATTTGTGACGGTATTTTTTTTGTACTTTCAGTGTCAATATCAATAATTTGAGGAGTACTTTTTATATTTTTATTAATATTTTCCAAAGTTGAAGAAGCTGGAGTCTTTTTTGCTTGATGGTTCGTTAATGTATTCTTCCTTGGAGTTCTGATTTTGTTCCTGACTGGACTGCTACAAACGACTTTATATGTTTTATTTAATTCTAATAATTCAGCATTACTTTGCTTCAAGTTTCCATTCTCTAGAGACAATTTATCTATTTCTTCGTGTGCGCTTTGTAATTTAGTTTTTAGACTTTCTATCTCTTTCGTTAGTATGTTTAATGTTTCAACATCTTCATCCTCAGACATAACTGGCAGGGAATTTGTGGTACAATCCAATGTTTGCGACGCCGACGTCACATTGTGACTATTATTATTGTCAACATTGGAATCCGATTGAGTGCGAGTACGTCGGAATGTAATATTTTCCAAGAAGTTCATGGTGGCGTATTGATTTATTTTAATATTGGTTGTGTGAACTCAAAATAAATCCCAAAAGTACTTCACTCGGCAGGATTCGAACGCACCTCTCATCGGTCACGAATTCATAGGTAGGCCCCTTAACCACCAGACCAATTGCTCAATTACGATATCGACTAAAATAGTGATCTTATGTAGTTACGTTGTAGTGATCTTATCCACGTAGTTCTTCCTCTAAACAATAGATGTCACTTTCATCAATATTAAAAAACAATTAGAGCTTTAATAGTCTGACAACACTATTCTATGTATGGTCACACAAAATATTTTGTTGTTTGTATATTTGGTACTAGATGGCTCTGTAGACAGAAATTTTCAAATGTTATGATGAAAAAAAACGACCTTTTTGCATCCAAAGTTTTTTGAAAAAAGTCACTAGCACTTAATTATATTGCTAATTATGGTGAGTGTACTGCACTTAAGCTTAGATATTTGCACAGCGAAATATCTGTCACTCAGAAGTTCTTGAGAAACAGAATGTCAACAGTTTCGAGATTTCACTGATCACTGTTTTAAAAATTCGTTATTGAAGTAGTCACTCACTAGAATTTGCTTATAACACTGTCACTACTGTTCCGCAAGTTAGGCTTAATAATTAATTACTTTATGCAACGAAATACTGACTTTCTATAGTTTTAAATTAAATTATTGTTGGAGCACAACTTATTGCAATGTTTACTTAACAGCGCCACCTGGCGGATTCGAGGGCCTAGGAAGCTCAGTGGACGAATACAACGATGGGTTTGTGGAAACTGTCCATACGACTGGGTCTAAGTTCTTCAAGACACGTCGTGCACATAAAAACAAAAAACTCACTGGTCATACTCTGGAGCTCATGAAGGAGCGGCGTGAGATGATCCTGCAGTCTTCAGACGAGGCGTGAAAATACCGGCAGCTCAATAGATAGATCTCTAAATCCTTGAAAAGCGACCTCCGCCGCTTTAATACCGAGCGTATTAAAGACGCTATTGAGCGGAATAAAGGCTCCAAGATATTTTCAAGAGATCTGGCTATTGGGCAGAACCAGCTCACGAAACTGAAGACCGATGACGGCAGGATCATATCCGCCAAACCGGAGCTGCTGAGGGAGATCGAGAGTTTTTATGGGCAGTTGTACACGTCAACCAGTAAACCCGTTGCAAATCTAGCTAACAACCCAAGAGCTAGACTGACCCGACACTATACCGAAGACATTCCGGATGTCAGCCTGTACGGGATTAACATGACTCTGAAACAGCTTAAAAACCTATCCTCCTGCAGCGAGGTGTGAGACAGGGAGACGTCATATCTCCGAAACTGTTCACCGCTGCACTGGAGGATGTCTTCAAGGTTCTGGACTGAAGAGGGCTACTGCATCAACGTCAATGGCGAGTACATCTCTCACCTTCGGTTTGCCGACGATATAGTGGTCATGGCTGAGACCATGGAGGACCTCAGTACAATGCTCGATGACCTCAGTAGAGCTTCCGAAAGAGTGGGTCTTAAACTGAACAGGGACAAAACCAAAGTCATGTTGAATGCCCATGTAACACCCACTCCTATCAAGATCGGAGACTATACACTCGAAGTTGTAGACGACTATGTCTACCTGGGACAAACGGTCCAGTTAGGTAGGTCTAACTTCGAGAAAGAGGTCAATCGTCGAATCCGACTCGGCTGGGCAGCGTTCGGGAAGTTGCGTGGTATTTTTCGTCAAACTTACCGCAGTGTCTCAAGACGGAAGTCTATGACCAGTGTGTGTTGCCAGAAATTACATACGGGACCGAAACGTGGGAAAATAGAAAAAAAATAATTTAAACAAACTAAATGGCATAAAACTGAATACGAAATAGAACACCATTTGTGAATTGTCACTAATCTGTGGTAAGAGCGGCAACAACGCGGTCCTGTAGCGACTTGATCTTTTGGCTAATGTTCAGTAAAAACAATTACACTAAATCACAGACTATTCACCAAACAATCAGGCACCTCTCATCCGCTAGTTATTTTTTAATGAAATTATTAATCACTATCTGGATCACTGTTCAATCACTTAGCTAAGTACCTACGTCACTAAATTTTCTCTCTCGATATGTCCGTATAGCCAAAGCGGCATTTCTGTGACACTCCCCGTAAATTAAAACCATGTCGGTGTATTCCGAAGCTGTGTAGGTGTAACGAGGCATGATTATTACCTACAAACAAAACAAAAAAACACGAAAACCAATAAAAACTAAGAGTCTAATCTCGCACAATTCACTTAACTACTTAACTCGATACCTATTAAAATGTTACGTGTGCTATCACTAAAATAAAGCGCCCAATTCGCACTTATGATAACTAACAAATAACAAACACGCGAACGCGGGCGCGAGGGTACTTCAAAGGTGGCGCGGCGAGGCGGGCAAAGAAAGTACGTCCTGCGGTACTCGTGCGCTTACGAAGCGATGACGCGTGGATCGTCACAGGATTGCAGCGACACACTGACCTACATTTATAGTTTCAAGTTTCGACAAGAAAGTGAAGTACAAACAAACCAAATTACATTTATCTCTTTCGCACTTACTAAATTTTCTATTAATACAGTGCATAGTTCAACTTCCGCATGCATAATTTTTTTAACTAACTCTGAGGATACCCTTTATGACTCTTATTGGCCTGGTTTAAGGTATAATTTGCAGTAAATCAAATTTAAAAACGAATTTGGCGAAAGTTTTTAAATAGCGAGTTGGCAACGTGTCTTTAATGATTTGATGTTTTACCGATGCTGGGGTCGTTAACCTGTTAGTGCTTCCTTAAAATCAGATACATCATGTAGCAAATGTTGAAGATGAAAATTAATTTCCTGTGACTAAACTACTTGATATATTCAAATGATTTTTTGTATGTATATTGGGAACGTCTTGAGGTATGCGAAGTTTAATTTATTGTCGTATTGTCATCACCACTCTGTATTTACAGTCAGCTATTTTATTTAGAACACCTCTGAGAATCATCAACAAATACTTATTGCAAATAAAAGATTATGATTATGATCAATGTCACTTTTAAAGACCTATCTATAGACACCCCGCACGGGTGGGTTTGATGAATTTTCTTTTTTAGTTTCAGTTCCATGTATGGGGAGGCCCTTAATCTTTTATTTTTTTTCTTTTTGTATAATAATCGTAAAGCGGTTCACAGAATACATCTACCTACCAAGTTTCAACTGTGTAGTCCTAATAGTATTGGAATGAAGTGGCTGTGACATACGGACGGACAGACAGACTTACAGACATGACGAATCTATAAGGGTTCTGTTTTTTTGTTTTCGGCTACGGAACCCTAAAAAGTAGCTTATGAACGCACAGGACATAAAATGTCTGAGCGAACGAAGATAGCTCGAATATTTTAGGATGTTCTCGTATAAATTAGGTACACTAAAGAGCAAAGTGTACTCTAATAATCCAACAACTCTGCAGCAACTAAAGCTGAATATTCGGCAAGAAATGGAATCCATTTCAAGGGCAATACAGATTGGAAGAATGCTGTAACCGACAAGGACACCATTTAGACGACGTAATTTTTAAAAAATAAATTTCATTTAATTATCTTTAAAATTGTAATAAATATAAGTTCTACAAAATTATACAGTTTTTTTTCTTGAATTGTCAAAAGTGCATTTCTCTCTGGGCCACCCTGTATTTAAAGTAAAGTTATAAAGGAGAATGTTCATGGATGTACGGAATCCCGTACCATGTTGCATCAAAATCAAACTTTGTTTTTTATAGACTACACTGATCATATTTACTCCTACAAAAATTCTTTTTGAAAAAAAAATCCGCGTTTCCGAGTTATTTTATAAAATCGAAAATAACCTAAAAAGTAGGTCTATTTTTTCGACGCTACCAACGACGTATTTACACACACTATACATTACATTATTACTCTAAAAACAGCGTAATCCACTAATATTAGTAAGAATTACGAGTTAGCAACATCCACAGTATGCGTGGCTGAAACCCGGAGATTTCTTTCGCTAGCGCAAAGATAGTCAGTACAGTACAGTACTAATGTCAGATGCCACAGATAACTATAAACTAGTCGGGATTTAGGGATGTGATCGATAAATCAAAATCTTTAGGCCAAGAAAATCAATTTTGTGTCAAATAAACCAAACTAAATCGATTTGGTGTACTGATCTTACTTAATTGTTGTTGTTATTCAAAGAAAGCAAAGCAAATACATATGATCGGGCACGCCGCAATCGCGGCGGTAAGACCCCTCTTTGAGGAGTGGCTGGATAGGCGTCACGGCGTCCTGACCTACCGCATGACGCAGGTCCTCACCGGACACGGAAGCTTCGGGAGGTACCTGTGTCTGATGGGGAAGGAGGAAACGCCTGGGTGTCACCACTGCGAGGACCGCCCGGAGGACACGGTGGAGCATACGGTGCAGGACTGCCCCGCTTGGGCAGGGCACCGCCGTGTCCTCACGGCGGCGATAGGCGGAGACCTCTCGCGCCCGGCATTGGTCGAGGCCATGCTGCGGGGCGAGACGGAGTGGGAAGCGGTCGCCTCCTTCTGCGAAGCAGTCATGCTCGCGAAGGAGGAGGCGGGCAGCGTGAGGGAGAGGACAGCGTCCTCCCTCCACCCCAGCCGCAGTGGTAGACGCCCACGGCGCCGGACGTCGGCAGACGATCTCCGGCCACCGTAGGCGCGGGCTTGCGGGCGGCGAGTAATGGGCGACTCGCTGTCCGACCATGGACCATGCCCGGGTCGACGGCGCGTTGTGTTCCACGCGCGCCTCAAAGAGTGTCAGCATTATGACGGGGCCCCCCTCTAGAGGGCGAAAGCCTGCCGGGGTCGCGGGACTTATAGAATTACCGTGACCCTGGATCATAAAGGGCTATTGAAGGACACCGTGGATTTTAGTCAGTACAAGTCTGACAGTTCCTCCCACTCTGCCCTGGGTGGGAGGACTCATTTGATGATTTTACCACGATAAAAAAAAAAAGCAAATACATATGATTCGTGAAATGTTTTTCAAGCAATCGTTATAGTTATAATACACAAAAGAAACAATTACTGGTTAATCGATTCATCAAAAATCGATTCCATTGCATTCTACATCAATAAGACCGTCTGTAAACGACCAATTAACCATAGACAAAATAATTATAATCTTTTCATTTTTATTGTATGCCCTACACGTTGGAGTAATTTGAAGCGAGGCAGGTATAGTTTTTCACATAAAATAACCGTCAAAAACAAAAGCGGCCGAATGCGGACTTCTCGACATATAGAGCATTTTTTGACTGGACTTTTAAAGTCCGCTCGACATTGAAGTCGACAGACAAGGGTTTGTTCAATTGAAACGGAACTTTATTTATATTCAGTTGAAACGGAACGTCAATCGAGTAAAACAATATCCATACTTTAAAACTCAAAATGATATTTCCAGTTTAAAAATCAAATCCCCGACGCGTAATGCCGTAAAAATATATGAAACTAATTACTATAAAATTTTGGTTTTGAAGCGCGAGACTTTTGGTACCACTTTTGGTCATTCTCCTTTAAAAACTAGTTTAAAAAAAAAGTTTTTATGGGTTTGGTGTTTCGACGAACGGAATATAGTTATGTACATATTTTTGTCAAAAGCACTCAAATATCTTTACGGATAGAGGCTAGCGCAGACCGGGGACGGGAAGTGTTATAAATTTTTAAACTGTCATGGTCACTAACGTTATCATTAACACTAAACGGGATATTTACCATGTTTACTGTTTCGTTTGAGTTCCCAATATTTCGGCGCCGTTGCAAGCACCTCATAGAACAACACACACACAAATGCATATGGTAAATATCCCGTTTCTAGTGTTAATGATAGTAAAAGTATAATTTTGTTAAGACTGGAGTTTCTGTCGTCCAGTGCGATGTATTGCTGTAAGTGCACATTACGGTATCGAACTCGTCCCAGTAGCACTTACCGGGCGCCATCTGCCGGCGAACAGATAAATCATCTCTGCGTCTAATTGTGTTGTTTTTTATAGCTGGCTTTATGAGTTGTCGTCGGAACCCGGTGCCGAACTGTAACGAAGGATTGATTGCCAGTGAGGCATATTGAACCGCGCAGAAATAAGCTAAGGACCCGCTGTAAACATTTAAACATAATGTTGATATAATCATCTTTAAGCGTCCTTTCCCCTTTTCACAAGCCGTGATGTTTAAGAGCGGCATTACAAAAAAACGCGATGTTGCAAGGTTTCCTCGTTAAAATTGTATGTTTTTAGTTTTTGGAACTCAAAACATCAAAATCAAAGCATTTATTTCAAATAGGCCAGTTACAGGCACTTTTGAATTGTCGAAACAAAGACAACAATAGCTACAGTCCCAGTCACAAGGCATAAAAACTGTGAAAGTACTGTAGTTGCCCATTCCCTAACATAGATCTCTATGGAGAAGAACGGGCAAGAAACTCCATGGACACTCTTTTAAATCAGAATACTTTTAAAATAAACAGTAAACATGGTAAATATCTCTTTTCTAGCGTTAATGATAATGTTTTTCGTTCGTTGCTTAAAATACTTACAATCACTTGTTAAAAATAGTTAGATTCTAGACACACGGAAGCGTGCCAAGCCAAGTTCAAGCTAACAGAACTGGCGAACAGCACCGTGTGTAATATTACACGAACCATTTGGAGCCACTTTTGACCCCTTTATAACTCAAAAACTATTTCATATAAACATGTCTTTGGCTCATATTGCGAGGCGAAGTTAAAGGAGTAAATGATAGCGTGACGGTTGACAGAGGAGATTGGAAGAAAAAAACGTGTTGCGCCGACCCCAAGTGACATGGGACAAGGTCAGGAAAATGATGATGATGATGTTGAGACTTGCGAGATACATAATTATGTGCTCCAAATTTCATATACACACCTCAAATGGTTATTAAGATGTTAACGTCCAAAAATCGTCATTTTTATCAGTGACTGACCTATAGATCAAAACTCTAACCCAGTTCCAGATGTCCTAGAAAGTTCAAATTTGGCATCCAGATAGGTAGTTGGGTGAATATTAAGGAAGGAATCAGAAACTAGTAAATTTTTATCATTTTATTTTAATTTTTCAAAGAATTGATTCTATTAGGAACACTTATAGTGCCTGTAATTCTTTCCGGTCTTTTTTTTTTTTTATCTTGGTAAAATCATCAAATGAGTCCTCCCACCCAGGGCAGAGCGGGAGGGACTGTCAGACTTGTACTGAGTAAAATCCACGGTGTCCTTCAATAGCCCTATATGTTCCAGGGTCACGGTATTTCTGTAAGTCCCGCGACCCCGGCAGGCTTTGGCTCTCTAGAGGGGGCCCCCGTCATTATGCTGACACTCTTTGAGGCGCGCGTGGAACACAACGCGCCGTCGACCCGGGCGTGGTCCATGGTCGGACAGCGAGTAGCCCATTATTCGCCGCCCGCATGCCCGCGCCTACGGTGGCCGGAGTTCGTCTGCCGACGTCCGGCGCCGTGGGCGTCTACCACTGCGGCTGGGGTGAAGGGAGGACGCTGTCTTCTCCCTCACGCGGCCCGCCTCCTCCTTCGCGAGCATGACTGCTTCGCAGAAGGAGGCGACCGCTTCCCATTCCGTCTCGCCCCGCAGCATGGCCTCAACCAATGCCGGGCGCGAGAGGTCTCCGCCTATCGCCGCCGTGAGGACACGACGGTGCTCTGCCCAAGCGGGGCAGTCCTGCACCGTATGCTCCACCGTGTCCTCCGGGCGGTCCTCGCAGTGGTGACACCCAGGCGTTTCCTCCTTCCCCATCAGGCACAGGTACCTCCCGAAACTTCCGTGTCCGGTGAGGACCTGCGTCATGCGGTAGGTCAGGACGCCGTGACGCCTATCCAGCCACTCCTCAAAGAGGGGTCTTACCGCCGCGATTGCGGCGTGCCCGGACCTCGGTCGCGACAGTCGTTCCCTCCATACTGCCCTGAGATCGCGTCGGAGCTCTTCCCGCCGCACCTCGACTTGTCGAGGCAGCAGGGATTCGCTCCGGCGCTGCGCCTCCACGCGTCCCTCATAGACGCGCTGGAGGGCAGTCGCCTCCAGATCCCAGGGCAATTCTTTCCGGTCTTTATGTGGATTTTAAGGTCTTAACCATATTTTTTTTAATCCAAACATATCAGTTTTAGTACTTATAACTAAGAGTATAGTCTACTTTCGTATTTATTACGTTATTAACTGGGATTTAGTATTAATTCCAAATTAAGTATAAACAGAAAACGCGTAAAAAAAAATTTGAAATCCTTTGAAATCTTCGAGTAAATTAACTAGCCAAGTCAGACCTTAGGCTTCAACATTTATTATCCTAAGTTATAAGAAAAAAAATATTTTAAGTTGTTATAAAATGTTGTATGTTATAAATAAATTTCAGGACTGACCATTGAACTTGGCACCTATTTAGATCTCACTTCTTTTGTCGTTAAAGTCATCAACCAAGGCATATATCATAACTAGCTTTTGGCCGCTGCTTCGCCCGCGTAGATGTCGAAAAATATCCGACGGGAACGTACTACCGGGATTAAAAAGTAACCTATAGGTTAATCCAGGTTATAAACGATCTGTGTGCCAAATATCATCCAAATCCGTTAAGCCGTTTTTGTGCAAACCGGAACATACATACGGTCATTGGTCGGCATCTAACTCGAATATACAATGTAAGGTTTGACTTCGTTACTATTTTATTTTACTTTGTCCGAGTTGAAATTCTTTTTTTTTGATAATTATGAATTATTATAACAATAGACAGGGTGCAAGCCACATAAAACTGGCCGTGGGAGAAACAGTCTTGCTGCAAATCAACTCCCTGTCAACTCCTGTCCCTGTTACTTATTAATAGTCATCGCGAAACAAAACCTTGATAGAGAACTACAATCTTTTAAATTGAAACTGAAGGGCTTCAGTTTCAGTTGGCCTCAATAACATTGCTGTGGAGAGCTGTTGTTACTTGCTTGTTGTTATTTCGAAGCAAAATGACAGGAGCACCTACACGCAACATAATTCTGTGACACGGAAGACCCGGCGGATTAAGAGAGTTTAAAAATTCTACAGGATAATTAACCGACTCATCCATATCGACCATGGTTTCAACATAATAATACGTCATTTCTTCACCTTCGAATGTATTTATCAACATTTCGTTGATCGCAGCGGCTTGGTCATTTTTGGGAGTCAAAATGGCTCTCTTGTAAAATCACTCCATCGGTTTGCCTTTAATATTTTTATTCTTGAACGAACAACTTCAATACAAAACTTCATCCCCGTTTTCACCCCCTTGTGGGTTGAATTAAAAAAAACAACGATTTACGTTGTGTTAGTTTCCAACCATAAACCGAAATATTATTGATTTTAACTTAAAAATATCTTTTTAAAAACGCTAATAACCATGGAGGAGTTCCTTTGTAAGAAGTCGGTCCTGGCTGCAGGATGAGGTTATGATAAAAATGATCTTTATCTATCAAACTTGAACGCGTATACAAAGTTTTGTGTCCGTGCTACTAACCGTTGAAGAGTTCTCTCTTGAGGAGACGATCCTAGCTGCAGGATTAAAGAATGTCTGTCATAAAAATGTGTTGTCACCAGAACCAAAGGTGTGTGCAAAATTTCAGCTCAATCAGTTGTACAAAATTGAGTTGCAGGATTCCACCGAACAAACATAGTAATTTCGAGGCGGAGTGGTTCCGGGAGGCCATGTCGGAGATCTGTGACGTGGCCATGCCCCGGGTCCGGCAAGGACGTGCCCGGCGTCAGCTGTACTGGTGGTCGCGCGAGCTAGCAGCGCTGCGCGAGGCGTGCGTTGCCGCGCGACGCCGGTACTCCAGGTTCCGCAGGCGCCGCACCCGACCTCCGGATGCGGCGACTGTAGAGGCGGAGCTGTACGAGGGCTACAGGGCAGCGAAGACCGTCCTCCGCGACGAGATCTGGCGGGCCAAGGAATTGGCCCGCAAGGAGATGCTGGGGACTCTGGACGGGGACCCATGGGGCCGCCCCTACAAGTGGGTGCGAGAAAAGTTCCGCCCCTGGGCTCCCCCGTTGACGCAGAGTCTCCGGCCTCAGTTCGTGGAGGACGTGGTGAGCGCCCTGTTCCCATCGCGAGGGGAGACAGGTACACCCCCGCCCATGGCCCCGCCTTCGACGGTGCCTGGCGGTGAAGCTGGCGCAAACGCGGACCACAGCGACGACGACGTCTACGACGCTCCAGAGGTGACCGAGGTAGACCTGAGAGTGGCGGTACAACGGCTCAAAGCCAAAAATACCGCCCCAGGACCCGACGGCCTGCCAGGGAAAGCCTGGGTCCTGGCCTCGGGGACTCTCGGGCCTCGACTGGGGGGGCTCTTTAGCGCGTGCTTGGAGAGGGGCCGGTTCCCGCTTCATTGGAAGACGGGGAAACTGGTCCTCATCCAGAAGCCCGGGCGCCCTGCGGACTCTCCGTCCGCATTCCGGCCCATCGTGCTGCTCGACGAGGTGGGCAAGCTCTTTGAAAGAGTCATTGCAGACCGCCTCGTCGGGCACCTGAATCGGATGGGTCCGGACCTTGCGGAGAGCCAGTTTGGCTTCCGCAGGGGGCGCTCGACGGTGGACGCCATCATGCGCGTGAGAGCCCTCACGACGGGGGCTGCGGTATCCCGGGGCAGGGTCGTCTTGGCGGTGTCTTTGGACATCACCAATGCCTTTAACACCCTGCCCTGGAGTTGCATCGGGGAGGCACTCCGGTATCACCGGGTGCCGACCTACCTCCGTCGCACGGTTGAGGACTACCTGACGGACAGAGCCGTCATCTACCCCGGTCACCGGGGAGAATGGAACCGGCGAGAGATGTCGTGCGGTGTTCCACAGGGATCGGTCTTGGGGCCGCTCCTGTGGAACATCGGTTACGACTGGGTGCTGCGCGGCGACCTCCCTGACGGCGCCGGCGTAATATGTTACGCCGACGACACGCTCGTCCTGGCGGAGGGAGAGTCGCACCAGGCGGCGGCCGACCTGGCGACGCAAGCGGTTGCGACAGTCGTTGAAAGGATCCGGCAGTTGGGACTCGAAGTGGCGCTGCACAAAACAGAGGCCATGTGTTTTCATGGCCGTCTGAACGCGCCACGGTCTGAGTCCCACGTAACGGTGGGAGGGGTTCGCATCGGCGTCGGGAGGACGATGAAGTACCTGGGACTCGTCCTCGACAGCCGGTGGAACTTCAAGGAGCATTTCCTGCGTTTGGCCCCAAAGCTGAACCGGGCAGCTGCCGCCCTCAGGCGACTCCTGCCCAATCTCAGCGGGCCAAACGCCTCCTGCCGGAGGCTGTACGCCGGTGTCGTGCGGTCCATGGCCCTCTACGGGGCCCCCGTGTGGGCCCTGAGCATTCGGACGCGACCACTGAAGCTGGTCGCATGCCAGAGGGTCATGGCTATCCGGATGATCCGAGGATACCGCACAATCGCCGGCGAATCGGCCAACCTCCTTGCCGGATTGCTGCCCTGGGATCTGGAGGCAACTGCCCTCCAGCGCGTCTATGAGTGGCGCGTGGAGGCGCAGCGCCGGGGCGAATCCCTGCTGCCTCGACAAGTCGAGGCGCAGCGGGAAGAGCTCCGGCGCGATCTCAGGGCAGTATGGAGGGAACGACTGTCGCAACCGAGGTCCGGGCACGCCGCAATCGCGGCGGTAAGACCCCTCTTTGAGGAGTGGCTGGATAGGCGTCACGGCGTCCTGACCTACCGCATGACGCAGGTCCTCACCGGACACGGAAGCTTCGGGAGGTACCTGTGTCTGATGGGGAAGGAGGAAACGCCTGGGTGTCACCACTGCGAGGACCGCCCGGAGGACACGGTGGAGCATACGGTGCAGGACTGCCCCGCTTGGGCAGAGCACCGCCGTGTCCTCACGGCGGCGATAGGTGGAGACCTCTCGCGCCCGGCATTGGTCGAGGCCATGCTGCGGGGCGAGACGGAGTGGGAAGCGGTCGCCTCCTTCTGCGAAGCAGTCATGCTCGCGAAGGAGGAGGCGGGCCGCGTGAGGGAGAGGACAGCGTCCTCCCTCCACCCCAGCCGCAGTGGTAGACGCCCACGGCGCCGGACGTCGGCAGACGATCTCCGGCCACCGTAGGCGCGGGCTTGCGGGCGGCGAGTAATGGGCGACTCGCTGTCCGACCATGGACCATGCCCGGGTCGACGGCGCGTTGTGTTCCACGCGCGCCTCAAAGAGTGTCAGCATTATGACGGGGCCCCCCTCTAGAGGGCGAAAGCCTGCCGGGGTCGCGGGACTTATAGAATTACCGTGACCCTGGATCATAAAGGGCTATTGAAGGACACCGTGGATTTTAGTCAGTACAAGTCTGACAGTTCTTCCCACTCTGCCCTGGGTGGGAGGACTCATTTGATGATTTTACCACGATAAAAAAAAAAAAAAAAAAAAAAAAAAAAACATAGTAATTTACCTTCATCCCCCTTTTTAACCCTTCGGGGGTAGAATGATTAAAAAAGCTGAGACACGTATAAATTAATTTTCAATCGTCAGCTTAACACATAATTTGAAGATCCTAACTTCAAAACTGACCTACTTTCATATAAACTTCCATCCCCTATTTTACCCCTTTAGGGGTGGAATTCCCAAAAATCCTTTCTTAGTGGATACTTACTCTTCACAAAGAACACACCCTCCAAGTTTCATGTCTTTAGGACCATCGGTTTGTGCTGTGCGTTGATATATCACCCAGTCAGTCAGTCAGGACCAAGGAAATTATATACTAACTGGAATGAGTACGAACAAGATTTTGATGTCAAAAAACCGTTTGAAAATGAACTTTATTTGAAATACTTAGAGTTCATATTACTTTAATTCATTCAAAGGGGGACGAAAACTTCAGAGCGAGAAAGATACCTAGAGTGGATTGTGTCCTTGTCTAACAATTGCCAGTAAACAAAACATATAAATATATTTTTTAATTTTTTTTTAATTTAGTAATCGGTAATCGCGTTGATAGCTAAACTAGCACATAAATCGTAACGGGATTAATTTAATATTCAAATACTAAATATTAAAATAATAATTTCTTGCGAAATAAAGTAAGCTTAATTTAAATTAAATTATTTATGAATTAATTATTTCTGAATGGCACTCATATAAACAAACAATATAACGCTGAAGTCATACAATTTCGCGCTGAAGTCATATTTTTGCGTTATCAAGTTCTTTTTACATTACTTAAGTGAAATCTTCCTCTTTAAATATCGTGAAATCGAGTTGTGTGAAGGAGTGTAATAATGACGGGTTTGCTGGATGAAATTTACTTTTTCAGGTTAGTTCTTTTAATTTTGTTTACAAATTACGACTAGGGTGACAATGATCTAGATATGTAAACGGGGATCATGAAAATATTGTAAAGAATACGCCTATTCTATTATCCATATCGGTATTTATAATCTTGTGCAAATGCGTACAAAATTCAAAACATTGTTATTTATAATGCATTAGCAAAACTTAATCAATTACTCAATTTTATATTAACAAAATAACTTCTTGAAAATAAACATTTGAATTCTATCTTTACTTTTTAAATACTATGTATTACTTTTTTATATTGCCTAGTTTGCAACCGTCTTTCATCATCAGCATCTTGGCACTTTAATTTAAGATTACTGACATATACTAAAAACCAACAATTACTTAAAACCATACATTTAATGATGTATAGTGTGATTAATAAATAATAATTTATCAAATACTACGTGTTAAGTTGTTTGAATATGCCAGATGCTCATGCTTCATCTATGTAAACATTGCAGCCCTGTACGCTTTAAAATCTCTTTACAAATGAAGGATGTAACCTAACATGTAGACCACCGTGAACGAAAATTAGTGTTACGTATTCTTTACTTTATAGACCTATCCCATTGCAGAGTTCTACAGTATGCCTAGGTTTCGGCTTCGCCCTATCTTTTTATACCCCGTAATTTTGAATAATCTTTTACCCATGCAAAACGGGGAGCCGAGCAGGGTGCTAGTAAGTTATAACAAAAAGACTGTCCCAAATGTAAGTAAAATATTGGATACCCTATTAGAAAGAGATGCCATCCACTCTAGGTATTTTTCTCGCTCGGAACGGCTTTCCGTTGCTCGTCCCACTTTGAATTTTATAGGTATAGATATAATATATATATATAGATATTGAACTTGGTTCTCATTTCACATTTATGTTTTTGACGGCTTTGCAAGTATTGTAGTAGAGAATTACTACAATACTTGCAAAGCGAATTATACAGGGTGTAAACAGACCCTTCACATAGCCGTCAACTAAGCAATCTGTACATCAAACTAAGTAACTTTACGCAAAAATTATTGCTGGGAATCGACTTTTTTTTTTTGGGTGAAATATCACGTTTTACGGTAGGACTCGATGGAAAACACTCAAAGCATGGTGCTGATGGATGGATTGAATAGTACGGGGGTCGTGGAGGTGTGTAAAGTAAAAACCTTACATTAAAAACATATATTTAAAAAAAAACTTGTGAGAAAGTTGGAACTTTGACCCCCAATGTCTCCGTAACTAAAAGGTTCCCAGGTATGGTCTAGAACAAAAAATAATCGCAAAGACGGGGAGAACAAGTGCCTTTCGGATATATTAAGGGTCCATTTACAACCTTTAGATAATTTATTTATTTATTTGGTAATAATCATTCTCCCGATGATTTGGGACCTCTAGTTTGTAGATTCAATTGAATAAGGACCATCAATTCTTTTTTTCTTTTTCGTCTCACAAATATCCGATAATTTAACACAATAATAATAAAATACATTTTCGTTATATGCCTTTTAGGTAAATTGTAAAATTAGCGTATCGCCGAAATGTAAGAGGGAGGGGTTCTTGATCACGACTACACTTGTGATAAATGATATGTGATGATGTGACTGCTGATAAGGAAAAGGCAGAAAGATTGCGTAATAAATGATAAACGACACGACTTCTACGATAAGTATTTAATTGATACTTATTGATAGAAATTATAATTGCAGTGATAGATAATGCTAGAGTTACAATATAACTACCATACAAAGGTGCTGACGCGCGCCGTGACGCTAATTATGTAGGTATTTAAAACACACATCAAATCTGCACAGAGGGCGCTAACGTTACCTCAAATGGAGACAGCGTAAAATAATTGAAATATTTCACAGTTCTCAAAGTGTTTTGAAACACTTTGAACTTTAATTTTGTGATATTTTTTTGTTTAAACGTATTCACGATCAAATTAAGTTCAGTTTAGTTACTGTTATGTAGCTCGCGATTCGCGGCGTTCGGTTTCATATCCGCTTCCTGACAGCTATTAAACTAGTTTGCCGTATTCTCGCAAGGCTCTGTGTGGTGAAGTTCAACTTAGTGGCAAGTTTGTACTAACCTGTACCTACCCAGCAGTGTAGGCACACAAATACTTACGCAAAAAATAAAATGAGAAGCAAATGTTGCTCAAGGAAATGTTCATGTCTGAGTCGCACCGCACCTGCAGTCGCATGCACCAACTACAGTAACCATAGATACATAACTGATCAAATCATTTTCCTTCCGTTTCCGCAGTCGGGGTTGAAGTTAGTACGTCCAGAAGTTTTAATTTGAGCTGTTTTGTTTATCTGCCCGCTGAGAAGGAAAGGGTGATTGTTATGATTGAGTGAATACACCGCGGCTGGCAGCCCGCCACGTTATAGCAATACGAATGCCAGAGGTGATTTCAATCAGTGTTGTGGTAGGTCAGGGTAACCTACATTTTGCAGTTTCATAACATGAGCTCGTTAACGTCCACTGTTGAGGAAGCGATTCTTCTGAGATTACGATATGATAACTTTCTCGAAATGTTTGTTTGTTATCTGCTCACAACTCAGCTGAGGTTTATATTGTCACTTGAAGAGACAAAAGTCGTGAGAACATTAATCTAAGTTGCGAAGCCGCGGGAAACTGAAAGATTTCATTGACTTTAAACGTTGTGATATTGCAAAGTTTTAAATAGGAATTGTTGGGAAGCGACAGTTTGTGGAACAGTGGCTGGGGGGGGTTAATAGACCGGGAATGCGAAATAATCATCCCTCGAAACGGTATTGTGGTGAGCCCCGCCCCCCGCACTCGCGGCCCGCGTCCACCGGGCTCGGAATAGATTGCGTTGTGGGCAGGCACAGCCACGAGCATGGGTAATGTATGGCTGCGATGTGAACACACAACACTCGGAATACTAATCAAAACCACGTACGACATTTAGATCGTCAGTGACTCATGTTGTTAATAGTAAAATTTGACTCTTTGATCCCTACAACCTACCAAGCCGAAAACCGCAGCTAATTAACTCCATACTCAGTCAGATAGCTCGAAGTGGTTTCGGTACAATTTCCATGAAAATATCGTTTACTGGAATGAAGTGTCCTCGGCTGCCATTACTGCGTTACGATACTCCCCTTTGTAGCAACAGTACGTGCCATCATTGATCTTTTTTATTGGAAACATCTCGCGACAACTAAAACAATACACTAGAATCCATTGAATATGGGTTATTATGCGTTCGCTTACATTCCCAGTTATTGAAACGAGATTGAGGAACACACGGAGCACTCGACCTTGTGCCGAATGTTCGAGAAGCATCCGCCTGCCAACGTTCCCTGCAGACTAGCTACACTGTAAGTTAGTCGCAATCTTCGGACCGTTATTTGTAGTGGACGTTACTCTCGAGACATAATGTTTAGTACTACTGTAGTTTGGAGCCATTAAGAGCGGGCGCACGCTGCTCGCCAAATTGGCGTCGCCGCCGCACTATGGGACCAAACTGTATTTTCCATCTCAAAAATGGTTCGGACAAATGTCGCGTTACTGAAACCGTTTTGATTGTTTTATATTCTAAGATGATAGAGCTATCCGATAAAAAAGTTAAAAAAATTAAAAAAATTGTTTTAGGCATATAAAGTTACACCCAAACTTTATACTTTGATAATCTTGTATTAACTAGATCACTCATTATGGAAGTTCAACTTAAGATATTTTCTATTTTCTTCAAGGGAATATATAAGTATTATACATTTTTGGATTGCTCAGGATCTCTAGTTTACAACTACTTTATGTTTGTATGAGAAATATTTTGTTATTTTTTTTTATTTAATTTTTAAGTGTCATAAGGAAATTTTTCGTATTTTTAATTTTCAAATTGAGGTTTCCTTGTTACCGATGGCTGCCGATGTCGAGTTAATGACATTTTTAGATTCCTTAACTATTCAGTAATACAAGGAAATAAAAAAAACCTGCGTCATTACTGCGCCATTTCGAGCTAGAAGCAAAAATGTCGACCGAAAAATATTTTCACATGAGATTTTTTTTTGCGGTGATCATTTTAACCACACGTACCTATGGAAATGAGTCTGCATATTTCTTATAACCTAGGCTTTGAAAAGTGGACTGCATCGACTCCAGAGAACAAAAAGATTAAAGAAGAAAAAAGAAGTACGTCCAAACTCGTTTCCGGGAACTGTTTGGTTTACACATTGATAAACTTCAATCTTCTTCTTCCAAAACTATCAATGTTCTGCAGAATTCACGGGTATCGATGAAGAGTTGATCAAGAGATTATACATAATTCTGCAAACCACGTCATCGGGATTTTCTGTAAACGCAGTAAAGTTTGGTGAATATAGGCTGGGGACTGCACAGTTATATGTGAGTAAATATAACTGGTAGTATATGCCATATTCAATCCACACAATTCTTATATATGGTGCCAAAATAATCGAGCATTTTGCAGTTTTGCCAATAGGCCAATTATCTGAAGATGCTCAAGCGGCTCGTAATGAAGACTATAAGAAATATAGGTTAAATCACGCTCGAAAGTGGTCGAGATCAGCCGCAATGGAATACGTTCTGCACATACTGTTGTATACTTCTGATGATCTGATCCCTATATACCTAGCTAGCTTAAATAGATCAAGTGTTGTGATACCAAAAGAACTACTTAACGAAGCCAAAGAGCTTTTAGTATTGACAAGTGATGAGTAGAACAATGTTATTTTTTCATAACTAGTGTGTTTTTTTTTAGTTTTAAAATTATGTAATTACGTAGTTATTAACTTATTAACAATTTTAATTTAACCTACATTAGGTTAAATTAAAATTGTTAATAAGTTAATAACTAACGTAAGTAGTTCTTTTGGTATCACAACACTTGATCTATTTAAGCTAGCTAGGTATATAGGGATCAGATCATCAGAAGTATACAACAGTATGTGCAGAACGTATTCCATAATAATATAATATAATAAATATAATTTATATAATTAATTGTTTGCTTACATTAAGCAAACAATTAATTTTAATAAATTAATTTAATTTTTGTATGAAAATGTTCAACATTTTATTTTTGTAATTTTATTACTAAATAATTATAGTTTTTAAAGTGGCAGTGTATTCATTATCCAATAGCATAAGTATTCAGGAATACGTATACAAAATTTCAATTCAAAATGCCAAGAAACAAAAAAGTTATAGATTTTTGAGATGGAACGCACCGTTTGGTCCCATAGTGCGCCGCCCCGGTCGCGTCGGCGGGGTTGCGTACCACGCCGACGCAGTTATCACCTTATCTACGAGTATATTACAACAGAACAGATCTCTAACGACGACAATGACAACTTTATGTTGTATCGCTGCCTGGCAGCTCGCAGCCCGCAGCAGGGACACATCGTGCTGTTTATTACATTGAATCCTTGTGTTATCCCTTGTCTTGTACACATACAATATTACGTTTATAAATTCTGAATAAGTTACACAGTTTCTATTTTGTTTTACTCGCAAAAGTAATTCTTGGAGAAACTTTATGATTAAAACATCATTTATTATAAGATTAGGACGCTATTTAGATGAAAAACATACGTGACGCGATACAGAATGCACACAACAAAATAAACGATATTTTGTTGTGTGATGATACCGAGCTGCTTCCCCCTCCCTCCCCCGGACGCCCCCTCCGCGCGCCCCTCGCGCGCCCCTCGCGCACTAAATTAATAATGTAATTACGTTTGTAGCGTTTATGTCGGTCGATGATGGCGAGTATTTATCTAACATTAGCCTCGCCGCGGAAACTCTTCAGGTTTAATCACAACTTCACTTACTAGTTACTATGGATGGGAAATAATGATTTTCATAAACCTTCGCCACTTCCATCTTTGTTAATAGGAATTAATGTTCAAATAGTGGTTTCAGTTTTCATTAGGCTAAGCGAAGTGGATTGCAGCGGGACGAGAATTAATCTGGATATCTAGATCCGGCTCGGCGCCATTAATAGTGCGACAGGTGACGGAATTAATTAGTCGTCGAGAGACCGAGCCGGCCCACCGCGCCGGGTGGAGCATTGTGTCACACCTGCCGTGACACCGGACTTGAACACAACTGTACTATCACACTACACACTCTCATCAGCTATGGGATGCACAAACGCCAGCCTGTGGAATTCTCCGCCGGCTTCTCTGTTCCCTGATCATTATAATCTGGATCTATTAAGAGCTTGAGAGAATCGGTTTCTTCTAGGCAAGCATGCTCCAAACTAGGCCGCATCACCGCTTCACATCGGCCGAGTTGCGGCCAAAAGCGACTGCAATTAGTATTAAAAAAAAAACGATTATGATGATTATTTATGTTAAACTTTTAAATCACGAGTTTCTATATATATCCGTATTAAACTAGAAGAAAAAAACCAAGCAAACAGTAATTAATCAAAATGTCAAGCATTAAGCGTGAGTCAGGAAATAGTCAGGATAACAAAAGATGCTCGCGAAGCAGCTGTAGGTACCTACGTACGTACGGACCTACGCATATTATATTATGTGCTAGCTGTTGCCCGCGACCTACGTCTGCGTGAAATTATTATAAAAATATTACTTCCCTATTTGAATCACATTATGTTAACAATTTCAAGGGTTTTATTTTTTTTCATGGAACCCTAGTCCTTTATCTAAAATAAGCCTAAATTACTCCTTATAACATGAGCTATATGCCAGTAAAAGTCAAGTCAAAATCGGTCCTACAGTTCCGGAGATTAGCCGGAACTAACAGACATACATCAGATACAAAAATAAAAATTTATTATAACTACCGTATATGTATATGTACTTCCATATGCATTTAACAAAAAAAAAAAAAAAGCTTATATTTTGAAATTACAAACAGACACTTTAATTTTATATACATAGATGTGTAGATTATACACTCATTGAATGTACCTATCAGTTTCCTCGCCGCCCGCCGTCGCGCGGGTCGATAGGAAATGTTCACAATGTACAATGTTTCCGATAAAAAACTAAAAAACCCGACTGAAAAAACTGAAAACCATAAAACAAGCACATTTTAAATTAATCAAAAGTTGGAAGCAGGCGGGGCCCATTAGAATATAAAATTATGAAAGTGGAATGGGACCCGCCTGCTTCCAATTTTTGTTTAATATAAAATGTGTTGTATAGATTGTTGTGTTGTGGAGGAGTTCGTGGCTAAATAATAATAGCCGCTCGGGTCGATGTTTAGGTTAAGCCGTGCTTGCCTAGGTTGGTCTGTGGATGGGTGACCACCCATTACATACCGAGTTTCCTCCGTGCCTCGAAAAGCACGTTAAGCCGTTGGTAGCGGCTGTCATTTGTAGATCTTTGACAGTCGTTATAAGTAGGCAGTGTCCCAAAAAGTCTGACAACCAGTCTTACCAAGGGGTATCATATTACCTAGTACTAACTGGATTGTGGAGATCAGATAGGCAGTCGCTCCTTGTAAAATACTGATATTCAGCTGCATCCAGTTAGTCAAGTAATTTTAATTTATTTATTTTATATAAAAATATACGTAGATAAAAAAAAAATTGCACTTGAAATGGCTTCGGTACAGCCGTCAGATAAGATTCTCTGAAAAAATTTCGTGTATGAATAGTTAGACCTTATATATTTTGCGTGAACTATTATAAGTCAAGTCAAGTCTGGATGGATAGATGTTTGTTACTCAATCACGCCAGAACGGCTGATTATATCTAGATGAAACTTGGCACAGAGATAGATTATAGTCTGGTATAGCACATAGATTACTTATTATCCCAGAAGTAAGTCCTGTGGGTAATTCCCGAACTCCACGCGGGAGAAGCCGCGGGCATAAGCTAGTTAAACATAAAATGTAAAATTGTATGGTCTTCCTTTTATTTCAGATGGTATGTTATAGAGGAAAAAATAATCCTAATGATTAACTCTTTCGACCGTTATTATAAAATACTTGTGTTTTTTTCACATTAATGGCCGGTTCGCGTCCCGGTTTAGGCAGGTGATTATTTAAAACTCTTTGAACGCAGTTCTGATTATTTTAAAATCAAAATGAAGTCTTCTTTTAGTAAAATTCCTATATACAATATTTAAGATCCTTCCGTGTGGCATAGCCGTGGGACAGCCTGTATACGATTTTCTACCTTTTTATACGATTTGTCACTTCGAATTACTTTTGAACATATGTATACTCGTAAGTTACATATATTTTTGTAATCACCTTTTAAGCCCCTTCATTTTGATACCCCACTTGATGGTAGTAAAAAAAAATTCACCCGAAATCCGCCATTTTTCTTTGTTTTTTATTTTAATGTAGCCAGTGACACTTGCGCTACCAAGGCGAACCTAACGACGTATAATTTATACAAATCCATTCATCCGTTTAAGAGTTTCGAGGGAACAAAGAAACGGACATACATACAGGTCAAAACATAGCCTTCCTTTTGGGCTTCGCCGCAGTCGGGTAAAAACATAACCTTCGTTTTGGGCTACGCCGCAGTCGGGTAAAAATGGCACGGAGCCTACGCAGCGACTTGTAGAGTGGTACAAGTCTACCAGGCGGTCATAAAGCACTCCTTGGTTACTTATAAAGTTGAGAACCGTCAAATCATTTCTCTGCAGATTTTTCGTAAAAATAATTATTATTATTCAACTCATGAAGAAGTTCCCGGTGCGAGAACATTGTCGGATGAAGTGTGAAGTAAATGACCTCAGACGATGTGCGTCGATTAGGCAGGTATAAGGACAGATTCCACCTCCCCCATACCCCTTCCTGCCGCACGCTCGTCTCAAGCTCGCCTCGTCACGCTGCCCGCATTCCGACGGTCCCACATCACTGACCTCTACCTGAGCTGTGAGCGTTTTTATATTAACTACGAGACTTCTTGCTCATCATTAAGGTGCACCGTCATCTAAGTCCCTCTTGAGTGTGTTTTAATTATAAACCAAGTTAGGGTGGCCCTGTTGATATGCATTACATAGAAATGGAATCAACTGATCGAGAGCTAATCTATATTCGTCATTAGCCGAGCGGCGCTTCCTTCCTCCGATCGACGAGATTACCGACGAGATTTATTGTTCAACTCGAGCCCGACTCACTCCAAAATGATACCTTGTTAATTAATTTTGCATACCTAATGAAAAATCTCAATCGAACCTCCATCGGCTAGAGTGGAGCATTGATCATCGAATAAAATATTTGGAGCCGCGGCGGAAGGATCATGTGTGCAATATCTGAACGGGCAATAATTTCACACAGGTATTTAAAGAGATTAATTAATATGAGGGTTACAGTTCTGTTGTTTGTGATAAATAATGGAGGGTGGTTAGTGGGCTAATGGTGCGCCTGGTGAGAACTGCGTGTGGCGTGTGGCGGCACAGCGCACACGGGCGCATGGCGCGCCGCCCTATTGATTGGTTCGGTTGGCGCGCGGCCCACTCACTCCAAGTTCTTATTTTTGTAACTGGCCGATAATCCCTTTAGTGATCCATCTCCCCGGCGGCGTGTATCTCCTCGGCGGGGTGGTCTGTGTGACTGTGCGCCGCAGCTGGCACGTGTCACGGCCCTCCGCCGGATGCCGGGGGATTAGGGACGTCGCTAATACTCGTAATGAACCGGCACGACCCCGCGGAGACGCTCATACATGATGCACGCGACAATAGCCTCTCTAATTGAATTGTAAATGACACCAACTTGCTACACAAACTTTACCAAGTTGTCGACACTTAGGTTTAAAGACATTTATTTCAGATCACTTAAAATGAGATACAATTACAAAGTTACTCTTAAATGATATTATAATATTTGCCTCTGGGACGTTGGCGACGTTATAACATACATGTTTTGTCAGTTTACTCTTAAATATTTTAATATTATCACACTTCTTTATGTCTTCTGGTAAATTATTATTGAACAGTTGTGCTCCCTCGACTAATACTGTTTTTTTTCCGTAATTAGTCCGTGCCCATGCAGCCATTAGTTGGAATTTGTTTTTGCTTCTTGTGTTGTATGTTATTATTTTTTTATATAGTTGTATGTTTGATAGTACGGAATTCTTGGTAATTTTCTTTATAAGAATACAGGTGTAATATGTGTAAAGTTGGGTGAGATTTAGAAGGTTAGTTTTTTCGTATACTTTTTCATGTTGGACTAGCTGTTGCCCGCGCCTACGTTCGCGTGGAAATTTTGGTGTGCATGTGTTGGCTCGTTGGTCTAGTGGTAGCTAAGCGTGGGGATCGATTCCCGGGGTCGGGCAAAGTGTTGAAAAAAAATTGTTTATTTCAATTACATAAAGTTGTCACACACATGATTTGGAGATCACCTTTTGAGCAAGAAGATGCTTTTGTTAGGGGGCGTCTCTTAATTACGTGAGGCGATTTTTCGACCCCCTCCCCCCTTGGTGGGATGACGATTTTCTATACAAACTTTCATCCCCTATTTAACTCCCTTAGGGGTTGAATTTGGAAAAACACTGAAACACGTGGTTTTTCATTTTTAACCAGAATGTTAACCACCAATTTTTATGGTTAAAACTACAAAAATGATGATTATCCATAAAAACTTTCATCCCCTATTTAACACCCTAAGGGGTTGGGTTTCGAAAAACACTGAAACACGTTTTAATTTTTCCCCATAATGATAAACATAAAATTTTCATGGTTTAAACTACTAAAATAACGATTTTCCATACAAAATTTCATCCCTTTTTAAACTCCCTTAGGGGTTGAATTTCGAAAAACACTGAAACACGTGGTTTTTTAATTTTTAACCAGAATGATAAACACCAATTTTCATTGTTTAAACTACAAAAATGACGATTTTCCATACAAACTTTCATCCCCTATTTAACTCCCTTAGGGGTTGAATTTGGAAAAACACTGAATCACGTGGTTTTTAATTTTTAACCAGAATGGTAACCACCAATTTTTATGGTTTAAACTCCAAAAATGACGATTTTCCATACAAACTTTCATCCCCTATTTAACTCCCTTAGGGGTTGAATTTTTAGATATATATATTATGTATAGAAGATCTGCGTAAATCTGTATATTGTCTTGTAGGTTTTTCTTATTTCTTAGTAGGTATTTTGGAACGTCAGTATTGTTGAAGCAAACCTTCAATGGTCTGTTTTTGTCTGGGATATAAATTTTCCCAGTCTGTAGGTTTTAATCGGTTTAAGGCAGTTTTCGTACAGTGTTGTAATTATCTTGATAGCTTCATTATTATCGAGATTTCACCTGGAGTTTGTGTTTCTTTCGTTATTTTCCGATATACCCACAATAACGATGTTTTTCTCACGCTCACATCGGGGTTATAGCTCGAGGATGAGGTTTTGGTGGTATAAGACGGACGATTTTGGCGTAGAACTTTCGTTGTTTTTTGTTTTTAAATTGGGTTATTTCTTATTCAATATGTTTGATCTTGTTTTGTGTTGTCGTGTTATTAGCCTTAATGCTTTCCATATCACCATTTATTTGATCGAGTCTTTAAGTAAAGTTTTCAGTAGTTGACTTCATTATTTTTATTTCATTTTTAATCTCAGAATCGTCTTTTACGTAGTTTAGACTATGATTATTTAGAGAAATTTGGAAAAACCCAAGTTTTTCCAAATTTCTCTAAAAAGCTCATCATCTCTGTTCGAAAATTTGTGAAATCATTTTTATACTCGGTTTCCCCAGTATGCTCTTTTCCTTTAAATGTATTAACATTTCTATAGTTATCATCATCGCAGTATGTGGGTAAGTTTGGTACAGATCCGATAGTGTTTCCGCTCTCGCTTATCACCCTGGTTTTCGGTGTAGGTGGTGTCCTCTGCGTATTCATTCACTGTGTATGGTTAGACACGAATGTTCTCCATACGGGTGCGAGTGGGATGAAAAATAGCAGCGGTCCTTGTTACTCGCGGGGGTCAGCGGTGCTGCGCACTCGCCGATGTGTAATTTTGCGTCGAAACACAAGGTTAAATTTACACTTTGATTTGTAAGTTTACGACACTAAGAATCACTTTCTAATGTTTTGTATTTATTTAAAACAACGCAATATTTCTCCCAATAGTTATTTAACACGTCCGCTTCCAACAAGCACCAGAGGTGTACACTTCGTTCAGCTTTTAATTGAAATTGACAGTTTACATACTAATCCTGCTTAAATTATGTACAGTAGCACTCGCATCGTTTTCTGTATGAGCGAGTTGATTTCTCGCGGGAAATACCGGAGTAGTAGAATTTGCACAAAGGATAAGAAATCCTTGAAATCGTTGCTTTGCCTACCCCCGGCGCTTGGCTCTTAAACTCGGCTATTCTAAATAATGTCAGGTAATCAGGGATGAATAATGACGTCAGATTTTTCTTGAGGTACGGACATATTATTTTACTCGGGATGCCATTACAAGAGGAGCACCTCGCACATTGTTACTAAAAGTCATGTCATTCCATTTTTTCCACTCTGTTGACTTTCGCAGTGACTTGTACTGTCACCAGAGTGGGGCGCGAAGCAGGCCTGCTTCTGTCGCAATGTTGGGTCATAAAAAAAAATTCCTTTCAATTTTATCGCCACTTCGTGCCAGATGACAGGCGGAAGATGAATGATTTCTTTCATTTGTGGAGTCATTCAAAATAATTCTTAGATTATGACTGAACAGTCCAAAGTAAATATAATAAAACTGAGCTGTAGGTAATAATGCATGACAGAGCGGCCATCAGCTGGCGTGCGGCGCGCGGCGTGCCGGGACGTAACTGCTTTTGCATCCTAGGTTCGGTGACGTACAGAAATAATGAACAACTGTTTCATCAGCAATCTATTCCAGCCAACAATTACTGGTATTTCGATCCCAGTTCAGTCTTTATTCATTTCCAGCCCGACAAGTTTTGTTCTTTCTTTTGTATATTCGTTTTAGTTTCGGTCTAGGTAAGCCGCTAATAATCGCGTCAAATGATACTTCGTGTGTGCATTATTCCGCCAGCTGCCGCCTGGTACTACCCGGGGGCAAGCGCGGCGGGCAGGGCCCGGGGGCGGGAAGCAAACAAATCGCAACAAATTCATCTGCTGCCGTGCCGCCGTACCCGCCACCTCCCGTCTGGCCCAGGACTACGCCAGCCGATAGCTTTCAAATGATTGATGAATGCTCCGACAGCCGCCTGCACGGATAACTAACCAAGTACGTTCGCGGTGAAGCCTGTCATCTTCAAGTCCGTTTACACTTTTCTGAAGACTGCCACAGATTGAGAGCTCCCCATCGCGTCGTATTGTGTGCGGCACCGCCCGCGCCCGTACACTACGTACAGTTGTGTTGTGCCAGTGATTTGTGTAATCATGCGATGAATGGGTTGTGCGATGCTCATGCTACTTGATAATCGATGAACGAAAATTACAGACCAGTTACACAATATCTAAACGGGAAATTAATTATTTGTGGCTGGTGAAAGTTGTGTTATATGTAGTTATATATTTGAATGAGCTTACTAGTCGGGGTGTGCTGTTCCACTTTAAAAGCAACTCAACCCAGTTAGATATTAAAAATAATATAAAGAACAGAGGAAGCTAAATTACAGTTCAAGAAAATATTTTGAAACTGTTGCGACGAAATTAATAGATTTAATGAAGCAGAGGTTAAACGTTGAACGTGTCAGGTTTACAATCTCATAATATTCCGTTTCCAAGAACTGTCGAATAACAGCAATACACGCGAGGCGGGTCGCAGTCCGTCCGGCGAGCAGCGCTGTCCGGCCCGGTCCGGCGCAGTGCGGTGCGGCCCGGTGCGGCCCGCAGCGGCCCGCGGCCCACTTGAATGTGATCGTTCCATATCATTTGTCGTCTCCTTGTGCCTCTTTTCTGCTCCAGTGAGTTGCACGTGAATCCGTTCCGCGCGATGTATCCACTCGCTCACGATGTATGTTGTTCGTTGTACCTACGTGGAAACACGTAGATGCGTATTATTATGTTAGTACGTCAATTTCCATACGGAATGTAATAAAGATATGTGCGTATACGGTTCATATACACATACGCAGCGTTGCTTACGTTAGGCGTGAGGGGGTGAGGGGGGGACAGGGGGGGGGTGATGGGCGCGGGCTCGGTGTAAAGAAACGTATCTGTTTCATGTGCAGGCTGAGCAGGCTCAGGTTGTACGAACGCGAAAGTCGGGCGTTTCGTTAGCACTGAATACGATCAGGCTTCCACTTTGATGTAGGTTCCTTACAGTTTTGGCAGGAAAAGAGGGAAATATATCAAAGAAACTTTTAATAATAACTTTGAGCTGAACGTGTACACGTATGGTGTACCTATATACTTATAGAACACGTCGGGGCCGTTGCCAAGCGGAAACCTTTCGATTATCGGGAACTCAAACAATCAGTAAACATGGTAAATATCCCGTTTTAAGTGTTCGTTCGATCGTTTTCGTGTGGTTAGCGCCTAACCTGGTGTCAGAGTTTTTATGCCGCCCGTGGGCCTCTGACTTGGCTTAACATGCCGTTGAGAAATATCTCTCAGGCATGCTGGTTTCCTCACGATGTTTTCCTTCACCGAAGCAAGTGATAATTATACAATACCCACATGAATCCGAAAAATCAGAGGTGCGTGCCTTGGGTTCGAACTCGAGACCTATGACTTGGCAGTCAGACGGTCAAACTACTGGACTATCACTGCTTTAATGTTAATGATAATGTTAGTGACCATGATAGTCTAAAAACTTAAACGTTTCGATAGTTACTCATTTGAAGAGTATAAGTTGATTTCAAGTGTTATAAAGTTTATAGCTTACTCGAACCGGAGCATTTTCGTTCTAGGATATTCCAAAGTAAAGTGCGGTAGTACTAGCAGCACGTCGACAGCTCGCTGGTGACTGTTCTGTGAACAAAGTGGCTGTGAGCCGCTCGGCGCTGCGCGCTTGGCGCTCGGAGCGTGCGGGTGAATATTACGATGTACGATTTAGCATCACAATAAAGTTCCGGCGGGCGGGTGCTGCTCGTGTAAGAGTCGTTCATTGAAACTTCAATATCGGCGCGGCTCGTTGTGGCGGTGGGTGCCCGAAGGCGCGGGAAGGCGCGGGAAGGCGCGGGCAGGCGCGGGAGGGGAGGGTGCATGATTCACTCCTCGTCGTCGACAAGAAAAGATTGATGACGATTAATCTTTCCCCAGATTTTAATCAATTCCGGCGAGTCCTCGACTCGCTGCGGCTGATTTAGCTTATTTCTGGTTGCTTTCGCTCATCGCTCGTCGCGCGTGGGCTATGATCGTAAGCTTCGGAGGGACGTTTTTATAATATCGACAGAGTATTGTTTTGCGAGGGTAGCAGCATCCTCATTTGAATTTACTCGTCGCGAACAGACTCACGCTGCGCAATGAGATACTTATGTTGATGGATTGCGTACTGCGGTGGCTGCGATTAGCGATGCGACTGTTGCGTGCGGCCGGAGTTACCTTATCGCCGCCGCGCATCGGTACGTTACTGTTGCGCACTCACGCTCTCAACACAACTCTAGGCATTGTTCAATGATATTATAGTTCATATCATGTCTCTACTCTACACCATGTATGATGAATAAATTAAATAGCTCCTTCGTTGTTCGTCACGGAATCACAACTCAGTGTGCCGCCGCGCCGGTTCGTTGTAATGAGCTCGGCACACAAACGTGTGTGTAGTAACTAATACACACAACTTTGACTAAATTAACTGATATGTATAAACTACGGAATACACAGAAATGTATTTACATCGAGTCATTAAACTATCACAGTCCATGTGATGTCTGCTCAATACATTCAGGATGTTGTCATATTAAGCTCACCCTGATACTTTAAATATTTTCTGCTTTATTTAAATGAGAATTTTAACTTTGCCTCCATGAATTTTTGATTAGTTTAGTAAAGTCACTAGTTAAAACTAGCTATGCCCGCGGCTTCACTCGCGTTACTAGGATGTATTCAATCGGATTCATATGTTAATTTCCAATTAACGTATGAATCACAGTATATTCAACTTTCTACAAAAACGGTATTTTGTTTATTTAAACTAAAAACTTTTAAATACATCTTAGGTTAAAGTAAAACTCCTGCAGGGCTATTGGCTATCTTTTTGATCGGCGGTGACTAATAAGCTTCAGTTGTACACCGACTTTTGAAAGCAACTGAGAATGTCATAACATTGATATTACGTATCCCATTGAGTGATATCACGTTACTTACAGGCCGGGTACGGTGCTCTTCGTCCCAGTACTTGACGCCTCTATTCTTTCTCGACTATTATGCGGCTAAGTTGAGTAGCGCCCTTTGAGCGATACAATACTTTATTTTAGGGAACATTTTATGTTTAGCGGTTTTTAAGACACGTTAAATGGTTTTTGTAAATTATTTTGTGTTGTCTGTTTTTAGTTCTGAATAACTTCTTTAAATAAAGGTACATAAGTTAGCAAAACCACTTAATATATGTGTGACTTGTAATATTATGTTAAGTTGTGAACATTTTATAAGATCAATTTCTAAGAGTTTAACTCCATCTTAATTACGTAAAAATGGGGAACCATTTCAAAAGTTATTTTATATTTTTTTAATGCCTAGATTTCATATTTTAATGGTGTTGAATATCCACTTTGATGCCTGCACTAAGAAGAGGACTAACATAGTATAATGTAGGCACCTACTGTGCTCCAAAAAGTAAACTAATTCTTAGTTATATATAATAAACTAAATAAAAAATGTTTGTACAGCATTATTATTAATTGTCTTTTTTTCATCATGTTTTTTCAAACAAATATACTTACGTTAAGTACAAAAGTGAAGTTAGAGTAAAAGTATTGCGAGCTATCTATAAAACTACCTATCTTTAATAAATCAAGCCTTTTGATTTGTAACCGTACAAGGATTTGGCGCGTGGCTAAAATCAGAACTATCGATACCATTTCAAAACTTCAGATTTTATTCACATAAAATAATCAATATAATAAAAAAACTAATATTAATACAAGAAAAAAAAAACATTTTAGAACATCACAAGTTATATACTTAAACACACAATACAATATTAGAAATTATCTCTAGCATTCCATAATCGTGTAGGCGGGCGGCGCGCGGCATCTCTAATTTCGCAGAAAACTTCGTTTTCGCTCTTCTTCAGCAAATCCCAGCTTTATTATACGTGCCATACTTCACCACGAATACAAAAAACAATAAAACAACAAAAGACGTGATACTGGCTTCGCTGTTCATCACTAAATTTGAAAAACACTACCTATGGGTAGTGTCTTTCGCGAAAGCCACTTCAAACTAAGTGATCATCAATTTGATGTCCACTATGCTTACACAATCAGACGACACAGCGCAGTGGCTTAGCGATTGGCTGCTGCGCGGCATGTCGTGGGTTCGATCCCCGTACGGAACAAATATTTGTATGATCTACAGATAGTTGTTCCGGGTCTGGCTATTTGTGTATGTGAGTTAAATGTTTGTAAACGCACCCACGATACAGGAGAAATTCCTAGTGTGGGGCAAGGTTTAAAAAAAAAAAATCGCAATATTAGTATCGATACAAAAGCGTCTGTCAAAATGAGTTACGGTGACCATCAGCGACGATGGGCACCAATGACGTCATACTTGATGATCACTGGTCATAGTCAATACAAAACTAACCATTTGATATTGGTGGTGGTGGTATTAATCGATGAACACTCAACACTGTGAACTGTCAACAGAAATACGTCATCGCACTGCTGAGTGATATATAAAACTCCTTTGGGTACTATTTTTTTTACTTTCCTGGGAACTGGATCAGCCGTTTTCAGAATTCACGGTAGGATATGCAAAAAGACGGTACCCCCTACCTTCTCTTAAAATCGTTTGTCCGAAAATCATTACCCATAACGTTTGCTATAAATTTCAGTAACCTAAACGTTCAAAAAATTCTTTATTCTTTATTGCACACAAAAAAAAAAAATTACATACAAATTGCAACAATATAGCTTATGTACAATGGCGAGCTTAACCCAGAATTGGGTTTTCTTACAGCAAACCAAATTTTTACTGTGAGATTTGCAGAAAAGGACTTAAGTGCATTAACACATTGTGTTACTTAAATTAATTAATGTTACAAACTAAACTAAATACATACAATATAATATACGTAATACATATTGTACACATATATATATACATATCTATAAAATCCTATATAATATACATACATACATATTGATCATGTTGACAGGAAATGTTCCCTTATTCCTCTCTTGAACACCTCTAACGAAGGGCTATCCCGCAAGGAATGTGGAAGCGAATTCCAAAGGCGCACAGCGCGAACAGTAAATGAACCATCATACCGACTTGAGGAGTGGGGAGGGAAACGAAGGAGAAGAGATGAAGATGAGCGACAAGGTTTACCTCTAGGTACAAGATACTCAAAGCGTTCCTGAAGATACGAGGGAGGTTTAGGGTTATGGAGAACAGAAAAGAGAAAAGAGAGAGTGTGTAAATCTCGACGCCGCCGAATAGGTAGCCACTTCAGTTGCTTCCGAAATTCCGACACATGGTCGTACTTACGAAGCCCGAAAATGAAGCGGATGCACAAATTCTGCAGACGTTCGAGCTTATCAAGAAGTTCTTCAGTCGCGTCAAGAAAACAGACATCGGCATAGTCTAGAAGAGGAAGAAAAGAGACTGAGCAAGAGTAATTTTAGTCTGAAACGGCAGGAACTTCTGAAGACGCTTAAGTGACCGATACGAACAAAACACCCTCCTGCTTACTTCAGCAATGTGAACATTCCAAGATAGGTTACAGTCCAAGAGTATACCTAAGTTTTTAACTTTCTTGGAGTAGGCTATAGCGACTCCATCGTACACAACAGGCGGGAGGGCCCGATGACTCAATAAATTGACGAAGTATCTGCCACCAATAATGAGAGCTTGTGATTTAGTTTGGTTAACTAGTAGTCCAAAATTTTTAGCCCACAGACTGATGTTTTGAAGATCATTATTGATGGCATCGATGGCTCCTGAAAGCTCTTCGATTTTAAAATGGCGATAAAGCTGCAAGTCGTCTGCATAGAGATGATAATGACAAGTTAATATCTTAGTGATAGCGTTAATAAAAACGGAGAAAAGAAGAGGAGAAAGTACGCCGCCCTGAGGAACACCCGCAGAAAGATCACACCAATGAGAGCAAGCCTCATTCAAGTGTACCGACTGCGAGCGACCCCGAAGATACGAATCAAACCAAGCAGTCACAGGAGGAGATATGTTTAGAGAGGAAAGGATACCTAAGAGGATGTCAAAATCAACTGAATTAAAAGCACTGCTGAAGTCCAATAAAACCAACACCGTAAGGAGCCGGTTCTCCATGGCCAATCGGATGTCGTCGGTTATTTTAAGCAAAGCTGAAACAGTGCTATGGCCAGGACGAAATCCGGACTGGTAAGGACTAAGCAGGCTATTAGAGAATAGGTAATGAGATAGTTGATTGTTAACAACACTCTCAAGGACTTTAGACAGGATTGGAAGTATGGAAATTGGACGAAACTGGGATACTGAAGAGGGATTTGAAACTTTGGGAAGAGGCAAAACATAGGCCTTCTTCCAAGCAGAAGGAAAGGAGCCAGTAAAAAGGGAATAATTAACAATGTGTAAAATGATAGGAGTAAGGTCATCAAGGATAGGATGAAACATCTGAAGTTGGAGACCATCATCACCCACCGCCTTAGTGGAAATAGATGTAATGGCTCGCTTAATATCCCCTTCTGTAACCGGGTGAAAAGAGAATGAGGTACATATTGGCCGAGGAAGATTAGAGAGATCGTTAAGAGTGTAGGATTTAGTACTGTTATCCAGAGTCACTGGTGATTTAGAAAAATGTAAATTAATTTCGTCCAAGTCGAGTTTCCGAGTATTATAGTGTGGTCATATAAGGAAGAAAAATATTCAAGTTTTGTTTCGAAAGAAGCAAAATAATCAATATGACAGGACGGACTATAGTAAACACCTAAAAGTAATTTTGAGTGATTAAATGTAATTTCAATAAAAAGGTGTTCAGCAGATTTAGAGTAATTACTCGGAGACTGGTCAACAACTTTGTAAACAATTTCTCCACGCAGATAGATGGCGACGCCCCCACCACCCTTGCCTGTTCTGTCATTACGCACAAGCTTGTAGCCGGGCAACGAATACTGCGTTGATGGAAGAGCAGGTTTGAGGAAATTTTCAGAGACAAGTACAGCATGAATAAGATCTGAGTCAAATGCGGATAATAAATCGGTATGATGGGCCGAAATGCTTTGTGCATTGATATGAACTGCATTGAAAAATTTGTTGTAACAGGAAAAAGTAGAAGAAAGTTGGTCGCGTAAGTGTATAGAATCATCACTGAACGCACTAGCATAGCGTTCGTCAGACGAACAAGAAGAAGAACAGGAAACAAAACTGTCATCTACATTGTCTAACATGACAGTTAAATAATTATATATCAAAATAAATAAATATTAAACCAAAATATTCAAATCTACTTCTAAATAAATACTAAATTAACAATTAATTAGCTATTCTAAATCCTCGATGCACTTTGCCATTAACAAAAAGATTAAAGTGCTTGTATCCAAGTCATAAAACAAAAAAAAACATACACTAAATGGGAAACATTTCCGAACGAGCAAGTTACAGTCATTGTTGACAAAATGTCAAAACAAAATCGAAGTAAAATCGCGACTGACCGACACACTTATGAAATATAATGAAAGTATGATTTATATAAATTGTGGGTGCGATCATTTTGCCTGCCTCCGCGATCTCTTGTCCAATGCAGGGCCGCTAATGCAACCTTCGCAGCCGAATCAGTAGGTGTAGTTGTTGTGTAAAAGTTGGTTCTTCTCTAATTTTAACCCTAATTTTTAAAACACCTTCAGTTCAAGAGCGATATTTGTAAAAAAAACGTCTTGGGTAAAAATGGTTAAAAATTTTAATTGTTATAGTTAATTATCTGGTTCATCGAATCCTGAACGGTGGACCACTACTTACGCCACACCCTGTATATATTTTGATTTCTAAATTAACTGTTTTAGTTAACAAAAGTTAAGGTAGTTTTCAGTTTATGTCCGCGGGCCGCGTAATTTTGTTTTTTTTTTTATTCGGAAAGCTCGCTGAGCGATCTTTAATTTATGGAGTACTTAACTGTGCACACTGTGTACTGTGTGTCGGTGTACTGTTTACTAGACGAACTACGTACCACGTTAACATAGCATAAATTATGCTTTTTTTTCACATTATAGGCAGGTTGGATTCCCGGTTTAAGCAGGCGATAATTTAAAAATCTTTGAAAGCAGTTCTAATTATTTTTTAAATCAAAATGAAGTCTTCTTTCAGTACAACTTCCTATACGACATTATTTTTAGTACATGCGGAACCTGAATATAGTTTGTTCAAAATAAGTAACTGAATTGAGTCCAATAATTTTTAAACCATGTTATATTTTGTCCCAAAAATATTTAAAAGGTTACAAGTTGGACACCGAGTGACACTTAGTACCTATCACAATCATTTATGTACCTACTGCCAAATTATTATTATCAATGAGCTCAAGACGACGCTGAAGGCGCGTGCACGGCAGCGCCGCGTGTTAAAGCGCCATCTAATCGTCCCTGTATTAACTAGTACTGAGATAGTTCGTGACTAGATCTTCTGAAGATTAATTTATTAAACGAAAGTCTTTAGCTAGACCTATAATTAAAATTAAGATAAGCAAATATTTGACCATTGGGATTTTAACAATGCTCATTTAACACTAAGATTTGTTTTGAGGCAACATTCCACAATATTGTGGAAGATGGCGCCGAATACGATTTTAATGATCAATAACTCAATTACTAATTACAAACTAAAAAGTAACAAGATTATTTTACAGAGCAATGTATTAGTGAAAGATCTGTTTGTATTAAATCCATTGATCTGCCGGAAATGGTTTTAAGCACGATCCCATTGTTGTAAAAAGGTATTGAAGCCACTAATTAGTTTTAACTCAATAACGCCTTTGCATTTATGAATATTGGCATTGTTTAATTATTAGAGTAATTAATTGTGAAGTATTCTAGTATTGTTTGTAAGTTTGAATGAACTTACTATGTAATAAATTACTGTACTGGGTGTGTGGCACTTCCGCCCGGACAGAACACGCGTAGGTACACAACGAGAAGTCGAGTTAGTTAGCTCGCGATTAGAAAACAATTGAAGTATGTAATTTAAAAGTGGTTTTTGAAGTGAACAATATATTACGTTGTGTAAATGAGAATTGTAACACGAATTAAAAGTGTGTAAGGAGTTTCTTAGCCCGTTCTTCTCCTTATGAACAATCATGTTTGCGAACGGGTGGCTCAACTTGTAAATGGTTTAATAGAAATAAACGTTTGAAGTTTTAGTCAAGTATTGTGTGTGATTTAAACTACCCAACTACCTATCTACCAACAAAAGAATCATGTCACGCGAAGACAATATGGCGGAATGGCGGATGGCGTCGACATTTGGGATTAGTGTTCCTCCTAATCCATTCTCTGTCATAACATATACAATATTTGAGGTCCTTTCCTTTCCAGGGCGCCCTGAATACTATTTTCTAACTTTTTTTACGATTTTGTCACTTCGAATTACTTTTAAACTTATAAGTTGTGTATATTTTTGTAATCACCCTTTAAAACCCTTCATTTTGATTTGACTCGATGGAATTGGCAGAAAAATGAAAACCTCATTTCTTCCTAATATGAGATCTGTGACAGTGATTGCAGGTACAATTCTATCACAGCTGTGATTTCTCCGATTAGTAGTAGTAGATCGCAGATTGAATGACGTGATACGTAAAATAACTGAAAAAGAATCGTAGTCAGAAGCCTGAAAATGTGACGAGCAGTCTTATCAAGGAGTATTGTGATGCCCAGTAGCTGGGTTGTGGAAGCCGATGTAACAGGCAGTCTCTCCATGCAAACTACTGGTATTCAGCTACTTCTGATGAAGTAGGTACTGCTCCCCCCACACGCCCGCCGCGCCCGCTGCGCCCGCTTAGTGCGCCGGGAGATAACCAAATGCTTGTCAAACTGTGCGCCACACTAGTGGACTTTACAACACAAATATAACGATATAATATGTATTCCTGTTTGTGCCATTGCAGTTTGAGGATCAAAAGCCTCAAATAATGCACGCGTGACGTCACATGCGGTTGCAGTTCACGTGAAATCTTTTATCAAGATCGTGTCACATAGACAAAGGCACGTAAATACATTGATGACCGCGCGAGAGCTTAGTTACAGTCGGTCGTCACTGACGCAACGCTCGCGGCTGACATCGGCCAGTCATGGCGCACTATTTACACAAACTGTAGAATCTGTTTTTGGGATATAATTTTAAGTCGTAAGCTTAATGTAATAGAAACACACAATTAAGTTCATACAAGTGCGCTGGGCCCGGTCAGCGGGAACAGACGGAACATGCGCTGCACAACAGTTATTTAATTAAAAGTATCTAATATTAGATCAATAAATCAGCACTTATTTACTCAGCAACTGATATAATATCTCATCAGATACAATGTCTTAAGTTGTAGTATGAGCTTTCGGTTTGGCTGTATCTCGATACACTACAAGCGGCCGAGTACGACATGAGCCGTGTTAATGTGGAAAGACGATCTCTGCGGCCGTCTGCTTACCTACTTCTTACTAATCTTATTAAAATTACAAATGTGAAAGTAAGTTTGTTTGTTATCTTTTAACGCCTTTGTTATCTTTTAACAATAACGTTCTTATGATAATAGGTGGCGCCACGTGTCTTTCGAATCATGATTGATTTATATTCAGCATTATATTAAGCAGAGTACAACCTTAATTTAATTAGTACGCACTGACTTACCGTGTACCTTCCCTTTTGTTTACCAGCATACTGAAAATAATATTTATACAATTTTGTATATCATACTTCTAGAGCAGTGGTTCCTAACCTTTTCGTTCTTGTCACCCCAAGACTTAGCTAGAGAATCTGATTTACCCCTCTCGCTCTCCCTCATGTTACCAATGGCCATAAAACAAAACAACACCCATAAATACAAATTGACTGTCTACGTAGAGCATCTGGATAAATGTTTTGTCTTTGACTTTTGAGTAAAACTCTGTTTTTTTTTGTCTTCTCTGGTTTTCCAAAAACAATCCTATTTCTTCACAAAGTTCAGAAACTCTGTTTATACATTACCATTATTATATACCATATCTTTATATATTACCAGCATATTACCTCCGCAGAATACCAGTTTTACCCCCGCAGGGGTAATTACCCCCAGGTTAGGAACCGTGGTTCTAGAGCTAACGGCGTAGGCTGCGCGTCGTCTGTCAGTGAACGAATGAATAAAAAATATTTATACGTCGAGGATTAGTAAGTAACTCCAGCTTATGTTAAATATATGTTACGGTAAGTGTGATTAATTGAAAATTATTAATAATTATCCATCATTATTAACCTTTTTACCGCCACAGACTTCAATAGAAGTTCCTGATTTCCGTGCCACCAGCGCCACGACTTCATCAGAAACTCTTAATGTTTAACTACCTATCAATCATAAAAGTACTGTATTTAAAGCGTGTAAATCTCATTCATCGATTTGACGATACCCTCATCACTTCTGTTTATATACTTCGTTAAACAATTATAGCTTGGCGCTGGCGAGGCATCGCGTTCTGTGTACGTTGGCGGTGAAAAGGTTAATAATTACCGAAAGTCGAGGTAAAAGTAAGAAATTAATCACATTTATCGGTGATTATTAATAATGTAACCTTAGTACCGGTAAATGTAATAAATAAACGCTGTAAATGCAGAAAAATGCATGTTTTCTGCAATTCTAAGTGCTACAAAAGTCTTGTTTGCAAAATTAAATAATAATTATTGTTATTAGGATTTGGGTAGTTTTTAAATGAGCGAAACTAAAATTAAAATCAAAGGTGTCAGAAATACTGAATATGGGTTACTGAAATACTAAGTGGGCGACAAACCGTGGGCGAATACAAATGTTTAAAACGGCAACTTGAAATTACAAATTTGAATTACTAGTTGTTCAATACGATCAGTGTGATAATTCAATTAATAAATAATTCAAGGACACAGAATAAAACTAAAAACAAGCTTATTAACCACTAGGTTGTAGATAAGGCGTAGTCGCCGTAAACCTGCTGCGCGGGGCTCCTATTTCTGTTTGCAGGGTTTAAAGTAACCTAACAACCAAGTCGGGGTGCCACAAGACCCGAACTCGCTACGCTCGCTCTTGGTTCTTATGAATAAACTATTTTGCATGTAAGTTTCTTTTACTTTTGTTATTTGTTAGCACAATAACTATCAATTTTTATATTCACATTTACCAAATCATGTGGTAATTATTAATAATGATGGATAATTATTAATAATTTTCAATTTATCATACTTACCGTTACATATACATTATTATTTATGTCGCTTGACAGTTCTACGTCCAGCTACGAGCTACGCACTCTACAAACTGCCTAGATCGTAGCCCTGCGTAGCAAATATTCGTAGCAGCTACGGAGGTTGCTACGCCGACAGTCGTCGTAGACAACGCGCAACGGGACAACGCCAATGTTACAGAAAACATGCAAAACTGTTCGATATTTGAGTGCGAATCCTTGTAACAGACGCTACGATTCTTATGAGATCATGCCAACCGTATTACAGATTCAGCGTATGTTCGAGTAATATCGGCAGATATTGCGTGTTCCTTAACAACCTATGTATGCAGGAAATCATATTGGCGGCACCTTACACAAATGATAGAAATGGAAAAATATTCCTATAACAACCGGGTTTGGGTGCAATTTGGCCCAAATTGGAGTGTTTTTTATTGGATAATCCGAAAGGCCACGCGAGGCTTCCTATATTTTATTCATGGCCGTCGTTAAGAGTCATTACTTTATGTCTCTGAGGCCATTTTGTTCTCTCCATTATCGACATAATTACGTAATTTATGAAAGGTTTTAGTGGAAGGTGGGGTGAGGTCGGGCTAGAGCGCGCAGGGGGAGGCGGAGGTCAGGGGTCGTGCTCCGGTGGAATGGTTGCGAACTTGTGCGATGTCGTAAAGATAGCTTGATGTAGATAGAACGCGGCGTGTGCGACGTGTTACAGTTACCGGCGCGGTGGGGAAGGAGGGGGCCAGCGCCAGGCACGCAAGCCCAGTGCAGGCTGAGTATGGTAATCTGTTGCAAGTCTGCTTCATGTTTCTTTTGGCGCTTCTATTGAATTGCGAGCTTCTTTTGTCGTACGTCCATTCAGTTAGTGACGTCACTGAGGCACGCCGCCGCGTGGTGCTGCGCGCGCGCACGCAAACGCTGCTGTCAGGCACGCTGTGAGGCCCAGCCCCCCTCCCTAGCGGGCTAGTTGCCCTGCTTATATCAATCGTCAAATATTCAATTACGACGAAAGACGACGCCCGTTTATTACGTATTTAGTTTATAGCTAATCTAGCTTAGATCGCGGTTTCGCTCGCGTGGAGCTTGGGAATTGCCCACGGGATCTTACTTCTGGGATAATAAGTAATCTGTGTGCTATTCCAGACTATAATCTATCTCTGTGCCAAGTTTCATGCAGATCTGTTCAGCCGTTCTGGCGTGATTGAGTAGTAAACATCTATCCATCTAAATTAAAAATTAATTAATATCTTTGGAGACTAAAATTGCTGACTTAGAAATTTAACGAAGCAATATGGCCAGGAAGCTAATTACACTTGAAGAAAAACTTGACAACATAGACCGTTACTGTATTAAGACCTGCATCGAGGTTCGTAATGTTCCTAAGTTTCAGAAAGAAACTAAAAGCACTCTCTACGCCTTAGTTCAAAATCTGTCTAAACAATTGGAAGCTAACATACAACTCCCAGACATCCGGGACGTTTCAAGACTACCGTCTAAAAAAGAAAGCAAAACATCCAACATCACCATAGAATTTGCAAACACACTACAAAAAAGTAACTTTCTGCTAGCTGCCAAAAAGTTTAATTCCAACCACTCTGCGGATAAAGTCAATTCTACTCACTTAGGTTTTGATGGTCCCAAGCCACCTATCTATATTGCTGAACATAAGCTGTTCACCGCTTACCAAAAACCTCTTCAACGCAGCTAGAAACTGCGCCAAATTGAATGGATGTGCATTTTGTTGGACATGTAATGGACGTGTCATATTAAAGAAAACCGTCGATGTACATAATAATTAAAAAACAACTAACTATTGCAAATGTCGCAATCCGTTAATGCATGACTAATTAGTTTAATAAGATCAAATTGTTATGTATTTTTTGAGATAATTTTAAGTTCCTCTTTACTTTTTATATTTAGTAGCTATAGATTAATTCGCTTATTTATTGCAAATGTTAAATCGTGGTGCACACAATCATTCCCACTCAACACTCACTCTACACTTCAGTCCATACACTTCACTACACGCTCACATTTCATATATACATTCGAACCGGAGGGTTTTTTTTGAGTCGAAACTGTCTCTCCTAAATACAGATTGCTATGCAATCTATCCAGGAGAGCAGCGATTCAACCAGCAATTGGTTGTACCTACAACGTGTAATTATTAATGCATACTTTGTAAGTTCCTCATGTACTACAAAACTTTTATGTACCACTAGCTTATGCCCGCGGCTTCGCCCGCGTGGAGTTAGGGAATTGCCAACGGGATCTTACTTCTGGAATAATAAGTAATCTATGTATCTGTCTATAATACATACATAGATTTACATGTACTTGCTTATAACTTGCAATTATTATTATAAAGTTATGTCAATTAAATTAGATACGTGAAATATTGATACCTTGGTTTGAGATTGGACATCGGATTTACTGGATATTATCTGAAGAGTATGTAAACAAATTTTCAAGTCAATCGACTCCGAGAGTAAAAAGTTTCACAGAAAATTCAACACCCTATTTCACCCTCTAAGGGGTAGGAATTTCGAAAAACTGATACTAACTCTTCACAAAGAATACACCCTCCAATTTTCATATCTCTGGGACCCGCGGTTTGGGCTGTGCGTTGGTATATCAGTCAGCCAGTCAGGACATGGAATTTTAAATTGGGGGATGATTTTGTGATACACGTATCTCATCATTTTAACTGAAGTATATGTAGACACATTTTCAAGTCAATCGACCCCGAGAGAGTTTCACAGAAAATTCAACACCTCATTTCACCCTCTTAGGGGTGGAATTTCAAAAACCCTTTCTTAGTGGATACCTACTCTTCACAAAGAGTACATTCAATTTCATGTCTCTAGAACCAGAGGTTTGGGCTGAGCGTTGATAATATATCAGTCAGCCAGTCAGGACATTGAATTTTAAATTGGGGGATGATTTTGGAAAAACTGTGATACACGTATCTCATCATTTTAACTGAAGTATATGTAGACACAATTTCAAGTCAATCGACTCAGAGAATTGCTTGCCTAGGTTGGTCCGTGGATGGGTGACCACCCATTACATACCGAGTTTCCTCCGTGCCTCGGGAAGCACGTTAAGCCGTTGGTCCCGGCTGTCATTTGAAGATCTTTGACAGTCGTTAGGTAGTCAGTGGCCCAAAAAGTCTGACAACTAGTCTTACCAAGGGGTATCGTATTACCCAGTACTAACTGCGTTGTGGAGGTCAGATAGGCAGTCGCTCCAGGTAAAATACTGGTATTCAGCTGCATCCGGTTAGACTGGAAGCCGACCCCACCATAGTTGGGAAAAGGCTAGGCAGATGATGAATAAAAATTATTATTTATTATTAAATTTTGGCATTTATAATAGTTTATGTTAGATACATGCGTAATATTAGTTTTTATTTTAAAGTTGAATGGGTAGTAAAGAATAGTTATTGTCAGTATTTAATTTTATTTGAGTAATACAGACACTCGCGTTTTTTTCTATGTACTTACTTAATTATATCTTGCAAATATTAGTTTATAGTAATATCAATAACATTATCTTTATTTATTTTCTATACAATATTGTTTACATTTTTAAATATTTCTAGACAAAGCACTATATAAAAAAAACATTCAAAAATATAAAAATAGTAGCCCACCAGCATCGGGAACAGGGTCCGAGCTACCGGTGGTCAGGGCTCTTGAGAGAGGAACCTCCTAACGATACGCGCCGTGTCCAGAAGTACTGCTTTCTGAATCAAGCCCTTGATCCAGCTGCCAAGCGAGACCCTCCTCAGATGTTGCTCGAGGCTATTGGCTATTAAAGCATTGGCCGACACGGCTATCGGCACAATGACTGCTGTACTCACGTCCCACATGTTGACAACCTCGCGAGCCAGATCAAGATATTTGAAATGTTTATCTTTCTCTGCTTTCGCAAGGTTCTCAAATTCAAATTCAAATTCAAATTATTTATTGCAATCCATAATGTACATAAAACAGGTGGTAAAAAACAATTGAGAAGAAACAATTATGGACCCTGTCGGGCACAGCAAAATTAAATAAGTAGGTAGGAGAGAGGAAGAGCGCTTTTATCAACTTTCCATAAAACAATTAAATTAGGTAGACTGGTTTTATTTTTTTTTATTTTTTTTTGTTATTGTAATTATATCATTAATTTATAAAGAAATTAATTATTATATTTGATTATATCATTCGTTTCTTTATTCTATCTATTTATAATTTGTAATATTATGATATTCCAGTTATATTTTATTTAGTGTGTGCATTTTTATTATTTAAACCGTTGTAATTCCGTAAGACTAGAGGAAATTGGAAATTAAGTAGATTATTTTAATATATTTATGTCATTGCTTTTTATTGAAATTAATTAATTATTATTTGGTTATATCACTCATTAAACTTAACTTAAAATTTACTTAAATCTATTTTATGTATTTATAATTTGTAATATTATTTTAGGTTAGTTTTATTGGGTGCATATTTGTTATCTTAAAACGTCACGTATTTATTATATAATTTATTTTTTATTTAATATACAATAATAATGCAAAGGCAAAACCAGAAATAGTTTGGTATTCCTACAAACAAATTAGTCAAATTAATAGTCAAAAAATAGTTAAATTTTATCATTTAAAAATTCGTCTAATGAGTAATAGCTTTTATTAATTAAAAATTGTTTTACTTTGTTTAAAAATATATTTGATTTTTCTATTTGTTTTAGGTTCTCTGGTAATTTATTGTATATTTTAATAGACATAGAATAAGGACTAGAAGAGTGCATTTTAAGATGGGACTGAGGTAAATTTAATCTGTTCTTGTGACGGAACGAATGGCTTGTTTGTGTATCTCCTCGTGTTTTGTAGGTATCAGGATATTTACGCACCAATTTACACAATTCCAAAATATAAATACCAATCAAGGTGAGGATTTTGTGTTCTTTAAAGTATGGTTTGCAACTGTCGGTTTGTTCTATGTTCGTAATTATTCTTATAAGACGTTTTTGTAGGATAAATACGGAAGAAGCGTCCGTGCTATTTCCCCATAGAATGATACCATAAGTGAACCAAGCATGGGCATATGCATAATATGTGACTATTGCGGTTTTTAGGTTGGTAGTCTTTTTAATCTCCCGAAGGGCATAATTATGAAAACTTTGAAATTTTTGAATTCAATTTACGTACGTGTGATTTCCAATTAATATTTGTGTCTATTGTCAAACCTAAGAGAGTGAATTCATTAACTGTTTCTAATTTAATTTTATTAATTGTGAAATTTATGTTTATCTGATTTTTTTGGCGTGGATGGAATGTAATTGGGTTTTTGTAAAATTTATTCTCGTCATGTGGAACCGTTATATCAACAATCATTGCACGACGCTCCAATCGATCTATCACCACAATGTCGGGCTTATTGGCAACAATAGTCCTGTCAGTGACGATAGATCGATCCCAATACATCGTGATATTACCATTATCGAGAACTGGGTCGGGCGCATACTTATAGTATGGCACTTCTGATTACACAAGGTTGTACTTCAAAGCAAGTTGCTGGTGGATAATCCTGGCAACGAGGTTGATACACAACCTCATTGCCAGGATTATCCACAAGTACTCTCCGTTAGCCAGACGAGAACACCCAGAAATAATGTGTCGGATCGATTCTCCCGGACGGTGGCATGCCCGACATAATTATGTCAACCGTGCCATCCTTCACAATGTTTTTCCGGTAGTTATTCGTCATCATAACTTCGTCCATTATTGCACAGAAAAAACCTTCGGTTTCCCCGAATAGGTCACCGAACCGCAGTCAAGATACGGACGCTAAGAAGTCTACATCGGGTCCATGTAGGACCCGGTAAAAGCGTCCGTGAAGCTCCTTGCCCTGCCATACCTCCTGGCGATCATTAGTGTCTAATACTCTAGGCTTGCGCCAGTTCTCCTTAGCCAGAGAGAGCGGGGTGAGGCCCTTGTCCACTGAGACAACATCTCGGTGCATCTCCACGTCGACTTCTAGGAAGTATTCCCTGAGGCTGCATACCTCACGGTTGTGCAGGGTCTTGGCATTTAAGAAGCCACGACCCCCCACTTCCGCGGGATATACAGTCTCATTACCGACGACCGTGGGTGATGCATTCGATTTGCGGTCGCAGTGCGCGGACCCTCCTATCCAGGGCATCAAGTTCCATCTGAGTCCATTTGAGTATGCCGAAAGAATACATCAAAACCGGCATGACCCAACCATTGAAGGCGCGCACCCTGTTTCCGCCTGACAGAAGACTGCGTAGTACTTTATTCAGGCGGCCAAAGAAGCGGTAATCTCCCCTCGCTTCACATGCATGACTGCACATTTGTCCACACCAAATTCCATCCTGATGGCGCTACTGAAAGTTTCCGTTACCTTGAGTAGCTTCATCAGTTGCAAATTGTTGGGGCAAAGAGTTTCAGATCATCCATGTAAAGAAGGTGAGATATGACCTGACCACCTCTCCTCAACCGATAGCCTAGACCTGAACCCTCCAACAGTGTGCTGAGAGGGTTCAAGGCCAGACAAAACCACAATTGACTCAGACTATCGCCCTGGAATATACCACGCTCGATCTTTATCGGTTTGCTGTTCCCCTGTACACTTCAACCAGTAAACCTGTTGCAAATCTAGCTAACGACCCAAGAGCTAGACTGACCCGACACTATACCGAAGACATTCCGGATGTCAGCCTGTACGAGATTAGGATGGCTCTGAAACAGCTTAAAAACAACAAGGCACCGGGTGAGGACGGAATTACGGCCGAACTCCTGAAGGCAGGTGGAAAACCGGTACTTAAGACCCTTCAGAAGCTGTTTGATTCCGTCATACTCGAGGGGAAAACGCCGCAGGCATGGTGCAGGGGTGTGGTGGTACTCTTCTTCAAAAAGGGCGACAATGCCCGGCTGAAGAACTATAGGCCCATCTCACTTCTAAGCCATGTCTACAAGCTGTTTTCAAGAGTCATCACGAATCGTCTCGCGCGCAGGTTTGACGATTTTCAGCCTCCCGAACAAGCCGGATTCCGAAAAGGCTTTAGCACCGTAGACCACATACATACGCTGCGCCAGGTTATACAGAAGACCGAAGAGTATAACCTGCCTCTCTGCTTGGCGTTTGTGGACTACGAGAAAGCCTTCGATTCGATCGAGACTTGGGCTGTACTGCAGTCTCTCCAACGGTGCCAAATCGACTATCGGTACATCGAGGTGCTGAAGAGTTTGTACAAAAACGCCACCATGTCAGTCCGACTTCAGGACCAGACCTCGAAACCTATCCTTCTGCAGCGATGTGTGAGACAGGGAGACGTCATATCTCCGAAACTGTTCACCGCTGCACTGGAGGATGTCTTCAAGGTTCTGGGCTGGAGAGGGCTAGGCATCAACGTCAATGGCGAGTATATCTCTCACCTTCGGTTTGCCGACGATATAGTGGTCATGGCTGAGACCATGGAGGACCTCAGTACAATGCTCGATGACCTCAGTAGAGCTTCCGAAAGAGTGGGTCTTAAAATGAACATGGACAAAACCAAAGTCATGTTGAATGCCCATGTAACACCCACTCCTATCAAGATCGGAGACTCTACACTCGAAGTTGTAGACGATTATGTCTACCTGGGACAAACGGTCCAGTTAGGTAGGTCTAACTTCGAGAAAGAGGTCAATCGTCGAATCCGACTCGGCTGGGCAGCGTTCGGGAAGTTGCGTGGTATCTTCTCGTCCAACTTACCGCAGTGTCTCAAGACGAAAGTCTATGACCAGTGTGTGTTGCCAGTGATTACATACGGGACCGAAACGTGGTCGCTCACAATGGGCCTCATCAGAAGGCTGAAAGTCACCCAAAGGGCAATGGAGAGGGCTATGCTCGGAGTTTCCTTGCGTGATCAAATCAGAAATGAGGAGATCCGCAAGAGAACCAAGGTTACCGACGTAGCCTGAAGAATAGCCAAACTTAAGTGGCAGTGGGCAGGGCACATTGCTCGCAGAACGGATGGTCGATGGGGCCGAAAAGTTCTGGAGTGGCGACCGCGAACTGGAAGACGCTGCGTTGGAAGGCCTCCCACTAGGTGGACCGATGACCTCGTAAAGGTTGCAGGGATCCGCTGGATGCGAGACGCACGGGACCGGTCAATGTGGCGACACTTGGGGGAGGCCTATGTCCAGCAGTGGACGTCTTTCGGCTGAAATGATGATGATGATGATGATGATGTTCCCCTGGATCTGTCGACATCCTGGATGGCGAAGGACCGTTCTCCAGTGCCCCATACCAGCATATGAGCCATGTGTGAGGCACAGAATCATAGGCCTTCTTGTAATCTATCCAACATGTAGACAGATCCCTTCGAGAGCGGCGAACTTGTTGGCTAAATGGCCATATCAATAAGGAGCAGCTCTTTAGTACCGCGGGACCGGTTCCTACATCCATTCTGAGAGGCAGACATGATAGAATTACTATTAATATGATGGTTGATTTTAGCTCTCAAAATGGATGTAAGAACATTATAGACCGTTGGTAAACAAGTGATTGGTCTATAATTTTTGGGCTCCGCAGTGCTACCTGATTTATGGAGCAGGTGGGTAATTCCTGTCGTCAAGAACTGGGGCAGCGAACCTGACTCTAAGGCTGATTGAAACTGGGATGCCAAGGGAACGTACGATTTCCGAAACCATTTAATCCGGAAGTTGTGCAGTCCATCCGGCCCTGGAGATTTCCAGTTAAGTAACGGACGGACTGCACGAGCTACGTCTTGGGGGCTGATGATAATTGCCCCCATTTCAGGTATCGGATCACACGCTCGTTCAACTTCCCGGGTCCAACCACCCTCAGTGTGACTGACAGGCACCGACCAGATGCTGCGCCAGAACGAAAACATGGCGTCATCATCCGGTAGACGCGTGTCAGTCAGACCTTGGTCCGGTCGTTCCCAAGCCCTATAAACCCACCTTTCATCGCTTTGGAATGTGCGATTCCGAGTGTCGCTCCACTCGCTGCTTGTACCGACGAATACGGCTTGCATCATATGGGTGAATATCAAATCAGCAAATTTTACGTGTCCACGTTGAGAATCGAGGTGTAAAATGATAGGATGTTTCTGATTTTTTTTTGTAGTAAACTACGTAACTTGGTTCAATTAGGGCCACATTTATTTTTTTATAAGTGTATATAAATCATCAGGGAAAAAAAAATCGCCTTCAAATTCAAGTTTGGTGGCTTGTCCCAGTTCCATTTTTTGATGTAATTGCGTTCACCAAAGTAACAATTTGAGGTACAATAAAAATAAACAATTTTGTTAGTATATGCATTAGTCAAATTATCTAAAAACAATTAAACCATATTATAAAATCTTATTTAAAAGCACAGGACACTCGATCAAAGTTTGTCCAAGCAAAAATCACATTTTTTCTGGCACTTTTTCAACTTACTATAACATGAAGTTTCGTGCGTGTGCGATCAATCGCGTTATTTATTTCGCATCTATCAGTCGTGCCATTAGTGCGATTAGTGTCAGGTGTGTAATTAGTGCGGTGATTACCCTCCAAAAACATAAGTACTCGCCTTGGGCGGAACGGGGGACAAGAATTGTAAAATTTTTGGTGGATCGATTTACTGTTGATTTTAAAGTGTTATAATAGTAAGCTACATGCTATAGCTAATGATTTGGGTGACCCATAAATTTAATTTTAACTTAAAACCCTTATTTTTTAAGATTTTTTTTATGCCTGGTTCCAATTTTGGTGGCTCAATTTTGGTGGTTTTGTTGGCGTTTTGACGCCAGAGAGAAGACTAGAAGTAAGTACAGAATATTAAGTTTCACAGAAAATTTTCAAATTTCAAATTTTACCCTCTTAGGGGTGGAATTTCGTAAAATTCTTTCTTAGTGGCTACCTACTCTTCACAAAAAATACACCTTCCAATTTTCATGTCTCTAGGACCAGCTATTTGGGCTGTGAGTTGATATATCAGTCAGCCACTGACTGGCTGACTTTGAATTTTATTTTGAGGGATGATTTTGGAAAAACTGTGATACTCGTATCTCATAATTTTAACAGAAGACTATGTACACAAATTTTCAAGTCAATCGACTTCGAGAATAATTAGTTTCACAGAAAATTCAACACTCCCTTTCACCCTCTTAGGGGTGGAATTTCGAAAAACCTTTTCTTAGTAGATACTCTTCACAAAGAATAAACATTCTAAATTTCATGTCTCTAGGACCAGCGTTTGGGGCTGTGCGTTGATATATCAGTCAGTCAGTCAGTCAGGACTTTGAATTTTATATGTGTAGAAGAAGATGTACAGACCAGCCCCGGATCTAGGGGGGGGGGGGCAAGCCGGGGCCCGTGCCCCGGGCGCGAAACTCAAGCTTGGTAGACGAATACACTACTCAGCATTATCGCAACTTTGCGATTACTAACGGGCAGTATAGTAAAATAATAAAACAAACAATTAATTATTCTCCGCGGGGCCGCGTAGGCATAGATCGCGATTTCTCGCGCGGAGGCCGGTGCAGTGACACGTGGCAGTGTGCAAGTGAAACGCACTCACATTTAACGGCGGCGCCAGGCGGCTGTTAGCGTGCGTGCGAAAGACATGCGTAGCTATATTTGAAAACTTTTGTTAAATTTCATGTTTTATTCTCAGACTATATCTTCATCATCATCATAATGCTTCCGACATCATCATCTGCCTAGCCTTTTCCCAACTATATTGGGGCTGGCTTCCAGTCTAACCGGATACAGCTGAATACCAGTATTTTACATGGAGCGACTGCCTATCTGACCTCCACAACCCAGTTAGTACTGGGTTGTGGAGACTATATCTTGTCCTATCCTAATTAAAATATATGTCCAACACAGGCGCGGTTCTAGTGGGGGGGTCACAGGGGTCATGACCCCCCCCCAAAATCATACACGTCAAATTGATACCTAACCTAACCTAACCTACCTTCTTTAAATAGCTTTTTTCGGATATTAATTATTACCTGATTTCCTGCTTAATCGTTCAACAAGAGAAACTAACTTTTTTCGAGGCAGAATTCTATAATTTTCGAGCTCGCTTCGCTCGCTTATGCATCTGAGTTACTTTTATTCTCATCTCTGCAAGAATGAAAAAATAGAACTTAATACACGGGGCGGAGGCGGGCTGCTTCAATTTTGAGCTCTCTTCTCTCGTTCTTGCATTCTATTAGTATCAAGAGCGGATCCGGTAGCGGGGGTCATGGCCGGGCGTCATGACCACCCCGCCTTGGTTGGGCCTAGGTCGACCGTGATCATGTTTCTGAACTCATTGATTTAAATAAAATAAATAGAGGTCCGGCTCGCTTCGCTCGCTCTTGCGTTCTCTTCATCTTAAAACTTGAAAAATCTAACTATCTTAGGAGCAAGGCCGTAGAAGTATAAGATTTTAAACTATCATGGTCACTAACATTTCTATTAAAACTAACGGGATATTTAAACGGGTAAACATTAACCCGTTAGTTTTAATAGAAATGTAATAAACTAGTTTGCCACAACACTATTTTGTCAGTGGTATAGTTTTAGACCCACCATACCACTAGGGGTATAAACTTATACTGTCACTTACGGGATATCATCCGTGATTGTTCCGTGTTGTTGTTGTTGTGTTGTTGTTCAGTATAAGTTTAGTTGTAAACCGTGAAAGCTTAAAACAGTGTCACCAGGGGTATGGCCAGTGGTATGTTGGGCCGCAATGCTGTTGATAATAGTTTAACACTAATAATAGTTTAATAGGGGGGGCCCCCATCGACCCCAACCAAATTCCTGTCTATGGCCCCTTGTGACCCCCCCGAAAGACTTAGGCTGGGACCGCGCCTGGTCCAACACGTATGTATTTTAAAAATATAGGCTTAACAGAGAAAGAGCAGCGCTTGACCGGTCGTTGTGGCGTTCTTTGGAGGAGGCCTATGTCCGTCAGTGAGCGTGTTATGGCTGAAATGATGATGATGATGATAAAGATAAAAATATTGTCAGGCGGGGGCGGCATTTTTCAGTTTTTGCCCCGCCTTGAAATAAGTCAAGATCGAGAAGATACAGACGAGACTGAGTTTATTGAAAATCGATTCCCATTAAATTTCATAAGTTTAGAATAGCTTTAATAAGTATATAACATAACGTAACATAACATCACCCCTGTAGTCGTTATTGGGACATCAACCAGGTAAACGCGCCGAAGGGGTAGGCATGGGTGTACCTAATACTACACGCACATTTTGCCAGTTATGGGGTGAGCCTATTGCCATAAACAGGGCCCACAGACTCCGTGGCTACTACTGAGAAAGTCCTGGTGGAAAAGTCAATAATACTTTGCCCGACCTGGGAATCGAACCCAGGACCTCATGCTCAGCAGTAAACCAACGATGCAGTTAATAAAAATTTATTTATTTATTTTATTTATTTATTTAGGTTAACCAACAATTGTTTACACGTATACATTTCTAACTTAATTGCTAGGGTAACATTTACAAGTGCAACAATTAATTAAAGGTTAACACCACATGCACAAAGGAGTAAAAACGGCTTTAAATAACATAAGCACATATAAAAATTACTAAACATACAAAAACAAAATTAAAATTATATAAAGAAAATTAAAAATAAATTCAATAAACATAAAAAAAAGCATTGATTAAACAATCGAAATGCCTCATTAAATTACAATTAATTTATGATTGACTAGCTTCTGCCAGCGGCTTCGCCCGCGTGGATGTCGAAAAATATCCCACCCGAGCAAACATAGTTACTTACCTTCATCCGCTGAGACACGTTTAAATTAATTTTCAATTGCCAGCCTAAACACAAAATTTGAATATCCTACCTTCAAAACTGACGGACTTTCATATAAACTGCCATCCCCTATTTTACCCCTTTATGGGTGGAATTCCCAAAAATCCTTTCTTAGTGGATACTTACTCTTCACAAAGAACACACCCTCCAAGTTTCATGTTTCCCTAAGACGTAGTTTCTCTAAGACCAGCGGTTTGGGCTGTGTGTTGATATCACCCAGTCAGTCAGTCAGTTTACCATTTTATTTATATAGATGGTAATGTAATACAAAAATCAGCATCACTTAAAGTGAATCCGAAGATATTTTCTTTATAAACTTTTATTGAGATAAGAATAACAATAAGTTTAACCGATGTGCTCTTTCCTCTGCCGATTCTTGAGAACGCCTATTTCTCATTCTCTTAGCTTCTCTCGAATTTCGAGATAAAGATAATCGTTTTTTAGGTGGCATTGATGCAGGCAAATAAAAATAAATAAATATTATTAGTGTATTTCATGTATAACTTTGGTGTTTCTATACCGATTTCTATGATTCTTTTTTATGGAATAGTTAATAATGTTAACTTTTTTAATTAGGGATGACTGAGAGTGTTATAAACGTAAGAGTAGACAAATATAATCAGAAAGCTTCGAACTGCTAAGCTATCGGGAGTTACACGTGATATTGTGAGTCAACCATAAAAGATAGACATATGCTGTCGTGGGATATTTTTTATATAATTTTAAGGAGAACATTTCCGTCAGACATGATTTCTGTGTAGCTTTAACCATTAAGGTTGCACACGCGACGGAAGCTTAAAAAATGGAGTAACTTCTCCCGTTTTCCCAACATTTCCCTTCACTGCTCTGCTCCTATTGATTGTAGCGTGATGAAAAGTATACTATAACCAACTCAGGAGTATGAAAAATAATTGTACCAAGTTTCGTTAAAATCCGTCGAGTAGTTTTTGTTTCTATAACGGTTATACAGACAGACAGACAGACAGACAGACAGACAGACAAAAATTTTACTGATTGCATTTTTGGCATCAGTATCGATCCCTAATCACCCCCTGATAGTTATTTTGGAAATATATTTCATGTACAGAATTGACCTCTCTACAGATTTATTATAAGTATATATATAGATTAAAAAAATAATGAATTCAAAATTAAAATGATTATGTATTACTAGCTTCTGCCAGCGGCTTCGCCCGCGTGGATGTCGAAAAATATCCCACCCGAACAAACATAGTTACTTACCTTCATCCGCTGAGACACGTTTAAATTAATTTTTAATTGTTAGCCTAAACACAAAATTTGAATATCCTAACTTCAAAACTGACGGACTTTCATATAAACTTCTATCCCCTATTTTATCCCTAGACAAATATAATCAGAAAGCTTCGAACTGCTAAGCTATCGGGAGTTACACGTGATATTGTGAGTCAACCATAAAAGATAGATATATGCTGTCGTGGGATATTTTTTATATAATTTTAAGGAGAACATTTCCGTCATACATGATTTCTGTGTAGCTTTAACCATTAAGGTTGCACACGCGACGGAAGCTTAAAAAATGGAGTAACTTCTCCCGTTTTCCCAACATTTCCCTTCACTGCTCTGCTCCTATTGATTGTAGCGTGATGAAAAGTATACTATAACCAACTCAGGAGTATGAAAAATAATTGTACCAAGTTTCGTTAAAATCCGTCGAGTAGTTTTTGTTTCTATAATGGTTATACAGACAGACAGACAGACAGACAGTCAGACAGACAGACAGACAAAAATTTTACTGATTGCATTTTTGGCATCAGTATCGATCCCTAATCACCGCCTGATAGTTATTTTGGAAATATATTTCATGTACAGAATTGACCTCGCTACAGATTTATTATAAGTATATATAGATATATAGATAGATAGATAGATAAATTAATAAATATTAAATTAAAAGACTAAAAACACATTACACATTAATTTAAAATAATAGTAATATAAGAAAACATGTATAAAATTAAATTAAATCTACATTGGATTATTAATTACAAAAGCTCGTATAAATTTATTAGCAAGAATAGAGGGAAGAAGGAAGAATTTTTTTTTTTTTTTTTTTGACGTGGTAAAATCATCAAATGAGTCCTCCCACCCAGGGCAGAGCGGGAGGGACTGTCAGACTTGTACTGACTAAAATCCACGGTCGTCTTCAATAGCCCTTTATGTTCCAGGGTCACGGTAATTCTATGAGTCTCGCCGCCCGCATGCCCGCGCCTACGGTGGCCGGAGATCGTCTGCCGACGTCCGGCGCCGTAGGCGTCTACCACTGCGGCTGGGGTGGAGGGAGGACGCTGTCCTCTCCCTCACGCGGCCCGCCTCCTCCTTCGCGAGCATGACTGCTTCGCAGAAGGAGGCGACCGCTTCCCACTCCGTCTCGCCCCGCAGCATGGCCTCGACCAATGCCGGGCGCGAGAGGTCTCCGCCTATCGCCGCCGTGAGGACACGGCGGTGCTCTGCCCAAGCGGGGCAGTCCTGCACCGTATGCTCCACCGTGTCCTCCGGGCGGTCCTCGCAGTGGTGACACCCAGGCGTTTCCTCCTTCCCCATATGACACAGGTACCTCCCGAAACTTCCGTGTCCGGTGAGGACCTGCGTCACGCGGTAGGTCAGGACGCCGTGACGCCTATCCAGCTAAAGAATAAAGGGCTTCGAATTATTTGGCATACCTAACTTCTGCAATTATATTTATTTTCACAATACCAAGCTACCTGTATTAGTCACTAGCTGGCATCATTACAAACCAGTTCAGCGGCAGACCAGATCTTCTCAAACGTTAGGCTGCCACGCTTCTTACAAAACTGTTCCAACCCCTTTATGCGTATTCCTCCCTCACTGACACGAATGACTTATTAGTCAGCCCGGTGTGAATCGTGATCTTTTGTTTTTCGATGACGAGTTGGAACAGTGACGAGTCGGGCATAAGCCTCAACAAAACAGTAAGTTTTAATTAAACAGTGATGCACTGTCTGATAATATTATATAATGTAACTTACACCCTTGTACCTATCTTACTAATTTCATAGGTAACGTGGCCGCTCTCCAGGGTAGAATCGAGTGTTACATTTTCCCCAATATTCTCACTGAAAGTTAATTTGCTGATGCAGAAAGGTTTTCGCAAAAATGCGTGGTCGCCATTTTGTCAGTATTTTACGATTATGTGAGTTGTGAGGCGCTCGGTCGCGTCCCCTCGCGCGCCGCTCTCGGTTCCCCGCGCGCCGCATTGGCAGCACCGTGCACCGTCTGGGATCTGTGTAGTTGTAGTGAGTACTACGGCAGCAAACAATAACGCGATGTTTTAGTATATTTTATCTTTTGGACAATAAACGCAAGCACATTCGTATGGCCTGCCTGGTCTACATGAGAACTTTTAACACACGAACGACACTTTTATTGTGAACATCTGTAAGGCCGCGCCGCGCCGCTCTGCACCGCACCGCAGCGACAGTGTAGTGCAGTGGGAGCACGGCGTTCCTCCCGGAGCTGAAACATTAGCCTTCAGTGAGGGATTTGGATTCGGTCCCTTTGTATCACCTCCGATAACACTCGCTGAGCGACACCCTCTCAACAGAGTTGATATCGCAACTCGAATACGTTCCTTTACTTCAACCCGACAACACAAATATTTATACATTTAAATAATTAGATATTATTTATTTATTTCTAGCTGAAAACGTGTAAAAAGTTTAACGTTTGCTCACACAGGAGCTTCTAACGTTTTGGACCATGGAGTTTCTTGCCGGTTCTTCTCCATAGGAAACGACCAACCCGAACCGTGCACCTTTTTGTCGACGTTTTATAAGTGCCCATCGAGGCCTATGTGAAATAAAATATTTTGATTTTGATTTTTTGATATTTAAAAAGTAAAATATTTTGGATATTTTCCTTATAAAAAAACTAGCATTAGTCCTTGGTGTGCAGGGTGCGAGCCAGCTCCAACGCTGTCCTGGCAAGGACTGCGGGGAGACTTGATTGATAACACAAGTATCACGATCTGTATGAAAACCAAGCGTGCCATTTTTGACTACCTACTATGACGTCACAACTGTCACAAGCACTATTTAGTGATGGAAAAACCAAATCGATTCAAAAACGCCGTCGAGTGCGGCATCCGTCTCTTACGTACGTATTCGATTGAAACACCTTATATAATCAATTTAAGTTCTAGTGTTTACAAAAAGAAACGGAATTCTACCCTATTTTTATCTCTCTCTCTGTCACTAAAGTTCGCCATTGTACATACCATTTCTCAATAACTGTACGAATACTATTATTTAGTAATTGTGTACAGTAAAGTATTATTCACAATCATCGATTTATTAATCGATTTTGTGACATGATATCACCAGTGTCCGACGCCCGAGTCGCGTCCGCAACTTGTTTGCCGGGTTGCGCCGAACCTTTGTAACTATGGCGACTCGTCTATGCTTCGCACGATGTTTACGACTTGACAATACATCTAGATTTCTTTATTATGTAAGTTTAATAATTATTAATAGATATATTATGCACATAAACTTTCCGGAATAAATGTTTAATTATGGAAAACCGCATCAAAATCCGTTGTGGAGTATAGAAGAAACACTCGGTCACAGATATAAATTTACGTTTTGCCCCTTGTCGAGCCGTTCAGCCCATGCAAAGTTAGTGGATACACCTCTGAATGAAACGGATCATCACTGGTTGCCTTAAACTGACCCCGGTACAGATGTTGAACCCACTGGCAGGAATAGCCACCAGAAATTCGCAGAACTGTGGCAAGCACTAGCGAAAGAGACAAAATGGTTTCAAACACACACCCTTTACATCTAAATACCCTCGTGTCGCAAAAGCCGAAAAGCCGAAACTGCTTTCTGAAGTGTGTCACCCCACTTACTGGCGAGCGGTCTACGGAAAGACTAAAGCTGTGGCGAGGTAGTGCATCCTTACCTAACCTATTCGTTCCACCTGCTGAAAATCTCCCACCTGGACATGAGTTGCCATAGCTGACCTGGAAGTCTTTAAATAGACTTCGGAACAAAGTTGGTCGTAGCAAGAAAAACCTGCTTAGGTGGAGACTCATTAATGACTCTGCCTTGGAATGTAAATGTGGTGCTGTTCCGCAAACGATGGGGCACTTAATATCGTGTCCTATTGTCTCATAAGTCCAGTAGCAGTTTCACAAAACGATCGCATCAAAACAAGTCGCAGTTACGACCTTTTCCATAACAAACATTTTGCACACATACACGATCTCGTATATCGCACTCTTTCATCATTATCTAGTCAGAAAGAGTGCGATATAATGATCATTTGCCTTAGTAACAAGCTTGTTATGTCGCGACGGCGTATTAAGTTAGTGGTATTTAATTTCAAACTAATAATTATGTGTCTATCTAGCTTAGTGGTTAACGCTATAGTTAAAATGTCTCGCACGTTGTAACCTGCGTTCGAACCCAAGTGACATTATACTTTTTGTGTTTTAATTATGAATGATACGTTAGACCCGATGAGATTATGTTTCCCTAAGTATTAGTTGAACTTATTATTAACAAAAAAGATGAGGGTGAATGTGAAATAAAATAACCTTCTGGATTGAACAAAGTAGTTAGTTATGACGTTGTTAGTTGGTGAACTTTGTTGCGAGCGTTATTATTACGATTAGCGTGTTGTTTGATTGTCTTTATTCAAGATGCAAGCTAATATTAGTATTGATGCCAGGGCAAATATTGTTGCTTTGCGTAAAAATGGGCTTAATGTTTCTCAAATTTCAACTGAAACTGTCTTATGTGTGAGTTTTTTTAAAGATCATAATTTTTATGATGATAGTTGTGGTGTGTGATTTTCTTATTATTAAATAAATTGCTAGTTGCAAGAGTGTAATCATATTTTGGTTTTTTAGAGAAATACTGTGAACCGGTAATGAGGTTTGAGGAAGAAGGTAGTCTGAAGAGTCATCTAAGAAGTGAAAGACCGCCGCTTATTAACTCGAGGCAGCGACGTTTCATGGTGGAAGAATATGAAACAAATGGTTTCATTCCAACTTTAATGTTTGCAGATCAGTTTGATACTACATTGCAAACTGTTCGCCGTGCACTCCATGCTGAAGGTTTAAATCATCGGAAGCCAGCTAAAAAACCATTTTTGACACAAAAACACAAGGAGGAAAGACTACGTTTAGCTCGGAAATATTTAGAAGACTTCATTTATCGCCATAAAAGTTAAAAAGTAGACGGGGTAACAAAATATTTAGTAATATTAACATTTCCGTAACGTGATTTTAAATTTAACGATTAAGATCATTAAATTGGGGTTTAGTTTCAATCTTCTTTTCGTCAAGAAAATGAATACTTAAGCTATAACCTCAATACATTCATTGTGACGTTAATTAAAAAAAAACACGTTCATAAAGTCTAACTTACATAATTAGTTTTCAATGAACTCTGCTGAATACCGATATCTATAATAAGTGGGTATCAACAATTATATTTGTGTTATTAGAATATCCTTTCCGTGATATGTTATACTTATTATGAATTGACTAAGTGGATATACAACAAAAAATCTTATGAATGGTGATAAGAGAACTTCTTTCGTCTAGGTAGGAATGTGACGTTCCAATTCTCATAAAAGTTTGTTAATTTTATAAATAAATTAAACGAATAAACATTTTTGTTATTATTCAGCACGAATTTTTATTTCCACCTTCCAATACCGAAAAGATATGATAAAAATCAATTAATGAGGTTAAAAAATAATATAATAACTATCTAATATTTAACTTCTTATAAAAAATAAATAATAAGCATGACTACATTATAAATAAACATAAATACCGAACGACTTTCTGCTTAAAATACAAATATTATTATGATTCCAAAGAAACAAAAAACAGCCACACATTGTAATAATAAATAATCTTAATAGATTTGAACTTAGACTTCATTGATCGTGAACCCATGCTCAGCCCAAATAGCTACCAACACATGTTAATACTACGCGAATTTTAGCAATAAAATGGTAAGAACAGGTCACCACCATGACGTGTATTCTAAATGCAACAGAAATATAATGCTATTTCGCATAGTGTGACGACAGTTCATTAGTGTGTGTTATCTGTGGAATGTTGAGACATCACTCTACACGCACACGCACACACACTGCTGTATAATGCTCGCACAGTTCATAGCAATGTAATCCTTAGCATGCTACTGGACTTTTGAGCGTGATAGTACTCTACCGAAGGCGCCAAACTAGAAGCTCAGTTCTGGGCCGACACAATTAAGATTGCCATCGACACGCTCAGAAGAAGACGGACATAAATTGTATAAAGATAGAAGACAAGCAAATAAAGATCTTTTCCATAAGACGTGCGCGGCGGCGCGTGGCGCAGCGCGGTGCTCGCCTCATATCGCACAAACTGGCTTTAAAATTCGGTCTGCGCTTGTACTTTTGTTGTGTGTTCGGATTTATTGCAGGCATAACTCAAGTTCTTCCCGTCGGAGATAGACATTTTATTATCTCGGGTTGAGATTTTTGAATATAATTCCGTCGCGCCTATGGGCCCCACGAGGCGATGCGCTGCGCTGCGGGCATGGTACGAGTAAATGGCGATGATGTGAAAAAGCGATTATGATGTCATATTTAATAATTTCACTTTATATCACTTTTCTGCCTAGTTGCGCGACACGTTCAGCGTATTATCAAGGACCTAATATTTATTTTTTAACAATATGAAAGTTCACCACAGAGGGCGACAATAGATCTCAAGCGATCTCTGGTATTGTACGAGGTCGTGTATTAGACTGTCGGAGTGTAGCGCTGAGCGCAGTCTCGTGCGTGCGGTGCGCTGTTCAGTACGAACAAGTCTTGACAACAGTGTGTCATCGTAACATATCTGCTATGTTGACAGCTGACCGCCGAGCGCTGCGTCTGGGCCGGAACTTACTGCCAATCACATAGCTAATTTTCCGCTCGTTGGGTATGCGTTGCGCAGATTGTGGCTTATTTCGATATCTTGTTCAAAAACCAATCAAAATTTGACCCGCTCGTTTAAATGAGTATTACGCGGCGGCCCTCCATCTACATTCAAATAGGGGATCAAACAAAAATTGTGTTTTTACGGGAGCGGCGAGGGCGCGGGGGTGGAGCGGCGCAGGGGCGCGGGGCGCGGTCCGGAGGAGCTGTCGCCGGAGCACTGCGCTGTCCCTTCGCGGCGATTTATTGTTGTGCTCTGCCGCTTGTCAAGTGACTCCGCTTTGTGCACCAAATTCTATTTGGTTTTCTTTTTGTTCATAACAGTTGATATATCCTTTGTAATGTTCCGTTTTCCTTGTATGTATTATCAGATATGTAAAAGGAAATTCCTCGAAAGAAATTGGTTATATTGCTTGAGCGTTGTTGAGACAAGTCTCACATTTCAAGGTATTAGTGGTGATCGCTCTCATCATATCATATATACCATATCTTCACATAAAGCGTGAATCAAGTGATCGAAGTGAAGGAGCACTTGGTATTAGCCGCGAACCGCCCCGAGAGGGCCGTATTGTCAGCACGAGCGATTTACTTACCGAGTACTTTTCGTGTTAAAAATTCATTACTTATAAAATTAAGGATTACAATTATAAATCAGAATCTGTGTCCGCTTGCTTGTTACTGACTGATGATCATAATCCATTTCAACATTAGAAGAGCTAAGGCCCTAACCGAGCGCGCGGTGTAAACGTAACGTAAATACGTAATTTTTGTTAATTGTCTTATAGCATTTTAGCTAATTGGTTTGCAACGAGCATAATGAGTATCATACATAGATATGAATAAATTCTTAAAATTATGAAAATATTGTATTATGTGAAACGAGTATTTTTTGTTTTAAAATCGACGTATTTACGTTAGGTTTACACCGCACGCTCGTGCTAGGACCCCAGAGCCGTACTGAAACATAAAAGTGGCTTATACTTTCGTTGGTATAAGTGAAGCGAGCTTCAGATGCCGACAGACGGATTGTTGGCTACCCAGGGGGCGCTGCGCCTTAACGCGGATGTAAGTGCGCAGCTTCAAGCTTTTATTTCAATTAAACCATTTACAGGCTCTTTAGAATTGACAAGCAGTTGGTCAGTCAGAAGAAAATGAAGCTGTATTATCTGGACGCAAATGGCAACCCTGTGTTCACCGTGTCTCGGTCATGGATCGCGGGACTCCTGGTTAACGCTGATTAGCTCGCACTTCTGTACGTTATAGGCACAAGCGGCATACCCGGGCACAAGCAATATCACGTGGGCCCACCCGGGCACACGCGGACCCACCCGGGCACAGGCTGGCCCACCCGGGCCCACCCGGGCATACAGGCACAGCACTAATGACCGCACTCGCTGATACACGCCTCCCGACACTTCGCCTCACTTAGGGGATGCTGGAGATTTGTTCAACTAACGACCTCCATTTACTTTTGAAATAGTTTATTTGTGACACAAACGTAGGTAACTATGTAGTTTTACTAATAGATACTATATTAAATTGAAGGTAGGTTAGAATGAAGCTAGCAGCCTGGTACGCTGCGCGGTCACTGCAACAGACATAGTTTGCGGACAGAACGGCACGAGCACGTACGAACGTGCCTTAGGGCTCAAACACATCAACAAGTTACGACGACGCAACGTGCCACCGCACGGCAACGTGACGTTGCACGTTGCGTCACGGTGCCGTGACGTGGAAATCCACGTCGAGCAACGTAAATAATCACGTTACGACAACGCAACGTGCCACGTTGAACGACGTCGTATTGACGGTGTCGCATTTGTAGAATTGCCGCAGTTAATTTCGAGAAATGGACACTAGACGTGTTCTCCTCCTGCTAATATTAAGAAGACGGATAAAAAAGAAACAGATACAAAGAAAATACTGGATTTTTCCATATCTTTCAGCCATATTTTACGTCACGACGACGTGCAGTGCAACGTGGCACGTTGTGTTGTGGTAACGTGATTATTTACGTTGCTCGACGTGGATTTCCACGTCACGGCACCGTGACGCAACGTGCAACTTCACGTTGCCGTGCGGTGGCACGTTGCGTCGTCGTAACGTGTTTTTGTGTTTGAGCCCTTACTCACGCCTTGCGAGAGCTCAATCAAGTAGGTATACGTCTAGTTATCGTATTATCATCTTTCTATATCTTACATAAACACAATATTACGCCGGTAATCCCCGAAGGGTAAGGCAGAGGTGTAGGTACTTAATAGTAAACCCACATTTCGCCGGCTGCTATTCATATGCTATTCGCTCACCTCGTTAGCGTAGCTTAGCTCTGTAGTTCGCGGTGTGAGTCGAAGTATGAAAAGAGGTGAAACGAGTGAAACGATGCTCGCTCGGCTCGCCCGATCGCCCGCCTGCCTCGCCCGGTGCGCCCGCCCGCACCCGCTTTGGCGATTTTCTTCGTTTTTCGAATAGGAGTGTAGTTAAGTTGCGAATATGATTTATATTGGCATTTAATATTATATAAACAAGGAAATTGTCGAACACAAGATAAATTCTTCCATGACGCTATCTAACTGCGTGAGTGTCATGAGACGGAACGCTTCCCTCGCTCTCCCGCCCGCTCGCTCGCCCGCTCGCTCGCTCACCCGTCCGTCCGTAGTTTTCGGTGTGAACCCTCATAGTTTAGCTCGCCAAAGCTTCGCCCGCCACTTCGCTCGCTCGCTCGCTAGCTGATGGTGTTGCCTGCGCTATAAACTAAATCGTACCGATTGTGTCAAGTAACTTCACCCCCAAACAAGTTAGTAAATGTTGAGATTCAAACTTTCGCAAGTCGTTGCGTGATTGGCCTCAGTGTCCACACGTGGTCCACACTGAGGCCAATCACGCAACGACTAGCTCCAGCTTAAGAAGTGAAAGTAGAAACTAGTCATGACACACAACGAACAGACGGCAGGCAGTGTTCAGGCAGTAAGTGTGCGGATAATTCTGTGTTTGTGTTCAAGACGTGCGCGAGCAGGCGGCGACTCGGCGCGACTCGGTGCGCGTCCAGCTACGGCTCGGCATGAGGCGCCGGCAGACCGATCCGGTCGCATTATCAGCTGTATGCGGCAAACGTCGCCCATCTTAATGTAAATCTGAATATCAGATTGTGTGAAGAGGTTCTCGGTGGAGGTTCTGTATACAAATGCGGATGAAAAGTAATGACATCCGCAACTTTGATATCTCTGCGTCAGACGGCGCGCGGCGGTAATGTGCTGATGGGCCATCACGCCCATCACACATCTCGCCCAGATACCGACACCGAGATACCGCGAGCTTGTCTCACATATTCAACTGATGCTAGCTTCCAATAACGGCATGTTCAATCTTTACGCATAGATACGACAACTAACTTTATTTCTTGCCTCGTACTTGCTTTCGTACTAAGAAGTGCATAAAAGTGTGTGTGTCTTTATAAATACGAATGTCTTTATTAAAAGATAAAAAAGGAACGATAATTTGGGGGTATGGAGACCAGGGTGAAAAGTTTTTCATCCCCCATAGAAAAGGGAGGGTCCTCCGACCAGCCTGGTGTTATTTCTGGTGGGCTACTGCCTGATAGTTGTTGTCGGGGTCTTCTATATAGTCTTAAGTCACGAATAACTTTACTTGTGCGATGTAGGATTTAGGCGTATTTAGATGTTTAGTTCATCATCTGTGTCATAGATGGCGCTGTAGTCCTTTTTGTTCTGTGTTGCTGTCGTACTCTTTGTAGTGCCGCTACAATAATATAGTTACCTAGCTGTTTATCCGAATGTTATAGAGGTGTTATAGTCTCTGATAGTACCTGGCAGAGTGTGAGTGCGCGCTCAGAGGACTCAGTCGCGGCTTGACTTCCTTCTTCTGCTGAAAAGCTGCGGAAATAAAGCAAGTGCACAGCACTGGACGTTCTGCGACACTATGTAAATTAACCCTGTACCCCCCCTCCCCGCCCCGCGCTTGAACCCAGCATACCCGCCCCGCCCTCTGCCTTCTTAATACAGCCTAATTGCAGACACAAACGACTTGAGAATGGAATACAGATAGCAAATATAAACAGTCGCCGGCGAAACGAAACGCTTCTCTGGTGACGAAGGCTTTTATTAAAGTGTTACTGAAAGTAGACAACTACCTATCATTATTTATTTCAGAGGCCATTTCAAGTCGTAGTTAATCTCAGTAAAAATAAAATGTAAGGCAGACACAAATAGCTTTTGAATTATAAAGCGAAATTGCTGCTGTAAATCAGCCAGTGAGTCTGGAGCAGTTTAAATGTCTGATATGTACCGAGAGTGAAATTGCAGCCGTATAAGAGATTCAAGAGCGCGGTGCGGCCGGCGCCGGCCAGCGCCGTCTAATAAGAAAACCGCAGTACAGACACCCAGCAGAAGGTGCACCCCACCACACCGGCGCGTGGCTAGCAGGCTGCGACCAGTCAACTACAGTCGTGCACTACTGACAGAATGTTCAGTCGCACCAGTTGTTGCATAACAATGTTGTTCATCTCAATGCGAGTGGGTCTTCTGTGTCGCACTAACATCAGACCGACTCTGACCGCTCCTGATTGCCCCGTCGTCGCCGCGTCGCATTCCGGACATTTGCTAAGTTTTCTTTTCGTCCGTCTAATATTATACAGCATCGATTTCACAGCATTAATGCAGCTATTCCAGTTCATAAACTAGGTTAGAGCATTTTATTGTACCCGCACGTAGAGCTGCCAGATTTATTTTGGACGAAATTCGCTGAATTACTCAACAATCGCTTTGTAGCTATTGTAAACGTCTCATTTGAGGATGTTCACTAAAATATTATTGTCGATATCGAAGGGTGGCAGGTTGGGGACGTGTAACGATAGCTCAGCTATTGTAGGCTCGTGGTCGGCTCGTCTCGGCTCGAACTAAGTGGAAAATTGCATTCACCATGTCGACGTTTTAGGTGGAAAGCATGCGACCGCGACGCCAAGGCGTGGGGCGCGCGGTGCGGTGGGGAGCGCGGGGCGAGGGGCAGAGTGGGGGGGGGGGCACAGACGACGCTTGCCGACGCCTCTGCAGATTGCCGCCCGCGCTGACCCATATACCCAGTTTTTAACATCTTTGCATGTACATCCGACCCCCGACTCCCGGCATACATTCCGCTGAACGTGCGCTCCGGCTGATCGTCAAAATAAAAATATTTTATTTCACATAGGCCTCTATGGGCACTTATAAAACGTCGACAAAAAGGTGCACGGTTCAGGTTGGTCGTTTCCTATGGTTTATTATGGTTACAGCATTTCTACTTAGGTATGGGGTGCAGCGTAGTCCCGATAATAAGTCGTTGCTTACTACACAAAAGATGTAAAACAAGATAAAAACTTAACAAGCAGCTGGGAATCTATCCTCAATTATATCCTGTACTTCTGAGGAGAGTACTGTTGGGATGTGATGTAGTGATTTTATATTTGAGTATATGTTGAGTGTAATTAATAAAAGGCGGAAATATACACTAAGCACCCTGCCTATACCTGTGAGAGTAGTCCCTACCTTTGGAAGTCATGAACCTAGGGTAGGCCTCTTGAGAGGTAGCTTAAGTCACGATAATCGTTATGCGACAAACTGACACTACGGCTAGTGTCATTACAGTTTAACATTCACATGTGCCAACTTGCACCTGTTTTCTTGTTACAAGTACAGTATTTATAACAAAATACATTTTTTTTTAATTTTTGTCTGTTTCAGTCTGTATGTTTGTTCCGGCTAATCTCCGAAACGGCTGGACCGATTTTGACGGGACTTTTACTGGCAGATAACTGATGTTATAAGGAGTAACTTAAGCTAATTTTGTTTTAGAAAAAGAATTAGGGTTCCATGCCAAAAAAATAAAACCTGATTCAGATATTTTTATAATAATTTCACGCGGACGAAGGTTGCGGGCAACAGCTAGTTGACAAAAAAAAAATCTGCACGCCTATAGAAATGTTCGTATCTGTGCTATAAACCGTTGAGAAGTTCCCTTTTAAGGAGACGATCCTGGGTGCAGTATGAGGTCATGATAGAAATCATCTTTCATTATTAAAACTGAACGCGTATACAAAATTTCGTGTCCGCACTATTAACCGTTGAGGAGTTCTCTCGTGAGGAGACAATCCTGGCTGCAGAAACAAGTCATGTATAGTATAAAAATGTATTGTCACCAGATCTAAACGTGTACCGGTAAAGTGGAGCTGTTTGGTGTGTATAATTATGTAGCTTAGACATTTTTTTTACGTCTAACCTCATCAATACCTTCTAGAGAATGCGGTAATATTTATGTATTGAACATAAATACAGAGATATTTGTTAAAATTGGTTATCCAAATATCGCCGATTTAGGGCTATTTGAAATCGGCATAATGTTATATTCGTTTTCCACCTATACTAGCCGAGTGCAGTTGGACAAAGATAAAGATAAAGATGCATTTATTTGATTTAACATGTGTGACATGATACATAGATATGCACATATGGATGGAAACGAGTTTAAGATTGCTGGTTCAACATGTTTTGCCATATTCGGCGTACAAAATAGTTTATAATACATAATTCCGAATTAAAATTTAAGAAATAATTAAATTAGTTACATATAGTCAAAATTCAATAAACTCAAATACATTATTACAGTCAAAACAAAAATAGAGTCAAAATTCAATAAATTCAAATACAATATTACAGTCAATACAAAAAATAATAATATATAAAAAATAATCTAAATTCAAAATTTGTCATTCAAAAACTCCGTAACAGTATAGTATCCCTTAGCAATAAGGATTGTTTTTAGTTCTCTCTTGAATGAATTAATATTTAATATCTTAAGGGAATTAGGAATTTTATTATATATTAATGGGGCCATGCAGAATACACTTTTTCTTAGAAATGCAGTTTTTGCGGGGATTGATTGAACCCAAAGTCTGTACTCTCACGTCTATTTCTACCTGTATTATTAAAATTAGTTACTTCTAATAGTTCATTTGATTTATCAGAAAAAGAAGAAGAATATAGATCGCTTACTTCGACTGCCTCTTACGAGTTGAACCGTAGCGTACCATGACGATGTGAAAAAACTGAAAAGCAGAATATTTTGCAAAAAAAAATAAAAAATAATAATAATATGTCTACTCGAGAAAAAGTGAACAATTGCAGAAACTGAAATAGACAATTTGTTGTTAGAAAATAGTTCTCAAGTCAAAATAATCACTGATTCCAAACTAAGAATCGACAAACTGACCCATATATGTAAAACCACATCCTCAAAATAATCCGAGGCCAAAATAAAACACAAATGCCATATTAGAACCAAGCTTGACTTCAAAAATACACAACAAAGTCCTATTCAACAAATTGGAATAAATAAAATATCGTCGGATGATACAATATTAGCACCTAATGTAATTCAAGATGATATAGCGAGCAACCCACAAAACAACTCACAACAACACAACAGCACAACTCATTTGGACGCAACAGGTTCGATGACACAACGAAATATAATTATAAAAAACGCTCACTTAAATAAGTTATGTATAATAACTGATAATAATGTTAATGCCATATTAGGGATTGCCGAAAACACCTTGCCAAATGACAAAATATGCCACTATTGTAAGCCGAAGGCGGGAATTATGGATCTCTTGCAACATTAGACATAAAACTTGTAATTATTACACTCTTAATGACTATTGCATAATCTTCCTAGGTGAAGCAGACTTTTTAATCTCCAAAAATTATGCAAATTAGCGGATCATATAAAATGTAAACTCAAAAAGATATTGCACATGAATATTATCGTATGTTGCCCTAATTTTAAACTAAAATCGAATACTAGTTTGTTCAATACCAGAATAGAAGCTTTTAATCGACTCTTGTACCTAAGTAATCAAAGGGAAACGCCCATTCTTGGCCATGTTTTGCCCACCAATGTGTCAAATACAAAAAAAATACCCATAAAATAACTAAAATATTACTATTACTTATTTGTTATGAAACCTCAGGAATTAAAAGCCGAATTAATCAAGAAGCTCAATCGTTTATTACCCTATCTAACACTTCCGGTCGATTTAAATCCTGTCGAAATAGGGATGGCACCTTTTACTGAAAAAAATCGATTAACTGCAACCTGTTTTCCAAAAATCGATTTTTAGAAAATATTTTCTCTAATGTAGTTGTTTCGCTTTTGTTATTTTCATTACAAACAAAAAAAGCTTGGCCATTTTTGGGCTACGACATAATGAACTGATGCCTTTTTTTTTTTTAAACGTGGTAAAATCATCAAATGAGTGCTCCCACCCAGGGCAGAGCGGGAGGGACTGTCAGACTTGTACTGACTAAAATCCACGGTGTCCTTCAGTAGCCCTTTATGTTCCAGGGTCACGGTAATTCTATGAGTCCCGCGACCCATGAACTGATGCCTTGTTTCCATTTTATTCCGTATTATTTTAAATATCGATTCTTCTAAAAATCGATCTCATTTCGACATCCCTAGATCAATAATAATCGTATTTGACATTTTGACAACTGATTGACTTTGACATTTCACATTTTGTTTGTTGTTGTTTGCTGTTCTCTTGCGACTCGTGATTTTTTCTCCTGCGTTTTTCTATTTGATTTTCCGACGACTTTGCTTACGATTATGGACTCTGTAACCGCTCCCGATGACGACCTCAGCTTTGCCTTGGATTCCGTACCCGCTTCCCACGACGACACCGGCTTGCCAATGGATACCGTACCTGTTTCTCACGAGGTAGGCCGATTCGCCGGCGATCGTGCGGTATCCTCGGATCATCTGGATAGCCATGACCCTCTGGCATGCGACCAGCTTCAGTGGTCGCGTCCAAATGCTCAGGGCCCACACGGGGGCCCCGTAGAGGGCCATGGACCGCACGACACCGGTGTACAGCCTCCGGCAGGAGGCGTTTGGCCCGCTGAGATTGGGCAGGAGTCGCCTGAGGGCGGCTGCTGCCCAGTTCAGCTTTGGGGCCAAACGCAAGAAATGCTCCTTGAAGTTCCACCGGCTGTCGAGGACGAGTCCCAGGTACTTCATCGTCCTCCCGACGCCGATGCGAACCCCTCCCACCGTTATGTGGGACTCAGACCGTGGCGCGTTCAGACGGCCATGTAAACACATGGCCTCTGTTTCGTGCAGCGCCACTTCGAGTCCCAACTGCCGGATCCTTCCAACAACTGTCACAACCGCTTGCGTCGCCAGGTCGGCCGCCGCCTGGTGCGACTCTCCCTCCGCCAGGACGAGCGTGTCGTCGGCGTAACATATTACGCCGGCGCCGTCAGGGAGGTTGCCGCGTAGCACCCAGTCGTAACCAATGTTCCACAGGAGCGGCCCCAAGACCGATCCCTGTGGAACACCGCACGACATCTCTCGCCGGTTCCATTCTCCCCGGTGACCAGGGTAGATGACTGCTCTGTCCGTCTTATGAACATACCTTTAGTTATAATAACTTTAATATGACGCAAGCTTATGAAGATAGCGAAAAGTGTCGGTTAAAACCTGGTATGTACAAGGCATGCCTTTTTAATTTTGTCGTTTACATATTTGTCGCCAATTTTGTATTTAGAACTGTTCAATATTCAAATTTGTTGGAATTTAGAATATCAAAACAATTGAAGAAATTAGGATTAATGCAATTGTTTAGTCACATCGTTGTTTTGAATCTGTCAGGTCACGTACGAAAATGAATCTCACTAAGGAAAATGTCCGTGCAATAATTTTCTAACTTCCGAAGAGGCCTAACACGGCTTCAGTGTTCTCATTCTAGCGTGGACATACTAGTCTTAGTGACAAATTTCGTGAAGGACGTCCAAAATCCGCCTTCACTGAAGATAATATAGTTGCTGTGAGACAATTAATCCTCGAAGATCGTCATGTGACATATCGGGAGATAGAGGCGTTATTAGGCATCTCAGGGACAAACGTTCAGAAGATTTTGCTTGAGGCGCTTGGTGTGAGAAAGCTTGTTTCCCGTTGGATCCCGCATTTTATTTCTGACGATCATAAGGCGGCGCGCTTCAGTTGGTGTAAGAAAACTCTTCAAAGGTTTAACCGAGGAGAGTCAAATCACGTCTACGACATCATCAGTGGTTACGAATCTTGGAACTATGCCTACGATCCTGATTCCAAACAACAATACACAATCTGGGTCTTCCAAGACGAGCCCAAGCCGACTAAAGTTCTTCGCTCTCGAAGCGCTTCAAAGAAGATGGTGGCTACGTACGTGGCGAAATCCGGTCATTTTGCGACGATTGTACTTGAAGATCGTAGAACGGTAAATGCAGAGTGGTATTCCACAGTTTGTTTCCCACAAGTCATCGCCAAACTTCGGAAATCTAACCCAAAGCGACGCATCATCCTACACCATGACAACGCAAGCTTACACAGCGTTCGCCGCATCATCCTACACCATGACAACGCAAGCTCACACAGCGTTCGCCACATCATCCTACACCATGACAACGCAAGCTCACACAGCGTTTTCAAACGATTGAGTATTTAAAGCAGGAAAACTTAGAAATTCTTGACCATCCTCCATACAGTCCTGCAGGCCTAGCCAAGTTACATACGTTTCTTATCGAATCTCTTTTTACAATCGTTGACGCCTCAAAATCAAAGTCAAAATTTCAAAATTTTAGGTTTTTTGGATTTTTCTCGAAAACGGTAAGTTTTATCGAAAAAGTACCTCAGAGCAAAGTTGTAGATCTTAAAATTCTCTATAAAAATAGTCCGTATGATTTTTTCTCTAAGACCCACTATTTCCCAGATATTGCGCTTGTAAGAATCACGTTCTACATAATATGCACACATTTCCACACCACCTGTGAGGTAGTGTACTCGGCGCGTTTTTTTTAACGTGGTATCCCCGGTAGGCCTATTCCACGAACCTTTATGACGTTATTTTCAGGAACAATAATTATTTAATAGTATGAAGATTATTGATATGGGTTACTGAGTTTAACTGTCGTTCTAACTTTTTTTTATTACTTTAATCTGACTCATACTCTTCATATTCAACTTCAACAATCATGTTTTCTTCAATTTCTTCTTGTTCTTCTTCTTCTCCTTCCTGTTGATGAACGCTTAGAAATTGTTCAAATGAAGATGAATCAGTTGTCTCTTCAATCAAAATCACATGAATCTTCCTCTCTTGTATTTAATTGAAGATAGCAAGAGACACCTTGGCAATTGGTACACGCTGGAGAACACTGCAACCCTACTTTTTTACAGCCACATTTTGCACTACAACCTTTCTTGCAATTGCAAAAAATAGTGTTAAGAAGTTTTAGTTATAGATGCCGATGTTGGAGGAAGACAAGATAGCTGTACTTGCTTTTTGTTTCGTGTATTTTTTACAAATGTTAAATATCTGTACGTATAATAATACGTACAGATATTTAACATTTGTACTTAATATCTGTACGTATAATAATACGTACAGATATTTAACATTTGTAAAAAATACACGAAACAAAAAGCAAGTACAGCTATCTTGTCTTCCTCCAACATCGGCATCTGCTACTCAACATTTGTTTCGAGTATACTATCAAGTTCAGACATGGCAAGGCAATGAACTGAACCCTGAAGACTGGGGTTGGAAATTGATAAATAATACTTTGGAACCGATTCGAACTTTACTGCCCCCTGCTCCAGAAAAACTTCTTAAAACTATTTTTTGCAATTGCAAGAAAGGTTGTAGTGCCAAATGTGGCTGTAAAAAAGTAGGGTTGCAGTGTTCTCCAGCGTGTACCAATTGCCAAGGTGTCTCTTGCTCAAATCTTCAATTAAATACAAGAGAGGAAGATTCATGTGATTTTGATGAAGAGACAACTGATTCATCTTCATTTGAACAATTTCTAAGCGTTCATCAACAGGAAGGAGAAGAAGAAGAACAAGAAGAAATTGAAGAAAACATGATTGTTGAAGTTGAATATGAAGAGTATGAGTCAGATTAAAGTAATAAAAAAAAGTTAGAACGACAGTTAAACTCAGTAACCCATATCAATAATCTTCATACTATTAAATAATTATTGTTCCTGAAAATAACGTCATAAAGGTTCGTGGAATAGGCCTACCGGGGATACCACGTTAAAAAAACGCACCGAGTACACTACCTCATAGGTGGTGTGGAAATGTGTGTATATTATGTAGAACGTGATTCTTACAAGCGCAATATTTGGGAAATAGTGGGTCTTAGAGAAAAAATCATACGGACCATTTTTATAGAGAATTTTAAGATCTACAACTTTGCTCTGAGGTAGTTTTTCGACAAAACTTACCGTTTTCGAGAAAAATCCAAAAAACCTAAAATTTTGACCTTGGGCCCCGAATAAGTCCCTAAGCTCACATGGGACAGATGGGGACTTTTGACACTTTATTCCTTGTGGTAAACCTAAGGTCTCTACGAAGATTTGGCTCTGTCGGAATTTTCTTTATTTGATCACTATTTTTATGTCTAAAATGACCGGACTAGAAGGGATAAAAAGTAAGCGAAAAAAGGAACAAGTTCTTCTTATAATTGGTTTATTATAATATTATATTACAGTGCGGTATGTAATTTTAAACATTACTGTGACTCGAAATTATTCTGCATTTATTTAACTCTTGGGTTTCGGCGATCGCTCAGTGGTCGTTCAAAAACTTCGACATCGTTTCGTTAGAGCTTGTCAATACTGTAACTTACTGTAACCATAAGGGCCACGTTCTGAAATTTTCTCAAAACTTCCCTTGTTTTCCGAGGCAGTTTTCTTATAAAAATGTAGCAGACAGCAGACTTATAGTACAAATTACAGGTACGACTTCCTTGTTTCATTTCATTTCTTGCCTAAAAAGCGCAGAGTGAAATCAGCAAATAGGCGATACCCTGTATGGTTTATAAGCGATATCACCCAGGATCTAAAACTCAAGTTAAAACTCCATAAAAATTAGAAACTAACCAAGTGCGATTGCGCGTATTTGCTATTTTCTGGCCTCAGGTCAAGCCTTAAAGATGCGATTCCTCATACATGTGAAACATAGAGAAAAAAATTAAACATAAACATCGTCAATTCTGGTCACACATTTCCAGCCTGCGATCCAAAGGTGGGTTTAAACCGAATATAACATAGAAGGGTTCAAGTTTTTCAGGTACTGCGGCGGCAGGGGATTTTGCTGTATTTTTCTCGGCTGTTTTTCTGCCTGACGTTCTACAGCTTAGTGCTGATAACGTCGGTATATCTGACCATTCCTATAAAACAGCAATTACATAAATATGCGTCCTTGTGCCATGCAGACATTGTTGAAGGCATATATAAACTTAAACCTAACAGCTCTATTAGCCCTGACAACATCCTCCCCTTCATAATTAAAGACTTAAGAAATATTTTCATCGATCCTCTTTACCACATCTTTAATTTAGCCTTGCAGACCGATACATATCCCTCTGAGTGTAAACTTTCTAGAGTTACTCCTATCCCTAAAACTTAAAACAAAAGTTCCGTTGAAGAATACCGCCCTATCATAATCCTATCTTCTACGGCGAAGGTCTTCGAGAATATCCTCCACAATGCTATTTATGAGCAAATAAACAAGTGTATTTGTAATGAACAGAACGGTTTCGGAAGAAAAAGGACAGTTGACACAAATCTTCTGACACTAGTTGATTATATCTTGTCTAGTTTGGACCGCGGGCGTCGGGTAGACGTATTTTACTTCGACTTCCGGAAGGTTTTTGATAGGATTAACAATTATGCACTGCTAAAGAAGCTTAGCAAAATAGGGTTCGCACCATCTCTGCTCCGTTTCTTTGCGGACTTCCTACGTGATCGACAACAGTTTGTTAGGCTTGGTATGTACGTGTTGGGTAGCTATCACACGCGTTCCGGCGTGAGTCAAGGCTTAATTTTGGGGCCTTTATTATTTCTTATCATGGTCATCGATCTTCCTCTACTAAACTTATACTGTCACTTGCGGGATATCTTCCGTGATTATTCATTATTTTGAGCTCCCGATAAGAACAAGACAAGCCAAGCCATATCCCGTAAGTGACAGTATAAGTTTAGTTGTACACCGTGAAAGCTTAAAACAGTGTTTGATCTTCCTCAAGTTCTGCTTCATGCAAGATGTGTCTTGTATGCCGATGACTTGAAACTGTACCTTGGAATAAACTCCGAGCGTGACTTTGGCATTGTAGCAAGACATAGATGTGATATACAAGTGGAGTGTAGACAACAAGATGGACTTTATTCGTCCAAATGCTTCACTATGACATTCGGTCGAATGCCCAATACAATACCATCACGAAGTCAACAGCCATGAAAGACCTGGGAGTCACATTCGACCGAAAGCTCACCTTCCTCGATCATATGAACATGGTAGCTAAACAATCCTACCAAACAAAGGTTAGGTTTTGTTCAGCGTAATTGCCGTGATTTTCGCACCGTTCATGCCATCAAAATAATATTTAATGCGCACGTACGTTGCAAGCTGGAAACAAGCTCTTGCTTGTGGAATCCACATGAAAGTACCTACGTACTTTTATTAGAAAAGCTTTCTTTAGGTACCTATATAAGCAGAAACACGGCTACTATCCTTACCTCTATCCAACAAAATGCTTATTGGGTTGCGTCGGATACAACTCGCTAAAGTTAAGGCGAGCTCGAGATCAGCTCACAATAGCCTGTGAGACGCTCCGTGGCGCTATTGACGCCCCTGATCTGCTTGATGTGCTGGCGCGCTTCTTTGTTCCAGACAATTACTGCCGGGGCAGAACGCACAGGTTGTTTGCCGTGCCTCCATGTCGTACTGTTGCACGTGCTAAGTCGCCAATTCCTCGCACTTTGGCCGCTTAATGATCTCTTGGATTCTAATCCAACAGACGATCAGCTGTTTGCTGATGGATGGACGAAGATTTTATTAGTATTACATAAGTACTGTGAGAGGAATTTATGAAGGTGTCGTTATCCTTCTTTTATTTCCACTACAAATTTTGCTGTACTTTGTTATTTTGTATATTTTAATTTGTGTTATTTGTCTCTTTTATTTTATAATTTTAGTTACTATAATTGGTTGTATACACAGCCGCTGTAATTAAATAAATAAATTAGCTTTTTGGTTTCGTATAAGGTTCTGAATTAAAACCTGAAATTGGAACCTTTATAATCACACTTAGTTCAGTATTTACGTTCCGGGAATCTGTGTGAAACTCACCTGATCGAGTCCCGAGTCGATGTCGCACACCGTGCTGACAGTACATGTCCAGTGTCCTAATTTACCGCACCGGACTGCGCCGTATTGCACCGCACCGCATTGTGCGTATGAATAGTCCTCCAATAATACTTTTACCGTTTATTTTGCACTCCGCACAAACTTTGCTGAGTCTCAAAACGTATCAAATACTGGAAAACATCGAACAAGATGGAAGATTATAGAAAGTTGGGCAAAGTTTGCTCGCGCCCGGTTATGGCGAAGTATTTACTTATTGTTGCTTGTTTTTATTACATTTGGTTGTTACAGCAAACTCGGAACGAGTTTACAAGAAATTGTTTGTCCCTAATAAAGTCTTGAAGCTATTTAGTAACAGCCTGAGGGATTTGGTAAATCATCGTTGGTGGCTGTTTTTTAGCGGATAAACAGAAAGACACGAAGATGTTTTTATTTACAGATTACACACACATGACTATGCTCTATTCTCCGGTTGGGCCTTAAACTAACATTTGTTACTCTTAAATGTGAGATCAGAATAATGGCACGACGCTGTTGGAATAAATGTGTTCGGTATCTGTAATATGGGTTGATACAGGCGGCCGGACGATCCGTGGGCCGCTCGGCTGCGGGCCGGATCAGTGCAGCCGGCCGCGCCGATACCCGCTATTATGGTAATGAATTTCTGATCTGACTACCTAAGCATTTCGTAAGTATTAGGATTGTTGTGTAGCACCCGCGACTCAAGCGACCCACACGCCCGCTGACTGCTCCTCACACACACACACACAGTCCCAGTGACATCGAACCGCGTTTTGTTACTATGAAGGTGTTGTTAACGTAGAATGTATGAAGATCAAAATAGTTACGAAGCGACGGGATGTAGCCTTGTAAACTTCCTATTTCTATTATTAGGTATGTTAATTATTTCATTAGTCAAGGTTTATGATAATTTTGAGAAATTTTCTCAACCTCTGTAATGCTGCCACACTGTGCTTTTTTTATCAATCAATCAATCTCAATGTTACCATAACGTCCGAGTTTTATTAGAGGCAGGTACAGTACGAAGTCGAATCAGCTGCCCTTGCACACAAATATGACGATTTTATCGTCCATAATCATTCAAACTCGTTTTAATAAATGTCTGGCAAAAAATTCATGATTCAAACGGTTATTATGTGCAAATTACATCGCCATTACGTCCTGCGGTCTGTGGGTATGGGGGTTCACACGTCCAAACACAGAGGGGGTGTGTGGACGTGTGCAGGGTGGGGGTGAGGGGCGCGAGGAGCGGGTCGGTAGTCAATCAAGCCTCGCCGATGATCGTGTAGTACGTCGTCGCATCAGGCGGGGTCGTCTCATTGGGTAAACCTTGGAATGCCTACGGGGGCTAGACCTATGTTGCCAGGTTCTCTTTTATTATGCGAGACCTAAAAACTTCGGTCTCTAATAATGACGTTTTCAAGGATATAAATATTAAAAAGCTACCATTTGGTAGTTTTAGCGACATTCTTGTTTAAATTATTAATCAACAAATTATTAGCCGACATAATATTTCGGATAATTTATTCAATGTTAATATTATTAAAATTGAATAAATATAAATTTAATTAATGCAGAATATAATAGAAATACGCTGGTATAGCGTAGGTTGGAACTATAAAAAAACAAAAGGGTTACCAATCAAGCCAATAAATAAATAATTAATTTAATTACTGCATTGGATCGGGCAGAGGCTATTTATTTTCAAAATTTATTTATTTTACAAAATTGGGTTAATAAGTTTTTGTTAATTTTACCTGGCATCCCCACACCACTTCACAAGAAAAATGTCTACCGGCACGAGTGCATGTTGATGCTATTATTAATGCAATAACTATTGTGTAATGTTAATAAAGTACTTCTGACTTATAAGACAAACTACTGTTTTATTATAGACTAGCTTCTGCCAGCGGCTTCGCCCGCGAGGATGTCGAAAAATATCCCACCCGAACAAACATAGTTACTTACCTTCATCCGCTGAGACACGTTTAAATTAATTTTCAATTGCCAGCCTAAACACAAAATTTGAATATCCTACCTTCAAAACTGACGGACTTTCATATAAACTGCCATCCCCTATTTTACCCCTTTATGGGAGGAATTCCCAAAAATCCTTTCTTAGTGGATACTTACACTTCACAAAGAACACACCCTCCAAGTTTCATGTTTCCCTAAGACGTGGTTTCTCTAAGACCAGCGGTTTGGGCTGTGTGTTGATATCACCCAGTCAGTCAGTCAGTTTACCATTTTATTTATATAGATGGTAATGTAATACAAAAATCAGCATCACTTAAAGTGAATCCGAAGATATTTTCTTTATAAACTTTTATATTGAGATAAGAATAACAATAAGTTTAACCGATGTGCTCTTTCCTCTACCGATTCTTGAGAACGCCTATTTCTCATTCTCTTCGCTTCTCTCGAATTTCGAGATAAAGATAATCGTTTTTTAGGTGGCATTGATGCAGGCAAATAAAAATAAATAAATATTATTAGTGTATTTCATGTATAACTTTGGTGTTTCTATACCGATTTCTATGATTCTTTTTTATGGAATAGTTAATAATGTTAACTTTTTTAATTAGGGATGACTGAGAGTGTTATAAACGTAAGAGTAGACAAATATAATCAGAAAGCTTCGAACTGCTAAGCTATCGGGAGTTACACGTGATATTGTGAGTCAACCATAAAAGATAGACATATGCTGTCGTGAGATATTTTTTATATAATTTTAAGGAGAACATTTCCGTCATACATGATTTCTGTGTAGCTTTAACCATTAAGGTTGCACACGCGACGGAAGCTTAAAAAATGGAGTAACTTCTCCCGTTTTCCCAACATTTCCCTTCACTGCTCTGCTCCTATTGATTGCAGCGTGATGAAAAGTATACTATAACCAACTCAGGAGTATGAAAAATAATTGTACCAAGTTTCGTTAAAATCCGTCGAGTAGTTTTTGTTTCTATAACGGTTATACAGACAGACAGACAGACAGACAGACAGACAGACAAAAATTTTACTGATTGCATTTTTGGCATCAGTATCGATCCCTAATCACCCCCTGATAGTTATTTTGGAAATATATTTCATGTACAGAATTGACCTCTCTACAGATTTATTATAAGTATATATATAGAAATACTAGTGAGAGGCTTTGACTTTTTTACAAATAAACCACAAACTTGTGATTTTTGTCAAAATTCATAGTTTTCTACTGGCAAGATTTGTTTCCTATTCACTTTCACCGTATAAGTTAATTTAAACAATAAGGCTGCTTGACCACCAAAGCGGAGCTGGAAAATTGTGATCAGTGAAATTGCACACTAACATTTTCACAGTTTCCCAGTTCTATTTTTGTGGGCAGGCCTTTAAAGTAAATATCTCAAAGAAATCCGATTTTGAATATCCCGCTTTCGCAAGTTTTCGGGGGCATCCACCAGGAGGCGCCAAAACCGTGCCATTTTATTTGTACGTACTTGACATTCTTCTCCTAGGGTAATATGTTCCTTGCGTCGCATGCGCCGAGCAACCAATCTGCCGGATTGATGACTCGCACCATTACCCGTTTTTATGTAGTGATAAAAGTACATTAAGCGAAAAGTTGTTAAACAGACGCCGCGCGCCGCATCGCGTGCCACGCGGTGTCGTTAATAAACAGATAGTCACAGAAGGCGCACTCGATTGACTCAATTTTTTTTAATGTACAGAGGAAGAGTGGTGGTGGAAGGAGCAGTGGTTGATGCAATGCGGTTACATTTTCTCTGAGTTTAGGACAACTCAAAATTCCCTCAACTGTTATCAATGCTTATAATCAAGGGCTGTTCACTTAGGTAGTAGTTTGCGTGACAGCGTTGCATGTGGCGAGCACGTGTCATGGCTGACCGTGGACCTTCTGTGCCGACACGGTGCGCGCCACGCGTAAAGTAGTAGTTTATGGAGGTGGGCTTCTAAACATTTGTAGCGTTATTTACGACCGAGGGCGACTTGATCCCAACGATCCAACTCCACTTATTCCGTCTTTTACTCTAAATCTCATTGTCACAACTGTTCAAGTGGTATAAATGTGACAACTTTATTGTTGTTAAGGTGCGTCCAGATTAAGTAACATTTTACAAATCTTTCTTTAACACGTCTAATTTAAACAACATTGCTAATCTCTCTATTGAATCATGTTAAATAACCATGTTTTATAACATGTTATGTTATTAATGTGGATACACCCTTAGCGACACTTGTGACGTACACGGTAGGCGCGCGGCGGCCGGCGAGGCGGCGGGTGGCGTGCTGCGCGCTGTCGAGCACGACGAACTGCGTGTGCCGCTGAACATCTGTCCTCGCTTTTATAGAGCTCTTCCGTCGCCGACTTAACCACATACCTAATCACTTTCAGACGGATAATCCAGAAACACATAGTATCTAATAGCTACGATCTAAGTAGGTACTTAGACAATGTCAAATTCTTTGCTCTGCCCGAAATAATAAACGTCATTGGAATCAAATAACTTTAAAAAGGGTGTAAATAGACCCTTAACACATCCGAAAGACATTTGTTCTCCCCGTCTTTGCGATCATTTTTTTGTTCTAGACCATACCTGGGAACCTTCTAGTTACGGAGATATTGGGGGTCAAAGTTCCAACTTTTTCACAATATTTTTTTTAAATACATTTTTTAATATAAGATTTTTACTTTAAACACCTACCTACACGACCCCCGTACTATTCAATCCATCCATCAGCACAATGCTTTGAGTGGTTTCCATCGAGTCCTACCTTAAAACGTGATTTTTCACCCAGAAAAAAAAGTCGATTCCCAGCAATAATTTTTGAGTAAAGTTACTTATCATAATACTGGTTTTCACATATTGTTTCCATAGCAACGGGGAAGTAGCTAGTGATGTAGATATTCTACGAATCCTACGATAATAATTATTACGTTAAGTTAACCAAAAAATGTGTCAAATGCACGAGTTTTAAAACCTTTTGGACGTAAAAGCAACCACGAAACGTATTACTCGAACATAGTTTTTAATCTATGTCGGACTCAGATGAAAGACTTGTTGGTTAGTGACAAACAAAGTGAGTTATTTTTGAATATTATTGAAACATTGAAAAGATGTAGTTTGTATTGTTCATTGTTACAATGCGAACATAAAATTAATAAGTCTTGTACATTCTTCTATTGTGTTGGTTTTTTGGAAAACTTATTCTGGTGGCAAGAAAAAAGCTCGTACATAATTTCTTTCGAACTTACTTTCATTCTTCTCGGTCTAAAAACTGACGGAATGGCGACGGTAGGACCCCTACATATTTTTCAAATCAATAAACGTCAATTAACACAAAGACTAGTAATGAAAAGAATCTTGTCTAGGTCTGATGTGACGTAGACAATTTTTAAAGAAGAAACGTTTCTACCCCCAAACACTGTTTTAAGCTTTCACGTCTTAAAACTAAACTTATACTGTCACTTACGGGATATCTCCCGTGATTATTCGTTATCTTGAGCTCCCGAAATTTCAACGCTGCTGGAAGTGCCATGATCGCGGGATGACTAGAGAATGCGGGTAGATGGCAAAAAATTGTTAGGTGCAGACAGAAGAAAAACAAAACCACAAAAGTAACAGCCGGCATCGTAATAAGGACTTCATAAAACATAGAGATACTGTGTGTTTTGCTGTGACTTAGTGTCGAGCTCCAGTAGTGCGTGTAGCAAAAGACTATGAAAGAGGGTAGACAGATTTGTCTGTACCTAACAATTTTTTTTAGTGCCGAAATATCGGGAGCTCAAAATAACAAATAATCACGAAAAATTTCTCGTAAGTGACATTATAAGTTTAGTTTCTAACCCTAGTGTCAAAAGTGGAGAGAAATTGTCGTCATGCTTGACGTTGTAGAGTTTTGTCGACTGAGGAATAGAAACATTTCTTTTCGACATTTTTATTATTACATACTTTTTTTTTCTACGCCATGGTTATGACGATAATCTTTCTACAACCTGTCATTTTGTCCATTCTTCCGTAGACAAAATCCGTTTCCACGGTGGTCATGCGCTCACATCCTTCAAATAGGAACGTGAGTGGCTGCGACCGTGTCAGGATTGATGAGCGTTATCTGGAACCAGGGGGGGGTAGGCGTGAGGTGCGCGCGCTGGGGGGGGGGAGACTAGTGACAGTGATGCGTTTTACGGGACGTGTTTTATAATTATTCGGCGCTCTCCAGCCGTGCTCGCGCTGCCACCATTGGCGCCTCTAACGGAATTATTTTTTCATGAGACTATATTTGCTTGCCTTTGTCGGAGACAGGCGACGGCGAGGGCAAGCGCCGAGCGACTCCGCCATACATATTTGATTGCGTTTCTTTAGACGTTATTTCACAGTTAAAGTGTTATTCCATTTGTAAACCCGTTGACAATATTGTGTGAGCGACTTCTTTGCACAAACTTTCTTTACATTTTCATGTCATTTTAAATTGTAGGTACTTTGCTGGCATTTATTCTGACGGAATAATATACTCTCAAACTAACAATAAATAGCAATCTTGCAATTTATTCGTGAGAACATTATGCTGCAACCCGCGGGACACCAATTTTTTCTTTTTTCCATGTTAACTAATATGCTGCCGTGGCTTTCAAGACGATAGAAGCTATCAAAAATAGATTCATTTTATAACTCATATCACTCTGCAAAGTACAATCTTTGAAAGGGATGATCTGCTGTGAAACATACAGGGTGTAAATAGACCCTTCACATAGCCGTCAACCAAGCATTCTGTACATCAAACTAAGTAACTTTACGCAAAAATTATTGCTGGGAAACGACTTCTTTTTTTGGGGTGAAAAAGAAATATCACGTTTTACGGTAGGACTCGATGAAAAGCACTCAAAAAATTGAGCTGATGGATGGATTGAATAGTACGGGGGTCGTGGAGGTGTGTAAAGTAAAAATCTTTAGGTTAAGACTTTTACTAACAACATATGGATCTTGTAATGTTCTGAAGTAAATAAATATTATTATTATTATTATTAAAAACATGTATTTAAAAAAAAACTTGTGAAAAAGTTGGAACTTTGACCACCAATATCTCTGTAACTAGAAGGTTCCCAGGTGTGGTCTAGAAAAAAAAATATCGCAAAGACGGGGAGAACAAGCGCCTTTCGGCTATGTTAAGGGTCTATTCACACCCTTTATGGTACACACGATTAGCCCGCAGCACGCAGCACTCAGCGCGTTCGGGGTACCGATGATGGCACAGCGCCCCGCGGTGCGCAGAGTCCGCTTTGTGTTTAGAAACCTGACGCTTCTAAACAAAAAGCGGACTCTTTGCGTAGAATGTTAATCAAGGCGCGGCGCGCGGTATGCAGGGCACGGGCAGGGCGCGGGTAGCACCGTCTAAGTGGGTAAGGTAAAACGTAAATTCTTTATAAACCTGCGGTGCGCGTTTTCTTTACGATTATTACTTCCAGCTTTGTGTACTTTATTCGACTAATGTTTTGTATAATCCAGGGTGAATTATACAAAACATTAGTCTATTCATATCTTTTTATATCATAGTTTCAGAGCATTGCATTGTGGGCCTATTGGTATGCTCTCGTAAGATCTCGGGTTACATAAAAGGTTCATCGTGGTGATTAACTGAGATCTCTTCATGCCTCTCATGGAACTATTTGGATATTTATCTCGGAAGTGTTGGTGGTTAACGTTTTGTGAACCACCCCGCCTTGATTTGAGGGTGAACAAAACAGCATTAAAAATATTATAATTAGGTAGTAGTAATGAATTTGATTAAAATAGCTCGCATACCGTTCGCGGGGATTGGGTATTTGTATGAAGTGTGGCCGCCGAACTTGGTTCATAAAAACATTATATTCATTGGTCAGCGTGGGCTGATGTTAAACTGAAAACTATTTGAACTATACACTTGAAACTTTGCCCGAATACTTTCCTCAAAAACTATAAAGATCAGTAACATTACTTTTTAGGGGGCTTCTTAAGTAGAAACTTACATAAATTATGAAATTATACAAAGTTAAAGCTACTATTAACATAAATAAATACACAAGTGCGTGTATATGTACGCGTATTTGGCCAGCAGTCCAGCGGGCATTGTGTAAGAAGCGAGCTAATCCCCGACACAATGACACAATGGTCCCTGATCAAACACGCCGCGATCCACGAGCTTGTAGTCACAACTATGGCATTCGTTCTCTGCTTCGAGTTCGTGCCTAGCCGGGCGCCTTTAGAGCAAACCAAGCGCTTTTTGTTTGTTTGGTACTGAGCACACTTGAATAAATTACTAAATGTAGCGTTCTTATCATTTTAATATAATATGAAGTAAGTTGTGAGAGTCAACGTTTACTCCGTACAGCGTACTCACAGTCTCACAGGCTGTCCGATACGACATGTCCCTGCACGTTACGTTCACGTGTGTGCGCCATTACAAGTTACGGCTTACTTTAGGCCATCGCGCGCTATCCGCCTACAGCGTGCCGTGGAAAATTGTACGATTAAAAAGAAATGTAATGGAAGCGCTAGATTGTACTAGGTAATTGTATTTTCATTTAAGAGCGCACACCCTCACAGAAACGTACTCAAACGTGTATTGTTCGAAATCGTGCAAGCAATTAACTCGACATTGTCTATGCGTGCGGCGTCCCTACCGGGAACTGGGACCGTCGGTGTCGCCACATACCTTTGTACAGATATAATTTCTTAATTCCGCAGCGGCTGGCGCGCCGCCAGCAAATAAAACGTTGATGCTGCTCAGCACGTTAGCAGCACCGGCGGCAAGCGAGCGGGGGCTGGGGTGCGGCGGCGGGGCGGGGCGGCGGTACATGACACGCCGCTGCTCGGAATGCGGGCTACAGGGAGCGCTGCCGTCATTATACCAGCCCTTTAATAAGAACACGCAGGATATTCGTGTCGATATCAACCTCTATAGCATTCGCGCTAGTGACCCTCCACGATATAGCACTTCATCGCTCGGAGTCAAGAAATCCTCCCTCCTGTGGTCCCTGTCCCTGTCACGCCTTGAGCTATCCGCGCACGCTCACATCTGCTCCACACCGCAACAGACGTAATGTGTAATATTTTATTTTATTGTGTGTAAAAATTTATGAGGCAATCAACGACAAGCCAAGCAAACAATCCAAGTTTTTGTTTTGTGTATTACATGAGGTTTAAACATTTGTATATTTCTGCTATTTCTACATTACAGATGAGATTCGGGCGCGCGCGAGGGCACGCAGCGGCCGCTGGTGGCTAAATTAAAAAAAAAAAAAAAACAACTTCTTTTTTTATTCACAGATAATACCCATATTATTTGATACAGTAGTTGGATGTTCATCCCACCCGAGGCGGCGGCGGTGAACAGTACGTTTTAACAATATTGCATGAAAACTTTTCCCATTCAAATGAAATGAATTGGCCTCCACGAACCGATCAAGAAACTTTGAACCGCAAACATTGCTATGCAAACTAAAAATATTCGGTTTTAATTTGCCGGATACTCACAAAAAGTCCGGCGACTTTTTGTGAGTATCAAATCGTCGGCAGTGATATGCGGTTTCGTTGTGTTCGACATTCGCTTCATCGATTGCTCTATTTTAGAGTTAGGAGCGGTCTGCGCGGTGTCTGCGCGCCGCAACAGAACACAACGCACATCGCACTGGCAATATGTTGGTCGCGCTGCGTGCTGGTGCGGCAGGTGCGGGCCGGTGCGGCCGATGTGGGACTAAGGGTTAAATATATTGCAAACTAGCTGTTGCCCGCGAACTTCTTTCGCTTGAATTTATTATAAACAAGTAGAAATGATTTTAAAAATCAAAACCCGACTGCAAAAAACACAATATAAAAGTAATGCACTAAAAAGACCGCAAAAAATATATAACTTAAATATATTCTTGTAATCGCCTTTTAATTTCCTTTATTTTGATACCCTACTCGATAGGTTTAATTTTTTTTTATGAACTCGTATTACTTACTGTTTTGCTCCAAAAATCAGCCATTTAGTTTTTTTTCAAACACCTTTCTAATGACACTTGGGTTTTTAAGACGAAAATAATGATACCTTAACTGTCGAAATCCATCAAGCCGTTTGGAAGATACGAAGTAATAAAGAAACTTACATTATTTGTAAGTTTCTTTACAGTACAAGAGACGCACGAAAAAAATAACCCTTCCTTGGTTGGGTAAAATATTATTTCTTCCCTTTTTGAATCGTATTAAGTTAACAATTTCAAGGGTTTTAATTTTTTTGCACGGAACCCTAATTATTTGTCTAAAATAAAAGTAGCCTATGTTAGACCTTATAACATCAGCTATCGGCCAGTAAAATTCTCTTCAAACTCGGTTCAGCCGTTTTGGAGATTAACCGGAACAGACAGATTGACAGACAGAAAGACAAAAATAGAATAAAATGTGTTTTTTTTAAAAGTGCCGTATACCTATATCTTCTTATGCATCATCACTACATAGTATAAAACTAAGTCGCTTCCCGCTGTCTGTCTATCCCTATGTATGCTTAGATCTTTAAAACTACGCAACGAATTTTGATGCGGTCTTTTTAATAGATAGAGTGATTCAAGAGGAAGGTTTATATGTATATACTAGCTGTTGCCCGCGAATTCGTTCGCGTGGAAATTTTGGTATGCATATGTGAGACTGCCTTGTTGGTCTAGTGGTCGCAAGCGCGACTACTAAGCGTGGGGACCGATTCCCGGGTCGGGCAGTGTTAAAAAAAAACAAAATGTTTTTTTCAATTACATAAAGTTATCACACAGATGATTTGGAGATCACCTTTTAAGCAGGGAGATGCTTGTGTTAGGGGGCGTCCATTATTTACGTGAGGCAATTTTTCGACCCCCCTCCCCCCCTGGTGGCATGTCGTGAGATTTGGGTTGACCCCCTCATCTCCCTCCTAATCTCACGTGAGATTTATCAAAAGAAGATTGACCGGGATTGTGCGCGGTTGATGGCAATAGGCTCACCCCCTACTACATGGGACTGCAATATAACTGGCGAAATGTGTGTCTACGATTAAGTACACGTCTGCCCAACTCTTTGGGGCTTTAAGGCTTGACGTTATGGTATGTGTGAGAACTGACTGCCAGATCAAAAGGTAATAATGTACTGATGACTACAAAAGGCGTCCTGATGGGTTCTGTAATTGTGGGCGGCAGAGGTCCGAAACAAAATTTAATGACGGTGAGGTGACGATATGGCTTTAAAAATCGGTGTATTTTGGCGCTATACAACTTTTTTTCAAAGTCAAGTGAACCTTGTTTAGCGGTTTTTATTCCAATACCGTTCTGTATACAACATTTAATGACTTTATTGCGAGAGCCCGTAGACCTCCTTAATTCGGATTTTATTTGTCGATGTTTTCGGATTTTTATTAATTTATATGTGGCAATGGGTGTTTTTTACCTGAAATAAATGTATTTATTATTATTATTTCCTTTATTTATTTTTAAACATATTAAATACATTTTTAAATATTCTAATATAAAACAAAATAAAAAAACATTTAAAAGCGAACGTCTACTAACTATAAAGTACTTACCTGCCAAATTTCAAGTTTGTAGCACAACAAATGACGGACTTTCATACAAACATGCGAGAGACCTTAGATCTCCTTAATCCGGCCCTGTTGCAAAATCCGTTCTTAGCGAACGTCTACTAAGTATTAACTACCTCCCTGCCAAATTTCATCTTTATACGTCAAGCGGTTTTCGATATTTCGTGATGAGTGAGTGAGTGACTTTTCACTTTCATATATTTAGATAGATTATTTAAACCTCTCTTTCAGTGCTAAATTTTTAGTGCAAAGAGTAAAGACAAAAGGAAAAATAAAACAAAATTAATTTTCTGTCATTCCGACAACACTACGACTACTAAAACCTATTTACGTAAATTATTTTTATCTTTGAAATCGCGCATGAGGTTACCAACTAAATTTTAAATATTAATATCTTTTGCGGCTGTTGGTTGATTTTGATGTAATAAACGCAAAATAATACCCAGAACAATGCTTCTTATTTTGTAATATTTCGATTTTGAATACAATGAGGGGTTTTTACGTGATGCGCGCACAAACGAACAGACAATCCGACAAACCGACAAACAGACAAAAATTTTTTTTTTTACTTTCTGTTACTTATTTCTCGCACCTTCCAGTGATTTTTTTGTAAAAATCTGTAATGTACAGACACGGAAAGTCTACGAATTTATTATATGTAATAATAATAATAGAATAGATCGATTGCACCCGTGCGAAGCCGGGGCGGGTCGCTAGTTCAGTATAAAGTTGTTATTTTGATATAACAAACAGACTGATTATAATTATTATAACAGGGTACTAGGATTCAAGAGCGAGCTGTTCAAGATTTATTTATTTATTTATTGACACACCAACGACTTATTCACTATACCATTACATTAAATATATTCTATTTCAACAGCTTTGCGGTGAATTCGTCACTTATAGGTGTGCACAGCACTTGTATAATCAATAATAAAAATTAAAATGGAAATATAAATTATGGTAATAACAAAATTAAAGTTCACAAAGTTTACATTGAATTTAAAATGTCAAGTAGTTAAATTAAATTACAGAATAATTAAAAAAATTAAAAAAACATCAATTAAATTGGAATAAAAATAAAATAAAATTAAAAAAAAAAACAATAGAAAAACAATTATAAATTAAAAGAATAGAATAGATTAAAATTAGAGTTCAAAAATTAAATTAAATTAAATTGTACAGTATTAAACACATTAAATAGAGTCACACAAATACACAAATTAACATTTTTTAAAAGAAACAAACATACAAATCGATCAAGAGCTGAGGATGTATCGTCTGAATTCATACAGACTGTTCGAAAATATGTCCAAGTTGTTAGTACGCGTGCTCAGTTTATTGTAGCTAGATAAAAGCCGGTATAAAGGAGCTGAACGACCAAGATTAGTTTTATTTTTAGGCGTTTGAAATGTTTCTGTTTTAAAATTGGATCTGTATGAGGTACGGCGGGCACATTTAGACTGATTTCCGAAACCAACTCCGGTACATTCACCAAATTGTGGAGGGTTTTATAAAGAAAAATTTAATCTGAGCAACTTCTTCGTTGCTCCAAGGAGCTCATCTTGAAATGACTGAGCCTTTGAGGATAATCAGCTTCGCGATCACAAGTCTGTGATCTGTAGCGGAGGTATCTCGTAAACTTTTTTTGGATGCACTCTATTCTGTCGATGTGGACACGATACACAGGATTCCATACAGGAGATGCATATTCCAGTATACTCCTCACTAGAGAGTTATAGAGAACCTTAAGGGTGCCACAAGACCGGAATTCCTTGCAAGTTCTTTTTACAAATCCCGACATTTTATTTGCTTTGGCGACAATAGTGTCAAAGTGATTTATAAAGGATAGTTGACTATCAAGTTGGACTCCCAAATCACGAATGGTATCGACTTTCTGAAGAATTATGCCGTTTAAGTGATATGCTGAAGGCTGAATCAACTTTTTCCGTGTGAATGTTATATGATAACACTTTACGGCGTTGAGAGTCATCATGTTAGTATGGCACCACTCATGAATTGCGTCCAAGTCTTTCTGAAGCAAAGCAATGTCGGTACTTGATTCAATTTCCTTGTATAGGCAAACATAGAGCATTTTGAGTTTTTAATGGAGTGTATGATGTCGTTCACAAATACCAGGAAAAGAATAGGACCAAGATGCGATCCCTGTGGCACCCCAGATGTTGAGTAATAAAGTGGCGACTGAAAACCCTTTATAATAACTCTCTGTTGTCGTTCCGAAAGATATGACTCGAACCAGCGCAGGAAATGACCATGCATACCATAGTTCTCAAGTTTTTGAAGTAGAAGCATATGATTTACTTTGTCGAACGCGCTACTGAAGTCAGTGTAAATTGAGTCCACTTGCACACCGGAGACTACGGATCGGCTGATATCATCAATGTAGTGAACTAGGTTGGTGGTAGTGGATTTATTGGTACAGAAACCGTGCTGTTGCGTAGCCAATTGAGTTTTAATGAGCGAAGTTAATACAGGACAAACTAATGATTCGAATAGTTTCGAGAAAATTGAAAGAAGAGATATGGGCCGATAATTTTTAACATCATAAGGCTCCCCTTTTTTAAATATTGGAACTACGTGTGCGATTTTCCACTGCGTGGGAAACTTAGAAGACATAAGAGACTTATTAAAAATGAGTTTGAGCGGTAATGATAAATATTTGGCACATTGCCTTATGAAATGCGGCGGTAGGCCGTCCGGCCCTGGACCTTTGCAGATATTTAGTTTTTTTAATTCTTTGAGTATGTCTCGCTCTGTGAAATAATGGCTTCCTAGCGCAAGCTGAGGGTACTCTTTTGACTTTGTTTTTACCGCTACTGTACCAGATGGAGAAGCAAAGGTGGCAGAAAAGTGTGAGGCAAACAGTTTACTCACTTCTTCTCCAGAAGTTGCCACTTTCCCGCTCCAATACATCTCAGATGGAATGTCATTAGACTTGGCTTTTTTGGCCTTAACGAATGACCAAAATGCCTTCGGATTCAGTCTGATGTTATCTTCAGTGTAATTGACGTATGTGCTGTAGCACTTTTTGATCATGTTTTTAGAACGTTCCTCCAATACACGGTATTCATATTTGTCCTTGGGATTTTTGTATTTCTTAAAACGAACTCTTAATTTTTCCTTCTCGTTGAGGAGTCTGATTAAACATTTTGAAAACCATATAGGAAATTTGATATTGCGTCTATTATGTCTAGGAACACATTCATCCACTATTTGATTCAGTTGTGCGTAAAACGTGTCTACCATTGAGTCCACATCCGTCAGATCCGAAAACAAACGCGCCCAATCGATGCCCCTCAACCTCTCATTTACGAGTGCATAGTTGGTTTTCCAGAAGTTATATTTGAGAGAACTCTTGCTTTTTAATAATGCGGGTGAAATATTCTTGATGGTGATGTCAAGAGGAGGGTGATGAACATCGACCAGCGACATTGGATTTTTACATTCACTGACAGATCCACCGTGGAAGTTACATAAAATAAGGTCTAAAGTTCTGTTGTAACAGTTCCTAACAGTGTTAATTTGCTTAATGCTATTTGACGACATAAAATCAACCAGTGAGTAGCCTAATCTGTTCGCAAAGTTCCTAGCAGTTGTACACGGTGAGCTGGAGAGAGTATTGTCCGTGCACCAGTCGATGAACCCGAGATTGAAGTCCCCAGCAATTATTACGTCACCTCCCGTTGATTCAATCACTGCTTCCACGTTGTCCAGGATCAAGTTAAGTGGGGCATGTTGCACAGGTGGTGGCAAATAGGCCGCACAGATGTATAGGCTGCCCTTTCCGCTATCGGTTTTGAGCTTGACCCACAGATCTTCAGCATCTGATTCCCATTTTGTAACGCGTGTTGAGTCTATAGCCCTAGAAACAGCGATCAGTACACCTCCGCCTTTTTTGCTGCCAAGAGGAGTAGAAGCTCTGTCTCTACGATAAATTATATATCGGGAGTCGAATAATCGCCATCATTTACGCTGTCATCAAGCCATGTCTCTGTTCCAATCATCACATCATAGTAATTAAGTTGTGCGGCTAGCCTGAGATTATGCAATTTAGTCTTAAGACCTCTGAAGTTCTGATAATAGATGGTGAATTCTGAGAGCAAGATCACGGTGTTTGTGCGTCTTTGATCCCTTTATAGTAAAGAGACAGCCTCCAGGCTTTTTATTTGCTTAGCTTGTTGTCCATCCTCCTTCCTTATCAAGATTTTGCCATCTCGAACCCAAACATATTTGTATCCTTTTTCTTTCGCAACTTTTCTGGCAGCCGCATGAATTTTTTTGTTTAGGGGTGACAGGTGCTCCGATACGAAGACTGGCTTAACTAAGTTGCCGTACCCAAGGTGTTCCGAGTTAAGTTTTTTGTCGGGGTGCGCTTTGTTATAATTCATTACTGAGGTTAGAATGGTATCCCTCAGAAGCATGCTACGCAGCTTGACGACTACAGCTCTGGGGTAATTGCTTTCTGGGTCCAGTTTCCTTACCCGTACTACAGACAGGATGTCATCTTCTTTGACGGAACAAGAGACTACATTTCCAATTTGCTGAACAGTCTTAACCAGATTTTCTGCTTTGCTTTCCGGTATGCTGTTGATTTCTAAATTCTGTTGACGTGCATGCTGTTCAATCAAGTTTACTCTTGATGAAAGTTCAGTGACTGTGTGCCTGAGAGAATCGTTCTCCTTGTGAAGGATTTTATTGCCGTTCCTACAGGTCTCAAGTTCGGCTTTCATCCGATCAAACTCTTTACTTATAAAGTCGACTGACTGCTTAAGTTCATGGAACAATGATTTTATATCACCCAATTCATTAGTAAAACTTTTTTTGATGTTGGCTGATATTTCCAATGACAGAACACTCCGTATTTCTTGACGAATACAGTCGATCAGTTCACTTTTTGAGCATTGAAATTCTGGATCAGGTGAGCCATCAATGCGTGGACGTTTCGGTCTAACACCTACATATGATAATTCAGGTGTACTGGCAGCAGGTACGTTAGGTTCAGAGGATGGCTGAGTTATGTTACTCCCACCGGATTCTTTAGGCGGGGTACGCGCTTGTCGTGACATTTTATTTAAATTAAGTTGTGCACTTTTCTCAGTCACAAAACACGTTAGCTGGATCTGTTTCCCGGTATGCAAGCACACGGTTAAATTTGGGACAGGAAAAAAAACCATTATTAGTTTAGTCGATTTTTTTCCCCTTTCTGGAATTTAAGCCCTTCCCAAAAGCCCAGTGTCCAAAACTATGATAAAAAACACCGTTGCGTTTCCGAACGAGAGTTTATGTGTCAGAACTCAGGTCTCAGAAGTTGTATACGTGTTTTGATTGGTGGATTAACCTGGCGTGACTCAGCTGCTGTTTGTTTACATTAATTGTTTGAAAAATTTACTGGTTTTGAAAGTAAAAACGTGTATTTCTCACAGTAAATGCACTTTTACGCGCTCAACTAGGTAGTGACAATTCCTGTGTGCATAAGTTTGTCGAAATGCACTATGTTCGTAAATAACTGATGGATGTGTAGTACTCACTATTTTATCACAGTACACTTATGGGTCCACTAAGAACTTTTGTTTGTTTTTACACTTATTCTTAGGATGTCACTCCGATAACACTTTTGCACGTTCGTTGGTCTATTATGATAATATAACTTTGTTAGTTCGATGTTATAATGCGTTTCAAATAATTTTAATTGATTAAAATGCGCGGAGCTGAAGTGAAGCGTAGCTAGGGTTGCCAACATTAACGAAAGATTGAAAATTACGCAAAATAATGCGCAAAAATAAGGTCATAAAATTATTAAGAAAATTCTATTACCCTATTTTTGCACATTATCAGTACGCCGTTCATAATGTTAAACTGATACTTTTCTGATAGCCGATGAATGAATGAAACCTTCGAAAACATCAAAATCTGTATGCTCACAAAAAGTCCGCTTCTCTTCGCAGAACCGTCCTTGGTGCGAATACTCCTATCCCGGGCCTATGTAAATTATTATTAAACAGCTTCAGTGATCACGTTGATGTGCACTCTGAATCACTGAGCAAGTTTAGAAGCATTAAGAATAAGAATAAGAATAATTTATTTTAAAAAAGTATTACAAAAGGTGTACATTTAGGCGCAGTAGTATTATTTCTCATAAAATAATACTTAGTGCTTATAAACTATAACTAAAATATATTTAACAGTTGCAAGTTACAATAGTCCAATTCAGATGTCAGCAACCTGCCCGATCTAGGTTTATTTAAACCTGTGTTTCAGGCCATCACTTTACCTAGAACAATTAAATTAGGACAGTAAAATTACAAAATTAAATTAATCTATTAACAACTATAACTAAAATCAAATTGGTACAAAAGAAAAACACTAAAACTTTAAGCTAGTTTTGTACATCTGAATTGGACTATTGTAACTTGCAACTGTTAAATATGTATAACATAATCAAACCACATTTTCTAGAAGTTTTTCTGTGTCTGTGTAATTAAGTATCGCTAAATAATCCGACATTACAAAACTACATTTTTTAAAACTTAAACTATAGAAGTATACAATGTGTATTGTATACAAAAACTTGTAAAATCAATTTAGTGTTAAGGCTTGCATGTTTTAATTTAAAAACCCACAATTACGTTAGGTGAGTAATAAATTCAGTGTATGTATTATGATTATAACATAATATACTAATTGGGGTGTCTGAGGGTGTGCGTTAATTACGTTACATGTTGTATATTAAATAGTAAACTGACTGACTGACTGGGTGATATTATATCAACACACAGCCCAAACCGCTGGTCCTAGAGACATGAAACTTGGAGAGTGTGTTTTTTGTGAAGAGTAAGCATCCACTAAGAAAGGATTTTTGGGAATTCCACCCCTAAAGGGGTAAAATAGGGGATGGAATTTTATATGAAAGTCCATCAGTTTTGAAGTTAGGATCTTCAAATGTTGTATTTAGGCTGACGATTGAAAATTAATTTATATGTGTCTCAGCGTTTTTGATAATTGTACCCCCGAAGGGTTAAAAAGGGGGATGAAGGTAAGTAATTGACTGACTGACTGATATATCAACGCACAGCCAAAACCGCTGGTCCTAGAGACATGAAATTTGGAGGGTTTATTTTTTGTGAAGAGTAAGTATCCACTCAGAAGGGATTTTTCGAAATTCCACCCCTAAGAGGGTGAAATGGGGTGTTGAATTTTCTGTGAAACTTTTTATTCTCAGAGTCGATTGACTTGAAAATTGTGGACATACTCTTCAGTTAAAATTATGAGATATGTGTATCACGGTTTTTACAAAATCATCCCCCAATTTAAAATTCAATGTCCTGACTGGCTGACTGATATATCAACGCACAGCCCAAACCGCTGGTCCTAGAGACATGAAATTTAGAGGGTGTATTCTTTGTGAAGAGTAGGCATCCACTAAGAAAGTGTTTTTAGAAACTCGAAAATTGGTGAACACACTCTTCTATTGAAATTATGAGACATGTTTATCACAGTTTTTCCAAAATCATCCCCCAATAGAGTCAAATAGGCTTCGAAGCTCACTTAGACGGCTGCAGTGTTGCGCGGGGCAAGCAGGGCGCGGGAGTATTTACCTATTAGTAAGTAGGTAGGATTTTTCCGAAGTAGACGTTTCTGTCAATAAAATATGTGAAATCCCGATTTATATTTATATAATTTATTTTTTTATCGCGTTGGCTCGTTATACGCGACATTGATATTGAATATTATGTAAAAGTATTATTGTCTATAAATATATAGACTCAGGATGGCCTATATCAGAATCTTCCATATTTCACGTGGGTCAGAAACTCGAACAAAGTCACAAATGAATTCTCCAAATGATTTATCTCTTTTTAATCTCACAGATTAACAAAATATTACTCTAACACACTTTAATTAGGCACAGATAATGATACTCCATCAAATCAAATCAAATCAGAAACAGTTAAAGATAGCGTCGGAAATAAGCGATTCGTCAAGCGCGTGGTGCGTTGGCGGTCCTTGATTCAAAAGTGACCAAAATGGCCGCCCCGCTCCCACCAGTGTGACGTTCCGCAAGAATGGCAGCTGTCAGCTGCCATCCTATTCCGATGTCGCCAACAGCAAACGTCAAAATTGTCATGTATCGCGCCGTCACGGCCGGACTGACATTGGAACGTCCTCGGGCGTAGATCTAACGTTTTCCTAAAACAGGCAATTTTATTATTTGATGATTGGCTGCTCGTCCAGCCTGACAAACAGCACAACACTAATTCTAACAAACTTCAGAAGCAAGATATGAAACCATGTATCCCTTCGACCATCATGAATAATGTACCGGATGACATCTCACAAGCTCGTTATGTTAACCAAACATAACCCGCACCGGACGAGTGTGTCCCTTCGTCCAGCCCCAATGGCATGGACCGGACGGCACTGTCCCTTCGACCGGTTCACAAACAGGGTCTAGACAAGTGTGTCCCTTCGACCAGCCCCAATGGCATGGACCGGACGGCACTGTCCCTTCGACCGGTTCACAGACAGGGTCTAGACAAGTGTGTCCCTTCGACCAGCCCCAATGGCATGGACCGGACGGCACTGTCCCTTCGACCGGTTCACAAACAGGGTCTAGACAAGTGTGTCCCTTCGACCAGCCCCAATGGCATGGACCGGACGGCGCTGTCCCTTCGACCGGTTCACAGACAGGGTCTAGACAAGTGTGTCCCTTCGACCAGCCCCAATGGCATGGACCGGACGGCACTGTCCCTTCGACCGGTTCACAAACAGGGTCTAGACAAGTGTGTCCCTTCGACCAGCCCCAATGGCATGGACCGGACGGCGCTGTCCCTTCGACCGGTTCACAGACAGGGTCTAGACAAGTGTGTCCCTTCGACCAGCCCCAATGGCATGGACCGGACGGCACTGTCCCTTCGACCGGTTCACAGACAGGGTCTAGACAAGTGTGTCCCTTCGACCAGCCCCAATGGCATGGACCGGACGGCGCTGTCCCTTCGACCGGTTCACAAACAGGGTCTAGACAAGTGTGTCCCTTCGACCAGCCCCAATGGCATGGACCGGACGGCGCTGTCCCTTCGACCGGTTCACAGACAGGGTCTAGACAAGTGTGTCCCTTCGACCAGCCCCAATGGCATGGACCGGACGGCACTGTCCCTTCGACCGGTTCACAAACAGGGTCTAGACAAGTGTGTCCCTTCGACCAGCCCCAATGGCATGGACCGGACGGCGCTGTCCCTTCGACCGGTTCACAGACAGGGTCTAGACAAGTGTGTCCCTTCGACCAGCCCCAATGGCATGGACCGGACGGCACTGTCCCTTCGACCGGTTCACAAACAGGGTCTAGACAAGTGTGTCCCTTCGACCAGCCCCAATGGCATGGACCGGACGGCGCTGTCCCTTCGACCGGTTCACAGACAGGGTCTAGACAAGTGTGTCCCTTCGACCAGCCCCAATGGCATGGACCGGACGGCGCTGTCCCTTCGACCGGTTCACAGACAGGGTCTAGACAAGTGTGTCCCTTCGACCAGCCCCAATGGCATGGACCGGACGGCACTGTCCCTTCGACCGGTTCACAAACAGGGTCTAGACAAGTGTGTCCCTTCGACCAGCCCCAATGGCATGGACCGGACGGCGCTGTCCCTTCGACCGGTTCACAGACAGGGTCTAGACAAGTGTGTCCTTTCGACTAGCCCCAATGGCATGGACCGGACGGCACTGTCCCTTCGACCGGTTTTAACACAGCATTTTAAATACAAAGGAACAGAAATGTGGCATACCTATCAGTTACGGACAATCTTGCTCATTTTGAAATTCGACTTCATCTAGTGCATCGGGATCAGAGTACACACTGAGTGTATCGGACCCGGCAATAAGGTTTACTGAATTAGCCGAGACAGTGTCTGAGTCTGTGCCCAATCTTTCATCTCTAATATTTAGGTCATTGCCTCCCTGAATTGGGCTTCGTGGTAGCATGACATCACTACTAGATTGTAATTGCTCCGCATCCTCCGACGCCGTCTCGGCCTCCTCATCGTTCAACAAATTGGTAGTGACTTCAAGTAACCCAGCATGTCCTTGAGGTACTGCCCGCAAATTCTCGTGTGCGTATTTATAAGTGCGGTGTGAACCACTTACACTTTTTAGTTCGTACCGATCATTTCCTAATACGGAGGTTATAACGAACGGTCCCCTAAACTTCCTATCTAGCTTAGTTTGATTTCGTTCACTATTCTTGATAAAAACAAAATCGCCCTGAGCAAATGGTTTAATGATAGCACAACCACGGTTAAACCTTAGAGTATCCGCCGCAGCTGCCTTTTGAATATTTTCCGACGCAGTTTCTCGAATGGACTCTAAATACAAACGGTTATTTCGCTCATCAGAATGTGAAGATATCTGGGACATACCTAAAGATTCTGCACGTATCCCAAACATCAGTTCCGTAGGTGAGTACTTAGTAACAGACGATTTTGTACTATTGAGCGCTAGTTGTATATTGCCTAACTCATCCCGCCATGTCTTATTTGGGTCGTTTTCGACTATCGTGAGCAAGCTTTTTAGTGTTCGCATAACTCGCTCAACTTGTCCGTTAGCCCTGCTCGAACCGGTTGCAATAAAATGCAGATCAATTTTATAATTATTGCAAAAGTTTCTTAATTCACTACTAATATAGCATCGGCCCTGATCAGCAATAACGCGTGTAGGGGCCCCAAAAAGATAAACAGCCTTTTCTAGAGCTCGTACCGCGCTACTTGCATCTAGTGATATTGTGTGCTCTAGCAGGACATACTTAGTAAACGCGTCTATTATCACCGAACAATACTCTTTCCGGTCGCTCTTCCACTAAGCTTCCCGGTAAAGTGTATATGGATTGTGTGCCATGGCACAGATAGTTTTGGGATCGAGTGTAACTGAATAGGTTGAGCGCCTGATGGTCCCTTCGACGCTTTGCAAACTATACACGAATCAATAAACTTACGCACGCATTTGGACATTTGCGGAAACCAGTATTGTTTGTAGAGTTTATCTAGCGTCTTATCACTACCAAGGTGTTGAATTTCGTTATGGACGTGATTGATAAGAGTCCAAATCAGAGAGCTTGGAACGATCGGTAACCAAGAGATTGTTTTGTTGCGCCCAACCTTTCTATACAGGATACCATCCCTAACATCGTAGGTACGTGCTAATGTTTCCGGGAAGTCACCGTTGTTATGTTTACTGATCAAGTCTTGGATTTCGCTATCGCGTTAATGTTCAACTGAGAACCATCCTTGATGTAACTCAACAAACTGGACACGTTTAGTAGTAGGGGTTTGGGACGAAGACGCGCCAGCATCCGATTGGAGGTTACGGCAAAAGAAGTCTGCATGTTCCATTCCACGGCCTTCACGATATATTATCTCAAAGTCGTAGGCTTGTAGGAAAGCCCACCAACGATGCACGCGAGGCGTCAGATCAACCTTGGATTTTGATGCTTTGAGCGAATTGCAATCAGTGTAGACTACAAAATGTCGGCCGTACAAATAATGCCGAAAATGTTCTACCGCTCGTACGACAGCCAAGGTCTCTAATCCGTACGAGTGGTAGCGAGATTCTACCTCAGATGTACGCCGGCTTAAGTACTCCACAGCATGGGGTAAGTTTGTATAAGAAACTCTTTGTATAAGAATCGCACCATAACCTTCGGCACTCGCGTCTGTGTGCAACTCGACCGGCAATTCAGGATTAAAGATCGTTAAAACTGGTTCCGAAGTTAGTATTTTAAACACATTGCTACGGATATCTTCATGTTTGTCAGTCCAATTAATAGGTCCTTTTAGTTTAGTTAAAGGATATAACGGTCCAACAACATTTGTAATACCAGGTGTAAATTTCCTAAAATATGACGCGAGTCCGAGAAACTGACGAACCTGTGTAGCTGTACGTGGGGATGGTGCTTCAACTAATGCCTGAATTTTGCGGGAATTGGGTCTAATTTCCCCAGACTGTAAGGAATAACCTAGATAGTCTACTTTTTGTTTCATGAACTTGCACTTCCGAAAGTTAAATGAAAAACCTGCTGCAGTTAGGGCTTTCAAGGCCTCATCTAGGCGGTCCAAACCCTGCGAAATTTGATGAATAACACAGAACATCGTCCATGTAGATGAGCGGCCTGTCATTAAGGTGTTGTAGTGCTTTTGTGATACATCGCTGGTACACAGAAGGTGCGTTGCGTAATCCAAAGGGCATCGCGAGATACTCATATTGGCCCTCTGGAGTTACGAATGCAGTCATCTTAATTGAATCAACCCGTGAATTAATATTTGGTGAAATCCGCTAGCCATATCTAATGAAGAAAAATAGTTGGCACCACTGAGCTGGTCTATCTGTTCCTCGATGCGAGGCAAGGGATAGTGTTCAGGTTGTGTGTTGGAATTCAGTTCCCGATAATCTATGCACATTCTATCGGTATTGTCCTTTTTTTTTACAAGGAGTATCGGACTCGCAAAAGGGGAGGAACTCTCACGAACGATACCTATATATATATATAAATATATACTAACAATAGTTGTATTTTTTCGCGGACTATATGCTTCTCTATAGGTGCTAGTCGATAGGGAGACCTTCGAACTATTTTATGAGGATCTATCAACTTAATGCTCAATTGCCCTGTAGTGACGCGCCTAGTAGGTATACCGTCTATGAAATAATCTGAATATTTTAGACAACAACATTTTATCCTCTCCTTCTAAGTCAGTATCGATTGAAGAAATATCAAAAACTGCCGATTTCGTTTCGCAAAAGTTAGTTCGCTCTTTGGTCTTAAATAAGAGTTTGTCGTTATCGATTGTCACACAATAACCTTTATCTAAGATATCCCTACCTACAATAATCGGCACAGAAATAACCGTATCTGGAACGATGTGGAACATAAGGTCAACTGAAGCTTCTCCAATTTTTACGGTACTTAAAATTTGGCAAGTGCATTTTACGTCATCACCTCCGATACCAGTAAGATAAACTAGATTATTACGCACAGTACCCGGAAACCGACAGCGAAAACTTTCAGTTAAAAGGGAGCAAGATGATCCGCTATCAAATAAAAATGGAAATCTCTCACCGGCTGATGTCTCTAACGTAGATCTAGAAAGTTGATGGTCGCAAAGTTTGACTTCCTTTCTCTCAGACTTTCCTCCACTCTTCTTTTCTAGACAAGTCGTAGACGTGTGACCAGGTTTTTCACACGTGTAGCAGGATATAGACGGCTTGTCTTGATTGTTTGTAGAACTTGATGGATCATGGGACTTCAATGATTTGGAGTCCTCCTTTCGCTTCTTGCATTCAGCCTGTCGATGTCCTGGCACGCCACACCAATGACACTTTCCAGGGAATCTAGAGTCCGTCATTCGAGGTCGCTTAGAATCGGCGTCTTGATTTCCATCAGAGACGTCCAACCGTCGCTTTAGTGATATGCCATGGAGGATCCGAAACAATTGAGCACGAGTAGTTATCACATGTGCTATCAACTCTCTACGTATCAAATTATCCTTTTGACATAGCACTGATATCACGAACCCAGTGATAACTTCCTCAGGTAGGTCAGTTTTTGGTATTCGCTCGATCAAGTTCCATAATCGCATTGCACACTCTGATGCGGTTTCTTTGACGCTAATTTGAAATCGTAAAATGTCATCGAAATGATCTTGCATTAGTTTGGGCTTAGCAAATCTAGCTAGCAACGTTTCTTTAACTGCAGCCCTAGTTAAATCCTTGAGGTTCATTTTGGTCGGGTGGGTCGCTACGCGACCTTTAAACGCCTTAGTAAGTGCCATCAACAGATTAACACCTACAAGATTTTTCTCCTGCACTATTACTTCTGTGACGTTACACCAGCCTTCAATGTCAGCTTCGGAATCATCAGGATCAAATTCGATTAGTTTTATAGTGTTAGTACTCACAGGAGTTGATGCTTGCGACATCGCAAATATCCGGGCGAACATTTCCTCCATATTCGACAGTATTCTCGTTGCAGAGATGATTTCTGAAGGCTGCGTGTTCCCTGTTTGTGGCCCGTGGGATCCCACTTCTGATATAGACTCAGGATGGCCTATATCAGAATCTTCCATATTTCACGTGGGTCAGAAACTCGAACAAAGTCACAAATGAATTCTCCAAATGATTTATCTCTTTTTAATCTCACAGATTAACAAAATATTACTCTAACACACTTTAATTAGGCACAGATAATGATACTCCATCAAATCAAATCAAATCAGAAACAGTTAAAGATAGCGTCGGAAATAAGCGATTCGTCAAGTGCGTGGTGCGTTGGCGGTCCTTGATTCAAAAGTGACCAAAATGGCCGCCCCGCTCCCACCAGTGTGACGTTCCGCAAGAATGGCAGCTGTCAGCTGCTATCCTATTCCGATGTCGCCAACAGCAAACGTCAAAATGTCATGTATCGCGCCGTCAAATACATTCCTAATGTATCATTTGATTGTTGTCACCGGTATCCAATCTCAAACCAAGGTATCAATATTTCACATATGTAATCTAATTAATATTACTATGAACTAATATATGCAAGTTGTTAGTAAATGTAAAAAAACGCGAGTGTGTCTGTATTTCTCAAATAAAATTAAATATTTACCCTAACTATTCTTTATTATCTATTGAACTTTAAAAGTAAAAACTAATATTACACGTATTATCTTACATAAACTGTTATAAATGCGAAAGTTTGGATGGATGGATGTTTATTACTCAATTACGCCCGAACGGCTGAACCGATCTGGATGAAACTTTACACATAGATAGATTATAGTCTGGTATAGTAGATGCATGAATTACTTATTATCCCAGAAGTAAGATCCCATGGGCCATTTCCGAACTCCACGCGGGCGAAGCCGTGGGCATAAGCTAGTCTAATATAAAGTAGACAATCAACATCAAATAAGTAATGCATGATGTACTTACAAAAAAACACACAAAAACAAAAAACTGGAAAATTAAAAAAAAAAAAAAAAAAAACATAAAATAACACACACGCACTTTAATTGGTACACTAGTCTACAGAGTGGAGAAGATAATACGACAATAAATGAAAACACGCATAATACTAGTTCACAGGAATAATTCTAAACTATCAAAAAAATCCCAAAATCGAAATAGAAAAAAAAAAATTCAAACAAACTAAATGGCATAAAACTGAACACGAAATGAGAACACCATTTGTGAATATTGGTTCACTAACCTGTGGTAAGAGCGGCAACTACGCGGTCCTGTAGCGACTTGATCTTTTGGCTAATGTTCAGTAAAATGTAGTGTGCGTGTGGCACATCAATTACCATATACCAATATATAGTCATCATTCACTTATGATTCTGAAGGAGATATAATATTTTGCATGATGTTACTATGCAATCCTGACACAATGGCTAATCGTCTTTGGTCACTGAACGAGAAGTCGTAAGTTCAAATCATGCATGCAATAGTATATTCTTTTTCTTTTTGTATTCATTATTTTGTTAAAGCATTACTTAAAGTAGAATTTATAACGATTCCAACGTTTGAGACAAACATTGAACTCTCAGGCTATTTGATTTTGACTGTTTAGACAACAACTACCGACAATTTAAAAATATTGTTTTCAAACACCTTCATTTATAAAAAATGAGCATTCATAGTTGTCAATCTACGAGTATTTGCATTACTGAGTTTATTGATTACTACTCTTGGGCATGTGTGTGGTTTTATTTCTGTGGATCCAACCATGCAACATTTATCAATGTTCAAAGAGGTGGAAATCGTTGTTTTGGATGAGCAAAACGTATTTATATTATGTGAAATTGTGAGTGTAAATGTGGTGCTGCCTAACAAACGATGGGACACTTTATATCGTGTCCTGCCTGTTCTGTTGTTTGCTCCTGTGAAATGCATCACAGGACGCTACTGAAAGAGCCAAACTCGTCGCCAAATTTTGGGCTGACTCAATTTGAATTGTTATCGATTAGCGTATCGATGAGAAGAAGTGAAATTACAAGGCGCTTAATGATATCGGTGAGTTACAGTTAGATATTACGTTGATATTATACCTACTTCACTTTAACTAACTCCTCTATTCTCTTTATTCCTAGTAAACATTGAAAGGGATGTTTACTAGGAATAAATAATTAACGTAACTTAAGTGCAATACCTACCATAGTTATAATAATATATTATCATAACTGAATTATTATAGTTTCTTTTTTTTAATTTGTAATCGTATGATGATTATGATAAAATTAGCTTGGTCTAAAATTAGCTTGATCTAGCCTTTAGACAGATTAAAGAAAAGCCTTTGAATAACGTAAATAAAAATAGATTATAATGTTTGCTAATGTCAGTGTATATCTTATATTTATGTATTGTATTATTATAAGTAATATTAATTAGGTATATATAAGTATATTGAATAAACATAGTGTATATCTATATAAATAAAAAGAGAAGTCCTGACTGACTGACTGACTGACTCATCAACGCCCAGCCCAAACCCTTGGACCTAGAAAGCTGAAATTTTGCACAGAGGTTTGATTTATAATGTAGACAAGGAATAAGGAAGGATATTTCGAAATTCAACCCCTAAGGGAGTTAAATAGGGGATGAAAGTTTGAATGGAAAATCGTTATTTTTGTAGTTTATACCATGAAAACTGCTGATTACAATTTTGGTTAAGAAATTAAAAATGATGTTTCAGTGTTTTTCGAAATTCCACCCCTAAAGGGGTTAAATAGGGGATGAAAGTTTGTATCGAAAATCGTCATTTTTGTAGTTTAAACCATAAAAATTGGTGATTACAATTCTGGTTAAGAAATTAAAAACGACGTGTTTCAGTGTTTTTCGAAATTCCACCCCTAAGGGACTTAAATATGGGGATGAAAGTTTGTATCGAAAATCATCATTTTTGTAGTTTAAACCACGAAAATTGGTGTTTCATTCTGGTTAAAAATCACGTGTTTCAGTGTTTTTCAAATTCAACCCCTAAGGGAGTTAAATAGGGGATGAAGTTTGTATCGAAAATCGTCATGTCTGCAGTTCAAACCATGAAAATTTGTATTAAGCCTTTTGGTTGGTAATTAATAAGTACGGCAGATATCACTGGGTTTAATTGAGTAAACATGTTTCTCTACAAATTATTTTCTTTTAGTCTTCTTCTTAGCGTTTCGATGGCAAAATGTTTAAATATGTTTAGCCCAAAACTCAGCCACGCGTACCCCGCTCGCTGATGCAGTAAATAAATCATCAAGAGAGCAAGTGAAAGGGCATGTGGGCCATTGTTTGTGGGGAGACGCCGCATAAGCACTTGAGGTCTGAGCCGTCCATGAATCCCCATCTGCAGAGATTGTCTTTGCTCCGGCCGACTTGGGTTCGAAGTCTGTTTAGAGATTTCTAAGTCGGCCACGGCAACTCGTGTCCAGGTGGAAGGTTTTCTGATGGATCGTTGAAGTTGTCAGGGGGCTTAAACCGCTCCCGCCAGAGATTGCATCTTGCTGTGGAGGCGTTGAAATTGACTGGGCTAGCTGGGCTCACGCACCCAAGAAAACTTTTACGACTTTTCAGCCTCTGGGGCACTGAGACGTAGCTGTGCATTGGGTGGCGTGAGTCAGCTTGTAGTTTCGTCCTCTCGATACGGCTGGCTATAGTCCTGCGAACTTGGGGAGGCGCGATGCCAGACAGTGGATACAGCATTCGTACCGGGGTTGGTTTAAGACATCCAGTAATTATGCGGCACGTCTCATTTAAGGCTTTATCCACTAGGTGTGCGTGGGCAGAACGGTCCCATACTGGACAGGCATATTCACCAGCAGAGAAGCAGAGCGCCATCCCTGTGGTTCGCAGAACTTTTGGAGAGGCCCCCCATTTTGTGGATGTAAGGCGGCGTAAAAGGTGATTTCTGGCATGCACTTTTAATTTAACATTTTGGCAGTTGTTATTGTAGGTGAGTGACCGGTCTAAAGTTATGCCAAGGTATTTCGGGTTATAACTGTGGGCGATGGGAACCCCCTGCCAAGAGATGTTTAATTTACAACCCGCCTGTCTATTACGGAGGTGGAACGCGCATGATTCTTTTAGTGAATTCAACGCAATCAAGCACAGATTACCGTATTTATACTAAACTACGCGAGATTAAGAGGGAGATGAGGGGGTCAAGCCAAATCTCACGACATCCCACCACAGGGGGAGGGGGGTCGAAAAATCAGCTCACGTAATTAATGGACGCCCCCTAACAAAAGCATCTGCTTGCTTTATGTAATTGAAATAAACATATTTTTTTTAACACTTTGCCCGACCCCGGGAATCAATCCCCACGCTTAGTAGTCGCGCTTGCTACCACTAGACCAACGAGGCAGTCTCACACATGCACACCAAAGTTTTCACGCGAACGAAGTCGCGGGCAACAGCTAGTATAGTATAAAAATATAGTGTTAATATTAGCTATTATTATAAGTATTATAAATACTGTTTTATCCACAGGGGAGAACCGTGCAGTTATGGGTCCGCCGATATGCGTATTTTGGAGACGTAGAACATCTTAGGCCAAAACCAAAGGCAAATTCTTCGACTCGACACTACGACATCGTGGCAAGGCACAAAGCTGATCCCTTCTTGTCCACCCGCATAAAAGTGTGCTTACAAACTGTGAGATCCCATGAGCAGAAGGTTACAAGGAGTAAAAGAAAACGAAGGATTGCCGACCCATTATTAGTCGAATTTATTTTAATTAGTAGATGAATATGAATCTTATTTTTATGCAAATAATGTTCATATTTGTTAAGCAAATTAGAACAAATATAAAACTTAGTAATAAGTAGGTAGGTATAAAACTTTTTTTTAAAACCACAACTCGTAAATTATTGAAAGTATGTTGAAGTGATGTTATTGTTATGCGATTAGAAGTTGTCATAATTTCTTACTATCTAACATGTTGATTCACTTCACCTCTAATTTTACTTTGATTCAATTAAATACCTACCTACTTTCACAAATTATTTACGTCAATCCTTACCAACAAAAAACTTTGTCTTTGTCAAAAAAACAGGTAAACAACAGTGTATTAAATCATTGTATCGGCCACACAAGTTTTTTTTTCTAACATACAGCCCCCACCAAATTGAACCTTAAAACAACCAATATAAGGAACATATTGGAAGAAACGAGACGGATAATTTGCTAATGACCCAAGCGATAAGCTAAGCAAACAATACCAATGTTTATCTAATAAAAAAATCAAATTATTTCATTGGTTATATTTAGTTACTTTTTACTTTTTGCTTGATTAATTTTATTGGCCACAAAATAAATTTATTAAAAAACAAAAAGTAAAAAGTAGCAAAAATAATTCCTCAGTTGGGTTAGAACTCGCGTCGTCGAGGTTAGATCACTAGCTAACGCAAGCGCTTACACCAATCGGCTATGGTTACCATGTTAAGTTAGTATAAAATGTTGGGCTTTATTGTAAACCCGTTTATATTATTTTTACCAGTTTACCCGACAAGCGTAAAGATAAAAAAAATAAACCCCGTGTAGGGTACAATATGTTTACTCACACAATAATAATGAGCGGCTGTATGAATATTACCGGCTCGTACAGCAAGCCAAGTTAATTTAATTTTGTGTTTGTGTGCACAACTATGACTTCACCCACACATATAAACTGTAAACCAAATACTTGGGTCTTGTGTACCTACGTCACTAAATTTTCTCTCTTGATATGTCCGTATAGCCAAAGCGGCATTTCTGTGACACTCCCCGTAAATTAAAACCATGTCGGTGTATTCCGAAGCTGTGTAGGTGTAACGAGGCATGATTATTACCTACAAAAAAACAAAAAAACACGAAAACACAATAAAAACTAAGAGTCTAATCTCGCACAATTCACTTAACTACTTAACTCGATACCTATTAAAATGTTACGTGTCCTGTCACTAAAATAAAGCGCCCAATTCGCACTTATGATAACTAACAAATCACAAACACGCGAACGCGGGCGCCGGGTACTTCAAAGGAGGCGCGGCGAGGCGGGCAAAGAAAGTACGTCCTGCGGTACTCATGCGCTTACGAAGCGATGACGCGTTGGTCGTCACAGGATTGCAATGACACACTGACCGTGACCTGCATTTGTAGTTTCAAGTTTCGACAAGAAAGTGAAGTACAAACAAACCAAATTACATTTATCTCTTTCGCACTTACTAAAACAGTGCATAGTTCAACTTCCGCATGCGTTATTTTCTTATCTAACTCTGAGGATACCCTTTATGACTCTTATTGGCCTAGTTTAAGGTATAATTTGCAGTAAATCAAATTTAAAAACGAATTTGGCGATAGTTTTTAAATAGCGAGTTGGCAACGTGTCTTTAATGATTTGATGTTTTACCGATGCGGGGGTCGTTAACCTGTTAGTGCTTCCTTAAAATCAGATACATCATGTAGCAAATGTTGAAGATGAAAATTAATTTCCTGTGACTAAACTACTTGATATATTCAAATGATTTTTTGTATGTATATTGGGAACGTCTTGAGGTATGCGAAGTTTAATTTATTGTCGTATTGTCATCACCGCTCTGTATAAGTATATTGGATGTATCTCATGTATTTGTATCAGTGTATTTAAATGTTGGTGAGCCAAATAAATAAAAATAAAACGAAATATTCAAAAGAAGTACATCAGCCTTTAGAAATTAAGCGCCATAAAGGTCATGTTCTGAAATTTTCTTGAAACTTTTTTTCTTTTTCGAGGCAGTTTTCTCAAAATAGCTGTGTGACACTTGTCATGCAAAGTACAGGAACGACTTCTTTGTTTTCTATGCTTTCTAAAACGGTGCCACAGTGGCCACTTCTACCAAGTGAGTGACCACAAAACAATGGTTGCTCCTGATAAGGTAGTATTTTAATAAAACTGGATTTTACAGTTTTTTCGATGCACGTCTTCCACGTAATGTGTGTGAGTTAATGCGCCGGGTTCTGGTCGATCAGATCAGGTAAAATCTGCATTTATTTGGTGTGTTTTAACCTATCCTTTCAAAAGTCAAAGCAGTAATTTTCTTCTGTTTGAACGTGGTTAAAGCGGGATCGCGAAGCTGTTCCCTGGGTTTCTCGCTGCTTACCCTGACCACCCTGAGAGTTTCTTTTATGTTTTTCAATATCGTTTAATAAATTGTCGTGCATAACAACTAAGCGACTGAAACAATACCAAATTTTGTAAAAATTATGTGAATGGGTCAATATCAAGGTCCTGAAGTCGGACGTGTGTTCTAGTAGTTCACAAACGCTAAACAGAGAGGCAGCTCTTCGGTCTTCTGTATAAATTGCCGCAGTGTATGTATGTGGTCTACGGTGCTAAAGCCATTTTCTAATCCAACTGGTTAGGGAGGCTGAAAATCGCCAAATCTGCGCGCGAGACGATTCGTGATGATTCTTGAAAACAACTTGTAGACATGGCTTAGAAGTGAGATAGGCCTATAATTCAGCCGGGCATTGTCACCCTTCGTGAAGAAAAGTACCACCACACCCCTGCACCATGCCTGTGGCGTTTTACCCTCGAGTAAGACGGAATCAATTAGCTTCTCAAGGGCCTTAAGTATCGGTTTTCCACCCGCCTTCAGGAGTTCGGCCGTAATTTCGTCACCACCCGGTGCTTTGTTGTTTTGAAGCTATTTCAAAAAAATCTTTAAAAATAATGGTTTTAAAGTTAAAATTAAATTAACATCACTGATTTATGCGTAACCCAAATCATTAGCTACAACATGTAGCTTACTATTAAAACATTTTAAAATCTACACTAAATCAATTAACCAAAAACTGAGTTGTTGGCAGGAAATTACAGCACTAATCACATACCTGTCACGCGCAAGTGGTGGTCCACGACTGAGAGATGCGAAATAATAAAACGCGATTGATCGCACACGCACGAAGCTTCAGGCCACCAAAATTTAGATTTTTTCTTGGAGAAACTTTGATTGAGTCCTGTGCTTTTAAATTAGATTTTATAATATGGTTTAATTGTCTTTGGATAATGTGTCTTATGCACTATACTAACAAAATTGTTTTATTTTTTATTGTACCTCAAATTGTTACTTTGCTTGTCTTATGCTTTTCAGTTTTTTCAGTCGGGTTTTTAAGTTTTTCCAACTACTTTTTTATGTACTACAATTTAGTTTAGTAACGAAAGATTTCGCAGACGCACAAAAACAAAAAAAAAAAGATACAATATTTTTCCTTCCGTTTGGCATAGCCGTGGGACACCCTATATACGATTTTATCCCTTTTTATACGATTTGTCACTTCGAATTACTTTTAAACATAAAAGTTAAATATTATTTTTGTAATCAACTTTTAAACCCTCCTTGGGTTTAAAAGTTGATTTTTACTTGTGATTTATTTATTTATTTTTTATTTATTTATTTATTTATTTAATTAAAACGGTTTAAAACCAATTACAGTAACTAAACTACTAAACATAAACATAAATGCACAAAAATGGAAAACAGAAAACAGATAAATATAAAAAAATAAAATAAAAATGAGTTAGTTACTCTGTCATGAATCCCTCTCACAGTACTTCTGACATGCCAATAAAATCTTTGTCCATTCATCCGCAAACAGATCGTTTGTTGGATTAGAATCCAGGAGATCATTAAGTGCAGCCAGAGTTCGAGGAACTGGAGACTTAGCACGCGCTACGGTGCGACACGGAGGCACAGCGAACAATCTGTGCTTTTTACCCCTGCAGTAATTGTCCGGCACAAAGAAGCGAGCCAGCATAGCAAGCAGATCAGGCGCGTCAATGGTTTCACGGAGTGTCTTACAGGCCATTGTGAGCTGATCATGTGCTCGCCTTACCTCTAATGAGTTATATCCGAGGCAACCCAGTAAAAATTTGGTCGGATAAAGGTAAGGGTAATAGCCATGTATCCGCTTGTACAAAAACCTAAGGAACGCTTTCTGTACTTTTTCTAAAAGAAGCGCGTAAGTTTTTTCGTGTGGATTCCACACACAAGAACTCGACTCTAACTTGCTACGCACAAGCGCATTATATATCATTTTGATGGCGTGTGCGGAGCGAAAATCACGGCAATTACGCAGAACAAAACCTAACCTTTGGTAGGATTGTTTGGCTACCGTAGTCATGTGGTCGTGGAAGGTGAGCTTTCGGTCGAATGTGACTCCCAGATCTTTCATGGCTGTTGATTTTGTGATAGTGTCGTTATTTAAATTGTATTCGAAATTCACGGGGTGTCGCACTCGACCGAAGCTCATAGCGAAGCACTTAGAGGAGTTGACTTCCATCTTATTGTCAACGCTCCACTTGTATATCGCGTCTATGTCTTGCTGCAGTGCCAAACAGTCACACTCAGAGCTTACTTCAAGATACAGTTTCAGGTCGTCGGCATACAGTAGACATCTTGCATGGCGAAGAACTTGAGGGAGATCATTGACCATAATTAAAAATAATAAAGGCCCCAAAATTGAGCCTTGACTCACGCCAGAACGCGTGTGATAGATACTAGACTCGTACATGCCGAGCCTAACAAACTGCTGACGATCACGTAGATAGTCTGCGAAGAAACGGAGAAGAGACGGGGAGAAACCGAGTTTGCTAAGCTTCATCAGCAGCGTGTCATTGTTAACCCTATCAAACGCCTTCCGGAAGTCGAAGTAAAGTACGTCCACCTGACGCCCGCGGTCCAAGCTGGAGGAGATATAATCAACCAGTGTCAGGAGATTAGTATCAACTGACCTCTTGCTTCTGAAACCGTGCTGCTCATTACATAGGTACTTGTTTATTTGCTTAGAGATAGCATTGTGGAGGATGTTCTCGAACACTTTCGCCGGGGAAGATAAAATTGCGATAGGGCGGTAATCTTCGGCAGATTTCTTGTTTTGGGATTTAGGAATGGGTGTGACTCTGGAAACTTTCCATTCAGAGGGATATGAACCTGCCTGCAAGGCTAAATTAAAAATGTGGCAAAGAGGTTCACTGAGAATACTTCTTAAATCCTTAATGATAAAGGGGGGAATATTATCGGGGCCGATAGAGCTGTTAGGTTTAAGTTTATTTATGCCTTTTACAATGTCTACAGGGCACAAGGGGGGTATATCTATGTAATTGCTATTGCCGGTATGCTCAGCGACACAAACATGATCAGCATTGAGCCGCGGAACATCAGGAAGAAAAACATCAGAGAAAAATTCGGCAAATGCCTCTACCGCCTTAGATCCCGAAAAAGTTACACCCTTGTATGTAATGTACGGTTCAAACCCACCTTTGAATCGCAGACTAGAAATGTGTGACCAGAATTGGCGAGGATTGGTTTTAAGTGTGTTTTCTATATTTCTCATGTATGAGGAATACGCATCTGCAATACGGGCCTTTAAACTTGACCTGAGGTCCGAAAATAACAAATAGGCGCTATCGCACTTAGTTCGCTTCCACTTTTTATGGAGCTTTAGCTTGAGCCTTAGGTCGTGGATTATATCGCTTGTGAACCATACTGGGTATCGTTTATTCGCGGATTTAGCTCTACGTTTTTTAGGTATGCAAGTGTCAAAGAAATGATAAGTAATATTATAAAACTTCTGAGTAGCAGTTGTAACATCTGTAGATTCTAAAACCTCCTCCCAAACACTCTTATTAGAGAGTAATGAATACAGCTGTTCAAAATTGCATTTGTGGAAGTTCCAATCCTTAGCACTGTCTATATTGCTGGGCTCCATTGAGTCTGAGTAATGACCTACATCAACACTTACCTCAATATGAAGCGCCGGGTGATATGCATCCAGCGGTACTATCCCCTCGGTGGCGGTGACGAATGTTTCTGGTACACTTATGCTCTCCTGGACCAAAACAACATCTAACATACCTCCATGCGAATTCTTCACAACATTCATCTCATTCAGACCGCAAACACTTACAAAATAACAGTAATAATTCTTAATATTTAACGAAACACTATTTAAATTTAAGTCGCCTAAAATTACAACAATTCCTTTTAATTTATGAATACACTCTTCCACTTTACAGAACCATTCCATATACAGATCATCGCTTGCACTAGGTTTGATATATACCACACATACGTGAACAGTCCGGCCGCACCATGCGAAATCAGCCCACAAGTCCTCACCGCGGTCCGTTTCAAGATCTAGGCGGCGGCGCAGCGCAATGGGTGCGCGCGCAGCGAGCATCACTCCACCGCACGGTGTACCTCGGTCTCGTCGCATAATACTCCAATCGGCGGTCACAAGTTCTCCATCTTCTATAGAGGCATCTAGAAAGCTCTCTGTTACAGCGATCAAGTTATGTTCGAGCTGTAACAAGTTCGTTCTCCACGTCGAAAGCTTGGTTTTGAGACCACGGACATTTTGATACAACATATCGATGTTTTTAATTTCATTATGTCGCTGCTTAGGCACGAAATGTCTGCTGATGATCATGCGGTTGGGCCTTATCAGGCACCTTATAGTTCGTAGTATGCCTAGGGGGTGATCTGAGCTCAAGCGCCTGGTGTATCGTGAGGAACACGAAACTTGCGACGCGTTAATAACTGCGATAGTGGACGCTTTTTTTTTTATCGTGGTAAAATCATCAAATGAGTCCTCCCACCCAGGGCAGAGTGGGAGGGACTGTCAGACTTGTACTGACTAAAATCCACGGTGTCCTTCAATAACCCTTTATGTTCCAGGGCCACGGTAATTCTATAAGTCCCGCGACCCCGGCAGGCTTAGGCCCTCTAGAGGGGGGCCCCGTCATTATGCTGACACTCTTTGAGGCACGCGTGGAACACAATGCGCCGTCGACTCGGGCATGGCCCATAGTCGGACAGCGAGTCGCCCATTACTCGCCGCCCGCATGCCCGCGCCTACGGTGGCCGGAGATCGTCTGCCGACGTCCGGCGCCGTGGGCGTCTACTACTGCGGCTGGGGTGGAGGGAGGACGCTGTCCTCTCCCTCACGCGGCCCGCCTCCTGCTTCGCGAGCATGACTGCTTCGCAGAAGGAGGCAACCGCTTCCCACTCCGTCTCGCCCCGCAGCATGACCTCAACCAATGCCGGGCGCGAGAGGTCTCCGCCTATCGCCGCCGTGAGGACACGGCGGTGCTCTGCCCAAGCGGGGTAGTCCCGCAAACGATAGAGGACGCTTTCGAGATCGTAAGAAGTGACAGAGACACCTTATTAAAATTGAAAGACAATCAATTGAAACGTGCTCGATTGTCTATTCAACGCAGTGGCTTGCACTTCGAACAATTACTCCATTACCGGGAAGTGTAAGTACCTACTCGTTCTTCTGTAAATAGTGAATATTTAAAAGTAGTTTAGTTAATTAAAATAATTGTAAATAAGTTGATTCAAATTATAGAAATACGCCTCAAATACTTTATTTGGTATCCAAACCAGAAAAAAATTTTTTCTTAGATAATAAACTTGTTTTTGTTTAATTTCTTTTTCAGTAAATTGCAACTAAAAAAATATTTTGACGGTCCTAAGCCCGTAAAAGTATGAAGGGAAAATCTGAACAACTTGTTGGGTAAAGCTTATTATTATTGTTTAATTAAATCATAAGTTATCAGTTGATTGAAAAGCACGCGGGTCAGCGGCCGCGCGCCCCTTCGACGCCGGTATCGGGAAGTATTACTATTGGTTCGTGGTCGCTTTAGAAAATTGTTTATCACAATGGTAAATCTGCCATTGTTTGTTTTTAATATTTTATTTGTCTATATATTACGCTATGATATTTCTGTCGCTAATGGAAGATAATGTCCTACATTATTTCCGATCCCAAGTCGTAGGGTTAACTTGCAAAAATAAGAAAGGAAATTAATATCTGCATTTTACTTCAAATTCAGTAGATAATTAATCTGCACCTGTATAGTGTATAGGTACAACCCTCACTCCCTCACTTAACCCACTTCTCACATACACATTCACCTTCACATCATCTCCTACACACACAATACACATCACAGCGCATGTTTTTGCTTTTTATAAAAATACTGTGTATCTTTTTATTCTTTTATTTTATTTTTATAAGTTTATATAACATCTTCATCAGGCTCAATTAGTATTAGTAATAATCTTGATCAGGCTCAATAACTTAACATTTACATAACCTGGGGTAGGGCGGAGCATCCTAAAACTAGCAAACTATTTGCTTAAAAGGATTCTCCCCATTGTAACTAGAATAAGTTATTTTAGTTGAAGCAATAAACATTTTTTTATTTTACACCTCGATTCTTAACGTGGACACGTAAAATTTTCTGCGGGGAAATTCACCCGAATAGATGTCCTATTTTGACAAATTTATTTTCGAAGGATTCATTCGTTTATGAGCTATCAGAAAAAGCATTCGTTTAACATCCTGAACGGCGGAGATTTCACGCAATCAGCAGTTTATGGTGGAAAAGTGGAAAATAACCCAGGTAGGACCCCTAGTTATCAGGGTCAAAATTGTTGCAAAGGTCTATAACCACCGATTTCAAGGAACACCCAAGTCGTTGGTTCGAACCCAGGCAGGCGCATTACTTTGTTAATTTATTTCATCACCACTGCTCTCAAAAACGGTGAAGGAAAACATTGTGAGGAAACCGGCAAGAACCAAAATTTGAAGACATGTGACATCTACCAACCCGCACTGGGCCCGCGTGGTGGATTATAGCCCTTTCCCTCTGATAGAGAGGCCGCCGTGTGTCCCAGTAATGGGAAAATTATAGGCTGATTATGCTGTATAAAAATCACGTGTCATTGTGTTCGTTCGTACGCGCTTATCTCCAAAAGTACGTGCACCACATATTATTTAAAAAGAAATTCCGCCCTAACTACGTAAATCAATTTTCTGAACCGATTAAATAAAAATGACTTACATTCTGAAATATTGTTTAAATTGCCCCAACAAATGAGCGGGTCCACGCGAGGCCGCCAGCTCTCCAAATATTTACATAGATATTGCTTCATCGAGACACGCGCCATTGAAAATCTTTGTAGTATTATAAATTACGATATTTGCATAAATATCAATTATCGTGTCGCAGGTGAGTCGGAGTTTGCTCATCCCTTTATGCAAAACAAATTCAGCAACTTTTTACACAACTTAGGCGAGCGGTCCCCACCGCACCGTACCGCACCGCGTCGTGTCGTGTTGCACCGCGTCGCGTTCTGTCGCGTCTTGTCACCAGTCACCGCGGCTCGGTACATTCGCTTGAGAAATCAATCCCACAGTTAAACAACGAGGCATTTGCCCGATGGCAATGGTGGGACAACCGTTTCGTTTGAAATTAATTTGGCGCACGTTGAAACCGAGCCTTGACGGGAGCCGTTTCAATTGCGTGTTCCGAATACCGAGCAAGCCTGCCAGCCGCCGGCCGAGTGCCTGTGAGTCCGTGCGTCTGTGTGCGCCGGAATGTGCTGCGCACACCTCGCCCCAGAGTGCGGTTGCACTGTGCACAGTATTTGTTTCAATCAGTTGCACAACGAATTCGTGCAGCTTTCCCGGACTTCCGGCGACAAGCGGGGCATGCAGCGGCGTGGCGCGAGTTGTCCCGACAATATTCAGTAGAAAGAATGAGCGGCGAGTGTTGGCTGTGATCGATGTGAAATAGATTAGCGCGTGTGGTATGTACCGCGTGTATGTGTCAGTGCATTGTTTGTCGTTTAGATTGTACGGTCGGCGTCGTGCTCACTGCTGAGTGCCGGTCGCTGCTACATGACGTCACAAACGATTCCACAGGTTCGCATCGTTCCATTCGCGCTGTCACTGTCACACATTCCGATGAGTTCAACCTACGTATATTTTTCACGCCTCGATTCTAGCTACTAGCCGGAAGTATTTTGAAGATATAATACCAATACCACCACTTTTATGATAGATATAATGTCACAATGAGCAGGTTGCTAACTAAAAACAAAAAACAATCAATAAAGTTAAATATATTATTTAATTTAACTAAAATTATTGACTATTTGGAAAAGTTTCGAGTTTTTTATCTAAATAAAAATGCAATTAATATTAAGGCGCTACCCATACGGGGACACCGTAAAAACGTACTCTTTTTCGTCGCAGAGTTAGCCATATTGCTAACATATTACAAGCCCAAAAAAAATACAGTGTATAGTCAAATGTATTAGTAAAAGACAAATGCAAAAATATTTTCTAAAAATAATACAGAATCTTGAAAAAAAAAGTCTCAAGAAAGAACACGAAAAAAATTTATCGTCTCGAACTGCTCAATATTTTGAGCGATAACTATACATTTTTTTGTAACAATCAAAAAGGAAATTTAATCAACTAAAGACTTATGTAAAAATATTTTAACAAAACGGCGTATTTTTTTTTTAAACAATTAAATACTGCGAAAAGTCTTTCAAATTGGCGGACACGAGATTCAAACTGAAATCAAACGCATCGCCATTTTCAACCCTATTTGTTTACGGCGATGCACTACTGTTGCGCGCTTGGTACTACTTGGTAGCGACACGCCCAGTCTGCGGCTAACTCTCTCAGAGATAGGTCACGTTACGCATGCGGCGCTCCAGCATTACGTAAATTCGTTTAGTAAAATAAGTTATTTTGTGAAAATTGACACTTTGTTTTTGGTTTTTATTTTTATAAGGTTTTCGTGTGATAATTGGACGCTTTAGTTTAGAAATTTTGTTTACTATTTATATTTGGGACTGACTCGTGATTCTGTGCGTACATGTGTGATGAAAACAATGGGAAATAAAAGAAGCAATGTGCTACGACGGATTTGTACGAGAAAACGGAGAAATCAACGCAAAAAAATACTGTTTCTGAGTAAGTATAAAAAATTGAATTATAGTTAGATAGTAAGCAAAATGACACTATCAAGCTATATAGTTTCAGTATAAGCTGACCTCTTATTGTACGACAAGCCTATACAACGCGAGATCAGCTCATACTGGAATGTGTCGACGTGTGTAGGTAGGTAAGTACGTATAAATTCATCACCCTTTACGGTAAAAAATTACAATCATCATCAAATGCTATGTGGTCATATTTTCTCAATATCTGAAACATACTTATCTCTGGATTGATAAGTAGGGACATAGGTAAACAAAATAATTCTGATAGTTATCACAATGTTCGCCTCTTGCCATGGCTGGCTACGGGCCGGCGCGGGCAGGCCTGCAGCGACAGAATAGGTAAGATCGCTCGAACGCGCTTCGATTGATAACAACAGTAGGTACCTACAGAGTAATAAAAATATCGCACAGCTAGATCAAAACTAAAGCAATTCAAAAACAGTCACATTTCAGTAGTTAGGTACTAGATTTCTAAATAATAATCTGGATTTTATCAGAGATAGAATAATAGGATGCTTATTGATCCAAAGTTGAGGTGTTGACTTATATGTACTTACACTTTTGCAAGTACGGGAAAATCCAGTGATTCCGGGATCGACAAATTTAGTGTTCTATTGAATAGAACCATATTACCTATTTACTTGCCTAGAATTGTATCATTCATAACAAAATCATTTATTTACATACCTAAAGTTTTCCTAAGATATGCATTCGATTTATTATCCAGTGCTGTGTTCCTTTTTTAGGTCATTCGATCTCGTCAAGTCTTGTGTGTGATACGTACATACATAAACTCGCACCTTTTTCCCGTAGGGGTATACACATACAAGGTGCAAGGGATACCGACGCGAAAACGGTTACCACGTATTCAGTACATGAATCTGAGCCGAGTCACATAGAAATTTTTCGTACATTATTTAGAAAAAAAAACAGCTGTTTCCTACAAAAGTTCTATGCCTACACGGTCAAAATATATGGAACAGCTGATTTTTTTTCAACCGTTTTAGCGTCGGTGTCACTTCCACTCTGTATATGATATGATATAATACAGGGTGTAAGGGACAGCCCTCCACAAACTGATGGGGTGAATACAGTATTACTAAGATGACTGGTACTGGAAATTATATCAGGAATGTTATGGGAATCCAATAAATTTGATTTGTTTTATTTCCTCATACGCTATGAATCGTTACCGTGTCAAAACGCACGTAGTGAACTGCAAGCGCGATGACAAGTTTGATGAACTCTGTAGCTAGGCAGGAAATGAACAGCTGATTTCACGCGTCGTTCGTTAGAGTACTTCAACATCCATTGTTGGATTTTTTATTTTAGCCGTATTATTTACATTAATGGAGTGCTGCGTACAGGGAATGTAATTTTACATTGAAATAGAAGAATAGTAACTGAAAAAAAAAAACCGGTCAGTGGGTCGTCTTAGGGGCGGATTTTTAGGAGTTGGAGTATACGCTTAGGGGTACTATGAGCAGCAAAGAAAACGAAAAAAAAAATTTTTGGTTTAAAAAAATTGGGACATCAATTTTCCAAAAAAAAAATTTTTTTCCAAAACTGTTTTTTTGCAGTTTCGGGTTAACCTTGACCATAAAAACCATTTCGGTTCTGAGAAGCATGGTCCTACGACGCACCGTTTCCGAGTTAGGAGCTTTTGAATTTTTTTCTTGTTTTTACAAAACCCTGTATATTTCCAAAACGGTAGCTCGGATGAAAAACTTTTCGGGAAAGAAATTGTTGCTCTAGTTGCAAACCATGAGATGATATAAAAAAACCTAGGAAATATTGAAAAAAAAAATCTCTGAAAATTTGGCTAAGTCCTCTGCCCCTAAGGATACACAAGCTGAAAGATCGACCGACACTTAGAAAATTTTTAATAATTTTTTTTTCCTCAATATTTCTCGGGTTTTTTTATACCATGTCTTGGTTTGCGACTAGTGCAACAATTTCTTTCCTGAAAAGTTTTTCATCCGAGCTACCGTTTTGGAAATATACAGGGTTTTGTAAAAACAAGAAAAAAATTCAAAAGCTCCTAACTCGGAAACGGTGCGTCGTATCTCATGGTTTGGAACTAGAGCAACAATTTCTTTCCTGAAAAGTTTTTCATCCGAGCTACCATTTTGGAAATATAGAGCGGTTTGTAAAAACAAAAAAAAATATAAAACCTCCTAACTCGGAAACGGTGCGTCGTAGGGCTATGCTTCTCAGAACCAAAATGGTTTCTATGGTCAAGGTCAATATGAAACTGCAATAAAATTGTAAAATATCAGAAAAAAAAAATTGAAAAAATTTCTAAGTCCTCGCGCCATAGCGCCCCTAAGGCTACACTCCAACCAAAAAACCGGTGGAATATGATTCAAAATAAGGAGCTGAATGCACCCCGTCAGTTTGAGGAGAGTTTGAGGAGGGCTGTCCCTTATACCCTGTATAATATAATGTAAATAAAATAATATACAAGGAGAAATCAATTTAGATAGCGAAACTCCGTAGATACGATGGGTGATAATGATTTTAAAAAAAAATGTGGTTTTTTTTCTGGTCAACGAACACTTGTGAGTTACGAGTTAAGAAAATCTGTGTTTCTTGTTACCCATCACGTCAGTGAAGTTAAGAAAAATAACAAAAATTTTGACTGTTTTTTGCGGTAGATGATCCGCAAAACACTCATCAAATCATTTTTTTTTGCCTACCACGTCTGTGAGGTATCGTTAGCTCATTTTTTTGAGCATGTATTAAATGTAATAGAAAGATTATATTTAATAAAATAAAAAAATAATAAAATAAATACCTAATAATCAGAAATTAATTTCTTATAAAGTTTTCTTTTTGTTAAATTACAGAGAACCCAGGGACTCTCAGTGTACCTCTGCAACATTACTCGCACCTCTTACTGCAGTTAATCCAACCTCAACAGATATCGGAACTACACAAGAACGAAATTATGGGTATGTATCATATAATCACATGGTTTAGCTTCGTACCATCAGTTTAGCCATTTCAGCGCGATTAAAATACGAACAAACAAACATTTACCTTTGCAATGTTACTAAAATAACCCATTTATCTATTTTTTTTAGAGAAACCACCGAAGAGGAGCCATACCTTGTTGAGAGCGATTCTCAAGACAATTCATACATACTAATACAGGGTCGAAGAATCGTTACTATGATGTACTTCATTCAACAACCACAAAAAATTTCCAGTCATAGCTCTTTATTTAATTGCAATTTAAAAGATATGTCACTGATAGGAGGGAAGGTCACTTATATAAGTACATGTAGGTAGGGGGAGGGGGAGGGGAGGGAAGGGAAGAGAGAGAAGGGTCATAGGAACCCCCGGGGGGGGGGGGGGGGGTAATTCGTCGGAAATGCATAGTTTTTTTTAATGAGTTTTTAAAAGGGAAATATTTATTTTTGAGTTATACTAATACAAGCTTTACAATCGGTAATTTTATATATACGGGACACCTGCTGATGGGGGCGGAGGGGGAGAGGAGTACCTCGAGGTTACCATTTTTTTTTTGTTAAATTGTAACCTTACTTTTTCTGTCCCTATTTTTCAGGGAGGAAAGGGTAGGGGAGTAAGAACCAGTACTTCTGCCTTATCTCCGGCGCTGCGGGAATAGCAGCCCCTTCGCCTTTGCGTAACAAAGTCACAGGCGATCACCTTGCCTGCGCCTTTGCCACGGCAGGCTGGGGCTGCCCTCCCTCCGCGCCTCCGGGCTCTAAAAAATACTCTAGGGGTAGGACATACCAAGACCACGGCGTGTCGGGGTTGACAAAGTCGGTTCTGAATTCAAGTTCGTTGTAAGGCCACATTTACTTTTAAATTACACGCACATTTGAACCAATTCTATAGTGTTTTTCTTTTTAGTTTTTTTTTTTGTAATAGCATTATGTATAGGTACTTTGCTCACTGCACATTCCACATATACGTTATACTCTATGCCAAAATAGTCTGTGGTGTGAATCAAAATAGTCTGTCATGTGAAATGTCGTCGTTTTCAATACAATGCCATCAATAATTCTACAATTAATATCTCCGAAACTATTCATTTCCGACGGTTGAAATTTGGCAAATCGTTTTAATATATTAGTAGGAACCTACAATAAAAATTACAACATCCTAGGTTAATGTACAGATATAAGTGACTAGACAATGCCACTTAGAGAAAAAGAATCACCCAAGCTCGATCATCAAGAAAATAATCCTTGTCGTAAGAGAAGACTGACTTTTGAGGGATCGCCAACAGTTCTTTCTTCTTCAAGGGATGATAATAAAGAAAAATATCTGTCGTACTAAGAGACGCCTAACTTTTGAAGAATCGTCAACAATCCTTTCTACTGCAATAGGTGCTAACAAAGAAAATATGCCCTGTTGTAGCAAACAGCTAAGTTTTGATGAAATGTAACAAATACGTGAGACCGGCAAAGTAATTGTAATGTTTACCTTTGTGAAGTTATAGTAAAATCATTATAATAATATGCATATTGTTTTCTTGATTTACACCTACCTCCTACCTACCTACTACCTACCTACTACCTACCTACTACCTACCTACTACCTACCTACTACCTACCTACTACCTACCTACTACCTACCTACTACGTACCTACTACCTACCTACTACCTACCTACTACCTACCTACTACCTACCTACTACCTACCTACTACCTACCTACTACCTACCTACTACCTACCTACTACCTACCTACTACCTACCTACTACCTACCTACTACCTACCTACTACCTACCTACTACCTACCTACTACCTACCTACTACCTACCTACTACCTACCTACTACCTACCTACTACCTACCTACTACCTACCTACTACCTACCTACTACCTACCTACTACCTACCTACTACCTACCTACTACCTACCTACTACCTACCTACTACCTACCTACTACCTACCTACTACCTACCTACTACCTACCTACTACCTACCTACTACCTACCTACTACCTACCTACTACCTACCTACTACCTACCTACTACCTACCTACTACCTACCTACTACCTACCTACTACCTACCTACTACCTACCTACTACCTACCTACTACCTACCTACTACCTACCTACTACCTACCTACTACCTACCTACTACCTACCTACTACCTACCTACTACCTACCTACTACCTACCTACTACCTACCTACTACCTACCTACTACCTACCTACTACCTACCTACTACCTACCTACTACCTACCTACTACCTACCTACTACCTACCTACTACCTACCTACTACCTACCTACTACCTACCTACTACCTACCTACTACCTACCTACTACCTACCTACTACCTACCTACTACCTACCTACCAGCTACCTACCTAACACCTACCTACCACCTACCTACCACCTACCTACCACCTACCTACCACCTACCTACCACCTACCTACCACCTACCTACCACCTACCTACCACCTACCTACCACCTACCTACCAGCTACCTACTACCTACCTACTACCTACCTACCTACCTAACACCTACCTACCACCTACCTACCTAACACCTACCTACCTAACACCTACCTACCACATACCTACCACCTACCTACCTCCCACCTACCTACCTCCCACCTACCTACAACCTATCTAATACCTACCTACTACCTCTTTTTTTTCTGTTCTATCACGTCTGTGAAGTATACATAAAACCCGATTCAAATAAGGCAGTATGGACACTCACGCGGGCGTAGCCGCGGGCAACAGCTAGTTATTATTTTAATTCAAGCCCAAAAGATTTTTATCACCCTGTAGGTACCTATTATGAGAATAATGTTTTACTCATTGTAAGTCATATTCAGAGGTCGGATAATCGGATGCATAGGTATTATACCTACAAATAGTTGCTTCTTACAAAAGTAAAGAAGCGGCTTATAAAATACACATACATAAACTCACGCCTTTTTGCTATCGTGGGGGTAGGCAGAAACTACATAACTCCACCTGCTACAATCCTATTAAAAATGTACCTAAAATATTATTTCAAAATAAAACCTTACACACATAAAACGCGCCTTCTGACCGATTTTTGTAAGAGAAATAATTTATTTTTGTCCTGCTCTAAATCTTTAGGTAGGTAAATTTTAATAAAATATGAATACAATGTTTGGGTAAATAATATGATTTGATTCAACAGAACACTAAATTTATCGATCCCGTAATCGCGGGTTTTTTATTAAAAACATTTATTTTGAAAATCCCGCCGCGCCGCGAAGGCCACGCGCTGCCGGTAACGTCAGCTGGGCCGTAGGGGCGGAGCTACGCGCTGCGCCCCTTTCCCCTGCTTCACCTCCTCAAATACTGGAAGATTTGCTGTTTACAGCGCCTTAATACAAAAAATGATCTTGTTAGTTGAGTCGGTGCTGTTCGTGTTAACGTCCGGCGGGCCGACATAAATAACTAGCATGGATATACTTTTTTACACAATTTTATTATGAACTAGCTTCTGCCAGCGGCTTCGCCCGCGTGGATGTCGAAAAATATCCCACCCGAACAAACATAGTTACTTACCATCATCCGCTGAGACACGTTTAAATTAATTTTCAATTGCCAGCCTAAACACAAAATTTGAATATCCTACCTTCAAAACTGACGGACTTTCATATAAACTGCCATCCCCTATTTTACCCCTTTATGGGTGGAATTCCCAAAAATCCTTTCTTAGTGGATACTTACACTTCACAAAGAACACACCCTCCAAGTTTCATGTTTCCCTAAGACGTGGTTTCTCTAAGACCAGCGGTTTGGGCTGTGTGTTGATATCACCCAGTCAGTCAGTCAGTTTACCATTTTATTTATATAGATGGTAATGTAATACAAAAATCAGCATCACTTAAAGTGAATCCGAAGATATTTTCTTTATAAACTTTTATATTGAGATAAGAATAACAATAAGTTTAACCGATGTGCTCTTTCCTCTACCGATTCTTGAGAACGCCTATTTCTCATTCTCTTCGCTTCTCTCGAATTTCGAGATAAAGATAATCGTTTTTTAGGTGGCATTGATGCAGGCAAATAAAAATAAATAAATATTATTAGTGTATTTCATGTATAACTTTGGTGTTTCTATACCGATTTCTATGATTCTTTTTTATGGAATAGTTAATAATGTTAACTTTTTTAATTAGGGATGACTGAGAGTGTTATAAACGTAAGAGTAGACAAATATAATCAGAAAGCTTCGAACTGCTAAGCTATCGGGAGTTACACGTGATATTGTGAGTCAACCATAAAAGATAGACATATGCTGTCGTGAGATATTTTTTATATAATTTTAAGGAGAACATTTCCGTCATACATGATTTCTGTGTAGCTTTAACCATTAAGGTTGCACACGCGACGGAAGCTTAAAAAATGGAGTAACTTCTCCCGTTTTCCCAACATTTCCCTTCACTGCTCTGCTCCTATTGATTGCAGCGTGATGAAAAGTATACTATAACCAACTCAGGAGTATGAAAAATAATTGTACCAAGTTTCGTTAAAATCCGTCGAGTAGTTTTTGTTTCTATAACGGTTATACAGACAGACAGACAGACAGACAGACAGACAGACAAAAATTTTACTGATTGCATTTTTGGCATCAGTATCGATCCCTAATCACCCCCTGATAGTTATTTTGGAAATATATTTCATGTACAGAATTGACCTCTCTACAGATTTATTATAAGTATAGATAGATTATAGACTATGTGTTATTCTGATGTATCAACTATATTACTGTACAGTTTCTACAAAATCCGTACAGTAGTTTTTGCGTGAAAGAGTAACAAACATCCATCCATCCATCCTCATTAACTTTCGCTTTTAAAATAGTAGTAAGATAAGATGACATTGACACATGCATCACATATAAATCTGATACACAGCTAACTAATATGATGCTCCGCGAACACAAGAACGTTCAACGCTTGCGCAGCACGCGTAGCGGTGTAGTGTACTAAGTCGTTGTACGCGTAGCAGTGATGTATGCTACGTCGTAGCACGCGTAGCGGTGATGTTTGCTACGTCGTAGCACGCGCAGTGATGAAATCTGCTATTTCATAGCATCGTGACTACTGAATAAAAAAATAACGTAATTGATTTGTTCACCTCACGTATTGTGCAGAATACGACTGAATTTGTGCAAAACTTAAATTTTTTGATTTAAAAAGTAATCTGGTCTGGATCGGTAATGCATTTGTTCAAACAGTCAGCCTGATTGATACTCTGTTCGAGTGATCTTACTCATCACCGCTTGTTCCGGAACAGTCGGCTAAGTGTCGCGCATCGCCGTCGGCCTGTCGTATTAGCGTCACGTCGGCGTGTCTCGCCGCGACGCTTCGATGGGAAATTTGCACCTAAAAGCAAATGGACAGTTTTGTTAAAATGGCTGGTTTGTATCCCGCGTAGCGCTAAGGCGTTCAGCGGCTTTCGAACGATCTATGAAAACACGAAGATGATTTTAAAGCTCGAAATCTGACTGGCCAATCTGCTTCTATAGTTTGCATATTACAGACACTGGTATACAAAAAAATCCTACTGGAGATGTAAGTAAAATTAATTGAGCGTAAGTTTGGGTACGTTTGTGACCCTGAGCAAGCGATCAGTGAGCTGTGTCGCTGTAGCGGAGCGCTGCGGGTTATGGCGGTGCATTAGTATCGGCGGCGATGCGTGAACCGGCACACATGGCGCACATCGCCCATACTACACGATGCCATCTCCTCACAAACGTTACTCTCAAAGCATCTGCCTGGCCTTTATCCAACTATGTTGAGTTCGCCTTCCAGTCCAACCGGATACAGCTGACTACCAGTATTTTACTTGGTGCGACTGCCTATTTGGCCTCCACAAACCAGTAACTACTGGGTAAAACGATACCCAAGGGGAACTGTATAACACTGTTTGTCAGACTTTCGGGTCATTGACTGTCAAAGATCTACAAATGGCAGCCGAGATCAACGTGCTTTTCGTGGCTCGGAGGAAACTTGCTATTTTATTCAAACTAGCTGTGCCCGCGGCTTCGCTCACGTGACCGCGTATTCTTTAGTCATTGTCAAAGTTTATGAACGATAAATATAGATGCAACTCATGATCTATCCTGGGTCCCAACGGTTGATAAGTTGATAATATTAAAAACTAAAAAAAAAATCTTCGAAGTTTGGTTTTTCAACGCATTGTGCGACCAAAGTCTCTACACTTTGGTCGCACTTCGTCTTATTTAAGTTACTCAAAGTTTTGAAAATATTTTAGTAAATCTATAATATTCTAACCATGGTGGTTCAAAATAGGTATGTACTCCCATGGTTGTAGCAGCTCAATGAGAAAACGGGACTCCCGACCAGATCATGGCCGACCATACTGGAGTGTCCAAAGTGTCCCTACACCTACGTTTTAGAGGGCTTACTGTCAAAAACGCCGCTGACACGCGATTAAGGTAGCCATCTAGGTGTAAATTATTTGATAAGACGTACCATCGATTCGAAAGCAGATGAAGAACAGGGTAATGATATAAGATCTCGTATTTCTGAAGATGGATAATGATTGCCTACAATCAACGGGCAAAAAAAATTGAAGAATAGATGCAGGTATTACGCAGATCGATGGAACAAAGACTGTTGAAGCAAGCCCTTTGTCTATTCAACACATTTATGTTGACTATTATTAATATTTTGCTCTGAAGTTCAAATGCTAGTGCAGTCACATCTAAACGTTAAAGACGTGCCGCGAGTGAAACAGTTTCTCTTACGGATATTATTCCTCTTCTCTCGGGGGTATCTCCACAGTTGTAAATAAAGCCTGTATGTTTACCGAATGAAAAATATGCCTAATCATTAATTCAAGACTATTTAAAATTGCGACAGCCGTGACGGTGTGGCTTGACCGATTTTACTTAGACAAGGTTAAAGCTTTCAATCTCACTTACGCGTAAACTCGTCGATCTGTGATCTGTGTCTCTGATCTGTGTATCCTGCGTATCCTAACCTATGCTGCCCAGACATGGTCTTTGACGGAGGCTGAGTAATTCAAACTTTTTTCTATTTTATTTAAAAAAAAAATGTTGCCCCGCACTAGGAATTTTTCCTGTATAGTGGGTGCGTATACAAACACAAACAGCCAGACCCGGTAAAACTACTTGTAGGCTATACAAATATTTGTTCCGTGCGGGGATCGAACACGCGATACGTAGCGCAGTAGTCAATCGCTCAGCCACTGCGCCAACCGTGCCGTCAAACTAAAACTTTGCCAAAGAATGATGGAGCGTAGTATTTTAAAAATCAAAATCACCGATCGAATACACTCCAAGACAGGCATCGCCGATGTTGGTGATAAGTGTGTGAGGTTCAAATGGGACAGTGCGGGTCAGAACAGATGGGCCAGAATCATCACACAGTGGGTGCCTCAAGACTGTTGTTGTCACCGAGGCAGGCCCAAAAAACTCTGGTGTGACGATTTGGACTCGTTCCTGACTGATTGGCCAGAGAAGGCAAAACACCGGGAGAGTTGCCAAAGAAACTGGGAAAACTTTGTCCAGCAGTGGGACAGAAACGGCTAATTAAAAAAAAAAACGTTATACTATAGTGTTTGTTATGATAATAATAGGAGCTACTCCTCATTGATATGGCCATTAGTCAACAGGTTCGCCATTCCCGAAGTGATCTGTCGAGATGTTGGATAGACTATAAGAAGGCCTATGACTCGATGCCACGAAGTTGATGCAACTCTGCGCACCTTCCTGATGTCGTGTATGGGGCAATGGAGGATAGTTCTTCACTATCCAGGATGTCGGCAAATTCAGAGGAATAGCGAGCCGATAAGGATAGAGCGAGGTATATTTCAGGGCGATAGTTTGACTCCACTTTGGTTCTGCTTAGCCTTGAATTCTCTTAGCACGCTGCTGGAGGATTCAGGTTTAGACTATCGGTCGAGGAGAGGTGGTCAAGTTATATCTCACCTCTTTAACATGGATGACCTGAAACTCTTTGCCCCCAACGATTTGCAACTGATGGAGCTACTGAAGGTAACTGAAAGTTTCAGTAGCGCCATCAGAATGGAATTTGGTGTGGACAAATGTGCGGTCATGCGTGTAAAGCGAGGGGAGATTGTGGAATCTATGGAAACTCTCGGATTCCATAAATCTTAAATCCCTCTCTGCACCCGAAACTATAAGTACTTGGGTATATTGGAAGCGCTGGGCATCAATGTTGCTGACATGAAGCAATCGTTAAAGGAGCGCTTCTTTGGCCGCGTGAAAAAAATAATTAAGTAGTCTTTTAACAGGCGTAACTAGGAGGGTGCGTACATTGTTGACGGCATATCGAATGCATCACCCGCGTTCTTCGGTTATGAGACTGTATATCCCGCGGAGTTGTGGGGGTCGAGGCTTTTTAAACGCTAAGACTCTCCACAATCGCGAGATATGCAGTATCAGGGAATATTTCCTTGAAGCCGACGTGGGGATGCAGCGAGATGTGGTCGCGGTGGACAAGGGCCTCACCCCGCTCTCCTTGGTTAAAGAGAACTGGCGCAAACCTGTAGTGCTTGACACTAACGACCGCAGGGAGGTATGGCAGAGTAAGGAGCTTGACGGACGCTTTTTCCGGGCCCTGCATGGGCCCGATGTAGACCTAACCGTAGCCTGGCTACGTTCCGGGGACCTCTTCGAAGAAACCGAAGGTTTTGTCTGTGCAATTATGGATGAAGTTATGATGACGAATAACTACCGGAGATTTATTGTGAAGGACGGTACGGTTGACATATGTCGGGCATGCCACCGTCCAGGCGAAAAAATCCGTCACATTATCTCCGAGTGTTCTCGTCTGGCTAACGGAAAATACTTGCATAGACACAACCTTGTAGTCAGGATTATCCATCAGCAACTTGCTCTAAAATACAACCTTGTGGAATCGGAAGTGCCGTACTATAAGTATGTGCTCGACCCAGTTCTCGAAAATGGCAGTATCACATTGTATTAGGATCGGTCCATCATCACTGACAGGAATATTGTAGCCTATAAGCCTGATATAGTGGTGGTGGATCGATCAGAGCGGCGCGCAATGATTGTTGACATAACGGTCCCGCATGATGAGAACCTCGTGAAAGCCGAGAGAGATAAGCAAATCAAGTATCTTGACTTGGCTCGTGAGGTTGTCGACATGTGGGATGTGGACTCAGCGATCATTGTGCCGATAGTTGTATCAGCCCATGGCTTAATTGCCAAGAGCCTCGATCAATACCTTAGGAGACTCTCGTTAGGCAGCTGGATCAAGGGCTTGATTCAAAAAGCGGTACTCCTGGACACGGCTCGTATTGTTAGGAGGTTCCTCTCTCTGGAGTCCTGACCTCCACTAGCTTGGATCCTGTTCCCAATACCGGTGGGCTATAATTTTTTATATTTTTAAAGGTTTTTTATGTTGTTTTTTCTAAGGAATATTTAAAAATGTAATGAATTTGTATAGAAATAAATAAAGGAAATAATAATAATACCCCGCTCTCCTTGGCTAACGAGAACTGGTGCAAACCTGTGGTTTTGGATAGTAATGGCCCTAGGGAGGTATGGCAGAGCAAGGAGCTACACGGACGCTTTTTCCGGGCCCTACATGGGCCTGATGTAGACCTCTTGGCGTCCGTATCCTGGCTACGATTCGGTGACCTCTTTGGGGAAACTGAAGGTTTCGTCTGTGCGATTATGGATGAAGGTATCATGACGAACATGGAGCGCTCAGTGTATGAAAAAAAATTTTTTTTGTTTTTTTTTTTTTTGCGGAGTTATTAACAGTGGCCAATATACTTAAGCATTACGTTTATAAAATATTTTTCCAAACAAGCCAATAGAGGTACTGCCCCCAGGCCCTCACATTTTCAAAAAAATCTTGAAGTTTCCAAAGCTTTTCGTATTTTTTTTAATTTAAAGTCAGCAGTGAATGGACCCAAAAACCAAAAAAAAACCGCAAAAGCCACATTTGATTGAGAAAATGTCGATATTTGGCGCGATAAATCACTTCACGCGAAGCACTTTGTCCCGGCATAAGTTCTGACAATCAACGAAGAAACACCTACTATTGAATGATCAAATTCTTCTACGGGATAATTATTGAAAGAAGCTGTGAAACTATAAATGACATGCCGTTGACATCTTCTATTGTATCCACGCCAAGTATGCTGCCAGGTGCTACCAGGAACGTCGTATGAGGCAGTTGCTAGAACATTGGATTGTTTCGGAGTTTCTGAACCCGTAACGATCTAAGCACGGACCAATTATATCTTTTAAAAAAGTGTCAAGCAATCAATAAAAGCCAGTGTCACGGAAGTTTGGCCAAACGTAAGCCTGGAAAAATATGTCACTCAAGATGGCTTACTATGGCAAACAGTATTCTGTGGCTCTGTTTCGACCGAAAACCCATCTGGTAATCTGAAAATATTGTCTAAGTTCGTGGTACAAGTCTACGCTCCACTAATTTAATTGAAATGTCCCCATAATAAGTTTTAAACCTGATACCAAGATACAAGTTTCCCGCTATCCGCCATTTCAAAATCTAAATTAAAAAAAATCGCACCACCCCGAACAATTATCGGAAGTAGATTATCAAGGACGGTACGGTTGACATTTGTCGGGCATGCCACCGTCCCGGTGAATCGATCCGACATATTGTTTCCGGTTGTTCTCGTCTTACTAACGGTGAGTACTTGCACAGACACAATCTAGTAGCTAGGATTATTCACCAGCAACTTGCCTTGCAATACAACCTTGTGAGTTCTGAAGTACCATACTACAAGTATGTGCCCGACCCAGTTCTTGAGAATGGTCATGCCACATTGTATTGGGACCGATCTATCATCACAGACAGGACTATTTTAGCAAATAAACCTGATATTGTGGTGATAGATCGCCGAGAGCGCCGTGCAATGATTGTTGACATCACTGTCCCTCATAACGAGAATCTCGTGAAAGCTGAGATTGATAAAAAAATCAAGTATCTTGATTTAACACACGAGGTTGTCGACATGTGGGACGTGGACTCTGCAATCATTGTACCGATAGTCGTTACCGTTAATGGACTAATAGCAGAGAGCCTCGACCAACACCTTAGGAGGCTCTCATTGCACGGCTGGGTCAAGGGCTTGATTCAGAAAGCAGTACTCCTGGACACGACACGCATAGTGAGGCGGTTCCTCTTGGAGCCCTTACCACCGGCAGCCTGTACCTTGTTCCTGATGCCGCTGGGCCATCTATTTTTTATATTTTCAAATGTTTTGTTTACTTTTGTTTTTGAAAATATTTAAAAATGTATTAGATAAGAGAAAGAATGAATAAAGAAATAATAAAAAAAAAAAAATATAAATGATGTAATAATATTTTAAATTACTTTGTATGGAAGTATTTAAAAATGTTAATTATATGTATAGAAAATAAATAAAGGAATAATATTTATTTTATTTCAGATCAAATTACAAGATCCATATGTTGTTAGTAAAAGTCTTAACCTAATGTTAGTAAAAAACACACTGTATATAAAATTGTAACGACTGACACCTACGTGTGCAGCCGTATCCAGTGAGCCAGCATGGGGCTGTCCCACCTATCACAAAATACATTCAGAATGCTGTGGGAGCTAGCACGTACACTACCGAGAATAGAAGCGCACCGTTTCCGCATAATAGCATGAAAACCATCAACCTTGGCCTCGGTGAACTTCAAAAAAACGGTTATAAAACTATCTATCTGTTTTTAATACATATTTTAATAAGAAAACAAATGAGTGTACACGTAGTATCAAGGTCATCTATTAAGTTCGATCCCAATTATGCGAGTAGCTTCATTCGACGCGATTTACGTTTAACATGGTGTAGTAGCGCCATCTACCGTAGGCTTTGCACGAAGGATTAAAGTTTATGATTTTTTTTTGACGTTTCACCCTACCACTGCGCACTGCTGTCGTAGCGGACCGTTCCGACATTAATCCTCATTTTGTTTAAAAGTTTACAATATTTATTTTAGAATCTTTAAAACAATATAGGGATGGGGTTAATTATAGAATTGATAATTAACAAAAAAGGGAGGGAGTTGGTAAATCTTTGCAGCTTCATTCTTTGCGATTTACGTTTAACATGGTGTATGATGTTTATAGCAACGGTTTTAAAATAAATACAATAAACGGTACTCCCTTTCTTCTCCTAAAATTGTTTGTCCGAAAATCATTATCCATAACACGTTTGCTATAAACTTCAGTAACCATAATGTTCAAAACCCCGAAATTTTGTTTAACATAATTATCTTTAGTTACATTATAATAATTGAATCTCCTAATTTTACATGACCTAAAGTCATATGTCCTAAGTATTGTGTTAAATAATGAGTATTATTCCGAAAGTTCATTTATTTTTTTAGTCTTAAAACATTTGCTAAAAATTTGGTTTTAGGCTGAGCGCAGACTTGAGTCAAGATAGTCTTAAGACAGACTATTGCTTCACATAAAGTATGAAGCCGCGCAAACTTGAAACACTTAAAACTGTCGTGACTCAAGTCTGCGTACAGCCTTAGTGACAGAAACGAATCGCTGTAAATCCGACTCCACGCAGTCTTGTCTGCTCTACCCCTAGAGTGTAATTTAAAATCGCGTAGGCGCGGAGGGGCGAGGCGGCCCGCGCGTTGAGGAGCAGGTGGTTGTAACACTCGCCGCCGCGGCTGAGGCTGGCCGGCTGAGCCGGCCAGCAAGCCGAAGCTGCAGTGGTGAGCGTTAAACCCATCTGCGACGATAAACTCGCGTGGGACCGCCGGAGCCCCGCAGCGCCGGAGCCGTGACAGAAACCATGCCTGCTGCATGTTGCATGCTTGCTTGCATGCTGCGTGCTTGCTTGCATGCTGAATGCTGCGTTCTTGCTTGCATGCTGCATGCTTGCTTGCTTACAAAAACCACATGTTTACAATCAACTGCTTTATTGAGTCATGTATAATATATTTATCCCGAAGAATATTATTATTATAAATAAACATTACTTCTGTAATTTGAATTTAGGACTTTTAACTTTTATTGAAAACGGTTTTATGTCTTTTGTATATTATTGATTGTAATATTTATGACAAAGGGATTTAGAACATATTATATTTAGGGATTTCATTTTATGGCATGTGACATTATGTGATATTAAGTTCGGGTAAGTTATCATTCGGACAAATGATGATTAGGACAAAAAAAGTTATGGCACTTTAAATTATGGATAAAAAAGTTAGGTGACACAATAGAGAACCACAAAAAACAATGGTTAATACTTGGGTAGGTTTGAACATTGCTTTTACTCCGGTTATATTAATACCTGGTGATTTTTATTAAAGTAAAAAAAGACCATCGATTCAAAATTTATTCTTGTTTTATTTAATAACCAAAGTGTACATTTTGTATAATAATTGTGCACCTGTATGTAACTAGCTAGTAATTACATTATATTAGAGAAGAATCAAGCAATGATTTAGCGAACTGATTATGATTTACAATTATTTCTTTATTGTAGTAGCGAGCAAAAACTGAAGACGAATCAGTCCATCCAGCAGTCTTTTTAATCACATCTGTGCTTACTCCGAATTTATTTGCCTTTGATGTGGCTGCATGTCGTGTACTATGCGCGGTTAATATTGAAGTGTCTACGCCACTTTATAGTAGCGAATCCTTAAACCAATGACTAATAGTTTGAGAAGTAATGCTAGAATGTGGTTTTTTGAAACTGTTATTTTTATTCTCACGTTATACCTCAGTTTTATTTAGAAATGTTTGTAAACATCTTGCTGGGCAGATTTCTGGACGTGTATTATAAAATGGAAGACTTAATGTCGGTTGAAATGAATTTAATTTTGTTAGTGCCTTCTCGCTGGAACAACGCCTGTTGGATACGTCACTCGCGTACTACATGCATATAAGGGTGAATATCAGCAAATTTTACGTGTCCACGTTGAGAATCTAGGTGTAAAATGATAGGATGTCTCTGTTTTTTTTTAATTGAACTACATAACTTGGTTCAATTAGAGTCACCTTTTTTTTTTTATAAGTGTATATAAATCATCAGGGAAATAAAAATCGCTTTCAAATTCAAGTTTGGCTTGTCCCAGATCCATTTTTTGATGTAATTGCATTCACCAAAGTAACAATTTGAGCAACAACAACAACAACAGCAATTTAGTTAGTATATGCATAAGACACATTATCTAAAAACAATTAAACCATAATTATTATAAAAATCTTATTTAAAAGCACAGGACAAACTTTGATCGAGTGATCAAAGTTTGTCCAAGCAAATATCAAAATTTTGGTAGCACTTTTTCAACTGACTATAACATGAAGCTTCGTGCATGTGCGATCAATCGCGTTATTTATTTCGCATCTGTCAGTCGTACGATTAGTGCGATTAGTGTCAGGTGTGTGATGAGTGCTGTGATTACCCTCCAAAAACGTAAGTATTCGCCTTGGGCGGAACGGGGGACAATAATTGTTAAATTTTTGGTGCATCGATTTACTGTTCATTTTAAAGTGTTATAATAGTAAGCTACATGCTATAGCAAATGATATGGGTGACCCATAAATCAATGACATTAATTTAATTTCAACTTAAATTAAAGATTTTTTTAATGCCTGGTTCCATTTTTTTGAAAATTGATACGAGCCACCGGATTTTAAGCATGTACTGGATATCTATTGTTTGTACCTATATAGCTGGTTTTTACGTTGCAAGACAGTAAGACCTATTATTATAAGGGTGGCATACTAATAATCAAGTTTCTTATTCATATATTTTTATTTTGTTGCTTTTTAAAATACCAAAACAGACCAGCGAAGAGAGACTGCTTAAAAGCTCTTCACCGATGTCATGGGGGACTTCAACGCGAAACTGGGCAATTTGGGGTTGTATGTCGGAACCACCGGGGTCACCAACTGGCTAGTTTTATGGAGAAGGAGGGCCTCTATATGATGAATTCTTTCTTCTGAAAGCGTGAGCACCGGAAGTGGACCTGCCAGAGCCCCGATGGTGCAACTAAAAATTAGATTTACTTCATCATGTCAACCAAGAAGCAAATGTTCAATGTTGTCTCTATGATCAATTCGTTGAAAACCGGGAGCGATCACCGCATAGTAAGAGACACATTTAACTTCAATATCAAGCTTGAAAGGTCTCGACTGATGGAGTCTACGCTCCGTCCAGCACAGATTCAGATTCAAAACTCCGAGAGCTGCTGCAAGCTGAAAAGCTTGAACTCCAGACTCGTTTTGAGTGCCTCAGAAGCTCATTGGACGAATACAACGATAGGTTCGTGGAAACTGTCCATACGGGTCTAAGTTCTTCAAGACACGTTGTGCACATAAGAACAAAAAGTCTCTGATCATAGTCTCAAGCTCATGCAGGAGCGACGTGAGATGATCCTGCAGTCTTCAGACGAGGCGTGGAAATACCGGCAGCTCAATAGACGGATCTTTAAATCTAGCATATAAAAGATGCAATTGAGCGGCTCCAAGGTATTTGCAAGAGATCTGGCTATTGGGCAGAGCCAGCTTACGAAACTGAAGACCGACCGTGGCAGGATCGTATCGAGAGATTCTATGGGCAGTTGTACACTTCAACCAGTAAATCCGTTGTAAATCTAGCAAACGACCCAAGTGCTAGACTGACCCGACACTATACCCAAGACATCCCGGACGTCAGCATGTAAGAGATTAGGATGTCTCTGAAACAGCTTAAAAACAACAAAGCACCGGGTGATGCCGGAATTACGGCCGATCTCCAAAAGGTGGGTGGAAAACCGGTACTTAAGGCCCTTCAGAAGCCGTTTGATTCCGTCATACTCGAGGGGGGCATGGTGCAGGGGTGTGGTGGTAATATTCTTCAAAAAAGACGACAATGCCCGGCTGAGGAATTATAGGCCCATCTCACTTTTAAGCCATGTCTACAAGTTGTTTTCACGAATTATCTCGAACCAGCGGGATTCCATAATGGCTTTAGCACCGTAGACCACGTACATACGCTGCGGCAGGTATACAGAAGACCGAAGAGCTGCCTCTCTGTTTAGGGTTTGTGGACTACGAGAAAGCCTTCGACTCGATCGAGACTTGGGTTGTACTGCAGTCTCCCCAACGGTGCCAAATCGACTACTGGTACATCGAGGTGTTGAAGTGTTTGTACAAAAACGGTACCATGTCAGTCCGACTTTAGGATCAGACCTCGGAATCTATCCTATTTTTTAACAAAAGAGAGTTTTATTAACCGACAAAAGTTATTGATACTTCCCGAGAATTTGTGAGATTGAGCATTGAGCTTTATTAGTAAGATTAAGGTTTCTGACAGAGAAATCCAATTTTGGTGTTACTGATTTTCAATTTTGGTGGGCACTTTCGATTTTGGTGGGCGATTTTCAATTTTGGTACCCCTACTACTACTACCTAGACTTTGACCTAAAATATCTCAAAAAGTTATGGAGATATTCTGAGACCTCTTGAAGATCCTTCAAGCTTGGACTTTCTATTCTTATACCAGAACCTTATTTTTCACGAAAACCAAAGAAAAAATTTTGCCACCAAAATTGTCAAAAAATGAACTTTGTTGATATTGACCCATATGTCTTGTAGCTCGTAGTGAAGCGCGCGAGACACGGAGCTCACACTCCTGAGCCTGAACCGCCCGCCTGCTTGACTCTCTGGCTCAGCATGCTAACTGATTTCACAAAAAACATTATCAAAAAGGCGTGACTTTGTGTATGTATGTCATGCATTATTCCAAGATCCCAGATCCCCCAGACGTTACTCATTCTCCGATTAACAAAACATATGGGATCGAGTTGTGTTAGTATGTTCTGTGAACGTATGCTTACCTGTTATTTTGAGCCGACGATTAATTTACAGGTACCAGGTGCTAAAATTGCGTAAAAACCTTAGCCACTTTTCTTCAAGTTTGAGGAGTGGTTTTTTATATAGTATAATAAAAAAGCACCACTCAAACTTCTACATGTCGGAACGGGTCATTAGTACGGACGTAAAATGAATCGCAAGTCCGCTGGTGGTGATGTCACGTGACCTACTTACAAGTCTACCCCCACCACAGCGTGGCTTCTACAGAGGCCTGATGTTACAGCTCGGAGGCGAGGAGGACATTGAATGTCTGATCACAAAGGAGTTGAGACGTCTTGGAACTGTACCCGATTCATTGTGCCCCGTGTAATTGTGTTAAATTGTAATGTCAAGTAATTTGTTACTTTATTATAAACAGTGTATCGCAATACTGCCAGACGTTTTAAAACTTCATCCGGTGAGACTGGAAGCCGACCCCAAAATAGTTGGGGAAAGGCTAGGCAGATGATGACTGCCAGACACTTCCCGTTGGCCGTAATTTCTGCCAGACGTTTTAAAGTTCGGAAAAAATTACATAGTTTTTTTACTTACTTAAATAAAGTCTGAGTCTTGGTTTTTACTCGTTTAAATAATACTAGCTTATGCCCGCGGCTTCGCCCGCGTGGAGTTAGGGAATTGCCCACGGGATCTTACTTCTGGAATAATAAGTAATCTATGTATCTATCTATAATTATTACGTACATAGATTTACATGTACTTGCTTATAAATTGCAATTATTATTATAAAGTTATATCAATTAAATTAGATACGTGAAATATTGATACCTTGGTTTGAGATTGGACATCGGATTTACTGGATTTTATCTGAAGAGTATGTAAACAAATTTTCAAGTCAATCGACCCCGAGAGTAAAAAGTTTCACAGAAAATTCAACACCCCATTTCACCCTCTAAGGGGTAGGAATTTCCGCATACCGGCCCATCGTATCCGCATACCGGCCCATCGTATTGCTCGACGAGGTGGGCAAGCTCTTTGAAAGAGTCATTGCCAACCGCCTCGCCGGGCACCTTGTGGGGATGGGGCCGGATCTTGCGGAACACCAGTTTGGTTTCCGCAAGGGGCGCTCAACGGTGGATGCCATCATGCGCGTGAGAGCCCTCACGACGGGGGACGCGGTGTCCCGGGGCGGGGTCGTCTTGGCGGTGTCTCTTGACATCACCAACGCCTTCAACTCCATGCCCTGGAGCTGCATTAGGGAGGCACTCCGGTATCACCGGGTGCCGACCTACCTTCGTCGTGTGGTCGGGGACTACCTGACGGATAGGGCCGTCATCTACCCCGGTTGGAGCGGAACTGGAAGCGGAATGGAACCGGCGAGAGATGTCGTGCGGTGTTCCACAGGGATCGGTTCTGGGACCGGCCTTGTGGAACATCGGTTACGACTGGGTGCTGCGCGCCGACCTCCCTAGCGGCGTCAGCGTAGTTTGCTACGCTGACGACACGCTGGTACTGGCACAAGGGAGGTCGCACGAGGCGGCGGCCGAAAACATGACACGCGGGGTTGCGATAGTCGTGGAGAGGATCCGGCAATTGGGTCTCGAGGTGGCATTGCACAAGTCCGAGGCCATGTGTTTTCATGGGCCTCGGAATGCGCCACCGTCGGGATCCCTACTGACGGCAGGAGGGGTCTCCATCGGCGTCGGGTCGACGTTGAAGTACTTAGGACTCGTTCTCGACAGCCGGTGGAACTTCGTGGAGCATTTCCGACGTTTGGCTCCCAAACTGGAACGGACAGGGGCTGCCTTTAAGCGGCTCTTGCCCAACCTGAGGGGTCCGAACGCCTCCTGCCGGAGGCTCTACGCGGGGGTCGTGCGGTCCATGGCCCTTTATGGGGCCCCGGTGTGGGCGCGTTCTTTGAGGCGGCGAGCCGCCCACTACCTGAACGCGCCCCAAAAGGTGATAGCCATAAGGCTAATCCGCGGGTACCGCACGATCTCCGGTGAGGCGGCTAGCCTCCTTGCCGGATTGCCGCCATGGGATCTGGAGGCGATAGTCCTCGCGCGCCTGCACGAATGGCGCGCGGAGGCACAAAGTCGGTTGGAAACTCCGCTGCCGCGGCAAATTGCCGCTCAGCGGACAGACCTCCGGCGTGATCTCATGGCGACATGGAGAGAGCGACTGTCGCAACCCCGTGCAGGGCACGCCACCATAGTGGCGATAAGTCCCCTCTTTGAGGAGTGGCTAGAGAGGCGCCACGGCGCCCTTACCTACCGCCTGACGCAGGTCCTCACCGGACACGGTTGTTTTGGGAGGTTCCTGCACCGGATCGGGCGGGAGGAAACGCCCGGGTGTTTCCATTGTGAGAATCGTCCGGAGGACACGGTGGAACATACCGTGGAGGTCTGCCCCGCTTGGGCGGAGCACCGTCGTGTCCTCGTTGCGGCGATCGGCGGCGGCGATCTCTCGCGTCCGGCCCTGGTTCAAGCCATGGTCCGGAGCGAGAGGGAATGGGAAGCCGTCACCTCCTTCTGCGAAGCAGTCATGCTAGTGAAGGAGGTGGCGGGACGTGAGAGGGAAAGAACCTCACGTCCCAGCCGCCGCGGAAGACGCCCTGGGCGTCGGGGGTCACGTGGTGGCTCCCGGCCACCGTAGGCGCGGGCCTGTGGACGGCGAGCTATGGGCTAGCTCGCCGTCCGGCCGTCTTCTGACGACAGGCCGTGTCGATGGCGCGTTCGCGTTCCACGCGCGCCTCAAAGAGATGTCAGCAACGATGTAGGGGTCTGCAAGGACCGATGCCTGCCAGGGCTGCGGGACTGTTCGAAAGAGATACCGTGGCCCTGGAACACAAAGGGCAAAGAAGGAACATGGATGGGTTTTAGTCAGTACAAGTCTGACACTCCCTTCCGCTCCGCCCAGAGTGGGGGGGTCAATTGATGATTTCCCATCCGAAAAAAAAAAAAAAAAAAAAAAAAGGGGTAGGAATTTCGAAAAACTGATACTAACTCTTCACAAAGAATACACCCTCCAATTTTCATATCTCTGGGACCCGCGGTTTGGGCTGTGCGTTGGTATATCAGTCAGCCAGTCAGGACATGGAATTTTAAATTGGGGGATGATTTTGTGATATCTCATCATTTTAACTGAAGTATATGTAGACACATTTTCAAGTCAGTCGACCCCGAGAGAGTTTCACAGAAAATTCAACACCCCATTTCACCCTCTTAGGGGTGAAATTTCGAAAAACCCTTTCTTAGTGGATACCTACTCTCCACAAAGAGTACACTGTCCAAATTTCATGTCTCTAGGACCAGTGGTTTGGGCTGTGCGTTGATATATCAGTCAGCCAGTCAGGACATTGAATTTTAAATTGGGGGATGATTTTGAAAAAAACTGTGATACACGTATCTCATCATTTCAACTGAAGTATATGTAGACATAATTTCAAGTCAATCGACTCAGAGAATAAAAAGTTTCATAGAAAATTCAACACCCCATTTCACCCTCTTAGGGGTGAAATTTCGAAAAACCCTTTCTTAGTGGATACCTACTCTCAACAAAGAGTACACTGTCCAAATTTCATGTCTCTAGGACCAGTGGTTTGGGCTGTGCGTTGATATATCAGTCAGCCAGTCAGGACATTGAATTATAAATTGGGGGATGATTTTGGAAAAACTGTAATACACGTATCTCATCATTTTAACTGAAGTATATGTAGACACAATTTCAAGTCAATCGACTCAGAGAATAAAAAGTTTCATAGAAAATTCAACACCGCATTTCACCCTCTTAGGGGTGAAATTTCAAAAAACCCTTTCTTAGTGGATACCTACTCTTCACAAAGAGTACACTGTCCAAATTTCATGTCTCTAGGATCAGTGGTTTGGGCTGTGCGTTGATATATAAGTCAGTCAGTCAGTCAGTCAGTCAGTCAGTCAGTCAGTCAGTCAGTCAGTCAGTCAGTCAGTCAGTCAGTCAGTCAGTCAGTCAGTCAGTCAGTCAGTCAGGACTTTGAATTTTATATGTATAGATACAGGAAGCTATTTTAATACTATTTGTAAGCAGCCAGGCCAATCATCCCCCAGAGTCGAGTGAGCGGGGCGCGGTGGCGCGGTCTTAATACCCGGCGGGTAGAAGCGAGTCGGCCGTTGCGTGAACAATGGACCGGGATTTTATTCAATTATCAACTTCGGCATTACATATTTTTGGTACGTAATACTTCATTAGAGCTGTTCTCAGCGTCATTGTGGTAAGTTTAGCGAATCGGGTCCGCGCGGCATGCAGCCGCGGGACCAGCGGCCCAGGCAGGGGCGGTAATCCACTTTGTAGTTACTCGCCTAACAAGGCTATTGTTCCACGCTTTCTGCGTTTCATAAACACTTCGGTAGTGCTAGCAGAGTAGTTCTAGCTGTTGTGCGACCTCACGCCAGTTGTGTTGGTAAAATTGAAAACTTATTTTAATTAGGTGTGCGTTGCGTCTTATCTTGACTTTTACCAGAAACTAGCTCAAACGATCCATAAAAGCCGTATCAAAAAGGTTTGACGCAATTGTGCTACGAGCTATGACATAGTGCCCCTACGCAGACATTACGGATCTTGATAACGTGATAAAATACGTTTCACTGAAGTGGTGTGTCGTGTAGTTTTATATACGAAAAGTACATGTATATTATTAAGTTAAGGCAAAACGTTTATTGCGAACTAAGTGTACAATGTTGGTGCTATGTTATGTTAGAACTTATGACTTAGCAGCCTTAACAAGCATTGCAATTATCATTCGCCTGCCCTTATCATCCTAATTAAATTAGCAAGCATTAAACATTATAATTACTTAATTATTTTCTTTTATATTAGTACAATTAAATTATTAAATTACCGAGAACTTATAGTTATGTCAAAATTAAATATCAATAATAATGAATTTAATAAATGGTTCACATGGTCGCACGCTCGCCTGGCGACTTTGTTAGAGTCAGGGTAGTTGCCCGAGTTCCTGACAACAGGTATAACCCACCTGCTCCATAAATCGGGTAGTACTGCGGAGCCCATAAATTATAGGCCGATTACCTGTCTTCCGACAGTCTATAAAGTTCTTACATCCATTTTAAGAGCTAAAATTAGCAAACACATTGATGACAATTCTGTCATGTCCGGTTCTCAAAATGGATGTAGGAACGAGTCCCGCGGTACTAAGGAGCTCCTTATTGATATGACCATTAGTCAACAGGTTCGCGGTTCCCGAAGGGATCTGTCGAGATGTTGGATAGGCTATAAGAAGGCCTCGATGCCACGAAGTTGATGTAACTCTGCGCACCTTCCTAATGTCGTGTATGGGGCGATGGAGGACAGTTCTTCACTATCCAGGATGTCAGCAAATCCAGAGGAATAGCGAGCCGATAAGGATAGAGCGAGGTATATTTCAGGGCGACAGTTTGAGTCCACTTTGGTTCTGCTTAGCCTTGAATCCTCTTAGCACGCTGCTGGAGGTCTAGGCTATCGGTTGAGGAGAGGTGGTCAAGTTATATCTCACCTCCTTTACATGGATGACCTGAAACTCTTTGCCCCAACGATTTGCAACTGATGGAGCTACTGAAGGTAACTGAAACTTTCAGTGGCGCCATCAGAATGTAATTTGGTGTGGACAAATGTGCGGTCATGCGTGTAAAGCGAGGGGAGATTGTGGAATCTATGGGAACTCTCGGATTCCATGAATCTTAGATCCCTCTCAGCACCCGAAACTGTAAGTATTTGGGTAAGTCGGAAGCGCTGGGCATCAATGTTGCTGACATGAAGCAATCGTTGGAGGAGCGGTTCTTTGGCTGCCTGAAAAAAGTATTTAGTAGTCTTTTATCAGGCGTAAATAAGGTGCGTACCTTCAACGGTCGCAACAGTCTCAGGGAATATTTCCTTGAAGCCGACGTGGGGATGCATCGAGATGTGGTCGCGGTGGACAAGGGCCTCACCCCGCTCTCCTTGGCTAAAGAGAACTGGCGCAAACCTGTAGTGCTTGACACTAACGACCGCAGGGAGGTATGGCAGAGTAAGGAGCTTCACGGCCCATGCACATGCCCGATGTAGACCTATCAGAGTCCGTAGTCTGGCTACGTTCCGGGAACCTCTTCGAAAAAACCAAAGGTTGTGTCTGTGCAATTATGGATGAAGTTATGATGACGAATAACTACCGGAGATTTATTGTGAAGGACGGTACGGTTGACATATGTGGGGCATGCCACCGTCCAGGCGAATCAATCCGTCACGTTATCACCGGGTGTTCCCGTCTCGCTAAAGGAGAGTCAAGTACTCTCCGTTAGCCAGACACAACCTTGTAGCCAGGATTATACTTCATCAACTTGCTCTAAAATGCAGTCTTGTGGAATGGGAAGTGGCGTACTATTGGTATGTGCCCTACCCAGTTCTCGAAAAAGGCAATATCAAATTGTACTGGAATCAATCCATCATCATTGATAGGACTGTTGTAGTCAATAAGCCTGATAGTGGTGGTGGATCGATTAGAACAGCGCGCAATAATTGTTGACTTAAAGGTCCCGCATGTCAAAACCTCGTGAAAGCCGAGAAAGATAAGTAAATCAAGTATCTTGACTTGGCTCACGAGGTTGTTGACATGTAGGATGTGGACTCAGCGATCACTGTGCTGTATTAGCCCATGGCTTAGTTGCCAAGAGCCTCGATCAATACCTGAGGAGGCTCTCGTTAGGCAGTTGGATCAAGGGCCTGATTCAGAAAGCGGTACTCCTGGACACGGCTCGTATTGTTAGGAGGTTCCTCTCGCTGGAGCCCTGACCGCCGGTAGCATGGATCCTGTTCCCGATAGCGATAGACTACATTTTTTTGTATTTTGAAATGTTTTATATATATATTTTTTAAATTAATCTATCTATATAAATAAAAGGAGAAGTCCTGACTGACTGACTGACTGACTGACTGACTCATCAACGCCCAGCCCAAACCCTTGGACTTAGAAAGCTGAAATTTTGCACAGAAGTTTCCTTTAATATGTAGACAAAGAATAAGGAAGGATTTTTCGAAATTCAACCCCTAAAGGAGTTAAATAGGGGATGAAAGTTTGTATGGAGAATCGTCATTTTTGGAGTTTAAACCATAAAAATTGGTGGTTACCATTCTGGTTAAAAATTAAAATCCACGTGTTTCAGGGTTTTTTCAAATTTAACCCCTAAGAGAGTTAAATAGGGGATGAAGGTTTTTGTGGAAAATCGTCATTTATGTAGTTTAAACAATGAAAATTGGTGTTTATGATTCTGATTAAAAATCAGGAGTTTCAGTGTTTTTCGAAATTCAACCCCTAAGGGAGTTAAATAGGGGATGAAAGTTTGTATAGAAAATCGTTATTTTTGTAGTTTAAACCATGAAAATTGTTGTTTATCATTATGGGGAAAAATTAAAAACCACGTGTTTCAGTGCTTTTCGAAATTCAACCCCTAAGGAAATTAAATAGGAGATGAAAGTTTGTATGGAAAATCGTCATTTTTGTAGTTTAAACAATGAAAATTGGTGTTTATCATTCTGGTTAAAAATCACGTTTCAGTGTTTTTCGAAATTCAACCCCTAAGGGAGTTAAATAGGGATGAAAGTATAAATGGCAAACCCGTTAGTTTTGTAGTTCAAACCACGATATTAAGCCTTTTGCTAGGTTCTCCGGCCACCGTAGGCGCGGGCATGCGGGCGGCGAGTAATGGGCGACTCGCTGTCCGACCATGGACCATGCCCGGGTCGACGGCGCGTTGTGTTCCACGCGCGCCTCAAAGAGTGTCAGCATAATGACGGGCCCCCCTCTAGAGGACCAAAGCCTGCCGGGGTCGCGGGACTTATAGAATTAGCGTGACCCTGGAACATAAAAGGCTATTGAAGGACACCGTGGATTTTAGTCAGTACAAGTCTGACAGTCTCGCCCGCTCTGCCCTGGGTGGGAGGACTCATATGATGAGTTTACCACGATAAAAAAAAAAAAGCCGTGATGAGTGAGTGAGCTTTTGCTAGGTCAATCACTCACTCATCACGAAATATCTAAAACCACTAGACGTATAAACTTGAAATTTGGCAGAGAGGTAGTTAATAGTTAGTAGACGTCCGCTAAGAACGGATTTTGCGACAGGGCCGGATTAAAGAGCTCTAAGGGCTCTCGCAAGTTTGTATGGAAGTCCTTCATTTTTTGTTCTACAAACTTGAAATTTGGCAGGAAGGTAGTTTATAGTTAGTAGACGTTCTTTTAGAACGGATTTTGCGACAGGGCCGACTTATGGAGGTCTAAGGGCTCTCGCAAAAAGTCATTTAATTTTGTATACAGAATGGTATTAGAATAAAAAGCGCCCAACAAGGTTCACTTTGAAAAATAGTTGTATAGCGCCAAAATACACCGATTTTTAAAGCCATATCGTCGCCTCAACGCCATTTAATTTTGTTTCGGACCTCTGTCACCCAGAATTACAGCACCCAAAAGGACGCCTTTTGTAGTATCAGTACATTATTACCTTTTGATCTGGCAGTCAGTTCTCACACAAAACATAACATCACGCCTTAAAGCCCCGAAGGGTTGGGCAGACGTGTACCTAATTGTACACACATTTCGCCAGTTTTATTGAAGTCCCATGTAATAGGGGGTGAGCCTATTGTCATCAACCGGGCACAAATCCAGATTCCGTGGCTGCTACTGAGAAATTCTTGATGGGATAACCCAATAACACTATTATTCATAGTATTTTTTTATTTGCATATACATTGTTTAATGTTAAGTGGAGGAGCGGAGTCACCTAAGGGGGTGTCTATTAATTACGTGAGACGTTTAAAGGGGGGGGGGGGGTCGCGCCCAATATCACCCAATCTCACGAGGGAGAGAGGAGGGTCTCGGCAGATATAACTGGGTTTTAGTGAATTCAACGCAATCAAGCACAGATTACCGTATTTATACTAAACTACGCATTTTGATAAATCTCATGTGAGATTAGGAGGGAGATGAGGGGGTCAAGCCAAATCTCACGACATCCCACCAAGGGGGGAGGGGGTTCGAAAAATCGCCTCACGTAATTATTGGACACCCACTAACAAAAGCATCTTCTTGCTTAAAAGGTGATCTCCAAATCATGACATGTGTGTGACAACTTTATGTAATTGAAATAAACAATTTTTTTTTAACACTTTTCCCGACCCCGGGTATCGATCCCCACGCTTAGTTGTCGCGCTTGCTACCACTAGACCAACGAGCCAGTCTCACACATGCACACCAAAATTTCCACGCGAACGAAGTCGCGGGCAACAGCTATACTTAAAATGCAGTGAATTTGTATAAAGATGAATAAAGGAAATTTAATACAATTATTCAGCAATATTAATGTCATCCTTTTGAGTTAGTACAAATCCTACTGGTGAAGATCAGTTGGTATTAGATGTCACAAATGGAAATTAGAGTGTACATAGATGGAAAAATGTGGTTCAGTGATATATTAGAACTCGTAGAAACTGACACGACTGTAGTCGGACTTGCATTGTACCAAAGAGATCTAAACGGCAATTTGGAATAATTATTGATACCATCATACAACTTGCTGCAAAGTCATAATCATAATCATAAATCTTTATTTATCTCAACATCAGAAGTAACAGGTACTGGTAAATGCACAATCTTAAATAGAGAAAGGTGTCTGAAGTAGGTATGTTCTGAGGAACAGATCACCTCTCCGGCTCAGATATACTATTTTATTTACAGCAAAAATTTAAATCAAGATTCTAGAGTTAAAATTGGAAGTAGGTGAACAAGTACTTAAAATTAATTATTTGAAATTTAACTTTAAACAAAAAATATGAAATTAACATAAAAAACAAACTACTGGAACTGTTGAATAAATATAAATTTATAAGATAGATAAACTTTTTGGTTGTTGTTTTTGGTTTTCTGACACTTGCGTTTTCTCTTCGATATAGAAATGTCTTGTCTTTTATGCCCAATAAATAATTATCGTGTTTAAAGAAATCTAACATCTAATCTTTTATTGAAATATTATCATAACCCAATAGGTTATGGGCCCAGGCACATGTTAAGTAAATATTTCAATAAAAAGTCGAGTTAAGAGCAAGATTACAACCGGTAAGCTAACCGACGTAATGGAGGTTACGAACGCGATGAAAATTGAGAAGTTTGATGGCAGAAATTTCAAACAATGGAAATTTCAAGTAAAATGTGCATTAAGAGCAAAGGGGTTGAACATAGAAAAGGCAAGACCCGTGGAAACCAGTTCGCAAGTGCAGTGGGATAAAGATGATGGTATGGCCATGTTCATTTTAACGTCATCCATGGATTTGAACCAAATATCTCTTATAGAAAACTGCGAGACTGCTAAACAAGTCATGACAAAATTAGAAGCAATCTATGAACAGAAATCAGAATATAACAAAATGTTAATTCATGAGAAGTTCTACCAATATTCATATAGTACCAGTGATACGATGGCACAGCATGTGTCCAAGGTGGTAGGCTTTAAGCAGCTACGGGAGACTGGTGAGAAGATCAGTGACACAGCAGTAATGACAAAGATTCTAAGCACGTTACCATCAACATACCGTTCGCTTAGACAAGCTTGGTTGTCACTTGATGAAGGTAGCCAAACAATTCAAAACCTCACTTCTCGCTTAGTAGATGAAGAAGCCAACCTTGCCAACGATACAAGTAGTAGTGAGATTGCATTAGTGACGTCAAAAGGAAATTCCAAATCAAGAAATGGAAATAAACAGAATACTTCAAATGATCAAAGAAATTCAAGTCATAGATTTGTGTGCTACAATTGCAACAAAAGAGGCCATTTCGCTAGAGATTGCAGGATGCCAAAGAAAAAGTATGAAGATAAGAAACCTAACAATATGTTGGCATTAAGCGCTGTAGGTGGTTACTCATCTGAACATGATGAAGAGGCATGGATATTAGATAGTGGAGCCTCAATGCATATGACCTTCAAGCGTGACTACTTCTATGAGCTGAACGAGTCTCAGTACAACAATTCTGTTAAATTGGGTAACAAGCAGAGTATCAAAGTATGTGGTGAAGGAACTATACTGATAGATAAACAAGTTAATGGTACATGGGAGAGATGTAAACTTGAGAATGTGTTATATGTACCTGATTTACGGAGAAATCTGTTTTCCGAAGGCGCTGCCATTAGAAGAGGATATATAATAGTAAAGAATAATGAAAAAGCAATGATAATGAAGAATAATGTTGTTGTTATGACTGCACAATTAACAGATAACAATTAATATGAATTGGATGTCAAAACAATCAAACAAGAAAATTGCTATATTGTGCAAACAGATATAAAAGTGTGGCATGAAAGATTAGGACACTTGAATGTCAAGGAACTTCAAAATATGTGTAAGAATGGTTTGATTCCAGTTACATTGAGTGGAAATCAGAATTTTGTTTGTGAAGCGTGCCAATATGGGAAGCAAGCAAGACGTCCCTTCTTGAAATCTACCCGAGGTCCAACACAGCCTGGTGAAATTGTGTACAGCGATGTGTGCGGTCCTATAGAAGAACCTTCTGTGTCAGGTATGAAGTACTTTGTTTTGTTCAAAGATGGCGCTACAAGCTATCGCTATGTTTACTTCATGAAACATAAAAATGAAGTATTTCAATATTTTCTGAAGTACAATGCAATTGTGAAGAACAGATTTCAACGTGATTTACGCATACTACATACAGATAATGGTTGTGAATATGTGAACCATGAATTCACATCATTTCTGGAGAATAAGGGAATAACGCATGAACGTACTGCCCCTTATACCCCACAACAGAATGGGAGAGCAGAGAGAGAGATGCGTTCTATTATGGAAACTGCAAGAACAATGTTATATGCAAAGGACGTTCCCTTAAGTCTGTGGGCAGAAGCTGTCAACTGTGCAATATATTTGTTGAATAGAAAAACATCAAGCCAGACGGGCGATGTTACACCATTTGAACTGTGGCATGGAGTAAAGCCTAACTTACAACATATCAGAATATTTGGATCTATTGGTTATGTACATGTTCCAAAAGAAAAGCGAAGGAAGCTTGCCAAGAAAAGTGTGAAGATGTTATTAGTTGGATATGACCATGATAATTACAGAATGTATGATCAAAATACCAGGAAGATTACAGTTTCGCGGGACGTGAAGTTTGATGAATGTAATACACCAGAAGAAAAACAAAGTTTTGTAGAAATGAGAGTTGAACAAGAGGAAAAAGAACACTCTACAATGTCTATCCCACGGAGAGAGTTTCAACATCAACGCGATGTACCTGAAGAAATCTCTTCAGATGAAAGTATGAAGAGTTTAGAAGATATGGATGAAAGTTATATCCCTCCAAAAGGTATACATTTGGAACAGAAGGAACAGAGAAACATCACATTACGCCCTCGTCGAGATAATAATGTAGAAGCTAATTTCACAGAGTTTGAAATACCTAACACTTATGGAGAAGCGATGAATAGTCCAAATTCTCAACTATGGAAGAAAGCTGTGGCTGAAGAGCTTCATTCACATGAAGAAAATCAAACTTGGATACTGACTGATCGAACTGAGAAGAAGCCTGTTTCTTGTAAATGGTTGTTCACCATAAGGAAGAATAGAGACGGAGAAATAGTACGATTCAAAGCACGACTGTGTGCACGAGGATTCACACAAGTCAAGGGCTTGGACTATAATGAGACTTTTTCCCCTACTAGCAGGTACGATTCCATCAGGGTGCTGCTTAGCATCGCTGCGAGAGATGAACTACAGATTGAGCAATTTGATGTAAAGACTGCCTTTTTGTACGGTGAGCTCTCTGAGGACATATACATGGAGGTGCCAGAGGGATTAGAAACTCAGTCTTCGAAAGTATGTAAGTTAATTAAATCTATTTACGGTCTTAAACAATCATCGAGATGTTGGAATGAGAAATTTTGTTCTTTTCTAACTACTTATGGTTTCAAACCGTGTCCATCTGAGAATTGTGTATTTGTAGGATATTTTAAAGATGTCAAAGTAATATTAATTCTTTATGTTGATGATGGATTACTGTTGGCCAATAATAAAGTTGTTTTGTCTGATATGTTACATAATCTTAAACAAAAGTTTGATATTAAGATTATAAACTGTAACTCATTTATTGGCATGGAAATAAATAAAGAGAAAGATTATATAAGTATAAGTCAGAAACAGTATATTAAAACAATGATAAATAAATTTAATTTGTCAGATGCCAAGAGTAGTAGTACTCCTGCAGATGTAAATGTACATTTATCTAAGAATACAAGTAAGGAGACTATTAATTTCCCATATAGAAAAGCAGTGGGAGCATTGTTATTTTTGTCATCTGTATCAAGACCTGACATAGCATATGCTGTGAATGTTGTTAGCAGGTATGTCAATGACCCAGGTCCTTCACATGTTATAGCTGTGAAAAGAATCTTACGTTATTGAATTAATTCTAAAGATATGTCTATTGTTTATAAAGGTAATGTTGAATTGATAGGGTACTCAGACTCTGACTTTGCAGGTGATTTGGACACTAGGAAATCTAATACAGGTTATATATTTTTAATGAATGGAGGTCCTGTCACTTGGTCTAGCCGTAAACAAAATACTGTGGCATTATCCACAACTGAATCTGAGTACATGGGTGCTAGTGAAGCTGCTAAAGAAATTTTATGGCTTAGGCAATTTCTATGTGACATTGGAGAGCCACAAAGCTCAATTACTTTAAATGTTGATAATCTGAGTGCTATTAAATTGATTAACAACCCTGTGTTTCATAGAAGAAGTAAGCACATAGATATAAGATATCATTTTATCAGAGAGAAAGTTGCAAAGAGAATTGTTGATATTAAATATGTTGAGAGTTCAAATAAGTTGGCTGATTTCCTGACTAAATCTTTGCCTGTAAACAAATTTAATTCAATTAGAGATAAGATGATGAGAAATGTTTAATGTGGCTAATGTTTAATGTTTGTTTCATTGTTTATGTTTAATTTCTGAAATTGGTGAAACAAAAGATATGAGTTAAAAGTAAAAGAAATATGAATTGTTATGTCTAACTTATAAATTTAAGTGGGAGTGTTGAATAAATATAAATTTATAAGATAGATAAACTTTTTGGTTGTTGTTTTTGGTTTTCTGACACTTGCGTTTTCTCTTCGATATAGAAATGTCTTGTCTTTTATGTCCAATAAATAATTATCGTGTTTAAAGAAATCTAACATCTAATCTTTTATTGAAATATTATCATAACCCAATAGGAACAGTATGTATGAAATACTTATAGCTCAAAATTTGTACTACAGTAAAAACATACCAAACAAAAAAAGAAATTTATATAAATAATGCTTGCAAGCATAATAAAAATATGTATTGTACAAAAAAGTGGGATAGGATGTTGATAAGTATGCATGTACATACTAATACACGAAAACAAAAATTAAAATCAAAGGAATGAAAATGAAAATGGGGTGATGAAAGTGCACTGAAGCAATGTGTGTGTAGATAAATGTGTGTGTGTAGATGTGTGTGTGCGAATATGAGAGTGTAAATGTTTGAGTGTTTATGTGAGAGTGTTAAGACACAGGTTTAAGTAAATTTTCAGTGGAAGCGTTATCAAGACTTAATAGCCAGGTGTGTAATTTTCTTTTACAAACAGCTTTAGTATGTTTGTAAATATATATTATAAAGAAAAGTGCCAAGAAAGGCGAAATTTTTTTGGGAAAAACTAGAGTTAAAACGGATGATTGGACAAACATTAGCTGATCTTCTATTTTGGGTAAGGAAATCGTGATCTAGGGGAAGTTGAGAGTGTTTTTTTAATACAGTCATGAGTATGAACAACTGTGTAGATAAATGTGTGCCGGACCGTTAGAACTTTACAATGTTGGTAGAGATCGAAGGTTGGATAGCGAATTGGGAAATAACAACTAACTTTTAGTTTAGCTCTTTGAGCTCTCTCTAAATTAATTAAATACGATTTCGAAGTACTACCCCAGGTGGTGATACAGTAGGCTAGCAAAGACTGGCATAATGCGAAATAAACTGATTTAATTACTGAAGTATTAGATATATGTCGTAGATTTTTAAAAATGTAGATTAATTTGCGGGTTCTTTTAACCAAAGTTGCAATGTGTTGTTGGAAGCTGAGACGGTAGTCTATAATTATAAAAGATATTTGATAGATTCCGTTTTTAGTAATACAGGACAACAACAATGATTGCTTGAATTACATGAGTGGGCTTTTAAGTTGAAGTTCGGTTGATCCTGAGGTCTAAGGGAATATGTCATGTATTTCGTTTTATCGACATTTAGGGTAAGTAAGTTAGCATATAACCATTTATACTCTGTATTAAAGCCTTGTTGAGCATAATGATGAACCTTTACCCACGTATTAGCATCAAATACCAAAGCAGTATCATCTGCAAATGTAATGGTCTTTCCGTTTTGTAGCTTAATGTTACATAAATCATTTATGTAAACTAAGAATAATGTTGGGCCGAGGATGCTGCCCTGAGGAACGCCGTACTCATTAGGTAGTTCGTCACTGATCCAATTATCTATTTTAGTAATTTGCGTTCGGTCGGACATATAGTCTGTAAAAAGTTGAAGTGACTGACTTCTCACACCCATATTTCCTAATATTTTTATCAAAATGGGAACAGATACCGTGTCAAATGCTTTGGCTAAATCGAGATAAATGGCTAAGGTCTTTTTTTTAGCACCAAGTTTATTAACTAAATGATCAGTTAGTTCATGGACGGCTTCAGCTGTTGACCTACCAGATCGAAAACCAAACTGTGACGGAGATAAGAGGGAATTTCGAGCAAGATAATTAGTAAGTCTGGAGTTCATTAATCGTTCTAAGATTTTTGATAACGTAGGGAGTATAGATATTGGTCTATAATTGTTGACACAGTATCTGTCTCCAGATTTAAATATGGGTATAATTTTGGATTTCTTGAAGGCACATGGAAATACCCCGCAAGAGAAAGATAGGTCGCATATGAATGTAAGTGGAGGAACAATAATATCAACAAATCGTTTTAAGAAAGGTCCGGATATGTTATCGACGCCAACTGCACACTCGTTTTTTAAATTAAGAATTAAAGACCGTATTTCATCTTCGTCGGTCGGTAGAAGAACAAAGGAATTTTGGTAAGAAATATTTGACTGACTATAGGGAAAAAATTAATATATTGCGAAAGTAATTTTTCTGATAATTTTTTACCTACACCTGCAAAAAATGAATTTACTGTATTAATTGAATCAGTAGGATTTTCTATTGAAATAAGCTGTGTGGATTGCTGTTTGGTTTTATTAGTATACGTTATATTTTTAACTGCTTCCCAAAGTTTTTTGTTATTTTTCCCTGCCTTTTAAATTATGTATTGCTCGTAATTTTGTCTAACTTTCAAAAAGTAGTAGATAACGATTATCTTCGTCTTATACCGTCTATTGCTCGTAAATATTTGAATGTCTTTGTATTGTACACTTTAGATAGTGGTGTTTCCGTGTGTCACGTACACCTCCCGTACTAGTGCATGAGTGTGTACGTGTACACCAGTCTACGCAGGTGCGAGGGCACGCGGACTCGCGGTTAAACAGTTTTATTCCACTTTGTTTAGACAATAACGTTAAAAGCGGTCGTTTACGTCGCGAGCTTTATGAAATATAAACTGTTGAAGCATTTGTTATTTATTCGGCGCTCCACGCCGCTCATAAATTAATTAGTCTGCCGCGCCGCACCGCCGAGCCGCTCCACAGTCTTATTTATTCACGCGGTGGCCACGCGCCTAGCTTGCTGCCCGACTTCACCACTGATACTTTACGGAGCTGATTTACGAGCCGATATCTGAGGCCGCGAGGCCCTGCATGCATAAAAAGGTACTCTATCGGCGGTACCGCACCGCCCCCTTAGCCCGCGCACACCCCATCCCTCCTCTCTGTAGAATTATTGTTCGGGAATATTGTCAGAGTATTCATCACGCGTCCACTTCACTACATTGACGTTGAGCGCCATCATGTTCAGCGAGTCACCGCTCGGCGGGCTGTAGCGCATATTCACGCTAGTTCATAGTGCAGCCGGCTATCGGGCAGGGGGGGAGTGATTTAATTACGATAATGTCCCGCGTTATTGATGTGACGCAGCCCCGCGCCGCCTGCTCATTACGCACAATAATCTAAACGACACACGTACATTCATTCCGAGAAATTTGCTACAATATTATACTATCTGTGTCTACACGTTATTTACTTTTCTGATAACTTATAGTCCATGAGTTATTCCTCTCTGTAAGTGTAGTATACAGATTGTTTTATTTACGTGTTTGTCTGAGAGGGTCACAATTACCCGTTAAGTTAACGGAACGGGCTGTGCTTTCAAAATACTTGGGACCTTCAGTGTGTGAGTATTCTCATACTCGCGAGTGTACGAGTGCGGCGCTCCCGCTTCAGTGCCGCGGAGCATCGGCCATTAGGTTACAAACTGGAGAAAAAATCGCTATCTTGTGACTTCAATCAAACTACCGCTTAGATAGCTGAGTATAAGATATTGGGACAAGAATATATATCCTAATCATTTGAGTGATGTCTTAACACGGTGGGTGCCTGAAGATGCCATGGAAAAGTTGGCGAGGCCAATAAGACGCGTGCTGAAATCGGTTATCTAAAGGTTATACTGTTGCATAGGCTGAAATGAGAGAGGGAACAAATGATAATTACCAGCATGAGAAGCTGCAACGCTGCCACCGTAGCCGAGATGAGCGCGGGGGGCGCAGGCGCCGGGGCTCTCGTCCAAGTAAATAAAATAAAACTAAATTTATTAAAACATTAAGTTTACAAAAAAGTATTCTTACGTATTCTTAGTATACTTTTATACTTTGTATTAGTATAATTATAGTCCTAAAAAGTTTTACAATTAACTGGATAAAAAATAGAGAATGACTTATAAAAGAATAGAAGTGCTCATTAGGTGAGGCGGCTTCGGATGTAGCGTGACGCGACACCGCGCTCTGCACTATCTCGTGATTATCTTTGGAGATGTGTTACTTTTATTTATCCTTAAAGTACTCTCACTAGTAACTCCATGTAGGATCTCTATCGTACTATCACTATGAGGTGCCTGAAATTAAATACCTAAGATGTATTCTCATTTTACAATGTGCAAAACATTATTCTTTAGTTATTTATACTCTAGTTTCGTGTAAAAGTGAGAGTAATATTTATTTTTTAATTTGTCAATCACTCTCGTAATTCTGTAAAAATCTGCCTTCACACTTGAGAACCTGCTATATCAGAACTACCTATTAAAACCTTAAAAAATAATCCATTTTGAGACAGGTTTATAACTGCGAAAAAGTTTCAGTAAAACAATTAAATTGGTGGTTTTCCTGAATGGGGCCTCGGCCCGTACCCCGCGCCCCGCACTCCACACGGGCAGGTGAGCCGCAAGCCAAGCGATTAACTCAAAGAATGTTTGCGTCTGCGGCTTTTTTCCGTCAGCAGTGATGTGTTAGCCGGGTGCGCAAAAGTTCACCTAAATTTTCAACTCCGATAATTGGAAATCCGAAAATGTTCTTCCTAACATTTTTCATCCTAACAATCACAATTCCTAACTACTGTGTCTAATGTTTATAATTTCGAAGCATTCAACTTCATAATGTGAGTAGCACCAATAAACATCTATTATACTTTTAGTACTTTGACGCACTCTGAAGTGTCCTTTTGTCGTCGTTTTTTATTTGTTTATGTTTTCTTACTTTAATTCTTTTTTTTCATTAGGTTAGTTCTATTTGTAGTCTGTACATAATGTAAATATAATTTAGTTAAAATATAAACAAATAATATACTTTTATTTGTTTTCCTATATTTTCTCAACATAACCATCTTTTACACTATTATTCAAAGTCATATCTTTTTTGTTTAGATTTCTTTTTATTCATATGTGGAAGGGATCCATAGGTTAGGTTAGGTTAGAACTGTGACCAACTACGCGCGAGCCGAGCGCGCGTAGCGAGCGGTGCCGCGGCAGCGGCCGGCGAGCGCTACCTCGAAATTGGTCGCGAAATTATTCTAAGTATTTTTTTCATAGTGCCCCCAAGACGACACTCTGACCTGAATTTCATTCATTTAAGACAAAAATCAGTGAAACGACCTTTAATCATTCTAAACAGTTGGTTTTTTAGACATAATTATCTCAGGTATAGTTATAGTAATAAGTATGTAACAAAATAACCAAAACTAAAATGGCTAAATGTAAAAATGTGAACAGTTGTTTTGTAATCACAACAAATAGTTTAAAAACAAACCTTTTCTTTTAAAGCATCTGGTTCATGATTATGTTCTTGGTGCGGTCCTTCCAGTAATTTATACTTATTGACTTCCTTATCGAAAGTGGTGATTAATCTCGCCTTACACTTATACTTTTTGTTGCTTCTTAATCCACGTCCGTCTAATTTTAATCCTCCGCGACTGGTTTTACATGATTTTAAATAATTTTCCTCCATATAAATAAAGCATTAACACAAACATGCACGTAATAATAATACACCGACATGAACTTAGCAATAGACACAACTCAGTACGTTGTGTAAAGCATACCCCCAAATAATAATCATACCCTCAAATTAAAACTATAAATATCATCTTCTACCCACATATATTTTTTATTACACTTGGTAAATGTTTCTTTCTGAGTATGAGTGAAAATATTATGGTAATTATGTTTAGGGATAAAAGCGTTATGATAAAAAACAGTAGGAGTTTAAATATATTTACATTAATGATATTATTAATTACAATTTTCGGAAACATGAGTGTTATGAACATCGCCGGTAGCACTACAAATAGTATGAATGAAAACTTTAGGATGAAAAATTTTAGGAAGAGTGATCATTCGGATTACAAATCATTAGGAAGAACAATTTCGGGTAAAGAACTTTAGGTGAGCCAATATGAACCCGTGTTAGCCACCGCACGCTTCGCCTGTTCCGCTGCCGCCGCACGCTTCGCCGGTTCCGCTGCCGCCGCACGCTTCGCCTGCTCCGCTGCCGCGCTGGCTCTGAGATGACTGAGAGCTGACTGACTAGCGAGTACAACAGGCCGAGCCGCCGCCGCCGCTTTATGGCTCGGAATCACCTAACTTAGTAATGCTATTAGCTTGTTTAGCTTATGGGCTCATTACACGCAGAGCTACCTCCAACAGTCCTACATCGCGGATAGTGTGCAGCTCGCGTGCGTGACCATACCGATACAACCTTTTACTAGACGTACAAATGTGGGAACATTTGTACGTCTAGTCACGAATTAACTCTTAAAATAACTCTTAGTTTCGTCTCGTCAGGAGCTACTCACGAATAGTTTGACGTGGTAACAACAGCCATAGCATGGTGCGGCGGGGCTGACGCTCGCGCTCCATCACCCTTGGAGCAGACTGTGACCACAAAGAGACCTGCGATAAATAGCCGCTGACAGATGCAAGTACTCATGCTCAAATATGTAACTTTGACTTGACATGAACGTTCGGCAAAGTTTGAGTCACCGCGAGCCGAACAGTTTTAATTGATTTTATTAGTTCATTAGCATCGCGCGGTGATTAAGTTCCGCCGCCCCCTCAACCTGCACCCCGCACCCCGCGCTTCACTTGCTTCCAGATGCAGTTGAACAGACATAACTAATAACTTTTCTAGTATCAATTAAGTTTTTTGATGCTTTTAAGTAGTTTCTTAAGGATCGCAGGAAGCAGTGAAATGTGAGGGCAAGAGGTTTCGATAAGCTTAATGCTTCACAAATATTTAATAGTTCCAGCGACGCTTCGGACACCATGGCCTTTACTGCAGTAACAGTGAGGCGGGCTAGCGCGGCAAGTTAGCATTAATGACATCATCCGTCGTGCTTTGTACTATCCGTTTAAGAACCCAATGGCTTGGCGCGGATTATGGGACGAGACCAGACGGTATGGCCTTAATACCTTTGAAGATAAGTAGGTCTTTGGTTTGGGATGCAACTTGCGTCGACACTCCTGCACCATCCCATCTTCACAGCACGGCGTGCTGCGCGTCGGCTATTGCAGGTGCTGAAAACCGCAAATGGCGCAAATACAATAAATGAATTGGTGATTATGTGTTTGACTGGGGACGTTTCCCGTTGACAGCGAAACGAATGATTTTTTTGACGCCTTTTTGATTCTTGAACATATTTTTATTATCATTATAAGTCTACTACCTGTACCCGGCATGCGTTGCAATGTGCTTTTTCCTACCTGCCTACTACCTGCTTACTACCTGCCTGCCTACTCTCCTGCTACCCACCTGCTACCCACCTACTACCTACCCTACCTTCAGAAACAAAATTAAAATAGTAACAAAAAGTTAAAACCATTCTCATGTACGCGGTAAACAAATGAAGAATATGATCATACTGAGGTAGTTTTTATTTTTAATTTCAAAATTTTCTTTTATGCTTGCTGCGCCGACCGCAAATAAATTGGGATACGGGTAGGAGAATAAAAATAATAATAGCAGTTCGTCCGTTATCAAACTGGAAATCACCGGGACCGGACGGACTGCGCAACTTCTGGCTCAAATGGCTGAGTGGTTCACACAGTCGTCTGGCATGTCAACTCCAGGCATCCTTTTAGAGTCTGAGTCACTACCGCAGTTTCTAACAATAGAAATTACCCACCTGATCCATAAGTCAGGTAGTCCCGCGGAACCCAAGAATTTATTGACCGATAACGTGTTTGTCAACGGTCTATAAACTTCTTCATCCATTTTGAAAAAGAAAATTAATACACACATTGACAAAAACTCCACTATGTCTGCCTCTCAAAATGGATGTAGGAATGGGTCCCGCGGTACTATGGAGCTACTCCTCATCGACATGGCCATTAGCCAACAGGTTTGACGATCCCGCAAGGTTCTGTCGACATGTTGGATAGATTTCATGACCCATGGGGGTGCTGGAGTTGTACAAAATAGACACAACTGTACGCGCCTTCCTTGAGTCATGTCTCCATGGGGCAATGGAGGACGGTCCTTTGATATCCAGGATGTCGACAGATCCAGGGGAACAATGAGCTTGTATGGATTAAACGGGGAATATTTCAGGGCGATAGTCTGAGTCCACTTTGGTTCTGTCTGGCCCTGAGTCCTCTAAGCAAATTGTTGGAGGATTTAGGTCTAGGCTACCGGTTGACTAGAGAGGGTCAGGTCATATTACAGGGTCTGGTCATATTACATGGATGATCTGAAACTCTTTGCCCCCAACAAATTGCGTCTGATGGAGCTCCTGAAAGTAACTGAAACTTTTAGTAGCGTCATCAGGATGGAATTTGGTGCAGACAATATGCAATCATGTATGTAAAGCGAGGGGAGATTATGGAATCCGAGGGACTTCTCGGACTCCATACACCTAAGATCCCTTTCCTCATCCGAAAGCTAAAAGTATTTGGGTATGTCGGAAGCGTTAGGTATTAACGTAACTGACATGAAGCAATCGTTGAGGGAGCTCTTCTTTGGTCTCCTGAAGAAGGTATTAAATAGCCTTCTTTTAGGTGGGAACAAGGTGCGCGCCTTCAACGGTTGGGTCATGCCGGTTTAATGTACTCTTTCGGTATACTCAAATGGACTCAGACCGAACTCGACGCCCTGGATAGGAGAGTTCAGACACTGCTGACCGCAAACCGGATGCATCAACCACTATCATCTATGATGAGACTGTATGTGCATCCCGCGGAAGTGCGGAGGTCGAGGCTTTTTAAATGCGAAGACCCTCCACAACCGCGAGATGTGCAGTCTCAGAGAATATTTTTTAAAAGCCGAGGTGGGTATGCACCAAGATGTGGTCGCAGTGGACAAAGGACTCACCCCGCTGTCCATGGCTAAAGAGAACTGGCGCAAACCTGTAGTACTTACTACCGATGACCGCAAGGAAGTATGGCAAGGCAAGGAGTTTCACGCGCGCTTCTACCGGGCTCTTCACGGGCCTGATATAGATTTTCTAGCGTCCGTGTCCTGGCTACGTTTCGGCGACCTCTTTTGAAACTGAAGGTTTTGTCTGTGCGATTATGGACGAAGTTATGTTCACGAACAACTACCGGAAATACATTATGAAGGACGGGTCGGTTGACATATGTCGGGCATGCCACCGTCCCGGTGAAGTCCATCAGATATATTATTTCCGGTTGTTCTCGTCTGGTTAACGGCGAGTGGGTACACTACATAAATACGAAAAACTTTATTCCGACAGTCACAAATCCGAATTCCTAATGTAACAACGCCGATTTATCATTTATCCTATTTTTATAATTTCTAAATTTCAATATTCCTAACGTTTACAATTACTATTCTCAAAATACCGAGTTTCAATAGATCGAATAACAAAAAGTTCGACTTAATGGTAATACGAAACATCAAAAATAAGAATTCCGATTATTAAAACACCGATTAATTAGAATTCCGAAATAAAAACGTCTTGTAAAACTGAATATCAAGACAAATAAACACATAACCAACAATAGAGGAGAATCTGATTCGTCAATGGTCACAGTTCTAACCTAACCTAACCTAACCCAAATGATTCACCAACAATAGTTGGTACCCGAAACAGATATATTATAAGGAGAACAAGAGAACACAAAAAAATAATATGAATACACAAATGTAATACACATGTAGCATGCAAGCAAGCATGCAGTATACAAGCAAGCATGCAACATGCAAGCAAGCATGCAGTATGAAAGCAAGCATACAGTATGCAGCATGCAAGCGAGCATGCAACATGCAGCAGGTATGGTTTCTGTCACGGCTCCGGTGCTGCGACAACCCATCGAGCATTTGATTCTTCGATTATAAATCGAACAACAAAAAAATTGGATTTATGAGTTTCGGTAAAATAAATTTCGTGATTTTTAATGATATACATTATAAACTTTGGGTTTTATTCAATTAAAATATTTTATTTCAGATCAAAAATCCATATTATGTTAGTAGCAGTATGACTTAGCCTAATGTTAGTATTTATTACATTAAATTATTAATAATAAATAAATAAATTATGAAATCGGAACATCGAAATTCGGAATAAAATATTTCGGAGTGTTTGGGTGTTCCCAACGGCGAGTACTTGCACAGGCACAACCAAGTAGGCAGGATTATTCACCAGTAACTTGCCTTGAAATATAAACTTGTGGAATCTGAGGTACTGTACTACAAATATGTGCCCGACCCAGTTCTCGATGATGGTAATATCACGTTGTATTGGGATCGATCTATCGTCACCGACAGGACTATTGTTGCCAATAAGCCTGACATATTGGTGATAGATCGATTGGAGCGTCGCGCAATGATTGTTGATATAACGGTTCCGCATGACGAGAATCTCGTGAAAGCAGAGAAAGATAAACAATTCAAATATCTTGATCTGGCTCGCGAAGTTGTCGACATGTGGGACGTGAGTACAGCAGTCATTGTGTCGACAGTCGTGTCGGCCAATGGCTGAATAGCCAATAGCCTCGAGCAACATCTGAGGAGGCTCTCGCTTGGCAGCTGGATCAAGGGCTTGATTCAGAAAGCAGTACTTCTGGACACGGCGCGTATCGTTAGGAGGTTCCTCTCTAAAGAGCCCTGTGGGCTACTATTTTTTATATTTTTAAATGTTTTTTTTTATATTACTTTGTATAGAAATATTTAAAAATGTAAACAATATGTATAGAAAAAAAATAAAGGAAATAATAATAATATATTATATAGTCTTATAAGACTGACATCGGCAATTACCGCCCCATCAGCCTCATCTCACACCTTTACAAAATATTTATGAAAATTATTGAAAATCGCATTTCTGGCCAATTAGATCAGCATCAACCTCCCGAACAAGCCGGATTCCGCCGCGGGCTCTCCACTACCGACCATTTACAGTCCCTTAATCAGGTTATAGAAAAACATATAGAATTCAACTTACCCTTAAACATCGCATTTGTCGACTACTCTAAAGCATTTGATAGTTTATCGCACAACTCCATATTTGAATCTCTTCAAAATCAAAACATCGAACCTATATACATTAGCTTACTACAAAAAATTTACCTAAATAGCACAGCAGCCATCAAAATAAACACCACAGGACCATCATTCCCTATCCAAAAAGGGGTTAAACAGGGCGACCCTCTTTCTCCAAAGCTCTTCACAACCACGCTTGAAGAAGTCTTTAGAAAACTAAATAGCACTTGGAGAGACAAGGGCATCATCGTGGGCGATAGAAGATTAACAAATCTCCGCTTTGCCGACGATATTGTCCTTTTCTCCTCCACGGCAGCCGAGTTAGGCCTAATGCTCGACCAACTGAGCAATGCCAGCCTCGAAGTCGGACTCGCGATGAATATGACAAAGACCAAGGTGGTGACCAACAGCACCAAGCGCAACATAGGAATTGGGGGTGTGAGGATTGACTATGTCCATGAGTACATTTACTTCGGCCAAATAGTCTCCTTCCAGGCAAGACAAGATAGAGAAGTTGCACGACACACCGAGAACGCCTGGAAGAGCTATTGGTCGATGAAGCAAATCATGAAGGGACCTCTCCCTCTCTCACTGAAGAGAAAACTCATGAACATTTGCATTCTTCCCATCCTCACCTATGGAGCGCAGACATGGTCACTAACCAAGCGTCAAAAGTCCGCACTCGGGGTCTGTCAGCGAGCAATGGAGCGTAGTATCCTTGGAGTTAAACTTACAGATCGTATAAGGAACTCGATACTGCGTTCCAAAACTCAAATTGCCGATGTGGGTCACACGGCTGCCAAGCTTAAATGGAACTGGGCTGGCCACATCTGGCGCATGCCGGAGGAGCTATGGGCTAAAATAATAACACAATGGGTCCCAAACAGCAGGAAACGGCAACGCGGCAGGCCCAGAAGGAGATGGCGGGACGAACTCGACACTTTTCAAAAAAATTGGCAAATAACAGCACTGGATAGGGATAAGTGGAAAGAGGGAAGGGAGGCCTTTGCCCTGCAGTGGGACACAAATGGCTGATAATAATAATAGTCTTTATTAGCAAAAAAATTGGCGCCGGCTTGTTGGTTCTGGTGGTTTAGAATGATGTATTATAAGTCTATTTCTAGACTGTAAATAACGTACAATAATTTGAATGAATAATTATTGGCTACAAACTTGACAAAGAGAAAGGTATTAATAAGACGACGGGGACGTAGTGGCAGCTGTGAGCTAGCACAGCGCGGTGGTGGTGGCGCCACGGATCTACTCGTGGCGCGCGGGACAGTGTGAGTTTTACATTACATTACTTTTGAAACTTGAGCATTACGGACTAGGTAAACTTGCACTTAGTTTGATGAAATCTTATTTGAATGATAGACAACAACAAGTTCAAATAAATGGTGTTAATTCACAGGGTTTAAAAGTAAAAATGGGGGTTCCGCAAGGCTCAATATTGGGTCCTTTCCTCTTTTTAGCATATATAAATGATCTACCCCATTTATTGAAAAACCAACCTCAAAATATGGTGTTATTCGCTGATGACACTTCCCTAATTTTTAAGATAAATAGACGGGCACAAAATCTAGATGACGTAAATAATGCCCTACTTCAGGTCCATAATTGGTTCACAGCAAACAATTTAGTATTAAATGAAAAAAAAACGAAATGCATAAGATTTGCTTTACCGAATGTTAAAAGTAGCGATTGTGATATAGTATTGAATAAAGAGAAGCTTGAATTTGTAGATAAAATAGTTTTCTTGGGGATTACGCTTGATTCAAGGCTACAATGGGGTTCTCATTTAACATCTCTAGCGGGGCGGCTAAGTTCGGCAGCATATGCTATTAGAAAAATCCGTCAAAATACTGGTGTAAATACCGCTAGACTGGTCTATTTTAGTTACTTTCATAGTATAATGTCTTATGGCCTTTTGCTATGGAGACAGGCTGCAGACATTGAGTCTATATTCATTCTGCAAAAAAGAGCCATCAGAGCCATATAATTATAATCTTCGAAGGCGTGATTCTCTAAGGGAACTGTTTAAGGAAATTAACTTCATGACGGTACATTGTCAATATATCTACGAAAACATAATGTACGTAAGAAAAAATCTACATCTTTTTAATAAAAGAGGTGACAGACACAATTACGGTACTAGAAATAGAGACCAGTTCAGCCGGGCTTCAGACTCGCTAAAGTAGACTCATCTTTCATGGGGTACTGTTTGAGATGCTATAATAAAATTCCACAAAGTATTCTTGAACTGAATGAAACGAAATTTAAAACATGCATTAAACACACACTATGTAAGCAAGCATCTTACAAGTTGGACGATTATATCTTCTATATATAAAATAGTAAACTGAATGACTGACTGACTGACTGACTGACTGGGTGATATATCAACGCACAGCCCAAACCGATGGTCCTAGAGACATGAAACTTGAAGGGTGTGTTCTTTGTGAAGAGAAGGTTTCCACTAAGAAAGGATTTTTGGGAATTCCACCCCTAAAGGGGTAAAATAGGGGATGGAAGTTTGTATGAAAGTCTGTCAGTTCTAAAGTTAGGATCTTCAAATTTTGTGTTTAGGCTGTCGATTGAAAATTAATTTATACGTGTCTCGGCGTTTCTGATAATTCTACCCCCGAAGGGTTAAAAAGGGGGGTGAAGGTACTATGTTTGTTCGGGTGGAATGCAACTCAATTTTATACAACTGTTTGAGCTGAAGTTTTGCACACACCTTTGGTTCTGGTGACAACACATTTTTATGACAGACATTCCTTAATCCTGCATCCAGGATCGTCTCCTCAAGAGAGAACTCTTCAACGGTTAGTAGCACGGTCACGAAACTTTGTTTACGCGTTCATGTTTGATAGATAAAGATGATTTTTAACTGACTTCCAAAAGGAGAAGGATTATTATTTATTTATTTTTTGTGTTTTATGTGTTCAGCGATTTCTTCGCCAATAATTGTGAACCGATTTTGATGATTCTTTTTTTGTTTGGACAAATATTATTCCGCGGTGGTCCCGTTTTAATTTGGTGAAGATCTGATGTTGATTTTCGGAGATATCAAACTCATCTACTATCGGAACTCTTCAATAATAGACAGCAAATCTGTCGTGATTGCTGCAATCGCTTGGATGTTGTTTACACAACACCATAACATAACATCACGCCTATATGCTCTGAGGGGGTACGCAGATGTGTACCAGTGCACCCACATCTTGATAATTAGGTATGTTAAGTTCTATTTTATTGGGGACTAGCTGTGCTCGCGGCTTCGCTCACGTGAGCGCGTATTCTTTTGGCATTATTAGGGAACATTACATGGGAACGTGAAGTCGTAGTATATTCCTAATATCCTCTACAAAATAATTCATTTTAATATATATTATAAATGCGAAAGTAACTCTGTTTGTTTGTTACGTTTTCATGACTAAACAGCTGATTGTATCGTAATAAGAGGCAAGGAGATAGATTATATCCTGGAATGATATAGGTTATCGTTTTTTTCTCACCCATACACATCAAAATTTCCACGCGAACGAAGTCGCGGGCAACAGCTAGTCGTTGATAAAAATGCTTGGCTCAATGCCGGTCCTGCTCCACAAGGACAGGGGCGCATAAATGGATGGCATTAAATAGTATGTTGGAGCTGCTGAAGATTGTACAACTACCTTTGCAATGTATAAATTCAATCTCTTTAGTATTATATAGCCGCATAGCCCATATTGTGTGAGTACTATGTACTAGAAAGCTGTCATTCGCTAGAAACCTACGTCTTTTCTTGACTTGAATGTACCCTGGCGGTTAGGAGTTGTCATGCTCACTCAAATGTCTCGCTGATGGTGGCGCGTGTCGGATCATTTAGTTCCCTTCAAAATGGTTGAGTTGAATGGTGCTGATACATGCGTCATGTTCTCTTGATTGCCACGACTTGTTTGAATTATTTTATTTTGAATTGTTTTCTATGGACAATTTTAACGTACACATCTTGCTACATCGTTCTCACATAATGTACCATCTCAACATGAATGATGTAACCAAGAGTTTGTAAAAGTATTCTGATTTAAAAGAGTGTCCATGGAGTTTCTTGCCCATTCTTCTCCATAGAGATCTACGCTAGGGAATGGGCAACTACAGTACTTTCACTGTTTTTATGCCTTGTGACTGGGACTGCAGCTATTGTTGTCTTTGTATCGACAATTCAAAAGTGCCTGTAACTGGCCTAATTGAAATAAATGCTTTGTTTTGATTTTCTCAGAGCTCGCACCGCGCGGGCCTCGAATCGAGGCTCAAAGTGTTCGTCGGCGAGTAAGCAACTCAAGTGAAAAGTGTAAGAGCGCCAAGTTGCACGTGATTAAAGTTTCAACAAGGCCCGCCGCCGCGTACCCCGCGCCCTGTACCCCGCGGGCACTAAACACACCGACATGCCATATTGTTTGTTGTTTATAATTGCCCCGTGCGCAATGTAAGTAAGTACTACACAAACGCCTACACCGAGTACTTATTGTTACGCCGAACACGTTAGTGGAACGTTTATGTGTGCAATACATTCATTGTTGATGTGATTCGGTAAGATTCCTGTCTCAATTATGTACCATTAATTAAACGATACACGACGTGTTAGTCAATATTAATGAACAGACATTTGTGCGCGTATTCCGAGTGTAATTATGCCGGTGTGGCTTGTCAATGGCTCGGCGCTGTCCCGGCGCGGCATGGCACGGCGCGCAACCGCACGGCGCGGCAAGGCTCGGCGTGGCGAGGTGTGACGTCGTGACGCGCGATAGTGTCGCGGCCGTTCCTCAGCATCATATTGTTCGCTCCGAGGGAGGCGCTTTGAATAGCGAACAGTATTATCTCGTCTGTATATTTGTCACGTAACCTCACGTCCTACAGATAACGTTGCCGGAATATTTATAGCGAGTATCATGTTTCAAAGGACTGCGCCACTGTCGCAACATCGCAATATTTTAGCAGAATTTTTCAATATCGTTTAAGAGTCAAGTTGCCTGGGCACGCCGCAATCGCGGCGGTAAGACCCCTCTTTAAGGAGTGCCTGGATAGGCGTCACGGCGTCCTGATGCATGACGCAGGTCCTCACCGGACACGGAAGTTTCGGGAGGTACCTGTGTCTGATGGGGAAGGAGGAAACGCCTGGGTGTTACCACAGTGAGGACCGCCCGGAGGACACGGTGGAGCATACGGTGCAGGACTGCCCCGCTTGGGCAGAGCACCGCCGTGTCCTCACGGCGGCGATAGGCGGAGACCTCTGGCGCCCGGCATTGGTCGAGGCCATGCTGCGGGGCGAGACGGAGTGGGAAACGGTCGCCTCCTTCTGCGAAGCAGTCATGCTCGCGAAGGAGAAGCCGGGCCGCGTGAGGGAGAGGACAGCGTCCTCCCTCCACCCCAGCCGCAGTGGTAGACGCCCACGGCGCTGGACGTCGGCAGACGATCTCCGGCCACCGTAGGCGCGGGCATGCGGGCGGCGAGTAATGGGCGACTCGCTGTCCAACCATGGACCATGCCCGGATCGACGGCGCGTTGTGTTCCACGCGCGCCTCAAAGAGTGTCAGCATAATGACGGGGACCCTCTAGAGGGCCAAAGCCTGCCGGGGTCGCGGGACTCATAGAATTACCGTGACCCTGGAACATAAAGGGCTATTGAAGGACACCGTGGATTTTAGTCAGTACAAGTCTGACAGTCCCTCCCACTCTGCCCTAGGATGACTCATTTGATGATTTTACCACGCTAAAAAAAAAATGAAAAAAGAGTCAATTTGCCTTGCAGAATTTTTATGAATGGATCGTCGTGGCATTTTATTTGAAGTTTGTTACCGCTCAATGAAAATGTGCAACCGAGTGATGCGCTCGGTGGAGACTTATAACATCACGTATATTTTCAATTGAACCAACACGTCACACTCCCGCGCACTACCGAATATTATTGCCCCTATCGAACGCGGCCGTGCCGATCGATAGTGCTGCCCGCCATATGCATAGGGTTGGGACAACCATGGGATTGTCGCTATCAGTAAGTAGCGTCGTCAGCCGGTAGGGACCTACTTCTTCTTTGCCGATGCTTTGCCCATTCGCAAACACAACGTTACTGACATTTTTTTTTCGAGAGCACATCAAAAGTACTTGAAAAGTCGGAAATGTTTCGTCAGAGCGCAGAGCTGACGATTTCGTTAAGAGCGAGTCCACTCGCCCTCTTGCCCACTCGCCCAACCTAGGTACTTGTCTATCCACTACACCTTTGACGATTTGTGAACGGAATGGGTTTATGATTGAATACTATAGAGAGAACACATTTAGACAGTAATGGCTAAATCTATTCTATATCCACAGTGTCCGACTGCTCGTCTCTGCAAGGTTTTCACTATCATCATTTAGACAATTTATCCCGCACGGTGTAGCGTTCATGAAGAAATCTTGAGATTTTGAAACTCCGTACAGACCAAGAGCAATTTTCGCTTATTTTCTTAAATAACTTCAAAACTATTTATCTTAAAATTATACAAAAATATATTTGAAATGCTCACAATGAGCCCTTTTATTTGATATGTAACACGATGTAGTTTGCAAAAGTTGTTTTTTCATTATCTAATTAACCCCCCAAAAGTGGCCCTCATGTTTAAAATTCATTAATTTACGTTTAACTTTCGTCTTTGGTACACCAATTTACATGTGTGTACCAACTTTCAACTCAATCGGTGCAGTATTTTCGGAGTAAATTGGCTGTTATAGACGCACAGACAGACATACGCGAGTGATCCTAAAACGGTTCAGTTTTTTCCTTTTGAGATACTGAACCCTAAAAATACCAAGAAAGGCCAAGGTACAACACACCCTATGTACCTGGGCCAGTACTACGGTGTACCTACGACAAATCGAGAATTTGGGGATAATTTAAGGAAACTATTAACTTTTCATAACAAAAATCGTTTCATTCGCTCTAGTGACATATTTAATAAAAAAAACAAGTCGCAAATTCTGAACAAAATCAAAGTCAAAAAATCAAAAAAAATAATACTAATTTTTTTTCTTATGAAACAAAATCTTTAAACAAAAACAACTAATTTTTAATCACTGGTTTGTCACATGACAAATAAAAAGTAGTATCAACATATTATACAGCAGCAGCATAACATATAATATAGCAAATCAACATATAACCTGCCTTACAAATTAAAGAAAATAAAATATTTAAACAATAAACTTTACAAATTGTGAAGTATTTCTCTCTTATCTGTTTTAAGCAGTCATTAGGACTAGCTTTTATAAGATCACTACAAAAATCTAGGTATATTATTCAGCCTAAAGCATTTAGTAGAAATCCCGGTGACCGCGGTACAACACTACACCAACGTCAACAAACAAACAGTGTTCAACGTCAACAAATTTCAAATATTTTGAGGTTACTTATCTCTTAAGTTTATTATTGTGTTAACACTTCTTGTTAAATATAAGAACCGATAGCTTAAAAAAGTTAAGTGACTATTATAAAATGTTTAAAACTATCAGACTTCAAAGTATATTTAAAATACTTACTTTTATCGCCAAAAAAAGTTTAAATGTATACGTACGATAACACCAAACCGGCTCAATGACGGTAAGCGACTAACTTCACATTGCATAGTCGGTAGTGACGTACCGAATGTTATAGACAATAGAATTTAACATCGAGGGAATATTTGACACGAACTTAGGGCTTAGATACACATAGTGCCAAGGTTCAACAGGTTCCCTAATCACTTGTGCAAAATAATCAAAGAAAATATAATACTTATAAATATTTCACTAGATTAGTCTAGTTAGATAGTTATATTACTTGATCGCGCTTGTATTCTAGTTATAAATGTCATCATTTTCAAATATTAATAAGATCTGTTGTAATGATTTATTAAAAATAAACATAACATATTGATTGAATTTGATGTGACCAAAGAGTTTATAAAAACTCTTTGGTCAAATTTTTGATACAGTTCCCGCCAAATAAAAAAAAGAAAAGGTATCCTATTTTGGAGGGAAAATAAAAAAAGCTTGTTCTGATAGAAGTCACCTTTATTAGTTTACATAATTAGATATTAATATATTTAGCTTGCTACTGATGTTAATACCAAGTTTGTATTCTGTACGTATGCGCACAAGTTTATAAATACAATTGTTGGTACTGAAAAGGCGTATCATTTCATATCCCTAGTAAGATAGTTATAAACCGCTTTCATATTACTAGCTTCTAGGATATATCACAGCTATAACTATCTTGATTGGCCGGAGACAACCGCACGGAGGGAAGACTGGAAGGCTATGGGGGAGACCTTTCCCCAGCAGTGAGTGGGACAATATAGGCTAAAGAAAAAAAACAAAAAACTATCTTACTGCGAGTACTGCAACAGAGCTTATGTGATCAAGTGCACAGTGGTTATAGTGTACCGCAGAACTACACACGAGGCCACAGAGCACGGGATTCAAAATAATTCCCCGGATTTTCATCAAATATGAATAACCGTGAATACTATAAAACAATAGCGTTGTGCGGCGGTCGCCGGCCGCACCACCGCTCGCCGCCGCGCCGCCGCGGTCTGCCGCTATTGAAATGACAATGACGCTGCACAAGCTCACACACATATACATGTCTATTTTCATTTATCAAAATTTTGAGATGTATTTATAGTATTTGTTATATATTTATAGTATTTTATATATAGGTACTTATAGCTAATCGTATTATTAATTAAAACTATTTTCAAATACACCTACCACTGTTTGTCTCTGCATCACCCAAAGGTTGACTGGTAGAAAATGCCTTTGGCATTAAGTCCGCCTATGTGCTTTTGTGCTTGAAGTGTAAATAAATAAATAAATATACAAGCGCATGCGGGTACACATCACATTAGCGGCTGGACTCAATTCTGTTATTAAGCTAGGCACAGGTGTACCGTGGGTCAGCGGGCGCCGGCCGCCACACGAGGTGCGGCTAATAGGCAAAGTTTATAGTGCGCCGTTGTTGCGCCCATCGCCCGCGCCGGCTGCTAAGTTTGCGGACACGTTACGGACAATTTGGGAGTTTAACCAGGTTAATTCGTTCACTATTAGACAACAGGGGGTGCCCTCCATTCTGTCGCCGAGTATCGCGTTGTCACGCTGTCGGCCAACACATTGTAGAAACGTCGCTCAAGTGTTTGTCGTTCAATAACTTTTGTGTTTGATTTCATTGTTTTCATAAGTGTGGTCGTTATGGTGGGAGATTTAAAGAACTGTTCAATTATGTGGAAAATATTAAGCTCTAAAGTGGTCAGCTTTGTTAGATTCAGGTGTGTCTCCCCTACCAGCTGAATCCTGCTTTTGTAAATGAAAAGCAATCTATTGCTCTTTCCACATAATTATTATTACGAACACGATAGTAACTAGTACACAGGGCGTCCACGGAGATTATTATAACGGTCGAAAGGATTAATCTTAAGGATATTTTTTTCGTACATAAAATTGATCTAAAATCGATAAAAATTACAACAGTATGACCGGATAACATCGATAAAAATTACAACACTATGACATGGTAACATCGATAACAATTTGGGACAACACTATGACATGATAACATCCCTATAGTAACCATTGGAACAAGTGACAACCCTATTTGAATAACTAGGTGTATATGATACCAGCAGTTGAAAATAACAGAGAGAATAAGACGAAGAAGAAAGAAACAAAAGAATTAGAAGAGACAGAAAAATTAGTAGAAAAGAAGAATTAATTAAATACTAACCTACTAATAGATAGCCTAACAAACGACATCATTGAAGTGCAGTAGATACTGAATAAGTTCGAAAGTCGTCCTTCGGCTTAAACGTTATCCGTGCGAGCTCCAGATGCGTCCACTAAAACTATAAACAACCTAAAAGCTAAAGACTTAAAACTAAGGATCCCATAAATATATACAAGCGCTAAGAATAGGATAAAAAATATCGACTGAAGTCAAAAACAAACCTCAGTTAAAAATAGTACTTCGGTTGAAAAAAACGACTTCAGTCAAAAGTGGACATCAAGTAAAACGTAAGACGTTGAGTCAAAAGAGTGACATCGAGTCAAAAGAGTGACATCGAGTCAAAAGAGGGGCATCGAGTCAAAAGAGGGACATCGAGTCAAAAGTAGACTTCAAGTCATGATAGGACTTTCAGACAATGGTAGACTTTCAAGTCAAAGATAGACATAAAGTCAAAGGTAGACATTAAGTCAAAGGTAGACATTAAGTCAAAGGTAGACATTAAGTCAAAGGTAGACATTAAGTCATAGGTAGACATTAAGTCAAAGGTAGACATTAAGTTAAAGGTAGACATTAAGTCAAAGGTAGACATTAAGTCAAAGGTAGACATTAAGTCAAAGGTAGACATTAAGTCAACAGATAGACATCGAGACATTAGTGAGTCATCGAGTCGAAAATTGGACTTCTCGTTACAAATTAAGAACTCGAAGTCAAAAAAGTACTTGAAGTTGAACATTTAACTTCCAAGTCTAAGAGAAGAGAGAATAGAAAAGAAAGAAAGAAGACGAGAAAGAGAAGAGAGGAAAAATAGGAGGACTGTTTGTATCGTAAACACGAGAATTACAGAAGAAAACCATATAATTATTATCAGTGAACTTAAGAAAACCATAGAAATATTATCGGTGAACTTAAGAAACCCATAGAAATATTATCGGTGAACTTTGCATAAGCTAAGGAGTAGGAAGAAAGATTAAACACGTGTCGAGACTTCGAGAACGGAGTTGATCTGCTCAGCGGAATATATACCTACTTTGGAAACACGACGTGAAATTTTGTTTATATTCACCTTTTTTTTTCCTTCCTAAAATTTAAGTGGCGTGATTTTTTTAATATTATTGACCCAGATGAGAAACTCAAGAAATAATCTAAATTTTATTTTATTTATTTAAATTTCATATTAATAGCTAATTTTTTTATGAAAATATAATCTTTCCATTCCATACTGTTCAATTATAAAAGATTTTTTATCTTCGGGAAGCTTCTCTAAGTAAACGTAAGTCTTACCTTTTTTTTCTCCTTTTAAAAACCTTTTTTTTTCCTGTGCACTGATTTTTTGTCTACAAGTTTCCTTTTCTTAAAATATTCTATTAAATGTTTATTCTAAAAGTGAAGTTGGAGCCTGTTTTTTTTTTCATAACTCCACAATATGTCGAATTACTATATTTATTTATTTTTTTGCGCTTTCCAATCTAATTTGCTGTCGATAGTTACTCCAAGAAATTTGGTTATGTTCACTTTTTCCATGCTGTTGTTACAATAATGGACTTTTACATTTGGTATGGATGACCGTTGGGCAAAATGCAGAATATTAGTTTTCCCAAGGTTTATCTTAAGATTATTGTTTTCCAACCATTTTACCATTGATTCTATAGAATTGTTAATGTCAGTTTCATATGTGTCCCTATTTTTGCAAGAGATTGTTATGGTACTGTCGTCGGCAAAAAGTGTCATTGGGTGGTCGATGCTTTAGGGTAAGTCATTAATAACAGTATAAAAAATAGCGGGCCTACGACAGTTCCTTGCGGTGCACCAAATTTAACTACACGTTCCCTTGATTTATACATAATTTCCTGTTTATTGCTTTTATTTATGGCTGAAATTTCTGTAAATTGTTTTCTGTTGCCTAAGAAAGATCTATTAAGGTTTGAGACGTTACCTCTAATACCGTACGCTTCTAATTTCTCAATAAGTATATCGTGCCGGACATGGTCGAAAGCCTGTGTCATGTCACAGAATATCGTACATACAGGCATATTCGAATCTACTTTTTGCATGACATTATGTAAAAAATCGTATATTGCCAAGTTTATTGTTCTACCATTTCTGAACCCTTTCTGTTCATTAGCGAGTATATCTTCTTTTTCGAGGTAAGTATACAACTGTTTATATAAATACTATTCAAATATTTTAGAGATTATACTAATAAGGGAAACTGGCCTATAGTATTGCATTAGCTCTTTATTTTCCTTTTTAAATAGTGGCATAATGGTGGATATTTTTAGTGCATCGGGAAAAACACCTGTCTCGATGCACAGATTAATTATATGGCTTAGATGCGGTGATATTTCCCCCGCTACAGATTTTAAAACTTTTGTTGATAGGCCATCATATCCTACACTATTTGTATTTTAAATTGTTTTATAATTTTAAACACTTCAATTGGCAGACATGGGGCGAGAAAAAAGGAATCTTTTCTTTTTTGTATAAGCGATGCAGCATTATTCCCAGATCATACTATAGGGTTAATTTTGTCAACGAAGTAATTATTAAAAGCATCTGCAATAGCCTGTGGGTCAGTGATGACGTCATTTTTACACAAATTTTGTTAATACAGTTTTTCGGAATGTAAAAGAGTTATTTATAATTTTCCAAGTAGCTTTTCATTTGTTATCTGACGTGTTTATTGCATGGTTATTCTGTGCCTTTTGAGTGAGTTTTACAATTTTTTTAAATACTTTTGAATAACAAGTTAGTTTTCTTTTATTGATCTCATTTGGTTTAAGTCTATATTGCCATAAAAGTTGTCTTTTCTTTTTATTACATAGTTTTACACTACGTGAAACCCATTTTGGTTTTCTCATCGTGCTAATTCTAACATTATTTTCGGGAAAGCACAATTAATAGAATTACGAAAATATGTCAAAAAAGGATTTGTACGCTACATTAGGATCATTGGTTTTGTAAATGTCAGAAAATGATAATTTATCTAAGCAATTTTTAAATTTTGTCAGATTTTCATTGCAGTAGTCGCGTCTTGTAACCTTCCAATAATTAATCTTACATTTTTTTTGTACTGAAAATGTCATTAGTTGTGCCGTATGGTCCGAAAGAGCAAGTTCTAGGACTTCGGCCTTACATACTTTGCGAAAGTTATGAGCAATATTATCAATACAGGTTTTACTCTTCAGGCGTGTAGGTTGATTCAAGGCTAATTTTAAATTGTAATTCAGACATAGGCATTCAAATTCAATGGTTTGAGGGTTCTTTTTTAAAATGTCGATATTGAAATCCCCTGCAATGACAATATTATGATGGCGCTTCTTAGTTAACTCTTGCAGGAGGAATTGTAATTTGTCCATACATACGTTGAAGTTTGTTAACTTGGGAACCCTATACACACATGCCAGGACAATGTTATAATGAGGTAACTCTATCGCACAACATTCAAATACTCCGGGTTCTGATATGTTGGATATCTTCTTTAATTCGATAAAGTGGTGTACGTTTTTTACCAAGATGCATGCTCCACCTCTCTTGCTTTCTTTTCTGCAGTAAGAAGCTGCTAGTCGATAATTTAGTATAGTTAAGTAAGATTCGTATCCTGACATAATGAAGTGTTCAGTTACTCACAGTAGATCTACACTTAAACGCTTTTCTGATAACAGCATATCTAAGCATATTGTGACATTGTGAGATTTGTTTAATAACCCGGCAATATTCTAATGACACAAACATTATTAGTCACGAAAAAAATCTGTTAGTTTCTCCTGGTTTCTTTTCGTTTTTTCTTCTTGGTCAACAGATTTTCGGATCTGGTTATATTCATTCACTTGTGTCATATTGTTTGATTCTATTGAGTTTGCGTAAAAACGTTTGATGTCGAGTAAAATGTCATTTAGATCTTGAAAAATTGTTGGCATGCCCTTGTTATTGAGCTTTCCGCTACATCTACAGAACATTTTATAGTCGTAGGTCAGGTTCATGTTTGAGTCGAGAAAATAAGCGTGTTCGTGGGTGAATATAATAATATCAGGCGGAAAGGTGATCTTACGGTGCACTAAATGACTGACTTTATTAACTTTTATACAAATGAATTTATTATCTACATTTAACACTAAAACATTAAATCTAAAAAACAAAATTGGCAATAAAACTAAAGCACATGAGACTGGGGAATAAGCTGGGTAACAAGCGCGCGCGCGGGTCGACAACCAACGGAGCAGTGCCGGCCAGCCGGGCCGCCGCGCGTCGTTGCCTCGTTGTTGATTTCTTCGGAATATTCTCGAAGGAAGGCGGACCTTGCGCGACGAAACAAAAGATCACGCCATTTGACGTCACATGCAGGAGGCGGTCCAAGATTCATAAGCGGAGCGGACTGTGTAGTGCGTTGGTGGTCACTACAGTAATCCCCCGGTGAGATCGTAACTGCTACGATCGATAGTAGTCCGGGAACCGGACCACTCGTCCCGCCCTCGTCTTCTTGGCTGGAGTATGGTTCGTGTCTCCCTCTGTTGCAGGCACTGGCGTGTTGTCCTCGGCTGGTGCTGGATCATTTCTGGTCATGTATGCTGGTTTTAGTCGATTTATCGATACGGTTGCTGTTTTTCCTTGCACGTCTATGTCGTATGATTTAGACCCTCGCCTTATGACTTTGTAAGGGCCTAGGTACGAAGCTTGTAGAGGTCTGTGTGCAGGCCCCTGTCGCAGAAATACGTGAGTGCATGTGGTGAGATCTTTTGGTATGTAGAACGTGCGAGCGGTGTGCCAAGTGGTTGGATGAGGTGCGAGTTTTGTGATGTGATCGCGGAGTCTGTCGATGTAATTTTCATAGTCTACTGGGACTGGTGGAGTGGTCGAGTAGAACTGTCCAGGCAAGCATAGTGGCTCGCCGTAGACTAGCTCTGCTGCTGAGGTCTGGAGATCTTCTTTCCACGCTCTGCGGATGCCCAGGAGAACCAAAGGCAGTGCCTCAGTCCACCGCGTGCTGGTGTGACAGGTGATAGCAGCCTTAAGCTGCCGGTGAAGCCTTTCAACAAGGCCATTGGCCTCGGGATGATAGGCCGTGGTGGTGCGGTGCGTGGCGCCTATGAACCCCGTCATCGCTTTAAATAGCGACGACTCAAATTGCCGACCTCGATCGGTGGTGATGTTCTCGGGGCAGCCGAACCTGGCTACCCAGCCTGACACGAAAGCGATAGCACATGTCTCCGCCGTGATGTCTTGGAGTGGGTATGCCTCCGGCTAACGTGTGAAGCGGTCAATGGCGGTGTGACAGTACCTGTAACCAGACGAAAGTGGTAAAGGGCCGACAATGTCCATGTGGACATGCCGAAAACGAGCAGTAGGTATGCTAAATGTTTGAAGTGGTGCTTTGGTATGACGATGTATTTTGGCTCGCTAACACTGTAGGCATTCTTGCACCCACTGCCGACAGTCCTTTTTAATGCCTGGCCAAACAAATCGCTGCGTGATTAATCGAACTGTTGCCTTTGCACCCGGGTGGCTTAGGTTGTAGAGGGCCTCGAATGCTTGGCGGCGATATTTTTGAGTCAAGAACGGTCTTGGTTGCAACGTTGTTGTGTCACAATACACCGACATGTGAGAATCTGGACCCTTGACCTGTTCTAGTCTCAATGACGTTCCGTTTAGTAGCAGATCTTGTAGTTCCTCATCTATTGCCTGGTCTTGCGCAAGAGCCTGGTAATCCATGTTATTTGATGACAGCTCTTCGATACGTGACAATGAGTCCGCCACGACATTGTCCTTTCCTGGAATGTACTTGATATTCACACTAAATTGACTGATGTAGTCTAAATACCTGAACTGTCGTGGGGTACAGTTGTCTCTTCTTGTACTGTAAGCAAACGTTAGTGGCTTGTGGTCAGTGAATATTGTGAATATTCGTGCTTCTACCATGTGTCTGAAATAGCGAACAGCTTTATAAATGGCTAGTAGCTCCCGATCATACGGACTGTACTTTGTTTGTGGGGAGCTCAGCTTCTTTGCCATGCGTCACCTTGTCGTTGCTGCAGCACCGCACCGATGGCCTTGTCCGAGGCGTCCGTGTGGATAGCCAATTCCGCGTTAACGTCTGGATGGGCTAAGAGAGCTGCTCGAGCCAGGCCAGATTTACATTCCTGGAATGCTGCCAGCTGCTCTGACGTCAGTTTGATGTTTTGTGAGCCTTTCTTCTTTGGTCCTGCTAATAGTTCGTTTAGGGGTGCCTGTAATTCTGCTGCCCGTGGGACAAAACGTCGGTAGAAGTTTACCATTCCGAGGAACCGTCTGAGTTCCTTCAAAGTTGCGGGTAGCGGGTAACCATTGATTGCTTGGACTTTGGTTTCCATTGGACTTACACCTGCTTCTGAGACATTGTAGCCTAAAAAAGTTACCTGTGACTGTCCAAAAACGCACTTGGACGCGTTGATTAGAAGTCCGTACTCTCGTAGGCGACTGAAAAGCGTCTTTAGGTGCTGCTCGTGTTGTTTTGGTGTCTTTGAATACACTAATATATCGTCGATGTATCCAAAACAAAAGTCTAGCTCCCTGAGGACTTCGTCCATGAAGCGTTGGAAAGTTTGTGCTGCGTTTCTACGTCCAAAAGTCATGTATGGAAACTCGAACATTCCAAATGGCGTTGTGATCGCCGTCTTGGGTATGTCTTCACTGGCGAGTGGTATTTGGTTGTACGCTTTAATTAGGTCTATGGTACTGAAGACTTTTTTGTTAAGAAGTCCTGAATGTGGCGGACAGGGTACCTGTCGGGTATCGTGCGTACGTTCAGTGCCCTGTAGTCTCCGCAAAATCTCCAGCCATCGTCCTTCTTTCGAGTTAAATGTAGTGGTGATGACCACGGACTCTCAGACCTCCTAGCCGTGCCGTTGCGGAGCATGTCATCAAATTCCTTTTTCGCTATAGCTAACCTTTCTGGGTCCAGACGGCGAAGGTGTCCATAAACTGGTGGTCCTGGTGTTGTTCTGATGTGGTGCGCTGTGTTATGCTTAGGAACTCTGGGCTTACCTGCTGGCCGAGTAAGGTTTGGGAATTGTCTAAGTAAGTTGATGTACATCGTATTGTCGGTACTGCCTAGCGTGCGAACAGACGCCGTTGCTTCCTGATTGTTCTGTTGCTGCGCTTGGATGGTCAGTGTTGTTATGCCATCAACTAGTCGCTTATTGTGACAGTCTACTAGTAAATTGTAATATGTTAAGAAATCCACCCCGATTATGGGTTTTGACACGTCTGCTATGACAAACCGCCATTCGAAAGCTCGGCGCCGACCTATATTAAAATGTGGGTTACGTACCCATATGTGTTAATTACCGTGCCGTTGGCAGCATATAACTGGTATTTGGTCTTCTCCGTCGATGTAATCCTGGTAGCCGAGCGTGGATTAACACATACGTCTGAGCCTGTGTCAACTAGAAATTGCTGCTTGGTGGTGCTGTACGTGACAAATAGGCGGCCTGGGCTTTGTTGACAACCGCTTGCGGCCACTAGCGGTTGTTTGTGGAGTTTCCCGCCTGGAAGTTGCAGGGCTGTTCACATTTCGTTGCTCTGTTCCCATAATTAAAATGATACCAACAGTGTGGGTGGTTTTCGGGACGTTCTCGTGACCCTGTTGCGTGATCGTGCGCGTGACTGGCGTGTATCGTTCCTATAGGTATTTCTGTAATTATGTTGTACCTTTGATAGTGCTTCAACTTGCTTCGTCAACTCCGCAACCATACCCTCTAATGTGCTGGCGGCTGCGGGCATAGGTGTACTCGCCGCTGGAGCTGACATGCTGGCCACGTACGGTGCTGGCTGCGCGATGTCGTTGACCCGGTCTGCAAGATCCGGGACCTCCTCCAGGTCCATCTTGGGCTGTGAAGCAACTATGGACTGCACGTTAGGTGGTAATCTACTGACCCAAATTGTTCGAATAAAATCGGCTGGCACTTCTATTTCTGCTAGGCCTCGTAAGTGCCTTAAAACTGTGAGGGTTTCCTATCGCCTAACTCCTCATGCTGTATTAACTGCAAAGTTTTCTTCTCTCGTGATAACGATATTCGTTTTATTAACTCGCTTTTAAGTTTGTCATATCTGCCTGTGGCGGGAGGCCTAACGATAATATCCTTCACTATTTTCAACTGTTGAGTATCTAACTGAGCCGCTATATAATGATATTTCGTACTGTCGCTGGTGATATTTGCCAAAATAAATTGGCTTTCTATCTGCGCGAACCAAGTTTCTGGTTCCTCAGGCCAGAAGGGAGGTACTCGTACACCGACTCTGAAAACCTCACTTCCTAACCCGCTTCCGCTTATGCCCGGGCCCTTGCCTGACGAAGTATTATTATTGCTTGGGTTACCTTGACTGAGTCCAGTAGCATCAGTGCGTGTAGCGCTTGGGGCCATGCTTCCTTGTGTAGGGGCTCCACCTGCAGTGTTGCCAGTTAAGCCATACAAACCCTTCCATGTTCTTCAAAAATAAAAAATCTTTTTGGTTTCTTTGTCGGGGTCACCACTGAAGAGGTATGCAAGCGGTAGCTGAAGCTAACCCGGAATTTCACCAGGGTTTGTAATGTAAGGTGTTTGAGCGAATGCAGGCGATAATGAGCGTTATGCGGAAAGGCGGAAAGGTGATCTTACGGTGCACTAAATGACTGACTTTATTAACGTTTATACAAATGAATTTATTATCTACTTTTAACACTAAAACATTAAATCTAAAAAACAAAATTGGCAATAAAACTAAAGCACATGAGACTGGGGAATAAGCTGGGTAACAAGCGCGCGCGCGGGTCGACAACCAACGGAACAGTGCCGGCCAGCCAGGCCGCCGCGCGTCGGCGGCGGCGCCTCGTTGTTGATTTCTTCGGAATATTCTCGAAGGAAGGCGGACCTTGCGCGACGAAACAAAAGATCACGCCATTTGACGTCACATGCAGGAGGCGGTCCAAGATTCATAAGCGGAGCGGACTGTGTAGTGCGTTGGTGGTCACTACATTGAATTTTATTTATAGATGCTCGTGTACTAAATATCAAGTCATTTGAGTTAATGTCTTCTTCTCCTATTAATATAATACAGAAGTCGTTCATGGTAAATAACTTCACTTTGTTTTCTATATTGAGCATCATTTGGTCCATCGTACAGTAAGTAAATAGTGACATAATATCTCTGACTTGAGTTGCAGTGTGGTATTTGAGACCGAAAGTATTTTGTTTTCCTTATTACTGCTAAGGATACATATCTTACTAGTTGTAGTATTTTGCTCAGATCTTGGTTCTTGTGTAGGTGTTGCTGATTTTATTGAGACCTTTTGTTTGGCTACAATATCAGAATCAGTCTGTGTTTGTTTGTCTATACATATTGCTTGTTTTGAGCATCAATCCCTTGTTTTTTTTGGTGTTATGATAGGAGATTTTAATGGACTAGCAACTATTTGTGTGTTTTTTGTTTGTGTATTTGTTTTTTGTTTTTCCGAATTAGATTTTCATTCTCCTATTTAAGCTTTCCAATTTCTAGGCTTAATGAGTCAATTTCTCCATTAGCGCTACTGAGTTTAATGGTGAGGTCATCAATATTTTTCTTTAACTGGGTAATTAAATCAATGTCATAATCATCTGATATGTCTGGCATACTACATACAGTACCATCTAGTGTGTGATTTACAAAAGTTTCATCCAAGTTGTCAGAGTTTGAGTGCGCTCGTGCGTGTCTGACAGTGACATTATTGATTTCGTCCATACTGTTGTGTATGAAGTACTGGTATTTATCACTAGATGTCTATTGCACCGTATTACTTGTATTGATACTAGATGTCACTTTACTCAACTCGGATGAGTCTATGAGACTACAAATTCAACGTGTTGAAAATTAACGATCTTTATTCGTACTTTATGTGATTAATGAGTTTATTAATAGAACTAAGTTATTGTACTTGTAGTCTTTGGTGTTATTACGTCGTGAAGTCAGTTTAAGTCCTTTTCTTACGCCTTGATACGCTTGATTTGTTTTGTAAACACTGCACGTATGTTGTTTATTGTGTCAGATAGCACTTAAGTTTTTCGAAGATAACGCTATTTAGCATCACTAGTCACTTTCTGGACACAATTACTATTTAATTATATTTTTCAAATACGGAGTCGATGTTAACCGTGCGGCACTAGCGCCATCTTTGAAAATTCATGAAAATGAATAATATCGCTCCCCCCACCGAATAATAAGGTAATTGACAATTCCAAATTTTACAGGAAAAATAAAAAACTGTTTTATGCATAAATCTCAGCACGGGTGGGTCCTATGATAGCCATTTAAACATCAAAACAAAGCTATTTTTTTACAGTCTGTTTTATTTTATGTTTCTTTTTTGTAATAGTTTAACAACATAAAGTTTTTGACGAAAATAATGTTACTGAAATTGTAGGGCAAAACATAGTATGCAACACATCATTACGATATTATTCGCGTGTAATCTCAACGATATCGTAGTTGATATTAATGCATTATGGTATTATTCGTTGAAATACGGTGCCGAAAAACCTACCGGCAATATGACATTACGATATTATTCGGGTGAAATCCAAGCGATAGTGTATACTGTAATGTAACATGACAATAATATTCGTCGATCTGTAGTGTCAAAAGATTAACAGTAACATAATGTTGCAAATACCATGTTTTATTAAATAGGCAGTAAGTACCTATTATTTGATTTGGCAGAAACATAACAACATTAAAGGAAGTTAATTTTAATACTGGATAATTTTATATTTTTTTATTTTATTGAATTTGGGTGGCTTATAGCAAACAATATAAAAAATTATAATGAGACAATCAACGAAAAGCCATTTACAAGCCTCCACAAATTAAGTACTTGCACAGGCAGGAAAGCAGGCGCAACCACTATTAAATTTCATCAGAAACAATGCAGCTTTTGGACAAGGCAGTACTAATTGTAATAACAATAATTATAATATATACATCATTTCGAATTTGTGAAAAGTTATGGAGACTACTCGCTACCGTACGTGAACTGATAAACGAGAAGAACGCGGCCATCCGTGCCTAGTGCAACTTTCCCTGCGACGCGAACAAGGCTCACATACTCACATGCCAACTTACAGCGCGCTGTAAGGAAGCGCATAAGCGAGCATCGTTGCACTCGATGGGACAAGGAGCTCAGTGAACTCGAGCCCACCCACCTAGCTTTCTGACAATTGTAAAGAGGTCGCGGGACTTATAGAATTACCGCGACCCTGGAACTTAAAGGGCTATCGAAGGACACCGTGGATTTTAGTCAGTACAAGTCTGACAGTCCTTCCCGCTCTGCCCTGGGTGGGAGGACTCATTTGATGATTTTACGAAGTTAAAAAAAAAAAAAAAAGATGTTTGCAACCGACGAGGCTTCGATGCCTCCTCTCACCGGCCCCGACAAGAGCGTCGCATTCGACGACTCTGAAAAGGCAGAATGCCAAGCCGACAGCTTGAAGTTTCACTGCTCTTCCAGCTCTCAATCAATAGACAAACGTCACCTCGACATTGTGAAGTCGAAAGTAAAACCGCCCTTCCTCCCGTCGAAGACCCCGATGATCCTCTGCATCCAGTCACACCCGAGAAGTGTATGACATCATAAAAAATCTTCAGCCGCGAAAAGCACCCGGCTCTGATTGAATTACCAATAAGCTGCTCAAACTCCTCCCCGCCCAGCTAATAGTATTAATGGCAGCCATCTTCAAAGGCGCCTTGAGCAACAACTTCTTCCCCTAGGTATAGGAAGAGGCCACTGTTATCGGTATCCCCAAACCCAGTAAACCCAAGGAGGAGCCTTCGAGCTACCGGCCTATTAATCTTCTGAATGCGCTCGGCAAAATCTATGAGAGACTAATTTATAAGCGACTCAAAGACTTTGCCGAGGCTAAGAGTCTCGTTCTCAATGAGCAATTCGGCTTCAAGGCCGCACACTTGTGTATTCAAGGTCCACCGCATCGTCGAGCATTTGAGTGCTGGCTTCCAGCGTGTTGTTCTTCGACATAGCGATATCCTTCGACAAACTCTGACACAACGGCTTATTACACAAGCTGTACCAACTGGGAGTACCAGACCGTCTCGTGCTCATCTTACAAGACTTTCTTTCGGATTGCACCTTCCGCTATCACATCGGGGAAACTCTCTCCTCACCCCATTCGAGCCGGAGTCCCTCAGGTCTCCGTCGTCTCCCCGCTTATATTCACGCTGTTGACTAGCGATATTCTCAAGAGCAAAAAGGCTCAGTTAACCCTGTTCGCAGACGACACGGCCACTTATTACATTGGTCGTTGTAAGAACGCTGTCGCCAAAACCCCTCAAACCTCAGATTATTTTAACTAACATAATTTATTTTTTAATTTACATGATTTATCTTTTATTGACATGATTTATTTATTTTGAAATTATTAATATTTTAGTAACATTTGGTTTTCTTTGCTAATGTACGGAATTTTAATTATATGATTGAATTTTATTTTATTTTTGAACTTTAAACCCTGAAAGCCGTGTTGTATTAGTTTTTAATTAATTTTTGATACATTGCTATGTATGTGGTCTACGGTGCTAAAGCCTTTTCGGAATCCGGCTTGTTCGGGAGGCTGAAAATCGTCAAACCTGCGCGCGAGACGATTCGTGATGACTCATGAAAACAGCTTGTAGACATGGCTTAGAAGTGAGATGGGCCTATAGTTCTTCAGCCAGGCATTGTCGCCCTTTTTGAAGAAGAGTACCACCACACCCCTGCGCCATGCCTGCGGCGTTTTCCCCTCGAGTATGACGGAATCAAACAGCTTCTTAAGGGTCTTAAGTACCGGTTTTCCACCTGCCTTCAGGAGTTCGGCTGTAATTCCGTCATCACCCGGTGCCTTGTTGTTTTTAAGCTGTTTCAGAGCCATCCTAATCTCGTACAGGCTGACATCCGGAATGTCTTCGGTATAGGGTCGGGTCAGTCTAGCTCTTGGGTCGTTAGCTAGATTTGCAACGGGTTTACTGGTTGACAGTGGTGTACAACTGCCCATAAAAACTCTCGATCTCCCTCAGCAGCTCCGGTTTGGCGGATACGATCCTGCCATCGTCGGTCTTCAGTTTCGTGAGCTGGCTCTGCCCAATAGCCAGATCTCTTGAAAATACCTTGGAACCTTTATTCCGCTCAATAGCGTCTTTAATACGCTCGGTATTAAAGCGGCGGAGGTCGCGTTTCAAGGATTTAGAGATCCGTCTATTGAGCTGCCGGTATTTCCACGCCTCGTCTGAAGACTGCAGGATCATCTCGCGCCGCTCCTTCATGAGCTCGACAGTATGATCAGAGAGTCTTTTGTTCTTTTGTGCACGACGTGTCTTGAAGAACTTAGACCCAGTCGTATGGACAGTTTCCACGAACCCATCGTTGCATTCGTCCACTGAGCTTCCTAGGCACTCGAAACGATTCTGGAGTTCAAGCTGAAAGCTCTCGGGGTTTTGGATCTGGATTTGTGCTGGACGGAGCGTAGCGCTGCGCCAGGTTATACAGAAGACCGAAGAGTATAACCTGCCTCTCTGCTTGGCGTTTGTGGACTACGAGAAAGCCTTCGATTCGATCGAGACTTGGGCTGACTGCAGTCTCTCCAACGGTGTCAAATCGACTATCGGTACATCGAGGTGCTGAAGAGTTTGTACAAAAACGCCACCATGTCAGTCCGACTTCAGGACCAGACCTCGGAACCTATCCTTCTGCAGCGAGGTGTGAGACAGGGAGACGTCATATCTCCGAAACTGTTCACCGCTGCACTGGAGGATGTCTTCAAGGTTCTGGACTGGAGAGGGCTAGGCATCAATGTCAATGGCGAGTACATCTCTCACCTTCGGTTTGCCGACGATATAGTGGTCATGGCTGAGACCATGGAGGACCTCAGTACAATGCTCGATGAGCTCAGTAGAGCTTCCGAAAGAGTGGGTCTTAAAATGAACATGGACAAAACCAAAGTCATGTTGAATGCCCATGTAACACCCACTCCTATCAAGATCGGAGACTATACACTCGAAGTTGTAGACGATTATGTCTACCTGGGACAAACGGTCCAGTTAGGTAGGTCTAACTTCGAGAAAGAGGTCAATCGTCGAATCCGACTCGGCTGAGCAGCGTTCGGGAAGTTGCGTGGTATCTTCTCGTCCAACTTACCGCAGTGTCTCAAGACGAAAGTCTATGATCAGTGTGTGTTGCCAGTGATTACATACGGGACCGAAACGTGGTCGCTCACAATGGGCCTCATCAGAAGGCTGAAAGTCACCCAAAGGGCAATGGAGAGGGCTATGCTCGGAGTTTCCTTGCGTGATCAAATCAGAAATGAGGAGATCTGCAAGAAAACCAAGGTTACCGACGTAGCCCGAAGAATAGCCAAACTTAAGTGGCAGTGGGCAGGGCCCATTGCTCGCAGAACGGATGGCCGATGGGGCCGAAAAGTCCTGGAGTGGCGACCGCGAACCGGAAGACGCTGCGTTGGAAGGCCTCCCACTAGGTGGACCGATGACCTTGTAAAGGTTGCAGGGATCCGCTGGATGCGAGACGCACGGGACCGGTCAATGTGGCGACACTTGGGGGAGGCCTATGTCCAGCAGTGGACGTCTTTCGGCTGAAATGATGATGATGATGATGACATTGCAAGAATTTTTTATGAAAGAAGTACCGGGCACGGTTGCTTCGGCGAGTACCTAAATAAGATTGGGGGAGACGCCACAATAAATTGCCATCATTGTGCAGCCAACCTGGACTCAGCACAGCACACGCTCGAGGATTGCCCTGCATGGGACTCTGAACGACGGGTCCTGGTAGCCAAGATCGGGCAAGACCTGTCTATGCCAGCCATAGTTGGGGCTATGCTGGCGGAGTCTTACAATTGGAGGGAGGTGACCTCGTTCTGTGAGACCGTGATGATCCAAGAGGAAGCTGCCGAGAGGGATCGTGAGAAAGCCGATCCCAGTAGGAGAAGAGGTTGTCGGGGAGGCAACCGCCTCGACGCTTAACACGCCGAAACCCCGCCCACATTACCTAAAGCAGGTGGGACATTTGGGTCACGGGCGTTCAGAGTGGGGACTCTGTGCGCTCACCGAGTGACCTTGGAGATGACCGGCAGCACAGTGGTCACGTGCTGCCGTGCACACTTGCACAGCGAGGCTCAGGGGATATCTCTGTATAGCCCCAGGGATGTGCCTTAACAGGCGTTGCACAGAGGGGGTTCGGACAGGTCTGTTAAGAGGAAACGGTGCCTCCCCTCATGTGCAGATGGTGACCACCGGGGTGGTTTTAGTGCGGTAAAAATCCCACACGCCGCCGGTCTTATTCCCAAAGGTACGCGTTTACGTAGTACGAGTACTGACGGCCATGTTTATAATTTACGAGAGATTCCTGTAGTGTACGTTGGAAAGTAAAATAAATGTTGTGGATAAATCGGCGCATTTAGAGCAGCGCGGCAGCGCAACAAAACGACGAGCGCGGACCAACGCAGGGTGTGCGGGTGCGTGCTGTGATGCAACAAGCATGTACTGATGCGTGCTGTTACATCCCTAGAATACACCCTTAAGTGCCTAGTCAGCACCACATCATCATTTCTGTCTAGACTTAGTGCATTGGTCAGGCAATAGAGCCAGTTCGGGTTGAGACTCCTACCGGATAGGTCGCAAGTCAGAATATTGACCAAATTTTCCGTTTTTATTACTGTATTTGTGCCTTTCACTAATATAATCAATTAACCTTCGATAATCGTTTTTTTAAAAAAGGCTTTTATAAAGCGTGTCCTAACATTGGTGGCAGCGGCAAGGGATTTATTTCCCGTGGAACGTCTCGCGAAGTGTTATACAGTGAAAGTGTCCTTGTGCCAAGTGTATCTTGTGTGATAAACCTATGACCCGAACTCAACGAAGACCTATCTGCGGCCTAAGAGAGGCCAACCCTGGTTGAAATAGGCCAACTCCAGTGGCCTACGAGAGGCTACCCCCAGCTCAAAAGAGGCTAAATCCAGAGCCCTTTTGGGGTCATCCAAGTTGTCACCTGTCTACTGTGCAGTGGTACTGGGCAGCGCGCTGCAGGCGCATTCTACGGACCTGCTCGTATCCAGCACCGACCAGGATCAGACGTCCCCCGTGTCCCTACAAAATGAAGTGTTTTTGTGTCCTGTTAGTCAGTTCAGTGCTTTTAATTTTAATTTTATTTATAGATTTGCATAAGTTACTTTATATTCCTATTACTTCGTATCTGTCGATACACCACTGTGTCCAGACCGTAGTCTAAGCATCCTTCCCACACGTATTCGGTTACTTAGTACTGGGAATACTGATAAGCCGTATAGAACCAGGTAGCAAAAGTTTTAATATCGTGACCATAGTTATTATATTTTATTCCACAGCAAGTTATTTTAGTTACATAAAATGGCTAAAGCAGATTCAAAAAAAGACCTTATAGAGAGAGACGAGGAAATACCCCTTAGGTTATCTTAAAATTTATTAAGCCATTCGATGGTTGTAGGGAAAAATTAAATGCTTTCCTAGTAAATTGCGATAATGCAATATCCTTATCATCATCATCCCAGAAAGACATCGTCTTCAGATATATTATTAGCTAACTAGATGGTAAAGCGCAAAGCGCATGTTCCGTCAAAGATTTTGACAACTGGTCATCTTTAAAGAATTTTTGAAAAATCAATACGGTGAGAGAAAGCATTACGCCCATTTACTTACCGAGCTTCAAGAGTGTCATCAAACTAACCAGGAGACGGTAAGCCAATTTCACCGGCGAGTCGAAACTTGCTTATCCAAATTACTTACAGAAGTAACAATTTCTAACATGAAGAAAAGTGAACTTGTTGGAAGAGTGGCCGCAATGGAGGATTTAGCACTTCATACATTTAACATAGGGTTACATCCTCGTATAGCAACCATTGTAAGATGTAGAGATCCAAAAAACTTGAACGAAGCTGTCAACTATGCAATCTCTGAAGAAAAGATTCAGTAATATGCATTCAAACAAAATGTTAATTTTAAGAAGGACAATAATAGACCTCCATCTAAGCCACATCTACCCAATGATAAAAATCAACTTTCTTTCTCTAGAGATTCGTCGGTATGCAGATACTGCAAGAAGGAAGGCCATACTTTAGCCGATTGTAAATTGCGCGAATATAATAATAAAAAATATAATAAGAAATTCAGTTCTCCCGCGCAACAATATTCTTCTAAGCCCAAGATTCCTCATGGAAACTTCGTGAACGACGAAGAAAACCTCTTTACAAATAATTTAGATTCTGTTCAGGACAATTTAAATTATTAAACGTCTCGACAGGGTGTCGCACGAGACGAACCTTAAAAGACGACGCCGTTAATCCTATATCTAATCACCATTTATCTTCCAAAGCTATACGACAGGGTAATCAGCCCCAAACTGGCAGCTCTCATAATGTCACGCGACAGGGTAACCAGCCCCAAACTGAAGACATTTCCAATCCTCAATCCATGTGTGTCCCTGAAAAAGAAAACAACAATAATTATAAAGAAGTATACGGAGTAAATACTAATTTAAAAACATACTTACCCTATATCGTCGCCCAGTCGTCTGTCAGCAAGGAACCACTTACCCTTTTGATAGATACTGGAGCTTCCTTGTGTATCCTAAAGAAATCTTGTCTATCTAAACCTCTTGAATTAGGGGATGACATGGTCAAAATAAAAGGTATTGACTCAAAGGACCCGATTACGAGTCACGGTAACCTTACTCTGGACTTAAGTCTATCCCCTGGATACATAGTATTACACAAATTTCACGTCTTTGATAACTTAAGCTTTCCCTATGATGGTATTATAGGTAATGACCTATTCATTAAAAGTGGCTGCCGAATAAATTACGATTCAGGTACGCTGAAAATCGCACACCATCATATAAAGTTGTAATTCAACCATCCGTCTTACATAATAGAACCACGAACCGAAACCATCATAGAATGTTCAGTTAAAAATCCAGAAGTTAAGGAAGGTATAATCTTGGATCAACATATCTCTGATAAATTGTTAGTAGCTAATTCGATAGTGAAAATAAAAAGTAATAATCGAATAAATGTATCGATCCTTAACGTATCTGAAAAACCTATTTCAATAAATTCTAATCTCTCTTTGACTTTAATCCCGATAACTAAACTAAAAATGAAATATGCTTATCTCATCCCAACGCTAATTGTTATGAGAGAACAAACGGGGTCCTTAAACAGCTACGAACTTCCCATTTGAACTCTGAAGAGTCTGAAGCTCTTTATGACATCTGCGGTCAATATGCAGACATATTCTTCCTTCCTGACGATGAACTCACTTCAACTAGTGCCATCAAGCACGAAATCAAAACAAGCTCCTCGCAACCTATAAATGTAAAATCTTATAGATTTCCAGAAGTTCATAAGGACGAGGTCAGAACCCAGATTAGTAAGATGCTGGAAGAAAATATAATTAAACCATCTACCTCTCCATGGTCATCCCCCATTTGGATAGTGCCCAAAAAGGTTGATGCTTCAGGAAAAAAGAAATGGCGCATAGTGATTGACTATCGCAAGCTCAATGACATCACTATTGGTGAGAGCTATCCAATTCCCCAAATTAATGAAATCCTAGACCAGCTAGGCAAGAGGAAATACTTCACAACTCTCGATTTAGCATCAGGTTTTCACCAAATAGAAATTTCAGCTGAAGATATCCCTTAAACGGCCTTTAGTGTACTCGATGGTCACTTTGAATTTATCCAAATGCTTTTCGGTCTCAAAAATGCCCCTGCAACCTTTCAGAGTCTCATGAACACAGTCCTATCAGGCCTTCAAGGTATACATTCATCGTCGCTTTCTGCAGGATTTTTCCAAACTAGCTATACCTCTTACGTCCTTGTTAAAAAAGGATATACTATTTGATTGGACTAATAGTCAACAACTTGCTTTTGAAACACTAAAAAATAAGTTAATTTTAGCACCCGTCTTAATATACCCTGACTTTACTAAACCTTTCATCCTGACGTGTGATGCGTCAAATTACGCTATTTTAGCGATACTCTCTCAAGGCGAGATAGGAAAAGACCGCCCAATTGCTTTTGCCTCAGAAAAAGAATGTCTGGCTATTATTTTTGGAACAAATATATTTCACCCATATCTTTATGGTTACAAATTTAAAATTGTAACCGATCATAAACCACTTAGATGGCTATTCAATTGCAAAGAACCAGGCCCCAAACTATTTAGATGGAGATTAAAACTCGAGGAATATGATTATGAGATTGAATATAAAAAGGGTAGGATCAATAGTAACGCTGATGCTCTTTCTCGTTACCCTGTGAAATCCATTCCATTACCAAACACCGCTCACGTACTTACCAACAAAGTACCACCTATGAGTGCTTCACTTACACTTCAGCAGCCTGTAGTCCCTCCTGTTGATCCTGAAAGTCCCGGAATACCTGAAATTCCTGATTTACCTGACTTTATTGACTTACCTGAAAATGTTGAGTTACCTGATGACTTTGAACTCCCTGAAGATTTTGATATCCCAACTCCACCTGAAGTCCAGAACGACGACGATACTTACTCTAAGTGCCTGAAAACATAAATAATAAATTTAATCAATTTGATACTATAATTCATGAACATAGTGAAACCTTATTAAAAACAAAATTAAGAACTATTATCATACCAACTTCCATTGACCTTGATGAGTCATATCCCTATATTTCGGAAGTTATCGATAAACTTTCGGAACCAAAAGATATCCTTGTAAAAGAAAGGACTTTACATTCCTTTCTCTCTTTCGAAAATACTAATGTGAAATTTTACTTACTTTTTGTAAAAGTCCATCACTTCGATCAGTGCAACTATGAGGATATTTTTAAGAGCCTTAAAAATCTGAAACTTGAATTAATTAATGATAACACAACTGAATTCGCTATAACTGACTTTCGTAATCGATTCGATTCACATAGTTTAATGAAGATTCATAATATAATTACAAACTTGTTTCACACTACTTTAATCACTGCCCATATTTTCAAAAACATTATAATTTATCCTTCTCCAACTGAAATCATTAAAATCTTAAAGGAAAACCACGATATTCCCATATCAGGTCATTTAGGCTCAAATAGAATGTTAAGTAGAATCCAGGAAAAATATTATTGGCGCAATATGCGCAGAGATGTCGAAGACTATGTCCGAAAATGTGAACAATGTCAACCCAATAAAGCCCTGCGTAGAACTAATCGAGCCCCTATGCAGATCACAACGACATCTACACAACCTATTGAACGCGTGTCACTTGACATTGTCGGACCATTGCCTGAATCAGGCGCGGCCAAACTCAGGTACATTCTAACAATTCCTATCCGAAATGCTACGGCAGAAAAAACTGCTGAATGTTTAATCCATTTCAAATCCCAGTTTGGTATCCCCAAAACTATTCTTACAGATCCGGTTCTTCTCCATAGGAAACGACCAACCCGAACCGTGCACCTTTTTGTCGACGTTTTATAAGTGCCCATCTAGGCCTATGTGAAATAAAATATTTTGATTTTGATTTTGATTTTGATCAGGGAACCAATTTCACAGCACAACTATTTAAACAAACCTGTACCTTTTTGAAAAATAAACAATTATGGTCCAGCCCCTATCATCCACAAACTCAAGGTGCTTTAGAGAGAAGTCATGCGACTCTAAAAGAATATTTAAAATCTTTCGTCGATGACAACCAAAATGACTGGCCGAGATACGTTTACACGGCTGTGTTAACCTACAATACCACAGTCCATTGCACCACAAATTATACACCCTACGAATTATTATTCGGTTACAAACCATTTATACCCACCCACCTCGATTTACGATACAGCATTAGAACCTACATATCCCAGTTATGTCCGTATACTCCAACAAAGAATGAAACTCTCCAGAGAGAAAGCCGTAGAAGTCACATCAAAAGACTATTACGATAGAAAAACCAGACCTATGAAATATAAAACAGGCGATATCAAACTCCATCCGCGGCAAAATAAAACTCTGTCGCCTATCTGGAAAGGTCCACATAAAGTGATCAAAATTAATGGCAACAATACGTTGACCCTTCTCGTTAATCGCCGTCACGTCAAGTATCACTATGACGAGTTAAAGCTGACGGAAACAACTAGTATTTAGTTTTATTTTTATATTATTCCTTAATCTAATAAACCTAGTTTTAAAATATAAAAAATAACATTAGTTAAATATTTTGTCTAATATATTTCAGAATATCTACATTCCTGTCCCTTGCAACATCTGATATCATCGAACAAGTCAATGAAAGCCCTGGCATATACTTCGACTCAATAGGAATCATGAAACAGACTAGAGATCATAATTATTCATTTACTTGTACCTATAGATATTACATATATAAAACCCCATCAAGATAATATAAACAATGCATTAAAAGCTTCTACGCTTTTGTGTCAACAAAATACAATACTTAAAGAATCTGAATGTACAAACATACTACTGCCTCTGGCTTTGCGATTTATCGATATTCTGAAAGACTACAGTGCCATATCGCATTTAACATCCGGGCGAGAAAAGAGATCCGCTTGGTTAGCAGGAGTTGGCTCTCTTTTCAAACAAGTCATTGGCACAATGGATGAAGACAATGCCATAATATATAATAACGCCATTCAAACCCAAAAAAAGATAACATCCTTGTGACGAGCACGGCTCTTTCCCGTTACAACAAAACTCTTGAAACTATAACCAAAAACGAAGTCCGTTTGAATGACGCTATTATTAATCTATCTAGTACTTTTAATAATCTGTCAAAATTATCTGATAAGTTGTACATAAAATCAAGGATGAACGATGTCTATACTGAACTATCATCTTGTCACTCTGTCATTTAAATTAGAAGACCTTATAAATGGAGAAGGAAGGCCTCTATATGATGAACTCCTTCTTCAAAAAGCGTAAGCACAGGAAGTGGACCTGGCAGAGTCTCGATGGTGCAACTAAAAATGAGATTGACTTCATCATGTCGACCAAGAAGCAAGTGTTCAATGATGTCTCTGTGATCAATTCGGTGAAAACCGGGAGCGATCACCGCATGGTAAGAGGCACATTGAACATCAATATCAAGCTTGAAAGGTCTCGACTGATAAAGTCTACCCTCCGTCCAGCACAGATCCAGATCCAAAACCCCGAGACCTTTCAGCTTGAACTCCAGAATCGTTTCGAGGGCCTAGGAAGCTCAGTGGACGAATAAAACGATGGGTTTGTGGAAACTGTCCATACGACTGGGTCTAAGTTCTTCAAGACACGTCGTGCACATAAGACCAAAAAACTCACTGATCATACTCTCGAGCTCATGAAGGAGCGGCGTGAGATGACCCTGCAATCTTCAGACGAGGCGAGGAAATACCGGCAGCTCAATAGTCAGATCTCTAAATCCTTGAAAAGCGACCTCCGCCGCTTTAATACCCACCGTATTAAAGACGCTTTTGAGCGGAATAAAGGCTCCAAGGTATTTTCAAGAGATCTGGCTATTGGGCAGAGCCAGCTCACGAAACTGAAGACCGATGACGGCAGGATCATATCCGCCAAACCGGAGCTGCTGAGGGAGATCGAGAGTTTTATGGGCAGTTGTACACGTCAACCAGTAAACCCGTTGCTAATCTAGCTAACGACCCAAGAGCTAGACTGACCCGACACTATACCGTAGACATTCCGGATGTCAGCCTGTACGAGATTAGGATGGCTCTGAAACAGCTTAAAAACAACAAGGCACCGGGTGATGACGGAATTACGGCCGAATTCCTGAAGGCGGGTGGAAAACCGGTACTTAAGGCCCTTCAGAAGCTGTTTAATTCCGTCATACTCGAGGGGAATACGCCACAGGCATGGTGCAGGGGTGTGGTGGTACTCTTCTTCAAAAAGGGCGACAATGCCCGGCTGAAGAACTATAGGCCCATCTCACTTCTAAGCCATGTCTACAAGTTGTTTTCAAGAGTCATCACGAATCGTTTTGCACGCAGGTTTGACGATTTTCAGCCTCCCGAACAAGCCGGATTCCGAAAAGGCTTTAGCACCGTAGACCACATACATACGCTGCGACAGGTTATACAGAAGACCGAAGAGTATAACCTGCCTCTCTGTCTAGCGTTTTTTTTTTTTTTTTACTAAAGCCTTCGATTCGATCGAGACTTGGGCTGCTGCAGTCTCTCCAACGGTGCCAAATCGACTATCGGTACATCGAGGTGTTGAAGAGTTTGTACAAAAACACCACCATGTCAGCCCGACTTCAGGACCAGACCTCGGAACCTATCCTTCTGCAGCGAGGTGTGAGACAGGGAGACGTCATATCTCCGAAACTGTTCACCGCTGCACTGGAGGATGTCTTCAAGGTTCTGGACTGGAGAGGGCTAGGCATCAACGTCAATGGCGAGTACATCTCTCACCTTCGGTTTGCCGACGATATAGTGGTCATGACTGAGACCATGGAGGACCTCAGTACAATGCTCGATGACCTCAGTAGAGCTTCCGAAAGAGTGGGTCTTAAAATGAACATGGACAAAACCAAAGTCATGTTGAATGCCCATGTAACACCTACTCCTATCAAGATCGGAGACTATACACTCGAAGTTGTAGACGACTATGTCTACCTGGGACAAACGGTCCAGTTAGGTAGGTGTAACTTCGAGAAAGAGGTCAATCGTCGAATCCGACTCGGCTGGGCAGCATTCGGGAAGTTGCGTGGTATCTTTTCGCCCAACTTACCGCAGTGTCTCAAGACGAAAGTCTATGACCAGTGTGTGTTGCTAGTGATTACATACGGGACCGAAACGAGGTCGCTCACAATGGGCCTCATTAGAAGGCTTAAAGTCACCCAAAGGGCAATGGAGAGGGCTATGCTCGGAGTTTCCTTGCGTGATCAAATCAGAAATGTGGACATCCGCAAGAGAACCAAGGTTACCGACGTAGCCCGAAGAATAGCCAAAGTTAAGTGGCAGTGGGCAGGGCACATTGCTCGCAGAACGGATGGCCGATGGGGCCGAAAAGTTCTAGAGTGGCGACCGCGAACCGGAAGACGTTGCGTTGGAAGGCCTCCCACTAACTAGGTGGACCGATGACCTGGTGAAGGTTGCAGGGATCCGCTGGATGCGAGTCGCACGGGACCGGTCAATGTGGTGACACTTGGGGGAGGCCTATGTCCAGCAGTGGACGTCTTTTGGCCGGAATGATGATGATGAATGATGTAAATGCAATGTTATTCGCTAAAACTAATACTCTTCACCCATCGGTCATGACACCGAATCAGTTGTATAATGAACTAATAAGTAACGTTAGAAAATTACCTAATTATGAAGAATTGCCTATAGATTCAGATTTAGACACTATTCATGCTTTGATTGATATAAATTCGTAACTTTCCATGAAAACCGTAAAGTTCCTCTTAAAAGAGGGGTTGTTACATCCCTAGAATACACCCTTAAGTGCCTAGTCAGCACCACATCATCATTTCTGTCTAGACTTAGTGCATTGGTCAGGCAATAGAGCCAGTTCGGGTTGAGACTCCTACCGGATAGGTCGCAAGTCAGAATATTGACCAAATTTCCCGTTTTTATTACTGTATTTGTGCCTTTCACTAATATAATCAAAACCTTCGAAAATCGTTTTTTTAAGAAGGCTTTCATAAAGCGTGTCCTAACAGTGCGACCAGTGCCTGCGCGAGCGTATGTATGAGATAATAGATTATGATATGTGAAGGGTCTATTTACACCCTTTATATGCCGCGGTGAAGTGCATTCATACCCTAACAGCTGCTCGAGGCTCTGCGGGCTGCCGGCTGCGACACATAACAAGTTAGAGTCGCGACTACGATATTAATCGCGCGCCTTGTTAACAGCGAGCTGGGGAGCGGAGTCACGCCGACACTTAATATTCTATTACTTGTAGTTTGCACGTGTGAGTAATCCCACCACACACACACACACACACACACATACAGGATCGTTCAGCACGCGAGTAAACAAACACAAACGGGCCTGAATTATTTAAATGTTCGGTGTCGCAGATCAGACACAAAGTCTTCACAGGCGATCCGTGAAACTCGCTCATCCGTGTATAATGGAAAGAAAACATCTTTGTGTCGCAGCTACCTGCGGCGCTACCTGCGCGCCTCTGCCGCCTCCGCCGCCTCCGCCGCCTCCGCCGCCCGCGACATCCGCGCTATTGCTATCGGTGCCCTCCTTCCGGACAACTCAAACAGATCTTTGCTTTAGAGTGAGTTTAACCTAACACATTCTGATAAATATATTGAATAAAGTAGTTTTCAGGGGCTTCTGTTACCCGCAGCGGATTTTTGAGTACTTAGTAACAGACGATTTTGTACTATTGAGCGCTAGTTGTAGGTATATTGCCTAACTCATCCCGCCATGTCTTATTTGGGTCGTTTTCGACTATCGTGAGCAAGCTTTTTAGTGTTCGCATAACTCGCTCAACTTGTCCGTTAGCCCTGCTCGAACCGATTGCAATAAAATGCAGATCAATTTTATAATTATTGCAAAAGTTTCTAAATTCACTACTAATATAGCATCGGCCCTGATCATTAACAACGCGTGTAGGGGCCCCAAAAAGACAAACAGCCTTTTCTAGAGCTCGCACCGCGCTACTTGCATCTAGTGATATTGTGTGCTCTAGCAGGACATACTTAGTAAACGCGTCTATTATCACCGAACAATACTCTTTCCGGTCGCTCTTCCACTAAGCTTCCCGGTAAAGTGTATATGGATTGTGTGCCATGGCACAGATAGTTTTGGGATCGAGTGTAACTGCATAGGTTGAGCGCCTGATGGTCCCTTCGACGCTTTGCAAACTATACACGAATCAATAAACTTACGCACGCATTTGGACATTTGCGGAAACCAGTATTGTTCGTAGAGTTTATCTAGCGTCTTATCACTACCAAGGTGTTGAATTTCGTTACGGACGTGATTGATAAGAGTCCAAATCAGAGAGCGTGGAACGATCGGTAACCAAGAGATTGTTTTGTTGATATTAAGTAGACTTTTTAAATATAATAAATTAGTTTTTGTATGTGGTGACTTAAATATTGATCTGTTAGTCAATTCACCCGAAAAATGTAAACTCATATCATTGTTGAAATCACTCAATTTAAAATATTTATTTAATGAAGCGACAAGAATAACAGCAACTTCAGCATCATACATAGATAATGTATTTAATAATTGTAACGTAAAAAATTCGTTTTTAATTAGTGGCGTTAGGTCAGACCATACTGGTCAACTTGTATCTTTTGAGTTAGACAAAAACCTACTCTTAGGTAAAACTATTAAATTAAGACCTCTTACTAAAAATAAATTAAAAGCTTTTAATAATAATGTTCTTAGCAGCCTTTTTCTACATTCTTTGTGTAGTAAGCAACGACTTATTGTCGGGCCTACGCTGTCCCCCCATACTTAAGTGCAAATGCTGTATCCATAATAAAATTGTAATACCAAATTATTTGAAAAGAGTAACCATGGACTTTCTTGCCGGTTCTTCTCCATAGGAAACGACCAACCCGAACCGTGCACCTTTTTGTCGACGTTTTATAAGTGCCCATCGAGGCCTATGTGAAATAAAATATTTTGATTTGATTTGATTTGTTGCGCCCAACCTTTCTATACAGGATAAGGTACCATCCCTAACATCGTAGGTACGTGCTAATGTTTCCGGGAAGTCACCGTTGTTATGTTTACTGATCAAGTCTTGGATTTCGCTATCGCGTTTTTGTTCAACTGCGCCTTTGCCTTTCTAAAGCTTTTGACACTGTCTCTGTTCCCCTTCTTCTCAGTAAACTAGAAAGGATTGGAATAAGAGGCCATCCGCTTAATTTGTTAAAGAGTTAAACAACCACACCAGTAAGGAAACATTCCTCACATACGGAGTACCTTTTCCTGGTTTACATAAACCAGCTCTGCAAACTCGACTTAAAAAACGCTAAAATAATTGCTTACGCTGATGACACTGTAATCTTGGTTCGTGGCAGTGACTGGAACGAAGCTCGACTTCAGGCAGAGTCAGCCTTGCGAGTTACTATGAGATGACTCACACAGAATTTGCTCACCCTCAACTTGAATAAAACCAAATTTATCACTTTTAGTCCAAGGAAAGCGTCACAGCCAGCCCCACCCTTCCGTCTGACAGCTCATGCGTGCCATACAATGAGGACTGACACCTGTGGCTGTCCTGAAGTTATGCGCACGGAGCCAATAAAAAATCTTGTAGTCTGGGTAGACGGCACGTTGACATGGAGTGAGCAAATCGATTCACTGGTCTCTAAGGTAAGAAAATTAAGTTATCTTTTTGAAAATTTAAGGACGTCCGCCAATTTCTCTACCCTAAGAAATGTGTATTTTGCTCTTGGCCATTCCATTTTAACGTACTGTTTTTCGGCCTGGGGTGGTGCTGGTAAATGTCTTCTGCTACGTTTGGAGAGGGCGCAGAGGGCTGTCCTTAAGGTAATGGTCTTCAAACCTTATCGGTTGCCTACCAGCGAACTGTAAGCGCTATGGAGGCTACCCACAGTAAGGCACTGTTTTGTGCTAAGTACAGTGTTGTGAAAACACTCAAACTTGTCTTTTGATCCAGAGTTTAGAAGACACAAACGTAGAACTGACATAGTCTGCCCGACATCAAGTGTTAAATTGGAAATTGTCCGCCGACAGTTCATTTTCTGCAGTCCCGTGCAAGTTCTGCAATCCATGTACTCTCCGGGATTGCAAAAGAATTACTGATAAATGGCTTCATAATCTCACGTACGAAGAATTGGAGAACTTAGTCAAACCGTAAAGATCTTTCTTCCGTAGACATGCACGCCAAATACAAGTAGCGCGGAGTGTGCTCGTAGGGAGGTTCCACAAGCACACTCTACACTTACAATCCACAGACACGCACTACACTCACATACAACACTCCCACGTGCACATCAATTACCTACATATATTTTTTTTTCTTTTTGCTATGTTAATTTTTAACTATTTATATTTATATATAATTGTTTACTATTTCATTTTTTACTATTTTAATGTTTGTATCTGGAACGCTGTCGTCTCCCTCCTGGAGGTGGGCGTTAATAGCTGTGACACAGTTTTTAACTGACGCAGCTATTTACGTACGCAATTACTTTGTGTAATATGTTTTTGTTCCAATAAAAAAGATATTTGATTTGATTTGATTTGAGTACTGATTTAATTATATGCCTCTTTTGCTTGGCACCTAATCCTGTATCATAAATACTCGAGGGGAATGGTGCTGATAGTTGAAATACAGGCTAGGCCTAGTTCAGCTACAGACGCTAATCTCGTTGCCTTAATTGAAATTGTTGCCACATTACAATTGTAAACTAGTACTAAGTTTTTTGGAAAATAAACTATTATTATTTTTCTTTGCTCTTTATTTTGTTCAGCTAGCCGGGTAACCGGAATTTACTGATAAGATAGCACGGGCCCAAGCCAAGTGATTATCAGCTGGGTTAAGAGTTACAGAGGTAGTAATTGGTACATTACGGTTTTGCGTTGTAGCTTGAAAGAGAGATGAGGGTATGTTTAAGTGGATATGTTGGTGCGGGTTGTCTGATTCACATTGTAGGAATTTCCTCACCAGTCTGCACGTGATTAGTATCACTGCCTTCTGCAGCAGGTGGTAGGTGTTAGAGGACAGGTTCAGAGAAGTAAGGAACTGGTGGAGTAGTTTTGGTATACTCCTGTTGTGGATAACACTATGGGGACTATTGTTACTTTTTGTAGATGCCAGAGGCGGGTTACTTCTTTTTTTAAATCACTAAACTTAGATAATTTTTCTGCAATAGTAGTTTGTAAGTTGTGTGTATTTGGTACAGCTATGTCGATTAGATATCCAGTTTTGTTTGTTTTGTTTATTAATGTGATGTCTGGTCTATTGAAGTGGATGGTTCGGTCAGCAGTAAAAATCCCTCGGTAAAAATATAATTTTATCGAAGTATTTGCCAACACAGTTTCGGGGGTGTATTTGTAGTAGGGCACTATGGAGTCTACTAGTTTGTATTGATGTGCTAGTTTCTGATGTATGACGTTAGCGACTTGGTCGTGTCTATGTTTGTAGTCTGTCTGGGCTATTGATTTACACGCGCCTGTAATATGCTGGATGGTTTCTGGTGAGCTATTGCATTTTCGGCATGCCTTCAGTCTCCGGGAAGAGCTCGCCTCGTTTAAGCCATGCGTTCGACGCTTCCTTGTCGACATTAATTTGGCTTAAATCTTGTAATTTGTCTTCCGTGTAAAGACTTCTGGCTCCATTCAAGTAGTTTGGTTTTGTTATTCTGTTCGGATAGAGGGGTAAAGTGGTTGTCGTTGTTTGTTGTCTGATTATGAAGTGTAGAAGATTCTGCCTTGGTAAACAAATATTGTCTAAGGGTTGGTATCTGTTTATTGTGTAAATTTTGAATGTCGATGAGCTCCCTGCCTCCTTGTTTTCTTGGCAGTGTAAGTCTTTGTACACACGATCTTGGATGATGCTTTCGGAATTTGGTCATGGTGGTATATATTTTGCGTTGTAGGTTTTTTAGGTCTGTTTAGGTCCAGTTGATAATTCCGAAAAAATAGGTAAGTACGGGTATTGCAAAAGTGTTTAGTGCTTTTATTGTGTTTCTTGAACAAAGTTGTGTTAGAATAGTATTTAATCGATGTCGAAATTGCTGTTTTAATTTTTTTTTTTGTTTCTTTATGGTTTATCTGTCGTGATTGGTTGTACCCTGAGTATTTATATGTATCGTGTTCTTCTAATGGATCTATGTGTTCTCCTGTCTCTAACTGAATTTATTTTACACTTATCTATACCAAATTCCATTTTAACATCGTTTGTGAATTTTTCTATAAGGTAAAGTAAATTCGCTAGTACATTTAATTGGCCCTCACTTTTTGCACATAGTTTAATATCAACCATGTAGAGTAAATAATTTAAAGTGTTATTTTGTGCCTCAGGCTGTCCGTCGCGGGCTGTATCTTCTAAGGAGAATCCTGCGCAGGATGAATTTAAAATGTTTGATAGAGGGTTTAGGGCGAGGCAGAACCACAACGTGCTCAGTGCGTCTCCCTGAAAGATACCTCGTAGTATTTTGATTGGGCGGGTATCCGCTGCATCGGTTGAAGTATTGGTTGAAGAATCTAAGGACAGTAGACCAGGTTGTCATCGTAGTTTTCAGGAATGTGATAATTGTTGGGTGTATTTTGTAAATTTCTAAAATTTGTACTAGCCACGAATGGGGAACAGAGTCATATGCTTTTTTATACTGCAGAGGTCAGTTTTAGATTTTTGAGCCTTTTTAAGAATTATAGAATCTATGATTAGTTGTTCCTTGCAGCCTTGGCTAAACTTTCGACGTCCTTTCTGCTGTTCGGCTAAGATGTTATTAGTGTCAGTATGTTGATATACTAATGAGGATACACAGGATGTGATTATTTTGTACAAGGTCTGAATACATGTGATAGGGCTATATTTTGCTGGGTTAGAGAGGTCGTTGCGGTCTTTTAGTATCATGTATGTTGTACCTGATGTTGAGTAGGGCGGAATTATTTTGGGATCCTGGATGAAATTATTTATGTGATTGTAAAGACAGCTATGAACAGCTGTGAACTTTTTGTACCAGTAACTATGAATTTGATCTGATCCGGGTGCCTTCCAGTTATCTAACCGGACAAGCACTTCATGAAATATTTGTGGCGATATGTGTTCGAATGCCATTGGCTGAATGTTTGTGTTGGCATTAGATACTTCAGCTTGTATCCAATCTGCTTGAGTGTTATGCTCGATAGGGTGTTCCCATATTCCAGCCCAAAAATTTTGTAAGGTCTCTAGGTTCAGATTGTTTATTTTTATCTATACATATAAAATTCAAAGTCCTGACTGACTGACTGACTGACTGACTGACTGACTGACTGACTTATATATCAACGCACAGCCCAAACCACAGGTCCTAGAGACATGAAATTTGGACAGTGTACTCTTCGTGAAGAGTAGATATCCACTAAGAAAGGGTTTTTCGAAATTCCACCCCTAAGAGGGTGAAACGGGGTGTTGAATTTTCTATGAAACTTTTTATTCTCTGAATCGATTGACTTGAAAATGTGTCTACATATACTTCAGTTAAAATGATGAGATACGTGTATCACAGTTTTTCCAAAATCATCCCCCAAATTAAAATTCAATGTCCTGACTGGCTGACTGATACATCAACGCACAGCCCAAACCGCTGGTCCTAGAGACATGAAATTTGGAGAATGTACTCTTTGTGGAGAGTAGGTATCCACTAAGAAAGAGTTTTTTGAAATTCCACCCCTAAGAGGGTGAAATGGGGTGTTGAATTTTCTGTGAACCTCTCTCGAGGTCGATTGACTTGAAAATTTGTGTACATACTCTTCAGATAAAATCCAGTAAATCCGATGTCCAATCTCAAACCAAGGTATCAATATTTCACGTATCTAATTTAATTGATATTACTTTAAACTAATAATTGCAAGTTATAAGCAAGTACATGTAAATCTATGTATGTATTATAGATAGATACATAGATTACTTATTATCCCAGAAATAAGATCCCGTGGGCAATTCCCTAACTACACGCGGGCGAAGTCGCGGGCATAAGCTAGTATATTACAAAATGCGGCCCGTGTGAATTTACTCAGAGTACAATTGAAGTAGTCTATCAGTTGTGACACCATATTGAACGTAGCGCGCGCGTCAGCCGCGCGTGCTTCAGCAGGTTGGTGCGAGCATGCGGTACCCACAGCAGCGGCGGCCGCCTCCGTCGCCCCACGCACCTATCTGGTACATACAATCCAACCGCGTTTAGAACGCCTATTATAATATACTAGCTTATGCCCGCGGCTTGGCTCGCGTGGTCTTCGGGAATTGCCCACGGGATCTTACTTCTAGGATAATAAGTAATCTATGTATGTACTATACCAGACTATAATCCATCTCTGTGCCAAGCTTTATCCAGAGCTGTTCAGCCGTTCTGGCGTGATTGAGTAACAAAGAACCATCCATTCAAACTTTCGCATTAATACGTGTAATATTAGTTTTTACATTTAAAGTTGAATAGGTAATAAAGAATAGTTTTGGGGGGGAGGGGGCTATTTCCAGCAGTGGACGTCTTTCGGCTGAAATAATGATGATGATACTGAAAGAATAGTTAGTGTAGTGTGTTAGTGTACATGCTTATAACTTGCAAATATTGGACACCAGTGACAACAATCAAATGTTTCATTAGGAATTTATTATAGACATAATATTTTTACATATTATTTAATATCAATGTCGCGTATCACGAGCCAATGCCAAAATCGGGATTTCACATATATTTACAGACACGTCTACCTCGGAAAAATCCTACCTAGTTACTACTAGGTAAATACTCCGGCGCCCCGCATGCCCCGCGCAACACTGCGCGCCATGCGCCCGTCTACGTGAGCTTCGAAGCCCCATTTGACTCTGTTGGGGGATGATTTTAAAAATACTGTGATACACATGTCTCATAATTTTAGTTGAAGAGTGTGTACACCAATTTTCGAGTCAATCGGCCCAGAGAATATTAAGTTTCACAGAAAACTCAACTCCCCATTTCACATTCTTAGGGGTGGAATTTCGAAAAAACCTTTCATAATGGATACCCACTCTTCACAAAGAATACACCTTTCAAATTTCATGTCTTTAAGACCTGCAGTTAAGGCTGTGCGTTGGTAGATCAGTCAGCCAGTCAGGACATTGAATTTTAAATTGGGGGTTGATTTTGGAAAAAATATGATACACTTATCTTACAATTTTAACTGAAGAGTATGTACACAAATTTTCAAGTCAATCGACTCCGAGAATAAAAAGTTTCACAAAAAATTAATACCCCATTTCACCCCCTTAGGGGTAGAATTTCGAAAAACCCTTTCGTAGCGAATACCTACTCTTCACAAAGTATACATCCTTCTCATGTCTTCAAGACCTGCAGTTAAGGCTATGCGTTGGTAGATCAGTCAGTTAGTCAGAACATTGAATTTTAAATTGGGGGATGATTTTTGAAAAAATGTGATACACGTATCTCATAATTTTAACTGAAGACTATGTACACAAATTTTCAAGTCAATCGACTCCGAGAATAAAAAGTTTCACAGAAAATTGAACACCCCATTTCACCCTCTTAGGGGTGGAATTGCGAAAAACCCTTTCTTAGTGGATACCTACTCTTCACAAAGAATACACCCTCCAAATTTCATGTCTCTAGGACCAGCAGTTTGGGCTATGCGTTGATATAACAGTCAGTCAGTCAGGACTTTGAATTTTATATTTATAGATTTTACCACGCATAACCTTAAATAAGTAAGTGGCGAGAGCTACATTACTTCCCTTCTTACTTCCAGTTTATAATAGCCTACCATGCCTAGCACAAATAGAGTAGGCTATAGCTGTGGATACCCTGAATACACACCAAACAGCCTTAAGTACAGGAATCTCACAAACTTGTTCTGGATACGTTTTAGCATTAGTTTGTACTTGGCTTCATGTGGCGACCAGATGACTGCATTGCATTCCAAATGACTTTTTACAAGACGTACAACGATCTCAGAGCACTGATGTTCGTGAACTGGTTTCCTAGCCGTAATACCAACCCTAAATTGCGGTATGCTTTTTACAAACATCCGTGATATGCTTACGGAAATTTAAATCAGTTGTAAAGCGCACGCCCAAGTCCTAAACCTCTGAGACACGTTGCAGTTGGATTCCATCCATGCAATACTGATAATGACTTGGGTCGCGGGCACGGGAAAATGATAATACCGAACATTTTTTTTTTTTTTTTTTTAACGTGGTAAAATCATCAAATGAGTCCTCCCACCCAGGGCAGAGCGGGAGGGACTGTCAGACTTGTACTGACTAAAATCCACGGTGTCCTTCAGTAGCCCTTTATGTTCCAGGGTCACGGTAATTCTATGAGTCCCGCGACCCCGGCAGGCTTTGGCCCTCTAGAGAGGGGCCCCGTCATTATGCTGACACTCTTTGAGGCGCGCGTGGAACACAACGCGCCGTCGACCCGGGCATGGTCCATGGTCGGACAGCGAGTCGCCCATTACTCGCCGCCCGCATGCCCGCGCCTACGGTGGCCGGAGATCGTCTGCCGACGTCCGGCGCCGTGGGCGTCTACCACTGCGGCTGGTGTGGAGGGAGGACGCTGTCCTCTCCCTCACGCGGCCCGCCTCCTCCTTCGCGAGCATGACTGCTTCGCAGAAGGAGGCGACCGCTTCCCACTCCGTCTCGCCCCGCAGCATGGCCTCGACCAATGCCGGGCGCGAGAGGGCTCCGCCTATCGCCGCCGTGAGGACACGGCGGTGCTCTGCCCAAGCGGAGCAGTCCTGCACCGTATGCTCCACCGTGTCCTCCGGGCGGTCCTCGCAGTGGTGACACCCAGGCGTTTCCTCCTTCCCCATATGACACAGGTACCTCCCGAAACTTCCATGTCCGGTGAGGACCTGCGTCACGCGGTAGGTCAGGACGCCGTGACGCCTATCCAGCCACTCCTCAAAGAGGGGTCTTACCGCCGCGATTGCGGCGTGCCCGATAATACCGAACATTTGGCCACATTGAAATACAACTTATTGCTACGGCTCCACTCTACTACTCTGTTAATATCCTGCTGCAGTATGTCATGATCAGTCTCCTGCTTTATTCTAAGAACCAATTTCAAGTCATCCGCGAATAACAATGGTATGGATTTTTTGAGTACTCTCGGCAGGTCGTTAGCAGTTAAAATGAAGAGAAAAGGCCCTAAATTACTGCCCTGACTGACTCCTGATCTCGTGAAATAGGGCTCAGAGAGCTGCCCACTGCAGTCGACGTACTGACAGCGGTCTCGTAAATAGCAGGCGAAAAATGACAAAGTGTGATGTGTACAGCCTACACCAGCCAATTTAGCCAAAAGGACGTCGTTATCTACTGTGTCAAAAGCCTTCCTGAAAGCGAAGTAGGCAACATCTACCTGTTGACCCGCATCCACCGTCGGTACTATTTGTGTCATAAGATCTAGTACGTTGCCCGTTATCCCCCGCCCCGTTGTTATGACCAACTACATCACTAGGGTTGTTATTCTGAATATTGGTGGAAACCTGCCTGATATAACGATAGGAAAGTTTTTCGTTAAGGATGAATTGGGTGTTTTGCCGTTTTCTTTGGGTGCACGCTTTAGACCTTTGTAGCCGGCCTGTTACAACTGCGAGTTTTTGTTTTAGTGTGTCTAATGTGTGTTCGGGTTATGTGTTTGGTTCTTCGTGTATTGTGTGGATTTTGCATTGTTTTTTAATACGATTTACATGTTTTAATATTTTTCTGCTTCTATTGTCGTTAATAAGTTGTGTCATCCTGCCTATTTTTGATCATAAATCTTTTACGATCAAAAATAGTCTTTTAGTTTTCGCTCTAAACGTACCGCACTGTATATGGCAGTCTGTAACGTATGAAAGTCAGTGTCTTTAGTTACTTTTTCAGGGAGTGTTATTTTGTTGATGTAGTCTACTATTCTGGCCAAATTCTTTGACGGTTTTTCTTTGGGGATGTACATTCTGTTTGTAGGCCTAGTTGCTATGTAAAATTGGAGCGTTTGTTGGAAAGTTGCATCTATCAATAGGTCTCTCTCTTGTAGACTTGTTTGAGAGTTATGTAGTCCATCTGTTGCTATGTCTACTTGATCGTTAATTAATATTTGTATGTTATTAGCGTTAGATTGGGTTTCAGTGGTGTTGTCATTAACTGTGATTGCTAAGTTATTATAGTTGCTGTTTTCTAGTTGTAATTCGTTTGATATTTCTAATTTTAATGAATTTAACCTTTTAGTGCTAATATTTTTGTTGTTTACTATTGCTCGCCTTTGGTCAGCTATTCGTTGCTTACTCAAATGAGCAAGTGATGGAAATTTTCTAATAAAATCTTCATGCATGAGTTTTCGATATACGGTTTGGTTTGTCTCCAAAGTTGTAACTCTATAATAATTGACCGCATGATCGCTTCATTTTGTTCGTTGGTCCATCTCATTCGAGTTTGTGTTTTGTTTTCTGCCCTAGGTGTTTCCAGTGTTGTAGATTGTGTTTGTGTAGTTGTGGCTGTTGAATGAATATGATTAGTGGGGAATTGAGTTTGAGCACTTAATTGTAATTGATTTAATTCTTCTCTAACTTCGGCTTCTATTTCATCTATTGTTTTTTGTGTTAGCAGTTTGTTATTTATTATAGCTCGGCGTTGGTCTCCTACTCTTTGTCTGCTGACTTGCATGTTAGAGTATTTCTCTATGAATTTCAGGTGGAGCGGTTCAAGGTAAGTTTTTCTATCAGTATCTAATGAGGTAAGTTGAAAATAAGTACGAAGTATGAACTTATTCATTTCTGGCGTCCATCGTCTGCGTGTTCTAGGAGCGCTTGTAGCGAGTGCAAGCTCAGAGTCAAGGTTGACTTCTTGCATAACACTGTCAAGCGTTGTAGTGGTGGACAAGTTAGTTGTTCTTCTTGTCATGTACGATGGGCGAGTTGAAGGGATGGATGAGGATAAAGAAGTGGTATCATCGCCCGTGGAATCGGCTGTAGCTTCTACGTTGTGAGCCCGCCTGTTCAGCTCACTACAACCAGCTTTAACTATCTTGTCGGTACGAGCCCGCTTGCTCAACTCGTCACCGCCGATGGTTCGCATGCTGTGGCATCCAGCATCGGCTCCAGATGCGCCCCGGCGCTCCCCGGGAAGCTACTGTAAATTATATACCCTTTTTCTCATCTCCATAAAGGGTTACCCTGCCTTGTTAGCCGCATAAGTTTTTTCTACAGTTGTACAGTACGCGTGTCCGCCCCCCACGTGTGCTAGGTGTTTAGCTCGGATGTAACGTTGGATTTTAGGGGGCTTATTATTATTATAACTTTGTGATTTTTCATGATACAGGTTTGAAATTTTGTACGTAGATTCTTTACATAAAAATACTAAACACGTGTCTCAGGTTTCGCATATACTAAAACTAATGTTGTATATACGCGCCGAATTAAGAACCTCCTCTTTTTGTATTGTCGGGTAAACTGACACGGGTGAGTGTCATTCTTTCACGGAAAATCTTACCACCGCGATTGAGAAAATGGAGTGAAATGAACAACGCCATCTATCGAGCACGAAGTTAAACTGGTAAAATATAATGCATGACAAGCGATCGAACACACACTACAGGGTATAAGGCCATGTAGATTTTCAAAGCAGCGTCATGTAGATTAACCTAGAGTACCTATTACTATCATAACTTTATTAAAAAGCCAGTCAGTCGATTTTAAAGTTGTATTGTGAGCACATTTTTATTCATTAGTATCAATAGAAAGAAAGAAAGAATAAAGTTTATTGCTGCGTGTTTGTTTTTTGTTTCTTGTTTGTTTGTTTAATGTTTGTTTGTTTTTTGCTTAAGTTTATTGTTTGTTTATTGTTTATAGACTGATGTCGCTGCATATATCTTACATATTGATGATTTAAGTTATTCTTGAACACTCAGTATTTTATTGCTACTTAAATACCCTTGTAATTATTAATACTACGATACGAATGGAACCAACTTTTGTTACTACAAGCGCGGGCAAACTTATTAAATTTTAAAACACAAAAGCTGCTATTGTGACTCAACTATGAGAGAGACACTATGACGAGACGAGACGAGACGAGACGAGACGAGACTATGAGTTAGATAATAATTATAATTATTCCTTTGCGGATTTTTTTGTAGGTAATAATGAGTACTATAATCATGTAGTACATAATTTTTAAGTATCATCAATAGTTTAAAATTCATTATTTGGCGTTCAGCGCACGCCAAATAAGGATTTTTACAGGCAAAGTTTTGCTTCTTTGGGTAACATTATTGCAATTTTCTTAAGGATATCTATTTTATAAATAAATTACAGCCAATGATACTTCCTGATAATTTATTTCTCTATTGGTGAAAAAATGGTTAAAATCGGTCCAGTAGTTTCGAAGCCTATTCGGTACAAACAAGCAAACAAAAAAATCCTCTTTATAATATTCTAATTATATGATTATAGTAGAGGAAAAGCCCATTACCATGAAATGTATTGTTCACAATGTAAAATAAATGCATACCAAATATTTGTGTAGGATTTTACAATTAAAATGGAAAACTAAAAAAACCTTTTTTCTATGAAAAACAAATTTAGTTTTGCTGTTGAATGTAATTATACAATACAACATATAAATGAGGCTTCAAAAAATTTAATAAAATTGTTTGGTGTTCCTAAAACAATTTATTCCGTGACTACCAAGTTAATGAGAATTACGTAATAAGAAGGTACAGAACGGATATTTCAAGGACAATTTTGCAAAATCTACGTTACGGTATAGTCCATCGTCTTATTAAACGGCACTCGTCCACAAATGGAGTCCATTACCAGCCAGATAATACGAGCAAACATTATGAAGAAAAATCTAATAAAGCGCTTCTCTTCTCCGGCAATCCATTTACAGAGGTACGCGGTAATTGAATTGGTGTATCGTCATGGCCGCTCGGCAGCCCGGCGGCCCGGCCGGTGCCGCGCCGGGGAACTTTAATAAAACATAGCAGGTAACACGCACGGGGCTGAGGGGGCGTTCGCAGGGGAAGTGCCGCTGCCGCAAGCTCCTACTGGACGAGCACGCACGAGCAGAGACCACGCGCGTCATCCGCGGAGCTCAGCTGTGTAGTGGGCAGTGGTGCGCAGCACAAATCCTACATTCCGCAGCACTCTGTACTTTTGCAAGAATGTCCATCAGCGCCGCTCGCGCCACCGTGTACCGCCGACGACGTTAACTAGGAATCCGCTCGCGAATGCAATTAATCGTGACGTCACCAATTAAACAACTGTTGAACTCAGTTTAATGATGTTGCTGAGGTGGATGCGAATGAGGCTCATATTCGGTGTTACACTTTTCTAAGTCACGTATCACACTCCTACGTATTAGAAACATGTTTTGTTGCAAAAGACGCTATTTGAAAGTTTAAATGTATTTAATTAATGTTGTGCTCCACCTTATTGTATACTGGAAAGTTGGAAGATTACGTAGCTTTTGCCATGGGCACAATGACTTTCGTAATAAACGTGCTACGACTTTCGAAGTACAGGTGGTACGACTTGCCATGATAATTATATTTTATGGTAATTGTTGTTCATCATTCATATTCATAGCCGACACTAACATAGTTGGGAAAAGGCTAGGCAGATGATGATGTTGTTCATCTTTCATTATCATCATCATCATTTCAGCCGAGAGACGTCCACTGCTGGACATAGGCCTCCCCCAAGTGTCGCCACATTGACCGGTCCCGTGCGACTCGCATCCAGCGGATCCCTGCAACCTTCACCAGGCCATCGATCCACCTAGTGGGAGGCCTTCCAACGCAACATCTTCCGGTTCGTGGTCGCCACTCCAGAGCTTTTCGGCACCATCGACCATCCGTTCTGCGAGCAATATGCCCTGCCCACTGCCACTTAAGTTTGGCTATTCTTCGGGCTACGGCAATAACCTTGGTTCTCTTGCGGATGTTCTCATTTCCGATTTGATCACACAAGGAAACTCCGAGCATAGCCCTCTCCATTGCCCTTTGGGTGATTTTAAACCTTTTAATGAGGCCCATTGTGAGCGACCACGTTTCGGTCCCGTGTGTAATCACTGGCAACACACACTGGTCAACAACACATACAGTCCTTTCAAGTTATTTTACCTCTGGCAGCTTTAGTCCAGATCAGTACCTTTTTGTCAGTACTGGAATACTGTGTCGCTATCTGGGGGATACACAAAACCCATATATGCTTTTCAGTTTTTTCAGTCGGGTTTTTTAGTTTTTTCAACTACTTTTTACTTACTACTACTACTACTTTTATTTACAGCTTTTTAGTTGAGTAACGTGAAAGATTTCGCAGTCTCAATTTATATATGATTTGACACTTTGAATTACCTTTAAACATATAAGTTGTATAAATTTTCGTAATCACCCTTTAAAACCCTTCGTTTTGATACCTCACTCGATGGTATTGGAAGAAAATTAAAATTAGAACTTCACGATATGGCACCCGAAATCAGCCATTTTCCTTTTTTTCTGTATTTCTGTGTAGCCAATGATACTCGCGCGACCAAGGCAAATCTAACGACGTATAATTTATCCGTTCATCTGTTTAGGAGTTAAGAGGGAACATAGAAACGGACATACATACATACAGGTCAAACACATAACCCTCCTTTTGGGCTTCGCCGCAGTCGGGTAAAAATACACAGTTACGTAACTTACCAATCATCAATCAATATCAATATTTATAATAAAATCGTAGACTTTCCGTGTCTGTACATTACATATTTTTGTAAAAAAATCGCTGGAAAGTGCGAGAAATAAGTAATAGAAAGTAAAAAAACCTTTTTTTAATTAAATTTTTGTCTGTTTGTCGGTTTTTCGGTTTGTCGGTTTGTCAGTTCGTTTGGGCGCGCATCACATACTAACCCCTCATTGTATTTAAAATCGAAATATAACAAAATAAGAAGTATTATTTAGCTTTTATTTCATCAAAATCGACCAACAGACGCAAAAGATATTAATTTTATTTTAGTTGGTAACTTCATACGCGATTTCTATGTTAGATTTAATAATTTACGTAAATAGGTTTTAGTAGTCGTAGGGTAGTCGGAATGGCTAAAAATTAATTTTGTTTCATTTTTCCTTTTTAACCGATTTCCAAAAAGAGGAGGTTATTAATTCGTCTGTTTTTTTTTTTGTTTGTTTGTTCAGCGATATTTTCGCCAATTGTGAAACGATTTTGATGATTCTTTTTTTGTTTGAAAGAATATTATTCCGCGGTGGTCTCATTTAAATTTCGTGAAGATCTGATGCTGATCTTCGGAGATTTACAATGGAACTCTTCAATAATAGACAGCAAATCTGTCGGGATGGCTGTAATCGCTTGGATGTTCATTGTTTACACAACATCATAACATAACATCACGCCTGAATGCTCTGAGATGTGTACAGTCTACAGTACACCCACATTTCAACAGTTAGGTATGTTTAGTTCCATTTTAACGGTTCCATGTTAAAGGTTGACTAATATTTCACCAAAACTCCTTTGACAATTTTTAACAGATTTAAAAAAAAGGAGGACTTTATATGTTCGACTGTATGTATTTTTTTTAGGGAAATTATAAGTCTCGCCACAAAATTATTTATTGGCCACGTTATTAAACTTCTAATTTTATAACTAAGCAACGGGAAAATGACATAGCCTCTAATAAACTAATTCGTCTTTTTTACAACGCCATCTAAATATTCTATAGAAAGTGTCAAGTAAAGATCATCAATTATTGTGACTTGTCCTTCTTATTTATACATTGCCACCTAATTTACTAACTCGGCCACGGAGTTTACAGCTCGTCACCATTTTACGTTTTACAGCTTCAACACAATGTCCTCAAAAAAATATAATTCAAGCTTCCACAGAAAGCATCATTTATTATAAAATAATACATCATATTCTTTTATCGTGAAAATAGCCACTGCATGATTTGGCGCGAGTACGCGAAACGACAGAACTCATAAAAATTCGACTCATTAAATAGGCACAACGGTAATTTTAATTAACGGAACAACAAATACTTAGGAATCAAGAGCGAGCGAAGCGAGTTCAGGACTTGGGGCACCCCGACTTTAGGTTAGGTTAGGTTACTTTAAACCCTGCAAACAGAAATAGGAGCCCCGCGCAGCGGGGCTACGTCAACTACGCCTTTTACAAAATATTGATATTATTTACCTTGGACTTTAGGTGAATTTTTGCACTAAAAACTTACGAGACTACCCAAAAAAATAGCTTAATACTTTGTGACTGGTTTAGAATATTTACTATAAAGTGATATTTAGATGAAACGTGATTTTGCCGAAAAGAATCAAAATATGTATTAAACGAAAAATTTATAAATGATTAAATATCAACATTTGTAAAGCGAAGCGTTTGCCAGAGGAATGCGTGTAAAGTGATTGTTTGTAAAATGAAACATCAGCGGAATACGTTGTTTGTGAAATAAATAGTAAATGAAACGTTGGTTGTAAACTAAAAATTTGTGAAAGGAGTTTAGGTAAAACATTAGTGAACCGGCCAATATACTATTTGATGACATTTTTAGCAAAATTTTGACGATCAATTAATATGGGATGAGTTACATTTTAAACGTACTGAGTTAAAAAATTAGAAGCTAAATAAATATATTTTTTGATGTCATTTAATTAATTTCAGAAGTTTACTGTTAGAATGCATGTTACAAATTTAGATGCTAAAAAATAACCATCATGCTGAGTTGTATTTAGAGTGGTTTACATAGACGATAACTAGTGGCTAGGATAGTATTATTTAGATGCTCGTTAATTGTGGCTGACTTAGTAATTTAGAAGTCAACTTGAATTTTTGGAGTCGAATAATGCCATTAAAAAGAAGCCTGTTTAATTAGCACCCTTTTTTTTATATGTACCTATGTTTACTGATTTCTCCGTCAATTGTAGACCGATTGTCATAATTCTTTTTCTTCTTTAATGTCATCAATTTTTATTCGAAAGTCTCCTCAGGTAGTCCCATTGTCTCCAAATCAGGATCTGATGATGGAATCCCAGGCAAATCGAGGGCAACCCTCAATAGGCCCATATAATATTTTACATATAGTCTATTATACTATTGTGAACCTCTTTCAATGATTTTTTTTTTAATTTGGAAGAATATTATTCCGCGGTGGTCCCGTTAAAATTTGGTGAAGCTGATCTTCGGAGTTATACAATGAACTCTTCAATACTAGACAGTAAATCTGTCTTGATTGCTGCAATCGCTTGGATGTTTGTGGTTTACACAATATCATAACATAACATAATGGCTCTATGCTATGAGGGGTACGCAGATGCCTACAGTACCCCCAGATTGCGACAGTTAGGTATGTTAACTTCCATTTTACTGGTGATAAGCCTATTACCATGAAATGTATTGTTGACAATCTCTTCTATCTACTCTCTTCTCTTCTCTTCTTTTCTCTATCTTCTCTTCTCTTCTCTACACATAATAAAAATCTTTTTTGCAAAAAATAAAAGCGACTTCAAAAACACAGAAAAGTGAAAAATAACTTTAGCTTTTGAACTCGGTGACTTTTGTCTGTTTGATTCAGTTTTTTTGTCACCGACTTCTGAAGCTAAAGTTATTTTTCACTTTTCTGTGTTTTTGAAGTCGGTTTTATTTTTTGCAAAAAAGATTTTTTATTTTTCCATTTTTAGTGTAAATGTATAGCAAATATGTGTATAGGATACTAGCTTATGCCCGCGACTTCGCCCGCGTGGAGTTAGGGAATTGCCCACAGGATCTTACTTCTGGGATTATAAATTATCTATGTATCTATCTGTAATACATACATAGATTTACAGATACTTGCTTATAACTTGCAATTATTAGTTTAAAGTTATATCAATTAAAATAGATACGTGAAATATTGATACCTTGGTTTGAGATTGGACATCGGATTTACTGGATTGTATCTGAAGAGTATGTAGACACATTTTCAAGTCAATCGACCCCGAGAGAGTTTCACAGAAAATTCAACACCCCATTTCACCCTCTTAGGGGTGAAATTTCAAAAAACCCTTTCTTAGTGGATACTTACTCTCCACAAAGAGTACATTCTCCAAATATCATGTCTCTAAGACCACCGGTTTGGGCTGTGCGTTGATGTATCAGTCAGCCAGTCAGGACATTGAATTTTAAATTGGGGGAAGATTTTTGAAAAACTGTGATATACGTATCACATCATTTTAACTGAAGTATATGTAGACACATTTTCAAGTCAATCGACTCAGAGAATACAAAGTTTCATAGAAAATTCAACACCCCATTTCACCCTCTTAAGGGTGGAATTTGGGGTGCGTTGTCAGAATTCCTCCACGTGTGCCTGATGGCTGCCGGTCCCTCTCGATACGTCTGGAGGGAATAGCAGTTGCTGGGCCGGTGCACCCTGGGCGTGGGCAGTATCCTTCCCCGAGGAATGGGAAGAGATTCTTATTCCTCGGGGAATGTTACTGTCCATGGCTAATATTCTGACATGGGAGGGGTCCATCTTGGACCAAGGGGGCGTTGCTCCGCGTGACCCTCTGAAAAGCAGAGGGCACAGCGGAGGAGCAAGGGCGGGCTCGGTGTGCACTTACCCTGCCTCCGAGCAGACAGTGAAGGACGCAGTCATTCACTGTCCCCGTCGATATCGTAATCCCACCGTCGAAGTGTCGTGGAACACGGCTCGCGGCTTCGATTGGGACCGAGGGTCTTGGCTTAACCACCCGGACCACGAGGTAGAAAACCTCTATAAAAAGTTACCCCGAATCTCAAGCGGCGGCGCACCGCGAGGAGATGTATGGCTGACGGGTTCCTATGGAAAATCAGTCGCTAGTGCGAACCACTGCCGGGCCTGGCAATGGCTTATCTGGGTACAGGGGGCACTGCCCAGATGGACTTTTTATTTCCCCCATACTCGTGGGAACAGTATGGATAACACACAAACCCAAAAAACGGCCGATAACGGCGAAGGAAGGGAGGAGAGGGATGCGGGGTCCGAGTCCGGCACCGTATCCAGCGATGTGAGCGCGAGAGGCTTAGAGAGCTCCCGGCGTGGGAGGCCCGGGGCTGCTGCGGGGAACGGGGAGTTCCTACGCAAGCGGTCCAGGCCGGTGGGCGACCGAGAGTCGTCGTCGGAGGGGGAGCTGGCCTCGGCTCGCAAGATCCCCACCAGCAAGCGTGGCGGGATCCGCGGTAAGGGGAGGGGCCTCTCTACCACCGAGAGGTCGGCGCGACGTGCCGAGGAGGGGTGCCACCCGGGGGTGGCCGCCGGTCACGGGGTGGCCCGTTCGAGCTCCTCTGGTGACGGGGCGGGCGCAGACGACGGCTCCGATGCGGAGCGTAAGGCCGGGCTTGCGAAGGAGGTGGAGGCGGCGCTGAGGGCTGTCTCCTACAAGCAAAAGCCCTCCACTAGGCAAAGGGCTATACCCGCAGCGGTCGCCTCGATCATGGTGGCAGCGAGTCCGGCTCTCGCGAGGCGCCCCAAAATGAGGGCCAGCACCGACCAAGCCAGCCCGTGCCGGTGGAGAACCAGGTCCTGAACCTGGTTCGGCAGGAGCTGGCTGCCTTCCAGGCGCGGTTCTCCGTCCTGGAGGGCATTGTCCTGCGCCCCTCCCTGGCGGCAAACAAGGCGCCCCCGGGCCCGAGGGCGGCCACGTACGCGGCTGCTGCGGCCTCCGCACAGGGGCCGTCCAGCCAGCCCTCCAGTAGGGTTACGTCGGCCACCGAAAAGCCGGCCCTGAGGCTGAGCAAGGCGGCGGCCCTGAAGCAGGGCAAGGCGGCAGCCCAGAGGAAGGGCAAGGCGGCAAATGTGCCAGTGCCGGCCGCGAGACGACCGCCACCGCCGCCCTCCCCAGCCGCGAGACGGCCGCCATCGCCGCCCCCCCCGCCCCCTGAGCCTTCCGCGGCCGAGACCGGGTGGCAGGTGGCCGGAGAGAAGGCGAGGGAGCAAAGGGTGGCCAAAAAGGCCAGGAAGCGGGACCGGAAGCGCCGGCAAAAGGAGCGGGGCGTCGCGGCTAGGCTCAGCGCCCCGAAGACCGCAGCTGTAGTAATCACACTACAGCCGGACGCGGAAAAGAGGGGCGTGACTTACCGCGACGTGCTCGCCAAGGCGAAGGCGACGGTGGATCTCAGGGAGCTCGGGATCACCGGGGGCCTCAGGCTTAGAGTCACCGCAACAGGGGCTCGAGTGCTGGAGATCCCCGGTGAAACCCGTGACTCGTCCGCTGACGCTCTGGCTGAAAAGCTTAGAGCGTCCCTAAATGCGGACGAGCCCCGAGTGTCCAGGCCCGTCAAATGTGCAGACCTACGCATCCTGGGTCTGGACGACTCGGTGACCGAGGAGGAGGTGGTGGCCGCCGTCACCAGGACCGGTGGGTGCCCTGCCGAGCAGGTCAAGGCAGGCATCTTACGTCCGGACCTGTCGGGCACGCGAACCGTAACGGTAAGCTGCCCTGTGACGGCGGCGAAAGCCATTGTGGAGGGCCGAAGGCTCTTGGTGGGCTGGGTGTCGGCGCAGGTGAAGCTGCTGGAACCCAGACCTCTGAGGTGCTTCCGCTGCCATGTGGGGCACCACGTGTCGGTCCGGTGCACCTCGGAGGTAGACCGCAGTGACCAGTGCTACTGCTGCAGCCAGCCCGGTCACAAGGCCGCGGCTTGCTCCGCCGAACCGCGCTGCGCCGCATGTGCGGCGGCTGGCAAGCCGGTCGATCACCGGGCAGGGAGCAAGGCCTGCGGTACACCTGCCAAGGCCAGGGGCAAGGGAAGGCCCTCCACCACCACCACCGCCAAAACCCCCACCGTCGCCACCACCGCAGCCGCCGCCACTGTCGCCGCCGCTGCCGCCACTGCTGCAACTTTCGCAGCGGGGCCCTCGCAGGGGGCCCGGGAGGGGGCTGAAATGGAGTGCCAGTAACGGCCCCATTACGCTTTCTCCAGGCGAACATCAACCACTGCGCCTGCGCTCAGGATCTGTTGCTCCAGAGCATGGCGCAGTGGTCGATTAACATCGCCGTGGTCGCTGAGCCGTACTTTGTCCCGCCCAGGGATGACTGGGTGGAGGACCTTAGCGGCTCAGTCACCATAATTGCGTCGGCCGCCGCCGGTACCCCGACCCTTGAGAGTGTCAGGAAGGGTCAGGGGTGCGTAGCAGCACGGTTCGGGGAGATCGTAGTAGTGAGAGTCTACTTCTCCCCGAGCCGAATTCTCGCCGAGTTCCACAACTCCCTCACGGAGTTGAGTGTCATCGGAAGCCATTCCCTCCCCGTGCTTGTGCTCGGGGACTTCAATGCCAAGAATTTGGCTTGGGGTTCTCGTTACACGGACGCGCGGGGTAGGATGGTGGAGGACTGGGCTCTGGAGACAGGCCTGGTCGTCCTAAATCGGGGTTCTGTCCCCACGTGCGTGCGGATGCGTGGCAAGTCGGTGGTGGACATCTCGTTCGCTAGCCCCGCTCTGTCGCCGCGTGTCGTTGACTGGCGCGTCATGGAGGGGGTGGAGACCTATTCCGACCACCGGTACATCCGGTTCGACGTCTCCACCCAGACCTCAAGCGCGCCGGTCCTACAGACCCCGAGTGGTCCGCGATGGGCACTGAGGCAGCTGGACCGGGAGCTCCTCCTGGAAGCCTCGATCGTGCAGGCCTGGGTGTCATCACCGGTCAGGCCTGCCGACATCAATAACGAGGCGGGTTGGTTCCAGGAGGCCATGTCCGGGATTTGCGACGTGGCAATGCCCCGTGTTCGGCCAGGAAGCGCCCGGCGTCAGGTGTATTGGTGGTCGCGAGAGCTGACGTCTCTGCGCGAGGCGTGCGTTGCCGCGCGGCACCTATACGCCAGGCATCGCAGGCTACGCATCCGCCCTCCGGATGCGGCAGCCATTGAGGCGGAGCTGTACGAGGGATTCAGAGCGGCGAAGACCGCCCTCCAAGAGGCTGTTCGGCGGGCCAAGAATCTGGCCCGCGAGGATATGTTGGAGTCTCTGAATGGAGATCCGTGGGGGCGCCCTTACAAGATGGTGCGGGACAAACTCCGCACCCGGGCCCCCCCGCTGACGCAGAGTCTCCGGCCTGAGCTCGTGGAGGACGTGGTGAGCGCTCTGTTCCCTTCGCGAGGGGAGCATCCTCCCCCGCCTATGGCTCCGCCGCCGCGTGCGGTGCCGGGAGCGGACCACACCGATGACGATGACGACATTCCGGAGGTGACTGGGGTAGACCTGAGAGTGGCGGTACGCAGGCTGAAAGCCAGAAATACCGCCCCGGGACCCGATGGCTTGCCTGGCAAAGCCTGGGTCCTGGCCTCTGAGGCTCTCGGGCCCCGACTGGAAGGGCTCCTAAGCGCATGCTTGGAGAGAGGCCAGTTCCCGCTTCGTTGGAAGACGGGGAAGCTGGTCCTCATCTGAAAGCCAGGGCGCCCTGCGGACTCTCCGTCCGCATACCGGCCCATCGTATTGCTCGACGAGGTGGGCAAGCTCTTTGAAAGAGTCATTGCCAACCGCCTCGCCGGGCACCTTGTGGGGATGGGGCCGGATCTTGCGGAACACCAGTTTGGTTTCCGCAAGAGGCGCTCAACGGTGGATGCCATCATGCGCGTGAGAGCCCTCACGACGGGGGACGCGGTGTCCCGGGGCGGGGTCGTCTTGGCGGTGTCTCTTGACATCGCCAACGCCTTCAACTCCATGCCCTGGAGCTGCATTAGGGAGGCACTCCGGTATCACCGGGTGCCGACCTACCTTCGTCGTGTGGTCAGGGACTACCTGACGGATAGGGCCGTCATCTACCCCGGTCGGAGCGGAGAATGGAACCGGCGAGAGATGTCGTGCGGTGTTCCACAGGGATCGGTTCTGGGACCGGCCTTGTGGAACATCGGTTACGACTGGGTGCTGCGCGCCGACCTCCCTAGCGGCGTCAGCGTAGTTTGCTACGCTGACGTCACGCTGGTACTGGCACAAGGGAGGTCGCACGAGGCGGCGAAAACATGACACGCGGGGTTGCGATAGTCGTGGAGAGGATCCGGCAATTGGGTCTCGAGGTGGCATTGCACAAGTCCGAGGCCATGTGTTTTCATGGGCCTCGTAATGTGCCACCGTTGGGATCCCTACTGACGGCAGGAGGGGTCTCCATCGGCGTCGGGTCGACGTTGAAGTACCTAGGACTCGTCCTCGACAGCCGGTGGAACTTCGTGGAGCATTTCCGACGTTTGGCTCCCAAACTGGAACGGACAGGGGCTGCCTTTAAGCGGCTCTTGCCCAACCTGAGGGGTCCAAACGCCTCCTGCCGGAGGCTCTACGCGGGGGTCGTGCAGTCCATGGCCCTTTATGGGGCCCCGGTGTGGGCGCGTTCTTTGAGGCGGCGAGCCGCCCACTACCTGAACGCGCCCCAAAAGGTGATAGCCATAAGGCTAATCCGCAGGTACCGCACGATCTCCGGTGAGGCGGCTAGCCTCCTTGCCGGATTGCCGCCATGGGATCTGGAGGCGATAGTCCTCGCGCGCCTGCACGAATGGCGCGCGGAGGCACTAAGTCGGTTGGAAACTCCGCTGCCGCGGCAAATTGCCGCTCAGCGGACAGACCTCCGGCGTGATCTCATGGCGACATGGAGAGAGCGACTGTCGCAACCCCGTGCAGGGCACGCCACCATAGTGGCGATAAGTCCCCTCTTTGAGGAGTGGCTAGAGAGGCGCCACGGCGCCCTCACCTACCGCCTGACGCAGGTCCTCACCGGACACGGTTGTTTCGGGAGGTTCCTGCACCGGATCGGGCGGGAGGAAACGCCCGGGTGTTTCCATTGTGAGGATCGTCCGGAGGACTCGGTGGAACATACCGTGGAGGTCTGCCCCGCTTGGGCGGAGCACCGTCGTGTCCTCGTTGCGGCGATCTCTCGCGTCCGGCCCTGGTTCAAGCCATGGTCCGGAGCGAGAGGGTATGGGAAGCCGTCACCTCCTTCTGCGAAGCAGTCATGCTAGTGAAGGAGGTGGCGGGACGTGAGAGGGAAAGAACCTCACGTCCCAGCCGCCGCGGGAGACGCCCTGGGCGTCGGGGGTCACGTGGTGGCTCCCGGCCACCGTAGGCGCGGGCCTGTGGACGGCGAGCTATGGGCTAGCTCGCCGTCCGGCCGTCTTCTGACGACAGGCCGTGTCGATGGCGCGTTCGTGTTCCACGCGCGCCTCAAAGAGATGTCAGCAACGATGTAGGGGTCTGCAAGGACCGATGCCTGCCAGGGCTGCGGGACTGTTCGAAAGAGATACCGTGGCCCTGGAACACAAAGGGCAAAGAAGGAACATGGATGGGTTTTAGTCAGTACAAGTCTGACACTCCCTTCCGCTCCGCCCAGAGTGGGGGGGGTCATTTGATGATTACCCATCCGAAAAAAAAAAAAAAAAAAAAAAAAGGGTGGAATTTCGAAAAACCCTTTCTTAGTGGATACCTACTCTTCACAAAGAGTACACTGTACAAATTTCATGTCTCTAGGACCAGTGGTTTGGGCTGTGCGTTGATATATAAGTCAGTCAGTCAGTCAGTCAGTCAGTCAGGACTTTGTATTTTATATGTATAGATAGATAACAATCCTATAGAAATATTTGCCATACATTTATTTTACATTGTTAACTATACATTTTATGGTAATAGGCTTATACCCAATAAAATGGAAGTTAATATACCTAACTGTCGCAATCTGGGTGTACTGTACGCATCTGCGTACCCCATCAGAGCATACAGCCGTTACGTTATGTTATAATATTGTGTAAACAATACACATCCAAGCGATTGCAGCAATCACGACTGATTTTCTGTCTACTATTGAAGAGTTCCATTGTATAACTCCGAAGATCAGATTCACCAAATTTAAACGGGACCACCGCGGAATAATATTCATCCAAATCAAAAAAAAAATCATCGAAATAAGTTCACAATTGTCGAAGATATCGATAATATGAAATTTGGAGAGTCCCCTCGATTTCTCCAAGATCCCATCATTAAATCCTGACATCATCATGTCATGGGACCACATGGAAAGTATACTGATTCAATCAATGCCCATAAAATTTGAGGGGTGCCCTTAATTTTTCTGGGATTTCATAATCTGATCCTGACTTATACCTTCCATCATCAGCTCAGCAACATGAGATGATGATTACCAGGCACAAATATCTGAATTGTGTTGGAGAGTATATGAAAAACATTGTATATGCCTATAAAATTTGAGGGTTGCCCTCGATTTCCCGTGGAACCGATCATCAGATTCTGAGTTGGGACTACTTTAGGAGTATAGGCTTTCGAATAATAAAAGAATTATGAAAATCGGTCTACAATTGGCGGAGAAATCAGTGAACATAGGTACATAAAAAATACATACAGTCGAACATAGAAACTCCTCCTTTTTTTAAGTCGGTTAAAAATTGTCAAAGGAGTTTTGGTTAAAATTTGTCAAAGGAGTTTTGGTGAAAAATTTGTGAACCGTTTACAATACATGTCATAGTAATAGGCTTATCTCCAATAAATGGAACTTAACATACCTAACTGTTGAAATGGGGGTGTACTCTACACATCTGCGTACCCCCTCAGAGCATACTGGCGTGATGTTATGTTATGTCCAAGCGATTGCAGCAATCACGACAGATTTGCTGTCTATTATTGAAGAGTTCCATTGATATCTCCGAAGATCACCATCAGATCTTCACCAAATAAAAAATGGGACCACCGCGGAATAATATTCTTCCGAACAAAATCGGTTCACTATTGGCGAAGATATCGCTGAACATACACAAAAAAAAAAAAAAAAAACTGTAATAGGCTTCTTCTTCTGTGTTAGGCTATACATATATTATCACGCTACTTGCTGAAGGGGATGAGCAATATTGCATTATGTCAGTATTATTCAATTGTTTATCGTTTCAGTCATGATATGCGTAACAACGTCTATTTCAAAGTATATGACAGCGAAGCAAATAGTGAAACGGTTTCATGACCACTTTACGTGCATCACGTCGCAAGTTCGATCCCCAGTAAAATTATACTTTTTGTAATTGGTTGTATTTTTTTGATAGAGATTATTATTATTTATTTTCTCTTTTTTATGTATAATATAATAAATTCTTATGAATAAAGTTAAAATCTCTTTCTTTCTTTCTTTCATTGGTAAAATCTCTTTCCTCATGTTTGAATCTGGCCGTTCGATGGTGTTCTGAACTGACAACGTCGTGTGCTGTCCACAGGTGCTGTCAGACTCGATGTTTTCAATTTCACCTATCGCTCCCAATAAAAATAACAGCAGTTATTGAAATTAATTTGAAACTATTTTGTTGTGTCGTTGTTCTTAGTTTTGCACAACTATTATTATTTACGGTTAGGTCTATTGTTAGGTCCCAAAAATAAATTCGTCTTTGTTGTCTTTGTTGGAGGGTGGATGATTGTAATGTATGATTTCTGATGCGTCTTGATTGTTAAAAACAGCACGTAATTCGTTACTTGAAAAATATTAAGGTATCTTTATCATATCTGTCTTTTGTATCTTACTACTATTGTAAATGCGAAAATTTGGATGGATGGATGGATGTTTGTTACTCAATCACGGCAGAACGGCTGAACGGATGTAGATGAAATTTGGCACAGAGATAGATTATTATGCTAATAACTGTCATACAATGCATTAGAAAAGAACGGCTGTTTTAGCCCATTTGTCATCGAAGCGAAGCGAGGTAGGCTGAAGGTTCACAGACCTCCCTGTAAACCAGGTTTCACAATTTTGAGTCGCAGCCAGTCTCCACTTTTTTTGATAATTTATTCTAAAAATAATAAAAATGGTTGGCAAGTTCGATCCCCAGCCGGTTTTCACTTTTTGTAACTAGATATTTTGTTTTTTTCTAATGCTTTATGATTTCCAAATCATTATAAAGTAGATTAATATATGCTTTTGGTTTTTTTTAACCATTCAAAGGCAGTTAGGTAATCATAAATTAACAAATATTAATTGACAAAAAAAATCTCTAAAAACTTTAAAATAAAAACAAAAAATAAAATTAGATAAAATCAGCGACGTTGTAAATTTGTGCCGTGCGGGAATCGAACTCGCGACACGCAGCACTGCAGTCAATCGCTCAGCCACTGCGCCAACTGTGCCGTCACATTGCATTTGTCCTGAATCTTCCCAACTCCTCAAGGACCGCTATATACGGCTTTAAAGTTTTTTTTCAACCTTGCCCCAGTCCAGGCCCACACTTGGAATTTCTCCTGTATCGTGGTTGTGTTTACAGACAGTTAAACTCACAAACAGCCAGACCCGTAACCACTACCTTTAGGCCATACAAAAATGTGATCCGTGAGGGAATCGAACCCGATACACGCAGCGCAGCAGCCATTCACTCAGCCACTGCGCCAACCGTGCGGTCAAATAGCTGTGGCTGTGGCTCCTTTGGACGTTGCTGCAACTTTGCTTAACGGTGGCCGGACTGCACATTCCGTTTTCATATTGCCGCTGAATCTTGCAAGTGAAGATACCTCAACATGCAACATCACCAAAAACAGTGGCCGGGGAGTCCTTTTGCAGCAGTGCATGTTTAAAGTGCATAAGAGACGTTGAACCGCAGCTTGCAGGACATTTGCGGCAACCAGGCGCTGATGGGTGGCGTTGTCATTTTGCTCGCAGGTGACTTTAGACAGATACTGCAAGTTATTGAGAGGGGCACACCGGCGGATGAAATAAACGCATGTCTCAAGGCGTCGCCATTGTTGTCTGGGATCGAAAAGATCCATCTTACTTGCAACATGTGCGTCCAACTGTACAACGACCACGAGGCAGGTGCAGATGGAATGAGCCGTCTAGAATCGGGCGCAGATGGGAAAATTCTATTTTCCGAAGAATTTTCCCATCCAGTGGCTACAGAGGATGCACGCACATCCACATCATCACATCATGCACGTTTTTCCAAATTTGGGGGTTAATATAAAAAAATGAAGGGTGGTTGTGAGAGGGGTAGAGCTGTCGCCAAAGAACGAGAGTGTCAATCAAATAAAAAAAAATTATATGACCGTCGGCGTCGACATTCATAGACCCTGTGATGGCTTATGATGATAGTACTGCATACCCCGTTGAATTTCTCAACTCCCTGGGGTTAACTCCCAGACTGTGCAATGGAACCAGCCTTCGTATCACAGAGCTGGGCAGTAATATTATAACAGTCACCATTATTACAGGAGTGGCTAAAGGAGAGAGCGGTTTAATTCCCCGCATACCCTTTATTCCAAATAACTAGCCATTTCAATTTAAGAAGTTGCAATTTCCTTAACTGGCACAATGACGGTCAACAAATTCCAAGGAAAAACCTTAAAAGTGGCAGGCATTCTTTTGGGTGCTTCATGCTTCTCACACGGTCATTAAACAATTCTTTTAATGTTGTATACAAAACGGTATTAGAATAAACAAAGAAATAGCGCCCAACAAGGCGTTTGATTGTTCATCATCATCATCATCATTTCAGCCGAAAGACGTCCACTGCTGGACATAGGCCTCCCCCAAGTGTCGCCACATTGACCGGTCCCGTGCGTCTCGCATCCAGCGGATCCCTGCAACCTTAACAAGGTCATCGGTCCACCTAGTGGGAGGCCTTCCAACGCAGCGTCTTCCGGTTCGCGGTCGCCACTCCAGAACTTTTCGGCCCCATCGGCCATCCGTTCTGCGAGCAATGTGCCCTGCCCACTGCCACTTAATTTTGGCTATTCTTCGGGCTACGTCGGTAACCTTGGTTCTCTTGCGGATCTCCTCATTTCTGATTTGATCACGCAACGAAACACCGAGCATAGCCCTCTCCATTGCCCTTTGGGTGACTTTAAGCCTTCTGATGAGGCCCATTGTGAGCGACCACGTTTCGGTCCCGTATGTAATCACTGGCAACACACACTGGTCATAGACTTTCGTCTTGAGACACTGCGGTAAGTTGGACGAGAAGATACCACGCAACTTCCCGAACGCTGCCCAGCCGAGTCGGATTCGACGATTGACCTCTTTCTCGAAGTTGGACCTACCTAATTTTGATTGTTCACTTTGAAAAAAAGTCGTATGGCACCATAATGTTCCAGTTTTTAAGCCATATCGTCGCCTGAACGCCTTTGGCTCTGCCGCCCAGAATTATAGCGCCCAAAAACACGCCTTTAATCATAAATCATAAATCATATTTATTTCTGCAATTAGGTTTACCAAACTCTTTTACATGTCATGTTTTGTTTTAAAGCTAGATGGGGCCGGTGTTTCGTACCTGACTACTCTGAGAAGAAACATCCGAAACAAACTCAGAGGTCACCGTCTCTTTTAAAGTCCAGACATTGCTCAAGTCATATGAGGACCATGTAGATTAAGGTCTGAGATGGTCTTTTGAACAAATAACCACACAGATTTGAGTGGACCTGTCCAGACAGTGCAAGCATTTGTCAGTGATCGTGTAGCTCAACTCATGATTCAAGGAGCTCAACGACACGACGAACGCTACCAAAGAAAGGACATTTGGGTAGGCCGCATAAAGTACTCAAACTGCCAGACAATCGTGAAACTAATTAAACTAAAAAATAAAATAATAATAATAGTATGACCCACGTAGTCCTCATATTTACAGTAATAAACAAAATAATTACAAAAAAACACTTGAAAAAGTAAATAAAGTCAAGAAAATAAAATTAATAATACCATATGTACATGAAAAAAAATAATGTCAAAAAATCGAATAGTTAATAAAAAAAATATATAAAAATGTCAAACTGTAATAAAAATAGCATAAAATGGGTACAAATTAAATTTAATATCAATTCAATTGGAGCAGTTCAATCCCAAGCTTTTTTGTCTTCAATATAATCTTTAACAGAATAGAAGGCTTTCTGGCAAAGTTTATGTTTTATAAATAATTTGAATTTATTAAGGCTTAGTTCTTGAATGGTAGTTTATTATAAAAGCGTATACATTGGCATCTAAATGATCCACCATTTTTTTTTGAGCCTTGTTGTAATTACAATAAATTTATGTTTATTCCTAGTGTTTATATTGTGAATATCACAATATTTCTTAAACAGCTTTATATTTTTGTGAGCATACAAAAGGTTTTCATAAATATATTGCGAGGGAACAGTCACTACATTAAACTCCTTAAACTTTTCTCTGAGAGAGTGTCTCGGACTCAACTTATAAATTGATCGAACGGCCTTTTTCTGCAAAACAAAGATGGTCTGAATATCGGCGGCATTCCCCCACTACAGAATACCGTACGACATTACGCTATGAAAATAGCTGAAGTAAACTAATCGAGCTGTCTCTACATCCGTTAAATTACGAATTTTCCTAACTGCGTATGCTGCGGAGTTCAGTTTCTTCGACAATTTATGTATATGTGGGCCCCACTGTAGCTTAGCGTCTAAAGTTAAGCCCAAGAACACCGTGCTATCTTCAGGATTCAACTCTTCGTCCTTCACCAACACACTAGTTTTCCCCTGCCTAACGTGAGGTAGTGCAAACTTAATGCATTTGGTTTTTTTTTCATTAAGAAGTAAGTTATTAGCGTTAAACCAATGCACTACTTTTGAAATCGCGCTATTTACATCGTCAGTAACTAGCTGCTGACGTTTAAGTTTAAACAAAAGCGAAGTGTCATCTGCAAACAACACTATATCGTGGTTATCCTTTATGAGGTAAGGTAAGTCATTAATATAAATAAGAAATAAGAAAGGACCAAGAATTGAGCCCTGTGGGACTCCCATTGTTACTATAGAACCGGGAGATATTTTTCCGTTGACGTCAACTCTCTGGATCCTATCACTCAGGTATGAGGTAAGAAGATCCAAAGCGCTGTTCCGGATTCCGTAGTGGCGGAGTTTCCTGATTAATGTTTCATGAAGAACGCAATCAAATGCCTTAGACAAATCGCAAAAAATGCCCAAAGCCTCGCATTTATCTTCTCATGCACTATAAATATGTCCTAAAAGTTCAACACATGCACTATAAATATGTCCTAAAAGTTCAATCAGTAGTTGAGCGACCCCTCGTAAAACCGAACTGTTTGCTATGTAATAATTAATGTTTATTAAAAAATCTTTGCAATTTTTCTAGAATTAATTTCTCAAAAATTTTACTAAAAGTAGGTAGTATATAGGTCTATAATTTGTAGGGTCTGATGTACTACCCGTTTTGAATAAAGGAATTATTTTACTATTCTTCATAAGATCAGGAAACTCCCCACAATCAATACAATTATTAAAGATAAGAACTAAGGTAGGTGCTACAATGTCTATAATAGACTTGGTAACCTCTACAGAATTACCCCACAGATCCGCAGTCTTCTTAACATTTAAGGAGTGAAAAGTTTTGATTAAATCTCTACACGTGATATGTTCAAAATGAAAATCCGAGTCGCAAACTTTAACATTTTCCTTAAGCAAAGATTCGGCAACAGTAGGTGATGAGTTTAGGGATTTCGTAGTTGAAACGGGAATATGAGAAAAGAAACTCTCGAAAGCCGCGGCGACGTCTGAATCTGATTTGATTACTCTATCATTAATGGTTAAGCTATAGTCACTATTTCGGTTACTAGACCTTCCAGTTTCATTATTAATAATATTCCACATCGTTTTAATTACATTGTTGCTATTCATAATTTTCGGGCTCAAATACTGTGACTTAGCCATACAACACACTAAACCCTTTTGTAGTCATCACCCACATTATCACATTTTGATCAGGCCTTCAGTTCTCACACACATCCCGCCTGTAATCCCCGAAGGGTTAGGCACAGCAGGCTTAGCCAAGTTGACAATCTACAATCGTTAACGCTAATAGAAAACGAATCAAATGTATGGGAATGACAACATCCCAACGTTAAGTCACGTGGTCAAAACAAACGAATATAAAATTCGTAGACAAGTTTACATCGTTCAAAATGATAGAATGAAATGTGATCGTTTCTACAATGTTGATCGCTACATCCCATATAAATCGTAGCCAAGTTACAGTTTTGACAAGCGCCAACGAAACGATGTAGAAGTTTTTGTGCGACCACTTAGCGATCGCCGAGACCCAAGAGTTAACGATAAAAATTGGCGTCTATATGATTCCGCTGTGTCGCGTATCACGTCATTGTTTATGTTTCAAACTTTCAAGTGCCTGAGTATGATAGTTTCGAATAACACAGGAAGATATTTACGAAATAACTAATGATTTTTGTACCTTTCTATGAATTCCAATAAAGCTGCGAACTGTTCTAGGCTTGCTCGAGATCTAGATTCCATCCTATAAAAGTTATCACTTCATTTCGGTAACTTTCATTTAAATACGTTTAAAATTACGTTCCGCACTGTGATATTAAAATAAACCAATTTTAAGAAGAACTTGTTCTTTATTTCGCTTACTTTTTTATCACTTAAAATAATTATTCCTTTCATAACAATTCAAAACAAAAGTTCAGCCCGCGCACAAAGTAAACAACTGTGACTTTGACGTTAGTTTGAGTTGGATAGGAACGCTCACCATAGACTAAAGTATAGGTTTTTTCTACAGACATTGGAGAACGAGCGATCGACTCAGTTGTGTCAAGTTGGCTACCAACTTAGCGTTTTCTCAAGTCGCTTACGCCGAGGCGTCAAATGGCGGAAATTCGATAAGAAACGTTTGTAACTTGGCTAGGCCTGCAGATGTGTACCTAATCGTACACCCACATTACACCAATTATGTTGAAGTCCCATGTAATAGGGGGCGAGCCTATAGCCATCAATCTGGTACAAATCCAGACTCCGTAGCTGCTACTTAGAAATTCCTGATGGAATAACCAAACAACACTTTACCCAACCCGGGAATCGAACACGCATACACAACAAAATTTCCACGCGAACGAAGTCGCGGGCAACAGCTAGTGTAAAATAAATGTATATCAAATATTTATATAGGATATTACAACTAAAAATGGAAAAATAAAAAATCTTTGAAGTCGGTGACAAAAAAAGTAAATCAAACAAACAAAAGTCACCGACCGTTTTTGAAGTCGGTTTTATTTTTTGCAAAAAATAATTTTATTGGGGACTAGCTGTTGCCCGCGACTTCGTTCGCGTGGAAGTTTTGATGTGTATGCGTGAGAAAAAAACGATAACCTATATCATTCCTCAGGATATAATCTATTTCTTTCAAATAATCTATTTCCTTGCCTTTCATTACGATCCAATCTGCTGTTTGGTCATCAAAACGCAACAAACAAACAGAGTTACTTTCGCATTTATAATATTAAAATGGATTATTTTATAGAGGATATTAGGAATATACTACGACTTCACGTTCCCATGTAATGTTCCCTAATAATGCCATAAGAATATGCGGTCACGTGAGCGAAGTCGCGGGCACAGCTAGTAAAAAATAAAACTCACCATATATAAAATAAAATCATTTTAATTCGAGCATCACTGACTCATAAAAGAAATAATTACACACACACACAGTCACATTACATACACAACACAACATTACTGATTCAATTCAATTTAATTTACATAATTGAATTCATCATTAAGTCAATCAAAAACAATATTAAAAAGAAAATAATCAAAATTAACTTAACAATTAACAATTTACCCACCATAAATAAGGTTGTCGCATAGCTTATTGGCGCCATGCCACATACTGCTAGAGACGCCATGGCTTTGTTGGAAGATTTTTTCCCAAACAAACGGCTTATCAGCTGTTTCGGAGACATCTCTTGGCCACCAAGATGGCCAGATCTCACCCCTATGGATTTTTCTTCGATGGGGATACCTCAAGAGTAAAGTTTATTCAACAAATCCAGCAAACATTGCTAAACTGAAAGAAAATATCGTTCGGGAAATAAACAACATTCTGCGGTCACATCTTCAGCGCGTTGCGCGGAATACGGTCGACAGATTCCAGGAGTGTGTATGATGCGACGGGGAACATGTAGATGGAATATTTTATTAGAACTAAAATCCGCATTCATCTATATAAATAAAATAGTAAACTGACTGACTGACTGATTGGGTGACATATCAACACATCCCAAACCGCTGGTCCTAGAGACATGCAACTTGGAGAGTGTGTTCTTTGTGAAGAATAAGTATCCATTAAGAAAGGATTTTTGGGAATTCCACCGCTAAAGGGGTAAAATAGGGGATGGAAGTTTGTATGAACGTCTGTCAGTTTTGAAGTTAGGACCTTCAAATTTTGTGTTTAGGCTGACGATTGAAAATTAATTTATACGTTTCTCGGCGTTTTTGATAATTCTACCCCCGAATGGTTAAAAAGGGGGGTGATGGTACTATGTTTGTTCGGGTGGAATGCAACTCAATTTACAACCGATTGAGCTGAAATTTTGCACAAACCTTTGGTTTTGGTGACAATACATTTTTACGACAGACATTTCTTAATCCTGCAGCCAGGATCGTCTCTTCAAGAAAGAACTCTTCAGCGGTTAGTAGCACGGACACAAAACTTTGTTTACAAGTTTGATAGATAAAGATGATTTTATCATTAATATTAAAATCACTAATATCTCTGCTCATGGTTGGAAACTAACAGAACGTAAATCGTTGTTTTTTTTTATTTCAACCCACAAGGGGGTGAAAAGGGGGATTAAGTTTTGTATTGAAGTTGTTCGTTCATGAATAAAAATATTAAAGATAAACCGATGTAGTGGTTTTGCGAAAGAGCCATTTTTTATTATTATTTATTTATTTCGAACACAAGTGATTCATATAGTTGTTAGTAACACTTATAAACTACGTTAGTAACATTCTCATTAAAATAATATCAAAAATTTTCATCCTAATCAAACAATAACAATACAAACAATAACTTAATTCAAAAACCTATATCTATAATCAAGTCCGGCTCCCGCTGCACCAGACCTGCTGCTGTGTATACGGGTCCAGTGCCCCAGGATCGGGCAGTCAGGTTTAGCCACTATCACCCTTAAGATGCTGTTGGTACTCCCCCGAAGCCGCCGCAACAGGGATGCTGTTCTTTTTCGCATAATTGCTTGAAAGCTATCTATACCTGCTTCAGCAAACATGCCCGACGCGCTACAGAACCGCGGGAGCCCCAACAGCACCCTAAAAGCGTTATTGTACTGGATGCGAAGAGCGTTGTAGGCCCTCTGTGTATGTCTAACCCACAGGCTGCACGTGTAAAATGACTGGCAAAACGCCTTAAACAGAGTGAGTTTCACTTCTTTAGTACATCGTGCAAACCTACGGGCCAGCATATTACATCGGACCGACAACGCCCTTCGCTCCCTCTCCATGTCGCTGTCATCACTCAAGTCCTCATTCACCATATGGCCAAGATACCTAAAATGCGACACTCTATTTAGTGGTACACCATACAGGCATACCGGAGGAACTGTTTTTGGCTTTTTAGTACCAACTCTGAACACCACAAGCTCACTCTTCCGTACATTGTACAACAAACCATGAGACGTGGCGTACTCCTCACATATTTTAAGTATCCGTCTGAGTCCGTCAATCGAGGGACTCAGCAACACCATATCATCAGCATAACTTATACTATTAATAACTTTACCATCAATAGAGCATCCGATACCAGTGCTACTGAGTTCCTCGATCAAGTTATTGACGTAAAGACTGAAAAGCGCTGGGGATGTCAAACCGCCCTGTCTCACCCCACACTCCAAACCATACGCCCCCGACAGAGCACCCGACCATCTGACCTGGTTGATTTGGTGGTCATACCAGTAGTCCAAGAGCCTAATGATCTCATTTGGAAGACCTTGTTCACGCATTTTCGACCATAAGATCTTGTAATCAACCAGGTCAAATGCCTTGGAGAGGTCCAGGAAAGCAGCATAAACAGGCGTGTTTCTATCCGTGTAGTACCTGACCGTGTGCTTGAGCGCCAGAATAGCAGTCTCCGTGGACAGCCCAGCTCTAAAACCGAACTGTGCATCATGTAGATTGAGCTGCCCAGCTACTCTCCGCTCAAGCACACCGTCAAGAACCTTTGCTGTTACAGTAGCCAACGATATTGGCCTATAATTATCTTTGTCTGAGACATCGCCGGTCTTGTTTTTGACTATGGGCACAACTATGGTCCTCATCAACTCAGTTGGTAGATACGAGTGCCTCACACAAAGATTATACAGCATAGATAGGACTCTTGGGAGATGCGGACCGGCATGTTGAAAATGCTCTACACTGAGGCCATCGTGACCCGGAGATTTGCCCCTGGTCATCGACTGTATGATGTTCCGTATCTCCTTTGAAGAGATATTGATCGGAACACCAGACAATCTACTCTCAGCGGCATAACCCCGTCCCTCCGATTGCAGTCGCGAAGTTACCCCAAAATGCCTCCTGAACATGTTCGCAATCTCCCCAGGCTCAGTCGTGCCATTAACGCTCACCGGAACCGCAGGCTTTGGGCTCAATCTTTGTGTGGATTTCCAAAATTTTTGAAAATTTTTGCTCTTATGTTCTGTTGCCAAAATGTTCATCTTAATTTGATCCTCATTATCCTGACAAAACTTTAACTTTTGCTTAAAAATTTTTCTTGTCTCCCTCATTTCCACAAACCGCTGCCCAGTGTGAGGTTTCCCATGCCACACCCAATTAAGAAAGGCCTTTCTTGCGTTCCCGTGAGCGTCCCTAACATACCTGTTCCATCCAGTCACTGTGCGCCTACCCTTCCTATTACTTACTAAACTGGAGCTACCCTCAGCCGCTTCCCGAAGTGACGTCACAATACTTCCATACAATGTATCAATTATTTTACAATGTTCCTTGTTATGGCAAAAATTATCACAGCAGTTTCCGAGTTCAGATGGGAAGTCGACATTTTTAAGCTTTTCCATACACAAACTATAGTAACAGTCCTTCTGTGCCGCATCTCTTTCACCCCATATAGCCCTATCAACTATCCTATACCCCTGTCCAGCTGATGGATTCGTTGGCCTAACCATTCCAAGGTTAACTTGCATGGTAAGTGGAAAATGATCAGACCAGAAAATATCATAATCAACTTCAATATTTGCAAGTGTTTTCCACGCCGCTTCAGACACCAAGCAATGGTCAAGCCAACGTCTACTCCCGCAGGCATCACTGACAAAGGTATAGGTATCCGAGTCTACACCGCGCTTAATGTAATCGGCACAGCGCCAACTCTGTTCATTTTGACTTCCAAAAACGACCAAGCCGCTGTGATCAACGAAATGTTGATAAATACATGCGAAGGAGAAGAAATGATTTATCACTTTTTTGATACCATGGGCGATATGGACGAGTCGGTTAATTATCTTGTAGAATTTTTAAACTCTCTTAATCCGGTCTAGGTCTTCCGTGTCACAGACTTATGTTGCGTGTAGGTGCTCCTGTCATGTTGCTTCGAAATATACGGCCTCCAAAATTGTGCAATGGAACTACAATCCAAGTAACTGCTCTCCGCCGCAATGTTATTGAGGCAAAATCAAAATCAAAGCATTTATTTCAAATAGGCCTGTTACAGGCACTTTTGAATTTATTGTCGAAACAAAGACAACAATTGCTACAGTCCCAGTCACAAGGCATAAAAACTGTGAAAGTACTGTAGTTGCCCATTCCCTAACGTAGATCTCTATGGAGAAGAACCGGCAAGAAACTCCATGGACAGTCTTAGAGGCCAAAATACTAACTGGATCTGCCAGAGGAGAAACAGTATTCGTGCCGCGTATACCATTGATACCAAGCCTTCTAAAAAAATAATTTAAACTCCGAAATCAAACCTTACATTGAATATTCGAGTCTGATGCCGAAAATAATTATAGTTTTTAGAATTTTGATCAGTTTGTTTGGATTTATGCTCCGGTTTGCACAAACACGGCTTTGGATAATATTTGGCACACAGATCGTTTATAACCGTGATTAACCTATAGGTTACTTTTTAATCCCGGTAGTACGTTCCCATCGGATATTTTTCGACATCCACGCGGGCGAAGCCGCGGGCAAAAGCTAGTTGTAAAATAAGTTTAAGTCTCTAACATTCATAGTCTCTGTATTGTTATTATTTTGAAGATCACTGTATTATGATTGACTTGACAGTGACAACAACCTTACAAGTGTGAAAACAAAGAACACGGTAATTTTGACAGTGATGCAAAGTCACAGGTAAAATATCTGTAAAAAGACTGCACCGGCGGCGGCGCGGCTGCCTCTACTCGCTTGTACTACGATCTGACTAAGCAGGCGACTTCAATACAGTCAAGCACGCTCGGTGAGTACAAGTGAGTGACCACCTTGTTCTCACCGGGCGCAGGCGAGAACCGCACGCTGTTCCATGAATATAAAACTTTGTCGAAGTTTCGGATCCGTGATTCACGCGCGCTTCGTGTAGCATGGCATTATGCGTCACGTCGTGCGTCGCGCGTCGGTGCGACACAAGAGCGAGCCATTCATTAATCGGTGCTAAGTTATGACATTTCGCGATATGCACACAATTGATCGGCTCGAATCCCGATCACACGAGTTATGTCGAGTGGCGTGGAGAGCGGCATCGAGCACGGCCAAGCACTGCCGAGAACCCGCGAGCACCCCGGCGCGCTAACGAACCGATTATTTGGGGAGGTCCGAGTACGCGCCTATTGTACGATTCTCATTTACAAGCTGAGAACGTTAACAGCGCCGGAGAGCCCTCGCGCCCTCCCGGCCTCCGGCTCGATGGCCCTCGATACAACACTCGGACTCAACTTGCCGAGACGCGCCACACAATACAATCAAACTCCCTCAATTGGACTGTTGTTTAATTTTGAATTAATGAAGGCCTTATAAGTTTAGGCGGAATAGCACTAAATCAACGCATTTATGATGTACACGATATCAAGACCCGATTGTTTACAGTTTGCCAACAGCTTATTTTGACCTATTTCGGCCACATAATGCGAAGGGGCGAGAGTAGCCTTGAAAAGCTGGTCATTGTTGTCAATATCGAAGGCAAGAAAGCACGAGACCTGTCGCCAACACGATGGTCCCACCAAGTAAAAAAGCTACGTCATCAAGCAAATTTCAGCAGGTGGAGATGGCAACTTTGGACCGGAGTCGATGGAGGTAGACTGTCCGTTTAAAAGGGTCCAATGACCACGATCCTCAGTAATGAGGGACCGATTGAAGAAGAAGAAATGATGTAGGTACCACAACTGAGTTGGTATCGGTGATAATATTATAATAAGCTTTTATTTAATTTGCCTTGTTAGTCTGTAGTTTGTTTGTTAGTATTGTATTGGTCAAATCTTGCAACTGAATTTCAAACCAGTTGCCCCCAACCGATTGAGCTGAATGTTTGCCTTTGGTTCTGGTGACAATACACATTTATGACAGACATTACTTCATCCTGCAGCCAGGATCGTCTCCTCAAGAGAGAACTCCTCAACGGTTAATAGCTCAGACAGGAAACAGCGAGGAGCCACAATGGTCTATAGCATGGATACGAAAAAAGTGTTGAGATAATGATGCGTTATCAGAAATGTACAGATTACGAAAAAAATTGAAAATAAAATTATTAATTAAAAAACTTAAAAATAAATTATTTTTAAACCTGCTACATAAAACTAGCAACTATCTTGTTAGTAGAATGTTTTTTTGGAACTTGAACCCCACGCCTGGCCGCCCCAAAGTCAAGTGAACCAACACGTGCCGCTCAATAATTAATTATTTTGAACTAAACTGCAAAGCTAAATAAGAACAAATTACTGGAACGGCAGACGCGTCAAGTTTCGACGACTACATTAGTGAAGTTGCTTTCGATCAATGTTATAAACAAGTTTCAGCAACAGCGATAAGTAGCGAGTGGAGTGTGAAGTAGGGGGAGTGAGTGGGCGCTTTCGGCGATCAGCGCATCAATAATTTAGCGCCGCTATCGACTCAACGTGCACATAGGCGAGCTCGCGACTTTCTCTCTCATTGCTGGCAGAACTCTTGCGCTTCTAATGAATCAACGCCAACACACCGCCAATCTTAACAGACTTCAACCATCCTGCTCGTGAGCAACGGATCGTATTTGTTTATTTAAACTTGGTTTACAATAGTGGTACATCGGCGGAATTAGTGTCAGTCAACCTTTCCAGTCTGTTGTTTGCTGAGGGTCGCAGCGCGCGGCGTCGGCATCGTATCGCTGCGAGTGGCGATGAGGCGGCCGCGCTGGCACGGGGAGCTTTGAAAATAAACCTCTTGTTTAGGATATTTTTGGCATTATTTTGTTAACTGCCACAGCCCGCGACCCTCGATCGCGTTAAAAAAAATATTACTTCCCTTTTTTAGCCGACTGCGGCGAAGTCCAAAAGGAGGGTTATGTGTTTAACCCGTATGTATATCCGTTTGTATGTTCCCTCGTATCTCCTACACGGATGAACGGATTTGGATAAGTTATGCGTCGTTAGATTCGTTTTGATAGCGGGAGTATCATTGGCGAGATTGAAAAAAAAAAAAAAGAAAAATGGCAGATTTCGGGTGCCATAACTTGGATTTCGAATTTTTTTTTTTCTTCCATTACCAGCGAGTGGTGTATCAAAATGAAGGGTTTTAAAAGGCGATTACAAAAATATAATCAACTTATATGTTTATTTGTTTAAAAGTAATTCGAATTGACAAATCGTATAAACAAAGGGAAAGAATCGTATAAAGTGTGTTTGGTTAAGACGGCCCTTCCCGGTCCGTCTATCGTCATCGCGAGCATGGTCGAAAAGCTTGTTGTTTCATCCAGAGCAACAGCGGCGATGTTTTTTCTACTCCCCCGTCTCAGAGAGACCCGACCCCGCACGATTCGTCTCTCGCGCACCTCATACCGCCTAATGCCTTTATTAAAGTAATGTAGGTGGTACTTTCAAATGTAACTTAGGTAGGTTCAAAAATAAGATGAGTCAAAAAAAAGGAGAGACTAATAATTGATTATATTTTATTCATTAAGATTATAAGACACATATTCAGTTACTCAAGATTATGGAACGTAGATAGTTGGAAGTTCACATACAAAATGATTGCCTGTTTTCCCTGTCGTATGTATGTCGTATGAATCCTGACCGATCTTAGTCGGCAGGTTTCTTGAAACTCATTCAAAATCAAAAAAAATCAAAATCAAAATATTTTATTTCACATAGGCCTAGATGGGCACTTATAAAACGTCGACAAAAAGGTGCACGGTTCGGGTTGGTCGTTTCTTATGGAGAAGAACCGGCAAGAAACTCCATGGTTACTCTTTTCAAATCATTTGGTGTTACAGTATTATGGATACAGCATTTGTACTTAAGTATGGGGGGACAGCGTAGGCCCGACAATAAGTCGTTGCTTACTACACAAAAAATGTAGAACAAAATAAAAAGTTAACAAAAGTTAACAAGCAGCTGGGAATCTACAAAGCCTACAATGTCCACACATTCACAAACAATCGATAAAAAGAATCTATACAAAGGTAAGAAAATATTGTAAAATACTAAATTAAACAAGTGACACAAATACTGTTATCAGTGCTGTAACTATTTTGAGGAAAAGATATATTTGACTTCGGAACATCCCAGTTCCATCATTAGAAAATCTCATGGAAATGGAATCAACAAGCACCAAAAAAAATGCGAATTGAATAGGCAAATCGTACTTCGTTAATAAAACACAAGTTGCTATTTAGTAACTGAATTAATCGAAAGTCCAAGTCTAAAACAAAGATTTCAGTTGAAAACTCAATAATATGAGGCGAAACAGAAAATTATTTTCAGGCAAAAATGCTAGTTGTCAATTTGACATTGAAATGATCCATTTTTATCAAATCCAGGGTAATTAAACGCCATTTTGGTGCCAACCCTAACGACTTAAACAACATGTCAAGTTATAGCTATCTCCTTTTATAAAAAACGTAACCTACAAAATGCTATGGTTAAACAACTTAAAAGGTTCAAATAAAATACATTTTACAATTAATATACTTATAAAAGCAATATATACACTTAATATACTTATAAAAACACGAAATGTAACCTAAATGTCATTTACAGTCTCTGTTATAAATTTGTACAAATATAAATGGGTTGAGGCATTCATAAGTAGCTCCTGAATGCATTGCGGGACCTTATCAGGTTTTTTATAAATTTTTAGAAGCTCATCCGACAACACAAGGCGCTGAATGTTGAAAGACGAACACTCAAAGAAGATATGATGTAAAGATTGAACTTTTTGTGATTGACAATACTCACAATAAGGAGAGTTAACCATTTTAAGACGATGAAGATGATAATTTAAACGACAGTGACCAAATCGCATACGACAAATAAATGAATAAAACTTTCTATTTATAAAATTGTTATTCCTACAAAACCAAGGTGTGGAGTTTATTTGTTTATCTAAAGTGGCATACCAAGTGCCTTTATTTTCAATCTGTGTTGATTGGTATGAATCTCTCCCCCACGTTTCACACATACGCTGTCTTATAAGACTAACTGCATCTGTATGCGGTATGGAAACACTCATTTCAGCATTTGGAATTAACTCATCAAGATCAACAATTTTTTTGGCCAGATAATCTGCCTTTTCATTTCCTGCAACGCCAATGTGTGAAGGCACCCAAACAAAACTAACTTCAATATTGGAATGAGACAGTTCGATCTATAGCTCTTTTATTAATTAGATTATGTAGTTTGTGTTAGCATGTAATTTATTATTAGCCAGATTTTTGAGAACACTCATGCTATCACTTACTACTAACCACTTGCTGTGTCCTGAATTACAATTTTTTATATGTTTCAAAGCACTCAAAATAGCAACAGCTTCAACTGTAAAAATACTGGCATTTTTATCAATTTTTCGACCAAGACTTATATTTGAAACTAGCTTTTGCTTCGTTTTTTGGCTTCGCCCGCGTGAATGTCGAAAAATATCCGACGGGAACGTACTACCGGGATTAAAAAGTAACCTATCCAGGTTATAAACGATCTGTGTGCCAAATATTATCCAAATCCGTTCAGCCGTGTTTGTGCAAGCCGGAACATAAATCCAAACAAACTGATCAAAATTCTAAAAACTATATTTTCGGCATTAGACTCAAATATTCAATGTAAGGTTTGATTTCGGAGTTTAAATTCTTTTTTTCTAGATAATTATGAATTATTATCACAATAACAATATTGAGCTTTGTTCATGGCTAATTGTCCTGCACTACGTGTGATATTTGAGAAATCCTACCTACTGTAAAGGACGGTATCTACCTAAATACCTTCCTTCACAGTGTTTCTTAATGTACAATATTTTTCACTAATTCGGAAGCGGGCAATAAAACGACCAGGCCAGTTGGAGAGCTTACACGTGAGCAAGCCACATAAAACTAACGTGGGAGAAACAGACTTGTCGCAAATCAACTTCATCAAATTTTAGAGTTTGTCTCTGTGACTTACCTTGATTGGGATCTGCAATCTTTTAAATTCAAACGGAAGGCCACTTGGTATCAATGGTATACGCAGCAAGAAGACTGTTTCTCCTCTGGCAGATCCAGTTAGTATTTTGGCCTCATTATCATTGCGGCGGAGAGCAGTTACTTGGAGTCTAGTTCCATTGCACAATTTTGGAGGCCGTATATTTCGAAGCAACATGACAGGAGCACCTACACGCAACATAAGTCTGTGACACGGAAGACCTAGACCGAATTAAGAGAGTTTAAAAATTCAACAGAATAAAATTACCGACTCGTCCATATCGACCAGGGTATCAAAAAAAATATAAATCATTTCTTCTCCTTCACATGTATTTATCAACATTTCGTTGATTGCAGCGGCTTGGTCGTTTTTGGACCCGTCTACGTGAGTTTCGAAGTCCTATTTGACTCTTTTGGGGGATGATTTTCAAAAACTGTGATACACGTGTCTCATAACAACAAAAGGAATCTAAAAATAAATTATCAAAGACTAAAAGTCGCGCTGATAAGCACGGTTTGTTAATATCATTAAGTATTGTCTGTCAATAAATTCGCATCAACAGGCAAAAATTGTATGAAGCTCGCGCTTGGACGCCTCGCCTTTTTATACCTTCGGCCGCGAGACGCGTCGACAGCGGCGACCGATTCTCGGACCTTATACAAAAATAATCCTTATAGCACGATTCAGTATTCACGCGCGATGGCTTATTATTAGCGTATTTCATGTATAACTTTGGTGTTTCTGTACCGATTTCTATGATTCTTTTTTATGGGATAGTTAATAATGTTAATTTTTTAATTAGGGATGACTGAGAGTGTTATAAACGTAAGAGTAGACAAATATAATCAGAAAGCTTCGAACTGCTAAGCTATCGGGAGTTACATGTGATATTGTGAGTCAACCATAAAAGATAGACATATGCTGTCGTGGGATATTTTTTATATAATTTTAAGGAGAACATTTCCGTCATACATGATTTCTGTGTAGCTTTAACCATTAAGGTTGCACACGCGACGGAAGCTTAAAAAATGGAGTAACTTCTCCCGTTTTCCCAACATTTCCCTTCACTGCTCTGCTCCTATTAATTGTAGCGTGATGAAAAGTATACTATAACCAACTCAGGAGTATGAAAAATAATTGTACCAAGTTTCGTTAAAATCCGTCGAGTAGTTTTTGTTTCTATAACGGTTGTACAGACAGACAGACAGACAAAAATTTTACTGATTGCATTTTTGGCATCAGTATCGATCCCTAATTACCCCCTGATAGTTATTTTGGAAATATATTTCATGTACAGAATTGACCTCTGTACAGATTTATTATAAGTAATATATATATAGATAGATTGGCTCATAAATAGCAAAAGACATAATATTTGAAATTGGCTCATAAATAGCAAAAGACACTGCTCTATCATTTTTGGAACCATCACTATACATAAATTTATGATCTGACAATTCTGACAACATTGCATTGACTTCCTCTTTTGAGGAAAGGTCCTTTTAATTTTTTATAATTATATTTATATCTGGAAATTTTGCAATAAAAGCTTCTTGATAACAAGGCAGAATATTTTTTGATTGATAAATATTTATATTTTTAATAATATTTTTAAATATATGAATATCCTGTAGCATATAAAATGGCTTTATACCTAAACTAGTATTGGAATGCAACAAATTGACCAAGAGACTATTATAAGATACACTAAAAAGTTTTAATATAAATGTTTCTTTCAAGTAATCGAATCGAATACTTAACGGTGGAACATTACATTCAATCTGCATTGCATTTATAGGAGTACTTCTTTTGTTTTGCAGAACATCTAAACTATTTTATAATTTTGGTGTCTGCAGCAAAACAGTAAAAACCATATTCAAAGTGACTACGAACTAAAGATTTGTACAACAACAGCAAAATTTTTGGGTCTGCACCCCAGTATGAGCCAGCCAAAGATTTCAATATATTATAAGCTTTATTTGCTTTACTAATTATATGTTTGGTATAATTGTTCCAGGTTAAATTTTATGAAAAAAGGACCCCTAGAAATTTGACTTCATGTGAATTGGGCAATGCGCTATTGTTATATTGCACGGGGGGTATATTATGACACTGTTTACCAAACACAACCACTTTGGACTTTGACGGATTGACCTCGAGATCAAGGTACGAGAAATATTTACACAGATTTGACAAGACATCGTTGACTATATGAACAACCTGTGATAAATTACTTCCAGAAGAATAAACTACTAAATCATCAGCGAATTGTAAATTTTTTACATGAGACCCTAAAATTAAATTTAATCTACTTATATACAGTATAAATAATAAAGGTGATAATATACCTCCTTGACAAACTCCTTTTGAAGCAAGTCTAGAACCATAAAGATGTCTATTATATTTAGTAAACACTTCTCTATTGCTCAGAAAGTTTCTGACCCAAATTATATTTTTTTCAGGGATCCCTATTTGTAATAGTTCATGGCATAAAATATCTATATTTACACTATTAAAAGCCCCAGCTACATCAAAGAAAACTCCTATCAAATGATTATTGGCCAATAAAGAGTAATGTATATCAAGCTGAAGTTGACAGACACTTTCCCTAGCAGACCGATTTCTACGAAAACCAAATTGATTAGAAGGTAAAATATGATTTTTTTCAACAAAAAACTCTAGACGCTGCTTCAACAATTGCTCAAATAGTTTGCCAACACAAGAAGTAAGTGCTATGGGACGGTAAGAATCGGGACATAATTTGGGTTTATCTGGTTTTAAAATTGGTACAAGGCAATCCACTTTCCAGTCTTGAGGTATAATATTATTTTCCCATAACAAATTTAGAACTTTTATTAATGTTTTTAGACCAGTAATGTTAAGTTTTTTAAATAATATGTGTGGCATTCCATCAAGACCATAAGTAGTGTCTCTTCGGGAGGAGATGGCGGTATGATTCGGTAAAAGAATTAAGTAGATAGCTGTAGCTGGAATTGGTACTATTATTAAAAAAAGAATTTGGGTCATATGACACAAAATCTGGAGTGTATTTCTTCAAAAATTCGAAAATCCATGCGCATATTTGCGCATGAATTTCCATATAATAGGTATAGGCGTGCATCTGTTAAAAGTTTCACATAGGGACATCCAACTTTTTTGTCGTTCTGTTTTTATAATTAATTTTTTAAGTGCTCGAAGTCTTTTAAATTGTATATAAGTATCTCTTCTGATGGATTATTTTTAAAATTTATGTAGGCTGAGGATTTATCAGATGCTATATGACGCCTTACTGGAATTATCAAATCAACTCGAAATAAAGTGACAAGTGACTGACATACGCGATATTTCGCGGCAGCCTTCAAAAACAGAAGCCCCAAATTCTACTTTAACAGTCGAATTTACGAATACATTTTCCTAAACCAACTTTTTATCAGCTGTTAAGGACCACAACAAATCAAACCCTAACAACAAGTTGAACTCAACCCATCTGGGCATAGAAGCTCCAAAAACGCCAACTTACGCTGCGGAACAATTAACTCCCTACTCTAAGCGACTCTTCTACCTGGCTCGTAACTACGCCAAGATGAACCAATACATGTTCTGCTGGACTGCGGACGGGCGCATCCTGATGAAGAAGAATCCTGACAGCCCCTCTATTGTTATTAAAAATGAACTACAAATCCAAAAGTTGTCTATATCGACTGCAGCTGACAACGTTTGACTAGGTTATCAGTTAAGAAATTTAAGTTTTTTCTTAACGGTTATTTCTACGTCTACCTTTTATTTTGTTAATATTTTTTCTGCCGCTTTACTTAAGTTAGTTAATGTAAACTACTGCACACAAAACTCAAACAAAAACTATTTACACAATTTTCATTTCATAAAACTATTACTTGCAACAAGTTTAAACACTATAACACTACACAATACTTACTATCACTCATAGTAACCGTCCCAAAGTTCTTACTACCTCATACCTATAGCCTTATTTATAACACTCTATTACCCTTAATTTCTTACAACAGTGTCTAATTCGATAAATGATGTATTGTCTGATCTTGATAAATTTTCTGTATCTGAAACTCACATTTGTACCTCCGAAGCAACAAACTGGAGCTTGGATGTCCGAAAACCTCAATTTTTATGAATTATTTTAGCCTCGGCCAGAATTGCCGTCAAAATGGCAATGACCCTATATAAGCACTTGGATTTTAATAAGGGTAAATTAAGAAACTTGCGCGCTGAATACAGAAGTTTTTAATGGCGTTAACATATGAGCTTTTCAACCATCTCTCTTAATTAACACACACTTATAGTATTTGATAATCACAGATCAATACCGAATCACGCAAATAAATAAGGTACCCTTACTTTTCGTGTAAATTCAATAAATTAATGGACTCTTTTTTTGTTGTCACCGCTTTTGTTAGATGGGTGTTATTTTCTTGTCCTAGAATTTTTTTACCTATGACCATTTCGTAATGTCCAAAATTTTTTCAATTTTTTTTTCACAAAATCTTTATTATGATTCGTAAGATTTTGCTATTTACTAACATCTTATGATTCTGCTAAATGACAGCAATGGACCATTTTACGAATATCCATACAAAACTGTCAGATAGATGAATTCCGTGATATGAATTGGACGCAGTTCATATTATGAATTGTGAATTTGTGACCATTTTAGGAATTGTAAAGCGATTCATAATATTTTCCTATTATGATTCTGCCAAAGTGGCCATTTTAGACCCGCAGATCTATATATTTTTTTTAGAAATTAACCCCTTTCACACAAAAAAAGAATTTTGAAATTCCGTCTAAATAAGACGGTGTTATGCCCAAACATACATTAAAAAAATATATAAACAGCCGAATTGATAACCTCCTCCTTTTTGAAGTCGGTTAAAAATTATTTTTGTTATAAGTGCCTTATATATTTTGATATGCATTCAGTAAAAAGCTATTAATTTGATATTTAAACAGACACTTCAATTTTATTTACTTTTTTTTTTTATTTATTCATTCAAAATCTGTAATACAGTAACATATTAAAAGTCTGCCAAACTGCAAGACATTTTGTCGGCAGTTGTTCTCGTTTCACAATACATATAAATTAAAACAAATTTCGATTTTTATAGAATAACTAAAATAAAGTATAAAAAAAGAAAGTGAATTTACAGATTACAATGAGAGATAGTGTTTTTAAGAACCTTTTTAAGTTGATTTGTTGATTTGACTTGCGATATCAACTGTGGGGGTAGCTCATTCACTAATGTCGGTAGTACATATTTTGTAGTGCGCTTACCAAAGTAGTTTGTCACTTTGGGAACAGCAAGTTCCTTCTTTTTGGATAAACGAGTTGGATTTACCTACGTTCTTCCTTGTGATTTTGATTATTGAATTGTTCAGTCAAGATATTAAGCTTACTTTTGAAATGGACCGGAAGTACTTTATAAATTTTGAATAGCTTTTCATAGTTTTAATTTAAACTTTTTTTAGTGTTTTTATCTACAAGTAGTTTAAGTAGCCTTGTCTGCAAGATATTGATTTTATTTAAATGTGTAGGGAACGTAAGGCCATATCCACCCAACCCATATTCAATAACTGAGTCAGCCAGTGCATAGTATAACGTTTACAATACTTTTCTGTTGACAGCATGTTTAAGAGTCTTTGGTTTACCCAGAATGGATCGTAGCTTATTGCAAACGTTGTTGACATTCAGATTCCAAGTGAATGTTTTATCTACTTGCATAGGTATACACGCGTATGTAAATAGGTATGTAAAATCAGAGCAAATTATCTAATTGCTTTTTCGGTTGTTTCTTATTCCCTCATACCAATAGAGATAGCATCTAACATGGCCCGTGTTTCAACCGTAAAAAGTAGTGAAGGCCGTCACGAAGCGCATCGGGAACTGGTCAGGCGGTCACCGTCGTGATGGAGGGCCTGATCCGACATCAGACAGTGATACCTGGATGACATTCAATATAACCTTGTTACGCGAATAGTATTTATTTATTGTTGCTCTAGATGGGTAACAAATAATGGGAGTAAAATTTAAAAAAAAACACCTCTACGACATACCGGCGCGCGGGGTGGCAGTGGCAGTTAGTCGTGTTGTCTGCCGGAGTGCGTGTCGCGGGTCTCAAGCAGCGCCGTCATTAGCTCCGTATTGTCGCAGCACTGAGCTCGTCTGTCGTCGACGAGGCACCGAGAACAAGTCAGCCTTATTACATTTTTATGTGTGAAAATTTCCCAAAAAAAATCTGCATCCTAGTCTGGCACTCGGCTGATTGTCTCGTTTGTGCTCACTTCCTGCTCGGGAGCGCTCCGGCCGGACTCGCGAACGTCCTCTTGTCTACTAAAGGAATATTGAGTATCCTATTGTCCCTCGCGGTATCGTATTGTATTATATTGGTTATAGATGTTTTTGAATTAAGTCGTCGATTTTGCAAGTAGTAGATAGGTGGAGTATGGATGTGCTGTGTGTGTGTTATATGAGGGAAACCACATAGATCAGCTGCAATTCCTAGGATCATTCAAAGAATCGGCATATAAGAATTAAATACTGAGTACTTATGTTGTGTGCACCGTACACGTGCAGCACGTAACAGGGAGGCGCGCGGCGCGGACGCGGTCTGCAGCGCAGAGCGGCTGGAGGTGCGCAGGTCAGTGGTAACTAAACCACTAACGCGTGTGTTTAAGATCAGTAGATACGGCACCTAACTTAAAATGTGTAACTTAAATTGATCCGAAAACTCATGATTTTCGTGGCGTGTTTTTTACACCTTAAGAAAGGGATCCTGTAAGATTATGTATTTATGCAATGACAACATAAGTCGATGCGTATGGAATTTGTTATTTACCAAACTGCTGCTGATTTGTTCTTTAAGTAAGTAGTAGATAAAATACAGAGAACATTCCACCATTTTCTATTAATTTCTTTCTCAATTCAGGAAAAGTGTTTGGGTCTCGTAGCTCCTGCCCAGCTTTATACGCCAGTTACACAAATAATTAAACAGTTGATTTGGAAAAACAGAAACGGTCGCATCAAGGTTTGGTAGAGCACTTCCAGTAACAAAGTTGGCTAATGAACACGTGTTCCCGCGCTCGCCGGCCGTCTCTAGCAATCCTGCGCTCTCCTATATAAACCGTTATAGTACGAAGTTAATGAGTTGACAATATTCGGGCGCGGAGTTTCACCATCGAATATAATTAAATATGATCTGTAAGTCTCGCCGCCCGCCGGCCGCTGCGCCGCCGGCATCCTCCCTCGCGAGAAACTTTGCCGCTTAACAAACAAACAGACGCCGCATTTCTTTACTTTTAGAATTTAATTATACCATTGAAGAGCGATAATGCCGACTTTCTTGTCAAAATTAATCAAAACTCGCGCAGGAATGAAAAATAAAAGGAATTTGGGTTATTGCTCGGCATCGCCGGTGTGCTATTATCGTAACTTGTTTTATAGAGGCCCGCGGGAGGGCGCGGGTGTGAGAGCGGGTTGGGGGCGGGCAGCTCATACTAATCGTTTTTTTTTTCGAGGATTCGGCCGCGATTAGGGGGAGCTCAGCGCCGACGAGCCCGCCGCGCCCCGCCGCTGCCCGCCGTGCCCCGCCGCTGCCCACGGTCGCCTGCCATGGCGCGCCGCCATCCATCAGCACGCACTTGGCTCAGTTGTCTGTGACGTGTTCAGGCACGTGTTTGCTGCGCACGAGTTATTCACCATTATCAAAAGAGGAGGAGGCTCCATGTTCCACTGTATGATATTTTTTATCTATGCTCAGCGATATCTTCGCCAATTGTCAACTGTTTTAGATGATTCTATAAAATAGGTAAGTAGAGCACAATATGTTTTGCAACAAATCTTTTCCTATTTAACTTAACTTTGTAAAAAAACGCGGTAAAATTATACTGCATGATTTCAAGAAAAAAAAAACTGCATTATTTTTTAAATACCCGGAATTTTAATTGACGAAATAAAAGCAGGAGGTTCTCAACTCGATATGAATTTTTTTTTTGTGTATGATCAAGCATAAATTTTTACAGAGCAAACCGATTTGAATGATTATTTTTATTCGAGAGTGTATTTCTCAAAATTGGTCCCATTTAAAATTGAAAAGTAAAATGCATCCCGTAGGGTTGAAAAACAGGGGCCCAGGGTTGCCTCGGAGTAAGACAGTAATTAAGTAAATATCAGGAAACATCATACTGTTATTACCTTATCTAACCCAAATTATTCACCAACAATAGAGGGGATCTCTAATGGTCACTGTTCTAACCTTTTTTTTTTTTTTTTGGTTTCGGGGTGGAAAATCCTCACGGATGTCCTCCGCCCTGGGGCGGGCGGAGGGGTCTGTCAGACTCAAACTGACTAAAAACCACCCCGGTGTTCCCTTCCCACACTTGCACCGGGGATCATGGGAACTAGTGCGCCTTCCACGATCCCCGGCTAGTGCCGGCCCGCGTCTGCGGGCCTCCTCAAATCCACGGGGGGAGTGAGGTGTACACCCCCCGCGACTTTCAATAGGGGCGCGCGTGGAACACTACGCGCCACCGCCTCGGGTGCAGTTATATGGGGGGGGCGGCGGACGTCCCCAAGTCCGCCGTCCCTCTGCACCCGTTTAGGGGGGCTGGAAGAGGGCGTTGTCCGCCCTCCGCCGACGCCCGTTACGTCTGCTGCGGGTCGGAAGAGTGGTCTCGACCTCCCTCATCCTTTCCGCAGCCTCCTTCTGTGAAATGACGGTTTCACAGAAGGAGATCACCGCATCCCACGACTCTGCGCTCCCGACCATCGAACGAGCGACGGCCGGCAGCGACAGGTCGGTTCCGACTTCTGTTATGAGGGCACGGCGCGGCTCCTCCCATGCGGCACACTCTGCCAGCGTATGCCGCGCCGTGTCCTCCACACAGTGATGACACCGGGCGTCCGCCTCCCTGTTTATGCGACTCAGGTACTTCCCGAAGCAACCATGCCGCGAGAAAACCTGCGTCGCCCGAAACGACAGGGAGCCGTGCCTCCTCTCGAGCCATTCCTCGAGTACTGGTCGGATCGCCTCGATGGTAGCGAGACCGGCGGTAGGGCGCAAAAGCCTGTTCCGCCATTCCGCCACCAGGACCTCGCGGAGCTGGGACCGACGCAGATCGATCTCTCGCTGCATCGGTTCCCCACCCCGCGTCCGCGCCTCCTCGCGCCACCGGTACAGTGACGCGAGGACTCTCGCCTCTAGGTCCCACGGTGGCGACCCGGCCAGCACACAAGCCGCCTCGTAGGAGACTGTACGATACCCCCTGATAGACCTGACGGCCATCGCCCTCTGCGGTTTTCGCAGTATTGCGATGCTGCCGGCCGTCAGGTCAGAGGCCCACACCGGGGCCCCGTACAGGGCCATGGATCGCAAGACCCCTAGGTACAATCTCCTACAGGCGGTGCTCGGGCCCCCCAGATTGGGAAGCAGCGTTGCGAGCGCGCCCGCCGTGCCCATCAACTTGGGCACCAGCCGCCGGAAGTGGGGGCCGAAATCCCAACGGCCGTCGAGCACCAATCCCAGATACTTCATGGTGGACTCGACAGCAATTGGGGTACCCCCGACCACAATATGTGATCCCGGCGGCGCCGCCCGCCGGGGGCCATGAAAGACCATGGCCTCCGACTTGTTGAGGGCCACCTCCAGGCCCAGGCGCCGTATGCGGCTCACAACCTAACCGTAACTGTCGCTAGCAACGCTGCCTCCCTGTACGAGCTCCCCCGGGCCGTGACCAGCGTGTCGTCGGCGTAACACACCAGGGCCACCCCCGGTTGGAGCTCACCTCTCAGCACCCAGTCGTACCCGATGTTCCACAGGGGAGGGCCAACGACCGAACCCTGTGGGACACCGCACGACATGTCGCGCCGGCCTCCGCCGTCGCGTCCCCTGTAGGTGACACACCTCTCCACTAAATATGCCCCAACGATGCGACGGAGGTACGGGGGCACCCTGTGGTAGCACAGCGCCTCCCGAATGCAGCTCCAGGGCAGGGTGTTGAAAGCGTTGGAGATGTCCAAGGACACCACCAACATCACCCCACCCCGGGACACCGCTTCCTCCGCCAGGACTCTTACCCGCATTATGGCGTCCATAGTGGAGCGCCCACGCCGAAAGCCGAACTGGCTATCGTCCAGATCCGGCCCCTCTGTACAAGTGGCCGGCGAGGCGGAAAGCTATGATCCGTTCGAAGAGCTTACCCACCTCGTCCAGCAGCACTATGGGCCGGTATGCGGACGGCGAGTCCGCTGGGCGCCCCGCCTTCCTGAGCAGGACCAAACGACCCGTTTTCCACTGACTAGGTAATTGGCCCTGCTCAAGACAAGCTGAGTAGAGTCCTCTCAGCTGGGGCTCTAGCTCTTTCAGAGCGGGGGCTAGCGCGCCGCCGGGAACTCCGTCGGGCCCCGGGGCAACGGTTTTGGCTCGAAGCCGCGTTATTGCTGCCCTCATCCTCTGACTCTGCGGCTGTGGGCAAAGCCATCGGCGGCGGTACGTGCTCTTCCCTAGCAGGAAAGAGAGTTGTGACCACTTCCTCAAGCAGCTGAGGCTGCAGACTCTCAGTGAGTGGGGGCGCCCAGGCACGAAGTTTCCCTCGGACCGCACGATAAGGGCGCCCCCATGGATTCGCGTCCAGGGTCGACAACATCTCTTCCCTGGCTCGAGTCTTCGCCTCGCCGATGGCCAGCCACAGAGCTTCCTTCGCCGCGCGGTACACCTCATACAGCGCGGCCTCTTCTTCCGGAACCCGACGACGTCTCCTCCGGTATCGGGTGTACTGGCGTCTCACCTCCACGCACGCCACGCGCAACTGCGCGATGTCGGCGGACCACCAGTACAGCTGGCGCCTTGTGGGTTGGGTGACACGGGGCATAGACGCATCGCAAATTTGCGTCATCGCCCCGCGGAACCACTGCGCCTCCGCTTCGTCGTCGACAGGTTCGTTCGACGGTGTATCCCGGACCCAGGCCTGGAGGATTGCGGCCTCCTCGAGGAGTTCCCTGTCGATTCTCTTGTACGACCAGCGAGGACCGTCCATTTGCGGGGCCGACGGGCGACCACCACCCGCAGTCTGAGGGGAGACGTCAAATCTCGATGGTCCGACAGCGTCTCCACCCCTACGGCGACTCGCCAGTCGCGTACACGGCCCGCAACAGCAGAGCTTGCGAACGACAAGTCCACTGTGGACCCGCCCCGCTGCCGCACGCACGTGTACACCGAGCCCTGATTCAGGATGGTCAGGCCGGTTTCGACCGCCCACTCCTCCAACACCTCGCCCCTAGAATCGGTGATCGGGGATCCCCAAGCTGCAGACTTGGCGTTGAGATCCCCGAGCAACAGCACCGGGCGAGGGTGGAACCGGCTCACGACGGCACCTAGCTCTACAAGGAACTCCTCGAAGTCAGCAAGACTCTTGTTGGGAGAGAAATATGCCCCAATTGTGACTATGCCGTCCACGAGGGCACTGTCACTGTTCTAAGCTAACCTAACCTAATCTTTTTTTTTTTTTTTCACGGGTGTATATCCTCATGGACTACCTCCGCCTGGGGAAAGGCGGAGGGACGTGCCGGACTCCAACCGGCTAAAACCACCCCGGTGTCTCCTCGCACGTGCGTCTCCTGCACGGTAGTGAGGTGTTAACTACCCCGCGCATCGCCTCAGAGGCGCGCGCCGACACCCGCGCGCGCCTTGGCCTGCGGAACCTAACTTTTTTTTTTTTTTTTTTGTCGGGTTGGAAAATCCTCACGGATGTCCTCCACCCTGGGGCGGGCGGAGGGGTCTGTCTGTCTGTCAGACTCAAACTGACTAAAAACCACCCCGGTGGCTCCTCGCACGTGCGCGCGGGGCCGCGGGAATCCAGATTCTTCCGCAGCCCCACACTAGTGCTGGCCCGGTCTGTCCGGGCCTCGTCTCCTGCACGGGGTAGTGAGGCGTTCGACTACCCCGTGCATCGCCTCAGAGGCGCGCGCCGACACCCGCGCGCGCCTCCGCCTCGGGTCCATCGAATAGGAGACGGGGACTTCCCCAAGTCCCTCGCCCCTGGACCCATTCATGGGGGCCGGAAAAGGGCGTTGTCCGCCCTTCTGCTGCGCCCGGTGCGCCTTCTGCGGCCGGGGAAGGGAGTCGAGATCTCCCTCTCCCGTTCCGCAGCCTCCTTCTGCGACATCACGTCCTCGCAGAAGGACACCACCGCCTCCCACGACTCTGCGCTACCGACCATCCGCCGCACTACGGCCGGCAGCGACAGATCGCCTCCTACTTCATTTGCGAGGACACGGCGCTGCTCCTCCCAAGCCACGCACTCGGCGAGCGTGTGTTGCGCCGTGTCCTCCCCGCAATCGACGCGGAACCTAACCTAACCTAACCCAAATGATCTGACGCAGGTATATTTATAAGGAGAGTAACAAAACACATCAAGTAATACGTATTTATTTTTTCATATAACAATGTTATTACCTGATGACATAATGCGTTCGTTTTGCTTTAAACAGCAAAACGAACGAATCGACGACGTCTCTCGGTCGTTTCGATCGTTTCTAAATTATATTAAACGCTATTATGGATTTTTAATATTATAGTAACTGAATATTATAATAATTGAATATTAGTTCAAATGTGCATTATAGAAAATGTTCATTATACCATATAAAATTAGGTAAAATTAAATTATATCAATAATTCATTATATCATTTCATCGTTATATTAAAAAAAAAGTATATTAAATGAAATTAGGTCATCTGATCGTTGGAACTTTTGTTATTATTTCAAACGTTACACACCCGTTTTAAATAACTGGTTCACTAATGTTTTACCTAAACTCCTTTGCCTTTTTAGTTTACAACCAACGTTTCATATACTATTTATTTCACAAACAACTTATTCCGCAGATGTTTCATTTTATAAACTATCACTTTACAAGCATTCCTTTGGTAAACGCTTCGCTTTACAAATATTTTATATGATATTTAATCATTTATAAATTTTTCGTTTAATCTATATCTATATACTTATAATAAATCTGTAGAGAGGTCAATTCTGTACATGCAATATATTTCCAAAATAACTATCAGGGGGTGATTAGGGATCGATACTGATGCCAAAAATGCAATCAGTAAAATTTTTGTCTGTCTGTCTGTCTGTCTGTCTGTCTGTCTGTCTGTCTGTCTGTATAACCGTTATAGCAACAAAAACTACTCGACGGATTTTAATGAAACTTGGTACAATTATTTTTCATACTCCTGAGTTGGTTATAGTATACCAATCAATAGGAGCAGAGCAGTGAAGGGAAAGGTTGGAAAAAACGGGAGAAGTTACTCCATTTTTTAAGCTTCCGTCGCGTTTGCAACCTTAATGGTTAAAGCTACACAGAAATCATGTATGACGGAAATGTTCTCCTTAAAATTATATAAAAAATATCCCACGACAGCATATGTCTATCTTTTATGGTTGACTCACAATATCACGTGTAACTCCCGATAGCTTAGCAGTTCGAAGCTTTCTGATTATATTTGTCTACTCTTACGTTTATAACACTCTCAGTCATCCCTAATTAAAAAAGTTAACATTATTAACTCTCCATAAAAAAGAATCATAGAAATCGGTACAGAAAACACCAAAGTTATACATGAAATACGCTAATAATAAGCCATCGCGCGTGAATACTGAATCATGCTATAAGGATTATTTTTGTATAAGGTTCGAGAATCGGTCGCCGCGCTCAACGCGTCTCGCGGCCGAAGGTATAAAAAAGCGAGGCGTCCGAGCGCGAGCTTCATATAATTTTTGCCTGTTGATGCGAATAGACGTTCAGAGCGTTCGACCTTATTGACAGACAATACTTAATTGATATTAACAAACCGTGCTTATCAGCGTGACTGTTAGTCTTTGATATTTTATTTTTAGATTCCTTTTGTTGTTATTTTATAAAATAGGTATTAGTTATTTTGGTAGTGTTTAAATATTCGTTCAAATTACAATTATTAATAGTTTACATTTTATTTCTTTTAGGTGAAGTAGTAGACACGTATAAATTAATTTTCAATCGACAGCCTAAACACAAAATTTGAAGATCCTAACTTCAAAACTGACAGACTTTCATACAAACTTCTATCCCCTTTTTTACCCCATTAGGGGTGGAATTCCCAAAAATCCTTTCTTAGTGGAAACCTTCTCTTTACAAAGAACACACCCTCCAAGTTTCATGTCTCTAGGACCATCGGTTTGGGCTGTGCGTTGATATATCACCCAGTCAGTCAGTTTACCATTTTATATGTCGCCGCAAGAGCGTCTATCTGCTAAGAATATTAGTTAATTTAATTAATAACCAACTTACAATGTCTCGTCCATCATAATATTGATCGTGCCATCTGTGGGTTCCAAGAACAATTATTACAATGACCTGTATCGATTGACAGAAGAGATAAGCGCCATCTAATGGTCTCTGTATTAACTAGTACTGAGATCTTATCACGAACTCGTGATAAGATCTTCTGAAGATTAATTTATTAAACGAAAGTCTAGCTAGAACTGTAGTTAAAATTAAGACAAGCAAATATTTGACAATTGGGATTTTAACAATTGCACATTTAACACTAAGATTTGTTTTGAGGCAACATTCCACAATATTGTGGAAGATGGCGCCGAATACGATTTTAATGATCAATAACTCAATTTATAATTTGAAACTACAACTAAATCAGTTTCTGTAACTAATTACAAACTAAAAAGTAACAAGATTATTTTACAGAGCAATGTATTAGTGAAAGACCTGTTTGTATTAAATCCTTTGATCTGCCAGAAATGATTTTAAGCAAGATCCCATTGTTGTAAAAAGTAATGAAGCCACTAATTAGTTTTAACTCAATAATGCCTTTACATTTATGAATATTGGCATCGTTTAATTATTAGAGTAATTAATTGTGAAGTATTCTAGTATTGTTTGTAAGGTTTAATGAACTTACTATGTTATAAATTACTGTACTGGCGGTGTGGTACTTCCGCCCGGGCAGACAGAACACGCGGAGGTACAACGAGAAGTCGAGTTAGTTAGCTCGCGATTAGAAAACAATTGAAGTATGGAATTGAAAGTTTTAAACAGTTTTCTGACTTTTGACACGAGTTGTCATGTCTTTCAAAAAAAATTTACAAAATAAATTATTAAATTAATTTTTTATTGAAATTAAAAGTCCATATAATAATTCTAAAGCGCCACAGAGACTTTGCTATCCTAGGTACAGAACATCCAACAGTATTGTCGCCTCCTCCACGTTCTTACATCTGGTCGTTCACGCAAACCAGTGGCGAATACTACACATCTGACCTGCCTGGAGAACACCCGAAAGTGCTGGTGCCTGCAAGTTTGACGCTGAGCGCGCGACGTCTGGTCGCGCACGTCGCGCGCTCCTAGTCTAGTCTTCTGCAGTTGTTGCCGGATCTGCGTCACAATGCATTCATTGGTGGCGTAGCGCCCTGGGCCCCCAACACGACTACGCCACTGCCGCCTTTGTGTTTTGTGTCCAAACCATAATCTTGAGTGTTTTTATATTAATTTAGTTTATTATATTTATTTTGTTTAGTCTCTATTTTAAGTGTTTAAGCTTTTATGTATAGTAGCAGCAGCGATGTGGTGGGTGATAGTGCATGTCAATCTTCAACTTCGCTGACAACCCTGGAGAGATGCCCGCTTTGTACCCAAGCACGGTTTTTTAAAGGTAAACGGGGTCTGAATGTGCATATTGGAAAAGTACATAAAATACAAAATGCACCCACTTCAGACCCTGTTTTAACACCCTCACCTACAACACAGGCAATATCCTCTTTCGACCCACTTTGGAAAACCCTTTCAAAATTCAAAAAATCCGTTCCTGTACTAAAACGAGTTCCCCGCGGCGCTAGACCGCTTGTGGCACAAAATTTAGCAGGTTGCGTGCGCCTTGCCGTCCGGGAGAACTCGCTAAGTGCTTGGGAACAACTGCTCACCTTTCCTTTTCGAATCCTTCATGTGCAAAAGAATTTGGCAACCAAAAAAACTTTAACAGCACAAATTAAAGAAAATTGCAACGTTTCGGCTCAAGATTTAGATTCAAATTTACCAGCACAGAGATACACATCCTCAAGAGGTATTCCCCACCTGGTGGAAACGAAGTTAGGGGAAGGTGACATTAGTGGAGCAGCCAGGATTCTCTTCAGCAGCGATGTGGTGGCACCGTGCTCTCCAGAAACACTTGCGGCTCTGGAGACGAAACACCCTGCCCCAGCGGATGGCCTTTCCTTTCCCGACCCTCCCAATTCGGACTTTCATTCCCTCACCATTACAGGTCGAGAGTTGGTCACAGCCGTTTGCTCCTTCCGGAGCGGCTCCGCCGGCGGCCTCGACGGCCTAAGTCCTCAGCATCTAAAGGACCTAATATGTTCAGGCGCCGGGGAAGCTGGTGAGTTGCTCTTGAAGGAGCTTACGGCTCTGATTAACCTTATGCTCTCCGGCAAGGTGAACGAGTCCGTCATCGACGTTCTGTACGGGGCCAATTTATGTGCCCTGCGCAAAAAGGATGGCGGTATTCGTCCCATTGCCGTGGGAACTACCTACCGTCGTATGGCAGCCAAAATTTGCTGTAAATTTTATGGTGAGGCTGTTTCGAAAAAATTTCAGCCCCTGCAACTTGGATACGGCTCTAAAGGGGGCTGCGAGGCTGCCGTACACGCTTTGTCGACCTACCTAAATTCTGGCAAAGGTGAGGTCATCCTGAAGGTTGACATAAAGAACGCCTTCAATTCAGTGAATAGGGACACCTTGTTGTCAGAAACTAAAAAAGAATTACCCCAAATTTATAGTTTTCTTTGGCAATGTTACAGACACCCATCTAAATTAATGTATCTGGACAACCTTTTGGAATCTGCTGTTGGCTGTCAACAAGGTGACCCCCTCGGGCCAGTGATTTTTAGTTTGGCTATCCACCCTATTGTTCGACAGCTAAATTCAAAATTTAACATTTGGTATCTTGATGATGGAACCTTGGGAGGCGATGTAGATTCCGTTTTAAAAGATCTAAATTTCTTAAAAAATGAACTTCATTCCATTGGCCTCGACCTCAACATCTCAAAATGCGAAATATATGTACCGGACAGTACCGACAGACAACTGACTCTTTCAAAATTTAACGCAATAGCCCCTGGCATCAAAGTTATAGAAAAAAGCTCTCTTCGTCTCCTTGGGTCTCCGATCTTTGAAAATTCTTTTCCCGATTTTATCGAGGAAAAAATTCAAAATTTCAATGATGTTTCGGAAAGATTGCTCCAAATTAATATACATTCGGCCATCACAATAATTCGTTACTGCTGTTTCGGCCCAAAATTAACATATTTCCTTCGGGCTTCCCCTTTATGGAAGCACACTCACCTTTTAGACAAAATGGATCAAATTATCAGACATACTATTTCATCAATTTTAAATGTGGCTTTGGACGACCGAACTTGGGCACAAGCTACTCTTCCCATTCGCATGGGAGGACTCGGCGTCCGCAAAATTTCCAGTATTAGTTTACCGGCCTTTATATCCTCGGTCCACGGAACTAAGAAATTAATTAGGAATATCCTGGCTTCCGCACTGGTTGATTTTGAAGTGCCGTGCTTCTCCGAGGCTATCGATGCTTGGAAACTCGCTTGCCCGAATACTGAAGAACCCGATCATCCTTTTTCCCAGAGACGTTGGGATGAGCCGCTCTGCAGAGTAGTTCAGAACAATCTACTGAACACGTCTGCTACTACTGCTGAGCGTGCGCGCCTACTGGCTGTGGGTGAGTGGGAATCGGGTCTTTGGCTTCACGCACTGCCTTCGTCGAGCATAGGCACTTTATTCGACGACACGACCTTCCGCCTCGCTGCTGCTTTACGCCTTGGTGCTGCCTGCTGTTCTCCTCATCGCTGTCACTGTGGTGAAGCTGTCAACAACCTCGGTCACCACGGCCTGTCATGCAGCCGAAGTGCGGGCCGTTTTGCACGGCACGCGAACATAAACGACATCATCCGACGAGCTCTTGTCACCGTCGGCGTTCCAGCTGTTTTAGAACCCCATGGTTTGGCACGCGACGATGGCAAGAGACCGGACGGCATGTCGTTGTTTCCTTGGAAGATGGGTAGGCCTTTAGTGTGGGACGCGACATGCGTCGATACTCTTGCGCCATCACATCTTCCAAGCTCGTCGTGCTGTGCTGGCGCTGCCGCTGCGGCTGCAGAGAACCTCAAGCGGCGTAAATATAGAAACCTTTGTGGTAACTATATTTTCGAGCCGTTTGGGGTTGAAACTCTGGGGTCGTGGGGTCCGAGTGCTCATAGCCTGTTTAAGGAAATTTCGAAACGCCTAGTTGACGCTTCCCGTGACCCAAGGGCTGGCTTTTACTTTGGCCAGAGGCTAAGTGTTGCCATACAACGTGGCAACGCCGCCAGTCTCTTGGGCACATTACCAGCTGACAGCGTTGAGGAGGAGTTTTTTGATGCCCTTTTATAGTTTGTTGTTAGTTTTCATATTTTAGGTTATTTAATAGTTTTTAATTAATTATGTATTTAGTTAGTTTAATGCTTAATAAAAGTTTTGAGTTAATTGAAAGTGGTTTTTGAAGTGAACAATATTACGTTGTGTAAATGAGAACTGTAACACGAATTAAAAGAGTGTGTAAGGAGTTTCTTAGCCCGTTCTTCTCCTTATGAACAATGTTTGCGAACGGGTGGCTCAACTTGTAAATGGTTTAATAGAAATAAACGTTTGAAGTTTGAGTCAAGTATTGTGTGTGATTTAAACTACCCAACTACCTATCTATCAACAAAAGAATCATGTCACACGAAGACAATATGGCGGAATGGCGGATGGCGTCGATATTTGGGATTAGCGTCCTCCTACTCCATTCTCTGTCTTAATATCAGAAGAGGTGATAACTCTTGCGCGCTGCTCATGCATGCCGGACATCCGAAGACTTACATGGAACTGCGAAACCTACTTGCATGGTCATGGCCAAGGGCGTGCCTTAAGACTTGATATGGAATCGTAAACATGATGCTTTCCAAGAGCGAGCGACTTTGCTGCCACAGCCAATGTACGGTGTTAAGTGGCAATGGACAGGAAGATACTGCAGACTATGACAGTCAAAGTGTTGGCTGCATTTTTATCCAAGTGGCTGACAGTCATTAACATGATAATATTATGGCTTACTGCAACTTGAACACACAACCCAAGTCAGACCCTAAGAACACATTATGAAAATGCAACATCTCTAAACAAACAATGAAGTTGTATGTGACGGACAACTTAATAGTGCACTCAAAATGACTAACATTAACAGCACAGAATGACCGAACAGCAGAATAAAGATTGGACACCGGGAAAGCATAACAATAAATAAACCTGCTGATGGATACCCACATCAATCCCGGGAAGTATTTTGCTTTTATAAATTTTAGTATTTTGTTACTGTAGATATTTACAGTTAACAATATTTTATCTTGTCACGTCACACACTGGCTAGGTTAATGCCACCTTTAACTTGACACCTGTGGATGTGAAATAATAAGTTAACACAACAGCTTTAATCACTCCATTTAATTCATTCACTAAGAGCTGAATGTAATTATTGAAATCCAGTAATGATGATGTGTTAGAAACTGAACTCATGAATCAGATTTAACTTTTTAATTACTTGCATTACCAAATAATTAACTAAGTGGTATCAACAAATTTTAAATCTTGTATTTGACTTTTCATTCGCAGTGACTACAAACATTCAATAGAGAATATTAATTTTTATTTGAACTTAGTCACATTTGACATTCACACTGTAGGCTTATGTCTCACAATCAGATATTGTTTGCATTAAGTGCAACGTTACTGCTTTTCAATGAAATGACAAACAAGTTTTAGTTCAACAAGTTGTGACTATGAAATCTTAGTGCGATAAATCAACAGAAAGCAAAGCTTTCAATATGTTAAAACATGAATGTTTTGTCGATGTAATTACACAACCAATAGTTTTTAAAGTATTTCTGATCAGTTTAACTTTCCCATCTTAGTTTAATTAACTTAATCTAAGTAAATAATTATTTCAAAACAATTGATTACCTACTTTACAACTTATCACTCCAACTAATTTAAACACTAGTAGGACTGCTTTGTTGGTCCAGTGGTCATGAGCCTTATTATTAAAGCATGAGGGCCTGGATTGGATTCCCAGGTCTGGCAAAGTGTCATTGGGTTTTTCCATCAGGAATTGCTCAGTAGTAGCCCAGACAATCATATTAATGGCAAATAGCAATATCGCTAAACAAGAGGCTCAGGCATGACTGGCAAAGTGTGGATGTATTATTTTCACCTCTGCCTAACCCTTCAGGGATTGCAGGTGTGATGTTATGTTGGACATGTTTTCTTGCACTTTATTTACCTGCACTAACTACCTCCTTGGTCTAGTGGTCGCAAGCACACCTGCTGAGCACGATGTCTTGGGTTCGATTCCCAGGTGGGGCAAAGTGTTATTGGGTTTTTCGATTAGGAATTGCTCAGTAGCAGCCACAGCGTCTGGATTTATCAATCAATCAATCATTTTATTGGCAGGCAACTGAGGCCCATAGATAAAACCCAGATTATTGATTTCTACCTAACCTTTCGGGGATTATAGGCGTGATGTTATGTTATTTACTTGCATAACTTCTCACATTTCAGGTTCCAGGCAATTGTCTTATAATAGAGGAAATGATAACCTACTATCAAAGAAATTGAAAGCAACTATAAGGAGCTTGAGTCTTCTAAAACTATGCACCCAGTCACTCTCAAGATAGTGATGACATCAAATGTGGAAGTACTAGACCACCGTCAATAAGAACACCTTTGAGAATAAGCTGGCTTACCAATGCATATCACAATTGGTTTTAGCCAACCAATACAATTTATTTTAATGCAAAGTGGCAACATTCCACCTGTTGACCACCACCTCAGCAAATGACAGTGGAGCGAGATCACTTAAATATGTGATTCGACCAACAGTTTAAAAAAACAACCAGCTTCATGGACTGTAGCCTGGTGAACAAATGACCGTGTCGCCAGCTATAAAATGAGGAACAGCATGGAAACAGCCAACCAAGGATAACTGTTTCAGTGTCTACACAGCATAAGCTAACATAAAAGGTGAGGAGTTTTCAAACTACTTGCTACACTTCACTGATACCTACAGTGTTACATCAATAGGCTTAATACAATAGCCAAATCAACCTACCCACGTGATGCTCATGCGTGATGAGTATTGTGTTGTGTATCCATTTTTGTTTTTGTAATCCTGCCAATTGTAAGCAACTACTAACAATAATAATAACAAAGTATTAGTACTCCTAACAGTAACTAATAAAGTAAAAAATAATAAAACTCACAACCAGCTATTGGTATCCATGGAGGAAACAATTAGCTCAATGAATAATACAACAAATGAAAAACGATCCTATCAGCCGCCGTGGAGGCAACCGATAATGAACACAACAAATGACAAACAATCCTATCAGTAGCCACGGAGGCAATTGATAATGAACACAACACATGACAAATGATCCTATCAGCAGCCGTGGAGGCAACTGATAACGAACACAACAAATGACAAACAATCCTATCAGTAGCCATGGAGGCAATTGATAATGAACACAACACATAACAAACGATCCTATCAGCACCCGTGGAGGTAACTGATAATGAACATAACACATGATAAACTATCCTATCAGCAGCCGTGGAGGCAACTGATAATGAACATAACACATGAAACTATCCTATCAGCAGCCGTGGAGGCAACTGATAATGAAAATAACAAACTATTAGCGGCCGTGGAGGCATCTAATAAACAATACTCTCATGTTATCCTGCTGGGTCCACGGCGGACAAACCGCCCAGAGCCTGGTTCCTTATATCCTGTCAAATCAAAGACTTCGTGCCTGTCACGGAGCAATGGTCCTAAACTCCTTATCCTTTAATCCTGTCAAATCAAAGACTTTGTGTCTATCACAGAGCGGTGTTCCTGATCCTATCCTTTTATCCTGTCAAATCCAAGACTTTGTGTCTATCACAGAGCATTACCTTCCCGTGAGAATGCACAAATAAAAACATGCTACTTTCACTACACTTACCAAATACAAATTACAGATTATGTAAAGCAATCAATAATTTTATTTAAGATGAATCTAGTAAAACGAGGTTCTAAAAACCTAACTCATACTAAGATTAACAATTTAATTAACGTTAACGTTGTTGGATAATTTTGGCAACAATATTCTATTCAGCTAATAGCTGATCATACAATAGCAATAAAGTCAATACAATTAATGTTGTTGGATAATTTTGGCAACAATATTCTATTCAGCTAGTAGCTGATCAAACAATAGCAGTAAACTCAATACAATTAATGTTGTTGGATAATTTGGCAACAATATTCTATTCAGCTAGTAGCTGATCAAACAATATCAATAAACTCATGTAATAAATGTTATTGAATAATCCAGGCAACATTATTTTATTCAGCTAACAGCTGATCATCAATAAATTTAAATAAAAATTGCAAGCAGCTTTAAGTCTGAAACTGTGCATGTGTCTAGGTGATTCATAAATGCATTTAATTTTAAATATGAAGAAAACTGAATAGATGTCAGATCTATTACAAGCTTTCTATGTTGACTGAAACTTTCTGTTACCAAATCCTACATCTCAATGAACATTGTAGGATAATAAAAGTAACAATAATCTGCCGACAAAATTTATCTCCACTATTTCAGATAACAACCACGAAATTCCATAAAGTGACGGCGGCGGCAGGTGCAGAGCGCGCACCACCGATCAGAATGGCCGTGTCGCCGCAAGAGCGTCTATCTGCTAAGAATATTAGTTAATTTAATTAATAACCAACTTACAATGTCTCGTCCATCATAATATTGATCGTGCCATCTGTGGGTTCCAAGAACAATTATTACAATGACCTGTATCGATTGACAGAAGAGATAAGCGCCATCTAATGGTCTCTGTATTAACTAGTACTGAGATCTTATCACGAACTCGTGATAAGATCTTCTGAAGATTAATTTATTAAACGAAAGTCTAGCTAGAACTGTAGTTAAAATTAAGACAAGCAAATATTTGACAATTGGGATTTTAACAATTGCACATTTAACACTAAGATTTGTTTTGAGGCAACATTCCACAATATTGTGGAAGATGGCGCCGAATACGATTTTAATGATCAATAACTCAATTTATAATTTGAAACTACAACTAAATCAGTTTCTGTAACTAATTACAAACTAAAAAGTAACAAGATTATTTTACAGAGCAATGTATTAGTGAAAGACCTGTTTGTATTAAATCCTTTGATCTGCCAGAAATGATTTTAAGCAAGATCCCATTGTTGTAAAAAGTAATGAAGCCACTAATTAGTTTTAACTCAATAATGCCTTTACATTTATGAATATTGGCATCGTTTAATTATTAGAGTAATTAATTGTGAAGTATTCTAGTATTGTTTGTAAGGTTTAATGAACTTACTATGTTATAAATTACTGTACTGGCGGTGTGGTACTTCCGCCCGGGCAGACAGAACACGCGGAGGTACAACGAGAAGTCGAGTTAGTTAGCTCGCGATTAGAAAACAATTGAAGTATGGAATTGAAAGTGGTTTTTGAAGTGAACAATATTACGTTGTGTAAATGAGAACTGTAACACGAATTAAAAGAGTGTGTAAGGAGTTTCTTAGCCCGTTCTTCTCCTTATGAACAATGTTTGCGAACGGGTGGCTCAACTTGTAAATGGTTTAATAGAAATAAACGTTTGAAGTTTGAGTCAAGTATTGTGTGTGATTTAAACTACCCAACTACCTATCTATCAACAAAAGAATCATGTCACACGAAGACAATATGGCGGAATGGCGGATGGCGTCGATATTTGGGATTAGCGTCCTCCTACTCCATTCTCTGTCTTAATATATATATATAGATAGATACATACGTATATAATACAACGTCGTATAAGACGTTGTATTTTTAATACACTTTCAAAATGTTCACCACCTTGTTCAATACATTTTAATGTCCGTTTTCTTTTTCTTGTCCAATTTTCTAATAACCAGTGGCTGAACTGCAAGCATGAAGCGTAATCGTTTGGAGTTAACTCCTGGCATTTTCTGAGGTAGAATGGATGTTCTTTATCACCACGAAGTCTTCTCCACACATGCATATGACTACATTCAAAACGTGGCGTTGCTGCTTCTCGGGTACTGGCATGGGGATTCTCGTCGAAATAATCCAGTATTTCGTTTTAAAGACGAGTACGTGTACGCATATTGGCTCCCTGTCGATGACCCATGTTCGGATGGAACGCTCCGTGGTCGCGAAGCCGTCAGCGGCTTCTAACAGCAGCTAACATAGTCCTGCGGTCTACTCTTGTACCATACCTTTGGTTGAATGTTCTGCAAGCTAGAGCCACATTATCACCACACCGTGCCAAAGTTCTCACCATTTCGGTGTACTGAACATTTGTGTAATGGAAAGACATCGCGCGCGAAATATTATTTAGAAACACACAACTTTCCACTAAAAATGTCCACGCGTAACTAACACATTGTAGGCGCGCTTACGCGCTAGCGCCGCCGGCGCATGGTGGCTATCTCAGTTTACTTAAAAGTATCTGTAAAGACTTTAACTTGCTTGAAATAAGGTTAATTTTTCTTTATTTTGTTTTGAATGTCGGGAATTTGTATTGATACAAATAAAACTGCACTTTTAAAAGCCTTATTGCCTTGCGTTACGGTCTATTTTAGTTTGTTTTGACTGTGCATGGGTAGAGTGACTGTAATTTACGTAGTTTTAATTATTTTTGGGAAAAAAAATTATCTATATTAAAGAAATCGATTCAGTAAACGATTCTGAACAAACTACTTTCAGGATGTGCGTTAATTATGTTACATGTTGTATAAGATGACTGTGAAACTTTTTTGCAAACAAACTCTATATGACTTTGCCATTTCAAATTGTCATCTATGTGTACGCCGAGAAATTTTGTTGTTGTCGTTAATTCAACTTTTTCACCGTTAAATACTATTGGAGTATGTAAACTGTTTTTTGTTTTCTGTTTAAATTGCATTAATTTAGTTTTATCGATATTAATTAATAAGTTATTGTTTTGTAACCATTGAATTATTGAATTAAAACTACTATTAATAATATTTTCATCATTATATACAACAGTGCAGTCATCAGCAAATAGTACCATACGATCTGAAGTAGATTTTGGCAGGTCATTGATATAAATAATAAAAAGTGGTGGGCCCAAAACACTTCCCTGTGGAACTCCATATTCAATTTTTCTACTCCTGGACTTATATTTTATTTCATGTTTCGTATAAGGACAAATTTTGACAATACTCGTAGTCTCAGTTCTATTACTGATGTAAGATTTTATCAAGTTAAAAGTGTTGCCCCTAACACCATACGTTTCCAGCTTACTTAGTAGTATATTATGATCCACGTGGTCGAAGGCCTTTGACATATTCATATACAAAGCATAGGCAGTCTGTCTTTTATCAACTGTAGGATATATTAAACTTAAGAAATCATATATAGCTAAATTTATGGACATATTTTTACGAAAGCCTTTCTGATCCGGTGTAAAGATATTATTCCTTTCAAAGTAGTCGTACAAGTTATTGTTTAAGGCTTCTTCAATTATTTTAGAAAATGTTGGAGTTAGGGCTATAGGCCTGTAATTTTTTAAATCTGATTTAACGTCCTTTTTATAGAGTGGTTTAATTATAGTAGTTTTTAATACAGATGGAAATTCCATTCTAGGTCCCTTGCTCTTCTTGATTATGGTAAACGATCTGCCACAAATAATAAAACAAGCGAAATGTCTACTTTATGCCGACGACCTGAAAATATATGCAACTGTAAACTCTGTGTCTGACTGTATAGCTCTCCAGCATGATATCGATGCCTTGAGTGAATGGGCCGACACAAACAAAATGGAATTTAACATCTCTAAATGCCAAATTATGAGCTTTGGCCGCATGCGGAGTCCTATACAGTACGACTACAGTGTGAGCAGCGAGTCTATAGCCAGAGTATCGACAGTAAAAGACCTCGGTGTACTATTTGATAGCAAACTGACCTTTCATACACACATTATAAGCTTGGCTAAAGAATCTTTCAGACGCTTAGGTTTTGTTTTACGTAACTGTCAAGGTTTTAAAAACCAGGCAGTTATGAGGCTCTTGTTCAACGCTTTAGTTCGGTGCAAGCTCGAAACCAGCGCTTGTGTATGGAATCCTCACGAGGTTACCTATACACTCATGCTGGAAAAAGTGCAAAAAGCTTTCCTCAGATACCTGTACAAACATGTGTTTGGATATTATCCATATATGTATCCTACTAAGTATATTTTAGGATGTTTGAATTTTAATTCCCTTAAAGTTAGGCGTGCTGTTGACCAAATAATAACAGCGTATAAAATTATACATGGTCATACCGACGCCTCGGATTTACATGCGGAGCTGTGTCAATTCTTTGTTCCGAATAATTATAATCGCTCTAGAAAGCATAAATTGTTTAATGTCCCATTTTGTCGCACTGTAGCTCGATCCACCTCTCCTATTCCGCGTATGCTTACGATGCTCAACGCGCTCGTGGAGACCAACCCTGGATTGGATTTGTTTGCTGATGAATGGAAGACGATAATGTTAGAATGTTTGTGGTTCTGTGAGAAGACCGAGTAAAAGGATTACTTAATTTAGTTTAAATGGCTTATGCTGTACTAAATATAATTAATAAATAAATAAATTCCCTTTTCGAAGCACATGTTTATAACATAGCTCAGTATAGGTGCAATTATGTGAGATACGAATTTTATTACCGACACCGACATGTCATCAAAAGCAGTGCTCCTAGTTTTATTTAATTTTTGTATAATAGTATAGATATCCAAAGGACTAGTGGGACTAAGAAAAACGATTTTGGTGAATTATAAGTGCATGTAGACGTAGTTGGGATATTATTACCTGTAGTACTAGTCTGAGGTTTAACCATATCTGCATAGTAGTCATTAAACAATTCAGCAATTCGTTGAGGGTCTGTAATTTTATGTTTATCTATTACCAATTCACTAATAGTCTCAGGAGGAAAATTTTGTTTTCTTCCATTAATTATGTTCCAGGTGGCTTTCGATTTGTTTTTAGAATTTAGAATGTTATAATCATTCTGAGATCGTTGAGTCAATTTAATAATTTTGGCATATCTCAAAGAATACTTTTTAAAGTTGGATTTATCTACGCTATTTTTTGATAGTCTATATTTACGTTTACTACATTTCTTAATACCACGTGATATATATAAAATACATTAATAAGTATTGAAATACCAAACCTCTTAGCGGACTATGTTATCCGTCATAACATAAATAGACAGAAGGCAACATTTGAAAGACTCAGCAGTGATCAACCTATTTTTGAAGACTTCCCGGTTTTTTCTGAAGAAGACCTAATTCTGTTTGCACTTGGCACATACCAAATCAAGTTGGCTCGCAGCTACTACGCTGAACACTTAGTTGAAGACTTGTACAATATTGAAGTATACCGGGAGCGTCAAATAAGTCAGCTCAGAGATTTGATTGAAGAAGAAGACATTTGGTTATGGTTATTACGTGTGCGTATACAATCTAGACATGTGAGGTCCAGAATATATTATTCTTATATTGTAATTAACCGAGAAAGACAAAATAGAGAAGCAATTGCTCATTATTATTGCAGTTGTATAAGTGGAAGGCGCACAATCGGTTGCTGTGCACACGTTATGTGTGTAGTGTGGTATCCGGCATGGATATTTTATTACCGGCATCAGAACTCAGTGCTATTATTAATACATTTAATGTACAATAATGTACAGTGTGTCCTGATGAAGGCAATAAAATATCCTTGTCTTGATGTCTAGCCCATGTACATTAAATGTATTAATGTACAATAATAGCACTGAGTTCTGATGACGTTATCATTATTATTATTATTGGCGATGTTTTGTCATACTAGTAAATGTATTTTTAATGAACTCTACAAGTAATTTTATTTTATTTCCTTATTTTTAAGGCTAAACCTTAGTTATAATACGCTAAATCACAGGCTGACATATCTAAAATAAAAATGTATTTAATTCTATTAATAATTACACCACAGATATAAAACATCTTGAGGGTGATTGTAGGGTGATAGTACACCAAAAAAAATTAAAATTGTTCCTGGCCGCTGATAGACCAAGCGCCATACGATTTTGCCCATTCTCCTTTGAGGTCTTTAATACACTCTTTAAATTTTTCTAAATTACCTTTGGAATAATCACGTTTAAACGAAAACCAATGGTCAAATGTACAGGTCTTCGTCCTTATGATCAGATAAACTAAGTTCCAAAACAGTTGATTTGGCACCACGAATATTATGGAAAATATTGTCAATACAGGAACCACTACTTGGTCTTGTAGGCTCATTAAAGTTTCATTTTGGGCGTTAATGGGTTAATTGATTGTGTTAGATTAAATCCCGTAGTTAGTTGTTCCAATTCTAATGTGTACTTATTCTTTTTCAACATATCAATGTTAAAATCACCACAAACAACCATTTTGTTATTACCATATTTTGTAAACAGACACAAGAGGTCATTAAAATTATTAAAAAAGCTAGAGTAAAGCTAGAGCATGGCACTATTATAACTTACGCTGACGACACTGCTTTGCTTTTTTCGGCTGACTCAGAAAATGAAGTCTACAATTTTGCGCAACACGGGTTTAATATTGTAAATAAATGGCTTCAAAATAACTCACTAACTTTAAATGCAGAGAAAACAAATTACATTAAGTTTTCGATGCGCAAGCATATATCGAATATCCCCTCAACGTTGCATACTCATTGTTGCCCAATCCCTGCAGATAGCCAGTGTAAGTGTCCCAATATTAAGAAGACTGATAAAATAAAATACCTGGGTATTATAATATATGAAACCCTTTCTTTCAAACAACATATTATGGAAACTCTAAATAGTAGGATTTGAAAGCTGATATTCGTATTCAAAAAGCTATGATTTATTACAGATCCAAAAATACTTGGACAAGTATATTTTGCTCTTTATCAGTCAATTCTGACTTACTGTATTACTTCATGGGGTGGGACGAGTAAAAGTCTGTTATTGACCATTGAAAGAGCTCAAAGAGCTATTCTCAAGGTGGCAACTTGCCGCACTTTCTTTTTCCCCACTAACCTCCTGTATAAATCTTGTGAAGTACTAACAGTTCGACAGTTATTTATTATGAGCACTGTACTAAAACAACATGCAGCACTTCCATACAGCACTGAATTTACTAAAAAAAGACGGAAGATTAAGTTTGCCCTCAAAAAAGTACATAACATGCTTTCACAGCGAATTTTATATGTACTTCGGACCGCTACTATAGTATAACAGGCTAAATAAAAAAGAAAATATCTACTCTTTAAATCACAGTAACTGCAAGAAAACCCTTAAGGAAGCTCTTTAAACTATGTCCTATGAAGAAACAGAGAAGTTATTACCAGTGCTAAATATTGTTCATATTATTGTTATTTTTTACCTGACTGCGGCGAAGCCCAAAAGGAGGGTTATGTGTTTGACCTGTATGTATGTATGTCCGTTTCTATGTTCCCCTGAACTCTTAAACGGATGACCGGATTTGGATAAATTGTACGTCGCTAGGTTCGTCTAGGAAGCGCGAGTGTCACTCGCGCTTCTTAGACGAACCTAACGACGCGGCTACATTAAAATAAAGAAACAAAGGAAAATATGGTGGATTTCGGGTGCCATTTCGTGGAGTTCAAATTATTTTTTTCTTCCTGTGCCATCGAGTGGGGTATCAAAATGAAGGGGTTTAAAGGGTGATTACAAATATATATTTAACTTATATGTTTAAAAGTTATTCAAAGTGCCAAATCGTATAAAAAGGGAGAAAAATCGTATACAGGGTATCCCACACGGAAGGACCTTAAATATTGTATGTAGATGATTTTAATGATTTAATTTTAACTGTACAGTAGGTATGTGCATAAATTTTCAAGTCAATAGATCCCCGAGAATAAAAAGTTTCACATAAAATTCAACGCCCCATTTCACCCTCTTAGGGGTGGAATTTGAAAAACCCTTTCTTAGTGTATACCTACTCTTCACAAAGAATACACCCTCCAAATTTCATGTCTCTAGGACCAGCGGTTTGGGCTGTGCGTTGATATATCAGTCAGTCAGTCAGGACTTTGAATTTTATATGTATAGATTTTGTTCAAGAAAATGAATTATAGACAAACTGAACTAAGACGTACCTATTATTTCAGACATTCACCATGCAAAGATAAGTAAATCAAGTCTTCTAAAAACAATAATTTTCCTTCCGGGTGGCATAGCCGTGGCACGCACCTTATAATAAAAAAAAGATTAAATCGTCTACGAAATCTTTCAAGTTACTAAACTAAAAAGCTGGAAATAAAAAAAGTAATTGATAAAACTAAAAAACCCGACTGAAAAAACTGAAAAGCATAAAACAAGCACATTTTAAATTAAACAAAAGTTGGAAGCAGGCGGGGCCCATTCCATTTCCATAATTTTATATTCAAATTATGGAAGGATGGAAGCATGGAACTTTTGTTTAATTTAAAATGTGCTTGTTTTATGCTTTTCAGTTTTTTCAGTCGGGTTTTTTAGTTTTTTTAATTAGTTTACTACGTTAAAATAATATTATTTTATATACCTTTTTTACATAGGTACCAATAAGATTAATATGATTATGTGATTATTTAATCAATTAATGTTACCTTCGATCGCCTGAAACACAGGATTACCTAGTTCAGGCACACATCATGGCAGAACTTGACATAGATTTAAGAAAAACTTTAAATGTTACCTTATATTTGTAATGAAATGACATTTCATTAATTCGAATTTGCCGCGCCTCGCGCCTTTATAAGTTGTCTGTGGAATTGAATGGCGGATGATGGTCAAAATATTCGGTGCGATTTATTGTTTTAAGAAAACGTGTGGAGAGACAAAATAATATTCTTATAAAACGACATTTAAAGTTCACTAATATCGCCTCCTCAATTATATCCTTTTATTTTGTCAAATTGACTATTTTCAATAGTTCCTCTTTGTTGTCTTCTGGTTCTAACCCAGGATTTGTCACACAAGATGGCCACTTTCAGTGGACATGCCTTCCTTTTGGCTTGAAAACATCTCCAGCAATTTTTCAGAGAATTTTAAGCAATATTCTAAGAAAGCACAATCTCACAGGATACTCCGTAAACTATATTGATGATATTTTGATATATTCATCCACCTTTGAAGAACACATAAGACACATAAAAAATGTATTAGAGGCAAGTTCAAGTGACTTTATAAATCTAACAAAGAATGTACTAGAAACAGATGACACGTTTTATAAGAATATTATTTTGTCTCTCCACACGTTTTCTTAAAACAATAAATCGCACCGAATATTTTGACCATCATCCGCCATTCAATTCCACAGACAACTTATAAAGGCGCGAGGCGCGGCAAATTCGAATTAATGAAATGTCATTTCATTACATATTTTTGAATAAATTTTATTATTATTTCGTTTATTCATTCTCTTACATATTATTTACATTTTTAAATACTTAAAAAAAAAACATATTAATAACATTTAAAAATATAAAAAAGTCTGGTTCGCCGGTATCGGGAGCAGGGTCCATGCTACCGGTGGTAAGGGCTCCAGAGACAGGAACCGCCTCATAATGCGAGCCGTATCGAAGAGTACTGCCTTCTGAATCAAGCCCTTGATCCTACCGCCTAAGGAGAGCCTCGAAGACCATCTTTCGAGGCTCTCCTTAGGCTCTTGGCTATAAGGCCATTGGCACAATGATAGCCGAGTTCACATTCCACATGTCGACAACCTCGTGTGCCAAGTCGAGATATTTTATTTGTTTCTCTTTCTCAGCTTTCACGAGGTTCTCGTCATGCGGGATGGTAACATCGACTATCATTACGCGGCGCGCTGATCGGTCTATCACCACTATGTCAGGCTTATTGGCGACAATAGTCCTGTCAGTAATGATAGACCGATCCCAGTACAGCTTGACATGGTCTTTCTCGAGAACTGGGTCGGACACCATACTTGTAGTACGGTACCTCAGATTCCACAAGTTTATATTTCAAGGCAAGTTGCTGGTGAATAATCCTGGCTACTTGGTTGTGCCTGTGCAAGTACTCGCCATTAGCTAGACGAGAACAACCAGACATAATATGTCTGATGGACTCACCCGGACGGTGGCATGCCCGACACACGTCAACCTTCCCGTCCTTCATAATATATTTTCGGTAGTTGTTCGTCAACATAACTTCATCCATGATCGCACAGACAAAACCTTCAGTTTCCCCAAAGAGGTCACCGAAACGTAGCCAGGACACGGACGCTAGAAAATCTACATCGGGCCCATGAAGAGCCTGGTAGAAGCGCCCGGGGAGCTCCTTACCTTGCCATACTTTCTAACGAAGTTATGATGACGAACAACTACCGGAAATACATTGTGAAGAATGACACGGTTGACATATGTCACACATGCCACCGTCCAGGAGAATCGATTCGGCACAATAGTTCTGGGTGTTCTCGTCTGGCTTACGGAGAGTACTTGGGCTAGTCACTTATATCTGTACATTAACCTAGGATGTTGTAATTTTTATTGTAGGTTTCTACTAATATAATAAAACGATTTGCCAAATTTCAACCGTCGGAAATGAATAGTTTCGGAGATATTAATTGTAGAATTATTGATGGCATTGTATTGAAAACGACGATATTTCACACCACAGACTATTTTGGTTCACACCACATACTATTTTGGCATAGAATATAACGTACGTGTGGAATGTGCAGTGAGCAAAGCACACAATGCTATTACAAAAAAAAACTGACACTATAGAATTGGTCAAATGTGCGTGTAATTTAAAAGTAAAGTAAATGTGGCCTTACAACAAGCTTGAATTCAGAACCGAATTTGTCAACCCCGACACGCCGTGGTCTTGGTATGTCCTACCCCTAGAGTGTTTTTTAGAGCCCGGAGGCGCGGAGGGAGGGCAGCCCCAGCCTGCCGTGACAAAGGCGCAGGCATCGCGTGACCCGTAGCGACCGAGGCTGGTCGCCACCAGAGGTGGCGACCAACAAGCCGAAGGTGCAGAGGGGAGCGTGATCGCCTGTGACTTTGTTAAGCAAAGGCGAAGGGGCTGCTATTCCCGCAGCGCCGGAGATAAGGCAGAAGTACTGGTTCTTACTCCCCTACCCTTTCCTCCCTGAAAAATAGGGACAGAAAAAGTAAGGTTACAATTTAACAAAAAAAAAAAGGTAACTCCGACCGAAACTACAGGGCGGGGGTACTCCTCTCCCCCTCCGCCCCCATCAGCAGTTGTCCCGTATGTATAAAATTACCGATTTTAAAGCTTGTATTAGTATAACTCAAAAATAAATATTTCCTTTTTAAAAAATCATTAAAAAAAAACTATGCATTTTCGACGAATTTTCCCCCCCCTCGGGGGGTTCCTATGACCCTCCCCTCCCTTCCCTCCCCTCCCCCTCCCCCTACCTACATGTACTTATATAAGTGACCTTCCAGTACTTGCATAGACACAACCTTGTGGAATCAGAAGTGCTATACCATAAGTATGCGCCCGACCCAGTTCTTGATGATGGTAATATCACGTTGTATTAGGATCGTCACTGACAGGACTATTGTTGCCAATAAGCCTGACATTGTGGTGATAGATCGATTGGAGTGTCGCGCGATGATTGTTGATATAAGGGTAGTTCTTCAAAAAGTATGCTCCGCGTAACTTTCGTGGCGAATTTTTTTTTCAGAGTAATGGACATGGATAATCATATAAATGGACACACATCTAAGACGCTGTAAAAATAATAAGTACAATTTTTACTATGTGTTAATCCGTGCATAGACTACAAAGATATTTTTTTTTTCAATTTTGGTGCCCACGAACTCAAAATAAAATCAAATAGGCCAGTTACAGGCACTTTTGAATTGTCGAAACAAAGACAACAATAGCTACAGTCCCAGTCACAAGGCATAAAAACTGTGAAAGTACTGTAATTGCCCATTCCCTAACGTAGATCTCTATGGAGAAGAACGGGCAAGAAACTCCATGGACACTCTTTTAAATCAGAATACTTTTACAAACTCTTGGTATCATCATTCATGTTGAGATGTGTACGTTAAAAGGTGTCCATAGTAAACAATTCAAAAAAAAAAAAAAAAAACAATTCAAATAAGCCGTGGCAACCAAGAGATGACCAGTCACAACTGACAGCGCCCGTTCACGAACATGACGCATGTATCAGCACCATTCAACTCAACCATTTTGAAGGGAACTAAATGATCCGACACACGCGCCACCATCAGCGAGACATTTGAGTGAGCATGACACACTCCTAACCGCCAGGGCACATTCAAGTTAGGAAAACACGAAGGTTTCCCGCGAATTACAGCTTTCTATTACATAGTACTCACACAATATGGGCTATGCGGCTATATAATACTAAAGAGATTGAATTTATACAAAGCAAAGATAGTTGTACAATCTTCAGCAGCTCCAACATACTATTTAATGCTTCTTCTTCTTAGCGTTTCGATGGCAAAAAGTTTAAATATGCTTAGCCCAAAACTCAGCCACGTGTACCCCTCTCACTGATGCAGTAAACAAATTATCAAGAGCGCAGGTGATTGGGATATGTAATGCTATTCATTTATGCGCCCCTGTCCTTGTGGAGCAGGACCGGCATTGAGCCAAGCATTTTTATCAACGATATAATCGTCTAACTTGTAATATGCTTGCCTACACAGGGTGCGTTTAATGCATGTTTTAAATTTCGTTTCATTCAGTTCAAGAATACTTTGTGGAATTTTGTTATAGCATTTCAAACAGTACCCCATGAAAGATGAGTCTACTTTAGCGAGTCTGAAGCCTGGCTGAACTAATTGGTCTCTAGTTCTAGTACTGTAATTGTGTCTGTCATCGCTTTTATTAAAAAGATATAGATTTTTTCTTACATACATTATGTTTTCATAGATGTATTGAGAATGTACCGTCATGATGTTAATTTCCTTAAACAGTTCCCTTAGAGAATCACGCCTACGAAGATTATATATGGCTCTGATGGCTCTTTTTTGCAGAATAAATATACTCAATGTCTGCAGCCCGTCCCCATAGTAAAATGCCATAAGACAGTCAAAAAAAAATAAAAAAAAATCAAATCATTTATTCGCATAGAATGTAGGTCTTGTACAATAAAGTTGTTAGTAAATATTGTGAGCCGGGTACATTCTGCCTGAGTTTTGGCACACACACAGACAGTATACTATGAAAGTAACTAAAATAGACCAGTCTAGCGGTATCTACATCAGTATACTGACGGATTTTTCTAATAGCATATGCTGCTGAACTTAGCCGCCCCGCAAGAGATGTTAAATGAGAACCCCATTGTAGCCTTGAATCAAGCGTAATCCCCAGGAAACTGTTTTATCTACAAATTCAAGCTTCTCTTTATTCAATACTATGTATATCACAATCGCTTCTTTTAACATTTGGTAAAGCAAATCTTATGCATTTCGTTTTTTTTCCATTTAACACTAAATTGTTTGCTGTGAACCAGTTATGGACCTGAAGTAGGGCATTATTCACGTCATCTAGATTTTGGGCCCGTCTATTTATCTTAAAAATAAGGGAAGTGTCATCAGCGAATAACACCATAATTATGAGGTTGGTTTTTCAATAAATAGGGTAGATCGTTTATATACACTAAAAAGAGGAAAGGACCCAATATTGAGCCTTGCGGAACCCCCATTTTTACTTTTAAACCCTGTGAATTAACACCATTTATTTGAACTTGTTGTTGTCTATCCTTTTTTTTTTTTTTTTTCGTGTGTGAAATCATCAAATGACCCCCCCCCACTCTGGGCGGAGCGGAAGGGAGTGTCAGACTTGTACTGACTAAAACCCATCCATGTTCCTTCTTTGCCCTTGGTGGTCCAGGGCCACGGTATCTCTTTGGAACAGTCCCGCAGCCCTGGCAGGCATCGGCCCTTGCAGGCCCCTACATCATTGCTGACATCTCTTTGAGGCGCGCGTGGAACACGAACGCGCCGTCGACACGGCTTGTCGTCATAAGACGGCCGGACGGCGGGCTAGCCCATAGCTCGCCGTCCACAGGCCCGCGCCTACGGTGGCCGGGAGCCACCACGTGACCCCCGACGCCCAGGGCGTCTCCCGCGGCGGCTGGGACGTGAGGTTCTTTCCCTCTCACGTCCCGCCACCTCCTTCACTAGCAATTGTTGTCTATCCTTCAAATAAGATTTTATCAAAATAAGTGCAAGTTTACCTAGTCCATAATGCTCAAGTTTCAAAAGTAATGTGTCGTGATTTACGCAATCAAATGCTTTGGAGAGGTCACAAAATATTCCTATGGCGTCTTGGGACTCTTCCCACGCAGCAAAAATGTGCTTAGTAAGGTTACACAACGTCCCTTGGTGAAACCATACTTTTGATCGTGTAAGATTCTGTTGGTGTTAAAATGATTGAGCATTTGATTCAGCATTACCTTTTCAAAGACCTTGCTAAAAACTGGCAACACGGATACAGGTCTATAATTATTAGTATCTTTACTATCTCCGGATTTGAACAGAGGTATGACTTTACTGTATTTCATTAGATCAGGGAAAACTCCTTGGTCTACACACAAATTAAAAATTAAAGCTAAGTATGGTGCAATAGTCTCAACTATGGATGTACAAACTCTGATAGACATTCCCCAAAGATCTTCGGTCAGTTTGACTTTTATTTGCCGGAAAGCTTTAATAACTATCATAGGGTTTATGTGTTTAAATTTAAATTTAGCCAGGCAGCCAGACACATTCGCCTTTAATAAACCCATTGAGACTTCAGGAGAGGAATTAAGAGCCTCCGTAGTTTTAACGGTATATCGGTAAAGAAATTTACAAATTCATGAGCTACTTCCTGATTAGAGCTTTTAGGACCATACGCTGTATCTAATGTGTAGCTAGTGTTACGTATTTTCTTCCTGTTAGTCTCGTTATTTATGACTTTCCAAACTGTCTTAAGTTTGTTTTCTGCGGGCACGCCGCAATCGCGGCGGTAAGACCCCTCTTTGAGGAGTGGCTGGATAGGCGTCACGGCGTCCTGACCTACCGCATGACGCAGGTCCTCACCGGACACGGAAGCTTCGGGAGGTACCTGTGTCTGATGGGGAAGGAGGAAACGCCTGGGTGTCACCACTGCGAGGACCGCCCGGAGGACACGGTGGAGCATACGGTGCAGGACTGCCCCGCTTGGGCAGAGCACCGCCGTGTCCTCACGGCGGCGATAGGTGGAGACCTCTCGCGTCCGGCATTGGTCGAGGCCATGCTGCGGGGCGAGACGGAGTGGGAAGCGGTCGCCTCCTTCTGCGAAGCAGTCATGCTCGCGAAGGAGGAGGCGGGCCGCGTGAGGGAGAGGACAGCGTCCTCCCTCCACCCCAGCCGCAGTGGTAGACGCCCACGGCGCCGGACGTCGGCAGACGATCTCCGGCCACCGTAGGCGCGGGCTTGCGGGCGGCGAGTAATGGGCGACTCGCTGTCCGACCATGGACCATGCCCGGGTCGACGGCGCGTTGTGTTCCACGCGCGCCTCAAAGAGTGTCAGCATTATGACGGGGCCCCCCTCTAGAGGGCGAAAGCCTGCCGGGGTCGCGGGACTTATAGAATTACCGTGACCCTGGATCATAAAGGGCTATTGAAGGACACCGTGGATTTTAGTCGGTACAAGTCTGACAGTTCTTCCCACTCTGCCCTGGGTGGGAGGACTCATTTGATGATTTTACCACGACAAAAAAAAAAAAAAAAAAAAGTTTGTTTTCTGCAGTTTTGATCTTGTTGCTAATGTGCATGGCTTTGGCAGCCTTGCATGTATTTTTAAAAATATTTGAATACTTAGCAACATACTTGTTAAAAGTGTCATTGTTTATGCTTAAGGCCATAAAGCTCAAATAGTCTTTCCCTACTTTTTCTGATACCTCTAGATGCCCAATCACTAACGAAAGTTACGAAAGACGCCACCAAAGTTGCAGACGTATTTTCTACGAGCAAAATGTGGTTTCAAATTCTTATTTTTTCATAAGAGGAAATAATCCGGCCAGTTTGATATTTTAAAAAGAGTTTACACAAAGAATTTTGTTAATAACAGTACACACAGGTAAGAAAATGTTATGAAATACGAATATGATGTTATAAAAATGTTGTGGTTTGCGAATGTGGTATTTTGAGGTCATGCATGATATTTTGAGAATAATATGATGTTTTGAGAATATGATATATTGATAATGTGATGATTTGCGATTATGGTGTTTTCAGATTATGATATTTTGAGAATATGATATGCAGAGACGGATCGGGTTAAGAGTATGTCATGTTCACTCAAATGTCTCGCTGATGGTGGCACATGTGTCGGATCATTTAGTTCCCTTCAAAATGGTTGAGTTGAATGGTGCTGATACATGCGTCATGTTCGTGAACGGGCGCTGTCAGTTGTGACTGGTCATCTCTTGGTTGCCACGACTTATTTGAATTGATTATTTTATTTTTGAATTATTTTTACTATGGACACTTTTAACGTACACATCTTGCTACATCGTTCTCACATAATGTACCATCTCAATATGAATGATGTAACTACCCTTAGTTTTGTAAAAGTATTCTGATTTAAAAGAGTGTCCATGGAGTTTCTTGCCCGTTCTTCTCCATAGAGATTTACGTTAGGGAATTTGCAACAACAGTACTTTCACAGTTTTTATGCCTTGTGACTGGGACTGTAGCTACATTTCACTGTCGTCTTTGTTTCGACAGTTCAAAAGCGCCTGTAACTGGCCTACTTGAAATAAATGCTTTGATTTTGATTATGTCTGGTTAAGCTATCCAGCCCTTATCAGCGAGTGACGAATCCGATCTAATTGGCGTCTAACTCGCGCGGTACGGTTGTGAGCACGCCGCCTAATGTGCGAGTGAACTCCCCCCCCTTGCCGGCCCCTTCCTCCCCGCTAGCCTGTCTCCCACCTCCTCCAAGCTTGTTCGTAAAACCATTTGTTTTATCTGCAGGTGACGGAGAGAGGTGTCGCGGTGTCGCGCGAGCCGGCCGGTACGTGTACGTAATGTATTTACTTGAGGCCGTGGCGAGGTGGAGACACACGGATACAGGCGACATTACTGAACACCTGCAGCAGATTATATTTGAGAAGCAGCGGTCGCCATGTATCGCATGCGTCGCACACTCAGAGTATAACTTGTGGGCCAACAGCGGTGAAGTTTGGCGATATCATTGAAAAGATAGTAGAACAAGAGAACAGAACAGAACAGCTCAGACATAAAGTCACTAAGTTGTGTACAAGATAAAGAGGCAAGTGCGCGGAATGGACGCTACAACCTTATTAGTACCTAGTGCTCGAATATCAGATTACAGACGACCGGGTTTATGTTCGCTGAAGCTGATGCAGTGCTACAAAGGATTCAATAAAGCAGCTTACGGCGCTTTTATACACTCGACAATACCTTCGCCCTAGTATCAGCTTCTATAAGAACATTGTTTTCATATGCCCAAGTATTTATGGGGTCTTGTTGGATTAGTTTTGACAGCATGTGACATAGGTAGCGTTACGAACGTATTAACATGGGGACGCGAAGTCTGCTAATTCGTTCGTTTTTCTGGGATCTTGTAATCTATACCTGTCTGTATTCATAGTTTGTGTCGTGGAAACTAGTAACCATAATATTGACAAGGGATTAAATCTACTGACCACCAAAAAATACTTAGAGATCCTTTAAGGCTCTCTTACAAATGTGATTTCGGCTTAGTTTAACTTCGGTATAAAGTTTTACGGCCAAATGAAACGTCGGAAAAACGAAAAAAATCGAATTGATAATAGGTCAACTGATACAGTGGCCGACGTGATTTCGATAAAGTAAAAAAAACGAAACGATAATAGTTGAAAAGTTTTAGGTTAAATGAAATTCGAGCAAATATTTTTCGAACTTATGATAGGTTACCAATACAATACAATAACTAAGCAAGGCGTCCCCAATGAAACGGGTTAGGTTACATTAGCATGGGCGGCGGCAGAATTATTTCCAGGGGGGTGCATCTTCAGATCCATGAAAACAGCTCGAATTTTTTTGCACTTCATCTCGGATATGTTAGATTTTCGTTTGTCAATTCGTACAAGGAGTAACTTTGTCGATTTATACAGAAAAGTCTATCAATCGAAAACAAATAGTATTCAAGAGCGAGCGTGGCGAGCTTAAAAATTTTTGCACCCACCTCGAATGTGATAGGTTTTCTTTTGCGCTTTATTGTACAAAATTTCAATGCCTACTGGACCCAAATGAATGGGACAGTTGATATTTTTTTCGCATTTACGATATTGGACCCAAGGACAAAGTTGTTCCATTTGATGGTATGCAGCATATCCTTTCATATGACTATACCCTTTCTGTTACACCGTATACAGGGTGTAAACAGACCCTTCACATAGCCGTCAACCAAGCATTCTGAACATCAAACTAAGTAACTTTACGCAAAAATTATTGCTGGGAATCGACTTTTTTTTTTGGGGTGAAAAATCACGGATACGGTAAGACTCGATGGAAAGCACTTAAAGCATTGTGCTGATGGACGAATTGAATAGTACGGGGGTCGTGGAGGTGTGTAAAGTAATAATCTTACATTAAAAAAATGTATAAAAAAAAACTTGTGTAAAAGTTGGAACTTTGACCCCCAATATCTCCGTAACTAGAAGGTTCCCAGATATGGTCTAGAACAAAAAAAATATCGCAAAGACGGGGAGAACAAGTACCTTTCGTATATGTTAAGAGTCTATTTACACCCTTTATAATAATATGCTGCCTTTATAAAGAAAACCTTATGCTCGCAAAGGTCATAAGATGTATGAGCGAGCGAAGCGAACTCGAATATTTTAGTAAATACTCGGACAAATTGGGTTATTTTTGCTCATAAAAAACGAAAATAGGAGTACGAGCGAGCGAAGCGAGCTCGAAAATTTTTGCTTTCCGCCTCGGTTAGACTAGTCTGAATCTAAATCTTTTCTATGTATTTTCCTTCCCGACATGCATGCAAGGGGGTGCAAGTGCACCCCCTTGCATCCTGCTGCCGGCGCTCATATGTACATTAGGTTAGATCTGTGACTTATGGAGTCCAAGTTAGTTGCATCCAGTTTCAGACTTGAGATTTTATAATTACCTACCTCCTTAATATTAGTGCTTATCAACATATTTAGAAGAAAACTGAATCTTTATTTTTTAGTAAGATCTTAAAATGATAATTATTATTGGGTGCTAATTAAACAGGCTTCTTTTTAATGTCATTATTCGCCTCCAAAAATTTAAGTTGACTTCTAAATTACTAAGTCAGCCACAATTAACGAGCATCTAAATAATACTATCCTAGCCACTAGTTATCGTCTATGTAAACCACTCTAAATACAACTCAGCATGATGGTTATTTTTTAGCATCTAAATTTGTAACATGCATTCTAACAGTAAACTTCTAAAACACTATTAAATGACATCAAAAAATATATTTATTTAGCTTCTAATTTTTTAACTCAGTACGTTTAAAATGTAACTCATCCCATATTAATTGATCGTCAAAATTTTGCTAAAAATGTCATCAAATAGTATATTGGCCGGTTCACTAATGTATTATCTAAACTCCTTTCACAAATTTTTAGTTTACAACCAACGTTTCATATGCTATTTATTTCACAAACAACGTATTCCGCAGATGTTTCATTTTTTAAACAATCACTTTACATGCATTCCTTTGGCAAACACTTCGCTTTGCAAATGTTGATATTTAATCATTTATAAATTTTTCGTTTATTACATATTTTGATTCTTTTGGCAAAATCACGTTTCACCTAAATACCACTTTATAATAAATATTCTAAACTAGTCACAAAGTATTAAGCTATTTTTTGGGTAGTCTCGTAAGTTTTTAGTGCAGAAATTCAGCTAAAGTCCAAGGTAAATAATATCAATATTTTGTAATAGGCGTAGTCGACGTAGCCCCGCTGCGCGGGGCTCCTATTTCTGTTTGCAGGGTTTAAAGTAACCTAACCTAACCTAAAGTCGGGGTGCCCCAAGTCGCGAACTCGTTTCGCTCGCTCTTGATTCCTAAGTATTTATTGTTCCGTTAATTAAAATTACCGTTGTGCCTATTTAATGAGTTGAATTTTTATGAGTTCTGTCGTTTCGCGTACTCGCGCCAAATCATGCAGTGAATATTTTCACGATAAAAGAATATGATGTATGATTTTACATGCCAACTTATAATAAATGATGCTTTCTGTGGAAGCTTGAATTATATTTTTTTGAGGACATTGTGTTGAAGCTGTAAAACTTAAAATGGTGACGAGATGTAAAATCAGTGGCCGAGTGAGTAAATTAGGTGGCAATGTATAAATAAGAAGGACAAGTCACAATAATTGATGATCTTTACTTGACGCTTTCTATAGAATATTTAGATGGCGTTGTAAAAAAGACGAATTAGTTTATTAGAGGCTATGTCATTTTCCCGTTGCTTAGTTATAAAATTAGAAGTTTAATCACGTGGCCAATAAATAATTTTGTGGCGAGACTTATAATTTCCCATTATTATTTACCTAAAGGACTGACTTTGTAAGTTTGTATTATTTCAATAAAATTGAAATTATATGAGTTTAATTTTTAACCTTATAATTGGTTGAATGACGCTTAAGAAAATAATGTTTGTTAGGGTCTACAGTCCTTTAGGACTGTAAAGCGTTCCGTTTTTCCTTTTTATGCACGTAACCTAAAAAGGAAAAACAGAACATTTTACAGTCCTAAAGGACCGTTGACGTTGTTGTATGTGATATTTATTTGTACTTGATACACCACCACCACCCCATACCTTGTTCATAAGAAAAAGGCTATTGATAGACATACGAACAACTACGTGTTCCAATAAGGGTTAACCTGTGTGCCCATACAATTTGAAGAGTTCCCTCGATTTCTCCAGGTTCCGATTATTAGATCCTGACCTGATGACCCTGGGACCACTTGGGTAGTATACTGTTTCAAATAATGCCCATAAAATTTGAGGATTGCCCTCGATTTCCCTGAGATCCCATCATCAGATTCTGACTTGATAACAATGGGACTACGTCAAGAGTACAGGCATTTAAATAAAAAAATAATTTTGGAAATTGGTCCACAATTGGCGAAGATATCGCCGAACATACACACAAAAAAAACTCTTGGAAGTCGGTAAATGACACTTTTTTTACACTTTTCCTAAATGCAATTTATTATTTACGACAGTAATCGTGTTTTGAGTCATATACTGATAAACGAGGAGATTATCAATTTGCATGTTTAGATATATTTTTTATGTATATTAGGGCATAACTCCCGTCATGGTGACTGGTAATTAGTGACCAATACTTAAACACGTGATTGTACTCATGATAACAAACAACTTTCCCAAAGAAACATTTTTTTAATACTCATTCAATTTTATCACAATAACACAAGAGTGCGAGGCGAGGGACTGTTTACATATGAGTAATTAGGTAGGATTTTTCAGAGTTAGACGTGTCCGTAAATATATAATATGTGTAATCCCGATTTTGGCGTTGGCTCGTGATAGACATTAGTATTAAATATTTTGTAAAAGTATTGTGTCCAATCTCAAACCAAGGTATCAATATTTCACATAATTATGTAATGTAATTGCAATTGATATTACTATGAACTAATATTTGCAAGTAATAAGTAAGTACATGTAAAAAAACGCGAGTGTATCTGTATTATTCAAATAAAAGTAAATACTTACACTAACTATTCTGTATTACATATTATTCAACTTTAAAAGTAAAAACTAATATTACACAAATTTCTTACATAAACTCTTAAAATGCGAAAGTTCGCATGGATGGATGTTTGTTTCTCAATCACAGAATGGCTGAACAGATCCAGATGAAACTTGGCACAGAGATAGATTATAGTCTGCACATAGATTTCTTATTATCCCAAAGTAAGATCCCGCGGACAATACCCGAACTCCACGCGGGCGAAGCCGCGGGCATAAGCTAGTTATTTACAATATATGCAGATGTCGAAGGCTTTTGACTGTGTAGATCATGATACCCTCCTAACCAAACTTCACGCATACGGTATTCGTGGTAATGCCCTTAATTTAATAAAAACGTACCTAAAAGGTCGTAGACAGTGTACGGAGATATCGAGCCTGTGTTTGAAATCCAGAAAGGAATTAAAATCCTTATCGTATTTTCGAGAAATAAAATATGGGGTCCCACAGGGCAGCGTGCTCGGACCTTTATTATTTTTTTATATATAAATGACCTACCACGTCATATACTTCATCCAATGATATTATTTGCACATGATAGCACATCAATTGTTTCATGTAACAATAAGAAATCATATGTAAATGACATCAACAATACTATTAGTAGTTTAATAAAGTGGCTTGACAATAATAATTTAGTTATTAATCTCCAAAAAACTAAAATCATGAACTTTTATCAACGAATATTTACGGGAGATATGGATATAAATTACAATGGTCACACTATAGAAGAAGTATACAGAACAAAATTTGTAGGAATCATAATTTCCAGTTAACTTGGAAGCCGCAGGCAGAAGACTTAAGTAAACGTTTAAGCACAGTCGCGTTTATGTTGCATAATCTATCGAAAAAAGTAATTTTACCGACAAGATTATTGGCTTACCATGGTCTAGTGATTTCCATCTTAAGATTTGGTATCATATTTTGGGGTCACTGTAGTGAATGAGAAAGCATCTTCAAAGCTTAAAAGCGCTGTCTGAGAGCTATATTTGGTCTTAAAGTAACAGACAGTTGCGTATCTATATTTAAGTCTCATAAACTATTAACCTTCCCATGCCTTTATATCCTTGAATTAGCAATATTTGTAATAACAAATCGATGTTAATTTGCAACTTTAATAGAAACTAGAAATCGAAGTACAGCTATGAGATCTCAATACCAGAATCTATTATGCACGGGCGTATTTAAAACTAGCTTATTAAAAAAAAGTGTGATTTGTATGGCTCCTGTAATCTATACATATAAAATTCAAAGTCCTGACTGACTGACTGACTGACTGACTGACTGACTGACTTATATATCAACGCACAGCCCAAACCACTGGTCCTAGAGACATGAAATTTGGACAGTGTACTCTTTGTAAAGAGTAGGTATCCACTAAGAAAGGGTTTTTCGAAATTCCACCCCTAAGAGGGTGAAATGGGGTGTTGAATTTTCTATGAAACTTTTTATTCTCTGAGTCGATTGACTTGAAAATGTATCTACATATATTTCAGTTAAAATGATGAGATACGTGTATCACAGTTTTTCCAAAATCATCCCCCAATTTAAAATTCAATGTCCTGACTGGCTGACTGATACATCAACGCACAGCCCAAACCGCTGGCCCTAGAGACATGAAATTTGGAGAATGTACTCTTTGTGGAGAGTAGGTATCCACTAAGAAAGGGTTTTTTGAAATTCCACCCCTAAGAGGGTGAAATGGGGTGTTGAATTTTCTGTGAAACTGTCACGGGATCGATTGACTTGAAAATGTGTCTACATATTATACTTCAGTTAAAATGACGAGATACGTGTATCACAGTTTTTCCAAAATCATCCCCCAATTTAAAATTCAATGTCCTGCCTGGCTGACTGATACGCACAGCCCAAACCGCTGGCCCTAGAGACATGAAATTTGGAGAATGTACTCTTTGTGGAGAGTAGGTATCCACTAAGAAAGGGTTTTTTGAAATTCCACCCCTAAGAGGGTGAAATGGGGTGTTGAATTTTCTGTGAAACTCTCTCGGGATCGATTGACTTGAAAATGTGTCTACATATACTTCAGTTAAAATGATGAGATACGTGTATCACAGTTTTTCCAAAATCATCCCCTAATTTAAAATTCAATGTCCTGACTGGCTGACTGATACATCGACGCACAGCTCAAACCGCTGGTTCTAGAGACATGAAATTTAGAGAATGTACTCTTTGTGGAGAGTAGGTATCCACTAAGAAAGGGTTTTTTTAAATTTCACCCCTAATAGGGTGAAATGGGGTTTTGAAATTTATGTGAAATTTTTTATTCTCGGAGTCGATTGACTTGAAAATATGTCTACATGTACTTCAGTTAAAATGATGAGATACGTTTATCACAGTTTTTCCAAAATCAACCCCCAATTTAAAATTCAATATCCTGACTGGCTGACTGATACATCAACGCACAGCCCAAACCGCGGGTCCCAGATTTATGAAAATTGGAGGGTGTATTATTTGTGATGAGTAAGTATCAGTATTTCGAAATTCGTACCCCGTAGAGGGTGAAATGGGATGCTGAATTTACTGTGAAACTTTTTATTCTCGGGGTAGATTGACTTGAAAATTTGTGTACATACTCTTCAGATAAAATCCAGTAAATCCGATGTCCAATCTCAAACCAAGGTATCAATATTTCACGTATCTAATTTAATTGATATAACTTTAAACTAATAATTGCAAGTTATAAGCAAGTACATGTAAATCAATGTATGTATTATAGATAGATACATAGATTACTTATTATCCCAGAAGTAAGATCCCGTGGGCAATTCCCTAACTCCACGCGAGCGAAGCCGCGGGCATAAGCTAGTCTTTAATAAAATACCTGCCCAAATTAAAAACTTACCTTTACAAAAATTTAAAAAACGTCTCGCAGAATTACTTGTGGACAAATGTTATTATTCTGTGCCGGATTTCTTAATTGATTTTTTTTTGTAATATCCTTTTTATCCTTTGCTATGTACTCCATTTGCATGCTATATTAAGGCAGAATGTACACGGATCCTATTATATAATCTAACAACCTATTTTTATGTACCTACATTCTAAGCAAATAAAGACCTATTCTATTCTATTCTATTCTTTATAAATTAACATTGTTATACGCTTGTCGTAAGTATTAATTTTGCAAGCATCTCGCAACTGAGTAGACCGTCGACCGCTACTTTTAAAAAATCTTGAATAAAAAACTGTGCGAAAACGAATATTTTAAAATGTTTTTCAGCCACCCCGCACATCGCACCCCGCGCCCCTCGCCCCAGTCCGGGCCCTGGCGGTAAACACAGATGTTTATCAAGGAAACCTGCTCTAAAACGCTAACCATCAATTTTCCATCTTCTTCCGCCCGGCGCCCGTGTGTTCGCTTCATTAGCTGCATACACTGGACATCATCATGACCGGCTTTGATGGTCGTGTTTGCTTCGCCTCGTGCCGAGTGCTTTACACTCATAACGCGGCGCGCTTCAGTGCCCTTTCATGAGGAATTAAATTACAGGGTAGCTTCGGCGCAGATGTGTGCTTGTGAGATGTGAGCTCACATAACGGTTCCGCATGACGAGAACCTTGTGAAAGCTGAGAAAGATAAGCAAATCAAGTATCTTGACTAGGCTCGCGAGGTTGTCGACATTTGGGATTTCACAAGAGCCTCAACCAAAACCTAAGGAGGCTCTCGTTGGGTAGTTGGGTCAAGGGCTTGATTCAGCAAACGGTACTTCTTGACATTGTTAGCAGGTTCCCCTCTCTGGAACCTGACCGCGGCGAGTGTGCACTCGGACGCAGGATGCTATTCAGTAGCTCCCATACGCACGAGGTCAGCTAGCCGAGCTAGGTCCTCACTGGCTTACGGAATTCACTGACTTACGGAATAGTCATTTTATTTGTGACTAGGAACTTGGTTGTCTATTCAGACATGTTTTTGCTTTATTTCCGATGAGGTATGAGTGTGGTGAGGGCTGCGAGGGTGCGGGCTGCAGGGATACTATTAGTATTCTCTGCGGAGGCAACGGTCGTGTCAATAATAAACCGAGCAGCAACGGCGGCGCCGCGTCTGCCGCATAGTAATGTGCGGCCGCCGCATGGACGCAGATCTGGCGGAGTGTGGCACTAACGCAAGCACGCGAGCACTGCAGCAGAGCCCTGAGTGCCTACCTCGATGTTATTGAGATTAGTAGAGTAGGTGACCTATGAAACTATTAAGCATCTTGGGCACATACGTTCATCCAGACAGCTACAGTAAGTCGGAGTGGCCCCCGGCCGGTCGGTGCACGGATCCCCACGACGCACGCCCGCATCAGTCAGTTTGTGCCTGTAACAATACATTATCTGAAAGTGCTCTTTTTCGTATTTACTCAATTTCTGAACAAAAACATCGAACGCCAACGCTCCTTACTTTACAACAAAAATACTAGTAAGATGTCTCGATAATGGTTTATCTTAGTATGACTTGACGGAACGAAAGTAAAAGAATATGGCGCCGACATCATATAACATCACGCCTCTATTCCCCAAACGGGTAGGCAGAAACGTACAGTACTTTCACATTTTGTGCCAGCTTCGGTGGTGACATTTCAGGAATTTAGCTGACATATATTTAAGTTATAGAAGTGAATGTTGATGTTGTGACTGGTTTACTTCGTAACTTGGATCCAGCTAAAGGTCCTGATAACATGTCATCTAAAGAAGAAGGATCAAAATTCATCCACGTTCTACAGCAAAGAGAAGTATCTCAAAAAAATGATAGAAATGGGTATAAAAAGATGGCATACTTCCAAAATCTCCAGGGCATCAAGTTCCGTCTGAGTCCACTTGAGTATGCCGAAAGAATACATCAAAACCGGCATGACCCAACCGTTGAAGGCGTGCATCTTGTTTCCGCCTGAAAAAAGACTGCCTATTGTTAGCACCTTATTCAGGCGGCCAAAGAAGCGCTCCCTCAACGATTGTTTCATGTCGGCAGTATTGATACCTAGTGCTAATGCTAATGCTTCCGACATACCCAAATACTTTAAGTTTCTGTTGAGGAGAGGGATCTAAGGTGTATGGAATCCGAGAGTTGAGATTCGACACATTATTTCTGGCTATTCTCGTCTGGCTCGCAGGGAGTACTTACTTACAGTTAAAATAATCTTAAATAAAATCATGCTCATGCACTTCAATCACACACACTCACCCTTGCACTCACACACACTCACTCTCACATATTCACATACACACGCATGCACCCACATCACTTAAACTCCACATAAATTACCTACTACCTCACTCATAAACACTTCTCACTCACGTATAGACACTATTAGAATTTTAAACATTGTAGTATTTCAGTTAGTTATAAGTCATGCAAAGTTTAATTAGTAGTACTCGTACAACCAACCATGTTCCCTTTGTTGGCATTTTATTACTAAAATATCTAGGGAAAAGGCACTGAAAACCGAAATACAGGCATTGCCTAGTTCGGTTGCAATGGCTACATCCACTTATTAGAAATTAATACTGCTAAACTATTTTTCTGTCAAATATTACTAAGTTTTTTGAGAAATATATTTATTTATTTATTATCGTTGCAGATGTTAAAGTCAAAACACGAACCCTCAAATGGAAAAGGTCAGGTCACATGACAAGAACACAAACAGAAAAGTGGACCAAAAAAGTTACTGAATGGTACCCAAGGGATGGAAAAAGGCGTAGAGGAAGGCAGATAAAAACATGGGAGGATGATCTGCCTAAGGGATGGAGGAATTTAGCGAGGGATCGACAAATGTGGAGGGAACTTGAGGAGGCCTATGTCGCAAGACAGCCTGACCTGGAAACTGATCAAAATGAATAAAGAAAACGATTTCCTTTTCTTTATTCATTTTTATAAATTATAGTTAAGTTATAATTTATTATTATTCACTTATTTGTAGTCTGTATATAATGTAAATAAGTAATAGAAAGTTGTAAATATTTATCTATTTAATTGTTGGAACAAGAAAAAAAGTCCTATTGACATAGTTTAGTTAATCTTATAATTTAAGTTTAGTGTTAGAAAACAAATAAGTGTAGTTTATATTTTTATTTTCAAAATTACTATGTTATATTGTTCCGTATGGTGTCGGACATAAAGAAAAGCACCATCCCATATCTTCCCGTGAGTGTCGTAAGAGGCGACTAAGGGACTTACCAGAGAATGGGCAGCAGCGTTCTCTGCGGTTTCTAACAACCGTACTGCGATCGCCAACCCGCCTGCCAAGCGTGGCGATTATGGCAAAACCCCCCCAATGATGAGCGCAACAAAGAAATGGCCCCTAGTACCCGGCAGCCCGTCTACCCTCGACTATGGTAGCGGTCGAGGTTACGGCGTGGCAAGGGGTGCGAAGAATCTCCGGACGGGATCAGGCTGCCTATACCGACGACTTGACCTGGCAACATACAACACGCGTACACTCCGGACCGACGAGAAGATAACGGAACTCGAAGAGGAATTGAGCAGGCTGCGATGGAGTATTGTGGGATTATCTGAAGTCCGAAGAGAGGGGGAGGATACGATAATCCTGAAATCCGGCAACCTGCTCTATTTCCGAGAGGGTGACCGGCAGTCCCAGGGTGGTGTTGGGTTTATTGTCCACAAGTCCCTCGTGAATAACGTGGTGAAGATCGAGAGTGTGTCGACCAGGGTGGCGTACCTTATACTCAGAATATCCTCAAGATATTCGCTGAAGGTCATACAGGTGTACGCCCCGACCTCGGCACACCCCGACGACGAAGTGGAGACCATGTATGAGGATATTTCTAAAGCCCTGCATGGTTTCAAAACTCACTTCACCGTTGTCATGGGGGACTTCAACGCGAAACTGGGCAAACGAGATGGGGATGAGCTGCAGGTGGGGCAATTTGGGGTTGGACGTCGGAACCACCGGGGTCACCAACTGGCTAGTTTTATGGAGAAGGAGGGCCTCTATATGATGAACTCCTTCTTCAGAAAGCGTGAGCACAGGAAGTGGACCTGGCAGAGTCCCGATGGTGCAACTAAAAATGAGATTGACTTCATCATGTCAACCAAGAAGCAAATGTTCAATGATGTCTCTGTGATCAATTCGGTGAAAACCGGGAGCGATCACCGCATGGTAAGAGGCACATTGAACATCAATATAAAGCTTGAAAGGTCTCGACTGATGAATTCTACGCTCCGTCCAGCACAAATCCAGATCCAAAACCCCGAGAGCTTTCAGCTTGAACTCCAGAATCGTTTCGATTGCCTAGGAAGCTCAGTGGACGAATGCAACGATGGGTTCGTGGAAACTGTCCATACTACTGGGTCTAAGTTCTTCAAGACACGTCGTGCACAGAAGAACAAAAAACTCTCTGATCATACTCTCGAGCTCATGAAGGAGCGGCGCGAGATGATCCTGCAGTCTTCAGACGAGGCGTGGAAATACCGGCAGCTCAATAGACGGATCTCTAAATCCTTGAAACGCGACCTCCGCCCCTTTAATACCGAGCGTATTAAAGACGCTATTGAGCGGAATAAAGGCTCCAAGGTATTTTCAAGAGATCTGGCTATTGGGCAGAGCCAGCTCACGAAACTGAAGACCGACGATGGCAGGATCGTATCCGCCAAACCGGAGCTGCTGAGGGAGATCGAGAGTTTTTATGGGCAGTTGTACACTTCAACTAGCAAACCCGTTGCAAATCTAGCTAACGACCCAAGAGCTAGACTGACCCGACACTATACCGAAGACATTCCGAATGTCAGCCTGTACGAGATTGGGATGGCTCTGAAACAGCTTAAAAACAACAAGGCACCGGGTGATGACGGAATTACGGCCGAACTCCTGAAGGCAGGTGGAAAACCGGTACTTAAGGCCCTTCAGAAGCTGTTTAATTCCGTCATACTCGAGGGGAAAACGCCGCAGGCATGGTGCAGGGGTGTGGTGGTACTCTTAAACTCAAAAAGGACGACAATGCCCGGCTGAAGAACTATAGGCCCATCTCACTTCTAAGCCATGTCTACAAGCTGTTTTCAAGAGTCATCACGAATCGTCTCGCGCGCAGGTTTGACGATTTTCAGCCTCCCGAACAAGCCGGATTCCGAAAAGGCTTTAGCACCGTAGACCACATACATACGCTGCGCCAGGTTATACAGAAGACCGAAGAGTATACCTGCCTCTCTGCTTGGCGTTTGTGGGCTACAAGAAAGCCTTCGATTCGATCGAGACTTGGGCTGTACTGCAGTCTCTTCAACGGTGCCAAATCGACTATCGGTACATCGAGGTGCTGAAGAGTTTGTACAAAAACGCCACCATGTCAGTCCGACATCAGGACCAGACCTCGGAACCTATCCTTCTGCAGCAAGGTGTGAGACAGGGAAACGTCATATCTCCGAAACTGTTCACCGCTGCACTGGAGGATGTCTTCAAGGTTCTGGACTGGAGAGGGCTAGGCATCAATGTCAATGGCGAGTACATCTCTCACCTTCGGTTTGCCGACGATATAGTGGTCATGGCTGAGACCATGGAGGACCTCAGTACAATGCTCGATGACCTCAGTAGAGCTTCCGAAAGAGTAGGTCTTAAAATGAATATGGACAAAACCAAAGTCATGTTGAATGCCCATGTAACACCCACTCCTATCAAGATCGGAGACTCTACACTCGAAGTTGTAGACGATTATGTCTACCTGGGACAAACGGTCCAGTTAGGTAGGTCCAACTTCGAGAGAGAGGTCAATCGTCGAATCCGACTCGGCTGGGCAGCGTTCGGGAAGTTGCGTGGTATCTTCTCATCCAACTTACCGCAGTGTCTCAAGACGAAAGTTTATGACCAGTGTGTGTTGCCAGTGATTACATACGGGACCGAAACGTGGTCGCTCACAATGGGCCTCATCAGAAGGCTTAAAGTCACCCAAAGGGCAATGGAGAGGGCTATGCTCGGTGTTTCCTTGCGTGATCAAATCAGAAATGAGGAGATCCGCAAGAGAACCAAGGTTACCGACGTAGCCCGAAGAATAGCCAAACTTAAGTGGCAGTGGGCAGGGCACATTGCTCGCAGAACGGATGGCCGATGGGGCCGAAAAGTTCTGGAGTGGCGACCGCGAACCGGAAGACGCTGCGTTGGAAGGCCTCCCACTAGGTGGACCGATGACCTTGTAAAGGTTGCAGGGATCCGCTGGATGCAAGACGCACGGGACCGTTCAATGTGGCGACACTTGGGGGAGGCCTATGTCCAGCAGTGGACGTCTTTCGGCTGAAATGATGATGATGATGATGATGATGATGTGCATACGAAGTTCAGAGTATACAGAGTGGAGACGATAATACGACAATAAATATCAAAAAAATCCCAAAATCGAAATAGAAAAAAAAAATTTTTCAAACAAACTAAATGGCATAAAACTGAATACGAAATGGAACACCATTTGTGAATATTGGTTCACTAACATGTGGTAAGAGCGGCAACAACGCGGTATTGTAGCGACTTGATCCTTTGGCTATCAGTAAAAACAATTACACTAAATCACAGACTATTCACCAAACAATCAGGCACCTCTCATCCGCTGGTTATTTTTTAATGAAATTATTAATCACTATCTGGATCACTGTTCAATCACTTAGCTAAGTACCTACGTCACTAAATTTTCTCTCTCGATATGTCCGTATAGCCAAAGCGGCATTTCTGTGACACTCCCCGTAAATTAAAACTATGTCGGTGTATTCCGAAGCTATGTAGGTGTAACGAGGCATGATTATTACCTACAAACAAAACAAAAAAAACACGAAAACACATTAAAAACTAATAGTCTAATCTCGCACAATTCACTTAACTACTTAACTCGATACCTATTAAAATGTTACGTGTCCTGTAACTAAAATAAAGCGCCCAATTCGCACTTATGATAACTAACAAATCACAAACACGCGAACGCGGGCGCCGGGTACTTCAAAGGAGGCGCGGCGAGGCGGGCAAAGAAAGTACGTCCTGCGGTACTCGTGCGCTTGCGATGACGCGTTGGTCGTCACAGGATTGCAGCGACACACTGACCTACATTTATAGTTTCAAGTTTCGACAAGAAAGTGAAGTACAAACAAACCAAATTACATTTATCTCTTTCGCACTTACTAAATTTTCTGTTAGTACAGTGCATAGTTCAACTTCCGCATGCGTTATTTTCTTATTTAACTCTGAGGATACCCTTTATGACTCTTATTGGCCTGGTTTAAGGTATAATTTGCAGTAAATCAAATTTAAAAACGAATTTGGCGAAAGTTTTTAAATAGCGAGTTGGCAACGTGTCTTTAATGATTTGATGTTTTACCGATGCGGGGGACGTTAACCTGTTAGTGCTTCCTTAAAATCAGATACATCATGTAGCAAATGTTGAAGATGAAAATTTATTTCCTGTGACTAAACTACTTAATATATGTAATGAAATGACATTTCATTATTTGCCGCGCCTCGCGCCTTTATAAGTTGTCTGTGGAATTGAATGGCGGATGATGGTCAAAATATTCGGTGTGATTTATTGTTTTAAGAAAACGTGTGGAGAGACAAAATAAAAGGATATAATTGAGGAGGCGATATTAGTGAACTTTAAATGTCGTTTCTTTGTATTTTCAGGTTAGATTATTGAGTAATTATCATAGATAAACGATTACTGTTGTAATATTGTAAGGATGTGTTAAATAAAACAAATCTTTGTATTTTCAGAGAAACAATTTGTGGTTTATTTTGAAAATCCTCAATAATATTCTTATAAAACGACATTTTCGTTAACTAAAAGAAGATGAATCGGCTGCTATTTGAGTTTACGATAATAGCCGCAAAGGATGGCAAATCTAATGTATTAGCCATAACCTCAATATCTACAGAAGAAGGAAAATGTTATGTTTTACCTGATGAATTGAAGCCGGTGAGTCATCATACATATATTGTTGAATTGGACACTTTCTCAAAAATAAAAAATAGCTTAAAGAAAAGGCACCAAAGTAGAAAAATATGGATAAAACTGGATAAAGATCTAAAGAAAACATATACAGATGAGGAAGGGAATATGCAATTTTTAGATCAATATTTAGAAGAAATAAACACGGAACAACCAGGAGACAAAGACGACAGTTTGAAAAATATCCTGGAGAAATTAATAGAATCTACAACAAAGAAAGAAAATCAACATAACCTAAAACATATTTCAGAGAAATTTATTATTGAAAAATTCACAACCAAGAATCCTAATGCAATGCAATGGATAGAGAATTTTGAAAAAGAGTGTGAGCGCTTTAATATAACAAAAGATGAAACAAAAATAGACATACTGAGGTTATTTTTAGAAAAATCTTGCTTGGATTGGTATAGTTCAATGATGATAAAACTAACAGTAAATTCTGAATGGAATGAATGGAAAGACAAATTCCTAGAAACTTTTAAAAACCGAGGATGGGACATAGTCACAACTGCTTTCTCATTCAAATATAAAGACGGATTGTTAATCGATTATGCTATAAAAAAAGAACGGCTTATACTAGATACAAACAAATCGATAGATCCCAAAACAATGATAGATCTCATCGCAACAGGTTTACCTGGATTTATCTTGAATAAGCTAAACAGAGACGAACTCAAGAATACTACTGATTTGTTCAACGAGATAAGAAAATATGAAGGTATGATGCACAAGAAAAACTCAACTATAATAAAAAATGGTACATTTTCTTATATGAAAAAAAATAATGAGAAGAAGCCATGTACGACCTGTGAATCGTTGGACAAAGGAAGTAGATACCATCCGGAGGAGTCATGTTGGTTCAAGAAAAATAAAAATGAATCTGAAAAGGTGTTTAAGGCCAAAAACGTAAATAATAACTCCATTATTGAAGTAGAGATGAACACTGTTAAAAAAAAACGAGTAAGTACACCATTAATCAAAATCAAGCTATTAATAGAAAATAAATTAGAAGTGAGTGGCATTTATGACTCAGGCTCACAGATCTCTTTAATAAATTCAAGACTGATAAAAGTAAAAGAAAAAAAAGACAATGTGAATATAGCATATATGAAAACGGTTAATGGTGTGAAAAAGACAGATGGCTTGACAACAATAAAAATAAAAATCTTTGATATAGAAGAAGAGGTGGATGTATATATAGTAGAAAATGAAAATTTTGATGATTTTATAATCGGATTAGATATGATAAAGAAATTCAAATTAACCCAAAATGAGGACTTGCAGATAGAACAAAAGAAAACAATAAATAAAATAAACAGGATGTCTAAAGATAACAGAAATGAAGATAAGAATATAAAACCATATGCAATAAATTTCAATGAACACATAGAAACAGAGGAACTATTGAAAATAGTCAATTTGATACAAATAAGAGATATAGTTGAAGATCAAGAAAAAAATGATACAATAAAAGAAAAGAAACAAGATCTAATATACAAAAATAGAATCTATTATAAAAAAAAAAGAAACATGAAAAGATTATCCTCTCAGAAGAATTTGGTAAAAAACTTATAAAAAAGGTGCATGAAGATTTATGCCATATTGGGATCAGACAATTGCAGAAAAAAATTAGTCCAATATATACAGCTAAAAACCTAACAAAGAATATCATAAAGATTTGTAAAACATGTGAAATATGTATAAAAAATAAAGCAAGAAGCCAAGGAAAATTTGGATTGATGTCACAATTGGGACCAGCGACAAAACCATTTGAGATAATGTCAATGGATACTATTGGTGGCTTTGGAGGATCTAGGTCAACAAAAAAATACCTACACCTTTTAGTAGACCACTACACTAGATATGCATATATTGCGACTTCAAAAACACAGAATTCAAGTGACTTTATAAATCTAACAAAGAATGTATAGAAACAGATGACATTGGAATAATTCTGACAGATCAATATCCAGGTATCAATTCAAGAGAATTTAAACAACATCTGAAAGAGAATAATATTAAATTAATTTTTACAGCTGTGAATACACCATTCTCGAACGGCTTGAACGAAAGATTAAATCAAACAATAGTTAATAAAATAAGATGCAAAATAAATGAGAAAAATAATAAGAGAGCATGGACGACAGTGGCAAGAGAATGCATACAGAAATATAATGAAACAGAACACTCCGTTACAGGATTTGCACCAAAATATTTACTGGATGGTACAAATGTCAGCGTACTACCAAATGAATAAAAATCAATAGAAAGGGAAGACAAGTGGATTGCTGATAAAAGATTGGCATTAGAGAATACAATAAAATCCCACAAGTACAACAAGAGAATATTTGATAGAAATAGAAAAATGCAAGAGTTTAATATAGGAGACAGTGTATATGTAGAAAATGGAAATAGACTGAATAGAAAAAAGTTAGACGAATTAAGAATAGGCTCTTTCAAGATAGTAGAGAAAATATCGAACTCCATTTATAGGATCGACACCGGAACCAGAAAAACAGAATCAACTTTATTCCACATAACAAAATTGCAACCGGTCATAATAGATGCTGAAGAAGATGAAGTAGAAGAAAACGAATATGAAGATAACTAATAGGTATAGCGTATAGATATATTATTTAGAATTTTCCCTCTTAGGGGGGGGGGAGATGTAATGAAATGACATTTCATTAATTCGAATTTGCCGCGCCTCGCGCCTTTATAAGTTGTCTGTGGAATTGAATGGCGGATGATGGTCAAAATATTCGGTGTGATTTATTGTTTTAAGAAAACGTGTGGAGAGACAAAATAAAAGGATATAAGATTATTATTGAGGATTTTCAAAATAAACCACAAATTGTTTCTCTGAAAATACAAAGTTTTGTTTTATTTTACACATTCTTACAATATTACAGCAGTAATCGTTTATCTATGATAATTACTCAATAATCTTACCTGAAAATACAAAGAAACGACATTTAAAGTTCACTAATATCGTCTCCTCAATTATATCCTATTATTTTATCTCTCCACACGTTTTCTTGAAACAATAAATCACGGCGAACATTTTGACCATCGTCCGCCATTCAATTCCACAGACAACTTATAAAGGCGCGAGGCGCGGCAAATTCGAATTAATGAAATGTCATTTCATTACATCTCCCCCCCCTAAGAGGGAAAATTCTAAATAATACATTTCTATAGGCTATACCTATTAGTTATCTTCATATTCGTTTTCTTCTACTTCATCTTCTTCTGCATCTATTATGACCGGTTGCAATTTTGTTATGTGGAATAAAGTTGATTCTGTTTTTCTGGTTCCGGTGTCGATCCTATAAATGGAGTTCGATATTTTCTCTACTATCTTGAAAGGGCCTATTCTTAATTCGTCTAACTTTTTTCTATTCAGTCTATTTCCATTTTCTACATATACACTGTCTCCTATATTAAACTCTTGCATTTTTCTATTTCTATCAAATATTCTCTTGTTGTACTTGTGGGATTTTATTGTATTCTCTAATGCCAATCTTTTATCAGCAATCCACTTGTCTTCCCTTTCTATTGATTTTAATTCATTTGGTAGTAAGCTGACATTTGTACCATCCAGTAAATATTTTGGTGCAAATCCTGTAACGGAGTGTTCTGTTTCATTATATTTCTGTATGCATTCTCTTGCCACTGTCGTCCATGCTCTCTTATTATTTTTCTCATTTATTTTGCATCTTATTTTATTAACTATTGTTTGATTTAATCTTTCGTTCAAGCCGTTCGAGAATGGTGTATTCACAGCTGTAAAAATTAATTTAATATTATTCTCTTTCAGATGTTGTTTAAATTCTCTTGAATTGATACCTGGATATTGATCTGTCAGAATTATTCCAATGTCATCTGTTTCTAGTACATTCTTTGTTAGATTTATAAAGTCACTTGAATTCTGTGTTTTTGAAGTCGCAATATATGCATATCTAGTGTAGTGGTCTACTAAAAGGTGTAGGTATTTTTTTGTTGACCTAGATCCTCCAAAGCCACCAATAGTATCCATTGACATTATCTCAAATGGTTTTGTCGCTGGTCCCAATTGTGACATCAATCCAAATTTTCCTTGGCTTCTTGCTTTATTTTTTATACATATTTCACATGTTTTACAAATCTTTATGATATTCTTTGTTAGGTTTTTAGCTGTATATATTGGACTAATTTTTTTCTGCAATTGTCTGATCCCAATATGGCATAAATCTTCATGCACCTTTTTTATAAGTTTTTTACCAAATTCTTCTGAGAGGATAATCTTTTCTTGTTTTTTTTTTTTTTATAATAGATTCTATTTTTGTATATTAGATCTTGTTTCTTTTCTTTTATTGTATCATTTTTTTTTTGATCTTCAACTATATCTTTTATTTGTATCAAATTGACTATTTTCAATAGTTCCTCTGTTTCTATGTGTTCATTGTAATTTATTGCATATGGTTTTATATTCTTATCTTCATTTCTGTTATCTTTAGACATCCTGTTTATTTTATTTATTGTTTTCTTTTGTTCTATCTGCAAGTCCTCATTTTGGGTTAATTTGAATTTCTTTATCATATCTAATCCGATTATAAAATCATCAAAATTTTCATTTTCTACTATATATACATCCGCCTCTTCTTCTATATCAAAGATTTTTATTTTTATTGTTGTCAAGCCATCTGTCTTTTTCACACCATTAACCGTTTTCATATATGCTATATTCACATTGTCTTTTTTTTCTTTTACTTTTATCAATCTTGAATTTATTAAAGAGATCTGTGAGCCTGAGTCATAAATGCCACTCACTTCTAATTTATTTTCTATTAATAGCTTGATTTTGATTAATGGTGTACTTACTCGTTTTTTTTTATCCGTGTTCATCTCTACTTCAATAATGGAGTTATTATTTACGTTTTTGGCCTTAAACACCTTTTCAGATTCATTTTTATTTTTCTTGAACCAACATGACTCCTCCGGATGGTATCTAATTCCTTTGTCCAACGATTCACAGGTCGTACATGGCTTCTTCTCATTATTTTTTTTATATAAGATAATGTACCATTTTTTATTATAGTTGAGTTTTTCTTGTGCATCATACCTTCATATTTTCTTATCTCGTTGAACAACTCAGTAGTATTCTTGAGTTCGTCTCTGTTTAGCTTATTCAAGATAAATCCAGGTAAACCTGTTGCGATGAGATCTATCATTGTTTTGGGATCTATCGATTTGTTTGTATCTAGTATAAGCCGTTCTTTTTTTATAGCATAATCGATTAACAATCCGTGTTTATATTTGAATGAGAAAGCAGTTGTGACTATGTCCCATCCTCGGTTTTTAAAAGTTTCTAGGAATTTGTCTTTCCATTCATTCCATTCAGAATTTACTGTTAGTTTTATCATCATTGAACTATACCAATCCAAGCAAGATTTTTCTAAAAATAACCTCAGTATGTCTATTTTTGTTTCATCTTTTGTTATATTAAAGCGCTCACACTCTTTTTCAAAATTCTCTATCCATTGCATTGCATTAGGATTCTTGGTTGTGAATTTTTCAATAATAAATTTCTCTGAAATATGTTTTAGGTTATGTTGATTTTCTTTCTTTGTTGTAGATTCTATTAATTTCTCCAGGATATTTTTCAAACTGTCGTCTTTGTCTCCTGGTTGTTCCGTGTTTATTTCTTCTAAATATTGATCTAAAAATTGCATATTCCCTTCCTCATCTATATATGTTTTCTTTAGATCTTTATCCAGTTTTATCCATATTTTTCTACTTTGGTGCCTTTTCTTTAAGCTATTTTTTATTTTTGAGAAAGTGTCCAATTCAACAATATATGTATGATGACTCACCGGCTTCAATTCATCAGGTAAAACATAACATTTTCCTTCTTCTGTAGATATTGAGGTTATGGCTAATACATTAGATTTGCCATCCTTTGCGGCTATTATCGTAAACTCAAATAGCAGCCGATTCATCTTCTTGTAGTTAACGAAAATGTCGTTTTATAAGATTATTATTGAGGATTTTCAAAATAAACCACAAATTGTTTCTCTGAAAATACAAAGTTTTGTTTTATTTTACACATTCTTACAATATTACAGCAGTAATCGTTTATCTATGATAATTACTCAATAATCTTACCTGAAAATACAAAGAAACGACATTTAAAGTTCACTAATATCGTCTCCTCAATTATATCCTTTTATTTTATCTCTCCACACGTTTTCTTGAAACAATAAATCACGGCGAACATTTTGACCATCGTCCGCCATTCAATTCCACAGACAACTTATAAAGGCGCGAGGCGCGGCAAATTCGAATTAATGAAATGTCATTTCATTACAAGGATATAATTGAGGAGGCGATATTAGTGAACTTTAAATGTCGTTTCTTTGTATTTTCAGGTTAGATTATTGAGTAATTATCATAGATAAACGATTACTGTTGTAATATTGTAAGGATGTGTTAAATAAAACAAATCTTTGTATTTTCAGAGAAACAATTTGTGGTTTATTTTGAAAATCCTCAATAATATTCTTATATATATTCAAATGATTTTTATATATATATTGGGAACGTCTTGAGGTATGCCAAGTTTAATTTATTGTCGTATTGTCATCACCACTCTGTATAAAGGCTATTTTATATAACGTTGCCAGGATTATCCAACAGCAACTTCCTTTGATGTACAACCTTGTGGAATCAGAAATGCCATACTAAAAATTTGCGCCCGACCCAGTTCTCGATGATGGTAATATCACTTTGTACTGGGATCGACCTATCGTCACTGACTCGACTATTGTTGCCAATAAGCCTGACATTGTGGTGATAGATCGATGTGAGCGTCGCGCAATTATTGTTGATATAATGGTCCCGCATGAAGAGAACCTTGTGAAAGCAAAGAAAGATTAGCAATTGTAGTGTGTAGATCTGGCTCGCAAGGTTGTCGACATGTAGGACGTGAATACAGCAGTCATTGTTCCGATAGTCGTGTCGGCCAATAGCCTCGACCAACATCAGAGGAGGCTCTCGCTTGGCAGCTGGATCAAGGCTTTGATTCAGAAAGCAGTACTTCTGGACACGGCGCGTATTGTTAGGAGGTTCCTCTCTCAAGAGCCTTGACCACCAATAGCTACTATTTTTTTATATTTTTAAATGTTATTTTATATAATTTTTGTGAAAAATGTAAATAGTATGTAAGAAGAATGAATAAAGGAAATAATAATATTAAAAAAAAACAGTATGTACAGTTTTAACATAGTCTACACTACTCTATCTTAGTTTATTCTATTCTATTTAACAATGCTAATGATAAAACATCATCATTCATCATCATTTCAGCCAAAAGACGTCCACTGCTGGACATAGGCCTCCCCCAAGTGTAGCCACATTGACCGGTCCCGTGCGACTCGCATCCAGCGGATCCCTGCAACCTTCATCAGGTCATCGGTCCGCCTAGTGGGAGGCCTTCCAACGCAACGTTTTCCGGTTCGCGGTCGCCACTCCAGCTCATTTTCAGCCCTATCGGCCATCCGTTCTGCGAGCAATGTGCCTTGCCCACTGCCACTTAAGTTTGGCTACGTCGGTAACCTTGGTTCTCTTGCGGATGTCCTCATTTCTGATTTGATCACGCAAGGAAACTCCGAGCATAGCTCTCTCCATTGCCCTTTGGGTGACTTTAAGCCTTCTGATGAGGCCCATTGTGAGCGAACACGATTCGGTCCAGTATGTAATCACTGGCAACACACACTGGTCATAGACTTTCGTCTTGAGACACTGCGGTAAGATGGACGAGAAGATACCACACAATTTCCCGAACGCTGCCCACCCGAGTCGGATTCGACGATTGACCTCTTTCTAGAAGTTAGACCTACCTTACTGGACCGTTTGTCCCAGGTAGACATGATCGTCTACAACTTCGAGTGTATAGTCTCCGATCGTGATAGGAGTGGGTGTTACATGGGCATTCAACATGACTTTGGTTTTGTCCATGTTCATTCTAAGACCCACTCTTTCGGAAGCTCTACTGAGGTCATCGAGCATTGTACTGAGGTCCTCCATGGTCTCAGCCATGACCACTATATCGTCGGCAAACCGAAGGTGAGAGATGTACTCGCCATTGACGTTGATGCCTAGCCCTCTCCAGTCCAGAACCTTGAAGACATCCTCCAGTGCAGCGGTGAACAGTTTCGGAGATATGACGTCTCCCTGTCTCACACCTCGCTGCAGGAGGATAGGTTCCGAGGTCTGGTCCTGAAGTCGGACTGACATGGTGGCGTTTTTGTACAAACTCTTCAACACCTCGATGTACCGATAGTCGATTTGGCACCGTTGAAGAGACTGCAGTACAGCCCAAGTCTCGATCGAATCGAAGGCTTTAGTAAAAAAAAAAAAACGCTAGACAGAGAGGCAGGTTATACTCTTCGGTCTTTTGTATAACCTATCGCAGCGTATGTATGTGGTCTACGGTGCTAAAGCCTTTTCGGAATCCGGCTTGTTCGGGAGGCTCAAAATCGTCAAACCTGCGTGCGAGACGATTCGTGATGACTCTTGAAAACAACTTGTAGACATGGCTTAGAAGTGAGATGGGCCTATAGTTCCTCAGTCGGGCATTGTCGCCCTTTTTGAAGAAGAGTACCACTATACCCCTGCACCATGCCTGTGGCGTTTTCCCCTCGAGTATGACGGAATTAAACTGCTTCTGAAGGCCTTAAGTACCGGTTTTCCACCTGCCTTCAGGAGTTCGGCCGTAATTCCATCATTACCCGGTGCCTTGTTGTTTTTAAGCTGTTTCAGAGCCATCCTAATCTCGCACAGGCTGACATCCAGAATGTCTTCGGTATAGTGTCGGGTCAGTCTAGCTCTTGGGTCGTTCGCTAGATTTGCAACGGGTTTACTGGTTGACGTGTACAATTGCCCATAAAAACTCTCGATCTCCCTCAGCAGCTCCGGATTGGCGGATATGATCCTGCCGTCATCGGTTTTCAGTTTCGTGAGCTGGCTCTGCCCAATAGCCAGATCTCTTGAAAATACCTTGGGCCTTTGTTCCGCTCAATAGCGATATATAGCAATAGCGATAATAATTCAAAACTTTGAGCAACATGAATTAGACGAAGTCCGACCAAAGTGGAGAGACTTTATAAGTGCGCAATGAATGCACTACAATGCGTTGAAAAACCAAAAGTAGAAGATTTTTTTTAGTTTTTAATGCCGTTAACCGTGGGGCTCATGAGTTGCATCTATATTTTTCGTTCATAAGCTTTGACAATGACTAAAGAATACGTATACGAATACGGTCACGTGAGCGAAGCCGCGGGCACAGCTAGTATTTAATAAATATATTATAATATTTATTATGTAAAGTTTAGTCACATCATGCATGCATGAAGTTGGTAGAGATGCTTGTATTAGTCAATTTCTGTAGAAAAAATCTATACAAATACACTATGCCTGTTTTAGCTAGATTGATTGATTGTTGAAACCGTGTTGAACTCTCATCTTTCTGCGATTAACATTCCTCATATCGCATCAGCGAGGTCACGAAACACTCAAATACATTGATGAACTAAGCGGATATCAGGCGGGTGTTATTTAATTGTCGGTCAGCGATATATTATGCAGTGGCTGCCTCCCACAGGGTGAGGAGGGGTACTGATGGTGGGGAGCTCATTCATTTATAATTGATTGGACAACGATCACAGGTGAGCACGCGACACGGAAAGCGAATTAGAAGCGAGTGAAGTAGACGGCGGCGCCCGGCGGCCGGCCCGTAACGGGAGCGGAGCGGGCCGCGACAACCGGACCGAGTTATTACAAGCGAGGCGACACCGACAATATTTGTGAATTATTAAAGTGCACTTTAACTGTATCAACAGTTCACAGACTGGCTGAATATTGCGGCGATCCGATGCAAACTAGCTGCTATTTTATTGAACTATCAACACTGGTCGAGTTTAAATCGAACACTAAGCGAAAATGCATAATTGCATCTACCGCAAGTATGCACATTCGCACGTTCACCAAAATGTGGGCCAGTTCGTGTTCAGATCTCGTTGGAGACACCGCGTACTCAAAACCATTACCATTATCATTGTCTTGTTACTAAGTGTTGTAGTGATAATAATATATAGCTATTTCCCTTACAATTCGAGACTTTAACTTTTACCACAAACCATATCCATCAATACGAGAAAAGAGTGTTAGGTCACCATAGCGCCAAGCACTACTTTTTACATGGTCCTTCGAGCATTTATTTACCAGTGACTACCTAGTGATACAGTAGCACGCGAACCAGAAGGTCGCCGCAATTTGAAGAAGCTCAGATTGCAGTCAGATCGGAGTAGAATACGGAATGTCGACGCACAAAATATCGATGAATGCTTGTACGATGCTACAAAATTGCGATGCACGTTACGGCGAAAGACCGTCTCTGCGAAGCCACTACACTTCGATGCACGTTACCGCGATAGATCTTCACTGCGATACTACTTGACTTCGATTCACGTTACCACGAAAGATTTTCACTGCGATACTACTTAACTTCGATGCACGTTACCGCGAAAAACTACGGAGCAACTTGGCTTCGAGCATATTAATAAGAAAGCTGATATGGATATGTTAACATATTTAAATGGTCTTACATATACAAAGTGGAGCAGGACGATTGACATTCCTTCAAACCACGTAAAGAGTGTCACGTTCTTTACCCGTATACAAAAAATCAATCAAATCCAATGAATACTTTAGCCACAGGAAATTATTTTTCATTTTCTTATTTTACAACATGATGTAGAACTGAGCCCGTAATTGAATAAAAAGCCAATGTTTACTTGAACGAAGACAATTTATTTTGGTATACACGAAGAGGTCATGTTATCGAGGAAAATCTTAACACCGCGATTCAGCGGAGAGTGCTAAAAGAACAACGCCATCTATCGCGACATTAGAAACTAAAATATTTAAAAGTGCAAATCAAACGTAAGATTGTACATTCCGCCCACTATGGACAGAATGTCCATTGTTCCCGCCCACCATGAACCAACCACATTCGAAAAAATGGACTGTATTATACATAATTATAGTTAAAAAAATCAAACAAAGTTTTAAGTTGGTAAGGCATGGTAGCTAAGCACAAGATACACTAAAAGTCTAAAACTTTACACATAAACTAAACATAATAAACAGTTTACAAACGTTTAAACAATCAACAAATCTTTAACAATGTAACATACACATATCTGTTCACTGAGAGACAGGTAACACACACAGTTTAGTTATTGGTCGTTTAAATGTGATACCTTTACATTTCAGAGTAACTACCCTCGTAATATACTGTCACTTACGGGATATCTTCCGTGATTGTGATGATCGCGGGTTGACCCGAGTCAACCCGCGATCATGGCGCTTGCAACAGCGCCGAAATATCAGGAGCTCAAAATAATGAACAATCACGGAAGATATCCCGTAAGTGACAGTATATGTGTAAACCGTGAAAGCTTGAAACAGTACCCTCGTAATGTTGTCCAAGCCAGGGTGCTTTGAAGTGATTTTACCTAAAAGCCATTTGGCTGGAGGGAGTCCATCTTCCTTTACTAAAACTAAATCTCCGATCTCAGGTTCAGGAGTTTTATTTGCCCACTTATAACGATGTAAAAATTGAGTTAAATACTCACTTGACCATCTACGCCAAAATTGTTGCAGCATTTTTTGTGTTAATTTCCAACGGTTTAATGACGAAATAGACGACCTTTCCTAATTAATATCAGGTATTAGCATGAGTGATTCGCCTATTAAAAAGTGTCCTGGAGTGAGGGGTGTTGGGTCTTGCGAATTTGTGCTAATTTGTGATAGTGGTCGAGAGTTAAAGCAAGCTTCGATTTGGTACAATAGCGTCGAAATCTCTTCGAAAGTAAGAGTTGCAGTACCGATTACGCGTCTAAGATGATGTTTGGTGGACTTTATTCCAGCCTCCCATAGCCCGCCGAAATGCGGGGCATGTGGTGGAATAAAGTGCCAAGTAGTGCCGTTGTTTGCCAAACACTCGGCGATTTCCATATTCAAGGTTGACTTTTCTTGGGCGAACAAGTCTCGTAGTTCGCGAGCGGCACCAACAAAATTCGTTCCGTTATCGCTGAATAAGTCAGCGCAATGACCACGTCTAGCCACAAATGGTTTAAAAGCAGCAATAAACCCTTGTGATGTGAGATCACTCACCGCTTCCAAATGTACGGCTCTTGTAACCATACATACAAAAAGGCATATGTAACCTTTATAGGCCCGGTGGCCTCTACCTTTAGAAGTTCGAATCTGTATGGGACCTGCGTAGTCCAAACCACTTCGATAAAACGCTCGTATTGGTGTAACTCGCGCTGAAGGTAACTGTCCCATCAATTGGACCCTAGTCTGTGCAGCATGGCGTACACAAACAACGCATTTACGGACAACTAGTTTTGCTTGGTTCTTAGCATCAATGATCCAGTATTTAGTTCGCAGATAATTAATCATGAGCTGTGGTTCTCCGTGCAACGTGTTATGGTGAGTTTCATTTAAGACTAAATCAGTGAGGTGAGATTTTGATGGTAAAATTATTGGGTGTTTTATTTCAGTTTTTATTGCCGCTTTCTCTAAACGACCACCAACTCTCAAGATGCCCGAGTCATCTAGGAATGGATTTAATGACGTAAGTTTGCTTTTCTTTTGTACTACCCCTTTTTCTTTAATATCTTTTATCTCTTGCTGAAAACTCACGGTTTGACACTGTTTTACACAAATATGAAGAGCTTCATTCAATTCTACATTAGTCAACCATACAGGTAAGTTATGATCAGGTACGTTTTTCAATTTTTTGATGAATCTTTTGCAGTATGCTACAACTCGAACTAATTTACGAAGAGACGAGAACTTGGTCCACAGCTGTAATTGATCATCTTGCGTTACATGACAAACCCTTTTTGTTTTTTCTTCTAGATTAGTGTCTGGTATTTGACTTTTATCATGAGTTTCAGGTCTATGTTTCAACCATAATGGTCCTGTTTTCCACAGTTCAAACATCGGTAACTCTGACGGATTAATTCCTCGCGACGCACAATCTGCATTATCAGGAGATGATACGTGTGACCATTGGTTCCTGTCTAATATATTTAGAATCTCCGACACCCGATTGGCTATAAACGTTTTCCTTCTGATACACTTTTACAGCCAGTAATGAGATCATCCATGTAGAAATCTTGTAAAACTTTTTCAGATGCTAGTGGAAATTGAGCTCCTTCATCATAAGCGACTTGGTGAAGCGCTCTTACCGCCAAGTATGGAGCTGAAGCAGTCCCGAACGTTACTCGTACTAAACGCAAATGCTGTATGTCTTTTGCAGAGTCAGATCTCCACACTAAACGTTGATAATCTGCATCTTGGTCAGTCACCTTCACCTGGCGGTACATCTTCACGATGTCAGCTACTAAGCAAATAGGGCGAAGCCTCCATCTCATAAGAATGTGCCTAAGATCATCTTGTAACGTCGGTCCTACCATAAGGTTACTGTTCAGAGAAACGCCATTGTTATCGCGACTAGAAGCATTAAATACGATCCTGAATTTGGTTGTGGTTTTATCGTCTCTAACTAATTCAAATTCAAATTCAAATTATTTATTGCAATCCATAATGTACATAAAATAGGTGGTAAAAAACAATTGAGAAGAAACAATTATGGACCCTGTCGGGCACAGCAAAATTAAACAAATAGGTAGGAGAGAGGAAGAGCGCTTTTATCAACTTTCCATAAAACAATTAAATTAGGTAGACTGGTTTTTTTTTTTATATATATTTTTTATTTTTTTTTATTGTAATTATATAATTTATTTATAAAGAAATTAATTATTATATTTGATTATATCATTCGTTTCTTTATTCTATCTATTTATAATTTGTAATATTATGATATTCCAGTTATATTTTATTTAGTGTGTGCATTTTTATTATTTAAACCGTTGTAATTCCGTAAGACTAGAGGAAATTGGCAAGGCAAGTACACAGCTTCTGGATTATCAATTTCCTTTTCAGGTATTATTTGCATATGACCGAGCTTTAAATATTCTGAAAAAACATCCGAATATTTAGTTTTTAAATCCGGTGATTTTAAGAAACGTTTTTCTAAGGATAATAATCGTTTTACGGCAACATTGCGTGAATTGCCATATTTACTGCTCGGGTCATTATCTTTAAAGGGTAACTTTACAATATATCTACCAGAACTATCGCGTTTGGTCGTTTCCTCAAAGATTTCTTCACAACGTTTTTCTTCTGGAGTGAATTGATTTTTACTCAGACTAAAGTTATCAGATTCGAGCTCCCAAAATTGTTTAAGATTAAAATCTTCATTGCAAATGTTAGTATGCATGGTAATGATAGTACTATTGCAGCTCAAAGTATTGGTTTCACTATCACTCACTTTGCCAGATAAAATCCAACCCAACCTGGTTTTCTGTGCTATCGGTGTTCCTGGTGGACCTCTAATCAATCCTTCGGTTATAATTTGGCAATAGACTTCTGCACCAAGCAATAGGTCGATTTTGTTTGGTATGTTAAACTTCGGATCTGCTAACTTCATAACTGGTAAGTTGGGCCACAGCTGAACGACAATTTTTCGTTCAGGGAGAAATGAAGTTAATTTCCGAAGAACGTATGTTTTGACTTTCACAGTAAATTTAGGATCCTTGAGAGATTGTAGTTCAATATAAACCACATGTTTGCAATTGAGTGAAGCGTTGTCTTCACCCCCCACTCCTGATATAACACTGTTGCATTTAATTCTGTTAAGCCCAAGTAATTGGACTGCAGACTCCGTTATAAAAGAAGCCTGTGATCCCTGGTCCACTAGAGACTTCAGTGTTATATAAGACCCTGTGTTAGTTTCTGCGTTTACTAAGGCTGTTGCTAATACAACCTGACAATTATTTGTGTTAGACATACAACTAGTAATGTTCCTTACCTCGGTCTCGTCTTTTGATGTTGTTGAAGCTTCAACAACATTGGTACTGTCAACTGATTGCTTGTTTGGTTCATCAGTTGATTGGCTATAATTATTCGAATGCAGCAATGAATGGTGTTTCTTTTTGCAAATTCTACATCTTGTGGGCAAACGACAAGAAGTTACCATGTGATTTGCGCCTAAGCAATTGAAACACAAACCTGAATTTTGGACAAAATTACGACGTTCTGACAACTCTTTCTTAGCAAAATCTTTACAATTTCCTATCTTATGATTAGTATTTGAACAAAAGGTACATAAAGATGGTTTATTCTCATCTACATTTTTTACAACATGATGTGACTTTGTGTTAGTGCTCTTTACTGTTTTAGTACATAAAAATTCGAGTGACCTAATCTATGCTTAACAAAATCTAAAAAATCTTGTAATGTAGGCAAATCCTTGGTTGAACTACAAATCTTAGCTTCCCATTGTTTGCGAGACTCATTATCTAATTTAGAACACAATATGTAAATAACAATAAGATCCCAATTTTCGATATTAATACCTTCATTTTTTAAAGCATTCAGACATTCGTTAGTTGTATCAAAAAGTTCTTTTAAACAAATTGAAGATTCACCCGTTATAGCTTTTTGATTGAAGAATCTTTTAAAAATACAATCTGTTATAAACTTCTTATTATTAAATCTATGTTCTAAAATGTTCCAACTAGTCAAATAGTTATCACTAGTAATAGGTAGGTGTCGCAACAGTTGTTCAGCTTCGCCGGTGAGATACGATTTTAAGTAATGCAGTTTTTGCACATTATCTAATGATTGGTTCTTGTGTATCAATGTTTGAAAAAGATCCCGAAATGATGTCCACTGAGAATAGTGACCCGAAAATGTGGGTATCGCTATTCTAGGTAATTTCACGCCAGTCTGAGTTATCGGGTTGTTGTTTGCCGCACAATCAGAAGTAGTTTTCGTATTAAAACGTTCCTTTAATTCGACTTTGTAGTCCATGTATAACTCTTCCGCCTGACTATACATATCACCTTGGTAGTACTCTGACTTTTCATATTCTTCCCTTTTAACATCAGATATTATTTTAATATGAGTCTCTTCAAACATCAACCACTGTTTTTCTAAACATTCTAACCTTGTTTCCACGTAGCTAACGGTAACCCTTTCTTTAGGAGATTTTTTGAAGTTGATGTATCCTCTTTGCATCTTTTTATTGACATCTACTTGCAATCTTAATAATGAATCCATTTTTAGTGTTTCTATTTCAGAACTATGTATTTTAAATTACAAGACTCAAATTCTGACGAATTGTTGATGTTTCTTAGAAATTTTATAAGTTGAAACTTTTGCTAAATTTTTCTAAGTGTTTGGAAACACTTTGCCGAAATTGGGCATGGATTCCCCGTCGAAACACACTTTTGCATATAAATTTTACAAGTTCATTTTTCAGAGTTAGCTAATTTTTAGAAGTTCTTTTCCACTTTATGAACTTGTAAATCACTAAATTTTTAATGTTTTTAAAGTACTCACAGTTTGTCCAAATGATTTGCACTGACACAACACTTCACTAATTTTCACACCAAATAGTCAAATATCGCCGACAGGGGGCGCCACTGTCGTAACTCGTAATGTCCAAAACTCACGATGCATCAGTCACGGCTGTATCCGAAAATCCGACTCGAATGACCATGAATAAAAAGCCAATGTTTACTTGAACGAAGACAATTTATTTTGGTATACACGAAGAGGTCATGTTATCGAGGAAAATCTTAACACCGCGATTCAGCGGAGAGTGCTAAAAGAACAACGCCATCTATCGCGACATTAGAAACTAAAATATTTAAAAGTGCAAATCAAACGTAAGATTGTACAGTAATAATAGGTAAACATTGTAAGGTCAATAACCTGTGCAAAACGTACGATTCTATTCTCTACGTCTGTATGCTTGAAAGACAGAGAAAGGTGTCATACGCTTCCACTCTGACGCGCCCCGCCCAGTGACACAAAATACTACAGTTAGAAAGAAAAAGAAATATTACTTACGCAAATTATGCATTAGTGGTGCATAGACCATTGCGTATGTGTGTGTGAGCGGATTTTTTTGGTAAAAAGTCTCGCACGCGGTAACTATGGTCAGTGCATCGCGGCGCCCTTTGAGGAGAGCACACGCCAATTTTTTTTTAACACGAGACGAGTCGCGCGCGCATTCTCGTGATTTTATGAAAGTTTTAGTTGTTATTGTGATTAAAGACGATTTATGATAGTTGGCTTAGTGCATAGGTTAGTGTGACTTATTGTTAGGTGTTAGTGTATTATTTTATTAGTTAGTTAATAAGGAATTTAATAGGTAGCTAGTTTCGTGATTTAGGTTAGGTTTGTAAGTTTTGTAGTTTAATTATGCCTCTAATAAGGTACCCAGCCGCCGAGTACACCGACATGATACTTACGTAAGGAGAATGTAAAGAAAATGCGGCTTTATCATTACACAGGTACATATCGGGAGAGATATGGTGTCACACGAACGTTTGATGGTGTAAATTCTGATTGTGATGTGATATTATGTGATTAATTATTCAATCAGTGATCTTTTAATTAACGACGCACAATTGGGTGAGTTTAAGCCGCTGATTTGTGGTTCTAAAACTAAAGTACCTACCCTACGTCCACGCCGCGCAACCGGTCAGTGACCTTTCGTAGATAAAGCGTGTTTGCATTTTATGCAGTTGATTCTGCTATTTATTTTGTTTGAAAATTTCAATTTTTAAATTTTCCGTTAACTACAAATTTTCGTGTTTTAAAATGTTTAGATGGACTAGTACTGTGCCCGTTTTCATTTATTGTCGTAGTTCCAGATCCACATTGTATATGCTACATAAAGAAATAAAACAAATTTTCCCCTACGAATTCTTTGATTCGTTTATATTTTTGTACCAAGCAATAAGATAATTATTAAAACTTTGTTTATATTTTGTTAACATTTTGGTTATATCTAAGTCTTAATATATATATGTGATTAATTATACATAATTATATTATTATTGTTTATTATCTACTGTACAAACCATTATGGAATACTTATTATTTTGTCCACTATGCGTTTTGGTTTATACTTTTTTTAGGCCCATACAAAACATATTTTCGTTCTGATAAGTGATAATATAATAAATAAATAAAATAAATGTAGATAGCTAATATGACAAGCTTAACGAAAGACGAGCAGGGATGTCGAAGTGGAAAGTTTCTCAGTAATGATGTTTCGCAATAGATTATCGAAGCCAAGTTGCTCCGTAGTTTTTCGCGGTAACGTGCATCGAAGTTAAGTAGTATCGCAGTGAAAATCTTTCGCGGTAACGTGCATCGAAGTCAAGTAGTATCGCAGTGAAGATCTATCGCGGTAACGTGCATCGAAGTGTAGTGGCTTCGCAGAGACGGTCTTTCGCCGTAACGTGGGTAACCAATGGGTTCCGTTCAAAGACCTGTTTAGCGAAGCGGTTAACAAAAACCCGTCGATGTCTAATGCACAAAAAATGCAGTTTTTGAAGAGTAAGGTGACTGGAGAAGCAGAGTGTCTGATTCATCATCTTCAGATTAGTTCTTACAATTATCATGTATGTTAGAAGATTTTAAACCACATGTATAGTAACAAGAAATTGATTTGAATCACGTCCCATAGTAATATACTGCTCGGACTTCCCAACATACAACAGCAGTCGCTAGCCACAATAAAGAAGCTGCATGACGTTACCAAGAAGACTTTACACTCTCTACAGAATCTGGGAGTTGATATCACAACCAAACCTAGGACGTCCTAGCTCTTTAACCGTTTTTAGACCGACTCCCTGACTTAGCTCGACTCCACGTGTGGACCCTTCCGCGATTTAAAACCAACTGCCTCTCGTCCACTCCCCTTCCTCAGCCCTCGGCCTTTCTCCACACACCACGCTTGGGTCGCCTTCCCAGAATTCGTCAAGTACTGTTTTTTGTACAGAAAGCCAAGCTAAATAGTTTACATCGCACACATCGGTAACTGTCATTGTACGAGCCAGTAATGTTCATACAGCCGCTCATTGTTATTGTGTGTGTAAAGGTATTCTACCCTACACGGGGTTTATTTTTTTTATATTTACCCGTGTAGGGTACACGGGTAAAAATAAAATAAACGGGTTTACAATAAGGCAATAACATTTTATACAAATGTAACATGGTCACCATAGCTGATTGGTGTGCGATTGCGTCAGTTAGTGATCTAAGCTCGACGACGTGAGTTCGATCCCAGCTGAGGAGTTATTTTTGCTGTTTTTTACTTTTTGTTCTTTAATATATTAATTTTGTTACCAATAAAATCACTCAAGCAAAAAGTAAAAAAGTAAGTAAATAAAACCAATAAAATAATTTAATTTTTTATTAGATAGATAGATAGAAAATGATCCGTCTCGTTTCTTCCAATATGTTTCTTCCTTACATTGGTTGTTTTAAGGTTCAATTTGGTATGTTAGCAAAAAAACTTGTGTGGCTGATACAATGATTTAATACGAACTGGTTTTAAACATACATAGGCTATAGGTATCCATACTAGACGTTCGAATGAGTGAAACACTGTTGTTTACCAGTTTTTTGACAAAGAGAACGTTTTTTGTTGGTAAGGATGGAAAGTAAAATTAGTAAAATTAGAGGTGAAGTGAATCAACACGTTAGATAGTTAGAAATTATGACAACTTCTAACCTCATAACAATAACATCACTTCACCATACTTGAAACTTACTTTACGAGTTGTGGTTTTAAAAAAAGGATTAGAGGAAGAAATTATTAACATTTATACCTAATTATTGCTAAGCAAACATGAACATTATTTGCATGAAAATAAGATGCATATTCGTCCACTAATTAAAATAAATTCGACTAATAATGAGTCGGTAAACCTTCGTTTTCTATTACTTCTTGTAACCTTTTGCTCATGCTGTTAACCATTTTCGCGCATATATAACTACTTTACGAACATCCTTATCCGACTTAAACGTTTTTCGTCGCTAAAAATCACCACATTGGTCTCCCAATCAAAATTGATGTATTACCTAGCAAGTGTAGTCGGTTTTGTCGGTGCGCAGTGGACAGCAAAGGTGCGCGCTGGCTTGCAGCAACGTAATCCAGCAGAATGTAGGTGATTTCTTACAGTTAGAAAGCACATATTGCTGTTGCTTTTACGCGGGTGCACAATGTCGATGTCGATGTCGTAGTGTCGAGCCGATAAATTTGCCTTTGGTTTTGGCTTAAGATGTTCTACGTCTCCAAAATCCGCATATCGACGGACCCATAACTGCACGGTTCTCCTCTGTAGATAAAAACAGTATTTATAATACTTGTAATAATAGCTATTATTATAATAAATACATACTACATTTATATACTATACTAGCATTTGCCCGCGGCTTCGCCCGCGTGGAGTTCGGAAATTGCCGACGGAGTCTTACTTCTGGGATAATAAGTAATCTATGTATGTATAGTACATACATAGATTTACATGTACTTGCTTATAACTTGCAAATATTTATTCATAGTAATATCAATTAAATTACTTAATGTGAAATATTTTGATTTGAGATTGGACACCGGTGACACCAATCAAACGATTTATTAGGAATCTATTTATAGACATAATACATTGACATAATATTTAATATCAATGTCGCGTATCACGAGCCAACGTGAAAATCGGTGGAAAAAACCATATTACAGTACCATATTTACAGTTTTTTTTTTTTGGTTTGCCCGTATTGTCCCACTCCTGAGCAAAGGCCTCCCTCATTCCTTCCACTTCTCACGATGGTGTGCTTTTTCTCGCCAATTCGCGATGAAGCCATCCAAGACGTCCCGCCATCTACTCTTCGGTCTACCGTGACCCCGTCTAGCTGTTTCAGGGCTCCAATCTTGCAATATTCGGGCCCACAGCTGTGCGCCATCCGGCAGACATGGCCTGCCCAGTTCCATTTTAGTCTGGCAGTTTTATAAGCTACTTCGGCAATTTGGGTTTTGGACACATCTACCTCAGAAAAATCCTACCTACTTAGTAATGGGTAAATAATCCCGCGCCCCGTGCAATTCTGCGCGGCATGCGTCCTTCTACGTAAGCTTCGAAGCCCTATTTGACTATATTAATAATAATAATAATAATAAATAACTTTATTTCACAAAAATACAGATTTAACATGTTTTATATAAACTCGGTTTAAATGATCCTTGGTAGTAACACAATGCAATATAAACTAAGACTGAAATCTGTACACAATATGGAAAACCCTGCCTCTCAAACTAGGAAACCTGTATCTTGAGAGACAGTGATTCAGCTTAAAAAGTGATGCTAAATTAGTATAAATAGTAGACTGTGTCGATCTACCCGAGAATATAAAGCTAATTTAAGTAATAGCAAATGTTTTATACGTGAAGTGTGTGACAGTTTGCGTGTGTGTGCGTGTGAGTAAGTGTGTGTGTGTGCGTGTGAACGAGTGTGGGTGTGCGCGTGTGGGTGTGTGTGGGTGTGTTGTGTGTGATTCGGGATATGTAGGTACTTAGGAGACGTACTTAAGTAAGGATTCTGTTCGTAAGTAGTCCTGTTCCAGTAGCCATTCCGTTAATTTTGATTTTATTTCGTATTTATTTAGATTGACAATGTTTACATTTTTGTGAACTTGTTTGTAAATGTATGTACTTAATGTGTAGTATTGGTGTTTAGCGAAGGCGGTTTTGTGAGGGGTACTTAAGGGTAGTTTCTTCCTTTTTTTAGGGTCAGGTGGGGGAACGCTAGCGTGTTTTCTTACGGTAGACTGCAGTACAAAAAGTTGGCGCACTGAAAGTACCTTAGAATCAGCGTATAATTGCGTAGTGGGATAGCGATAAGGTTTGCGCGACATCACCTTTAGTACGGCTCTCTGCGCTCTTTCAATCCTCAGGAGACTGGTTTTAGTTGCACCACCCCATACAGTAATGCAATATCCAATGATGGATTGGCATAATGCATAGTACACCATCTTCAAGGTATCAGGTGCAGCCGAGTCTCTAAGGGATTTGAAAATATGCAAAAGTCTTAGACATCTAGTGGTAGTGGCGTCGACCTGTTTGTCCCATCGTAAGCTTCCGTCTATTTGGACACCCAGATATTTCACACTATCAGTTCTTACAAGCGTCGGACATAAGCATTGTGGGGATTGTTTGGGGCAGGAGTGCGCTGTTATGGAGAAAGTTTTGTCGGGCAAGTTGTTACGTCGGATAGCAAAGGGAATGTAGAGTGTTTTGTCGCAGTTTAGGGTAAGCAAGTTTAGGTTGAGCCATTTCATTATAGTTGACATTGCTGCTTCTGCATAGCGCTTAACGCTATCCCAAGTTGGTCCGTGAACTATGACTGCGGTGTCGTCTGCATACGCAATGATCTTGGAGTTGGGGATGGTCATTCTGCACAACTCATTGACGTATGTTAGGAAGAGGGTGGGGCCCAAAATGCTTCCCTGTGGTACACCATAAGTGGTCGATACTTCTTCACTTATATACTCTCCAATTTTTACTCGCTGGGTCCGGTTATTTAGGTAGTCTCTGAAAATTTCGAGGGTATTCCCTCGTACCCCTAGAAGTTCCAATTTAGAGATAAGGTTGGGAACAGAGACTGTGTCAAATGCTTTAGAAAGGTCTAGGAAGATCCCTAGACTTTTGGTTCTACTGTCAAGATTCCTAGCAACCAATTGTGTCAGCTCAAGAACTGCATCTTCAGTAGAGATTCCTGTGCGAAAACCATACTGATTATCAGCTATGAGCTGATGTTTGTTGAGGAATTTGTTTAAAGCGTTATTTAGGATCCTTTCTAGTATCTTAGAGAGTGCTGATAAGACCGATATGGGTCTGTAGTTATTGACACAGTTCCTGTTCCCTCCCTTATGAATTGGATGGATGATTGCTTTCTTTAGCGCAGCAGGAAAGATGCCTTTTTGAATGCAAGAGTTAAGGATATATGTCAAAGGTGGCGTCAAGGTCTGACGGCAACTCTTTAGTACCAAGGGAGATATGCCATCCCAACCTATTGCGCAATCACTACGCAGTTGTAGAATAAGAGACTCCACTTCTGATTCATCAACCTCAAGTATCACAAGAGAGGTGGAGGGGCTGGACGAAATGTTTTGACATGAGCTCATAGGTGGGTTTGTAGGTTGGTGAGATTGCGACAAGATTTTTTCTGCCAAGTTAGTGCCTATGGTACTGAAAAACCTACATACTTCGTTTACAGATGAAGTAGCGTTATCACAGATGTCCAACAGTTCTACGGGGCTAGTTTTCTTTTTGGTGGTACTGGTGATTTGTTTTATCGTTTTCCAGAGGGCTTTGGGGTTGTTACGAGATTTTTCAAGTTCGCGTTTTTCATGGGTTATTTTTAGTTTCCGGAGCAGGTCGTTACAATAATTCCGGTACCGCGTGTAGGTAAGTTTCAGGATAAGATTATTGGGATCTTTTCTTGATCTATTGTGCAACCGGTCACGATTTTGTATACACTTTAATAAGCCGTTGGTTATCCATGGTTTGATAATTCTTTTTTTCCTTGGGATTTTGATTTGTTTGGTGTGTTTGTCAATTACTGAAGAGATAATAGTTATGAACATATTCATGGATATATTGGGGTCAATAATTTTGTATAATGAGGTAAAATCCGAATTTTCTAAATCTAACTTAACTGCAGCGTAGTCTATGCGGGTAGCTATGTGGGGTGGTTTATTATCTGGGTTTGTGTTAGCAATATTAAGTAGCACCGGTTTGTGGTCCGTGATGTGTGAGTCTAGTACAAGGGTAGTAACAGGAAGGGTAGTTTTAACAAGTGCATGATCTAGACAGTTATCCAGCCGGGTGTTGAGCCTGTGAGTTGGGAGAAGACCGTGGGAGGCATTAAGAATGAGATAGTTGAAACAGCGGTCATCTGTACTATTAGGTTTAAGGTCTATATTAATATCACCTATGAGTACGATATTTTTGTAGGAGGAGAGGCTTACGTAGACACTATTTAAACTGTCCAAAAAACTTTCGGTGCTTTCCTTGGAATTGTATGACGGGGATCTGTACACTGCTACAATAGCGATATTTTGGTTAACAATATGACATACCAAGCAATTTCCACCCACAAATTGAGGTTCCCACTCAGAGGTTCGGAGAGCTTGTTTTGTAAAGATAACAATTCCATCATTTTGGTTACTATTTATGTCAGTAAAATAGGAGTCATATCCAACTAAAACAGGGATATTACTGACTTTACTAAGCCAACATTCAGTAAGAATTACCACGTCTAAATCAAGTTTTGTTGAGTGCATTAGTACCTGGAGTTGGTCAAAGTTTTTATTTAAGCTACGGATGTTTAAGTGTAGTATTTTTATGCTGGAATTGGTGGTGTTGACATATTCAATACATTTTTCTGGGGCACAGTTAAATGAGTTACCTACTATTGGCGAGTCCAACTCGCTGCATATACTATTTAAGCTAGCCATTGGGAGAGTATAGAAATAACGTGAAGTGGCTCAAATATACGGCTTCTATTGTTAGGATTTGTTTAGTATATAATGTGTCGTTTATTATTTGCTTTTTTGTGTAAAAGTAGTTTTTATACCAGGTGTTTTTGTGGGAGTGTGTTGTGAGTGTATTTTTGTATAGAGTGCGTATGCCAAGTTGAGTTTTTATTTGTGTGGTTATGTGAGTGTTAAATAAATTGTGTACCCTTTTAGATTTAAAAATAAATGCAACATCAAGAAACAACAACAGCAGATAGATGTTTGCTAATATAAAGATCTTAACTATACGGATTACCAGTCACAAGCCAGTGTAATCTATATCCTCAAGACATTTTTCAGAGTTGATTAACAGTTGTTTGTCTCCTTCTTTTTTGCGCAAAAATATGTTCCCGTTCGATACCCAGCAGAATTTAAACTTGTGGTTTTTCGCAAACTCTCTTGATTGGTAGAATAGTTTTTTGGTGTTACCCGGAAGCTGCTCCGTGACATAAACCGGCTGAGAAGTTCCCGGAATGCCAATGAGACTAGTATTTAATTTATCTTCCTTGTCCTTGGCTTTGTTGAACGCTCGAACTGCAGATATGAGTGTCTCCTTTTTCATGACAGAAGAAAATTCGGCTATTATCGGTCGTGCACTGGAGGGGGCACCCGATGGTTTCCCGGGCAAGCGATAAATATCCCTCAGTTCAGCATCTTTTATGGATACTCCAATGGCTTCGCCAATGCTGCATACCGTTTTTGCAAGCGTGGCATTGGTTTCAGTGATACTTTGCGGTATATTACGGATTTCAATGCCCGACGACCTGGATTTATGTTGTAGATCTTGTATTCTTTTCTCTAAACTTTCTATATATTGTCGCTGTTCCCGGCGTTCTTTTCTTAGGTCTTCAACTTCTGTTTTCAGCTCCTCAAATTGCTGGTTTATAAAAAACATAGATTTAACTATCTCCTCGTTTGATTTATGTATCTCCGTATTAGATGCCTGTATCTGAGTGTTCTGAGTTTTTATTTCTGCAATATCAGACGCCAATTTAGTCATCACAGCGGTTTGAGTCGCAAGAAGCTTCGCAATTGAAGAGTCCTGTTCTTTTTTCCAATCTTCGAATTGTGTTTGAAGGTCGAGCGTAGCAGCGCCTTGTGGCGAGTTTCCCTTTCGGGGTCTTTTATATCGGTTTGTATTAACGTTATCACTCACCACTGCATTGGCTATATCCGATTCCGATTTTGTCTGGGACTGGGAAAGGTTGTTTATTGCCGTTTTAGGCGTGTTCGGGGGAGTACGTTTTAAAGCGGACATGTTTCCTAATAGTTGTAATATAGATGCTCGCAGATCACGTTGACTTCGTCGCAGTCGATAAGTGCGTGCGCACTGCGCCGAGACGGTGTCGCGTGCGAGCGAAGTCGTAGCGCATCGGCCACGAGTACTTCGTGTTCGTAGCCGCGTAGGCAATCCGTAGCAGTGACGTCAGCGGCTACGGCGGCCGCCGCGTAGCAGATAGCGAGTAGCTTATTCAAGTTTCTACGTCACAAGCACCGTGGCGCGGCGATCGGGGAGTAGGACCGCAATAGCACACCGCACAGTGTTTTATGAAGCCCTTTTTTCGGACATCGCATTTTTATTAAAGAGGCTAATAGATAAAATCATTTTAAAGCAAAAATTCGAATCCCCATTAAGCTATCAAGCCTAGATTCTGAGATATAAATTTTTGAAAATCATCATATTTTAAGCCGGATACTTAGAAAAAAAAATATTTCTCATAAACCAAGTATGATAAGCAATAATGATGTTAATAGCATCGATAGCGCCTCTTATGCTGCATATTTTAAAATACAAATGAACATCGTAACTTGGCTAGATCCAAATTTATATGAGATTTTTGGTTTTTAGTTTTTCTTAATTTTCGCGAGGATTCTGCCGTATTGGGAAAAGTTATTTATACCAAAATTATTCTTATTACTTCCCCAATACACCACTTAAATTTCACATCCCAATTCCATGGAATCTAGAAGTTATTCAAAATTTTCTTTTTTTGTTAGGGTTGTCACAGTTATTACCCGGATATTAATAACTCAATTTATATTCGAGATCGATTATTAAAACCTATTTTTATAGCCCGAAGGCATCTAAGCGTACGGAAGAACGCAAATCGAGTTAGTGGGAGTTTTAGCCAGAAAACTGTTACCGCCTTCACCGCGTGGAGGTACTCCCAGCTTATGTTATTACTATTACGAGCGTGTCTTTTGCGTATCATCAATCATGAAGTACGTAGGTACTTCAAACCAGGGTTTAAATCAAAATAGTTTAGCTGGATTCAGAATCCTACGTCAAAAGTCAAAATCTTTGCCAATTCAATTAACTTGGAATGCAAATAATATTTTTATTATTACCAGATAAGCCAAACTACTTTATTTATATATCAACGAAAATGCTACCAGATTAGTTTTTTTTTTGACAAAACAAATCAGATCCGGATATAATTTTCTTTTCTGAGAGCATGACAACCCTGACGACATAAAATCCGGACCAAACTAAAAAGGTTGTAGTTTCTAGATTCCACGGAATTGGGATGTGAAATTTAAGTGGTGTATTGGGGAAGTAAAGAGAACAATGTTGGCGTAAATAACTTTTCCCAATACGGCAGAATCCTCGCGAAAATTAAGAAAAACTAAAAACTAAAAATCTCGTATAAACTTGGATCTAGCCAGGTTATGATGTTCATTTGTGTTTTGAAATATGCAGCATAAGAGGCGCTATCGATGCTTTTAACATCATTATTGCATATTATACTTGGTTTATGAGAAATGATTTTTTTTCTAAATATCCGACTTAAAATATGATGATTTTCAAAAAAATATATCTCAGAAACTAGACTTGATAGCTTAATGGGGATTCGAAATTTTGCTTTAAAGTGATTATATCTATTAACAACTTTAATAAAAATGCGATGTCCGAAAAAAGAGCTTCATAAAACACTGTGCACCGCACCGTGGGAGCGGGTTCGAATCCGGCAAATCACAGTCACTTTTCGAAAGTCAGATTTTAAAGTAGGTGACAAAATTGTTTGTATCTCACTCTAGGACCGCCTAGTGGGCGTTAATTACTGGTAAGAAACAGGCAAGAGTGACAAGGAATTCACAATCACTTAACTTAGCCAATCACAAAATTCGAAAGCAAAAATTCCGAGGACAATCGACACGCGTCCACTCGGTACAACGTACGGGCGCCGAATCCTTATTGGGGGATGATTTTGGAAAAAGGAGATTGGCATGAACCCATGTATTTTCAGTATCACATACGGGCTTACCGTTTCATAGAATGATTATATGGATTTGAATGCTACAATAGAGTATAACAAAATATGTAATGGTAAGGTATACATTAGAGTTGGGGATATTAAATTGATTTATACATAACCTCAAAATGGACCACCAAAAATAATACTTAGAAGTACCTACCTACTTAATGTAAACCAAGGCAGACCCATTTAGATCATACATTTCAATCAGATAAAGTGGATAGATTGTCCTTTATTAACTATAGAAGGATTTTTGTGTTAAGCACTAGTAACATTTTAAAGTAGGGTGTTCTAAGTTGAGACAAGAAAACGGCAATTATAGATAAAAAGATTTTGAATTATTTTAGGCCATCCAATTGCTATGACGTCACTTACAATAGTAATAATAATAATAATAATTCATTTATTTATCAAGTAACAAGGACAACACAAAAACGTAACAACGTACCGTTTGCGGGATTCGAATCCGCATCCTAGATGGTCCATGGTCCATCCACAAGATGGTTGTCAATAGGATAAAAGATAATGAATAATTTAAAATAGAATAGGTAAAAAAATAAAACCATTGTATTTATAATAACTTTTTATTCTCATGATAACAATATTATAAAGATATTTTCAATCACCACGCGTCGACGTATATTGTCAGGGACATGAAAACGTTCAGAGTTGCGACATCCACTAAATAAGCTGTGCCTGGGTGCTTCTGGTACTCTTCTTAAGTTGGGCAGAGTGATTGTCTGAGCTCGAAGTTGGTTTTCGTGTCTTCACAGAAGTTCTTGTTGTGGTTGTTCCCAACAAGTTACGCAAATTGGTTCATAACCTGTTAAAACAATTCAATACTTTATTTTGACGCATATAAACTTTTTATTGCCTTAAAATCGGATTCCACTATAATCCTGCTAATATACTTCTAATTATGGCCCGCCCCAGTAAGTATAGACTCTTTTCCGACTATCACCATTAATAACAATAATAAAAAATAGACAGGTCCATCTAGGTGAAGTTATTCAACACCAGCAATCAGCATCCTCCCTATCTTAACGTCTCTTTTTCTTTGAGTGTGTCATTCTTCCAGAAAATAATAGAGAAAAAAACATAGAAAGCAAAAATATGTCATACATACCTGACATGGCTGTATCCTCTGGTCAATTATTGCAACTATCTGGGTTTCCTCCTCTGATGCATGATTGATATGACTCTCAGTCTCAATCACTGAAGTACCACAAACAATACAGGTATGTTGCAGCTGATGCATTCCTATCGCCCAGCAAGAATTGCATACATAATCAGAAATGTTGATCTAAAAACAATGTTTGTTCAGAAAATAGTAGTCATAAAAACTGTGGCCAATATTATAGTTGTCTTTTTTTAATGTTATAGCAACATGGTGGCTCAAAATAAGAGTTCACACTTCATTTATAGATGCAGAAAACTTTACACATATCACAAAGAACGAATTATGCAGGGTTTAAACATAAAACACAAAAAAAAATCCTGACGTAAATATATTTTTTTTATTGATTAACAATCGATTCGAATCGATTAAAATCATCGAATCTATACGAAATTAATTTAGTGAAAGCAATGCTATTTAAATTATAATTATGTTGTTTAAAGTGAGCATATATTCTCGACTCAAATCAATCTACTTTATATTTATTTAATGAACAATATTTGGACGAAAGATACTTTCCAAAACATACATAATACTTGTGGGATTGCTTTGGCCGTCTATTCGTCTATTTAAATCAATTTTTTTGAATAAACGATGTTTTCTTCTTCATTAAAGTGATCATCGATTTGGGTTTATTATATGGCAACACTGACGACGTCATACATTTAATTGGTTCTATTTTATGCGTTTTGTTTTGCATTAATGCGTTTTGTTTTTGCATCCTAAAATCATGGTTTTCTAATTACTCCCAACAACTAAAAAAACATTTTAGCTTGAAAAATAACTACAGCTATAAGACCTTTAATTTGCATATAACTAGATTTTGAAACGTTTGAATTTGATGAGATACCCAAGTAACCAATCTCCTTTATACACATGTCTTATAATTTTAATTGAAGTGTGTGAACACCAATTTTCGAGTCAATTGACCCAGCAAATATTAAGTTTCTCAGAAAATTCAACACCCCATTTTACCCTCTTAGGGGTGGAATTCCGAAAAACCGTTTTTTAGCGGATACCTATTCTTCATAAAAAATATACCCTACAAATTTCATGTCTCTAGGACCAGCGGTTTGGTCTGTGCGTTGATATATCAGTCAGCCAGTCAGGACATTGAATTTTAAATTGGGGGATGATTTTGAAAAAACTGTGATACATGTACCTCATAATTTTAACTGAAGAGTATGAACACAAATTTTCTAGAATAAAAAGTTTCACAGAAAGTTCAACACCCCATTTCACCCGCTTAGGGGTGGAATTCCGAAAAACCGTTTTAGCGGATACGTACCCTTCACAAAGAATACACCGTCCAAATTTCATGTTTCTAGGACTCGCGGTTTGGGCTGTGCGTTGATATATCAGGCAGCCAAACAGGACATTAAATTTTAAATTGGGGGATGATTTTGGAAAAACTGTGATACACGTATCTCATAAATTTGTCTAAAGAATATGTACACAAATTTTCAAGTCAATCGACTCAGGGAATAAAAAGTTTCACAGAAAATTAAACACCCCATTTCACCCTCTTAGGGGTGGCATTTCGAAAAACCCTTTCTTAGTGGATACCTACTTGTCACAAAGAGTACACTGTCCAAATTTCATGTCTCTAGGACCAGTGGTTTGGGCTGTGCGTTGATATATAAGTCAGTCAGTCAGTCAGTCAGTCAGTCAGGACTTTGAATTTTATAAGTATAGATAATATACACTATGTTTATACAATATACTTATATATACTTACCTAATTAATTTTATAATAATACGATACATAAATACAAGACATACACTAACATTAGCTTTTCCTAAACTGTCTAAGGGCTAGATCAAGCTAATTTTAGATCAAGTTAATTTTATCATAAACATCGCAAGATTAAAAAAATAACACTATAATCAGTTATGATAATAATTATATTATTATAACTATGGTAGGTATTGCACTTAAGTTACATTAATTATTTATTCCTAGTAAACATTGAAAGGTGAGAGGAGTTAGTTAAAGTGAAGTAGACATAATATCAACATACTATGTAACTATTACTCACCGATATCATTAAGCGCCCTCCAATTTCACTTGTTCTTAGCGTGTCAATGACAATTCAAATTGAGTCAGCCCAAAATTTTGCGACGAGTTTGGCACCTTCAGTAGCGTCCTGTGATGCACATCACAGGAGCAAACAACAGGACAGGCAGGACACGATATAAAGTGTCCCATCGTTTGTGGGGCAACACCATATTTACACTCACAATTTCACATATAGATACGTTTTGATCATCCAAAACAACGATTTCTACCCCTTTTGAACATTGATAAAAAATGTTGCATGGTTGGATCCACAGAAATAAATCCGCACATATGCGCATGAGTAGTAATCAATAAACTCAGTAATGCAAATACTCGTAGATTGACTACTAAGAACGCTCATTTTTATAATTAATGAAGGTGTTTGAAAACAATATTTTTAATTTGTCGGTAGTTATTTTCTAAACAGTCAAAATAAAATGACCTGCGAGATTCGTGTTTATCTCAAACGTTGGAAACTTCATTACGCAACCATGAACGGGATCGACTCGTTATAAATTCTACTTTAAGTAATGTTTTAACAAAATAATGAATACAAAAAGAAAAAGAATATAATTGTTGCATACATGGTTTGAACTTACGGCATCTCATTCACTGACCAAAGACGATAGCCATTGTGCCAAGGTTGCTGTAGTAACATTATGCAAAACATTATATCTCCTTCAGTATCATAGGTGAATGATGACTATATATTGTTATATAGTAATTGATGTGCCACACGCACACTAATAAAAACCGAGGTCGCTCGTTTCATTTTGTGTTTGTGTGCATAACTATGACTTCACCCACACATATAAACTGTAAATCAATTAGTTGGTTCAATTGTACAACCGTCTCAATTGTTTTAAGGGCTCTTCGAGCGCCCAAGACCGGAGTAAATTGCAACAAGATGTTGCACTAGTATTTAGAAATGCGTTTAGAAATCTGATATTTTCATCTTTTCTTAAGAATTTGTTGAATTATTACATTCGGCCTGTCAGCCTTTCCCATTAAGCTTTACTTTATGCGTTTCCAAGTGATGCAATATTGTTTTACAATTCAAAGGAAGAAAGGAAACTTCGTCATTAATTACGGTAACTTGTCAGCCTGTCAAGCCGTAAAATACTAGTTTAATGTGTTTGTAAGTGGCCCAGACCGTGTGATGATTTTTGAAATATGAATCAAGGCTAAGATATTTTGGGCACGCCGCAATCGCGGCGGTAAGACCCCTCTTTGAGGAGTGGCTGGATAGGCGTCACGACGTCCTGACCTACCGCGTGACGCAGGTCCTCACCGGACACGGAAGTTTCGGGAGGTACCTGTGTCATATGGGGAAGGAGGAAACGCCTGGGTGTCACCACTGCGAGGACCGCCCGGAGGACACGGTGGAGCATACGGTGCAGGACTGCCCCGCTTGGGCAGAGCACCGCCGTGTCCTCACGGCGGCAATAGGCGGAGACCTCTCGCGCCCGTCATTAGTCGAGGCCATGCTGCGGGGCGAGACGGAGTGGGAAGCGGTCGCCTCCTTCTGCGAAGCAGTCATTCTCGCGAAGGAGGAGGCGGGCCGCGTGAGGGAGAGGACAGCGTCCTCCCTCCACACCAGCCGCAGTGGTAGACGCCCACGGCGCCGGACGTCGGCAGACGATCTCCGGCCACCGTAGGCGCGGGCATGCGGGCGGCGAGTAATGGGCGACTCGCTGTCCGACCATGGACCATGCCCGGGTCGACGGCGCGTTCTGTTCCACGCGCGCCTCAAAGAGTGTCAGCATAATGACGGGGCCCCCCTCTAGAGGGCCAAAGCCTGCCGGGGTCGCGGGACTTATAGAATTACCGTGACCCTGGAACATAAAGGGCTACTGAAGGACACCGTGGATTTTAGTCAGTACAAGTCTGACAGTCCCTTCCGCTCTGCCCTGGGTTGGGAGGACTCATTTGATGATTTCACCACGTTAAAAAAAAAAAAAAAAGGCTAACATTATTTGCTTAATATTTAGGAGTACGTGACAGACAGTCACAGTAGTTTAGACTCGTACTGTCACTTATGGGATATATTCCGTGATTGTTCATTATTTCGGGTTTTTTGTTCGGGAGCTCAAAATAATGAACAATCACGGAAGATATCCCGTAAGTAACAGTATAAGTTTGGTTGTAAACCACAGCTAAAGCTAAGCTAAGCTTAAAACACAGTAGTTTAGACTCAATGTAACGCACTTAAAACATTGTGCTGATGTAAGGATTGAATAGTACGGGGGTCGTGGAGGTGTTTAAAGTCAAATTCTTACATTAAAACATGTATTTAAAAAAAAAACTTATGAAAACGTTGGAACTTTGACCCCCAATATCTCCGTAACTTGAAGGTTTCCAGGTATGGTCTAGAACAAAAAAAATATCGCAATGACGGGGAGAACAAGTACCTTTCGGCTTGTTATACCCTTTCTACATTATTCCAATTAAAAACTATTATGAGCTTTAAATAGCCGTTCTGGTGCTTGAAACGTTCAACAATTGAAGAACAAGGACATAATGCAATATTGCTCACCCCTTAAGCAAGTAGCGTGATAATATATAGCCTAACATTCGAAAAAGCCTGTAAGAAATATTTGTGCAAAATTTGAACAGGATCTATGCAGTAGTTTTTGCGCCAAGTCGGAACATCGATTTGGATTTTTACGACTTTATTATATGCATATAGAAATATATAGACTTGTAGATATAGAGAGATTTAATATAATTGTTTTTTATATACTAGCTGGGTCCCGGCATGCGTTGCAATGCCTTTTTACCCGACTGCGGCGAAGCTCAAAAGGAGGGTTATTTGTTCTTTTTTTCATTTGTTTTCCAGGCAAGGGTTTCTGAAAAATATGAAAAAAAATGAAGTGTTTTAACCTTACCTTCGGAAATCTGTAGCAAAAAAGCCAATGAAACAATCTGAAGTCACTGACTTCCGAAAGTAAAGTTATTTTCAACTTTTTTGGAAGTCGGTTATTTTTATGAGGATACATATAAGTTTAACCAACTGATACCGGTCGCACCTAGGTATACTCGGCTTGAACTAGATGTATCCGTACTGCAGCTTTTAGCTGTAACATTACATTTCATGGCTCGTGACTGTACATGGAATGGGCACTGATGGGCAGAGCGCTAATAATAATTGACATTAAGAAAACTACTCTGTTCTTGTTTCTTCTCAACTAAATTGTTTTATTTCTTTAGTGTTTTACTGACCTTTTACACCAGAATTCATTAAATTTCTTATATATTGGATAGCTAGCTCCAATATTTATTGTCTTCGGCCTATACTTATGAGTATAGACAGAATACAATAGCATGTAATGTCCGCTAGAGGAGTCTGAGTCCAGAGAGGAAGGAAGCTTGTTTGTGGTTTATTAGTTTTATTGCGCTCTTGATTTACCACCGTGCCGCACCACAGCAGACGCAGCGATCGCGTCTCGTTTCACGCAAATAATAATAATAATAAAATTTATTCAAAAATATAAGGTACAACATTTACAGTTTTTTTAAATGCACCAATACTGATGTGACGTTTAAGCATCACAACAAGCTGTTGTTGCAATCTGATGCCAACTCAGCCGCAGATTGAGTATCGTCACCTTCAACTATCGCCTTTAATTCATCGTTGTTGTTAAGTTTATGGGCGACCACGGGGTTCATTTATCAGATCTAAATTTATAGATCGGAAGCGTTCAAACCAATAAGGGTTGGTAGTGTTCACTTCGTATAGGTACGTCGTTAATGTTTCGAGCCGTTGGGGCCGCATTGCTACCACGAGTCTGCGAAGAAATTGGTATACCATAATTACTCCCATTTTAAAGTTTCCAACTGTCCATACTGACGATAACAAAATTAAATTTAAAATTTAAAAACCCCCATCGCAACAATGAAAAGCGAACAAACATTTGAAAATTCAATAAAATGGCTGAGCCGGTTTTGATAAAACATGTCTAATTGTAATATACACATCATGACCTTTCATTTGATACCCCATTTTCTTTTTTTCTTTTTTTTTATCGTGGTAAAATCATCAAATGAGTCCTCCTGAGCATATTTGAAAATATTCCATTATTCATCACCACTTTGACCCCCATGTCTAGAACGGCTGAACTGATTTTAATAATACAAGTCTAATTGTAATATACACATCATTCGCTTTCATTTGATACCCCACTTAGGTATATTTGAAAATATTCGATTTTACAGACCCACTTTCATCCCCCATATCTAGTAAACGGCTGCACCGATTTTGATAAAACGTTTAAGAACCATCAGCAAGAAACTAACTTTCAAATAAAAAAAACTGCATCCAAATCGGTTCACTCGTTTAAGAGCTACGGTGCCAGAGACAGACACACACACACACATTGCGGTCAAACTTATTACACCCCTCTTTTTGCGTCGGGGGTTAAAAATTATTCAAATTTGGTGAAAACAAAACACTTAAGAAATGACTGAATTTGAATTCTACATTTTTAAAATAAAATTCATCCATCCAGAATTATTTGCCAATCATAATAACTTACATTTCAGATTGCAACTATTGGAGAGCGGTGACTTCAAAGGTAACCTACCATTTATGTATATCGGCTCGGCTGTTAAGCTATGCACCGCGTCTTATTAATTTATTGTGCTTTCTCACACCTCTTGACTGAGGACTCTCGCCCACTCCGCACTTTCCCGCGAATATGTCATCGATAACATAGATTGTATCGAAATAGTACAATAACATTTAGCCGTAAAGGAATTTATGTAATGGGATTACTCGCCTGAGCAGTTCCGCCTACACGGGCTCGGCGGCGAGTGCGCGGCCAGCTTCTGAACTACCACAATATGTTAGAGCTTTAAGTAATGCTTCTACCGATGTTCGTTTGTCTAAGCTGTAAAAACTCGTACAAGAGCTATTTGTCGTCGACGCTACACATACACACACACAAACAGGTTCTGCAGCGAGTAAGATCTCGCAGCCACTCGCGCCGCAATGAGCCACTCGTTCAGAAGGCTCATTACCTCATCATCATCATCATCTACCTAGCCTTTTCCAAACTATGTTAGGGTCGGCTTCCAGTCTAACCGGATACAGCTGAATATCAGTATTTTACATGGAGCGATTGCCTATCTGACCTCCACAACCCAGTTAGTACTAGGTAATACGATACCCCACGGTAGAACTGGTTGTCAGACTTTTTGAGCCACTACTACCTGTAACGACTGTCAAAGATCTACAAATGACAGCCGGGACCAACGGCTTAACGTGCTTTCCGAGGTACGGAGGAAACTCGGTATGTAATGGGTGGTCACGCATCCACAGACCAACCACACACGAAGAAGAAAGAAGAACGAAGACGGGTCACTACCTAAACACATTGATAACTACTAACGCCTTCACGGATAGCTGCTGGAGACCGTTACTCGGATTCAGTTCGGTTGCGTGGAGTGGACTTACTGCGGCTAGCTATGAGGTGCGACGTGATGAAGTGGCTGGCCCGGGAGCGCCACGGCGCGGCAATTACCGCCAACCGACTAATGACGCTCTCTTAACATATTGATGGCTCATCGACTCGCACTCCTCACAACTTACATCGTTAATCGCGTCAACTCACTTGATGGGCCTTTATTGTTTCCCGATTCGGCGCGTGATTGTTTTAAAGAGCATATAAATTGCTGAAAGATTTGAGAGGATAAGCTAAATAGGTATTCGCCTTTTAATAAGTATCAGATGGAAAAAAAATCTGAAACACCCAAAGCTTCTACACTCTCTAGGTAGCGAGGCCAGGCACAACATGCGTGACCCACGATGTAGCCATCGCATCGCGGCACCTCCAGGAGAGATGAATTGATCTCATATTTATGTACTTTTGAAGTAATTCATGTGATTTATTAAGTTTCAGTAATGTTAATATTGTTATGAAATAAAATCCTCGTGGCTTGTGAGCTCGTGACGGTGTTTCTTCTACTGCTTGTGGCACTTTATACGGCAAATTTGCGCTCGCGTTTTGCTGACCAAAATGTTTCCCAGTTAATGTCGAGTTGAGTTGGTCATGTGCCTCGTTCTGCCATCCTACCGCTCTTCCCCCAGCACTCTCACCCGTCCCCCTACTTTTCGAACAAAGTTCAAAGTTCTGCAACTTGGCTACTTTACCGTAAATATTATATGTAGTACAAAAAAACTTACACTGCGCACAGTCTGACGCAAAGCTATTCGAACATTGCGCCCCACTTACGCCGCTACTGGAACGCGTTTACAATTCAGGATTCTAATTAAAGGACAATGCTCATGGATGTATGGAATCTCGTACCATGCTGCATCAAAATCAAACTTTGTTTTTCATAGTCTACACTTATCATTATCAACTCCTACAAAAGTTCTTTTTGTAAGCAAAAGTGTGAGTAATTTCATAAAATCGAAAATATCCTCAAAACCAGGCAACTAAAAAATGAACAATTGATACATCGGTTTTGCCGGGTGACAGACGGCGTCATTCGGTTGACCCCACGCCTGGACATATTATGTGCACAATGAAATACACAAATAAGTTCACAAAATACAAACAAATTCTACTTCTCAACTCACAATACAATAATTAATTAATCTCAACTCTAAAAAAAAGTAGTTGACAAAACTAAAAAACCCGACTGAAAAAACTGAAAAGCATAAAACAAGCACATGTTAAATTAAAATGATAAATCAAAATCTTTACTCGAAAGAAAATCGATTTTGTGTCAATTAGTCCAAATCGTTTTTTTTTCCGCTTGTAATTAATTGTTACTGTTATTCAACAAAAAGAAAGCAAAGGTAATACAAATCATTCGTAAAATGTTTTTGATGTAAACGTTAATTTAAAAAGATACGGTTGGAATGACTACAAAATAATTTCTATTGCATTCTACACCTGTATGACCGGTTTTGTAACCGGTCATAGAATGATGAACGTCATGTAAAGGGAGTAAAACAATATTCATACTTCAATACTTTAAATTAAATCCCTTAATCAAAAATTAAATTCATGACGCGTAATGTCATAAAAAAAAATTAAAATAATTACTATAAAATTTTTATCATCATGCATGAGACTTTTTGGTACCACTTTTGGTCATTGTCCTTTGTATTAACTTGTTGTCGGTTAACATTAACGGCACGTGCGAAGTAAATTGCAGTTAAGTTTATGATCAGTATCTATCTGATGTCAATATTTGAGCTAAGTACTCAGTCAGTTAAGCAAGTGACCGAGTGGTAGCGCGCGGCTTGCAAGCGCGGCACCGGCCGCTCCGCATCGTCGATGATTATAATATCTCACCGAGCGCTCGGCACCGCATTAATATGTAAGCGAGCTGCGAGTTCGCGGTGAATAAATAAAACAGAAGGCGGTAAGTGAAAGCCGCAGCTCTTACTCTTAAGCAGCGTTCATAATACACGAGGCTCGGGTCAGCGGCTTCTTAAACTTTAACTGGTTCTCGTCGGCCGGCCGCCGCCCGTCTGCCCACCCGTCCATCTGTCCGCCCGCTCGTGCTCCGCATCTGAGATGTAAAACAGGGGAGCACACAGCTTTATTAAAGCGTGAAATTTCTCATTTCGTCCCGGGACTCGTCACAATGAGCGCCGACAGACTAAATATAAAATACAGAACGCGCAAGTATAATCCCGCTTAATTTTGAATATCAACAACTGGCAGAGCGTTGGAATGAAATCAGACGCGCTTTTGTCGGCGCGTGTCGCCCTGCGCCCGTCGCGACACTGGCCGGCACTGTGCGGAGCTTCTCCACTGCCCAATGATATGATGATGCGTGGCAGCGATCCAGCGCGTACTTGGGGCGGGAGCAACACACCGTACAGCCACTCAGCGAGAACATTCATTTCGGTCTAGTCGGCGTGCTTTTGCAGTAGAGGAGTAGGTATATGATCGCCTGTTCTGACACTAACGTCAAATTTAGGAACTAATGAGGGTTATTATTTATTAAAACCAAAATTAGATGTCGTTACCATTTCCCCCCGGCTTTAAAGGGTTGCCTTTAAAACGGAAAAAAAATAAGCTATGTTAGATGTACTACCACATAACCAATCCACAGGCTAAGACAACGTTAAATTGATCTAAATTAACTTAAGCGGAACAATTAAAACGAAAACTATTAACTAAATGCCTAAACTAAGAGGGAGATCCAACTTCAGGCTTGATCTTTCTGAGTCGGCAGCGGTTAGAGATGTACAACAGGGCGCACTAATCTACCCTTTGCGGTTTTCACAGTAACAACGCGGGTTGTACCGTCTTTAGATATATAAGTAACTTCTCAACGATCGCTAAGGGCCATGAAAGCGGCGGAGAATTATCATTTATGACTCGCAACCGAAATAGTTTTGACAGGCGAGACCTTGGACTTGGTACAGTGGTTTTTTAGCAAGGTTTTTGAAAAGGTAATGCTGAATCAAATGCTCAATCATTTTAATACCAACTGAATCTTACACGATCAACAGTATGGTTTCATCAAGGGACGTTGTACAACTGACGCCGGTGTAACCTTATTAAAGCACATTTTTACTGCGTGGGAAGAGTCCCAAGACGCCATAGGAATATTTTGTGACCTCTCCAAAGCATTTGATTGCGTAAATCACGACACATTACTTTTGAAACTTGAGCATTACGGACTAGGTAAACTGGCACTTAGTTTGATGAAATCTTATTTGAAGGATAGACAACAACAAGTTCAAATAAATGGTGTTAATTCACAGGGTTTAAAAGTAAAAATGGGGGTTCCGCAAGGCTCAATATTGGGTCCTTTCCTCTTTTTAGTGTATATAAACGATCTACCCTATTTATTGAAAAACCAACCTCATAATTATGGTGTTATTCGCTGATGACACTTCCCTTATTTTTAAGATAAATAGACGGGCCCAAAATCTAGATGACGTGAATAATGCCCTACTTCAGGTCCATAACTGGTTCACAGCAAACAATTTAGTGTTAAATGGAAAAAAAACGAAATGCATAAGATTTGCTTTACCAAATGTTAAAAGAAGCGATTGTGATATACATAGTATTGAATAAAGAGAAGCTTGAATTTGTAGATAAAACAGTTTCCTGGGGATTACGCTTGATTCAAGGCTACAATGGGGTTCTCATTTAACATCTCTTGCGGGGCGGCTAAGTTCAGCAGCATATGCTATTAGAAAAATCCGTCAGTATACTGATGTAGATACCGCTAGACTGGTCTATTTTAGTTACTTTCATAGTATACTGTCTGTGTGTGTGCCAAAACTCAGGCAGAATGTACCCGGCTCACAATATTTACTAACAACTTTATTGTACAAGACCTACATTCTATGCGAATAAATGATTTGATTTTTTTTTATTTTTTTTTGACTGTCTTATGGCATTTTACTATGGGGACGGGCTGCAGACATTGAGTATATTTATTCTGCAAAAAAGAGCCATCAGAGCCATATATAATCTTCGTAGGCGTGATTCTCTAAGGGAACTGTTTAAGGAAATTAACATCATGACGGTACATTCTCAATACATCTATGAAAACATAATGTATGTAAGAAAAAATCTATATCTTTTTAATAAAAGCGATGACAGACACAATTACAGTACTAGAACTAGAGACCAATTAGTTCAGCCAGGCTTCAGACTCGCTAAAGTAGACTCATCTTTCATGGGGTACTGTTTGAAATGCTATAACAAAATTCCACAAAGTATTCTTGAACTGAATGAAACGAAATTTAAAACATGCATTAAACGCACCCTGTGTAGGCAAGCATATTACAAGTTAGACGATTATATCGTTGATAAAAATGCTTGGCTCAATGCCGGTCCTGCTCCACAAGGACAGGGGCGCATAAATGAATAGCATTACATATCCCAATCACCTGCGCTTTTGATAATTTGTTTACTGCATCAGTGAGAGGGGTACACGTGGCTGAGTTTTGGGCTAAGCATATTTAAACTTTTTGCCATCGAAACGCTAAGAAGAAGAAGCATTAAATAGTATGTTGGAGCTGCTGAAGATTGTACAACTATCTTTGCTTTGTATAAATTCAATCTCTTTAGTATTATATAGCCGCATAGCCCATATTGTGTGAGTACTATGTAATAGAAAGCTGTAATTCGCGGGAAACCTTCGTGTTTTCCTAACTTGAATGTGCCCTGGCGGTTAGGAGTGTGTCATGCTCACTCAAATGTCTCGCTGATGGTGGCGCGTGTGTCGGATCATTTAGTTCCCTTCAAAATGGTTGAGTTGAATGGTGCTGATACATGCGTCATGTTCGTGAACGGGCGCTGTCAGTTGTGACTGGTCATCTCTTGGTTGCCACGGCTTATTTGAATTGTTTTTTTTTTTTTTTTTTGAATTGTTTACTATGGACACCTTTTAACGTACACATCTCAACATGAATGATGATACCAAGAGTCTGTAAAAGTATTCTGATTTAAAAGAGTGTCCATGGAGTTTCTTGCCCGTTCTTCTCCATAGAGATCTACGTTAGGGAATGGGCAACTACAGTACTTTTACAGTTTTTATGCCTTGTGACTGGGACTGTAGCTATTTTTGTCTTTGTTTCGACAATTCAAAAGTGCCTGTAACTGGCCTATTTGAAATAAATGCTTTGATTTTGATTTTGGTACAAACTAACTGCACCGAGTAGTTAGGACCAATGCGGACTTGCAAATATACGACTCCACCGTAAGCGCGTTCGCTGGCGTCAGCAAAACCTATTAAGTTGAAAGTACATCCATCGACCAACCCAAGATGACGCGGTATTACAATTTGATTGAGCGCGGAAAGGTCAATGCAAAATCGTTTCCAAGTGGCGACAATATGGTCGGGAGGTGCGTCATCCCACTCGCACTTTGATAACCAAAGCTCTCTGATCAAGAGCTGGGCGTACAAAATTGTGGGAACCATAAAGCCCATTATGTCCCATAGCTGAGCCAAAGTGCGCTTGGTGCACTTATCACCAGGTGGTGCGACGTTAAACCGGAAACTATCGCAGGATTTATCCCAGCGTAAACCGAGAACCTAACGCGGTACAGACAGTTTCTCAAAACTCAATGTCTGGAGAAGCTTTATGAGAATCAGGTAAGCGTACCTCAAATGGACAAGCAACTATAAATAGTTCTAACTGGTCTCGCTTGAAAAGCTGGATAAGCTCTTCACAAAGCGAAATTGCTTGCGGAGTTGATGTGACATAACAAGCGATGTCATCTATATATAAAGCGGAGGTAGCAACAGCTGGTGCGGCGGGATAGTTGTCGCCTTCATCAGTGATCAACTCGTAACGCGTGATATGGACTGGATTTGAGTCCGAAACAAACATGTTTAAACTGATACACGGATAAAGGTTCACTATTGTCAAAACGATAAAAAATCCGTCGAAATCTACGGTCAGATTCACGAACGCCGATATTGAGAAACATTTGGTGGCAGTCAGCTGACAGAGCGAGATTTGGAAAAGACGAAAATTTATTATGATGTTAGATAAGTCACCCTTTAGATTAGGGCAATTGCAAAATGTCATTGATGGACTGACCCGATGTAGTTCTGCAACTAGCATCTAAAACCACGCGAAGTTGAGTCGAGGTCTTATCTTCGCGAACTACGCCATGGTGCGGAATATAATACGAGGGAAGAGAATTTGTCCTCGTTGTTGACAACCGGAATCTTAAAACCTTTATTTATGTAGTCACGCATGACGTCATTATAGGCGCCGCGCAACTTGAGCGAAGCATCAAGTTTGTGTTCTAAACAATAAAAGCGTTTAAGCGCAGCAGCGTACGATTCGCCTAGCGACTACGGTACACCACAAAAAGGTAACGCCACAACATATCTACCACTGTCGTCGCGAACAGTGGTAGTGCGGAAGTGTTCTTCACACTCAAGATCCTTGACAACAAGACTCAAGATGCTCAGCGAGGGCGGTGCGGAAATCTCTTCAAGCTCCCAGAATCGCTTGAGAAGAGAATCAATATTATTTTCTTGAAGAACAGCACAACAAGACGTAGTATAATGAGAAGTACGAGTATGTGACGTAGAGGTACAGTACCCATAACCACATAATCAAATACCTCCTCAATAGCGGGTGTCAAATTATGTTGTTTACTAAGTACAGCAAGCCAAGCTAATTAGTTAACATCACAAACAGCGGTAACTGTCATTGTACGAGCCGGTAATGTTCATACAGCCGCTCATTATTATTGTGTGCGTATACGTAGTCTACCCTACACGGGGTTTATTTTTACAGTTTATTTGGTAAAGATAAAATAAACGGGTTTACCATAAGGCCCAACATTTTATACAAATGTAACATGGTCACCATAGCTGATTGGTGCGTCAGTTAGTGATCTAAAAATCAGCACATTGTTCTCCCAATCAAAATTGATGTATGACCTAGCAAAATGTAGTCGGTTTTGTCGGTGCGCAGTGGACAGCAAAAGTGCGCGCTGGCTTGCTGCAACGTAATGTTCGTAATGTTCGTTCCAGCAGAATGTAGGTGATTTCGCACAGTTTGTAACTTTATTCTTTCTTTTCTTCTGCTGTTGCTTTTACGCGGGTGGACAAAAAGGGATCAGCCTTGCCACGATGTCGTGGTGTCGAGCCGATGAATTTGCCTTTGGTTTTGGCCTAAGATGTTCTACGTCTCCAAAATCCACATATCGGCGAACCCATAACTGCACGGTTCTCCTCTGTGGATAAAAACAGTATTTATAATACTAATAATAATAGCAATCATTATTGTTCGTTCTGGCGCAGCATCTGGTCGGTGCCTGTTAGCCATACCGAGGGTGAATGCACTCGGGGGGTCGAGCCAGCGTGAGATCTAGTACCAGAAATGGGGGCAATCACTATCAGCAGTCGTTCGTTGCCTAGCTGGAAATCTCCAGGGCCGGATGGGCTGCACAACTTCTGGATTTAATGGTTTACAAGGTCGCACGCTCGCCTGGCGATCCTGTTCCAGTCAGCCTTAGAGTCAGGGTCGCTGCCAGAGTTCCTGCCAACAGGTATAACCCACCTGCTACATAAATCTGGTAGTACTGCGGAGCCCAAAAATTATAGACCGGTTACCTGACTTCCGACGGTCTATAAAGTTCTTACATCTATTTTGCCAATTCTGTCATGTCCGCTTCTCACAATGGATGTAGGAACGGGTTTCGCGGTACTAAGGAGCTACTCCTCATTGATCGACAGATCCTTTCGAGAACGGCGAACCTGTTGACTAATGGCCATCCATTAGTCAACAGGTTCACCGTTCTCGAAAGGATCTGTCGACATGTTGGATAGTCTATAAGAAGGCCTATGACTCGGTGCCACATACATGGCTCATGAGAGTGCTAGAGTTGTATAAAGTTGATGCAACTCTGTGCACCTTCCTGGGTATGGGGCAATGGAGGACAGTCCTTTGCTATCCAGGATGTCGGCAAATCCAGAGGAATAGCGAGCCGACAAGGATAGAGGGAGGTATATTTCAGGGCGATAGTTTGAGTCCACTTTGGTTCTTCTTAGCCCTGAATCGTCTTAGTACGCTGCTGGAGGATTCAGGTCTAGGCTATCGGTTGAGGAGAGGTGGTCAAGTTATATCTCACCTCCTTTACATGGATGACCTGAAACTCTTTGCCCCCTACGATTTGCAACTGATGGAGCTACTGAAGGTAACTGAAACTTTCAGTAGCGCTATCAGGATGGAATTTGGTGTGGACAAATGTATGACCGCACATTTGTCCACACCAAATTCATGTAAAGCGAGGGGAGATTGTGGAATCTGTGGGAACCCAGCTCTCAGATTCCATACATCTTAGATCCCTCTCAGCAACCGAAACCTATAAGTATTTGAGTATGTCGGAAGCGCTGGGCATCAATGTTGCTGACATGTAGCAATCGTTGAAGGAGCGGTTCTTTGGCCGCCTGAAAAAAGTATTTAATAGTTTTATAGCGGAAATAAGGTACGTGACTTCAATGGTTGGGTCATGCCGGTTTTGATGTACGGCCTACTCAAATGGACTCAAACAGAACTAGACGCTCTGGATAGGTGGGTCCGTACATTGTTGACGGCATATCGAATGCATCACCCGCATTCTTCGGTTATGAGACTGTATATCCCGCGGAGGTGTGGGGGTCGAGGCTTTTTAAACGCTAAGACTCTCCACAATCGCGAGATATGCAGTCTCATTGAATATTTCCTTGAAGCCGACGTGGGGATGCATCGAGATGTCGTCGCGGTGGACAAGGGCCTCACCCCGCTTTCTTTTGCTAAAGAGAACTGGCGCAAACCAGTAGTGCTTGACACTAACGACCGCATGGAGGTATGGCAGAGTAAGGAAGTTCACGGACGCTTTTTCCGGGCCCTATAGGGCCCGATGTAGACCTATCAGCGTCCGTAGCCTGGCTACGTTCCAGGGACCTCTTCGGAGGAACCGAAGCTTTTGTCTGTGCAATTATAAATGAAGTTATGATGACGAATAACTACCGGAGATTTATTGTGAAGTACGGTACGGTTGACATATGTCGGGCATGCGACCGTCCAGGCGAATGATCCCGTCACATTATCTCCGGGTATTCTCGTCTGGCTAACGGAGAGTACTTGCATAGACACAACCTTGTAGCCAGGATTATCCATCTGCAACATGCTCTAAAATACAACCTTGTGGAATCGGAAGTGCCGTACTCTAAGTATGTGCTCGACCCAGTTCTCGAAAATGGCAGTATCACATTGTACTGGGATCGATCCATCATCACTGATAGGACTATTGTAGCCAATAAACCTGATATAGTGGTGGTGGATCGATCAGAGCGGCGCGCAATGATTGTTGACATAACGGTCCCGAATGCTGAGAACCTCGTGAAAGCCGAGAAAGATAAACAAATAAAGTATCTTGACTTGGTTCACGAGGTTGTCGACATGTGGGATGTGGACTCGGCGATCATTGTGCCGATAGTTGTATCAGCCCATGGCTTAATTGCCAAGAGCCTCGACCAATACCTGAGGAGGCTCTCGTTGGGCAGCTGGATCAAGGGCTTGATTCAGAAAGCGGTATTTTTTAATATTTTTAAATGTTTTAATATTGTTTTTTCTAAGGATTATTTAAAAATGTAATTAATTTGTATATAAATATAAACTACATTTATATACTATATATACACTATGTTTATACAATATACTTATAAAGGGTGTAAATAGACCCTTAACATAACCGAAAGGCACTTATTCTCCCCGTCTTGGCGATCATATTTTTGTTTTAAACCATACCTGGGCACCTTCTAGTTACGGAGATATTGGGGGTCAAAGTTCCAACCTTTTCACAAGTTTTTTTTTTAAATACATGTTTTTAATGTAAGATTTTACTTTACACACCTCCACGATCCCCGTACTATTCAATCCATCCATCAGCATAATGCTTTGAGTGCTTTCCATCGAGTCTTACAGTAAAACGTGATTTTTCACCCCAAAAAAAAAGTCGATTCCCAGCAATAATTTATAAACTAAAAGTTACTTAGTTTGATGTAGAGAATTCTTGGTTGACGGCTATGTGAAGGGTTTGTGTACACCCTGTATATACCTAATTAATTTTATAATAATACAACACATAAATACAAGACATACACTGACATTAGCTTTCTTAAACTGTCTAAGGGCTAGATCAAGCTAATTTTAGACCAAGTTAATTTTATCAAATTATCATAAGATAAAAAAAAAAAAACTTCATTACGCTACTATGAACGGGACCGAATCAGTATAAATTCTAATTTAAGTAATGTTTTAACAAAATAATGAATACAAAAAGAAAAAGAATGTATTGTTGTATACATGGTTTGAACTTACGGCTTCACGTTTACTGACCAAAGACGATAGCCATTGTGCCAAGGTTGCTGTAGTAACATTATGCAAAATATTACATCTCCTTCAGTATCATAAGTGAATTATAACTATGTCGGATTTGTCAGGATATTTCTGTTAGACTCGTACATCATGTGGGCAGACCATGGGTTTCGTGCAATGAAAATACACTAGGTGCGATACACTGATAATAAAGTAACAAATTACTTGACATTGCAATTTAACACAATTACACGGGGCACAATGAATCGGGTACAGTTCCAAGACGTCTCAACTCCACTGCGATCAGACACTCAATGTCCTCCTCGCCTCCGAGCTGTAACATCAGGGCTCTGTAGAAGCCACGCTGTGGTGGGGGTAGACTTGTAAGTAGGTCTCGTGACATCACCACCAGCGGACTTGCGATCCATTTCATGTCCGTACTAATGACCCGTTCCGACACGGCCATCCTGCTTGCACACATCCTCGTGTGATGGTTACCCTGCGAACAAACAAACTCCACGACAGAATTTTGTTCCACTCGGTCACTCCTGACCAAACTCAACATACATCGGGTTGTCACCGACCCGATAAGTAAGGAAATTTTAGAACTCTGTTTTATTTTAACCAAATTCTACTCTTTGATTTAATGAAACATGGTTAAATTGGGAATAATCGAAAATACAAAAATCACTACCCTTATAAAATTAAACATGGTTACTTTGATAATCGAAAATGGGTCAACCCTTGGGCCATGTACCATAGTCGTTCCAATTAACCTTTTAAACTCTCTTGCAACCAAAAACTGGCAGCTTACATAAACCCTCGAGTAAAACCTCTAACGGCTCTCTAGCCGACCAGCAATCTCATTGCTCTCACACATCCAGCGCATGGATCAAAACTCGCGCATCCATCAAATGGATCGCCTGTGTGCATCACCCACTGACTACACACTACGGTCTTTCCAGACCCCGACCTCCGCCAGAGTTAAACGCACATCGCCTACCCACGGACTACTTGAGTTTCCTCAATAGACATCGATTTCTACCGGGCTACGACTACGTATTAACTACTGGTACGGTGGAACACAATACGGTCAATAGAATGCTTTACTCGACCTTCTATCACAACTTAAGCTCGATCATCGTCATCAAAATCTTTATCAACATCGACTGGTACGTGACCCGCTGGCATCTTCCTTAGCCTACCGTGCGCATACGTAGGCACACTAAGAATTCAAAACTTTCAATTTATAACGATCACCATCCAAAATCTCAATCAATCTAAATTTACAAGCAACATTTACTCTCTTTCATTAAGGGGCCGTGCACAAAATCAACCCGTTTTGAACTATTTTGATCACTACTTGTGGAAAACACAAGAAGAATTTGAAGTTTCTTTTTTGATATTATTAGAGTATTGAAGTCAAAAATGTTTGTGGTTCATATATATAAGAATATTATTGAGGATTTTCAAAATAAACCACAAATTGTTTCTCTGAAAATACAAAGATTTGTTTTATTTAACACATTCTTACAATATTACAACAGTAATCGTTTATCTATGATAATTACTCAATAATCTAACCTGAAAATACAAAGAAACGACATTTAAAGTTCACTAATATCGCCTCCTCAATTATATCCTTTTATTTTGTCTCTCCACACGTTTTCTTAAAACAATAAATCGCACCGAATATTTTGACCATCATCCGCCATTCAATTCCACAGACAACTTATAAAGGCGCGAGGCGCGGCAAATTCGAATTAATGAAATGTCATTTCATTACATCTCCCCCCCCTAAGAGGGAAAATTCTAAATAATATATCTATACGCTATACCTATTAGTTATCTTCATATTCGTTTTCTTCTACTTCATCTTCTTCAGCATCTATTATGACCGGTTGCAATTTTGTTATGTGGAATAAAGTTGATTCTGTTTTTCTGGTTCCGGTGTCGATCCTATAAATGGAGTTCGATATTTTCTCTACTATCTTGAAAGGGCCTATTCTTAATTCGTCTAACTTTTTTCTATTCAGTCTATTTCCATTTTCTACATATACACTGTCTCCTATATTAAACTCTTGCATTTTTCTATTTCTATCAAATATTCTCTTGTTGTACTTGTGGGATTTTATTGTATTCTCTAATGCCAATCTTTTATCAGCAATCCACCTGTCTTCCCTTTCTATTGATTTTAATTCATTTGGTAGTAGGCTGACATTTGTACCATCCAGTAAATATTTTGGTGCAAATCCTGTAACGGAGTGTTCTGTTTCATTATATTTCTGTATGCATTCTCTTGCCACTGTCGTCCATGCTCTCTTATTATTTTTCTCATTTATTTTGCATCTTATTTTATTAACTATTGTTTGATTTAATCTTTCGTTCAAGCCGTTCGAGAATGGTGTATTCACAGCTGTAAAAATTAATTTAATATTATTCTCTTTCAGATGTTGTTTAAGTTCTCTTGAATTGATACCTGGATATTGATCTGTCAGAATTATTCCAATGTCATCTGTTTCTAGTACATTCTTTGTTAGATTTATAAAGTCACTTGAATTCTGTGTTTTTGAAGTCGCAATATATGCATATCTAGTGTAGTGGTCTACTAAAAGGTGTAGGTATTTTTTTGTTGACCTAGATCCTCCAAAGCCACCAATAGTATCCATTGACATTATCTCAAATGGTTTTGTCGCTGGTCCCAATTGTGACATCAATCCAAATTTTCCTTGGCTTCTTGCTTTATTTTTTATACATATTTCACATGTTTTACAAATCTTTATGATATTCTTTGTTAGGTTTTTAGCTGTATATATTGGACTAATTTTTTTCTGCAATTGTCTGATCCCAATATGGCATAAATCTTCATGCACCTTTTTTATAAGTTTTTTACCAAATTCTTCTGAGAGGATAATCTTTTCATGTTTCTTTTTTTTTTTATAATATATTCTATTTTTGTAGATTAGATCTTGTTTCTTTTCTTTTATTGTATCATTTTTTTCTTGATCTTCAACTATATCTTTTATTTGTATCAAATTGACTATTTTCAATAGTTCCTCTTTGTTGTCTTCTGGTTCTAACACAGGATTTCGGCTCAAACAGTCTGCTTCTACATTTTCTTTACCAGGTATATATTTTACTGTAAAGTCATATTGAGACAGGTAATATATGAGTTCACCCAATTCTTCGTCCGTCCTGCATTTAATGTTCATGTTCTCTAGAGGTTTGTGGTCTGAGTAAATAGTGAATTGTTTTCCAATGAGCCAGTGCTGCCAGTATTTAACGGCTTCTTTCATAGCAAGACATTCCAAGTATATAGCCTTTTTCCGTTTTTGAGATTCATTCAGTTTTTTTGAGAAATATGCCACTGGTTTGTCTTTACCGTCCAATTGTGTTTGTTTTAATATTGCTCCGATGCCCTCTAAGGATGCATCTGTAAAAATTTTTATTGGTAAGTCTTTGTCATATATTTCCAACACCGGTTGAGAACATAAAAATCTTTTTATTTGATTAAATGATTCTTCACACTTCTCTGACCACACAAACTTTTCGTTTTTTCTTAATAAATTATGTAATGGGTCCAAGATAATTGCGCTTCTTGGTATGTATTCGTGGTAGAAGTTAATTTTTCCCAAAAATTGTCTGATATTCTTTTGCGTCTTCGGAGCTGGAAAATGTCTTATTGAAATCAAGTTGTCTTTTAGTGGTCTTACCGAATTGTTCTGAATTACATGGCCAAGATACTTTACTGAGTCTGCAGCAAAGGTGCATTTCTGAAATTTCAATCTAAAGCCTTCTTTTTGTATTGCCTCTAATACATTTTTTATGTGTCTTATGTGTTCTTCAAAGGTGGATGAATATATCAAAATATCATCAATATAGTTTACGGAGTATCCTGTGAGATTGTGCTTTCTTAGAATATTGCTTAAAATTCTCTGAAAAATTGCTGGAGATGTTTTCAAGCCAAAAGGAAGGCATGTCTACTGAAAGTGGCCATCTTGTGTGACAAATCCTGTTTTATTTCTATCTTCCACCCGTAGTGGTATAGCCCAAAATGCAGAATTTATATCTAGTGTGGTAAAATACTTACAGTTTCTAGTTTTAATAATCAAATCATCTATTAATGGAAATGGTTGTGCTTGTGGTATAACAATTTTGTTTAGTTCTCTGAAATCTACACATAAGCGGGGTTTTCTATTTTCACCTTTTTTAAATGCCAATGTCACTGGTGCAGAAAAAGGACTGTAAGACTCTTCTATTAAATTATTTTTTAGTAACATAGATATTTGCTCTTCAATTTCTAATTTATCTTCTATCGTACATCTGTACGGTCTTTTACTGCAGTATCTATTTACTAGTAGATCTATGTGAGCTTCATACTCTTTAACTGATCCTATGTCATACTTGTCCTTAGCAAACATTGTTTTATATTCCTTTATGATTTCTTCTATTTCAATTTTCTTTTCATTATCTAAATGGTCTGTCTTACTTATAAATTCCTCTGTTTCTATGTGTTCATTGAAATTTATTGCGTATGGTTTTATATTCTTATCTTCATTTCTGTTATCTTTAGACATCCTGTTTATTTTATTTATTGTTTTCTTTTGTTCTATCTGCAAGTCCTCATTTTGGGTTAATTTGAATTTCTTTATCATATCTAATCCGATTATAAAATCATCAAAATTTTCATTTTCTACTATGTATACATCCACCTCTTCTTCTATATCAAAGATTTTTATTTTTATTGTTGTCAAGCCATCTGTCTTTTTCACACCATTAACCGTTTTCATATATGCTATATTCACATTGTCTTTTTTTCCTTTTACTTTTATCAGTCTTGAATTTATTAAAGAGATCTGTGAGCCTGAGTCATAAATGCCACTCACTTCTAATTTATTTTCTATTAATAGCTTGATTTTGATTAATGGTGTACTTACTCGTTTTTTTTATCAGTGTTCATCTCTACTTCAATAATGGAGTTATTATTTACGTTTTTGGCCTTAAACACCTTTTCAGATTCATTTTTATTTTTCTTGAACCAACATGACTCCTCCGGATGGTATCTAATTCCTTTGTCCAACGATTCACAGGTCGTACATGGCTTCTTCTCATTATTTTTTTTCATATAAGAAAATGTACCTTTTTTTATTATAGTTGAGTTTTTCTTGTGCATCATACCTTCATATTTTCTTATCTCGTTGAACAAATCAGTAGTATTCTTGAGTTCGTCTCTGTTTAGCTTATTCAAGATAAATCCAGGTAAACCTGTTGCGATGAGATCTATCATTGTTTTGGGATCTATCGATTTGTTTGTATCTAGTATAAGCCTTTCTTTTTTTATGGCATAATCGATTAACAATCCGTCTTTATATTTGAATGAGAAAGCAGTTGTGACTATGTCCCATCCTCGGTTTTTAAAAGTTTCTAGGAATTTGTCTTTCCATTCATTCCATTCAGAATTTACTGTTAGTTTTATCATCATTGAACTATACCAATCCAAGCAAGATTTTTCTAAAAATAACCTCAGTATGTCTATTTTTGTTTCATCTTTTGTTATATTAAAGCGCTCACACTCTTTTTCAAAATTCTCTATCCATTGCATTGCATTAGGATTCTTGGTTGTGAATTTTTCAATAATAAATTTCTCTGAAATATGTTTTAGGTTATGTTGATTTTCTTTCTTTGTTGTAGATTCTATTAATTTCTCCAGGATATTTTTCAAACTGTCGTCTTTGTCTCCTGGTTGTTCCGTGTTTATTTCTTCTAAATATTGATCTAAAAATTGCATATTCCCTTCCTCATCTGTATATGTTTTCTTTAGATCTTTATCCAGTTTTATCCATATTTTTCTACTTTGGTGCCTTTTCTTTAAGCTATTTTTTATTTTTGAGAAAGTGTCCAATTCAACAATATATGTATGATGACTCACCGGCTTCAATTCATCAGGTAAAACATAACATTTTCCTTCTTCTGTAGATATTGAGGTTATGGCTAATACATTAGATTTGCCATCCTTTGCGGCTATTATCGTAAACTCAAATAGCAGCCGATTCATCTTCTTTTAGTTAACGAAAATGTCGTTTTATAAGAATATTATTGAGGATTTTCAAAACAAACCACAAATTGTTTCTCTGAAAATACAAAGATTTGTTTTATTTAACACATTCTTACAATATTACAACAGTAATCGTTTATCTATGATAATTACTCAATAATCTAACCTGAAAATACAAAGAAACGATATTTAAAGTTCACTAATATCGCCTCCTCAATTATATCCTTTTATTTTGTCTCTCCACACGTTTTCTTAAAACAATAAATCGCACCGAATATTTTGACCATCATCCGCCATTCAATTCCACAGACAACTTATAAAGGCGCGAGGCGCGGCAAATTCGAATTAATGAAATGTCATTTCATTACATATATGTGAGTAGACCATATAATGATGTTATTAATAATTTTTAATGTTCAGAATATTTTGTAGGTTTTTGTTCAGCGAAGCTCAAACATGTCTCGCTCGTTACTTTTGCGGAAAAGGGGTTTTGAATATGGGTGATTGCCATTAATACATGCATTAGTTTAAACATTTGTTCAAGCTATCTACAAGAATAAGAATTCGACTCTAATAATATCAAAAAAGAAGCTTCAAATTCTTCTTGTGTTTTCCACAAGTAGTGATCAAAATTGTTCAAAACGGGTTGATTTTGTGCACGGCCCCTTAAGGAACATTCAGTTCCAGAATCAAAATCAAATTTGAAACACTCACCAAAGTGCTTTAATATTCCGGATGGGCTCGACGATGCAAAGGTCGACTGGCTTCTCCACTGGTACAGCAGCGCTGAAACTGCCTGCTGTGCAGCGACTGGTGATATGGCCCGGCATGAAACACTTGAAGCACACCAGTGAGCCGCCACTGGCCTGCTGTCGCCGCCCAACGCCTGCAGCAGCCGGCACAGGCAACGGCTTCCCGACGCCGGTCCCCCTCGTACGACAATCCACTTGGCCGCGTCTCGGCCCGTCGTTGCACACGTGACACTTGATTGGAGGTAGCGGTTAAAACCTCCTACGCCTCTCGCTTTCGGCGCCAGCGCGCACATCTGTAGGGACTGTCCTTTGGCCTGTCACCACTCAGGTTAATGAGTGTAGCCGTAGAAGTTTCGACGCACACGAAACTGGCCTTGAACAATTCCCTAAACCAGTCTCACGACACACCTGGATAAGCCACAGCCATGTAGATGCGAAACCCTTCAACACCTTGCTTAATGTCAAAATAACATAACACCACATTTTACACTTAGTTCGCAATAAACGTTTTTGACGATGACTTTGACCTAAACTGTATTCCTTTCACTGCACTCGCAACAAGAAAGAAGTAGGCGATGACGCACCACAAGCGCGCAACGGTCTCTGTTTCAACGCCTATCCACTTGCGACCGTTATCGATGTACCGCCGCTGTAGTTAACGAAATTAACTAAGTACCAGTAAATTCTACGTAAAAACACTAAAAAAACCTTACAATACCCGCTCTTAGCACAATAGCACACAACTAGGGACAACTCACGAGCCGGGAATCGATCACAAAACACGATAATCGTAATTATAATCAAAAGCGAAATAGATCACCGCCAAATCGAGGGCTTGCGCAACACAATAGCTTGCTATTCACTGGATTAAGTAGGGTAGATTTGGGCACGCCGCAATCGCGGCGGTAAGACCCCTCTGACCTACCGCGTGACGCAGGTCCTCACCGGACACGGAAGTTTCGGGAGGTACCTGTGTCATATGGGGAAGGAGGAAACGCCTGTGTGTCACCACTGCGAGGACCGCCCGGAGGACACGGTGGAGCATCCGGTGCAGGACTGCCCCGCTTGGGCAGAGCTCCGCCGTGTCCTCACGGCGGCGATAGGCGGAGACCTCTCGCGCCCGGCATTGGTCGAGGCCATGCTGCGGGGCGAGACGGAATGGGAAGCGGTCGCCTCCTTCTGCGAAGCAGTCATGCTCGCGAAGGAGGGGCCGGCCACGTGAGGGAGAGGACAGCGTCCCCCTCCACACCAGCCGCAGTGGTAGACGCCCTCGGCGCCGGACGTCGGCAGACGATCTCCGGCCACCGTAGGCGCGGGCATGCGGGCGGCGAGTAATGGGCGACCGACCATGGACCATGCCCGGGTCGACGGCGCGTTGTGTTCCACGCGCGCCTCAAAGAGTGTCAGCATAATGACGGGGCCCCCCTCTAGAGGGCCAAAGCCTGCCGGGGTCGCGGGACTCATAGAATTACCGTGACCCTGGAACATAAAGGGCTACTCAAGTCTGACAGTCCCTCCCGCTCTGCCCTGGGTGGGAGGACTCATTTGATGATTTCTCCACGTTAAAAAAAAAAAAAAAAAAGTAGGGTAGATTTTGCTTAAAAAAACACATTGGGCCTCCGGCACACAATCACAGCGCGCGGAGAGCGATGCAACACTTAAATTCGCGTTTCGGCTTGTCACCCGCTTCTTTCTTCCGTTGTACCCCTCACCTTATCGGTTCTCTATTGTGTCACCTAACTTTTTTATCCATAATTTAAAGTGCCATAACTTTTTTTGTCCTAATCATCATTTGTCCGAATGATAACTTACCCGAACTTAATATCACATAATGGCACATGCCATAAAATTGAAATCCCTAAATATAATATGTTCTAAATCCCTTTGTCATAAATATTACAATCAATAATATACAAAAGACATAAAACCGTTTTCAATAAAAGTTAAAAGTCCTAAATTCAAATTACAGAAGTAAAGTTTATTTATAATAATAATATTCTTCGGAATAAATATACAGGGTGGAGACGACAATGCGACAATAAATTAAACTGTATGTAGCTCATGACGTTCCCAGTCTGCATACAAAAATTCAATCGAAAATTACTAGATATTTTCTATTGAATTTTGTATGCAGTTTATTCACAGGACGTTATTTTTCACTTTTAGCATTTTCTACACAGTGTAGATAATAGGCTACCACCAACGGGTTAACGAATCCCGCATCGGTATAAACGTTAAACACATGTTGCCAACTTGCTACATCAAAAACCTTGGCCAAAATTGTCGTATTGTCGTCTCCACCTTGTATTATACATGGACTCAATAAAGCAGTTGATTGTAAACATGTGGTTTTTGTAAGCAAGCAAGCATGCAGCATGCAAGCAAGCATGCAGCATGCAAGCAAGCACGCAGCATTCAGCATGCAAGCAAGCATGCAACATGCAGCAGGCATGGTTTCTGTCACGGCTCCGGCGCTGCGGGGCTCCGGCGGTCCCACGCGAGTTTATTGTCGCAGATGGGTTTAACGCTCACCACTGCAGCTTGGGCTTGCTGGCCGGCGAAGCCGGCCAGCCTCAGCCGCGGCGGCGAGTGTTACAACCAGCTGCTCCTCAACTCGCGGGCCGCCTCGCCCCTCCGCGCCTACGCGATTTTAAATTACACTCTAGGGGTAGAGCAGACAAGACTGCGTGGAGTCGGATTTACAGCGATTCGTTTCTGTCACTAAGGCTGTACGCAGACTTGAGTCACGACAGTTTTAAGTGTTTCAAGTTTGCGCGGCTTCATACTTTATGTGAAGCAATAGTCTGTCTTAAGACTATCTTGACTCAAGTCTGCGCTCAGCCTAAAACCAAATTTTTAGCAAATGTTTTAAGACTAAAAAATTTATTATAAATTTATTAACACAATACTTGGGACATATGACTTTAGGTCATGTAAAATTAGGAGATTCAATTATTATAGTACTCGATATTATGACAGAATACTATTAGAACTTAAGATAATTATGTTAAACAAAATTTCGGGATTTTGAACATTATGGTTACTGAAGTTTATAGCAAACGTGTTATGGATAATGATTTTCGGACAAACAATTTTAGGAGAAGAAAGGGAGTACCCACCTTATCACTTACAGTTCTCGAGATATTTGCTTTGTGTTCATGCAATTATGACTTTTTGCGACATCACTATTTCAAAAGGCCAAAAGAATACATCAAAACCGGCATGACCCAACCATTGGAGGCCAAAGACTGCTTAGTACTTTATTCAGGCGGCCAAGGAAGCGGTCCCTCAACAATTGTTTCATGTTGGCAGTATTGGTACCTAAAGCTTCCGACATATCCAAATACTTGTAGGTTTCTGTTGTGGAGAGGGATCTAAGGTGGTCCCACGGATTCCATAATCTCCCCTCGCTTCACATGCATGACTGCACATTTATCCACAACAAGTTCCATCCTGATGGCGATACTGAAAGTTTCCGTTACCTTCAGTAGCTTCATCAGTTGCAAATTGTTGGGGGCAAAGAGTTTCAGATCATCCATGTAAAGAAGGTGAGATATGACCTGACCACCTTTAGGTCAGTGTTAAGATTTGGGATCATATTTTGGGGTAACTGTAGTGAGAGGGAGGAGATTTTTAAGGCTGTGGGCCTTGCCTTACGGTGTATTAGATCTATGTCAAACCTTAAAAGCACAGACAGCTGTGAACTTGTGTTTCGGTCTCTGAGAATACTGACATTTCCATGTTTGTACATACTGGAGGTGGCAATTTTTGTAAAAACAAATCTACATTTATTTCCGTCACTAGCCAATATAAAAACACGCAATGGCCCCTTGAGATCCCAATACAAGAACTTGCTACATTAGGGTAATACAAGACAGCACTATTAAGAAAAAGTGTTATGACAATGGGACCTGTCATTTATAATAAAAAAGCTCATGGTTATAAGGATTATGCTATAAACATTTTTAAATCTAAGGTAACTGCACTACTTTTAGGCAAATATTATTACTCTGTGAAAGATTTTCTAAATGATATGAATTTATCCAGATTATGGTTGTTATAACTAATTTCAAAATTTGACCATGTAAGACTTATGTATGTACCTGACTATAATATTATTAATCGACTTCACTTTAATTTCTATTCTGTTTTGTTGACATTATTTTGTTTGTATTAATATTTTAAGGGTGCGCCAAAGTTCACCTAAATTTTCAACTCCGATAAATATAATTGGAAATCCGAAAATCTATCTCTAGTTCTAGTACTGTAATTGTGTCTGTCACCTCTTTTATTAAAAAGATGTAGATTTTTTCTTACATACATTATGTTTTCATAGATGTATTGAGAATGTACCGTCATGATGTTAATTTCCTTAAACAGTTCCCTTAGAGAATCACGCCTACGAAGATTATATATGGCTCTGATGGCTCTTTTTTGCAGAATAAATATACTCAATGTCTGCAGCCCGTCCCCATAGTAAAATGCCATAAGACAGTCAAAAAAAATCAAAAAAAATCAAATCATTTATTCGCATAGAATGTAGGTCTTGTACAATAAAGTTGTTAGTAAATATTGTGAGCCGGGTACATTCTGCCTGAGTTTTGGCACACACACAGACAGTATACTATGAAAGTAACTAAAATAGACCAGTCTAGCGGTATCTACATCAGTATATTGACGGATTTTTCTAATAGCATATGCTGCTGAACTTAGCCGCCCCGCAAGAGATGTTAAATGAGAACCCCATTGTAGCCTTGAATCAAGCGTAATCCCTAGGAAAACTGTTTTATCTACAAATTCAAGCTTCTCTTTATTCAATACTATGTATATCACAATCGCTTCTTTTAACATTTGGTAAAGCAAATCTTATGCATTTCGTTTTTTTTCCATTTAACACTAAATTGTTTGCTGTGAACCAGTTATGGACCTGAAGTAGGGCATTATTCACGTCATCTAGATTTTGGGCCCGTCTATTTATCTTAAAAATAAGGGAAGTGTCATCAGCGAATAACACCATAATTATGAGGTTGGTTTTTCAATAAATAGGGTAGATCGTTTATATACACTAAAAAGAGGAAAGGACCCAATATTGAGCCTTGCGGAACCCCCATTTTTACTTTTAAACCCTGTGAATTAACACCATTTATTTGAACTTGTTGTTGTCTATCCTTCAAATAAGATTTCATCAAACTAAGTGCAAGTTTACCTAGTCCGTAATGCTCAAGTTTCAAAAGTAATGTGTCGTGATTTACGCAATCAAATGCTTTGGAGAGGTCACAAAATATTCCTATGGCGTCTTGGGACTCTTCCCACGCAGTAAAAATTTGCTTTAATAAGGTTACACCGGCGTCAGTTGTACAACGTCCCTTGGTGAAACCATACTTTTGATCGTGTAAGATTCTTTTGGTGTTAAAATGATTGAGCAATTGATTCAGCATTACCTTTTCAAAAACCTTGCTAAAAACTGGCATCACGGATACAGGTCTATAATTATTAGTATCTTTACTATCTCCGGATTTGAACAGAGGTATGACTTTACTGTATTTCATTAGATCAGGGAAAACTCCTTGGTCTACACACAAATTAAAATTAAAGCTAAGTATGGTGCAATAGTCTCAACTATGGATGTACAAACTCTGATAGACATTCCCCAAAGATCTTCGGTCAGTTTGACTTTTATTTGCCGGAAAGCTTTAATAACTATCATTGGGTTTATGTGTTTAAATTTTAATTCAGCCTGGCAGCCAGACACATTCGCCTTTAATAAACCCTTGAGACTTCAGGAGAGGAATTAAGAGCCTCCGTAGTTTTTAACGGTATATCGGTAAAGAAATTTACAAATTCATGAGCTACTTCCTGATTAGAGCTTTTAGGACCATACGCTGTATCTAATGTGTAGCTAGTGTTACGTATTTTCTTCCTGTTAGTCTCGTTATTTATGACTTTCCAAACTGTCTTAATTTTGTTTTTTGCAGTTTTGATCTTGTTGCTAATGTGCAGGGCTTTGGCAGCCTTGCATGTATTTTTAAAAATATTTGAATACTTAGCAACATACTTGTTAAAAGTGTCAGTGTTTATATAAGGCCATAAAGCTCAAATAATCCTTCCCTACTTTTTCTGATACCTCTAGTTGCCCAATCAGGGCAAATACATTTTGTCTTCTTTTCAAAAGTTTTGTTGAACTCAGTGTGAACTATTGAAAAGAAATTATCATACAATTGATTTATATTAATATCGTCCATATGATGGCTCATAACGGTTAACTTATTATGAAGGGAAATATTATACCTATTTAATTTATTAGTAGTTATTGGTCTAAACTGAATCTGAACTTTTTGCAGTGGAATGTTACACCTAAAAGTTACAGTTTGTCCGCTATGGTCAGACGGCAAACAATTTACTATGGCTTTATCCAAGTAATCACAATTGCAGAAAACATTATCTATACAAGTAGCAGAAGATGGAGTGACTCTCGTAGGTTCTATAAAAATGTTGGTCAAGTCAAATGACTTAAAAAGATTTAATAACCGACTGCTATTAGAATTTTCTTCTAAAATATTGATATTGAAATCACCACAAATAATTATAGATTTATTACTGGCTGCAAGTTTTGCCAGGACATCTTCCATTATTGAACCAAATACGGAAAAGTTTTGATAGTTTGGGGGTCTGTACACACACACAATTACATGCTTATCCAGCTCAACACAGGACAGTTCGACGCACTGTTCAGCCGAGAGACCTACTATGTCATTGCGTTGCTTATATTTAACACAATTTTTCAATAATATTAGGGAACCTCCACGCATCATAGATTTACGGTTAAAGCAGCTACCCACCGTATAGTTCTCATAATTAATAAGCATTTGGTAATCCTTTAGCCAATGTTCAGTAAAACAAATAATGTCGAACATACTTTTTTCTAAAAACAATTCAATTTCTAATAATTTGGAAGAAATGCCTTGGATATTTTGGTGGAATAATTTTAAGGTGTTCTGCTCAGGCCCTTTTTTTACAAACTAAATGAGTGCAAGAAGGTACCTTGATGTTGGTAGGTTTAACAATCGTCAAAGTGGCGGGACCAGGGATGTCCTGACATACTTCCTTTACCTTTAGAGGTACAAATGTCTTGTTTAGGGTACAATTAGTGCATAATTATGTAGTACAAACATTTTAATGTGATACATTTTAAATTGGAGACTTGATCCCGTCATTTTGACGCTCACAGGTTATTACTAATTAATTTTCCTAGCCCTCTACCTATACTGTCAGAGAACATAACTGACTGATTACAATCATTACTGTTAGGTCTTGATCCTTGCGGAATAAAATAATATAGTGGACTGTATAAAAAACTGGTTTAATGCAATAGTATTACAAATTTATGTTCTACAACGACGACCGACGACGCGTTTACGGGAGCGCGTGTGATTCGCTCGGGCGCGCGTGGGCAAGTGGCGAGGGCCGCGGGACGCGAGCCGCGGCCAGGCGCGTGCGGTGTGGAGGCGACGACGGGGGGCGGGCGGTGCGAGGGAAGCGCGGGTGAGCGCCTTGTTCCCGTAGGTTGCGCGTAGACATTACTATTAGGTGAGACAAAATCATATTTTTCTAAGTTATTGATAAAAGTACTTATTCATCTAATCATGTACTAGAAGAAGCCTTTAGTACACAGGTAATATTCATAACATCAGCGACAGCAAAGATGAAGATAGCAACAAAGAAGAACGTTATAATTATGAGGAAATTTATTCACAACAAATGTCAACCACTACACATTACATAGATTTTAAAATAAAAAAATTAAAATAATTTTATAACATACCCGGAACATACATACATACCATGTGCGTTGCAAATGTGTATGCACATTAGTGCATTTTTTCCTACCTATTACCTACCTACCTACTGCCTACCTATCTACTACATACTAGGGCATCAAAAAGGCTATTTTTTAACCGTTTTTTTTCGGTTTCAAGTTTTATGCAAAACCGGGTACCCGGGTTTTTCGTTTTTTTTTATTAATTTACTAATATGATTTTGCTCTATTTATTAATTAACAATTACAAAGATTATAATATTGGCCAGGCGCTCGACCAAATGGTGGGAATCCTCACGCAGAAATGAACGTGTTTTTGTAAAATGCGGCATACGGGCAGGAAGTCCAAACTTTTGGAGGAGACTCTGGAGCTAATGACGGAACGACGTGAAAACCCATCTATCACTTCGGCAGAACTATATGCACTCAACAAAACAATTATAAAATTGGTACGACACGACGCGACCTTCGATGCTACAGCACACGCTTAATAGAAAAATAGATTCTTTCGGAAGTAGAAAACTTCCATAGCCAGTTAGTTGTACGCAACGCACGCATCTCGACCTGATCCCTAAAATGAGGATTCCAGATCCACCTTAACCCGCCATTTCTCAGAAGACCTCATTCAAGGACATCAGTCAAGGTGAAATCGAGGCGGCTCTCAAGACTGGAAAAGCCCCTGATGAGGATGGGATAACGACTGAGCTTCTGAAAGCGGGAGGATGTCCTCTATTAAGAGAGCTTCTTTTTTAACCCGGTCCTGTTCTCTGGGAGAACTTCAGAAACGTGGAGAAGGAACGTGGTCGTTTTTTTTTTAAAAACGGGAACAAGACTCTATTAAAGAATAACAGACCCATTTCGCTCCTAAGCCACGAGTTTAAGCTGTTTGCAAGAGTCGTTACGAACCGTCCGACCGGAGCAAGTCGGGTTTCGAAGAGAAAACACACTGTGCGGCAGATTAATAGAAGTCCGAAGAGCATAATCGGCCTCTGTGTCTTGCATTTGTAGACTATGAGGAGGCTTTTGACTCTATCGAGATCTAGTCAGTTCCGGAGTCTCTGAAGCAATGCCAAGAAGACTGACGATACATCCAAGTACTGAAAAGTCTTTATGAAAACGCCGCAATGATCGTCCAAACTTAGAACCGGAGAAACGGAGCATATCCCATTGCGTGGGGGAGTGACGCAAGAGGATGTAATTTCCCAAACAAAAAGGCAAACTCTGCAGTTTGGTAAGAATAACTTTGAGAGGGAGGCTAACAGAAGAATCCAGCTGGGCTGGCATTTGGAAAGCTTCGTCGGGCCTTTTCGTCACGTATTCCACAGAGCCTAAAGACTAAGGTCTTCAATCAGTGCGTCCTGCCTGTTTGACTTACGTGGCCAAAACGTGGACACTCACGGTACGGTTGGTCCATAAATTCAAGGTCGCTCAGCGAGCTATGGAGCGGGCTATGCTTGGAGTCTTTATCCAGCCTACGCGTATTTACGCTTTTGTTTTTTAAAATATTTAAAAATTTATAATTATGCCTCCGAAGAATATAATATACACAAAAGATTATTCAATAAGTACTTTCGAATGAGAATTGTAGAAATTCCACAACCCAAGAAACCCTGTAATGTACAATAATACAAAAATTTACTTATGTTTCTACATTTTAAACGACGTGGTTTGTGTCTGATCTGCGAAGTTCACAGATCAATAATAATGGATTAAAAAAGAAACATAATAAACGAAAGTCCGAAAAAAACCGGTTTGACAGACATATCAAACCGGTTTTTTTCGGATTTTCGGTTATTTTGCTTAGACGCGGCCTTTTTTAGAACCGGCTTTTGTACAAAGCTAAAAACTGGGAATTCCCGGTAAAAACCGGTTCGTATGCCCTACTATATGTAGTAGGTAGGTGGGTATGCCCACCTACTACCTACCTACCTTTTACCTACAGTGGAGTTAAAAAAAAAAAAAGGCTTCAACTTCACTTTTTGATTAAACATTTAATAAAATAGAGATATATAGAATATGGAATATTTAAAAAAAAGTAACTTGCAAACAAAAATCAGTCCACAGATTAAATTGGATTTTTAAAAGAAAAAAAAGTAAGACTATTTATTTTGAGAAGCTTCTCGAAGATAAAAAATCTTTTATAACAGAACGGTACGGTACGGAAAGATTATATTTACATAAAAAAATTTAGCTACTGATATGAAATTTAAATAAATAAAACAAAATTTAAATTATTTCTTGTTTAGTTTCTCGTCTAGGTCAATTATATAAAAAAATCACGCCACTTCAATTTTAGAAAGAAAGAAGGTTAATAAGAGCAAAATATCACGTTGAGTTTCCAAAGTATATACTCCACTGAGCAGATCAACTCCGTTCTCGGAGTCCCTATGGGTTGAATCGCTGAACCGTTGGAAGAAAAGTTCTCCGTAGCAAATCTCTTCAAAAAGGAAAAGGCCAAAAATCCGACCTTAACTCACTGGTTTCATACCTAAGCCAAATTAAAAATTTGGTTAGAAAAACCAGTTTTTTAAGGACAGAGCTTCCGGAAAGAGAAAAATCGATAAAATGGACTTTGCTTAAGAAGTATCAAAAATGAACAAAACGTACCAGAAAAAATTTCACACAACTATATATATTATGGACTATTAGCCATTAAACTGATAATCTTGAACTTTTTTATAAATAAAATGTAAATTTGAGTTTAAATTATCGAAAGAAAGTATATTCGAATCAAAATCAATGTACCAATTGAAGAAAAAAAATGCGATCCAACAATTTGTCAAAAATATTTAATTTTGAATAAAGAGTTGACAATTTAAAAGAAAAGATATTTGTCGTTGAGGTTTTACCAAAAAGGCTAAAATGCAGAGGTAACTCTGCACTACCTACTACCTACCTAATTACTATCTGCCTTAAATGAAAATGTTTTAAGTTTCATTGAATCAGTTTTATATCAAAATCGGGCACATCCTTAAGAGCACTTGTACAGAAAGTGGGCAACTTCGCAAATAGCTGTCAAATATTTCGCTGTTTTGATTAATTTGGCAATAATATTACTGTATGGAAATAAGAAATATGGCTAACTAGTGAACGAAAGTATTGATTATGAAACGCAATAATTAATATCGTAACACCGAATATTTAGTTTTAGATGTAAAAAAAGTATTTGGATACTTTCCAAATGCCTGTTTTATACTTATAACGGTTATATTTGTTAAACGGTTATATTTATATTTGTCTGTCTTACTTGCGCACCATCTATTGAATACCGAATCGGATTATACTCGGGCGTAATCTCGTGAGTCTTGAGAGTTAATTGTTATGGGCGTCGTCGTTATATGGCGTTCACGTCTATTGTGTAAATGTGTGCGTGCATCACTCAAGGTCACTTAGCTCTTGTAGTCCTCTTAACAAAAGTAGTGGTGCTCAAATTTTCTAGCTCGCTTCACTCGCTAAACATCCTGTACTTTTTCAATTCTAAGTATAGTTTGTTGATAGAGTTCCTTCTTTTCTCATTTCTATATGAATGAACAAAAAGAACTTAATTCCAAGGAAGAGTGCAAAGATGTTCGAGCTCGCTACACTCGCTCTTGCATCTAAGTACTTACATAACTCCTGTATGAATTGCTCAAAAGAAGATCTAACCTACCCGATGTAGTTCAAAAATTTTCGAGCTCGCTTTGCTCGCTCTGACGTTCTGCGTTCTTTTCAGGTGTTCTCTATAAACTGACTATTTCTGAAAGCCTATCAAATTCGAACGGTGTGCTAAATTATACGACATCGCTGCGCTCGCTCTTTAGTCCTGACGTTTCTCAATAAAATTAATAGGATTTTCACGAACAAAATTAGTCCTTGCGTGAATCGACCTGACAAACGAAAACCTAACATTTTCGTGGTGGAGTACAAGCTCTTTTCAGGAAGCTGAAGATGCAACCCCCCGGAAATAAACCTGAAGGCGCCCTTGATAATATTGTATAGGTAAATCCAGAGATGGTTGATATAATTTAACAGTACTGACTTGGCAGACATTTGGAAAAACATGCAAGCCTTTACAGCCAGCACTTCATAATGCTCAGCGTCGTATGAGCCGCGCGCTGCCGATTTGTATGAGTGAGGACGTGCGGGGCGAGGGGATGTGAGACGGGGGACTGGGGGAGAGGAGGGGGGCGTCCGATGGGACTCAATGACATTCGAAGGTAGTACTCGAGCGTCGAGGGCCAATCCACACAATATCCTCTTGAATTTGAGCTTTGCATTGTTCCATCATCTTGGCTTTGTCAATTTATCGGTGCTCGCGACGTCGTCGGCGAGATTAAATGTACTCGGTTAATAGCCGCAAGACTTAATCAGAATACGTCAACACGACGGCTATAAAAGAAAGACACACATGACACAATTTAATGTACATGTCCGGTAGGCCAAGATTGGGGATCGGCTGTGAAAAATAAAGGCGATTGTCACACAACGCCGTGAACGCACGCAGTGAAGCAGATCTCACGTCGCGGCGTCGCATTGGCTTGTATGTAATCCGTTGATGCCTAACACACGGTCACCTCGGGCCCCGTCCGCCCCCCAGTGCGGCCCTTGGCACACGAGACACCGCATTACACCGCGGATCGGACTATGATCGGACTGCACGACTGATCGAAACTCACCCGCGAGGACAGGCGCCTATCCACACGGTGCACCGCTAGAAGCCAAGCCGCGCGGGCAGGCGTGATCACCGCCTATGTGCGGCGCATGCAATAACGTTTTAAACTCTCTTGTTACTTGTTTGTCGATATTGTATGCGTTGTTACTTCCAAGGTCTGGAATGCCCTTTCCTTGAGAAAATAATAAGTCAGTTAAAAATAATCAAATATTTCACATGGGCATTTATAAAATTCTTCATTAACACAGTCACTGTATAGTCTCAAAAAAAAAAGTAGTTTCAGTTCCATGTATGCGGAGCGCCCCTTAATTTTTTTTTTTATTTTTGTATACAAATCGTAAAGCGGTTTACAGAATACATCTACCTACCAAGTTTCAACAGTGTAATCCTAATAGTTTCGGAATAGAGTGGCGGTGATATACGGACGGACTGACAGACAGACAGACATACATGACGAATCTACAAGGGTTCCGTTTTTTGCCATTCGGCTACGGAACCCTAAAACGGTAATCACAGCATATTTTTTATTTTTTTTTATTTGACTAAATAACATAACGTATAACCACACTAACGCCTAACACCACGGCCATCATCAGAACTAACGCTGCCATGTCCGTTTCAACCGCGCGGCCACCTTATAATATTTGATGAAACTTTGCCAGGAATTAGTGCTAATTTGTTACTTTACACACCTCTTTTCGTGAATTTGTTACAAAAAAAACTAAGACGCTATGACAAAGAATAATTGGCCGCTAGAACCGCCACTTGCCGTAGTCATCGCCCGTGATTACACAGAAACTATATAATGCAGATAGACGAATGATGCATCAAAAGAAAGGTCTTAATTTGTTCAATTTGTTACAAAAATAAAAAACGTCACAACCTAAATAAACAAAAAGTTATGCAATATTTAGTTTTCAGGTTATGAGTAGGTAGGTATGTCAACATAAATATCAAATTAATAGAGGCTAATGTGTATGGACAATTAGTTACTAATTTGTTACAGCGAATAAACAGAAAAAAATACTAGAAAGTAGGTTCAATAATTTGTTAGAGTCGATTTTAGTTGGCCGCTCGGACGGCAATAAGCCTAAAATACAATGGCGTTTATCTCGTTGTTAAAAGTAGGTTCAAGCTTAATTAGAGTACTAATCGTCGGGTAACGTAACCTAGTTTGGATAAATATGGCGAATATAACTGCAGCATTCATATTTTAGAAGATATTTACAAAAACACAGTAGTATGAAACCGTATGAGAGTAGGGTGACCATGATTACATTAGTACAAAGGACCGTTTTTAATGTTGTACTCTGAACGAATATGCGGTTCGTTTTGCGGCCATATTGATGTCTATTGTTCTTAATTCTTTAAAGTACCTATTTACTGATAAGATTTTCGTTTCATTGACTTTCCACAGGTGTTTTATGATGGGAACGATTCCAGAATAAGAATCTCTTTTGTTTCCAAACTATTGTTAAAAATATTTGTCGCAAGGGGTTTAAAAAGCGATTATTTTTGTTGTGAATTACTGTGCTGAATTTTGAAGTGTGGGCTCGTACGTATTTAATTCCCGTGATTTTCATACTATTATGTTACTGAGACAATTATCATTAAATCCAGAAGTGTCTAAAAGTGCTTAGCTATGAGTTGTGCCCACTTATATGTTGGATTTGTTAATGTAAAACTCACCACCAAAAAGTGTATTGCAGAGGGATCTAAATCGACTGCGGTAAGTTTAATTTTTACAATTTTATGATCAAGAAGTCTTAAAAATATTCTTATCTTAATAACTTACATTAGCTTTTAATTTACCATAATTGTGTCGTAACCACACCCCTTTCATTATTTAAACAGTAATATTCGGCGCCAATTTCAAATCGGATAATATATAACAGGATAAATCACGGCGTTTAAGTATTCTTTTTTCTAAAACAAAGGCAAGGCTCCATTTAAAGGGCTCTTACGTTCTGTCCAAGCCTGCTTTTATACACACATCAACACTGTCTAGGGATATTTTGGATTTACTCAATTTACTCAAAATTTATTAAAAATAACATACAACATGTATCAGTGGCGAAGAGTGAAAATTGAGTCAGGGGAAACCGAAGAAAAAAAATGAGAATTACATTTTTTTTTTAGTTTTTTATCTCTGTTTTATTTTGACCTTATTTTCGTTATCAGTGACCCCGAAAACCATGAAAATGATACCCATGACGAAAAAAACAAAAAAAAAATGTTGGTGTCATCGAATTTTCATTTTGACCTCAGTTTCGTTATAAGCGACCCCAAAAACCACGAAAATGAAACCCATGAAGAAAAAACCGAAAATTTTCGTGGGCACCATCTTGGATTTTCATTTTGACCTCATTTTCGTTATCATCTACCCCGAAAACCACAAAAATGACAACCATGACAAAGAAACCGAAAAAAAAGTGTAGCATAAAATGCAGAGGGAGTATAATAAAAAATTTAAGTGACTTTATCTTAAATATGTAAATAAGTCAACAAAATTAAAAAAAAACTAGTTGGTACCAAATACGATATAGACCATTACTCATTCTATCTCGTTCTCCCATACATACTTTCTTTTTCTGTCCCTGTCGTAACTCGATAATCTTCGGTTTACCGGGCTCCTCACAAAACGGTACTGCTAGCCGCGAAGTCACGTGTTCGCGTTCATACGATTTTAGTTCTGAATTCTGACACCCGAGCACCGGCTTATTTGGCGTCACCTGTTGCTTTATTTGTTGACATGAAAATTTTTGTAATTTTTTAAATATTTTCAATCCTATGATGTATTAAATGGCTGTACTGTGTGATCCACAGATGTGTATATAATATACTATTTGACTACAGTGTCTAAGCTGGAGTAGTGTCACATGAGTAGGAAAACGGAACAGAGGTTAAGCTTCATACAACCGCGCGAATCGGTTGCACTTCTACAAGCACGCGGGGCATGTGTGCGTGACCACTGGCCGCTTGTCGCGTACGCGGCGAGACTGGAAAAAACCGGTTTACGCTGGCACAGCCAGTGAACAATCTCAGGGTTAGCACGGCACGGTGCCATGGCAACCAAGGGGCACGTTGTTTGTTTTGTCAGTTGCAAGATTGGTTGTAAGTTTGAATATTAAAATTAAAATGGTTGTTTATTGTACTGTGTGTATGAATAATAGTAGAAACAACAAAAATATATCATACTTTAACTATCCCAAGGAGTACAATAGGTAAGTAAATATTTGACTATTACTTTTGCAAGTAAGTACCTATATTTTATTGTATGATCCTTTTTTTTAATAAGAAGAGGATACTACTCGGTGTGTTTTTACCCGACTGCGGCGAAGCCCAAAAGGAGGGTTATGTGTTTGACCTGTATGTATGTAATGTCTGTTTCTATGTTCCCTCGTAACTAAGGAGTTAAGGAGCCCGGTAAGCCGAAGATTATCGAGTTACGACAAGGACAGAAAAAGAAAGTATGTATGGGAGAACAAGATAGAATGAGTAATGGTCTATATCGTATTTGGTACCAACTAGTTTTTTTATTTTGTTGACTTATTTACATTTTTTTATTATACTCCCCCTGCATTTTATGCTTCACTTTATTTTCGGCTTTCTTGTCATGGGTGTCATTTTCGTGGTTTTTGGGGTCGCTGATAACTAAAATTAGGTCAAAATGAAAATTCAAGATGGCGTTGACGAAAATTTTCGGTTTTTTCTTCATGGGTGTCATTTTCATGGTTTTTGGGGTCGCTGATAACTAAAATTAGGTCAAAATGAAAATCCAAGATGGCGCCGACTAAAATTTTCGGTTTCGTGTCATAGGTGTCATTTTCGTGGTTTTTGGGGTCGCTTATAACGAAACTGAGGTCAAAATGAAAATCCAAGATGGCGCCGACGGAAATTTTCGGTTTTGTCGTCATGGGTGTCATTTTCGTGGTTTTCGGGGTCGCTGATAACAAAATGAGGTCAAAATGAAAATTCGATGGCACCAACATTTTTTTTTTGTTTTTTTCGTCATGGGTATCATTTTCATGGTTTTCGGGGTCACTGATAACGAAAATAAGGTCAAAATAAACAGAGATAAAAAACTAAAAAAAATGTAATTCTCATTTTTTTTCTTCGGGTTCCCCTGACTGAATTTTCACCCTTCGCCACTGGACTGTATCATACTCAATAATAAAACTGTATAACAAATGTTTTGTTTAATTTGTCTTAACATATTGTGACAACCCTACCAAAATAGGTAACAATTTTGAACGTTCTTTAGAAGCTTTAACTCTGTTCCGTTTACTTACTCATGTAGTAGTGTCTGACTGTGCCATTTTTCAAAGGAAAGCCGGTAGGAATCGAATTGTATGGACCCTTCGCCACTGGTAGGTAAATGAAACCTTCGGACTTCGCTACCATTATGCCGCGTAAATCTTTTGTTTTTAATTTATTTTTTCAAATTCAAATTTAGAATCGTTCAAAAAGGTTTACAAAATAAGCTTTCTTCAAAAGAATTTAAAACTGGCCAGTATTTTTTGACTTTAAGAACTTTATACAAAATATCCCAAGACGGTGTTGATGTGTGTATATGAGTTTCTCGCCAATTGTCTCTAGTAAAAGAGTGACAATTCAGCCCACGCACGTTTCTTGTTTTCAATACATAAAATTTAAATTAGCAAACTTAAATAACGCGTGTGTATAAACTGTTATAGTGATTCCCTAGGGAAGAATTAACTGTTATTTCTTCTCTTTAACTGTGAACATTTTAAAAGTTTGTTTGTGAAAGTGCACGGTGGCGGCGCCCGGCGTGTATCTTCATCTCGAGACCTAGATCCAGGCAACCCCTAGTGACGAGCGTAATATCCAATGTAAGGATTCCTGTCTTAGGGACAGATTCTTAAGCGCTATAACTGTTCTGTACAATCCGGTGGCTGCCCCCAAATGAAAAAAATCTCCTTTTGAAAAATGTATTGTCCTGTTAAATGAATGTGAGAATGAAAAACAAAATGATAATAATATCGTTAATATTTACAAAAATCGGAGAAATCTTTTTGAAATAACTCGCTGCATCTTTGTCTGTCAAATAACGACGACTATTCTTAATTATAGAATAATTAATTAAGAAAAGTTCTTGCCCTTAGTATGTACTAACATAGCAATAATTTGTAGTATGTATATTTGGTTTGTGATGCAGTCAACGGATGTTTGAACTTTTTTATTCATATTGTCAATTGTTATATACGTATTGCAAAAATGGGTAAAGCTGGACGAAAACCTATTGTTGAGAAATCAAAACAGAGAGAAGTTTTTATGAAATATGCCGACAAACTACTGGATGTTAAATTGAGAGACCCTATATTTGATACAATTGCAAGTGATTTGGATAATCTTATGACACCGGCAGCTCTTTACATGTCACTAAAAAGAAATTTCAGGGAGTTTCTAAACACTGAATGTAAGCAGCAAAGTGTATGTCCGTCCTCGTCATCTTTATCATCATCCTCAAGCAATAGCCCGAGAACCTTATCCAAAATATCACATTCTCATGTCGAGTCCAATCAGCATCATAGTGAAAACGACACAAAAATCTTCAAGTTTGAATTAGATATCTATGACTGGAAAAAATTGCAACCATTAAATGTCTTGTATAAAAGAAATGACTTGAGAACATGTACTCCATTTAAAAAATACAAAATACTGCCTAAGTACAAATGGGTGGATATTTTAAGAGAAAAGATTTGGCTCATTACTAGATTACCATGCACATGGAATTTCAGAAGTTACAAAGTGGAGTCTGAGCACCATATTTTAATAAAAGGTCAATGCAGTCAATGTAGTGCTCTTTCAAAAATAGCGTGTCAAAAAATAACAGATAATATTATTGAAGGACAATGCCAAATCACAGTTGGAGAAAAAGATAAAAAACATGATCCGAGAAAAAAATATAGAATGAATGCATTGGTCAGACGAAAATTAGCTAAAAAGCTCAAACACGACTCAGCTTCTTTGGTTCATAAACAACTGGCAGCAAAATTTTCTAAACAAGGAATTACAGATATTGCACCAGTAATCCCAACACTCAATGCATTGCGAAAAATTAAGTACGAAGAACGAAAAAGAATGTGGTTACACAATAACGTTATTCTGAGCATTCTTACGATGGCTGTGACCAAACCAATTTTTTTACGTGATATATATATTTTTCCTCGAATTCACATTTATTACTGGACTGATGAACAACAACAATACTGCCGTGAATATCAATCTTGTTTTCAAAGATTAACTATCACTTTAGATGCTACAGGTTCAATCTTTCAACCTCTTAAATTACCAAATGGTTATGAATTCAGTAAGAGACTTTTCTTATACGTAATAATATTAATAAATCAATTTGATGTGTGTGTACCTTTATGTCAGATGATAACCGATTCACATGACACTGCGTCTGTTTCTGCATGGTTATTACAGTGGTTGAAAAATGTTCGTTGTCATCCTGACGAAGTTATAACAGACGATTCGTCTGCGTTAGTAGCAGCAAATGTTAGAACATTCACTGATTTTACATGTGTGAAAGACTATTTACTTCGTTGTTTTAGTATTTTGAATGGAAATAAAGAAGAACTACCAAAAACATTTATTAGATTAGATACCAGTCATTTTATAAAGACTCTGTATAATTTTACTTGCTTCGAAAATGTTGACACAAAAATTAAAATGTATTATATTCATTGTATCCGCTACATTAAAGAATGTCAAAACTTTGCACTTGTAAAGGAAATCATTACTAAAATGATAAAACTTTGCCTACATCAAAATGATTTTGAAAACGATGATTCAGGTTTGAAGGAGAGCAAGCAAAACCTTGACAATTTGTTAAACAGTCATAAGTGTGCTGATTTTAAAAACGTTGATCAAAATAAAGAATTTGAATGTGATCAAATTGTCTTCGATGACGCCGACGTTCGAGACATTGTCGCGTGGTTCGATCTGTTGGTAGAAAACGAAAAAAAAAGCAACCCTGCAAATGCCTATGTTGGTAAAAGTAGTCCATATTATTTGCCACTTTTCATCCCTACTTTAAAAAGATTATTTATAAAACTTCCTTTGTGGAGCAACGTTATGTGCTCTTATTTCAAATCGGAAACCATAAGCCCATCGTCTTCATGTGTGGAAAGCTATTTTCGCACTTTAAAACAGTTAGTTTTTAAAACAAAAATAGCGAGACAACGAATTGACGAATATTTGCAGCATCATTACGATTATATCAAAGGAGAATTGCATTTGGCATTAATTCAATTAAAAAACTTAGGTTCCACTACTTTATTAAAATCAAAATTACGCCGAACTAGGCGTGCCATGACTAAAAATATTTATAAAAAAGAAAAGGTAAATCCAAAAAAACAAATCCAACAAAAACAAAAAGAATTATATTTTTCCAGTGATTCTATATTTAGTGATAGACCATCCTATTTGGAGAACTGGCGAGGAGAATCAAATACACATAATCGCCTGAAAAAAGATGATGAAATAGTATTTATAAGAAACGGAAATTTAGCTTTGAAGGAAAGCTCAGGTTATTTCAATACATGTGCCTTCGATTCGGCATTTTATTTGATAGGTCAAGCCTGTATTAAAAGTTCAGCTCTCAAAAGCTTTTTGAGTAAATTAAAAGGAGATTGTGTCATAAATTACATTTTTATGCTTTTGAACGGAGCACATGATATAGAGCAAATTTACAACTGTAGATCAGAAATAACAAAAACTTTTTTCCAAAATAAAGACTGCAGTTGCAATGTGGCTTACTTATTTAAAAAAATATTTATAAAATATTTTACAAGTGCTCAACACTTGAAAACCTGTACAAATTGTAATTACTTACAATTGAAAAGAGACCATGTATTTATTTTAATTAACCTTGATATTTTAAAGTTATTTGGAATAACAAGTTTAGAAGAAGCAATTTGTTTTGATGAAAAAATTAACACAATGTGTCAAAAATGTGACACACAGTTGAAAGGTGAACTTAGGTTAGGTGAGATCATATCATTTGATTTAAACGGAGCTGCAGACTCAGTTTTACTCACTGAACTTCCGATTACTATTAACATTAAGGATAATTATTATTTCTTAGTTGGTACTATAGAATTTATACCAGGCACAAAAATAGGCCACTATAAATGTCATTTTTTAAATAACAATACATATTTTTGTTACGACGACAATTCTTTTAAAATTGAAACAAGTACCTCTAAGAAAATATGTCTACATTCTGTGTCATATATTCGTGTCAGTTAATTTATAAATATTATGATAGTTTATAAAGATTTTATATTTATCTCGTTGACTTTTATTACTTCATTTTTTTGCCTTTGTGATGATTTTGAATAAGAAATTTTAATCGATTTGTTACTTTTACTTTTATAAAGTATGCTACATGATGTCATAACTTAAAAATGTATTTATATAAGCACTCACCCTAAAAAAATAAGATATGAATATCGAACATTCCAATAATCACTATTCAGTCTCACTTCATTGTGAAAATTCATGGTCACCCTACTCTCATACGGTTTCATACTACTGTGTTTTTGTAAATATCTTCTAAAATATGAATGCTGCAGTTATATTCGCCATATTTATCCAAACTAGGTTACGTTACCCGACGATTAGTACTCTAATTAAGCTTGAACCTACTTTTAACAACGAGATAAACGCCATTGTATTTTAGGCTTATTGCCGTCCGAGCGGCCAACTAAAATCGACTCTAACAAATTATTGAACCTACTTTCTAGTATTTTTTTCTGTTTATTCGCTGTAACAAATTAGTAACTAATTGTCCATACACATTAGCCTCTATTAATTTGATATTTATGTTGACATACCTACCTACTCATAACCTGAAAACTAAATATTGCATAACTTTTTGTTTATTTAGGTTGTGACGTTTTTTATTTTTGTAACAAATTGAACAAATTAAGACCTTTCTTTTGATGCATCATTCGTCTATCTGCATTATATAGTTTCTGTGTAATCACGGGCGATGACTACGGCAAGTGGCGGTTCTAGCGGCCAATTATTCTTTGTCATAGCGTCTTAGTTTTTTTTGTAACAAATTCACGAAAAGAGGTGTGTAAAGTAACAAATTAGCACTAATTCCTGGCAAAGTTTCATCAAATATTATAAGGTGGCCGCGCGGTTGAAACGGACATGGCAGCGTTAGTTCTGATGATGGCCGTGGTGTTAGGCGTTAGTGTGGTTATACGTTATGTTATTTAGTCAAATAAAAAAAAATAAAAAATATGCTGTGATTACCGTTTTAGGGTTCCGTAGCCGAATGGCAAAAAACGGAACCCTTGTAGATTCGTCATGTATGTCTGTCTGTCTGTCAGTCCGTCCGTATATCACCGCCACTCTATTCCGAAACTATTAGGATTACACTGTTGAAACTTGGTAGGTAGATGTATTCTGTAAACCGCTTTACGATTTGTATACAAAAATAAAAAAAAAAATTAAGGGGCGCTCCGCATACATGGAACTGAAACTACTTTTTTTTTTGAGACTATACAGTGACTGTGTTAATGAAGAATTTTATAAATGCCCATGTGAAATATTTGATTATTTTTAACTGACTTATTATTTTCTCAAGGAAAGGGCATTCCAGACCTTGGAAGTAACAACGCATACAATATCGACAAACAAGTAACAAGAGAGTTTAAAACGTTATTGCATGCGCCGCACATAGGCGGTGATCACGCCTGCCCGCGCGGCTTGGCTTCTAGCGGTGCACCGTGTGGATAGGCGCCTGTCCTCGCGGGTGAGTTTCGATCAGTCGTGCAGTCCGATCATAGTCCGATCCGCGGTGTAATGCGGTGTCTCGTGTGCCAAGGGCCGCACTGGGGGGCGGACGGGGCCCGAGGTGACCGTGTGTTAGGCATCAACGGATTACATACAAGCCAATGCGACGCCGCGACGTGAGATCTGCTTCACTGCGTGCGTTCACGGCGTTGTGTGACAATCGCCTTTATTTTTCACAGCCGATCCCCAATCTTGGCCTACCGGACATGTACATTAAATTGTGTCATGTGTGTCTTTCTTTTATAGCCGTCGTGTTGACGTATTCTGATTAAGTCTTGCGGCTATTAACCGAGTACATTTAATCTCGCCGACGACGTCGCGAGCACCGATAAATTGACAAAGCCAAGATGATGGAACAATGCAAAGCTCAAATTCAAGAGGATATTGTGTGGATTGGCCCTCGACGCTCGAGTACTACCTTCGAATGTCATTGAGTCCCATCGGACGCCCCCCTCCTCTCCCCCAGTCCCCCGTCTCACATCCCCTCGCCCCGCACGTCCTCACTCATACAAATCGGCAGCGCGCGGCTCATACGACGCTGAGCATTATGAAGTGCTGGCTGTAAAGGCTTGCATGTTTTTCCAAATGTCTGCCAAGTCAGTACTGTTAAATTATATCAACCATCTCTGGATTTACCTATACAATATTATCAAGGGCGCCTTCAGGTTTATTTCCGGGGGGTTGCATCTTCAGCTTCCTGAAAAGAGCTTGTACTCCACCACGAAAATGTTAGGTTTTCGTTTGTCAGGTCGATTCACGCAAGGACTAATTTTGTTCGTGAAAATCCTATTAATTTTATTGAGAAACGTCAGGACTAAAGAGCGAGCGCAGCGATGTCGTATAATTTAGCACACCGTTCGAATTTGATAGGCTTTCAGAAATAGTCAGTTTATAGAGAACACCTGAAAAGAACGCAGAACGTCAGAGCGAGCAAAGCGAGCTCGAAAATTTTTGAACTACATCGGGTAGGTTAGATCTTCTTTTGAGCAATTCATACAGGAGTTATGTAAGTACTTAGATGCAAGAGCGAGTGTAGCGAGCTCGAACATCTTTGCACTCTTCCTTGGAATTAAGTTCTTTTTGTTCATTCATATAGAAATGAGAAAAGAAGGAACTCTATCAACAAACTATACTTAGAATTGAAAAAGTACAGGATGTTTAGCGAGTGAAGCGAGCTAGAAAATTTGAGCACCACTACTTTTGTTAAGAGGACTACAAGAGCTAAGTGACCTTGAGTGATGCACGCACACATTTACACAATAGACGTGAACGCCATATAACGACGACGCCCATAACAATTAACTCTCAAGACTCACGAGATTACGCCCGAGTATAATCCGATTCGGTATTCAATAGATGGTGCGCAAGTAAGACAGACAAATATAAATATAACCGTTTAACAAATATAACCGTTATAAGTATAAAACAGGCATTTGGAAAGTATCCAAATACTTTTTTTACATCTAAAACTAAATATTCGGTGTTACGATATTAATTATTGCGTTTCATAATCAATACTTTCGTTCACTAGTTAGCCATATTTCTTATTTCCATACAGTAATATTATTGCCAAATTAATCAAAACAGCGAAATATTTGACAGCTATTTGCGAAGTTGCCCACTTTCTGTACAAGTGCTCTTAAGGATGTGCCCGATTTTGATATAAAACTGATTCAATGAAACTTAAAACATTTTCATTTAAGGCAGATAGTAATTAGGTAGGTAGTAGGTAGTGCAGAGTTACCTCTGCATTTTAGCCTTTTTGGTAAAACCTCAACGACAAATATCTTTTCTTTTAAATTGTCAACTCTTTATTCAAAATTAAATATTTTTGACAAATTGTTGGATCGCATTTTTTTTCTTCAATTGGTACATTGATTTTGATTCGAATATACTTTCTTTCGATAATTTAAACTCAAATTTACATTTTATTTATAAAAAAGTTCAAGATTATCAGTTTAATGGCTAATAGTCCATAATATATATAGTTGTGTGAAATTTTTTCTGGTACGTTTTGTTCATTTTTGATACTTCTTAAGCAAAGTCCATTTTATCGATTTTTCTCTTTCCGGAAGCTCTGTCCTTAAAAAACTGGTTTTTCTAACCAAATTTTTAATTTGGCTTAGGTATGAAACCAGTGAGTTAAGGTCGGATTTTTGGCCTTTTCCTTTTTGAAGAGATTTGCTACGGAGAACTTTTCTTCCAACGGTTCAGCGATTCAACCCATAGGGACTCCGAGAACGGAGTTGATCTGCTCAGTGGAGTATATACTTTGGAAACTCAACGTGATATTTTGCTCTTATTAACCTTCTTTCTTTCTAAAATTGAAGTGGCGTGATTTTTTTATATAATTGACCTAGACGAGAAACTAAACAAGAAATAATTTAAATTTTGTTTTATTTATTTAAATTTCATATCAGTAGCTAAATTTTTTTATGTAAATATAATCTTTCCGTACCGTACCGTTCTGTTATAAAAGATTTTTTATCTTCGAGAAGCTTCTCAAAATAAATAGTCTTACTTTTTTTTCTTTTAAAAATCCAATTTAATCTGTGGACTGATTTTTGTTTGCAAGTTACTTTTTTTTAAATATTCCATATTCTATATATCTCTATTTTATTAAATGTTTAATCAAAAAGTGAAGTTGAAGCCTTTTTTTTTTTTTAACTCCACTGTAGGTAAAAGGTAGGTAGGTAGTAGGTGGGCATACCCACCTACCTACTACATATAGTAGGGCATACGAACCGGTTTTTACCGGGAATTCCCAGTTTTTAGCTTTGTACAAAAGCCGGTTCTAAAAAAGGCCGCGTCTAAGCAAAATAACCGAAAATCCGAAAAAAACCGGTTTGATATGTCTGTCAAACCGGTTTTTTTCGGACTTTCGTTTATTATGTTTCTTTTTTAATCCATTATTATTGATCTGTGAACTTCGCAGATCAGACACAAACCACGTCGTTTAAAATGTAGAAACATAAGTAAATTTTTGTATTATTGTACATTACAGGGTTTCTTGGGTTGTGGAATTTCTACAATTCTCATTCGAAAGTACTTATTGAATAATCTTTTGTGTATATTATATTCTTCGGAGGCATAATTATAAATTTTTAAATATTTTAAAAAACAAAAGCGTAAATACGCGTAGGCTGGATAAAGACTCCAAGCATAGCCCGCTCCATAGCTCGCTGAGCGACCTTGAATTTATGGACCAACCGTACCGTGAGTGTCCACGTTTTGGCCACGTAAGTCAAACAGGCAGGACGCACTGATTGAAGACCTTAGTCTTTAGGCTCTGTGGAATACGTGACGAAAAGGCCCGACGAAGCTTTCCAAATGCCAGCCCAGCTGGATTCTTCTGTTAGCCTCCCTCTCAAAGTTATTCTTACCAAACTGCAGAGTTTGCCTTTTTGTTTGGGAAATTACATCCTCTTGCGTCACTCCCCCACGCAATGGGATATGCTCCGTTTCTCCGGTTCTAAGTTTGGACGATCATTGCGGCGTTTTCATAAAGACTTTTCAGTACTTGGATGTATCGTCAGTCTTCTTGGCATTGCTTCAGAGACTCCGGAACTGACTAGATCTCGATAGAGTCAAAAGCCTCCTCATAGTCTACAAATGCAAGACACAGAGGCCGATTATGCTCTTCGGACTTCTATTAATCTGCCGCACAGTGTGTTTTTTCTTCGAAACCCGACTTGCTCCGGTCGGACGGTTCGTAACGACTCTTGCAAACAGCTTAAACTCGTGGCTTAGGAGCGAAATGGGTCTGTTATTCTTTAATAGAGTCTTGTTCCCGTTTTTAAAAAAAAAACGACCACGTTCCTTCTCCACGTTTCTGAAGTTCTCCCAGAGAACAGGACCGGGTTAAAAAAGAAGCTCTCTTAATAGAGGACATCCTCCCGCTTTCAGAAGCTCAGTCGTTATCCCATCCTCATCAGGGGCTTTTCCAGTCTTGAGAGCCGCCTCGATTTCACCTTGACTGATGTCCTTGAATGAGGTCTTCTGAGAAATGGCGGGTTAAGGTGGATCTGGAATCCTCATTTTAGGGATCAGGTCGAGATGCGTGCGTTGCGTACAACTAACTGGCTATGGAAGTTTTCTACTTCCGAAAGAATCTATTTTTCTATTAAGCGTGTGCTGTAGCATCGAAGGTCGCGTCGTGTCGTACCAATTTTATAATTGTTTTGTTGAGTGCATATAGTTCTGCCGAAGTGATAGATGGGTTTTCACGTCGTTCCGTCATTAGCTCCAGAGTCTCCTCCAAAAGTTTGGACTTCCTGCCCGTATGCCGCATTTTACAAAAACACGTTCATTTCTGCGTGAGGATTCCCACCATTTGGTCGAGCGCCTGGCCAATATTATAATCTTTGTAATTGTTAATTAATAAATAGAGCAAAATCATATTAGTAAATTAATAAAAAAAAACGAAAAACCCGGGTACCCGGTTTTGCATAAAACTTGAAACCGAAAAAAAACGGTTAAAAAATAGCCTTTTTGATGCCCTAGTATGTAGTAGATAGGTAGGCAGTAGGTAGGTAGGTAATAGGTAGGAAAAAATGCACTAATGTGCATACACATTTGCAACGCACATGGTATGTATGTATGTTCCGGGTATGTTATAAAATTATTTTAATTTTTTTATTTTAAAATCTATGTAATGTGTAGTGGTTGACATTTGTTGTGAATAAATTTCCTCATAATTATAACGTTCTTCTTTGTTGCTATCTTCATCTTTGCTGTCGCTGATGTTATGAATATTACCTGTGTACTAAAGGCTTCTTCTAGTACATGATTAGATGAATAAGTACTTTTATCAATAACTTAGAAAAATATGATTTTGTCTCACCTAATAGTAATGTCTACGCGCAACCTACGGGAACAAGGCGCTCACCCGCGCTTCCCTCGCACCGCCCGCCCCCCGTCGGCGCCTCCACACCGCACGCGCCTGGCCGCGGCTCGCGTCCCGCGGCCCTCGCCACTTGCCCACGCGCGCCCGAGCGAATCACACGCGCTCCCGTAAACGCGTCGTCGGTCGTCGTTGTAGAACATAAATTTGTAATACTATTGCATTAAACCAGTTTTTTATACAGTCCACTATATTATTTTATTCCGCAAGGATCAAGACCTAACAGTAATGATTGTAATCAGTCAGTTATGTTCTCTGACAGTATAGGTAGAGGGCTAGGAAAATTAATTAGTAATAACCTGTGAGCGTCAAAATGACGGGATCAAGTCTCCAATTTAAAATGTATCACATTAAAATGTTTGTACTACATAATTATGCACTAATTGTACCCTAAACAAGACATTTGTACCTCTAAAGGTAAAGGAAGTATGTCAGGACATCCCTGGTCCCGCCACTTTGACGATTGTTAAACCTACCTACCTTACATTGGCAGTCAAACGCTTCGTTCTTCAAGGTCTTATTAGATGAAAAATAAATTTTACACAATTCAACTCTTAGTTGCTCTACTTCCTTTTTATTGTGAATTATCAACATATTCACATATTTTGCAATTAAATTTTTCTCGCCTATTACTTTAAGTAAATATGGATATACATATACTACAGCCATAGGCCAGTAAGAAGATAGCAGAATCTAAAGCACAAGTGTTTATTATATTTATGTTTGAAAAACAATCTACAAAGCCATTTTGCATTAAAAGTATTTTAGGTTTTAAACTGAATTTCGTTTCTTCTCTTACTTGCCCTTGCCAATTTTCTAGGAACGTTGGGTTGTCAAAAAAAAATGAATCTTCGTAAAACTGTCTATACGTTTTTTTTCGTTTTGGTACTATTGAATTTGCCTTGGCTTGTCTCTTACGTTTGATTTTGTTATTCTTGTTCTTAACATTAGAAACTAAATCTGATTTTGCAAGTTTTAGTTCACCATGCAAATAATTAGCGTGTCTTTGTAAAAAAGCATCAATTCTATGTTTTTCAACTTTCGTCTTAAAATTAAATGTTTTAAGGTTTTAAAATAACTCTCCGCCCCGGAAGATGATGGCGAGAAATTCTGAGCATGGTAAAAATTAATCATTACATTTGACCACAAAGGTAATTTCAATAAAAGTCGTCTCAATGTGGTTACAAAAGTTGGCAAAAAGAATACATTTTCATTAGATGAGTCGATTGTAGCGCTATCACAATTTTTCTCACTATCTACTATTTCGTCAAACCATTTAAAATATTTTGTTTCTAAGTTATCGAAATCATCATCGTTCACGTCGTTTGTGAGCCATTCTTTATTTGAGGATTCGCCAGGAATTATTACTTCTTTTATTAAATCATTTGTATCTTGCTTTGTTCTAAGATAATCAATTTGTTTAATGAGTGAGGGCCAGTTGTACAACACCTCTTATACATTTTTTTATGATCTTAAAATTATCACTTGACTTAATAAAAGCAAGACATCGAATATAGAAGTACTTTACATTGTCTTGAACATTTTTGAAACACATTTGGTGATGTAATGTCTTTATGAAATGGCTTGTATCTAGCCTTATGTAAGTTCCTGGTAAATCATTGATCTCCGCGAGTCCTTGTAATATAGCATAACTTATTTGTAGGTACTCTTTTGTACTGTTAAATTTGGTAAATGCTCCTACTATAGCAGATATTAATACTGATGAGTCATCCACTATCACTTCAGACGGTTGAAAAAGATAAAAAGGTACCTACTCGATAAATACTTGTTTCGTTGGAATACATGGTCGCCCTATTTCAGTCGCCATCCGCCGTAGTGCATTTTTATAGATTAATCTTGAATCAACAAAAATACTGACACCATTGCACTGAAAACCTATAACACATCAGGGGTTTTACGAGTCTTCTAGGCTTCTTCGTTGTGGAGGAATCGATAATGCCAATTTTTTTTGAGGTTATATGTTAAATTTTCAATTTACTATATAAAGGGGCCGTCACAAAAAAAACTAAAGCAATAAAAATTCGTTTCAGTCTCGTCACTAAATCTTTATTCAGTAACGGTTTCTCTAAGGTCCTCAGTTATGGAGATTCAGGTTGGCCGAACGTTCTGATATCAGGTCGTTCGGCCATAAATAAATGCTTCTAACTTTCGAACTGTTCTGTCACAAATTCTTTAGTTTCATTTTTATGCGTCACATAATCGTCACTAAAAACTGGAGTAGCAGCCAGCTCCCTATCTCGACTGGCCGAACGTTCTGATATACATGGATATAGCGGGCATCGCGTCAGGTGAACTATCCGAGGGAAGTAAGCTCGTTCCTATTTTACATTTCCGTTCCCGATTTCCGTTTTGTTTGTGTGTGAAGGGTTGCCTGCTTCCTCTGGTGTAAAGGGGCAGCTAACATACTGCTAACATAGTCGCATTGTGGTCATTTCAATTCTATGGAGAATACCTATAGGTACCTATCTAATTATAAAGCTATTATCGTAGCTCATAAAAAATTGTGAGACTAATAGGCATTCATGTCCAGCATAGCATGTTTATAATCGTGCAACAACATTCGCTGTTAGTGCATAAATATCTACCTATCACATTTTAATTTCGTTGATGTTTACATTCCTGCACTAAAATCCCTGATTTCGTGTCTCGTGCACCAATCGCACAGCTTAACGCCTTGCACTGCATTCCTGCTTCAAGTAGATTTGCCGAACAGTTTCAGGAAAACATCGGCTACGACTGCGAGCTGCCTCCCGGCTCCGCTCCCGTCTAAGTACGCCACCGCGTGGCGACCGGAGTTCCTCGGCCGCCGCGGAATAAGCAGTGAAGCGGCTATCTTGCCGTGCGGTGTGCGTGCCGTGACACCGCGTGGCTGCGAGCTGCGCCTGGAGCGTAAATACCTACAGGATCGACTGTTTGGTTTGATGCACACTTTATTATCTATTTCATCATCATCATCATCATTATTCTCGGATAGTGTAATTTAAAGACGCTAAACATGGATAAGGATGTGGGCAAAAGTGAACCAAGTGAAACCACAAAGTTACGGGTTGTTTTTGATGCCTCTGCCAAAACGACTTCAGGGAAGTCGTTAAATGACATTCAGTATGTAGGTCCAGTGGTACAAGATGATTTGTTGTCTATTTTATTAAGGTTTAGAACTTACAAGTATGTACTAACAAGAGATATACAAAAAATGTATAGGCAAATAGAAATAGATCCATCACAACGACATTTGCAATTGATTTTGTGGAGGGATGATTATTCTCAGTCTATAAAGGTCTTGCAGCTAAACACTGTCACCTATGGGACAGCATCTGCACCTTTCTTGAGCACGAGGTGCCTTCTTCAGTTAGCTCGCGAATGTTCTAATCCCATAATTTCTAGTATTTTAGAACATGATCTCTACATGGACGATTTAAATACTGGATGTCAGTCAGAGAAAGAAATTAAAGAAATATATGATGAGGTCACTCGAGTTTTATCTTCAGCTTGTTTCCCTCTTCATAAAATACGCACAAACTGTCCCAAGGTGTTACAAACAGAGACCACACCTAAAAATCTAGATCTGAGTAAACATTCCACAGTTTTAGGACTAAACTGGTCACCTTCACCGGACACGTTACATTTTACGGTTGATATGGATACAAGTAGGAAACTTACTAAACGTACTATTATAATAGTACGTTTAATGATATATCATTAACATGTAAAATATTTGACCCGTTAGGGCTGCTATGTGCATGCATAATTAAAGCTAAAATAATTTTACAGCAATTATGGAATGAAAAGTTAGGCTGGGATGATCCTGTGCCACCCCATATCGAAAAAAAGTGGGTAAAGTTAACAGAGAATATAAATAATCTTTCTAAAATTAGTTTGCCAAGATATACACTATGTGATTTTCCCATGGCAGTAGAATTACACTGTTTCGTAGATGCTTCCCAGGAAGCGTATGGAGCCTGTGTCTATCTACGGTCAATTAATACTGGCAATATTGTAAATGTTAAATTGTTATGTGCGAAGGCCAGGGTTGCACCTCTGAAAGCCATGACCATACCTCGCCTTGAATTGTGTGGCGCACTACTTGGTGCTCAGTTGTCCACAAAGGTAATCCAGTCCATTCGAAGTCATAAGATCACACAAAAGGTTATATGGACTGACTCAACAGTAGTACTTGGCTGGATTAACGCACAACCAAACCTTTTAAAGGCATTTGTAGCCAATCGCGTAATTGAAATTAATGAGTTGACACAGGGCTTCACGTGGAGGCATGTTCCCACGCACCTCAACCCTGCAGACCTTGCTTCAAGAGGTGTAGATCCTCAGCGTCTGCAGGTTGAACCCTTGTGGTGGGAAGGACCCTCCTTCTTATAGCCACAACAACCACATAAGTCAGTGGAATTACCTGAACTAAAGGTTCATCTACAAACAAAGGTGGCTCACGATGACAGCCATAACTCTATTATTGATTTTAATAATTATTCCAAGTTTAATCACTTAAGTCGCGTGTTTGCATATGTATTGCGGTTTGTGCATAATTGTAGGAACAAAACTAAATTATATGATTCACTACAAACCAGCGAAATAGCCAAATCACATACTATTCTCTTTAAAATATGTCAACAAGAATCATTTGATATAGAGTTGAAATCTCTAAGTAAAGGTTTAGGAATACCTAAAATTTCAAAAATATCTAATTTAAACCCGTTTCTTGACTCTGAAGGTTTATTACGAGTAGGAGGTCGTCTTGACAATTCAAGTTTTGATTATAACAAGAAACATCCAATTATATTCCATTGTAAACATAGACTTACCCTTTTAATAATGCAAAATGAACACCAACGTTTATTTCATGCAGGTCCGCAATTGTTATTATCATCTGTGAGAGAAATGTACTGGCCTGTAGGAGGGAGGGCCTTAGCACGCAAAGTCAATAAACAATGCATTGTATGCACTAGATATCGTGGTAAGACTGTACAGCCAATAATGGGCAACTTACCATCGGCTAGGATGAGGCCTGCTTTTCCTTTCCACTCGACTGGTACTGACTTCGCGGGACCGTTTCAAATCTCTAGTAAAAAGGGAAGAGGTAATCGAATAAATAAATGTTACCTCTGTCTTTTTGTTTGCTTAAGTACCAGAGCGGTTCACCTAGAGCTGGTGAGCGATCTTACTACATCAGCATTCATTTTATGTTTACGACGATTTGTGTCGCGCAGAGGTAAGCCCTATGAAATTTGGTGTGACAATGGCACTAACTTCGTGAGGGCAAATAATGAACTGGGTAAGGTGCTACGCTCCAGTCGTGACTCAGTCACTGATTATACTACTAGTGAAGGCATTATATTCAAATTTAGTCCTGCTTATTCCCCACATTTTGGTGGGCTCTGGGAGGCAGGCGTAAAGGCAGCAAAATATCACTTAAAAAGAACTGCAGCTAATGTTTGCCTTACATTTGAGGAGTTGTCAACTCTTTTTACACAAATAGAGCCAATCCTTAATTCTCGCCCACTCTCTCCTTTTTCTTCTGATCCCTTTGACCCCCGGGCACTTCCTGATCGGACGGCCACTGACGTCGGTGCCCGCTTTTGCAGAAGAAGACTCCAGAACGAAGTATCAACTCATCTGCAAACTACGCCTCGCGTTCTGGAAGAGATGGTCTCAAGAGTTCATAGCAGAACTGCAGCAGCGTTCCAAATGGAATACTGGTAAAAAAGTATCCAATAAATCTTTACTAAGAAATTCGTGCGTCTGTTGAATCATCTCCCAACACACTTATTTAAAAAGTATTACAAAAGAGTACATTTAGGCGCACTAGTGTTATTTCTCATACTAGCTGTTGCCCGCGACTTCGTTCGCGTGGAAATTTCGGTGTCCATGTGTGAGACTGCCACGTTGGTCTAGTGGTCGCAAGCGCGACTTCTAAGCGTGGGGACCGATTCCCGGGTCGGGCAGTGTTAAAAAAAAATGTTTATTTCAATTACAAAAAGTTATCACACACATGATTTGGAAGATCACCTTTTAAGCAAGGAGATGCTTTTTTTAGGGGGCATCCATTAATTACGTGAGGCGATTTTTCGACCCCCCTCCTCCCCTGGTGGGATGTCGTGAGATTTTGCTTGACCCCCTCATCTCCCTCCTAATCTCACGTGAGATTTATCAACATGAGATTGGGCGATATTTGGCGCGAATCAATCAATCAATCTGGATTTGTGCCCGGTTGATGGCAATAGGCTCACCCCCTACTACATGGGACTTCAATATAACTGGCGAAATGTGTGTGTACGATTAGGTACACGTCTGCCCAAACCTTCGGGGCTCTAAGGCGTGACGTTAAGTTATGTGTGAGAACTGACTGCCAGATCAAAAGGTGATAATGTACTGATGACTACAAAAGGCGTTCTTTTGGGTGCTGTAATTCTGGGCGGCAGAGGTCCGAAACAAAATTAAATGGCGTTGAGGCGACGATATGGCTTCAAAAATCGGTGTATTTTGGCACTATACAACTTTTTTTCAAAGTGAACCTTGTTTAGCGCTTTTTATTCTAATACCGTTCTGTATACAACATTAAATGACTTTTTGCGAGAGCCCTTAGACCTCTTTAATTCGGCCCTGTCGCAAAATCCGTTCTTACCGAACGTCTACTAACTATTAACTACCTCCCTGCCAATTTTCAAGTTTATAGCACACAAAATGAAGGACTTTCATACAAACTTGCGAGAGCCCTTAGACCTCCTTAATCCGGCCCTGTCGTAAAATGCATTCTTAGCGGACGTCTACTAACTATAAACTACCTACCTGCCTGCCAAATTTCATCTTTATACGTCAAGCGGTTTTCGACCTTTCGCTTTCATTTATTTAGATAGATTTCTCATAATTAAACCTCTCTTTTAGTACTAAATTTTTAGTGCAAAGATTAAAGACAAAAGGAAACAAAAACTGAATCAAACAAAAAAAGTCACCGACTTCTGAAGCTCAAGTTATTTTTCACTTTTTTGTGTTTTTGAAGGCGGTTTTATTTTTTGCAAAAAAGTTTTTTATTTTTAGTTGTAATATCCTATACAATTAATATTTGCTATGCATTTATTTTATATTGTCAACAAAAATAAACAAATCTGGTTATACTGCACGCATCTGTGTACACCCTCGGAGCATACAGGCGTAATGTTAGGATATTGTGTAAACAATAAAAATCTAAGCGATTGCAGCAATCACGGCAGATTTGCTGCGTAATATTGTTGAGTTCCATTGTACCTATATCTCCGAAGATCAGCATCAGATCTTCACCAAATTTAAACGGGGCCAGCGCCGCCGAATAATATTCTTCCAAATAAAAAGAAATCATTGAAATAGGTTCTCTATTGGCAAAGGTATCGCTGAACTTACACACAATGATGATTACCAGGCATAATGCCTGCGAGTATGTGTGCCTATACAATTTAGAAAATTCCCTTGATTTCTCCAGGATCCCAACATCAGATCCTGACCTGATGACCATGGGACCACATGGGAAGTATACTGTATCAATCAATGCCCATAAAATTTGAGGGTTGTCCTTAATTTTCCTACACCCAATCATCAGATTCTGACTTGATGACAATGGGACCACATCAGGAATATAGACTTTCGAATAAAAAAAGAATTTTCAAAACCTCCTCCTTTTTTGAAGTCGGTTAAAAATTGTCAAAGGAGTTTTGGTGAAACATTAGATAACCGTTAACAATACATGTCATGGTAATAGGCTTATCCCCAACAAAATGGAACTGAGCATACCTAATTATCAAAATGTGGGTGCACTGTACACATCTACGTAGCCCCTCAGAGCATACAGGCGCGATATTGTGTTATGGTGTTGTGTAAACAATAAACATCCAAGCGATTGCAGCAATCACGACAGATTTGCTGTCTATTATTGAAGAGTTCCATTGATATCTCCAAAGATCACCATCAGATCTTCACCAAATAAAAAATGGGATCATCGCGAAATAATATTCTTCCAAACAAAAAAAGAATGATCAAAATCGGTTCACAATTGGCGAAACTGAAACCTATTTACGTAAATTATTTTTATCATAGAAATCGCGCATGAGGTTACCAACTAAATTTTAAATATTAATATATTTTGCGTCTCTTGGTCGATTTTCATGAAATAAACGCTAAATAATACCCAGAACAATGCTTCTTATTTTGTAATATTTAGATTTTGAATACAATGAGGTGTTTTTACGTGATGCGCGCACAAACGAACAGACAAACCGACAAACAGACAAAAATTAAAAAAAATATTTTTTTACTTTCTACTACTTATTTCTAGCACCTTCCAGTGACTTTTTTGTAAAAATATGTAAAGTACAGACACGGAAAGTCTACGATTTTATTATATGTATAGATAATGGTATAATTAATGCTTATAAGTAAACTATAACTAAATATATTTAACTGGTGCAAGTAATGATAATGATGAATTCAAATATTTGGTAGCGGCGATTGGGGGTACACTAGGAAGATCATACTAAGTTTTCGACCTCGAGGGCCTTTATTTGAATATATCGAAAAAACCAATAAAAGTAAACGATCAAAAAAAATAATTGAACGCTTTCTGCAAGAATTGGTGGATAATGGAAAAAGTTTAGGACATTGCATTGAAAAATTAAATAATTAGATTGAATAAGGTTAATAACTAACGAAACTAGCGAAATGTGGGTGTACTATAGGAACACCTCTGATCAAGGGCTTTATTCAGAAAGCAGTACTTCGGGACACTGCACGTATTGTTAGGAGGTTCCTCTCTCCTATCGATGGTTAGGGCTAACCATGGACGGCTCAGATCTCAAATGTGTATGCAGCGTGTCTCCACAAACAATGGCCCATCTTCGATCTTGCGCTGCATGCCCTAACACCTGCACACTTGACGATCTTATGACTACATCAGCGAGCGGAATTTGCGTAGCTGAATTTTGGGCCAAACATATTATTATCTAATAAAATTTTTCCATCGACACGCTAAAAAGAAAGAGAGATATCATAAAATATTATGTTTTAACCATGTTTCACAGAATCTTTCAAAAAAATTAAAAAATATCCACAAAATCTTTTTCTTCTAGTTAAATGTAACTCTGTTATTAATAAACAATCAGTCCCAATGTTTTAATGGCACATTTTTATAGGAAATGAGGACAATTTTTGAAAAAAAAAAAAATATAACTCATCATTATCATTGGTACAGTCAGCACAGTTCCGCCTCTTCTCGATCTATTTTTTACCCTACTGCGGCGAAGCCCAAAAGGAAGGCCCATTCCATTTTCATAATTTTATATTCAAATAGGTCTCGCCTGCTTCCAGCTTTCGTTTAATTTAACATGTGCTTGTTTTATGCTTTTCAGTTTTTTCAGTCAGGTTTTTTAGTTTTTTCAACTACTTTTTTTTACTAATTCCAAAAAACACAAATAAAATACATTAAACTACGTATTAGCAACTAAAATCATAAACAACAACAGAAAAACTATATATTAAAGCATAAATACATTGTAAATAATAAAAATCATGTGTTCACAAAATGGCGCAAAATTCTTACACTAAGTGCGAGGATGGGTCTCAGTTACCTTTTTCAACTTTGCGCAAGTGTAACTCTCAGTGCGGCTGCCGCACGACTAATGTGTTGCCTGCGACACTTAGAACAACTCAATATCTCCAGCTACTGAGAAGAACGGCAACGTCGGAAAGGTAGTAACCGAACTTCAAGCAAAATAAAATGTGCCGGGTCTCACAGACCCAACCCCTATGACGCCGGGGTTAATATCTAAATAACCGTTTCAGTGGTGTTTATGAAATTTGGAGTACATATTTTATAAACATTGTTTTAAGCTTTCACGGTTTACAACTAAACTTATACTGTCACTTACGGGATATCTTCCGTGATTGTTCATTATTTTGAGCTCCCGATATTTCGGCGCTGTTGCAAGCGCCATAATCGCGGGTTGACCCGCGATCATGGCGCTATATCCCGTAAGTGACAGTATAAGTTTACATATTTTATGTATCTCGCAAATCTCAAAATATGAGCCTTTGACATGTTTATGTGAAATCGTTTTTGAATTATGAGGAGGTCAAAAATGGCTTCAAATGGTTCGTGTAAGGCCGCTTTCACATTAGGACGTTAGCTGCGCGACAGTAGCGCGGCAGAAGCACATTCGCAAGCAAAAAGTACGTTTTTTACCGTTTGGACGTTAGATGCGCGACTGTCGCGCTGCTAAAGTCGCCTAAATGTGAAAGCGGTCTAATATTGCACACGGTGCTGCTCGCCAGTACTATTAACTTGAACTTGGCTTGACACGCTGCCGCGTATCTAGAAACAACACATGATGAAAACATTATAACCACTACAATTATATAACTTTTTGAAGACACGGTCGGTTGGAAACCTATTTTATTAATAGTTAGAACGCTGGTTATAAATTTTATTAAGCATGCTGTGGTCTCCTGTAAGTGAAGGGGTACACCTACGTGATACTTTTGTCGTCGATTATTTATTTCGTGTGTTTGTGTACATCGTTTGTTGGAGATCCTAAACAAATAAATAAATAAATAAACATGTAATAACTAGTACTATTTTGGTTCAATAGCTGATGTCGTTGCATGTATCTTACGTATTGATGATAAGTTCTTCTTGAACACTTTAAATTCATATACGAGTATCTATTGATAGAGAGATTACAATGAAACAAAAACTAAAACCGTCTCTAAGTTACGCACAATATTGGTGCATTAAAGCTAACCGCATTACCCGATTATATTTATTGATTATAATTATTACATTTTTGCAAGTGAATTATACCAATAAAAAATTTCAATTACAGATTTACGTCGTCCGTTGCTCGATCGTACCATTTTTCCACCATTTTTTTTTCTCAAAGGCAATCGTTTGAAAGATAGACACTTCCAAAGAAAGTGGTAAAATGTGTGTGTCCCCCTCTAATTGCTAAAGTAAGAGGAGAAAAATTCTGAAAAAAATTAGGATTGTAGAACACTAAAAAAACTTTCAACGAAAATTGGTTTGAATAAGATTTGATGTAAACTGAACATCAAATCTTTTAGATATAATTAGATATGGGACTTTTTCATAAAACTGCAGCAGTAACTTTGTTTTTCATTAACATAATATGAAAAACAATTTTAGTTTTGCTGCAGTTGTTGAATGTATAACAATTCAACATATGAATGAGCCTTCAAAATATTTTTATTATATTGTTTGGTGCTACGAAACCCTGTGTGCGTGTGAGTACGACTCGCACTTGGCCCGTTTTTTAAAAATGATCGATGAAGAATTTTGTCGGGGTACTAATAGCTACTACCACGGGATCTTACTTCTGGAATAATAAGTAATCTATGTATCTATCTATAATACATACGTAGATTTACATGTACTTGCTTATAACTTGCAATTATTATTATAAAGTTTTATCAATTAAATTAGATACGTGAAATATTGATACCTTGGTTTGAGATTGGACATCGGATTTACTGGATTTTATCTGAAGAGTATGTAAACAAATTTTCAAGTCAATCGACCCCGAGAGTAAAAAGTTTCACAGAAAATTCAACACCCCATTTCACCCTCTAAGGGGTAGGAATTTCGAAAAACTGATACTAACTCTTCACAAAGAATACACCCTCCAATTTTCATATCTCTGGGAACCGCGGTTTGGGCTGTGCGTTGGTATATCAGTCAGCCAGTCAGGACATGGAATTTTAAATTGGGGGATGATTTTGTGATACACGAATCTCATCATTTTAACTGAAGTATATGTAGACACATTTTCAAGTCAATCGACCCCGAGAGAGTTTCACAGAAAATTCAACACCCCATTTCACCCTGTTAGGGGTGGAATTTCAAAAACCCTTTCTTAGTGGATACCCACTCTCCACAAAGAGTACATTCTCCAAATTTCATTTCTCTAGAGCCAGCGGTTTGGGCTGTGCGTTGATATATCAGTCAGCCAGTCAGGACATTGAATTTTAAATTGGGGGATGATTTTGGAAAAACTGTGATACACGTATCTCATCATTTTAATAGAAGTATATGTAGACACAATTTCAAGTCAATCGACTCAGAGAATAAAAAGTTTCATAGAAAATTCAACACCCCATTTCACCCTCTTAGGGGTGAAATTTAGAAAAACCCTTTCTTAGTGGATACCTACTCTTCACAAAGAGTACACTGTCCAAATTTCATGTCTTTAGGACCAGTGGTTTGGGCTGTGCGTTGATATATCAGTCAGCCAGTCAGGACATTGAATTTTAAATTGGGGGATGATTTTGGAAAAACTGTGATACACGTATCTCATCATTTTAACTGAAGTATATGTAGACACAATTTCAAGTCAATCGACTCAGAGAATAAAAAGTTACATAGAAAATTCAACACCCCATTTCACCCTCTTAGGGGTGGAATTTCGAAAAACCCTTTCTTAGTGGATACTTACTCTTTACAAAGAGTACACTGTCCAAATTTCATGTCTCTAGGACCAGTGGTTTGGGCTGTGCGTTGATATATCAGTCAGCCAGTCAGGACATTGAATTTTAAATTGGGGGATGATTTTGGAAAAACTGTGATACACGTATCTCATCATTTTAACTGAAGTATATGTAGACACAATTTCAAGTCAATCGACTCAGAGAATAAAAAGTTACATAGAAAATTCAACACCCCATTTCACCCTCTTAGGGGTGGAATTTCGAAAAACCCTTTCTTAGTGGATACCTACTCTTTACAAAGAGTACACTGTCCAAATTTCATGTCTCTAGGACCAGTGGTTTGGGCTGTGCGTTGATATATAAGTCAGTCAGTCAGTCAGTCAGTCAGTCAGTCAGTCAGTCAGTCAGTCAGTCAGTCAGGACTTTGAATTTTATATGTATAGATGAAATCGATAAGAAATCGATGGTCATTTCTTTCTACACTTACGTTTTGATATCTTATACGGTTACGCTTACGATTGAATGTATTCTTGAAAAAAAGTATTGAAATCCCACCAAAAACATACCTGTTAAAAAGGGGGCCAAGTTCCTATCGGCTAATTGTTCGCCTAAAAAAGGGTTGAAATCTAATCCAATGCCAAGTTTAGATGCACTTTAAAATCGATCATAATCATCTTCATCAACCGCCTGATCCACTGGTGGACATTTGCCATTCCCAAGACTCGCCACCACACCCAGTCCTCCGCCTTCCGCATCTAGCCACTACCCGCCACCATATTCACGTCAACGGTCCATCTGGCTGAAATTTGAACTTGGCGGGTTAATTTAATTATTAGTTAATTTTATTATTATTATTATATTTCCTCTATTAATTTCATTACAAATAAATTACATTTTTAAATATTCCTTAAAAAAAAAATTAAAAATATTAAAAAAAAAAAAAAAATTGTAGCCCACCGGTATCGGGAACAGGGTCCAAGCTACCGGCGGTCAGGGCTCCAGAGAGAGAAACCTCCTAACAATACGAGCCGTGTCCAGAAGTACCGCTTTCTGAATCAAGCTCTTGATCCAGCTGCCTAACGAGAGCCTCCTCAGATATTGGTCGAGGCTCTTGGCAATTAAGCCATGGGCTGATACAACTATCGGCACAATGATCGCTGAGTCCACATCCCACATGTCGACAACCTCGTGAGCCAAGTCAAGATACTTGATTTGCTTATCTTTCTCGGCTTTCACGAGGTTCTCATCATGCGGGACCGTTATATCAACAATCATTGCGCACCGCTCTGATCGATCCACCACCACTATATCAGGCTTATTGGCTACAATAGTCCTGTCAGTGATGATGGATCGATCCCAGTACAACGTGATACTGCCATTTTCGAGAACTGGGTCGGGCACATAGTTATAGTACGGCACTTCCGATTCCACAAGGTTGTATTTTAGAGCAAGTTGCTGATGGATAATCCTGGCTACAAGGTTGTGTCTATGCAAGTACTCTCCGTTAGCCAGACGAGAACACCCGGAGATAATGTGACGGATTGATTCGCCTGGACGGTGGCATGCCCGACATATGTCAACCGTACCATCCTTCACAATAAAATCTTCGGTAGTTATTCGTCATCATAACTTCATCCATAATTGCACAGACAAAACCTTCGGTTTCTCCGAAAAGGTCCCCAGAACGTAGCCAGGCTACGGACGCTGATAGGTCTACATCGGGCCCATGCAAGGCCCGGAAAAAGCGTCCGTGAAGCTCTTTACTCTGCCATACCTCCATGCGGTCGTTAGTGTCAAGCACTACAGGTTTGCGCCAGTTCTCTTTAGCCAAGGAAAGCGGGGTGAGGCCCTTGTCCACCACGACTACATCTCGATGCATCCCCACGTCGGCTTCAAGGAAATATTCCCTGAGACTGCATATCTCGCGATTGTGGAGAGTCTTAGCATTTAAAAAGCCTCGACCCCCACACTTCCACGGGATATACATATCGTCGACCGTAGGTTCAATTGGGGTAAGGGACAAAACACCCAAAATGAGTTGAGTATACAGTTTTGTTCAGAATTTTTCGCTCTTTCGAATGGTGTTTTTGAAAAAATTCTAGCTCAAGAAAAATGTCCCTTACCCGCTTATTTTTTGGGTGAAATTTTCGAAACAGCCCCTTAATAACCATGTATCTGAAAAACTATGCAATATAGCAACTTGAATTGGTGTTATTACCGCCGCTAATCTACTTCGAATAATGTAAGGGTATTCCCAATCAACGAATTACCATTACGTGGTTTATGTTTGAAGAAACCATAATAAAACTGACCTTACACTAATGCCTTTGTTATCACAAAAATAAATATCACCCATACTTTAAATGGATTGCACGAGTTTTGACATAGTTGTCCCTTACCCCAATTTGAATTGTCATACTTTAAGCAATGTCAACGTTACACCTATTTGAATCGAATTATATTTAGGTTCGGTGTCCGTTACATCAATTTGCTCGTGAGAAGTAATGAATATTTAACCCTGTTACCTTTATTTATACACATTTCTAGCTTCATAACACAAGAACATCACTATTACCATCCTTTTCTATCTTACAACGTCTTTCTGTGTGAGAAAAAGAGGATGAAACCAATGCGAAAGCAGCGCGCGGGTATAAAAAAATTGTAAAAATTGCTATCAGTGCGAGTTCACCTTTCGTTTGGTCGGGATTTTGCACGGTTTTTGACAAAAAGAATGTGGTAAAAATGGAAAAACAAAGCATTTAAACCAGTTGCTTAGTCGCAGATAGATTTTACTACAATTAGTAAATAAGATATGACAGTAAGTAAATAAATTTTGTTATAATAAAATCATTGTTACAATTCATGTTTTAAGCTGTCTGTGGGTTTGCCTATGCCTAATGCTAATATTGTTCGTTTATTTTAATAGATATCGATTCTTGTAAGATAGTAATATAAGAATCAGATATAAAACTATTCAATATTACCTTATTATTCTCTAATAATGGACAATAATTACTAGGTACTCAAAGGCGCCGCTGAATGTTTACATTGATAACACTGTTTACAGCTCATATTGTAATATTTCACATCAAAAGATGAGGATGACGGTGATGAAGGTGTCGATTTCACCTTAACTGGTGGTCTTTCTACCACCAGCTAAGGTGAAATCGACACCTTCTTCGAATAAAGAATAAAAAGTAAGTTTCGCAGTTTCTACCTGTTCGCTTTTTACACGATAAAAAAATTAATTAAACCTTGCGTTTATAGGTTCTAGAGAAAACTTAATTGGACTTTTTTTTTTGAGAATGAAGTATCAAAATTATAACTAAAACTTAATGTTTGAAAACGCTCACGCGCCCTTACGTGCGCGCTCGAAACCCTGTTCGTTATTCCGAAATGATTGTATATGAGTTATAATTGTCATTAAATTACTGAATACGAACTTAGTCTGAATGGTGAGGGATATAGGGTAGTTATAAAAAATGATTTTAACTCGTACTTGTGTGCTTTGTAAGTCCGAGTCAACAGTAAGCTCTGAATTTTCGGAGAGTATAAATGACACAATTGAGTTAATTGACATTGACAACTCTAGAAAAGATGAAACTAATTTGTCAGTCAGAGAACCAGAGTAAATAATAAAAATAGTATTGATATAACAGTCACTACTACTAGCAATTTTCTAATTTTCAGATTATATATGTTTGGAAAAACTTCAATTAACTAATCTTCGATTCGCCGACGTCATTGTCCTTTTCCTGTCTTCAGCGGCAGAGTTGGGCGTCATGCTCGAACAACTGAGCCACGCCAGCCTCGAGGTCGGACTCAAAATGAACATGACGAAAACGAAGTTAATGACAAATAGCACAAAACGCAAAGTAGACAGGGGGTGTAGAGATAGAGCATGTCCACGAGTATGTATACCTCGGCCAAATAGTCTTCTTCCAGGCAAGATAAAGAAGTCGCTCAACGCACCGAAAACGCCTGGAAGAGCTATTGGTCGATGAAACACTTCATGTTCACGATCACTTTCACTTTCCCTCAAAAGGAAACTCATGAACACGTGCAGCCTTCCCACCCTCACCTATGGAGCGCAAACTTGGTCATTAACGAAGCGTCAGAACTCCGCACTCGGGGTCTGCCAGCGAGCTATGAACGGAGTAGACCATGTACAGAACAGTATACTTCGATCCAAGACCCAAGTCGTAGACGTTTGCAACAAAGCCACCAAATTAAAATGGAACTGGGCAGGCCACATTTGCCGCATGTCGCATAAAAATTGGGCCAAAGTGGCAACAGACTGAGTTCCGAACAACAGAATCCGGCGACGCGGTAGGCCCAGAAGGAGATGGCGTGACGAGCTGGACTCTTGTCAAAAGGATTGGGCCCAAATAGTCAAAGACAGAGATAAATAGAAAGAGGGAAGGGAGGCCTTTGCTCTGCAGTGGGACAAATCAGGCTCATAATAAATAAAAAAACTAAAAATGTGACTTACAATGCCTAATAGGCTCATGTCAATAGGATTATGATTATTTGCAGCTACACTTATATTTGAATTAAGTATAGATATTTGTCATAATTTTTATATAATTTGATTATAATAAATATATTAAATGATATCAAAATTGTTTTATTCCAACTAATAGAAATTGGCTATTACAACGTACAAACATTGCATGTAAGCGCCACACAAAAAAACACACACGGTTCTAATACATTTTCATGTCTCTTAAATGATTTTTTTATGACGATTTCCAAATTTAAGATATCCGTACGCCAAAAGTGTGTATTTAATTTTCTGTCAACAATCCCTTTACACTGTATTTTCTTTCATCCATTTTTTCAACAAGTCTTTTACACTATTTTTTCTTTAATAGATTCGATACAACGCAGGTCAATTTAATGTAAGGGACGGGACTACAAGATACTTGGTCAGTAAGGGACATTAATAACAAAATACTTTGGTGTAAGGGACGTCTATTTTCTTAAATAGCTAATTTATTAAAATAAATGTTATACAGGTAGACAGAGCACTAAAATATAAGATTATGTGTAAAATCAGATCCGAAAAAGGTTAATTACAACAAAAGTTATGATCGATTTAGTGCGAAAAAAAACTTTGTTGGCCTCTCCTGAAAAATCGTATTTTGTCCCTTACCCTAATTGAACCTACGGTCGACGATATATGCCGAAAATTCTCGCCTAGATACGGCCTGAAACATACCACCTAACATACCTCACTGTGGCTCTGTAATGCCGGAGATCTCAATCCACTTAAAAGAGGTCCGTAAGGCCCTGTGCAGTCTAGACGTGAATAAAGCCAGCGGACCTGACGGAATACCCGCAAGAGTCCTGAAGAACTGTGCTCCAGAGTTGTCTCCTGTCTTGACGCGCTTGTATCGCCTCTCTCTAAAAACCGGAGTGGTGCCGGAATCCTGGAAGCTTGCTAATGTGCAGCCAGTGCCCAAAAAGGGTAACCGTGCCGATCCTGTCAACTATAGACCAATCGCCATAACCTCCATACTGTGCAAAGTAATGGAAAGGGTACTTAACAGTAAGTTGCTGGCATACCTCGAAGACAATGAGCTCCTCAGTGACCACCAGTATGACTTCGGTCGTGGCCGTTCAACTGGGGATCTTCTTGTGTATGTTACGCATTGCTGGGGCGAGGCCATTGAGAAACACGGTGAAGCCCTTGCTGTGTCACTTGATATCTCAAAGGCTTTTGACAGGGTCTGGCACGCTAGTCTGTTGCAAGCTTCCCGCATTCGGCATCTCTGCTGACTTTTGCAACTGGATTTCCGACTTCCTGAGTGACCGATCGATCAAAGTGGTCTTAGATGGCTGCTCATCGGATCATGAGGCCATTGATGCCGGTGTTCCTCAGGGGTCTGTTCTTTCTGCGACTTTATTTCTCCTGCACATCAACGACCTGCTACAGCTTGGTGCAGTCGGGTATGCAGATGACAGCACGGTCGCGGAAAGATACCTGTCCAGTGCAAGAGCCAGCAGTGAGGAAACAGCTTCTCTTAGAGAGGCCATGGTGGAGAGAATGAATTTGACCCTAAATCTCGTTTCCCAGTGGGGTGACGACAATCTGGTCAAATTCAATGCTCTGAAAACACAGGCGTGTCTTTTCACTGCTAAAAGGAGCCAGTTCCAGTTATCTCCCACTTTCCGAGGTGCATCTGTACCAGTTACCGACCGCCTACAGCTTTTAGGCATGGAGTTGACATCGGATCTCAACTTCGGCTCAACCATCGAGTCTAAAGCTCAGACCGCAGCTAAGAAGCTGGGCATCCTGAATAAGGTGAGGCGATACTTCACATCTGGACAGCTTTTAAGTTTGTATAAAGCACAGGTCCGTTCCTGTATGGAGTATTGCAGTCACCTGTGGGATGGCTCAGCAAAATACCAGCTTGCTGCACTTGACTCGGTGGAACGCAGAGCTAAAAGGCTTATAGGCAACGAGACGTTGGAAGCTACGCTTCACAGCCTAGCGCATCGGCGTAATGTTGCCTGCCTGTCGGTCTTCTACAGGCTGTACTTCGGTGAGTGTGCGCAGGAGCTCCACGACCTGATCCCACCATCACCTTTTTACCACCGGACTAGCAGACGCACTGCGGCGTACCATCCACACTTGTTTGATATCCCGACGAGTCGTACTCAGCGCTTCTCATCCACTTTTTTAATGCGCACAGCCAAAGTGTGGAACTCTCTGCGTTCCCTCCCACATTTAACCCGTCAGCCTTCAAAGCAAGAGTGAACAGGCATCTTCTGGGCACGCTCGTCCCATCATAGACCTCATCTATCGCTTTCCATCAGGCGTGATCGAGGTCAAGAGCGGGCCCATTTCGTAATAAAAAAAAAAAAAAAAAACAGTAACACACAATACAGTCTCATAACCGAAGAACGCGGGTGATGCATACGATATGCCGTCAACAATGTACGGACCCTCCTATCCAGGGCGTCTAGTTCTGTTTGAGTCCATTTGAGTATGCCGAAAGAGTACATCAAAACCGGCATGACCCAACCGTTGAAGGCACGTACCTTATTACCGCCTGATAAAAGACTATTAAATACTTTTTTCAGGCGGTCAAAGAAGCGCTCCTTCAACGATTACTTCATGTCAGCAACATTGATGCCCAGCGCTTCCGACATACCCAAATACTTATAGGTTTCGGTTGCTGAGAGGGATCTAAGATTTATGGAATTCGAGAGCTGGGTTCCTACAGATTCCACAATCTCCCCTCGCTTTACATGCATGACCGCACATTTGTCCACACCAAATTCCATCCTGATGGCGCTACTAAAAGTTTCAGTTAACTTCAGTAGCTCCATCAGTTGTAAATCGTTGGAGGCAAAGAGTTTCAGGTCATCCATGTAAAGGAGGTGAGATATAACTTGACCACCTCTCCTCAACCGATAGCCTAGACCTGAATCCTCCAGCAGCGTGCTAAGAGGATTCAAGGCTAAGCAGAACCAAAATGGACTCAAACTATCGCCCTGAAATATACCTCGCTCTATCCTTATCGGCTCGCTATTCCTCTGGATTTGCCGACATCCTGGATAGCGAAGGACTGTCCTCCATTGCCTCATACATGACATCAGCAGGCCTAGCCAAGTAACAAACGTTTCTTATCGAATCTCTTTCTACAATCGTTGACGTCTCGGCGTGAACGATATGAGAAAACGCTAAGTTGGTAGCGAACTTGACACGACTCAGTCGATCGCTCGTTCTCCAATGTTTGTAGAAAAAACCTCTACTTTAGTCTATGGTGAGCGTTCCTACCCACGTCAAACTAACGTCAAAGTCGCAGTTGTTTACTTTACGCGCGGGCTGAACTTTTGTTTTGAATTGTTAAGAAAGGAATAATTCTTTTAAGTGATAAAAAGTAAGCGAAATAAGGAACAAGTTCTTCTTATTATTGGTTTATTATAATACCGCAGTGCGGAATGTAATTTTAAATATTACTGTGACTCGAAATGATATGATGATCCTGCATTTAAATGAAAGATACCATAAGTGAAGTGATAACTTTTATAGGACGGAATCTAGATCTCGAGCAAGTTCGCAGCTTTACTTGGCTACGATTTATATGGGATCTAGCGATAAACATTGTAGAAACGATTATATTTCATTCTATCGGTACTCCCTTTCTTCTCCTAAAATTGTTTGTCCGAAAATCATTATCCATAACACGTATGCTATAAACTTCAGTAACCATAATGTTCAAAATCCCGAAATTTTGTTTAACATAATTATCTTTAGTTCTAAAAGAATTCTGTCATAATATCGAGTACTATAATAATTGAATCTCCTAATTTTACATGACCTAAAGTTATATGTCCTAAGTATTGTGTTAAATAATTTGTATTATTCCGAATGTTCATTTATAATATTTTTTTAGTCTAAAACATTTGCTAAAAATTAGGTTTTAGTGACAGAAACGAATCGCTGTAAATCCGACTCCACGCAGTCTTGTCTGCTCTACCCCTAGAGTGTAATTTAAAATCGCGTAGGCGCGGAGGGGCGAGGCGGCCCGCGAGTTGAGGAGCAGGTGGTTGTAACACTCGCCGCCGCGGCTGAGGCTGGCCGACGAAGCCGGCCAGCAAGCCGAAGCTGCGGTGGTGAGCGTTAAACCCATCTGCGACGATAAACTTGCGTGGGACCGCCGGAGCCCCGCAGCGCCGGAGCCGTGACAGAAACCATGCCTGCTGCATGTTGTATGCTTGCTTGTATGCTGTGTGTTTGCTTGCATGCTGCATGCTGCGTGCTTGCTTGCATGCTGCATGCTTGCTTGCATGCTTCATGCTTGCTTGCATGCTGCATGCTTGCTTGCTTACAATAATTTTTGTATTTTTTTTTTTTTGTATTTGTATTTTTAATCATTTTTTTTTTTTCTCATTGTTAAATTAGATTATTATATTTAAGCGCATTGTATAGTGCATGTAGTGCTCTTCTTTAAGTAATGGGGCACTTAGACTTAAGTTTGTAATGTTTTATTATATTATACAGCGTGGCGCTACAATGGTGACATTAATTTAACACACGTGTAGGGCTAGTGCTCATTAATCATATTAATTTTGATAGGTTAAAATAACTCGTAAATTGAAAAAAAAAATTTTCAAACAAACTAAATGATAAAAAAGTAACTAAAATTGGGATCACCCTTGCAAAAAATCATTCATGAAATTACTTACCTAGCTGGCTTACGTTAACTCAGAGCGGCAACGCGTCGCTTCACGCGCAACGCGTTTTGTACCTACTTGTGAGCGGCCCGATTCTTTGACGGCGTTTAATCAAAGAAACCGAGCGGCGGCGGCGGCGAGCGGCGCAAGTGATACCTACAGCGGAGGTGCTTAGTCTAAACACTTATCATGTCACCCTCTCTGTTGTTACTATTGGTTATAACTATCATCACTAATCACTGCTTTTATTTGTCTTTATTTTAAATTTTCTTATTTTCAATGAGACCACCGCGTTGGCGGATGCAAAGAGTTAAACGGCGTTTCATGTTTTCCCGCACATTTGAAAATAAATTGTCACTCAGAGCCATTTCCCTCAATTTCTCAAACGCATTTATTATTCGATGGCGTAATTGTTCCACCGAATCCACGTTCTCCGCGTACACATCGTCTTTGATGCATCCCCAGAAAAAAAAATCGAGTGGCGTGAGGTCTGGCGATCTTGCTGGCCACCTACGAGGTCCAAATCTACCAATCCATTGTGTACCAAACGTGTCATTTAGCCACTGCCTGGCTGTTATTACAGAGTGTGCTGGCGCGCCATCTAATTGGTACCACATTCGTTGGTATTGATGGACGTTTAGGTTGTTTGTGTATTCTGACACCGTTTCATTCGTATTCTGACACCGTTTCATTCAGTAGATTAACAAACCTTTCTCCGTTCAAAGCCCCATCAATGAATACGGGTCCGATGATATTGTTACCGTGAATAGCTGCCCAAACATTTAAAGAAAATCTGTACTGATGGGCTGACTCCCGCCACACGCGTGGATTTTGGTTTTTGGGTGCCCAATGGTGTAGGTTGTGCTGGTTCCACATGCCGTTTCTGGTGAACGTGCTTTCATCAGTCCAACAGAGAAAGAAAGTCACTGTCCTCTTCAATTTTACTCAGTCACCACTGACAATAATTCACTCGATCAATTTTATCACGCGATAGCAGAGTATGTACTTTTCTAAACTTGAATGGGTGCCACTTTTCGCGCTTTAATATCCTATGGACGGTCCTGTGATGAACTTGAAAATGCCTAGCACTCTGGCGGAGGCTAGTTTTGGGTTGGTTTTGGAAATATTGTAGCACGTTTTCAGTTAACTGCATTGGGTTTTGTCGTGTAGGTGGTCGATCAGGGCGTTGAGACCTAGGATCCACTGGCCGGTTTTCGCGGATGCGCTGAAGAGTTCCTACAATAGTGCGAGGATTAGTAGGACATTGTCTTGAACCGCCATATCTCTCGCGATATGTCCTTATCGCAAGAGCGGCATTTTGACGACATTCTCCGTAAATTAGGATCATGTCCGCATATTCAGCTGCTGTGTAGTTCGGATGTGTATTTGCCATCACGATCACAAGTTTACACAAGCACTAATAACACAAATAAAAGCGTCCTTATCGCAAGAGATGTCAACGTACCTACTAGATTAGAAAACTAAAACAAAACAAAGCGTCTTTATCGCAGTACCTTATTCTAATTACTATCATAACACAAAAATAAATAAATAAAACAATAGGTGAGCGTCTTTTTCGCGGAAACATTCACAAAATTACTCGACGTAATTATGCACACTACTGTGAAGAAGTGTGTCAAGGAAACGAGTTAGGCTAGCACTAGAAATGCAAAAAAATAATTCGATTTCGCTGCGACCGACGGGGTGGGGACGTCGCCTGCGCCGCGCCGCCCGCTCGCCGACAAAGGGTCTCTTTCCTTTAAAGTATTGCTTATTCATTTTAATTTCATTGATGCGATGTTATGATCCGTGACCTCGGCAAATGACCGCTGCGCGACAGTTCTTTAAGTACAGGTTGCTCCAAAATGCTATTTTATAAAACTTTAAATAAATCCGCAAATAATAACGTTTCATGGATTTTTTTTTTTTTCATGAAATGAAAATGTGAAAACGGGCTAGTCACTTATATCTGTACATTAACCTAGGATGTTGTAATTTTTATTGTAGGTTCCTACTAATATAATAAAACGATTTGCAAAATTTCAACCGTCGGAAATGAATAGTTTCGGAGATATTAATTGTTGAATTATTGATGGCATTGTATTGAAAACGACGATATTTCACACCACAGACTATTTTGGTTCACACCACATACTATTTTGGCATAGAATATAACGTACGTGTGGAATGTGCAGTGAGCAAAGCACACAATGCTATTACAAAAAAAAACTGACACTATAGAATTGGTCAAATGTGCGTGTAATTTAAAAGTAAAGTAAATGTAGCCTTACAACGAACTTGAATTCAGAACCGAATTTGTCAACCCCGACACGCCGTGGTCTTGGTATGTCCTACCCCTAGAGTGTTTTTTAGAGCCCGGAGGCGCGGAGGGAGGGCAGCCCCAGCCTGCCGTGACAAAGGCGCAGGCATCGCGCGACCCGTAGCGACCGAGGCTGGTCGCCACCGGAGGTGGCGACCAACAAGCCGAAGGTGCGGAGGGGAGCGTGATCGCCTGTGACTTTGTTACGCAAAGGCGAAGGGGCTGCTATTCCCGCAGCGCCGGAGATAAGGCAGAAGTACTGGTTCTTACTCCCCTACCCTTTCCTCCCTGAAAAATAGGGACAGACAAAGTAAGGTTACAATTTAACAAAAAAAAAATGGTAACTCCGACCGAAACTACAGGGCGGGGGTACTCCTCTCCCCCTCCGCCCCCATCAGCAGGTGTCCCGTATGTATACAATTACTGATTTTAAAGCTTGTATTAGTATAACTCAAAAATAAATATATCCCTTTTAAAAATCATTAAAAAAAAACTATGCATTTCCGACGAATTTCCCCCCCCCTCGGGGGGTTCCTATGACCTTCCCCTTCCTTCCCTCCCCTCCCCCTCCCCCTACCTACATGTACTTATATAAGTGACCTTCCTGAAAACGTATATGTGTGTTAAATTAATGTCACCATTGTAGCGCCACGCTGTATGTAATAGTGTACTCATTGTTGAAGAGCCAAATAAAATAAATAAATAACCACATGTTCACAATAAACTGCTTTATTGAGTACATGTATAATATATTTATTTATGTATAAGAGAGAGAAGTTCATAGCAAAAGCTTTGTTATACAAATTTGTTCTAAGAATATTATTATTATAAATAAACATTATGTAATTTGAATTTAGGACTTACAACTTTTATTGAAAACGGTTTTATGTCTTTTGTTTGTTATTGATTGTAATATTTATGACAAACGGATTTAGGACATATTATATTTAGGGATTTCAATTTTATGGCATGTGATATTATGTGATATTAAGTTCGGGTAAGTTATCATTCGGACAAATGATGATTAGGACAAAAAAAGTTATGGCACTTTAAATTATGGATAAAACAGTTAGGTGACACAATAGAGAACCCATTCTATCATTTTACGCTCAGATAAATTGTATACTTGTCTACTAATTTTCTATTCGTTTGTTTTGACCACGTGACTTAACGTTGAGATGATGTCATTCCCATACATTTGATTAGCTTTCTATTAGCGTTAACGATTGTAGATTGTCAACTTGGCTAAGCCTGCAGGAAGGTGCGCAGAGTTGCATCAACTTTATACAACTCTAGCACCCTCATGAGCCATGTATGTGGCACCGAATCATAGGCCTTCTTATAGTCTATCCAACATGTCGACAGATCCTTTCGGGAACGGCGAACCTGTTGACTAATGGCCATATCAATGAGGAGTAGCTCCTTAGTACCGCGGGACCCGTTCCTACATCCATTTTGAGAAGCGGACATGATAGAATTGTCATCAATGTGTTTGTTAATTTTACCTCTCAAAATGGATGTAGGAACTTTATAGACCGTCGGAAGACAGGTAATCGGTCTATAATTTTTGGGCTGCGCAGTACTACCCGATTTATGGAGCAGGTGGGTTATACCTGTTGTCTGTGATACCGGACATGTAGTCTCGAGGACTAATATCAGTCCCGCCGCACAAAACGCATCACTCTAAGACGAGTATTGCCCTCCCTGAAGCAGATCAGTTTGCCGATGAGTGCTCTGGCCTCACCAATACGTCGTTCAATCCTGTACTGCCATGCTGGTACGGCTGGTTTAGGTCGTGTAGCTCTGTCATCAGAAAATTTGACATGAGCTACACGACATGCCGCTACAGCCGCACAATACAGGATTGAGTGAGCATCGGTGAGGTCTTCACAGTTGTCAAAATAGTTTGACAACTGCGAATCCAGAACAGCCACCAGCGCCCTATTTTTGTTATGCATGGGCAAACGAGGTATGCGTGGTCTAAGGTCGGGTTGCATGAACCGATATTCTCGAATCGCACCCTCCAAAGCACTCCTCATTTCCTCATTGCACTGGGTACTTACATTAGTATAACCATGTCGTTACTCACGTCGTTATCGCGATTTGATATCATGGTAGACTGTGGTGGAACCACAGCCTGCGGCGGCGTGGCAATGACGTGGCTACTCTGCATTTACATCCGCAAGCGATCAAGCACGGTGTCATCCAACATACGATTACGCTGAATGACTCGTACCTGATCCGATAGTTGTTGTGCCGACACGTTGACAGCTGGCTCAAGCACCTGAAACAGAGAGAGCATTCGAACACGGTACGCGGTCAGGTTGTTTCCCCCCTCTGTAGCCCCATAGTATGCGCGCATGACATTTGTATTAATGGATTGCGTCCAACGCATGTGCTGCACACTCCCGCCGAGAGCTGGGACCCTATCAGAGGCCGGTGGGCCTCGAGGTCCTAAGCCGTCCGGCGGCCGGCGTCCTCCCCGTCGACGAACAGGTGGTAGCGTCGTCGGCGTAGAGAAATACTCGTCGTTCGAGCTCGACGCAACTGCCACGGCCGGTGTCACAGCACTCACGACGGGGCTGGATTCCGGTGGTGGCGAGGCGGAGCTGAGCGACGGGTCCGGAGGCGATAGGCGTGCGCGGTGGCGAGCCACTGATCTAGTTATCATTGTGTCTTCAGTTCGTTTTCATCCATTACTTATTTTGCATTATTGAAAATTTGATTTGACAGGTGACAGTAGCTGTCTGCCACTGCCTGGGTATTTTTCAAATCTTTTTTCGACATTATACAAGTTTTTACGAGTTTTTATTCCCAATTTTGATTTGGTTTTTGTCCAGTAATTATTAATTATCGGTTTTTATGATGTATGGATGACAAAAACAGTTACTTTGTATTTTTACGAAACAGAAACAGATTTCAACGTACCGAGACATTTAGTGTTGCCAGTTTATTATTATTATTATTAGTTTCTTTTTTAATAAGTAAGGTAAGGTAGGGTAAGGTAGGTTTAATAGGTAAGGAGTCTTGGGAATAGCAAATGTTTACCAGTGGATCAGGCGGTTGATGAAGATGATTATGATCGATTTTAAAGTGCATCTAAACTTGGCATTGGATTGGATTTCAACCCTTTTTTAGGCGAACAATTAACCGATAGGAACTTGGCCCCCTTTTTAACAGGTATGTTTTTGGTGGGATAAGCTTACACTGTAAGAGGTTCAACTCGACTCGACTCTCTCTAGTTACTGTCGGAAACAGGTCAATGTTGCACTAGGTCTTCGGCCTCTCCTTAAAACTTCCCAGTCAGATGTTGCATCTTCTGACCTCACAAAAGGAAGGGTTACTGTGAATAACGGTAGTTCAAAATTCGAGGAATGTCGGCCACTGAGTAGTTACCAAAAAATAGTACAGAGTTTTTTTTTTTTTTCGTGGTAAAATCATCAAATGAGTCCTCCCACCCAGGGCAGACTGTCAGACTTGTACTGACTAAAATCCACGGTGTCCTTCAATAGCCCTTTATGATCCAGGGTCACGGTAATTCTATAAGTCCCGCGACCCCGGCAGGCTTTGGCCCTCTAGAGGGGGGCCCGGTCATAATGCTGACACTCTTTGAGGCGCGCGTTGAACACAACGCGCCGTCGACCCAGGCATGGTCCATGGTCGGACAGCGAGCGAGTCGCCCATTACTCGCCACCCGCAAGCCCGCGCCTACGGTGGCCGGAGATCGTCTGCTGACGTCCGGTGCCGTGGGCGTCTACCACTGCGGCTGGGGTGGAGGGAGGACACTGTTCTCTCCCTCACGCGGCCCGCCTCCTCCTTCGCGAGCATGACTGCTTCGCAGAAGGAGGCGACCGCTTCCCACTCCGTCTCGCCCCGCAGCATGGCCTCGACCAATGCCGGGCGCGAGAGGTCTCCGCCTATCGCCGCCGTGGGGACACGGCGGTGCTCTGCCCAAGCGGGGCAGTCCTGCACCGTATGCTCCACCGTGTTCTCCGGGCGGTCCTCGCAGTGGTGACACCCAGGCGTTTCCTCCTTCCCCATCAGACACAGGTACCTCCCGAAACTTCCGTGTCCGGTGAGGACCTGTGTCATGCGGTAGGTCAGGACGCCGTGACGCCTATCCAGCCACTCCTCAAAAAGGGATCTTACCGCCGCGATTGCGGCGTGCCCGGACCTCGGTTGCGACAGTCGTTCCCTCCATACTGCCCTGAGATCGCGCCGGAGCTCTTCCCACTGCGCCTCGACTTGTCGAGGCAGCAGGGATTCGCCCCGGTGCTGTGCCTCCACGCGCCACTCATAGACGTGCTGGAGGGCAGTCGCCTCCAGATCCCAGGGCATAGTACAGAGTATTTCTACTTTTTTGAAATGGTATTTCTCTCTTCGGAGCACTATCGCGTTGTTGCGTAACTAGGTTGAGTTTGCGATTTACATCTCGCGTTGTAGACTCGCACGTTTCTTCAAATTTGGAGAACTCAAGATCGTAGTCAAGTCGCTACCGATATGAATGTTGTTGAGCTGCCAGTGTACTTCGTCAATCGCCTTCCAACGGGATTCGAGGGTGTTCAGCTTGTGTATGTCCCATTTCTCGATAGTTTCAGCTGTACCCAAAAAAATTGTGGTTTCTTGTTGAGGTTTGAGCTCGCCTGATTTTGAAAGGACTCCAGTGTTTTTGCTGTTCTCACCTTGGTTGTGATACCAGAGAATCCAGCATTGTAAGCGGGTTAAGTTTACAACGTATATTTTATGTTTTGTATTCCGCATGACCCTTTCGTGTACCTTTGTATATAGTGTTGTATCTGTCAGTCAGGTTTTCTGCACCTTTTAGTACTCCATGGTAAAGTTCATCTCAAACTCGTTCCCGTGGAACTAAAGGTTATCCAGTCTGACCTTGATGTACGGTGCTCTCCTGCGGTCAGGGCCATCTTTTCCAAAGTTGACTCCAATTTTCCTGATGCCCTCGGCGATGATTTTCTGCCACTTGAGGAATTCTTGTTGTTTAGTATTCATAGTTGTTGTAAATTTGTTTTGTTGTTGGGCACTAACACTATTGACTTCAATAGCTGTCGGATTACCAATTGTTAATGTTGACTGTAGTTATTACAGGATCCGAAGGAATCTCTACGTACGATACTGTGCGCCTTCTCCATCTGATCAGCTTGTGTAATACCGCCAAACCGATTCAGTATCGCAAATAGAAACAAAACGTATATGTGAGCAGTTTATTCTTACACCGGAATATTGTCTGTTGATGTAGGTTGTTGATGTGGATGAAACAAGACGGAATGTGCACAGAAAAAAAAAAAAAAAATCACTGTTTGGATACTCAAACAAACATTAATATTGCTGCATGTTATGACTCCACTTCTTAAAAAATTTTGTTAAGTCTGTATCAAATTGCAATGATTTTTTTCGTTTATAACCATATAAATATAATTCACCAAAACATATGTGGCCTTATTGCGAAGTCTGATTTGTTTAATGTCTGCCTTGATGACCTAGCAGATACAGGTAAAAATATTGACGTTTTATGTTTTTCGGAACACAATATGACAAATGTCGATGTTGAACTCCTTCAAATTCCAAATTTCATCTTAGCTACTCATTTTTCGCGTAACAAGCGACGAGACGGGACATGCATTATAGTGAAAAACTATGTTAAATTGGTCGTACTTGAAGCTGTAAAAAGTAAAGTATCTTTAATGTTGTTGAATGCTCTGCAATTAAATTAACTGACCCCAAAATGATAATTTTATGTCTATATAGGGTACCAAAGAGTAGTAACTATAATAAATATATTAATTTGTTTTTTAATCATTTTAACGACATCTTGTGTCTGTTTACAAAATATGATATTAACAAAATCGTTGTTTGTGGTGATTTTAACATTGATATGTTGAAAACGAATAAGTACACATTAAAATTGAAACAACTACGGGATTTAATCTAATACAATCAATTAATGAGCCTACAAGACCAATTAGTGGTTCCTGCATTGACAATATTTTCCATAATATTCGTGGTGCCAAATCAACTGTTTTGGAACTTACTTTATCTGATCATAAGGCGCAATATATATCATATCCAGTCAAAAAGACCTGTACATTTGACCATTTGTTTTCGTTTAAACGTGATTATTCCAAAGACAATTTAGAAAAATTTAAAGAGTATATTAAAGACCTCTTTACCGAAGTGTTTGAATCAAAGGATGCAAATGATGCTTTTAACTCATTGTATGATACATTTAGGCTATTTTACGAATTATGCATTCCCATTCTTAAAATAAATAAAACAACAGTTGGATCAAAATGGATGTCACGTGGTATTAAGAAATGTAGTAAACGTAAACGCTCTCTTCTCTGGAAATATAGACTATCAAAAAATAGCGTAGATAAATCCAACTTTGAAAAGTATTCTTTGAGATATGCCAACATTATTAAATTGATTAAAAAATCTCAGAATGATTATTAAATTCTCAAATCGAAAGCCACCTGGAACATAATTAATGGAAGAAAACAAAATTTTCCTCCTGAGACTATAAGAGAATTGGTAATAGATAAACATAAAATTACAGACCCTCAACGAATTGCTGAATTGTTTAATGACTACTATGTGTGACTGTCTGTCACGTACTCCTAATTATTAAGCAAATATCTTAGCCTTTATTCATATTTCAAAAATCATCACACGGTCTGGGCCACTTACAAACACATAAAACTTCTATTTTTTGGCTTGACAGACTGACAAGTCACCGTAATTAATAACGAAGTGGCCTTTCTTCCTTTGAATTGTAAAACAATATTGCATCACTTGGAAACACATAAATTCTTAAAAGGCTGACAGGCCGAATAGAAAATATAATAAATATCTGATTTCTAAACGCATTTCTGAATACTTGTGCAACATCTGGTTGCAATGTACCCCGGTCTTGGGCGCCCGCTAAAACAATTGAGACGGTTGTACAAAAAACAGCACTTAACCAATTCAGGTAAGGCGACCCAAGCGTGGTGTGTGGAGAAAGGCGAAGGGCTGACGAAGGGTGCTGGACTCCAGGCAGTTGGTTTGATATCGCGGAAGGGTCCACACGTGGAGTCGAGCTAAGTCAGGGGGTCGGTCTAAAAACAGTTAAAGAGCTAGGACGTCCTAGGTTAGGTTCGGAAAGCTTACCGTTATCTTGGTACCAAGATGGACATGTCCATGTCGTAAGAGAGCGATTTAAGTGAGTGTCGAAGACAAGCTGTGGCAGTGGCGAAACTGGTAATGTGTGCAGTACTTTGTAAGTTAGTTGAAGTATGTATAAAAGGCTAATAGAATTTTGCAATAAATTCCAAATAATTAGTACTGAACAGTATGGATTTCAAAAAAAGAAATCCACATCATTAGCTATTTACTCTCTTATGAAGGCAGTACTTTCAAATATTAATAATAATCATCTGACTACGGGACTTTTTTTTGATTTATCAAAAGCCTTCGATTTTGTGTCGCACAGCATATTGTTGGATAAACTAGAGACTATTGGGATTAGAGGACCTGCACTCGAATGGATATCATCCTATTTAGGCAATAGACAGCAACGTGTCATTATTAGTAAAATTAACAGTAATAGAGATATGATACCACACTCATCAGAATATAAGCAAAATAAATGTGGCGTTCCGCAAGGAAGTGTGCTTGGTCCAATATTGTTTCTTTTATATATTAATGACATCATAAAAATAACCAATCATAAATGCATATTATTTGCCGACGATATATCAATCATAGTGACATCAGATAAAAAGAAAAACAAGACTGACCATGAGTTTGACATAAATAATACAATAGACAAATTACTGCTTTGGCTTGACATGAATAATTTAAAAATAAATTTAGATAAATCCGTTTACATTCAATTTAATCAATCAAATAATAATAAAAACAATATAAAACTTAATATTAATAAAATCGAAGAGGCAACCCATACAAGGTTTTTAGGCGTAATAATAGACAAAGATTTTAACTGGAAAGAACATGTAGATAATGTAAGCACTCGAATCAATAAATTCGTATACGCACTGAAGCAAGTTAAAAACGTAACTAACATAAAAACTGCAATTATGTCATACTATGCCTATGTTGAGTCGCTACTGCGATATGGTCTCGTAATGTGGGGTAATGGTACCAATATGGATAGAGCATTTATCGCCCAAAAAAAGTGCATCAGAGCAATAAGTGGTATTAAACCTGATGACTCATGTAGACCAATGTTCAAGAGGTTTGGTCTGCTACCTCTACCATGTCTGTATATATATGAAGTGTGTGTATTTGTAGTTAACAACAAACATTTATTTAAATCAGCAAATGATGTAAATCCCAGAAACAGACGAGATCCTTATAAACTGGTATTAAGTGATTTGCCAAGACTTGCGAAATACAACAAAAACTGCCTTGCAATGTGCGTACGTATTTATAACAAAATACCAAGTTGCTTTAAAATATTGAACTCTAGAAAATTTAAGACAGAATTACACAAGTGGCTTATTGAATGTAATTTTTACAGTTTAAAAGATTTTATGGATGTGAGATGTTGATTCCTTTTGTCAAAATATAAATTTTTGCATGCTATGTTATATCTTAGCGAAACATGTTGAGCTACTGTAATAATATTAACATCAATGTATACCATGTTTTACGCAAATAAATGATTTACTTACTTTACTTACTTACTTACTTGAAGACTATTCCTCTTCAATAAACAATGAATACGTGGTAAGTGTTAACTATAATTAATTCCTTGTTTAAGTAGCAGTTTGGTGGTAACGCAGACGAGCGTGTTAATAATCATTTATTTCAGCATGACGGAGCGGCGGCATTGTATCATCACAATGTATATTATTATTATTATTTCGAGTTCTTTCATGTTCTTCTCTCGTAAGAGAGTACAAAAACCCTACCCACGGGCCGGAGCCAAGTTTGTAGGGGGATTTTAAATGGAGAATGTAGATGATATTGTAGAAGAAGTAAGGAATTTCCGGGTGATACGACAGGTGTTAAGAATTGTGGCTTTTTGGAGCAGCTGAAGTGTGTGGGGAGGCATGTGTAAAGTATTAAGGCTTTGCATAAGAGACTTTGGTACTATACCTGTGGAAGAGAGCACTATAGGGACAATGTGGACGGTTTGTGCTTTCCACTGGGTTTTTATTTCTATGGCTAGGTCTTGATATTTACTTAGCTTTTCCGATATTGTAGTTTGAATGTTGTGAGAGTTTGGGATAGCTATATCTATAAGGTAAACTGTTTTATTGACTTTGTCGTGAAGGGTTATATCTGGTCTATTGAAATGTATGGTTTTGTCTGTTATTATCGTCCGATCCCAATAGATTTTCTGATTGTTATTGTCTAGTATTAGTTCCGGTTTATATTTATAATATGGTTTCATCTCACTTATGAGTTTATATTTGAATGCTAAGTGTTGATGTATAATAGCGGCAACTTGGTCATGTCGATGCTTATAGTCAGTCTGTGCAAGTGATTTACAAGCTCCTGTAATATGTTGTATGGTCTCGGAGGCAGTGTTGCAGTGTCTGCATAAGTCAGTCGGCTGATGGGGGTCTTTAATTATGTACTTCCTGTAGTTACGAGTAGCTTATTATTATTATTATTATTTATTTATTTCGAACACAAGTGATTCATATAGTTGTTAGTAACACTTATAAACTACGTTAGTAACATTCTCATTCTCATGTGTTATGTTCCACCTCCTAATCCGAACCTTGGCACATATCCCGTCATCTGCGTTTCGTTATAGGGAACGGAGACAGCCTTTCGCTACACTATACACACATTTCATGCATACGACATGTACACTATACACCAACACACCCGACTATTGACGAATGTTGACTTTTAACTGACTTACCACATATGGAAGGCAGACCGGTAATATTCGCATTCCAATTAGAATAAACTACATTGTTAGTCACGCTATTATGTCGACTAGTACTCGTAGTACAAAATCAACGAAACGCTGCTGATGGATACTGCTTCCTGTAAAGGTCTAGCTCAGAAACATTGCGTAGAGATTGTTGGCGCACATTTCAGGGAGCGGGGGTAGGCTTCACCTTCTTATGTGAGGTAGCATGTGCAGAGGTTGAAGGGCATACTTTCTCATGTGTCTATAGACCACCAGCATCAAACTTGTCATTGTTCTTAATCACAATGGAAGAAATATTAAGTAGACTTTTTAGAGATAATAAATTAGTTTTTGTATGTGGTGACTTAAATATTGATCTGTTAGTCAATTCACCCGAAAAATGTAAACTCATCTCATTGTTTAAATCATTCAATTTAAAACGTTTATTTAATGAAGCGACTAGAATAACAGCAACTTCAGCATCATGCATAGACAATGTATTTACTAATTGTATCGTATAAGATTCGTCTTTAATTAGTGGCGTTAGGTCAGACCATACTGGTCAACTTGTTTCTTTTGAGTTAGACAAAAACCTACACTTAGGTAAAACTATTAAATTAAGACCTCTTACTAAAAATAAGTTAAAATATTTTATTAAAAATGTTCTTAGCAGCCTTTTTAACGCTAATTTTGATTCAAAAGACCCCAATATAAACTACGGCACATTATTTTCTACAGTTTGTCAAGAATTCAATAAAACGTGTCCTTTAAAAAAAGTTAAAGTCAATTCTAAATCTAAATTTAGTGAATGGGCCACTGCGGGAATAAGAAAAAGCAGAGATACTTTATATAATTTATATCACGAAAAATCTCTGACTTCAGATCAAGATTTTCATACTTATGTTAGAAACTATTCAAAAATATTCCAAAGTGTCTGCGCTCAAGCAAAATCACAAATAATAATTAACAAAATTGGTATTTCTAATAATAAAATAAAAACTGTGTGGCAGGTAATTAACAGAGAAACTGGAAAGGCACAACAACGAGATCAGAATCAATTGTCTTAGAAAATAGATAATCAGACCATTTCTGATAAGCTAAAAGTCGCTGAGACTCTAAAAACTTTCTTTACCAACATTCCGTTAGAGGTTACTAAATCTCTCCCCTCTTCTTCTAAATTAGCTGAAGCTCTTCTTAAAGAAAACTTTACTGAGTACATACCAAACTTCAAATTTAAACCAATATGTATTGCTACAATTAAAAAGGCATTTAAAAGTCTAAACATAAAAAATACTGAAGACTTATGGGGGATATCCGTCAAGGTTCTTGGAGACATTATTGACTCAATCGCGGCAAGTTTCCTGATCTAATGAAACATAGTAAAGTAGTACCAATTTTCAAATCGGGTTCAAAGAGTGATCCTTCAAATTATAGACTTATATCTGTGCTTCCAGCATTGAGTAAAATCTATGAAAAAATTATGCTGGACCAGATGTTGTCTCACTTCAACTCAAATGGGATTCTGCATGTCTATGCAGAAAACTGTTAACCAAACTGTTGTAAGGTCGACAACGGACGCGGGAGTAAAACTCATCAGTCACATTTTGGAATCTTAGGAGAAGTCCCAGGATGCCATTGACATTTTCTGTGATCTCTCAAAAGCGTTTGACTGCGTCGACCACAACACACTGATCTGTAAATTACACCACTACGGAATTCGTGGACAAGCTGCTGACCTTCTTCTTTCCTATTTATCTAATAGGCAGCAAAAAGTAAATGTAAATGGGGCGACGTCCTCCGGGTCTCTAGTCAAAATGGGCGTGCCCCAAGGTTCAATTCTCGGTCCTTTCCTATTTCTTGTTTACATTAATGATCTCCCTTATATGATGGCCAAATTATCGGATATAATTCTATTTGCTGATGACACTTCGCAAATTTTTAAAATTGATTGAAAAGATACGAATGTCTTACATGTCAACGAAAGTCTAGCCGTTCTCTCGAAAGGGTTCGCAGCTAACAATCTTTTACTTAATGCGAACAAAACAAAATGTCTGAAGTTCTCTTTACCGAATGTAATCTAATCAACGGGATCTGGATTTAATTCTTGACGGCAAAAAACTTGATATTATAGCGGAAACTGTATTCTTAGGGATTACCATCGATTCAAAATTGCAGTGGGGCGCGCACATTAGAACTCTTTCGGGTAGGTTAAGCTCAGCTGCGTATGCAGTAAGAAAAATAAGGCAGTTAACTGATGTGGCTACAGCTAGGCTAGTATACTATGCTTATTTCCACAGTATTATGTCCTATGGCATTCTGCTGTGGGGATCAGCAGCCGACGTTGACTCAATTTTCATTTTACAAAAGAGGGCAGTCCGCGCGATCTATAAAATGGGTCCTCGCGTGTCCCTCAGAGAAAAATTTAAAGAGATTGATATACTGACCCTGCCTTCACTTTATATTTTAGAATGTATTTTATATGTCCGCAAAAATCGAGGGCTTTTCAAAATTAGAAGCGACTTTCATAAGATAAATACACGCGGTAAACACGAAATTGTAATACCTAAATTCAGATTAACAAAAACTAGCAAGTATTTTCTTATAAACAGCATACGCTTTTATAACAAGTTGCCAAAGTCAGTTATAGAACTGACCGATGGAAAGTTCAAAAACCACATCAAACGTGTCCTTATTAAAAAAAGCATATTATAAAATCAAGGACTACGTTGAAGATAAAGAAGTTTGGCCTTAGTAACTTCTGCGCTTGCGGCTTCCCTGGTAGCTCATAAACGGCATAAATATGTGGATGTCTCTAACTATTCTCAAATTTTTTCTCTTCTTTCGAATCAGATTTTACAGTAATATTCAAATCATTTATATCTTTTGCTCAAAATAGTTACAGCACTGATAACAGTATACTCAATACTCAATACTCAATATCTTTATTGCGTTCCAAAATGTACATTTATAAGTTTACATTAGCTGGTGGGTTGTAATAACGACACAATTTTGGACCCTGTCGGGCACAGCATAGAATAATTATGGGAGAGAGGAGGAAGAGCACTGAGTGTTTACCTCTAATATTAAAAAAATATATATATTGCACATTACGCTAATATTTCTAATTAGATAATGCGGGGTTTAATTGTAAGAATTGTAATATAATGTCAATATTTTATTAATTAGGTCAATATTATATTATATTTTTGTTTTATATTAAAATTATTTTTTGTATTTATAATTTATCATTTAAGTATTCATTTACACTATAATAGGTTTTATTAATTAGAAATGTTTTTAATTTATTTATGAACATGGTATATTTATCTATATTTTTAATGGTATTTGTGTCACTTGTTTAATTTAGTACTTTACAATATTTTCTTACCTTTGTATAGATTATTTTTATCGTTTTTTTGTGAATGTGTGGACATTGTAGGCTTTGTAGATTCCCTGCTGCTTGTTAACTTTTTATTTTGTTCTACATTTTTTGTGTAGTAAGCAACGACTTATTGTCGGGCCTACGCTGTCCCCCCATACTTAAGTACAGATGCTGTATCCATAATAATACTGTAACACGAAATGATTTGAAAAGAGTAACCATGGAGTTTCTTGCCGGTTCTTCTCCATAGGAAACGACCAACCCGAACCGTGCACCTTTTTGTCGACGTTTTATAAGTGCCCATCGAGGCCTATGTGAAATAAAATATTTTGATTTTGATTTTTGAATGAACACCTGCATGTTACCCATGTATCACAAATAAAAGATTTGATTTGATTTGGGTTTGGGGCCGCCGTTGACTCAACTTTGTTAGCAAAAACAGTAAAATACTGTGGTAGGCATTGTAACCTATTCAGCGCATATAAACAAAGTAATCAGCGAATGTTCAAGTGCTTGTGACTAAAACAATACAAATTTTATATGGCGATGCTCGTACATCTACTTCTCCCTACCCCAATGGTCCCTTTGTTTCACACTACGTTCGTCCCGACAGAGTGTATGCTCGATGACTGAGCACGGCCTTCAGAATGTTTTCGCAGGAGCACAATGCCGCGGTTCTGTCCAATAATGTTCTCACAATGAATAACTGTCGCATCGTCGGAAACGTTTCGTGCGAATTGAGTCCGTTCCGGCGGCGACAGGTCGCGAGCTCCTTCCGTCCCGCCGTACGCTGTGCGCATTGTGGCCCCACACTACTACATAACTTAACTGCGGCTCACACAAGCGCGCTCCCACTTGCTGCTACATCGCTTACTTATCCCGTGTGGTGTAGCACCCCTCACCAGTTATCTTTGCACTTTTATTTTTAATGCTTAACGTGTTGGATGTTACTGCCGCCATTTTCACCGGAGCGTGGTAGGAAAAAATGCGAAAACAAAACTTCAATACCTACTCGACCTAAATGTAGGGGACAGTTTATAAATTTTTTCGCATTTACGATATTGGACCCAAGGAGAAAGTTGTTCAGTTTGATGGCCTGCAGCATATCCTTTCATATGACCATACCCTTTCTGTTACACCCTGTATATGAGTACAGTCCTGAGCCCAGCCGGTTAGGCAGAACGAAACAGTTCTGCTTTATAGCAGTCATTACTGAGGGATTTGGGATGCTACTACTCGGTGTGGAAGTGGCGTGGGCCGAAGTGCGGGCGGGGGGGGGGGGGGGCAGACTTGGGTTCATGTGCTGGGGAGGGGGGAAGGGGGCGGCTGTAATAAATCTTACGCTGTAAGTCCCGGATTTACACGACAACGCACGCTATCGGCTCCTGAATGCTCCGCCACCGCGTGCCATGCCTCCGTGTCTTCAATGAATCACGACTCACTCGCCACGCATATCACACTCGTGACGGAAAAGCGGCAGGACAAACGTTATTACATTACTCAAATTCTGACTCCTTTTATACCATCCTTCAACCTTCAATTAATAAGAAATTGGAAATACTTTACTGTAACAGGATACGAATCAAATTAAATAAAATGTTTTGTTAATTAATGTTAGTGTTGTAACAAGTACTCTGCTGATCGGGAGCTCTGCGTAACTTTGACGACATCGAACTGAATGAAGCAATTAAAAAACCTCCTTGGAAATTATTTGATATGAACGATTTTCAAAAACTCATCAAATAAGGAGCAGTACCTTTGTACTCAAAGATATAATGATGTTTTCTATTGTGTGCACATAAATAATAAGCAGTAAATGAGCATGCGGGATTCCAATCGCTTCCACTGTAATAAAACATGAGTTTACGGTGAGAGAGCGCTGCGTGACGTCCGCGAGATGCGATCCACTGCACGCGTGACGCGGCACGCAGCGCGACCTAACGCACGCGCGGCGCAACTAGGTCAGGGGCGGGTCACACCTTCTCCCCCTCTCGTCCCCCCACAACCCCCACGCCCTCCATTCGTCGGGAGAGCCCGCGATCTTGTCGCGACACTCCCGGAAGTCGCGCGAAATGACCCACTGCCAACCATCCTTCTTACCTTCGCCTTGAATTACTTACCGGTATCGAGCGTCGAGGTTGCGTGACGGTGGCGTAGCTGCGGCATGGCGGCTAACTTGTTAAGAAAATTTGACAGATTAGATAGTTTAGTTATTTTTACAATATTAAAATACAGGTACGGTTTTAAATATGGAATTCTTCACTCTTATTGTCGTTGAACAGATTAGGGCTGCTCGAGCCTTTTGTGGTCGGCGACAGTAGGTTGAAGGCTCGGTTTTGAGAAAAAATAAAAGTGTTAAACATTTTGACTGTAGCCTCACAATACATATTTGAAAATCTACTGTATGTCCACAAAAATTGATCTTCATATTTTTAATTCCAGGAACAATCAAAATCTTGCTGTACACTACAAAGCGCACTCGCCTCCACAGAGTAGGCAAATCGTGCATGGGCAATGTATACGCTTGTATAACAAACTTCCGATTGATTACGAAACTTATCCTCGCTACCTCCCTGCCTTTGGGCGCTTTTTACGGGGCACCACGCCGTTTTCAATGTGGCGAAGCAGTCGACTACCTCGGACACCATGGCCTGTCCTGCAGTAACAGAGCAGGTCTGCTGGCGCGGCACGCTAGCATAAATGACAGCATCCTCCGTACTCTAGCCACGATCGGGGTGCCAGCCGTTTCAGAACCAAATAGTTTGGCAAGCGACGATGACAACGACAAAATCTGTTCTGAATAGTGAGCCCCACGAGTTTGTGGTTCGCTTACGTAACTATTTTAAAAACCAACACCAAAATGGCAGACCGCTTTTACCATTGTCTCGAGCAAGTGACGAATCACTGAGTTACAGAAGCTTTTGGTATTGGCAGAGCTACTGTTACCACCAAATAAAAATAAAGTATCTCTCCTCCTGGCGAACTATGAACATTAAATAGTAAAGAGTTACCATCGAAGACTGCCGTAACCCTACCTACCTGGGAGTCAACCTCGAAAGAGCACTAACATTTAAGAACCATTGCCTGAAAACTAAGAAAAAGGCAGGTACCCCTAACAACTTGCTCAGGCATCTAATCTCAACCTCCTGGGGCGCTTGTCCTCAGGTACTTCGAACTACTGGCCTAGAACTCTGCTTCTCTGCGAGCGAATATGTGTCCCCGTAGATGTTGCTTTGAACGATACTTGCCGAACGATTACAGGCTGCCTCGAACGGACCCCAGTCACCGCATTATATCCCACAGCTGGCATAGCACCACCACATGTCCAAAGGGAAGTCGCAAGCGCAGTGGAGAAACACAAACAGGATTCGGACACCAGGCACCAAATATATGGCGACCAACTGAAAAAGCAACGGCTTAAAAACAGGCACAGTTTTTTAAAACCGCAGCGTCCCTCTCAGGAAACCGTCACAAGTGTGAAACCGACAAAAGTGCAATAAAACAAAAGTTATTATGAAACGAACGCACATTTCTCTTACCCGCATCGACTTTCTAAGAAAAGTAAAAAAAAAGAAGATAATTGGGATAAACACAGTGGTGTTTCTGAATGAAATGTGACTAAATGCAAACCACACAGAGTCAAAAACTTCAACGTATGATAAACCCGAATCCTCTACCAAAGTACCCGAAATCAAAGTTCCAAGGCTGATAAAAATTTGCCATGCGAGCACCTCTACTGGCTTTGTGCCAAATTGGCATTCAAATCTATCAAAACGACAAAATACCATGAGGAGATGAACTTTGAAAAAATAATATGCATTTGTAATTATTTATATCGATACGACAAAAGCTACTTTCCCAGCACTAGTCAAATTGGTTTGGCAGCTGTCATATTAATCAAGTTAGATTTTATGGTAAGGGTAGTATTTTAAGGAGCGAAAATAAATTCAAATTAAAGGTGTCAAAAGTATTGAAAATGGGCTACTGAAATACTAAGTGAGCGACAAACAGTGGGCGAATACAAATGTTTAAAACAGCAACTTGAAAATACAAATTTGAGTTCCTAGTTGCTCAATACGATCAGTGTGATAATTCAAGGGCTCTGAAAAAAAACCTAAAACAAGGTTATTAATCACTAGATTGTAGATAAGGCGTAGTCAACGTAGCCCCGCTGCTCGGGGCGCCTATTTCTGATCGCAGCGTTCGAAGTAACCTAACACGGGGTGCCACAAGTCTTTCAGCCTTTGCTCGCTCTTGCTTCCTATATTCTCCTTACCGAAATGATAAATAGTTACTTACTTGATACAATAGCCGCCCATTCAGTATGTTGGTCGCAAATTAAATTTTTATTCTCCCGATTAATAATTTCCCTTATGGTAATACTAGCTGTGCCCTGCGACCTTAGTCCGCGTGAAATTAGCGGTGTGAAATATACTTTACGACCTATTCATACCTACAAAATATAAATAAAAAACATAAAAAACTAAAAAACCCGACTGAAAAAACGGCGGGACCCATTTGAATATAAAATTATGAAAATGGAATGGGCCCCGCGTGAAAGATTTCGCAGTCTCCCTTTATATATGATTTGACACTTTGAATTACCTTTAAACATATAAGTTGTATATATTTTCGTAATCACCCTTAAAAACCCTTTTTTTTCTATATTTCTGTGTAGCCAATGACATCGAATGACTCGCGCGACCAAGACGAATCTAACGACGTATAATTTATCCAAATCCGTTCATCTGTTTAGGAGTTACGAGGGAACATAGAAACGGACATACATACAGGTCAAACACATAACCTTCCTTTTGGGCTTCGCCGCAGTCGGGTAAAAAGGTCGTTTTGAAGGAGTGCGAGCACAAAGACCGTGACACGAGATTTTATATATAAGATTGTGTGTGAGACTGCTGAGCCCCCTAAGATCAGATTTACACAAGCCGTATCTGGTACTCTTCTCAAAAGGCCAGTCAGGATGCTACCCCGCATTTTTTTTTTTTAACTGGACTGTTAAAGAGACTTTAACCGTGAGTTTCACCATTTCTACTCAGTGTAGTCAGATAGGAAATTACCACTTTATCATAAGCTCTAGCTTATAATTAAAATTAGACGAGAATAAGGTTGATGATTGATTGATGATTCCGAATAAATAATTTCAACTCATTTCATTTCAAAGGTTGGGTGTGAGTTTAAAACATCCATCTATATTTATATTTCACATACTATAAAATTGTAACAGGCTGATGATCAATATCTTCAATGTACAGATCATTAAATATATTGAAAAAAATATATATGGGGGTCTTTATTAGAGGAACAGAAGAAAAAACAACAATTTTTAGAAGTTTTGTCTGTCTCTCTTTATGTCTGTATGTTTGTACGCATCACGCAAAAACTGCTGCATGGATTTGAACGTAGTTTTCACTGCTCTACTGCTAGATGCTTAACTTAAAATATAGGTTACATAAGGTATAGTTTTGGACCCAATAGGTGGTGCCATCTTTAGGTTAAGCCGTGCTTGCCTAAGTTGGTCTGTGGATGGGTGACCGCCCAAGTTTCCTCCGTGCCTCGAAAAGCACATACACCCCTTGCCGCGTTGGTCCCGGCTGTCATTTGTAGATCTTTGACAGTCGTTAGGTAGTCAGTGGCCCAAATAGTTTGACAACCAATCTTACCAAGGGGTATCGTATTACCCAGTACTAACTGGGTTGTGGAGGTCAGATAGGCAGTCGCCCCATGTAGAATACCGGTATTCAGCTGCATCCGGTTAGACTGGAAGCCGACACCAACATAGTTGGGTAAAGGCTAGGCAGATGATGAGATGATGAGGTGTTGCCATGCGAAGCAAGGGCGGGTCGTTAGTTTAAAATAAAAGAAGACAATATAAAACAAGAGAACATTATAAAATATAGTTTTTATTTTACCCTTTTAGTTGTGTTATCTCACACAAATCCTTACCATATAATAATCACGGAGAAATAGGTGTACATCATGAAAAAAAGAAAACAAAAAAGGTGCTGGTGGAGTACATAACCTCCTCCTTTTTTAAAAGTCGGTTACAATATGGTAATATAATTAAATTCTGTCGATATTGTTTTAAAAAGTGAGATTATAATTAAAATATGTGACAAAATAAACCATTATCTCTTGATTGCGTAGAAGGTCGAATTTTTCACTCGTCCACGTGATAGCAGGCCTTAATTTCAGCTAATATTTGGTGGCGGCGTGCTCGCAGCGGATACACTCGCTTATATCTTCAAGCCAACTATAGTCGGCACTACGTACCACGTCGTAGGCGGTGATAAGAGACGCGATGTGCCCGGGGCGCGGCCGGGTCGGGGCAGAGACGGGGTACACTTCCGGGAGCTAGCTTCGATAAACGAGCTCGCGGTGTATTATGGCTCTCCAGATTACCGGCTGAAGCTTATCTCGTGGTGTGAACGAGCGCCGCCATGTGCAGCCGGCGACCATGCACGGCTCTACCTTCTGATCAGTTACTCCAGCGACAGTGCTGTGACTATTAGTTAGCTGTTGACAGTGGTCCCGCCGGTGTGAATGTCGGAAATGAGAAAATGTATACCTTATGTCCTAATTCAGGCCATCGTCTACTCATGTACCAAGTTTTATCGAAATCCGAGCGCATGTGAATCAGAATAATTTATTTGTTAAACATAGGTATCAACATTAAGGATCTTATAAGTAGTCAAAGTCAATTTTTTTATTTGTTAAACATAAAGGATGTAAATAGACCCTTAACATAGCTGAAAGGCACTTATTCACCCCGTCTTTGCGATCATTTTTTGTTCTAGACCATACCTGGGAACCTTCTAGTTTCAGAGATATTGGGGGTCAAAGTTCCAAGTTTTTAACAAGTTTTTTTTTTAAATTCATTTTTGTAATGTAAGATTTTTACTTTAGGTACACACCTCCACGACCCCCGTAATATTCAATCCATCCATCAGCACAATGCTTTGAGTGCTTTCCATTGAGTCCTACCGTAAAACGTGATTTTTCTCCCCAAAAAAAAAGCAATAATTTTTGCGTAAAGTTACTTAGTTTGATGTACAGAATGCTTGTTTGACGGCTATGTGAAGGGTCTGTTTACACCCTGTAGGTTTAAAAGATGTAAATATAAACAGACCGCTATGTTTTGCCGACAACGGAGTACAAATACACAGCAAAAATATTAAGAGAATTAATTTTTTTTAAAGGTGAAAGCAGCTTAATGTACCATACATTATTTCTTATTAATATTTCTTATTTCTGGGTAAGTTCCTAGGTATTAAATTTATTTTATTATAAATTATTCTTAAAAACTATGTTAACTAAATAATTTTAGTTAACATTGTTTTTAAAAATACAAACAGGATAAAAAAAAAAAAATACATTTTTTTTTCTCATTATAAAATATTTTTTTCTTAAATTACCGTCTAATCAACTTAGCTTGCATTATCGTATTCTTTAATAGAGTAGAATGCCTTTTGAGTTAAAATTAAATATTTGTTTACGTACTTTTTAAAATCATTTAACTATTTTTTTATTTTCTAAGCATCGGAATTTTGTTGTATTTTATCTGGCTGCCATGCCTTGAAAACTTTTTGTATAAAGTGCTGTGTTGTGAGCGTTGGCACAAATCTCATTATAAAGGCGTTTCGACTTCAATGTTTAAAATAAATGTAAGTTACATTTTACGAACAAAGTAGTAATGGTTCTTACTATAATTTATCATTACTGACATACAAATTAAAATATGTACATCAAACCAAGTAACTTTACGCAAAATTTTTTGTCCCAATGTAACGCACTTAAAACATTGTGCTGATGGATGGATTGAATAGTACAGGGTCGTGGAGGTGTTTAAAGTAAAAATCTTAAATTAAAAACATGTATTCGTGTGTTTGATTTAGTTTTTTTGTCACCGACTGAAGCTAAAGTTATTTATCACTGTTTTTGTGTTTTTATTTATTTATTAATAAAGGCATTAAATCCCACTTAACATACATAATTACTTTAAAATTAAAACATAACAACAAACACAAAAAAATAACTTTACCTTCGGTTGGCACTCCGGTGGACTTCGAACCAATACCTGCGGATCGGGCTGTTCCAATCCTCACTAACGACCCTCAGTAGTTGATTGGTCGATCTCCTTAGAATGCTGCAGGACGAAGCTACGCGCGATTTTTGAAATAGGTTTTAGTTTTTGCAAAAAAGTTTATTTATTTTTTCATTTTTAGTGGTAATATCCTATACAAATATTTGCTTTGCATTTATTTTACATTGATACATTAATTCATGGCATATCTATACATATAAAATTCAAAGTCCTGACTGACTGACTGACTGACTTATATATCAACGCACAGCCCAAACCACTGGTCCTAGAGACATGAAATTTGGAGGGTGTATTTTTTGTGAAGAGTAAGTATCCACTAAGAAAGGGTTTTTCGAAATTCCACCCCTAAGAGGGTGAAATGGGGTGTTGAATTTTCTATGAAACTTTTTATTCTCTGAGTCGATTGACTTGAAAATGTGTCTACATATACTTCAGTTAAAATGATGAGATACTTGTATCACAGTTTTTCCAAAATCATCCCCCAATTTAAAATTCCATGTCCTGACTGGCTGACTGATATACCAACGCACAGCCCAAACCGCTGGTTCTACAAACATGAAATTTGGAAAATGTATTCTTTGTGGAAAGTAATTATCCACTAAGAAAGGGTTTTTTTGAAATTTCACCCCTAATAGGGTGAAATGGGGTGTTGAATTTTCTATGAAACTTTTTATTCTCTGAGTCGATTGACTTGAAAATGTGTCTACATACACTTCAGTTAAAATGATGAGATACGTGTATCACAGTTTTTCCAAAATCATCCCCCAATTTAAAATTCAATGTCCTGACTGGCTGACTGATACATCAACGCACAGCCCAAACCACTGGTCCTAGAGACATGAAATTTGTCAAGTGTACTCTTTGTGAAGAGTAGGTATCCACTAAGAAAGGGTTTTTTGAAATTCCACCCCTGATAGGGAATGGGGTTTTGAATTTTATATGAAACTTTTAATCTCGGAGTCGATTGACTTGAAAATGTGTCTACAGGGTGTAAGGGTAAACACCGTTATCCTTGAAACCAGTGGTTTGGTTTCATTAATAGAACGTAAAACCAATGAAAAAAACAACCTTTTTTTTTTTGAAGAAAATCCACTGTTTCCCACAAGATCGTTTCACCCTAAAGCGCGCGCAAAACAGCTGACGGCTGGGCGGCGCCGGCGGCGGGCACACGCGGTTATACCTACACACGCTGCACGCCGCAGACGCAACGAACGAGTGAGTCATGACCTCAGTCAGCTGTCGCGCTAGCAAGCGAGCACACGTCCGTAACTCGTATCGCCGCGCGCCGCCGCCGCCGGCGCCGCCTCGGTGCCGCTTGGTTCTCGCGCGTAAATTTAGTGTACCTACTGAGATGTCTTACACAAACGAACAGTGGACCGAAATGGTTCGGCTTTACGCCATCGCGGGTGATAACCTGAACGAGGCTCGTAGGCTGTATTCAAATGGATTGGTCGTGGAGGGCTAGTGGCGTGGCCACCGCGTTCGCCAGATCTTACCCTCTGGACGATTATCTTTGGGGGTAAATGAAGCGCCGGGTGTATGCCACTGAATTCCGTAATACGTCGGAACTCAAAAGACGGATTCGTAGGGCGTTTAGAGACATAAGAAATGACACTATTGTGCTTTCTCGAGTGCGAAACAACCTAAGAAAACGTGCGGAGGCGTGTGTAGCCGTAAGTGGATCTCATTTCGAACAGTTGTTAAGATTAATGTAGGTATTAGTAGTGTAGTTAGTGTAGATATTCAATGATTCAATCAGTGTAATCGTTGATTTTTAACTGTACATAAAAATGTGATGAACTTTTTAAATACGCCAAAAATACCTACCCAATTGTATGGATTATTTTTTCATTTTCTTAATTTGTCAAATTAAATTTACAATTAGACTCGACACGCAACACCTTAGCAAGGTATTTTTGCCTGTCTTATGCCAGGAAAAGTATGAAGGAAAAGATCCATCACAGTTACAGGTTATGAACACGAGTATTGTGTAGGTAATAGACGAGCGACGCGCGGCCATTACGTCACGCGGGCGCATAGGTACCATGAATTCGCGGCCGGTCTGGGATAATTTATTTTAAATGTTTTTTTAAATAAATTACTTATTCTGTTTTTTTAACTCGGTTCTATATTTTTTTATTTATGTCAACTACCCATGGTTTGAGAGACAACGGTGTTTACCCTTACATGCTGTATATACTTCAGTTAAAATGATGAGACACGTGTATCACAGTTTTTCCAAAATCATCCCCCAATTTAAAATTCCATGTCCTGACTGGCTGACTGAAATACCAACGCACTGCCCAAACCGCGGGTCCCAAAGATATAAAAATTGGAGGGTGTATTCTTTGTGAAGAGTAAGTTTCAGTTTTTCGAAATTCCCTTCTTTTTTTTTTTTTTTTTTTTCGGATGTGAAATCATCAAATGACCCCCCCCCCCACTCTGGGCGGAGCGGAAGGGAGTGTCAGACTTGTACTGACTTAAACCCATCCATGTTCCTTCTTTGCCCTTTGTGTTCCAGGGCCACGGTATCTCTTACGAACAGTCCCGCAGCCCTGGCAGGCATCGGCCCTTGCAGGCCCCTACATCATTGCTGACATCTCTTAGAGGCGCGCGTGGAACACGAACGCGCCGTCGACACGGCCTGTCGTCATAAGACGGCCGGACGGCGGGCTAGCCCATAGCTCGCCGTCCACAGGCCCGCGCCTACGGTGGCCGGGAGCCACCACGTGACCCCCGACGCCCAGGGCGTCTCCCGCGGCGGCTGGGACGTGAGGTTCTTTCCCTCTCACGTCCCGCCACCTCCTTCACTAGCATGACTGCTTCGCAGAAGGAGGTGACGGCTTCCCATTCCCTCTCGCTCCGGACCATGGCCTGTACCAGGGCCGGACGCGAGAGATCGCCGCCGCCAATCGCCGCTACAAGGACACGACGGTGCTCTACCCAAGCGGGGCAGACCTCCACGGTGTGCTCCACCGTGTCCTCCGGACGATCCTCGCAATGGAAATACCCGGGCGTTTCCTCCCGCCCAATCCGGTGCAGGAACCTCCCGAAACAACCGTGTCCGGTGAGGACCTGCGTCAGGCGGCCCCTTAGAGAGTGAAATGGGGTGTTGAATTTTCTGTGAAACTTTTTACTCTCGGGGTCAATTGACTTGAAAATTTGTGTACATACTCTTCAGATAAAATCCAGTAAATCCGATGTCCAATCTCAAACCAAGGTATCAATATTTCACGTATCTAATTTTATTGATATAACTTTAAACTAATAATTGCAAGTTATAAGCAAGTACATGTAAATCTATGTATGTATTATAGATAGATACATAGATTGCTTATTATCCCAGAAGTAAGATCCCGTGGACAATTCCCTAACTCCACGCGGGCGAAGCCGCGGGCATAAGCTAGTACCCAATAAAATGGACCTAACTGTCGAAATGTGGGTGTACTGTACATATCTGCGTACCTCCTCAGAGCATACAGATGTTGTGTAAACAATAAAAACCCAAGCGATTGCAGCAATCACGACTGATTTGCTGTCTATTATTGAAAGGTTCCGTTCCATATCTCCGAAGTCCATGAGAGATCATGACAATATTTTTGGAAGACCAATTTGGGAGTATATTCTTTCAAACAAAAAAAGAATTTTCTAAATCGGTTCGTCTTCGAGTAATCGGTGAACATACATAAAAAAAAGATTCCGACGAATTGAGAAACTCCTCCTTTTTTGATGTTGGTTAAGGTTTATGTTGTGCGATTGCGTAAACAATGCATATTTATGAGATAGCAATAACCGCGGTTGATTGACTGTCATTTTTTGAAGAGTTCCGTTGCCTGTCTCCGAAACTCATAATCAGATCTATATGAAATTTAAATGGGACCGTAAGTAGAAGGTTCCCAGGTATGGTCTAGAACATAAAATATCGCAATGACGGGGAGAACAAGTTTCTTTCGGCTTCGTTAAGGGTCTTGTTACACCCTTTAGAATGTCAATTGAATTAAAAGATTAAAAATATAAAATGTCAATGAAAAAGTAAAAAAAGTAGTTGAAAAAACTAAAAAACCCGACTGAAATAACTGAAAAGTAAATGGGTCCCGCCTGCTTCCAGCTTTTGTTTAATTCAACATGTGCTTGTTTTATGCTTTTCAGTTTTTTCAACTACTTTTTTATTTCCAGCGTTTTAGTTGAGTAACGTGAAAGATTTCGCAGTCTCCCTTTATATATGATTTGACACTTTGAATTACCTTTAAACATACAAGTTGTATATATTTTCGGAATCACCCTTAAAAACCCTTCGTTTTGATACCTCACTCGATGGTATTTAAAATTAAAATTCGAACTTCACGATATGGCACCCGAAATCAGTCATTTTCCTTTTTTCTGTATGTCTGTGTAGCTAATGACACTCGCGCGACCAAGACGAATCTAACGACGTATAATTTATCCAAATCCGTTCATCTGTTTAGGAGTTACGAGGGAACATAGAAACGGACACACATACATACGGTTCAAACACATAACCCTCCTTTTAGGCTTCGCCGCAGTCGGGTAAAAATTGCAAACATGCAATGTCAATGAAAATAAAAATATGGGTGCTAATTAAACAAACTTCTTTTTAATGGCATTATTCGCCTGCAAAAAATTAGGTTGACTTCTAAATTACTAAGTCAGCCACAATTAACGAGCATCTAACTAATACTATCCTAGCCACTAGTTATCGTCTATCTAAACCACCCTAAATACAACTCAGCATGATGGTTATTTTTTAGCATCTAAATTAATTTTTAACATGCATTCTAACAGTAAACTTCTAAAATACTATTAAATGACATCAAAAATATATATTTATTAAGCTTCTAATTTTTTAGCTCAGTACGTTTAAAATGTAACTCATCCCACATTAATTGATCATCAAAATTTTGCTAAAAATGTCATGAAATAAATTAAATGACATCAAAAAATATATTTATTTAGCTTCTAATTTTTTAACTCAGTACGTTTAAAATGTAACTCATCCCATATTAATTGATCGTCAAAAGTTTGCTTTACACGCATTCCTTTGGCAAACGCTTCGCTTTACAAATGTTGATATTTAATCATTTATAAATTTTTCATTTAATACCATATTTTGTTTCTTTTCGGCAAAATCACATTTCATCTAAATATCACTTTATATTAAATATTCTTAACCAGTCACAAAGTTTTAAGCTGTTTTTTTGGGTAGTCTCGTAAGTTTTTAGTGCAGAAATTCACCTAAAGTCCAAGGTAAATAATATCAATATTTTGTAATAGGCATAGTCGACGTAGCCCCGCTGTGCGGGGCTCCTATTTCTGTTTGCAGGGTTTAAAGTAACCTAACCTAACCTAAAGTCGGGGTGCCCCAAGTCCCGAACTCGCTTCACTCGCTCTTGATTCCTAAGTATTTGTTGTCCGTTGTGCCTATTTAATGAGTTGAATTTTTATGAGTTCTGTCGTTTCGCGTACTCGCGCCAAATCATGCATTGGCTATTTTCACGATAAAAGAATATGATGTATTATTTTACATGCTAACTTATAATAAATGATGCTTTCTGTGGAAGCTTGAATTATATTTTTTTGAGGACATTGTTTTGAAGCTGTAAAACGTAAAATGGTGGCGAGTTATAAAATCCGTGGCCAAGTTAGTAAATTAGGTGGCAATGTATAAATAAGAAGGACAGTCACAATAATTGATGATCTTTACTTGACGCTTTCTATAGAATATTTAGATGGCGTTGTAAAAAAGACGAATTAGTTTATTAGAGGCTATGTTATTTTCCCGTTGCTTAGTTATAAGTTTAATCACATGGCCCATAAATAATTTTGTGGCGAGACTTATAATTTCCCTAAAAATATTACCAATCGCAGAGTTATCTCTGCATTTTAGCCTTTATGCTAAAACCTCAAAGCCTTTCTTTTCTTTTTTCTTGCAATTCGCAGTGGCGCTGCTTGTCTAGAAAACGTACTTAAAAAATTGTCATTGAACTCGATACATTTATTTTAATTCCGATTTTTCCCACCAACACATATATTTGTGTTAAGAACTTTTTCGGTTTTAACAATAACTTCACGCTAATATTCCCTGAGGATCAGCTTTCTTATCTTTTGTTGTTAATTTGTGACACTATGACTGATGAGGATTTTCCTATAGTGGAGACTCCGAGCTCCATATTTTTAGGCCTCCTTCGTTTTATGTAAGGTTTCGTTTTTATTCATATTTTTGGTACTTGATATGCCGCGATCTATTATCTGTGACAATGTTGCTTAGCCACAGGTTTTTTAATCAAACATACTTAAATGTTTGGGAGGGATATTTTTTTTTGATAGATTCTACTCGTGCGTATAGGCAGACTTTAAGCATCAATCTTTCTTCCTACTCCTTGGCTTATGCAAAGTTCACCGATAATATTTCTATGGTTTTCTTAAGTTCACCGTTAATATTTCTACGGCTTTCTTCTGTAATTCTTGTTTACTATACAAACAGTCCTCCTATTTTCCTCTTCTCTTTCCCTTCTTCTTCTTTCTTTCTTTTCTATCCTCTCTTCTCTTCGACTTCAAGTTTATTTTAATGTTTAACTTCAAGAACTTTATTTTGACTTCGAGTTCTTAATTTGTAACGAGATGTCCAATTTTCGACTCCATGACTCACTAATATCTCGATGTCTAACTTATGACTTAATGTCTACCTTTTGACTTAAAAGTCTACCTTTGACTTGAAAGTCTACCTTTGACTTGAAAGTCTACCTTTGACTTGAAAGTCTACCTTTGACTTGTAAGTCTACCTTTGACTTGAAAGTCTACCTTTGACTTGAAAGTCTACCTTTGACTTGAAAGTCTACCTTGGACTTGTAAGTCTACTTCTGTCTGAAAGTCCTATCGTGACTTAAAGTCTGCCTTCGACTCGATGACCTCCTTTTGTCTCGATGTTCCTCTTTTGTCTTACGTTTGACTTGATGTCCACCTTCGATTGAAGTCGTTTTTTATCCTATTCTTAGCGCTTGTATATATTTATGTTATTTAAAGTTTTAGTGGATGCTTCTGGAGCTCGCACGGATAACGTTTAAGTCGAAGGACGACTTTCGAACTTGTTCAGTATCCACTGCACTTCAATGATGTCGTTTGTTAAGTTTATTTAGGCTATCTATTAGTAAAGGCTTTGTCAGGTTAAGGAGTTTAATATTTAATTCATTATTCCCTTCCTTCTAATTCTTTTGTTTCTTTCTTCTTCTTCTTCTTTCTTTGTCACTTAAGCCGTTATTTTCAACTGCTGGTATCGTATACACCAGTGACGAAGCCTCCAGATACACCTAGTTATTCAAATAGGGTTGTCACTTGTTCCTAATGGTTACTATAGGGATGTTATTATGTCATAGTGTTGTTCCAAATTTTATCGATGTTATCATGTCAGTGTTGTAAATTTTATCGATGTTATCCGTTCATAATGTTGTAATTTTTATCGATGTTGTCCTTTCATAATGTTGTATTTTTTATCGATGTTATCTTGTCATAGTGTTGTAAATTTTATCGATGTTGTCGACATTTTTTTTTTTTTTTACTCGATTGAGGGTACTCCAGAGTTATCTCTGCATTTTAGCCTTTATGCTAAAACCTCAAAGCCTTTTTTTATTCTCCACAAAATGCCAATAAATTTGGAAAGGTACTCCTTTTCTTCTCCTAAAATTGTTTGTCCGAAAATCATTATCCATAACACGTTTGCTATAAACTTCAGTAACCATAATGTTCAAAATCCCGAATTTGTTTAACATAATTATCTTTAGTTCTAAAAGTATTCTGTCATAATATCGAGTACTATAATAATTGAATCTCCTAGTTTTACATGATCAAAGTCATTATGTCCTAAGTATTGTGTTAAATAATGTGTATTATTCCGAATGTTCATTTATAATATTTTTTTTAGTCTTAAAACATTTGCTAATAATTAGGTTTTAGTGAAAGAAACGAATCGCTGTAAATCCGACTCCACGCAGTCTTGTCGGCTGGGGATCCCTTCTTTTCGCATAATGTTCTTTGTCCTAATATACTTCGGCATAACGATTTTGGCACAATTTCTTTGGCATAATAATACTTCGGCATAATTTTTTTAGGCATACATTTCATGTTGGCATAATCATCTTAAAGACTAATTTGTTTTGGCATAAATTTGATTCGCATAACGTTAGTAGGCCTAATGACTATTAGCATAACGTTAGTAGGCCTAATTAAAAAAATTAAATAAATTTAATATGCTGTGCAACAAAAGTTAGTGACAGAACCGAATTGCTGCAAAACCGACTCCACGTAGTCTTGTTTGTCCTACCCCTAGAGTGTAATTTAAAATCGCGTAGGCGCGTAGGGGCGAGGCGGCCCGCGGGCTGAGGAGCAGGCGGCTGCGAGCGAGCCGCCGCGGCTGAGGCTGGCCGGCGGAACCGGCCAACAAGCCGAAGCTGCGGTGGTGAGCGAAAGCCGTCTGCAACGATTAGCACGCGCTCGACCGCCGGAGGCCCGCAGCGCCGGAGCCGTGACAGAAACCCTGCCTGCTGCATGTTTCATGCTCGCTTGAATGCTGCATGCTGCATGCTTGCTTGCATGCTGCATGAGAGAAAAGAGAAAAGAGAAGAAAAGAGTTGACAATTTAAAAGAAAAGATATTTGGCGTTGAGGTTTAACCAAAAAGGCTAAAATGCAGAGGTAACTCTGCAATATGTTTTAATATAATTATGCGTAAATAAATTTATGCTTTAGGATATTATGCTTAAAAAAGTTATGCTTTAGAACTTTATGCTTAATAAATTTATGCTTTAGAATATTATGCTTAATCATTATTATGGTTAGAGAAATTATGCTTAAAAAAATTATGCGTAAGCTGTTATGCGTAATTATATTATGCGAAAATATAATTATGCCAAACAAAATTAGGCTAAGTTATATTAGGTCTTAAAATTTTATGCAAATGGATAGGGAACCTGTCTGCTGTACCCCTAGAGAGTAATTTAATATCGCGTAGGCGCGGAGGGGCGAGGCGGCCCGCGAGTTGAAGAGCAGACCGTGGTTGTAACACTCGTCGCCGCGGAAGCGAAGCTGCGGTGGTGAGCATTAAACCCATCTGCGACGATAAACTCGCGTGGGACCGCCGGAGCCCTGCAGCGTCGGAGCCGTGACAGAAACCATGCCTGCTGCATGTTGCATGCTTGCTTGCATGCTACATGCTTGCTTGCATGCTACATGCTTGCTTGCATGCTGCGTGCTTGCTTGCATTCTGCATGCTTGCTTGCATGCTGCATGCTTGCTTGCTTACAAAAACCACATGTTCACAATCAACTGCTTTATTGAGTACTGTGTGTGTGAATTTAGGACTTATAACTTTTATTGAAAACGGTTTTATGTCTTTTGTATATTATTGATTCTAATATTTATGACAAACGGATTTAGGACATATTATATTTAGGGATTTAAATTTTATGGCATGTGACATTATGTGATATTAAGTTCAGGTAAGTTATCATTCGGACAAATGATGATTAGGACAAAAAAAGTTATGTGACACATTAGAGAACCATTTAGAAATCATAAAAAAAAATATATAAATTAGGAATCATAAAAAATCAAAGCCCGGCCAAGTGTGAGCCGTACTCACACGCACGCAGGGTTCAGGGTAGCACCAAACAATATAATAAAAATATTTTGAAGGCTCATTCATAATTATATTGTATTGTATTATATTCAACAGCAAAACTAAATTTGTTTTTCACAGAAAAGTTTTTGGTGAAATGAAATTCGGTCTAATATTTTTCGAACTTATGATAGGTAACCAGTAGTATCCCTTGAAAAGGGGATAGAGTTCCCTATTGTGTTCCCTAACTTTTTTATCCATAATCTAAAGCGCCATTTTTTTTGTCCTAATCATCATTTGTCCGGATGATAACTTACCCAAACTTAACATAATATCGTATGCCATATAATTGAAATCCCTAAAAACAAAATGCCCTAAATCCGTTTGTCATAAACCCTCCGTTTGTCACAATCAATAATATACAAAAGACTTAAAACCGTTTTCAATAAAATAGGAATAAGTAATAAGTTCAAATTATTTAATGCATATTTATCTTAATAATATTTTTAAAACTTTGTATTACAAAGCTTAAGCAATGAACTTCTCCCAGGCGTTACGTAGATACGAGTTATATGACGGCGGCTATATTTTTTCTACTACCGGCTAGTTTTGAGATGGTTTACTTGTTGTGTAGTTTTGTTTGAAATAACAGGATAATAATGTAGAAAATGAAATAAAAAAAAAGAAAAGAAAATAAAAAAAGAAGTTTTTGTACTAACCAGTGGATCAATGTTGTCAAATTAAATAAATGTTATTATTATTATTATAGCCTCGAAAGACGGTCGTCGAGGCGCTTGGCTATAGGGCCATTGGCCGTCACGATAATCAGCACAATGATAGCCGAGTTCACATTCCACATGTCGACAACCTCGTGTGCCAAGTCGAGATATTTTATTTGTTCCTCTTTCTCAGCTTTCACGAGGTTCTCGTCATGCGGAATGGTAACATCGACTATCATGACGCGGCGCGCTGATCGGTCTATCACTACTATATCAGGCTTATTGGCGACAATAGTTCTGTCAGTAATGATAGACTGATCCCAGTACAATGTGACATGGTATTTCTCGAGAACTGGGTCGGGCACATACATGTAGTACGGTTCCTCAGATTCCACAAGTTTATATTTCAATGCAATTTACTGGTGAAAAATCCTGGCTACTTGGTTGTGCCTGTGCAATTACTCGCCGTTAGCCAGACGAGAACAACCAGTAATAATATGTCTGATGGACTCACCAGGACGGTGGCATGCCCGACACACGTCAACCGTTTGACGGTTGTGGGACGTGGGTCCTTCATAATATGAATATTTCCGGTAGTTGTTCGTCAACATAACTTCGTCCATAATCGCACAGACAAAACCGTCAGTTTCCCCAAAGAGGTCGCCGAAACGTAGCCAGGACACGGATGCTAGAAAATCTACATCAGGCCCATGAAGAGCCCGGTAGAAGCGGCCCGTGAAGCTCTTGCCCTGCCATACTTCCTTGCGGTCATCGGTAGTAAGTACTACAGGTTTGCGCCAGTTCTCTTTAGCCATGGACAGCGGGGTGAGTCCTTATTATCATTATTATTATAAATACACCATACACCATGCATTCAGGCCGCATGCAGCATTCAAGCAAGCATGCAGCATGCAAGCGAGCATGCAACATGCAGCAGGCATGATTTCTGTCACAACTCTGGCGCTATGGGGCTCCGGCGGTCTCGCCTCGTCTCTCCGCGCCTACTCGATTCTAAATTGCACTCTAGGGGTAGGACAGACAAAATTGCGTGGAGTCGGATTTACAACGATTCGTTTCTGTCACTAAAACCAAATTTTTAGCAAACAAAAAATTTCGAATTTTGAAACATTAAGGTTACTGATGTTTATAGCAATCGTGTTATGGATAATTATATGATTGATCATGATATGATTGATTTTCGGACAAACAATTTTAGGAGAAGAAAGGGAGTAACATTTAAAGGCATAGAGATAGGTTTATTATACATTTTTGGAGCTCTTCTTTAATTTATGATCAGTCATAACAAATTTTCATATTGGACATGAATTGAAGTTTTTTTAACCGATGAATATTTTTGAAACAAATGTGCATTGCTTTTACAAATAATGCAGTTTCCAATATGTACAGAGATAGCAATGTTAATATTTTCAATTGCTTAAAGTGAAGCTGCTGCTGGGACTTCATCACAATGTACTGCGACCTTTAGCTTAATTATATTATTCCTTAAACGAAGTTCTCTCGATAGTCTCAGTCGACTATCACGTTGTGTACGGTGGCGTAGCATTTGTGTTCTACGGCGTAGCACTCCTGGTCTACGGCGTAGTATTCATGAGTGCTTATCTGTGGAAACTTGACTGAATTCTTTCACTCATGAGCAAAAGATGATGATGATGATGATGTGCTCGTAAAGAGCACGTCATTTCCTGAATCTAATATTATCGTTTTCACGGTTCTTAAATGGTCGAATCGGTCTGTCTGCCTGTCTGACTACTAATAATTTTGGAATGACATGCTTGCTCTCATTGCTTAAAAATAGTTTAACAATTTAAAAAATTCTTATTTTAAAATTATTTTTATTTTCATTGTCACCTGGGTTGAATTTTAGTCGAAACATAAACATTTTAAAGAAATATTTAAAAATGGCATGTATTTAAATGATCGTTATAATTTTGCTAAAACAGCAAGCAATAAAATCTTAACTGTCATCTGTTTAGAACTACGCAAAATATGTTTGAGATGTAGGAAATTACATCTGATAGTTATTTGTTGGGCCCCGAAACTAAGAGAAATGAGAAATAAATATCGAATATTTTGAAACTTTTTCATTTAATTCGATTTAACTAAATTACTTTTTTACCCGACTGCGGCGAAGCCCAAAAGGAGGGTTATGTGTTTGACCAGTATGTATGTATGTCCGTTTCTATGTTCCCTCGTAACTCCTAAACAGATGATCAGATTTGGATAAATTATACGTCGTTAGATTCGTCTTGGTCGCGCGAGTGTCATTAGCTACACAGAAATACAGAATAAAAGGAAAACGGCTGATTTCGGGTGCCATATCGTGAAGTTCGAATTTTAATTTTCTTCCAATACCATCGAGTGAGGTGTCAAAATGAAGGGTTTTTAGGGGTGATTACGAAAATATATACAGCTTATATGTTTAAAAGAAACTCAAAGTGTCAAATCATATATGAAGGGAGACTGCGAAATCTTTCACGTTACTCAACTAAAAAGCTGTAAATGAAAAAGTAGTTGAAAAAACTAAAAAACCCGACTGAAATAACTGAAAAGCATAAAACAAGCACATGTTAAATTAAACAAAAGTTGGAAGCAGGCGGGACCCATTTGAATATAAAATTATGATATTACTTGCTTTATGCTTTTCAGTTTTTTCAGTCGGGTTTTTTAGTTTTTTCAACTACTTTTTTTTGTCTATTTCAATTTCACCCAGAAGTCAAGGTCAAACATAATTAATAAAAGTTTCAGAAGGCCAAATTAGGAATAAAATCAAAGTGAAGGTAAATATAAAAATGTTGTAATAAGGCGTAGTCGACGTAGCCCGCTACGCGTGGCTCCTATTTCTGTCTGCAGGTTTTAAAGTAACCTAACACGAAGGGGATGGTGGAGTCTTAGTTCTTTAAGGCTCATTCATATGTTGTATTGTATTGCTTTCAACAGCAAAACTAAGTTTGTTTTTCATAGTATGTTAATGAAATACAAAGTTACTGCTGCAGTTTGATGAAAAAGTCCCATATCTCAAAAACTGAACATCAAATCTTATTCAAAACAAATTTCGTTGAAAGTTTTTTTACGTTCTACAGTTCTAAATTTATTCAGAACTTTCCTCCTCGTACGTTAGAATTTAGAGGACACATTTTACCACTTTGGAAGTGGCTACCTTCCAAACGATTGACTTTGAGTTTGACAATTGACTTTTGAATAAATGGTAGTAGGAACCTCAATGTCATTTTTAAAGACCTATCTATAAACATAAAAATACATCATTTATTTTTAAAAGTGCTCATTTACAATAGATCAATTAGATTTAAGGAGATCAATTGATATTATCCTTTTAAAAATGTAAAATTGGTAAATGATATCCAAATAAATGCGACGGACGCATGGAAACAGACCTGTTTCACACGTTCCCAGACTTTCAAACGAACAATATTTGTAAGTAGTTTATTCAAAAATAAAAGATATTGTAACCTGTTAACACTTGTTTGCAATCCTCAAACTTTGTTAACTACATAATTCTGTAACACTAGTAGTTTCGACCACAACAATTCACAATTGTGTATGGGGGCTAAATGGTAATAGGAAAAGTTGCGAACTACTTTTGAGTAATTTACTTGGTGACAAAAACTCAGCAGTAGTTCGCGTCGTGCATAAATTTGAAGTCGCGGCACGTAAAAAGTTTGTGTACGGTAGAGGCGTGGCGAGTGCGTGCGGTGCGCGGCGGGGGCGCGTGTTGTGCGGGCGAGGGGGCGCGGTGGGCGCGAGTGCGGCGGCGCGGCGCGCGGCTCTCGCGGCAGTCCCCGGCGCGCCCCCGCCCGACTCGCACGCTACACCACGCCGCGTACAGCATGCCCGCCGCCCGAGCCGCGGCCGCGTGAGCGACCGACGCGGAAAACGACCGACTGTGCTGTGCTGTGCCCACTAATGATGAATTAACGCTTGGACTCGCTCACCTAAAACTTTCGTTAAGGATCCGCTTCGTCCCGATTTGGTAATTGTCCATTTACCTATGAGTTAACGGACAGTTTCTCGAAGCGCGCGTGACTCTGCCGTGCGCGGTGCAGCGCTGCACGCCAGTACGTCACAGGCGCCTCCACGTCTCCACATCTCGATCAATCATCGAGTGCCAAAAGTTTGATCTTAAAAGCAAATGATTTCAGTGACATAGGATTTTAATAAAGATTGTGAAAGTCGCATCAGTCTCGTAAGGCAACAACTCGGTGGTGTCAAAGTTTGGTGGTTTACAAGTCTGCGGGCTGGCTAGATGATAGGGCTGCGTTAAAAGTTAACGATAACGTCTGTAATGACACGACGAACTTAACATGTGCGATACCGACTCATGTAGTCACGTGAGATCTCCTGCCGGCGCTAGACTGATATTACTTGTCAGTCAGATTCGAGTACCTACTCGTATCACTAAATTCAAATGTATATAAAAAGTAATGTCAATATCAAGTTTCATTTACTAAACACTTGTATCTCTGTACTCTCTGTTGGGTGTATAAGATGTGCCGTTAACGATGACTGACTCACGTTGAACAGATTCAGCTTTCTATCAGTTGTATGTCCGGGGGAAAATACTCATCATCTGCTTAGCCCATTCCCAATTAACTTTGTCGGGGTCGGCTCCCAGTCTAACTGGATGCAGCTGGATACCAGTACTTTTCATGGATCGACTGCCTGCCTGACTCGTACAAACCAATAACTGGGTAACGCGATACCCCGTGATAAGACTGGCTGTCAGGCTTCCAATTTCCCATAACGACTTAACGAGTTTTCCTAGGCATGGAGGGGTCCCACAGGGATCCCGAACCCATCCACAGATCGAACTTGGTTAGCATTGCTTAGCCAATGATATACTCTGACACCTGCCCACTTGATGACTTTATGGCTACGCCAGTAAACGCGGTTCGCGTGGCTGAATTTTGGGCTACACACATTTGAATTTTTGCCATCTACGCGCTAAGAAGAAGATAAACTAATTTAATAAAATTCTCAGATAACGTAGTCTTGTATCAGCAATGTTGCTTTTGCCGTCTCAAGTGAATGCCTATTACTTATGACGGCCAAAGAGTTTTGCTATAACTAATAATAAGATGGAAAGTTCTTATCGCTAACACAAGGCTCATTATCTTACGAGCACGTTGCACGCAGGGCGGGCACACTAGTCAGAGCACTGAATCAGAAGCTTACAACAAAAAAACAAACATTACCTGCGATTCTTCACAAACAGTTCTAATTTTTACTAAAATTCTTAACATACACAACCAAAATAAGTAACTTGAAAACTACTATCATTTAGTATTGCCTGCAAGTTGTAGGAAATACTAAACGATAGTCTGCAAACAGACTATAACTAAGAATGCTGCAGCGTCTCTGGAGAGGCAGGCGCGGTGTGTGTGTGCTTGTGCCGTGTGCTGTCCCTTCGGCCGGGTCACGTTCGTGACTGCTGTCTCCTCACCGCACCGTCCCGCAACATCACTAACACCACCATCTGTGACACAAAAAACTATATTCAATATTTTTCACGGTTGCTTGCTCTGAGATAAGAGAGAAATCGATGCGAACCGCAGAGAACCAACTCAAAATTGGCACGTACGAACATTTTAGATACTATAAAACTGTGGGCTAAGTAGTAAATTGGGGACTGCTCAGTAAAACACTGGTTTTGTGAATGATCCAGGATTTATTTCGACCACCTATTTTATACATTATTTCTTAAAAACTACTTAACTCCTATTGGTTTAGCGCGAACGTTAGCAACAGAAAATTATGGATAGCCAATCAGCGTCGATCGCACTTGATACAAAACTAACGGCGGTCCGGGAGCAGCTTTAGTGATTTGAAGACGTTCGGCGTGTGCGCACGTCCGATTCTTCCAGCTCCGCCAAGGAGGGCGCTGTAAATACGGCCGCACCGCCTAGCGGTGCTCAGTGTCGGTCCGCGCGCGACCCTGTACGGTCACGCGCGCTTGATGTTGTATGCATGACTCCCACAGTACCCCCCTTCAAGAGAACCGTACGTTTCTTGTAGGTTTGACGATCCTGCCGGAACGAGTGACGTATGGTTTGTGTTCATCCTTTTCTTCTGTGGCTGCTGGCAGTATGTGGGCAGGCTTTAGGCGATCTAATGACACCACTGCTTCTCGATTGGGCAGACGAATCTTGAAGTGTTTGTCGTGTCTCTCGATAACTTCATACGGGCCTTCATACGGCGGTGTCAGTGATTTTCTTGCACAGTCTACACGCATAAATACATGCGTACATGTCGACAGATGTTTCGGTACATAGGTCTTCCTATGTTGATGAACCGGTGCACGTGTGCAATGCTCATTAAGCGATGCCATTGATTCTGTTAGATGACGTACAAATAACGGGTCTTCGTCGCTTATCTTCACAGGTGCGAAAACATCTGCCGGTATTCTTAATGAGGTGCCATAAATCATCGTAGCCGGACTGTAGTTAGTTTCTTTATGAATGGACGTGCGTATTCCAAATAATACTGTAGTTAATTCTTGAACCCAGTTTTGTTGATTTTCTCTTGCGATTATTGCAGTCTTGAGAGTACGATGAAATCTTTCTACAAGTCCATTAGACTGTGGGTGGTAGGCAGTAGTGCGAATTCTTGATATACCCAGTTTGTTCATCAGCTTTTGAAACAATGTTGACTCAAACTGGCGTCCTTGGTCTGTAGTAATACGTAGTGGGCAACCGAAGCGAGTAATCCATGTATCGTATATCACTCGAGCGACGGTTTCCGCGCTTATATCGCTAACTGGTACTGCTTCGGGCCACCTGGAGCATCGATCGATCATTGTGACTAGGTATCGGTATCCTTCTGATGGAGTAAGTGGCCCAACAATGTCAACATGTATGTGTTCAAATCTTCTTGACTCAGGAAACTGTTCTATCGGTGTTATTGTATGTCGATTGATTTTAGCACGTTGACATGAAGTGCAGCATCGCGTCCAGGTTGATATATCTTTGTTCATTCCGGCCCAGAAGTATTTCTCCGTTATTATTTTTCTTGTCGTGCGGATACCGGGATGACTCATTTCGTGTAATGCTTTGAAGGCAGTTTCACGAAATGATTTTGGTAGGTACGGTCGTGGAGTTTTGGTTGAGTTCTCACAGTAGATTTGTTTCTTTGATCCAGGTATAGATATCTCGATGAAGTGGAGATTTTTTTGCTTCAAGTGGTGTTTTAAATCTTCGTCTCGTGATTGTTCTTCAGCCAGTTGATTGATATCGATGACGGAAGGACAGTCGATGGCAGTGATACGAGATAATGCATCGGCGACTATGTTATCCCTTCCGTGGATGTACTCTATTTTGCTGCAGAACTGACTGATGAAATGGAGTTGTCTTTCACGTTTAGGTGTGTCGCTTGAGCTTCCTGACTTGTTTATGGCGTAAGACAGGGGCTTGTGGTCTGTATACACTACTACTTCGCTTCCTTCAATCAGTTTTCTGAAATGTTTGACAGCCATATATATCGCTAGTAGTTCGCGATCGTATACGCTGTATCTTGACTGTGTGTCACTGAGCTTCTTCGAGAAGAAAGATAGCGGTTTCCATTTGTTGTTTATCTTCTGCTGTAGGACGGCGCCTACGCTCAAGCTTGAAGCGTCGGTCATGATGCATAGTGGGGCACCTTGAACTGGATGTGTTAGTTGTACTGCCTCCGATATGCTTTTTCGGCAGTTATTGAAGGCGTATTCTGCTTCCGAGTTCCAGATGATGGGCGTTTTGTCGTTCTTCTTCTTATTATGTAGGAGCTTATTCAGTTCTATTTGGATCTCAGCTTGCTTCGGTAAACAATCGTGGTAAAAGTTTATCATTCCAAGGAAACGTCGTAGTTCTTGTATAGTTGACGGTTTCGGGTAATTTAAAATTGTTTCGATGCGCTCCGCAGTTGGCGAAATACCCTCATCTGTGACTTCGTAACCGAGAAATATTAGTTTCTTTTCGCCAAATTGGCACTTGTCTAAGTTGATTCCGATGCCGTAGTCAGACAGACGTTTTAGAACAAGCCGTAGGTGTTCTTCATGTTTCTCTGGTGTTTCGGAATAAATGAGGAGATCATCGATGAAACAGTAGCAACAATAATCCAAGCTTCTCAGGACTTCATGCATAAATCGTTGAAATGTTTGAGGTGCGTTGCGTAGTCCAAAGGGCATACCACGAAATTCATAAAGACCGAACGGTGTCGTGATCGCTGTCTTTTCTACATCGTTCTCAGCAATCGGAATCCAGAAGAATGCTTTTTTTAGGTCAATCTTCGAGAAGATTTTCATGCCATCTAATTGGAAGGTGAAGTCTTGAATCCTCGGTATTGGGTAACGGTCGGGAAGCGTTACTGAGTTCAAACGACGATAATCACCACATATACGAAGGGTACCGTCTTTCTTTGTCACCACATGCATTGGACTAGCCCAAGGACTCTTTGAAGGCTGACATATTCCCATTGCCATCATTGATTCAAACTCGGCTTTAGCTGCCTTGTATTTATTCGGCGATAGTGGGCGAGGTTTTGCAAAGAGTGGGGGTCCAGTAGTCTCAATATAGTGCTTCACATTGTGCTTGATTTCCTTCGTAGGTGTCATTGGCTTTAACAGGTCACTGAAATCTTGAAGTAGTGCATGGTAACGGTGGCGTGGTTCAACTACGTAAAGCGTGGTATCTTGAGAACTTCGTATCGTCATTGTGTTGACTGAGAGTTCTGTCAATCTGTCTATAAGTCTCCTGCTATGTAGGTCCACCAGTAGTCTGTGATGTTTGAGGAAGTCGGCACCGAGAATTGACATCTTTACATCCGCCAATATGAATGTCCACCTGAAGTTGCGTCGTAGTCCAAGGTTTAGTAGTAAAGTTTTTTCTCCATATGTCTTGATTGGTGTATTGTTTGCAGCGAATAATTTAAAAGGCGTATTTATCGGAGTTCGCTTATTTTTCACAGCTAGCACTGATAAGTCTGCACCCGTGTCGACAAGGAATTGTTCTCTTGAATTGATGTCTGTTATACATAGGCGGTTATTCGTTTTCGCTCCATCGACGTCCGCCACAGTCGATGTAGTGCTTAGTTTTCCGATGGTTTCCTTGAACATGGTTGTTCACACTTTTTAGCCTTGTTTCCGAATCGATGATGATAATAACATTCCCAGTCTGGATCTCCTGGCTTCCTCCCAGTTCTAGCTCTTGAGCGGGACCGTGATCTTGATCGGAAATTACCTCGGCGATATGAACGACGATCACCACTGTTCACTTTCTTGAGTGAAGCGATTTCAAGAGTGAGTTTCTCGATTTGTTTCGCCAGTACTTGAAACTGCGAATCTTGACTGCTGCTTGATTGACTGTTGGTACTTGGAGAAGATGTAGCTTGGCTGACCTCCGCTATTGTGTGCTCCGTATGCTCCATCATCTTATCAGCCATCATTGCCAGAATATCGAGGGTAGATTCTGAGTTCACTGATAGAACTGCTCGGATTTGTGAGGGTAGATGGCCCATCCATAGTATTTTGAGCGCGTCGTCGGGAACCTTTTCTCCACCCAGTTCTCGCATAACTCTCAGGAGTTGAGTGGGCTTCTGATCACCAAGCTCTAATCCGCTCAGAAGCTTCTGGAACTGTTGGGTCTCGGTTTCTTCATACACCGACAACAAACGTTTCTTCAGTGCGATGTATTTTCCTGTTTCTGGTGGTTTACAGATGATATCGCCAACTTGTTGGATATCTTTTCTTTCTAGGACTGGAATCACCAAGTTGTATTTTTGTTCATCGCTAGTCTTGTGTTGAGATATGACTGACTCAAACTGAGCAAACCAAAGCCTTGGTTGTTCACGCCAGAATTGTGGAATCTTCGCTTGCAGAGCAATGGCAGAAATTTCCTTTTCGCTCATATCTGATGCGCCTTGCACTGCGTCGTCGAATTGTTCCATGAATATGGTTAAAGAATCACGTCGGGGTCACCACTTGTGGGCTAAGTAGTAAATTGGGGACTGCTCAGTAAAACACTGGTTTTGTGAATGATCCAGGATTTATTTCGACCACCTATTTTATACATTATTTCTTAAAAACTACTTAACTCCTATTGGTTTAGCGCGAACGTTAGCAACAGAAAATTATGGATAGCCAATCAGCGTCGATCGCACTTGATACAAAACTAACGGCGGTCCGGGAGCAGCTTTAGTGATTTGAAGACGTTCGGCGTGTGCGCACGTCCGATTCTTCCAGCTCCGCCAAGGAGGGCGCTGTAAATACGGCCGCACCGCCTAGCGGTGCTCAGTGTCGGTCCGCGCGCGACCCTGTACGGTCACGCGCGCTTGATGTTGTATGCATGACTCCCACAGTACCCCCCTTCAAGAGAACCGTACGTTTCTTGTAGGTTTGACGATCCTGCCGGAACGAGTGACGTATGGTTTGTGTTCATCCTTTTCTTCTGTGGCTGCTGGCAGTATGTGGGCAGGCTTTAGGCGATCTAATGACACCACTGCTTCTCGATTGGGCAGACGAATCTTGAAGTGTTTGTCGTGTCTCTCGATAACTTCATACGGGCCTTCATACGGCGGTGTCAGTGATTTTCTTGCACAGTCTACACGCATAAATACATGCGTACATGTCGACAGATGTTTCGGTACATAGGTCTTCCTATGTTGATGAACCGGTGCACGTGTGCAATGCTCATTAAGCGATGCCATTGATTCTGTTAGATGACGTACAAATAACGGGTCTTGTATCAGCAATGTTGCTTTTGCCGTCTCAAGTGAATGCCTATTACTTATGACGGCCAAAGAGTTTTGCTATAACTAATAATAAGATGGAAAGTTCTTATCGCTAACACAAGGCTCATTATCTTACGAGCACGTTGCACGCAGGGCGGGCACACTAGTCAGAGCACTGAATCAGAAGCTTACAACAAAAAAACAAACATTACCTGCGATTCTTCACAAACAGTTCTAATTTTTACTAAAATTCTTAACATACACAACCAAAATAAGTAACTTGAAAACTACTATCATTTAGTATTGCCTGCAAGTTGTAGGAAATACTAAACGATAGTCTGCAAACAGACTATAACTAAGAATGCTGCAGCGTCTCTGGAGAGGCAGGCGCGGTGTGTGTGTGCTTGTGCCGTGTGCTGTCCCTTCGGCCGGGTCACGTTCGTGACTGCTGTCTCCTCACCGCACCGTCCCGCAACATCACTAACACCACCATCTGTGACACAAAAAACTATATTCAATATTTTTCACGGTTGCTTGCTCTGAGATAAGAGAGAAATCGATGCGAACCGCAGAGAACCAACTCAAAATTGGCACGTACGAACATTTTAGATACTATAAAACAAACGCTTATCACATCTGTGGTATGTATGTGCATTGTGCGCTCCTTGAGCAAATGTATACAATAAAGTTTATTGTCATGGTACATCAGTAATTTATAACGTAATAGCACAAGAATCTCGACGTGCAGACAGCCGGCAGCTAGTTATCTAGTTGGCATAGTTCCTGTCGACTACATACATTATTTACTATCTGTTGCCCGCGACCTTCCTCCACGTGAAATTGTTATTAAAATATTACCTACTTTTTTTCAAGGGTTTACATTTTTTTGCACATTATTTTTTTTTGCACATTTGTGCTTATTTCCCCAATTTCTAAAATAAAAATAACCTACGTTACTTCGTATGACATCAGCTATCTGCCAGTAAAAGTTCTGTCAATAATCGGTCCAGTCGTTTCGGAGATGAGCCGGAACAGACAGTCAAAAATTTAAAAGAAAAGTATTTTTTGTTATAAGCACCGTATGTACTTCTATATGCATTCAGTAAAAAGCTGTTATTTTTTTATTACAAACACACTTCATTTTTATTGATTTTATATAGATGAAGTAGGTTTCTACTCATATTATATTCTCGCATACTAGCTGCTCGAGTAGTTCGAGCAGCTTAAACGGCTCTTATAACACACTAGCTTATGCCCGCGGCTTCGCCCGCGTGGAGTTAGGGAATTGTCCACGGGATCTTACTTCTGGGATAATAAGTAATCTATGTATCTATCTATAATACATACATAGATTTACATGTACTTGCTTAAACTTGCAATTATTAGTTTAAAGTTATATCAATAAAATTAGATACGTGAAATATTGAAACCTTGGTTTGAGATTGGACATCGGATTTACTGGATTTTATCTGAAGAGTATGTACACAAATTTTCAAGTCAATTGACCCCGAGAGTAAAAAGTTTCACAGAAAATTCAACACCCCATTTCACTCTCTAAGGGGTAGGAATTTCGAAAAACTGAAACTTACTCTTCACAAAGAAAACACCCTCCAATTTTTATATCTTTGGGACCCGCGGTTTGGGCAGTGCGTTGGTATTTCAGTCAGCCAGTCAGGACATGGAATTTTAAATTGGGGGATGATTTTGGAAAAACTGTGATACACGTGTCTCATCATTTTAACTGAAGTATATAGACACATTTTCAAGTCAATCGACTCCGAGAATAAAAAGTTTCACATAAAATTCAAAACCCCATTCCACCCTATCAGGGGTGGAATTTTAAAAAACCCTTTCTTAGTGGATACCTACTCTTCACAAAGAGTACACTTGACAAATTTCATGTCTCTAGGACCAGTGATTTGGGCTGTGCGTTGATGTATCAGTCAGCCAGTCAGGACATTGAATTTTAAATTGGGGGACGATTTTGGAAAAACTGTGATACACGTATCTCATCATTTTAACTGAAGTATATGTAGACACATTTTCAAGTCAATCGACTCAGAGAATAAAAAGTTTCATAGAAAATTCAACACCCCATTTCACCCTCTTAGGGGTGGAATTTCGAAAAACCCTTTCTTAGTGGATACTTACTCTTCACAAAGAATACACCCTTCAAATTTCATGTCTCTAGGACCAGTGGTTTGGGCTGTGCGTTGATATATAAGTCAGTCAGTCAGTCAGTCAGGACTTTGAATTTTATATGTATAGATTAAAGCTAATAAAAGAAAAATTGAGAAAAACGTGTCTGAGTTAAAATCACCTAGGTACTTTTCAGTGACTTTTCGGTGATATTTTCTACTTACAGTTGAACAAATTATTTGGTATACAGGGCCTCAAGTCTACTATTACAATAGTGTCAGAATGGTCTATCATTGATTTCAAAATTGTTGATTTTGACAAGTTTGGTAATCTACTAATATAATGGCTTCATTATGACTTTCCAATGATCAACCACTGACACACCATTAAAAGAAATGGCATAGAATGGTAATCTCGTACATAATGACAAATGAATGACTGACTTAGGCGGTAATCTGCTAAAATTTTTACAGTTCCTTTGATCAGTGACCAACCATTAGAACGTAATTGTGCAGTCATTGCTTTTATTTCGTTACGGGTATAAGTGTTTGTGGAAAATTGAATGGAGACCATGTATTCACTACGAGCAAATATTCTCGAGCTAGCCAACGCAGTGGATGCTAGAGAAAGAAGATGGGCGGAAAACAAAAGACGTCGTCGAGCCCGTCGCTTGACGAGAATTAATACTAAACTAACAACAACTAACTACTAACAACTACCACTGCACAATGCCGAGAGACTAGTTAATGTGCTAACTGCTATCGGCACACTCAGTTTGCCATCAGCTTAAAAAGTTATGCAGTGTAGTGTATCATACTAAATCGTAATACATAAAACGTTTACACGAATACACAAAATATTATTTCAATTAGGCCATCACATGCACTTTTGAATGTCAAAAAAACAAAAAAATAAGCGAAGCCACAATCAAAAGGCATAATAACTTGAAAAAGTACTGTAGTTGCACATTCCAAAGCGTAGATCTCTATGGAGAAGAATGGGCAAGAAACTCCATGGACACTCTTTTAAATCAAAATATTGTTACAAAGTCTTGGTTACATCATTCATGTTGAGATTATACATATGTGAGAGAACGATGTAGAAAGACGTGCACATTAAGAGCGTCCAGATTAAAAGATTAAATCAATAATGAAAAATCAAGTAATTAAAATAAACCGTGGCAGCTAAGAGATGACCAGTCCCAACTGACAGCGCCCGTTCACGAACGTGACGCATGGTTCAGCGCCATTCAACTCAACCATATTGAAGGGAACTAAATGATCCGACCCACCCGCCACCATCAGCGAGACATTTGAGTGCGCATGACATTCTCTCTGCCACCAAGGCACATTCATGTCAATGAAAGATAGCAAAATGTAAATTGTAGCCTTACAGTACACAGTACTCACACATGTGATATGCTATTATATAATACTAACATATGGAATCTATACAAAGCAAAATTTAATTCGAGACATTAGTATCGCTACATATCGATTTGATGGTGTAATATGTGCTAAAGAGTTCAGCAGCTTTATGCCATCTTTATACTGAGGCGAGCGTGGCATTTAGTTCGCTCGGTTTGCGAGCTCAACTGCTCACCCTAGCCTTCATCGTTGGCCTCCTACATATCAGAGACAAGCTGTGCCCTGCGGTTCCGCCCGCTGTTTCACTATTAGTTCGACTCCTAAGGGTCGTAGCGTACCGCACGATCTCCGGCGAGGCAGCTAGCCTCCTTGCCGGATTGCCGCCATGGGATCTGGAGTCGATAGTCTCATAGGCGCGCCTGCACGAATGGCGCGCGGCAAATAGCCGCTCAGCGGACAGACCTCCGGCGTGATCTCATGGCGACATGGAGAGAGCGACTGTCGCAACCCCGTGCAGGGCACGCCACCATAGTGTCGATAAGTCCCCTCTTTGAGGAGTGGCTAGAGAGGTGCCATGGCGCCCTCACCTTCCGCATTACGCAGGTCCTAACCGCCGAAACGCCCGGGTGTTTCCATTGCGAGGATCTTCCGGAGGACACGGTGGAGCACACCGTGGAGCTCTGCCCCGCTTGGGCGGAGCACCGCCGTGTCCTCGTAGCGGTGTTTGGCGGCGGCGATCTCTCGCGTCTGGCCCTGGTTCAAGCCATGGTCCGGACGCGAGAGACGCAACTCGCGGTCCGACCATGGACCATGCCCGGGTCGACAGCGCGTTGTGTTCCCCGCGCGCCTCAAAGAGTATCAGCTTAATGACGGGGCCCCCCTCTAGAGGGCCCAAGCCTGCCGGGGTCGCGGGACTTATAGAATAACCGTGATCCTGGAACATAAAGGGCTATTGGAGGACACCGTGGATTTTTGTCAGTGCAATTCTGACAGTCCCTCCCGCTCTGCCCTGGGTGGGAGGACTCATTTGATGATGTCACCACGATATAAAAAAAAAAAAATGGTATCTGTTTCCTCTATTTTTTTCATTTCATAATTTACATTTCATGTCAAAGGGATTTTTCTTTGGGAATAACTAACTTTTTTTATCTAAAGTAATTATGAGATTATTGCATCTTAACAAATTTATGATGTCATTCAAAGTATCGTTTATGTCATTTTCAAATGTGTTGATGTCAGTAGGAGAAAATACAGCAGTGCTATCATCAGCAAAAAGGCCTAACGGAATTTTCACGGCTCTTGGTAAATCGTTTATATAAATAAGGAAAAGCAAGGGACCCAAAACACTTCCTTATGGCTCGCCATATGTGACATCTCTCGGGTTTGATAAATACTGCACTTCAGTTTTCGTCGCAAAAGAAAGCTTATTTATTTCAGTTATTTGTAATCTCTGGATTAAATACGATTTTATCATGTCTAGAGCAATACCCCGTATGCGAATTTAAACAGTTTTTCGACCAGTAGTTTATGATCCACATAGTCGAAAGCTTTGGTCATGTCCATGTACATAGCCGTCACTGGTGTCCTATTGTTCATATTTTTGTAAATCCTAGTGGCTTCATTACTTTTTACAACAATGTTCCCTCTTGCTTAAAACCATTTCCAGCAGATCAAAGGATTTAAAACAAACAGGTCTTTTACATTGCTCTGTAAATTAATCTTATAACTTTTTAGTTTGTATTTAGTTACAGAAACTGATTTAGTTGTAGTTTCAAATTATAAATTGAGTTATTGATCATTAAAATCGTATTCGGCAACATCTTCCACAATATAATGTGGAATCTTGCCTCAAAACAAATCTTAGTGTTAAATGAGCGATTGGTAAAATCCCAATTGTCAAATATTTGCTTATCTGAATTTTAACTATAGTTCTAGCTAAAGACTTTTGTTTATTAAATTAATCTTTAGAAGAACTAATCACTAACCATCTCAGTAGTTGTTAAGACACAAGTCAATAGATGGCACTAGTCTCTCCCGTCAATCGATTTGATCGTTGTAAATGTCGCTCCACAGACGGTAGGTTCTCTCCAATATTATGATGAATGAGAATTGGTTATTAATTAGATTAACTAATAATCTTGGCAGATATACACTCTTGCGGCAACATATATATTATACAGGGTCTTTGGTGCATCGTTTGCCAAATTGAATTGGCCGAATGGAGAGGTCATTTGCTATATCTTCAGGTCCAAGAACTCACTCTTGGCCACACCGGTTTTTTTATGCTGTATTTCTAATTTTTATTTTGAAAAATTCCCAAACTTAGCGTTAAAGCTTAAATTAAAAAAAAAGTTATTGGTATATTCCTTAAATTGCATGTGGTGTTAACCTATAATTAATTGTTGCACTTATAAATGTAGCAGTAAATATTGTTTTATGAATGTATTGTGCAAACAATTGTTGGTTAACCAAATAAATAAATAAAAAATAAAAAAATACATTTTAATTTTTATACGTACTGTCGTATGGTTCTATCAAATTCAAAACTACTCGCTAGTAACATCTAGTTTTTTTTTAATAACTCACAAAGCTTTTGGAAAAATAAACTTAAAACTCAACTTTAAATTACTATAAAAAAAAAAAAAGCGATCGAGATCTTCGAATCCTTTTAAAAAGTTTTTTAGTCAGTCTTCTTTCCAACGGTATGCAATACGCTAAAAAAAACTTTAAATAACTTTGCTAATTCGTTAGTGTATTGGGACGCACCATCAAGTTACTCCATATTCAGAATAAATCACTAGTTTTCGTATAAATAACATGCTGTAAGTAGGTAGATACTGTTATCTCACTCTTACGCAGTCTCTTATTTCTTTCTTACATAGGATTCTAACTTTCCTCGAACTTGAAATGAAAAAGAAAATTAAAACTAATAATTTATTTAATAAATTTAATAATATCTAATTACAAATCTTGTTCAAATTATCCGCCACTATTGCAAGCTGTCGCACGTGCTTGCAATAGTGGCGGATAATTTGAACAAGATTTGCCTTCGTCTTATCTCGACTGTAGTGGTGCGTAAACCCATTTCTGCTTTGATGGTCATGAAGGCCGCCTCAATGCGTTGGACTAAGTCATCCCTAGTTTCAACTTCCTTGGCGCATTTCTTGCTTCACTTCCTTTGATTTACGATACGATAGTAATGAGACAGAACGTCGGCGTCACGCTGCTAATAGCTGATAGAGCAATGCGCGATAAACAAACTATATTCAGGTTTCGCATTCGGTGCAAGTTGGGCACCGAGCAACATTAAGTATGTATCCGCAATCATTTAGGTACCTACTGCCAAATTATTATTATCAATGAGCTAAAGACGACGCTGGAGGCACGCATAAAACTAATGTTGTAAACAGGGTGTAAACAGACCCTTCACATATCCGTCAACCGAGCATTCTGTACATCAAACTAAGTAACTTTACGCAAAAATTATTGCTGGGTATCGACTTTTTTTTTTGGGGTGAAAAATCACGATTTAAGGTAGGACTCGATGAAAAGCACTCAAAGCATTGTGCTGATGGATGGATTGAATAGGACGGGGGTCGTGGAGCTGGTGTGTAAAGTAAAAATCTTACATTAAAAACATGTATTTAAAAAAAAACTTGTGAAAAAGTTGGAACTTTGACCCCCATATCTCCGTAACTAGAAGGTATGGTCTAGAACAAAAAAAAATATCGCAAAGACGGGAAGAACAATAGTGCCTTTATTTTATGTGAAGGGTCTATTTACACCCTTTATAAATATAATTATATTGCGAAAGTTTGTATGAATGGATGGATGTTTGTTACTCAATCACGCCAGAACGGCTTAACGGATCTGGATGAAATTTGGCACAGAAATAAATTATTGTCTGAAATAGTAAATAGGTTATATACTATTGCGCAAATAACATAGGGGGATAATTAATATTGCATTATGTCCGTATTCTTCAACTGATTGACAACAGACAACTTTCATAACATGCATTAGAATAGAACAGCTATTTTAGACCATTTGTCACCGAAGCAACTAGCCTCATTGTTCAGCGACTGCCCTGTAAACCAGGCTTCGCAAGTTCACAAGTATCCACTTTTTGTGATTTTTTTTTTTAATGCTGTATGATTTTCAAAAATAATAAACATGATTCGCGGATTCGATTCCCACCCGGTATAAATTACTTTTTGTAAGTTCTAGGTATTTTTATTTTATTTTAATGCTTTATGATTTTCAAATCGATTGCAAAATTGATGAATTTTTTGCAAAATTATTGATTGATTGAATTGACTGCAAAATTGCCGGTCGTAGTGAACAGACGTATCGAACAATAATTGCAATAAACAAATAATCACTTGCGAAATTGTGACCTAGTTACCAATACCCAGTAGTACCACATACTCGTACAGTACATTTGTGGAAAGTGTATTATTAGTAGAAATGACCGGTGTTTAACAGGAACAATATAACCTGCTTCACGATGGAGGATTGTCCATTCCACCGGAGTAGTAAATGTGCTCGCTCCCCGCCTTCTACACCTGTGCCCGTGGCCGTACCCGCCTCTACACCTGAGCCCCTGGCCGTACCCGCCTCTTCCTCTCAAGCGCCCATCCGAAGGAACGATGCCGCTGAAGTTGTCTCGACGTCGGAAATCCAGAACTGGATGGCTATTATCGAGCAGAGCCTGAAGGAAGTGTGCGCTATTGCAGCTGAGGGAAAGCTGAATGTGGAGCAGAAAACGCGCATCAGTAACCTATGCCGGAAGGTTAGTCACGGGACCTCGCAGATGGCCGTTATGTACCAGTTCGTAAAAGCTAAAGCCCTGCAATCGCACTACACCGTCAGAACTCTCGAAAACCAACTCGATCTTTCGCAGCAGCTACAGAACTTTAAGCTGAGCATCGAAGATTCGACCCAGGTATCTTCCTTTGCTGACATGGTAAAGAAAGGTGCCAATACTTTTATGCAGCCAAGTCATGTAAGTTCTGTGGCCATCTATCCGAGTGACAAATTGAAGACCAGCGATGAGACTAAGACTCTTGTCCAAAAAATTATCAGCCCCGAACAAATGAAGCTCCACGTGAGAGGCTTGCGCAAGACGAAGAACGGCGGTGTTATCATCAGCACCGAGACGAAGGACGATATCAAGAAGCTGAGACAATCGGAGCAGCTTACTAAATCAGGCCTAACAGTCGACGAGCCCCATAAAAGGAAGCCTAGGGTTGTAATTATAGGAGAGCCGACATCCATGCAGGAAAATGAGGTTTTTACCTGTGTTTACAACCAGAACCTAGCCGAAAAACTTCTGGATTGCAGCCTTGAGACGTTTTTGAGTTTAGTTAAATTAAGTCATAAGTCAGGAAAGAAAGACTCCCGAGACAAGTAATTACATTGTTGAAGTACCTGCAATCATACGCAAAGCCCTGATATCACAAGACCGAGTTTTTGTAAATTGGTCATCATGGCCCTGTCAGAGACTTTACGGTCACACGATGCTATAAGTGTCAGCAGTATGGACATGCGGCCAAGTCATGTCGATAGACATCAAATACCTGCAGCCACTGTGGTGATCAAGGTCACTCTGTAAAAAAATGTCCAAAGAAGGCTGACGAACCAAAATGCGCTACTTGCTTGCATTTCAAAAAGCCAGACAAGCATAACACAGGTGCTGCTGACTGACGGCGAAAATAATGGCTGAAAAAAGGTACATCAATTCTGTAGATTATGGAGGCGCTTAAGAGCGCCGTTAATTCGTTTTTTTTCTGACCTTTTATATTTTATATTTTTATTTAATCTACCGTTATGATAAATAGTTTAATTAATGATTTAGATAATTTCTCTGTATCCGAGTCCAAAGTTTGTGAAGCGGAAAACTGCAAACAATATCTATCCGGCTACAAATCTCCACTAACCGTATTAACACAAAAATATTCGCAGTGTTTTTAAGAATTTTGATAGCTTTAGTACATTTCAGCAACGGCTAAACATAAATTGTGACGTTATTGTTTTAACCGAATGCTGGCTTGCCAAACAATATAACATACCACTCATCCCGGGATATAATGTGTATAGAAGTACCAAACATTACAACTAAAATGATGGTGTGATAGTTTATGCAAGAAACCATTTGAACGTCTCAGTTGAGGAACCTGATATGCACGACTGTAACAGATTGTTAGTTAAAATTGGATCGGAATATGCGATATTAGCATTATATCGACCTCCTTCTTTTAAGAATACTAGCAATTTTACCGACTCTCTGAATGAGACCTTGCAGAACCTGTCATCCATCAAAAACACGATTGTAATTGGAGATATTAATATAAATATTCTTCCGGGAAGTGCTGATGCTTCTGCTCAGGACTACCTCAATCTATGCGCCTTTCATGGCCTGCTCCCAGCACATAGCTTTCCTACACATCACAGTGGCTCCTGTTTGGATCATATTATGCTTAAATCGAATTTTCCTTCACTTGCACTTGTTGTTAACTCAACTATAACCGATCACAATGCTGCCCTACTAACCCTAAATTGTAAATTACCTAAACAAGACACTCGCAAAATTTCAAAACTGAATATAAATAGACTTGAAGAAGATTTACGCGTCATCGATTTTGATCCAGTCTATAATTCCGCTGACCCGCAGTTTTGCATGTTGTTTGTAATTGAAAACTTACGAAATGCAATTCAGAAAAACACAGTCGTATCGCAGTTGTGCAATAAAAATCACAACATAAAACCATGGATCACACCGGGTCTCATTCGCTGTATGAAACATAGGGATAAACTGCATTTGAAAGCTAAATCTAATCCAGAAAATGCAGTATTGCAACTTTCGTACAAAAGATATCGACATTTTTGTAATGACCTCCTTAAAAAAATTAAAAGCAACTACGACAAAATGGCATTAGAAAAGGCTGGAACAAATCGTAAAAAGATCTGGAAATATATTAAAGACGCAACTTATACCGCAAAACAATATGAGTCATCTTCAAGTTTATTACAAGCACACTCGTCACCGGTGGAATCCGCTAACATAGCAAATAATTTCTTTGTTAATATGGGTAAGCGTCTGACAGAAAAAAATTTGGGACTATCCCAAAACCTAACGAGCACTCCTTTAACATCTAACACTGCTTTAACATCCTTCGCGCTGCTAGATACTGACGAGACTGAGGTAGAAAGTATAATCATGACCTTGAAAGAAGACTGTGCAGTTGGCTGGGACAACATTTCGAATAAAATTATTAAAAAACTCAAGGACATTTTGGTACCACCACTGACTTATATTTTCCGTATTTGTTTATCTTCAGGTCATTTTCCAGAGTGTCTCAAAAAAGCTGTAATTGTCTCTGTCTATAAATCAGGCAGCAAAGAGCAAGTGACAAATTATAGACCTATTTCTTTACTGCCTTCTATGTCAAAAATATTGGAGAAAATAATAAACAAAAGGTTGTTGAAAAACTTGGAAGATAAATCGATTCTGTCTGAACGGCAGTTTGGATTTAGGCCTAAAGTTTCAACTGCCGATGCGGTACATCATCTGACTGACTATCTAGCGCAAGAACTTGCCAAGGGTAACCACACAGTAGGAATTTTCCTGGACCTTGCCAAAGCTTTTGACACAGTTTCCATTCCAATTCTGTTGCGCAAGCTTGAGATCATGGGTGTAAGAGGCACCCAGCTGAAAATATTCAAAAGTTATTTAGAAGATCATTCCCAGTGCGTAAAGATTGGCGATGTTGTGAGCTCTGTTCAAAAAAACACATTTTTTGGTGTTCCCCAAGGAAGTATTCTAGGGCCTACTCTGTTTTTGATCTACATAAATGACTTTTGCAATCTTAAGCTAGAACATGGCACTATTATAACTTACGCTGACGACACTGCTTTACTTTTTTCGGCTGACTCAGAAAATGAAGTCTACAATTTTGCGCAACACGGCTTTAATATTGTAAATAAATGGCTTCAAAATAACTCACTAACTCTAAATGCAGAGAAGACAAATTACATTAAGTTTTCGATGCGCAAGCACATATCGAATATCCTCTCAGCGTTGCATGCTCACTGTTGCCTATTTCCTGCAGATACCCAGAGATATGCCAGTGTAAGTGTCCCAATATTAATAAGACTGATAAAATAAAATACCTGGGTAATATAATAGATGAAACCCTTTCCTTCAAACAACATATGGAAGCTCTAAATAGTAGAATTCGTAAGCTGATATTAGTATTCAAAAAGCTACGATTTATTACAGATCCAAAAATACTTAGACAAGTATATTTTGCTCTTTGTCAATCAATTCTGTCCTACTGTATTACTTCATGGGGTGGGACAAGTAAAACTCTGTTACTGCCCATTGAAAGAGCTCAAAGAGCAATTCTCAAGGTTGCTACTTGCCGCCCTTTCCTTTTCCCCACGAACCTCCTGTATAAATCTTGTGAAGTACTAACAGTTCGACAGTTATTTATTATGAGCACTGTACTAAAACAACACGCAGCACTTCCATACAGCACTGAATTTACTAAAAAAAGACGGAAAGATTTAGTTTGCCCTCAAAAAAGTACAAAACATGCTTTCACAGCGAAGTTTTATATGTACCTCGGACCACTAGTATATAACAGGCTAAATGAAAAAGAAAACATCTACCCTTTAAATCACAGTAACTGCAAGAAAACCCTTAAGGAAGCTCTTCAAACTATGTCCTATGAAGATACAGAGAAGTTATTACTAGTGCTAAAGTAAATATTGTTCATATTATTGTTATTTTTTAATTAGTTAACTAAGTTAAGATATTATAATTGTATATACCTTTTTTTACATAGGTTCCAATAAGTTTAATATGATATGTGATTATTTAATCAATTGTCAATGTTACCCCAACCGCCTGAAACACAGGATTACCTAGTTCAGGCATACATCATGGCGGAACTTGACATAGATTTGAGAAAAACTGTTAATGTTGTACCTTATATTTTTGAATAAATTGTATTATTATTATTTCCTTTATTTATCTTTATACATATTAAATACATTTTTAAATATTCTAAATAAAACTATATAAAAAAACATTTTAAAATATAAAAAAATAGTGGTCCGCCGGTATCGGGAGCAGGGTCCAAGCTACCCTTGGTTAGGGCTCCAGAGACAGGAACCTCCTCACAATGCGAGCCGTATCGAGGAGTACTGCCTTCTGAATTTTCCTTATTAATAATAATTATTATTATCCTTTATTTATTTTCTATACATATTGTTTACATTTGTAAATATTTCCATACAAAGTAATATAAAAAAAACATTTAAAATATAAAAAATAGTAGCCCACCGGCATCGGGAACAGGGTCCGATCTACCAGTGGTCAGGGCTCTTGAGAGAGGAACCTCCTAACGATACGCGCCGTGTCCAGAAGTACCGCTTTCTGAATCAAGCCCTTGATCCAGCTGCCAAGGAGAGCCTCCTCAGATGTTGCTCGAGGCTATTAAGCCATTGGCCGACACGACTATCGACACAATGACTGCTGTACTCACGTCCCACATGTCGACAACCTCGCGAGCCAGATCAAGATATTTGAATTGTTTATCTTTCTCTGCTTTCACGAGATTCTCGTCATGCGGAACCGTTATATCAACAATCATTGCGCGACGCTCCAATCGATTTATCACTGTCAGTGACGATAGATCGATCCCAATACAACGTGATATTACCATCATCGAGAACTGGGTCGGGCGCATACTTATAGTATGGTGCTTCTGATTCCACAAGATTGTACTTCAAAGCAAGTTGCTGGTGGATAATCCTGGCAACGAGGTTGTGTCTATGCAAGTACTCTCCGTTAGCCAGACGAGAACATCCAGAAATAATGTGTCGGATCGATTCACCCGGACGGTAGCATGCCTGACATATGTCAACCGTGCCATCCTTCACAATGTATTTCCGGTAGTTATTCGTCATCATAACTTCGTCCATTATTGCACAGACAAAACCTTCGGTTTCCCCGAATAGGTCACCGAAGCGCAGCCAAGATACGGACGCTAAGAAGTCTACATCGGGCCCATGTAAGGCCCGGTAATAACGTCCGTGAAGCTCCTTGCCCTGCCATACCTTGCGATCATTCGTATCTAATACTCTAGGTTTGCGCCAGTTCTCGTTAGCCAGGGAGAGCGGGGTGAGGCCCTTGTCCACTGAGACCACATCTCGGTGCATCCCCACGTCGGCTTCTAGGAAGTATTCCCTGAGACTGCATACCTCACGGTTGTGCAGGGTCTTAGCATTTAAGAAGCCACGACCCCCGCACTTCCGCGGGATATACAGTCTCATCACCGACGACCGTGGGTGATGCATTCGATTTGCGGTCAGCAGTGCGCGGACCCTCCTATCCAGGGCATCAAGTTCCGTCTGAGTCCATTTGAGTATGCCGAAAGAATACATCAAAACCGGTATGACCCAACCGTTGAAGGCGCGCACCTTGTTACCGCCTGACAAAAGACTACCAAGTACCTTATTCAGGCGGCCAAAGAAGCGCTCCCTCAATGATTGTTTCATGTCGACAGTATTGATACCTAATGCTTCCGACATACCCAAATACTTGTACGTTTCTGTTGAGGAGAGGGATCTAAGGTGTATGGAATCCGAGAGTTGAATTCCCACGGATTCCATAATCTCCCCTCGCTTCACAAGCATGACTGCACATTTGTCCACACCAAATTCCATCCTGATGGCGCTACTGAAAGTTTCTGTTACTTTCAGTAGGTTCATCAGTTGCAAATTGTTGGGGGCAAAGAGTTTCAGATCATCTATGTAAAGAAGGTGAGATATGACCTGACCACCTCTCCTCAACCGATAGCCTAGACCTGAACCCTCCAGCAGTGTGCTGAGAGGGTTCAAGGCTAGACAAAACCACAATGGACTCAGACTATCACCCTGGAATATACCGCGCTCGATCCTTATCGGTTCGCTGTTCCCCTGGATCTGTCGACATCCTGGATAGCAAAGGACCGTTCTCCAGTGCCCCATACATGACATCAGGAAGGTACGCAGAGTTGCATCAAGTTTATACAGCCCCAGCACCCTCATGAGCCATGTGTGAGGCACAGAATCATAGGCCTTCTTATAATCTATCCAACATGTAGACAGATCTCTTATTATTATTATTAAATCATTATAAAATAGATTAATCTACACTTTTAGTTTTTTTTAACCATTCAAAAGACGGGTAATCATAAAGTAATGAATAAAAATTTAACACAGTACGAAAAAAAAATCCCTAAAAAGTAAAAAAAAAATTAGGGTTCTTCGAGCATTGCTGTAACTTTACTTAAGGGTGGGAGGCCGGACTGCATATTGCCGCTGAATCTTGCAAGCGATATCTTCGCTTGCAAGATTCAGCGGCAATGCCCCTACATGCAACATCACCAAAAATGGGGGCGTCTTTTTGCAGCAGTGGAAGCTATAGTATGGGACGAGTGCACAATGTCACACACGCATGCATTAGAGGTGTTGAACCGCAGTTTGCAGGACATCCGCGGCAACCAGGCGCTGATGGGCAGCGTTATAGTTTTGATATCAGGCTTAATATAAAAAAAATAAAGAGTGGTTGTGTGAGGGGGCAGTGCTGTCGCTAAAGAAAGAGTGGGTCAGTAAAAAATAAAAAAAATTGACATGGTCGTCGGTGAAAGTACACATATCCATAGACACTGATGGCTAATGATGATAGTACTGCCTACCCCGTTGAATTTCTCAACTCCCTGGAGCTAACGGGCGTGCCGTACCATCAGCTGGAGCTTAAAGTTGGTGTTCCAGTTCTGCTGATGCGTAACCTTGATGCACCCAGGCTCTGCAACTGCACCAGGCTTCGTATCATAGAGCAGGGCAGTAACATTAAAAAAACGGACTTGCTAAAGGAGAGAGCGCTTACCCATTATTCCAAATAGCATGCCATTCCAATTTAAGAGGTTAATTACTCTTAAAATTGACTTTTACAATGACGATCAACAGATCCCAGGTGAAACCATAAAAGTGACAGGCATTCAATTGTGCACTACATGCTTCTCACACGGTCAATTATGTGTTGGTTGTTCAGTGCCCAAAACTTGCGGAAATACAGAAAGGTATTAGAATAAATAGCGCCCAACAAGGCGTTTGATGGTTCACTTTGGAAAGAAAATTGTATAGTGTCAAAATAAATCGGTTTTTAAGCCAAGTCGTCGCCTCAACGCCATTTAATTTTGTTTCGGACCTCTGCTGCCCAGAATTACAGCACCCAAAAGGACAGCTTTTGTAGTTATCACCCGCATTATCACATTTTGATCAGGCAGTCAGTTTTAACACACAACATAACATCACGCCTGTAATCCCCGAAGGGTTAGGCAGAGGAGTACCTAATCCTACACCCACATTTCGCCAGTTATGTTGAACTCCCATGTAATAGGGGGCGAGCCTATTGCCATCAACCGGGTACAAATCCAGATTCCGTGGCCGCTTCCTGATGGAATAACCCAATAACACTATTATTTATGTTTTTTTTTCAATTGCTTACATTGTTTAATTTTAAGTGGAAGAGCGGAGTCTCCTAACACAAGCATCTCCTTGCTTAAAAGTGGTATCCAAAATTCATGTACGTGTGTTAAAACTTTATGTAATTGAAATAAACAATTTTTTTAACACTGCCCGACCTGGGAGCCGATCCCAGCACCTTATGCTTAGTAGTCGCGCTTGCGAAAAAACAACCAACGAGGCAGTCTGACACGCGGGCAAAAGTTAGTAATTATAAATTGTAATCACGTTCTCCAAAACGGCTCTAACGATTTCAGTGAAAGTTGCCTTAAAGGAGTATACGGGGGCGTAAAATCGATCTAGCCAGATCTCATATCTGAGAAAATTCGTTTTCTCTATTTTCACCCGAGCAAAATCAAAATCAAAATCAAAGCATTTATTTCAAATAGGCCAGTTACAGGCACTTTTGAATTGTCGAAACAAAGACAACAATAGCTACAGTCCCAGTCACGAGGCATAAAAACTGTGAAAGTACTGTAGTTGCCCATTCCCTAACGTAGATCTCTATGGAGAAGAACGGGCAAGAAACTCCATGGACACTCTTTTAAATCAGAACACTTTTACAAACTCTTGGTTACATCATTCATGTTCAGATGGTACATTATGTGAGAACGATGTAGCAAGATGTGTACGAGTGCGAGCAGAGCTCGGCCGCCCAAGTACTTATTAGGAAATACCCTTGAGCCTTCTATTAAATTAAAATATAATTTTATAAGGGAAATAATAAAACTTCCAAAAAACAAAATAACTTACAACGATCTGTGGTTGTCTGTAATACCAACTAAGCTATGTTAAAATGCATTATCGAAAAATAAACATAAAATTAACCGACAAAAAATTTGTATTTAATAAAAATATTTTCGGAATTTTATTATTACGCATTATAACTCGTAAACAATTGTTCTACACTCAATTAGCTCAATTGGGCACTATTTGAATTTTATTTAGGTTATTTTTGTGCGTATAAGTTTTTTTTTTTCACAAAAATTAAAGGAATCATGCCCAAATACCTAGATATGCCGATTTTAGCTAAAACATGCACTAACTTAAAACAGGCATGAAATGCAAATGCATATGCGTATCGTATTACCCAGCATTAATTTATTGGATTGTGGAGGAGATAAGTAGTCGCTCCATGTACAATAATACCAGTGTTCAGCTGCATCCGGTTAGACTGGAAGCCGACCCCCATAGTTAGGAAAAGGCTAGGTAGATGATGATGATGATGCATATGCAAATATGTATTTGCATATAATATTTTGGTCTCTATTCATGACCGATGAAATAATTACGAAACATTGCAATGTTTAGGTAAAGCAAGTACTAGCGGTAGTAAGTGAGCGTGTTGTGGTGCACTGTGCAGAGCTTGGGCAGTTGGGCAGGTGGCGCGCGGTGGCGGCGCGATGCGCTGACGCCATGCGCATGCGCGGGCGGAGATGCCGCGCCGTGCCGCGCCGCACCCCGCGGCTGCGTTTCTGCTGCTCGCGGCGGCCGCGCTCGGCTGCGCCGCCAACCCCGACGCCAAGCGCCTGTACGACGACCTGTTGTCCAACTACAACAAGCTGGTGCGGCCCGTGCTTAACGTCAGCGACGCGCTCACCGTGCGCATCAAGCTCAAGCTGAGCCAGCTCATCGACGTGGTGAGCCCCCCCTACACCCGAACACCCGTACACCCACCCGCACACCGCCTCTTGACCGAGCCCCACTCATCTGAGCCTCGCTTCTGTTACAGAACCTTAAGAATCAGATCATGACGACCAACTTGTGGGTGGAGCAGGTAAGGTTCGCCTCGCCAGCGACAGTTTCTCGACTGTAGCGCCGGTCTAACCGTCGTGTTCGTGACTTGTCCGCAGAGCTGGTACGACTACAAGCTGTCGTGGGAACCGCGCGAGTACGGTGGAGTGGAGATGCTTCACGTGCCCTCCGACCACATCTGGCGGCCTGACATAGTTCTCTACAATAAGTGAGTGTGGGCGACTCTCTCCTTATACAGGGTGTAAACAGACCCTTAACATAGCCGTCAACCAAGCATTCTGTACATCAAACTAAGTAACTTGTAGCAAAAATTATTGCTGGGAATCGACTTTTTTTTTGGGGTGAAAAATCACGTTTTACGGTAGGACTCGATGGAAAGCACTCAAAGCATTGTGCTGATAGATGGATTGAATAGTATGGGGGTAGTGGAAGTGTGTAAAGTAAAAATCTTACATTAAAAACATATATTTAAAAAAAAAACTTATTACAAAATTGAAACTTTGACCCGCAACATCTCCGTAACTAGAAGGTTCCCAGGTATGGTCTAGCACAAAAAAATTATCGCAAAGACGGGAAGAACAAGTGCCTTTCGGCTATGTTAAGGGTCTATTTACACCCTTTGTACTAAAACTAATGTACTATGTTTATTAACATATAATAAACTAGTTTATGAGTATTGTTCCCCAGTCTGCAACCTGCTAATAATGCTGCCATGTATGTCGCAGCGCCGACGGCAACTTTGAGGTGACGCTGGCTACAAAGGCGACGCTGAACTACACGGGCCGCGTGGAGTGGCGGCCGCCGGCTATCTACAAGTCTTCCTGCGAGATTGACGTGGAGTACTTCCCCTTCGACCAGCAGACATGCGTCATGAAGTTCGGTTCGTGGACCTACGACGGCTTCCAGGTAACCACCGCTGCTCACCGCTCGAGTGCACGGCACACCGCCGCACCGCGTTGTGGCGTGTAATATAAGTTATGTTACATACGTTCTGTGCACAGGTGGATCTGCGGCACATCGACGAGGCGCACGGCACCAACGTGGTAGAGCTGGGCGTGGATCTGTCAGAGTTCTACACCTCCGTGGAGTGGGACATCCTTGAGGTACCCGCCGTCAGGTAACACTCGCTCCCCCAGTCACCAATTCAATTCAATTATTACATATCATATGTGTTTTACAAGATCTTAAAATAATAATAATTTGTTCACATGGAGAGCATAAAAATTTTATACAATACTAGCTTCTGCCCGCGGCTTCGCCCGCGTTGAGTTCGGGAATTGCCCACGGAATCTTACTTCTGGGATAATGAGTAATCTAGGTATGTATAGTACATACATAGAATTACATGTACTTGCTATAACTCGTAAATATTTGTTTATAGTAATGTCAATTAAATTACATATGTGAAATATCTTAGTTTGAGATTGGACACCGTGACACCAATCAAATTATTAGGAATCTATTTAAAGACATAATACTTTGACATAATATTTAATATCAATGTCACGCGACATTACTACCTACTTAGTAACAGGTAAATACTCCCGCGCCCCGCACGCCCCGCGCAACACTGCGCGGCATGCGCCCGTCTACGTGAGCTTCGAAGCCCTATTTGACTATATTGGGGGATGATTTTGGAAAAACTGATACACATGTCTCATAATTTTCATTGAAGAGTGAGAACACCAATTTTCGAGTCAATCAACCCAGCAAATATTAAGTTCCACAGAAAATTTAACACCCCATTTTACCCTCTTAGGGGTGGAATTACGAAAAAACCTTTTTAGTAGATACCTACGAAGAGTAGGTATCTACTAAAAAGAGTACACCGTCTAAATTTCATGTCTCTAGGACCAGCGGTTTGGGCTGTGCGTTGATATATCAGTCAAAACAAAAAGTCTAGGCAAGTCAAATTGGGGGATGCTTTTGGAAAAACTGTGATATACGTGTCTCATAATTTTAACTGAAGAGTAAGTACACAAATTTTCAAGTCAATCGAATCAGAGAATAAAAAGTTTCACAGAAACTTAAACACCCCATTTCACCCTCTTAGGGGTGGAATTTCGAAAAACCTTTTCTTAGTGGAAACCTACTTGTTACAAAGACACACTGTCCAAATTTCATGTATCTAGGACCAGCGGTTTGGGCTGTGCGTTGATATATCAGTCAGTCAGTCAGTCAGGACTTTGAATTTCATAAGTTTAGATTGATAGTAGCATTTTGAATAATTTTAAGATTAAAAAAAAAAAAAAAAATCACTTAAATAAGTAAATAATGTCACAGGATAAAATGAAAAGATAAAATAGAGACAAAAAAGTCGATTTAAATTAAATTATACGTAAATACATCATGTTTATTAAATAATAATCAAAATGCGTTATGTGTAAAAATAAATAAAGGAAATAATAATAATAGCGTTTATTGTGTCCAAAAGTTGTACACAAACAATTTTGGGTTTGGAGTCTTCATTTAAGCAAATGATGCCTGTATTAAAAGACTCCGCTTCTTCACAACAGTAGGTACTTACTTAAAACACAATAAAAACAGTACATGGGAATAGTAAAACAAAATATAATTGTGTGAACGTGTGTCTGCGTGTGCATGAGTGTGGATGTGTTGTTGAGTGTACATGAGTGTAATGGATGTGTGATTGTATGTGTATGGGTGTGTGATTGTATGTGTAGGTATGGGAGTCTCTGTATGTAGGTATGTGAGTGGGTCGTTTACTTGAATTAAGTTACGTTTTGTAGGAGAGCTTCAGTATTTTCATATGTCAGTGGTTTTATCCAGTCTATCAACATTTATGTATACCAATATTGATTGCGCAGAGAAATGTATATTTGTGTAAGCACATTTGTAACAGGCTTACCGCCACTCTGTATAGACCTAGGCAGCACGTGACGCAGAGTCTTAAAAATCCAATTTAGCTTGCGGACTCTATTGGCAACTTGTTCAAGATGGGGGTACCAGCACAAACTCTGATCCAGCGTTACCCCTAAATATTTTGTGCTAGAAACCTTGCCAATACTAGAACAGTTACAATTTATCAACATTAGTACCATCACAAGTCTGTATAATGATTCGAAAATCGCCGGTTGGTTGAGTACGATTACATATGCTGAAACTAACAAAGTTTGTTTTGGTAGGTATTTAATGTGAGAACATTAGCATTGAGCCAATTCGCAACCTGGGACATTCCTGTTTCAGCACTTAGCTGCACATTGTGCCATGTCTTACCATATAAGGTGACAGCAGTATCATCGGCGTACGACAGGACTTTGGCATTAGGAATTTTCATGTTATACAGGTTTTTATGTATACCAAGAAGAGCGTTGGACCTAATACACTTCCTTGGGGGACGCCATATGATACATCCGTGACATCACTTATATGTTGCCCCACTTTGACACTCTGCCTCCTATTTGAAACATAGCTCTTAAACAAATCAAGCGCGATATCTCTAATACCTATTTTTTCCAGCTTGTTTACAAGGATAGGCGTAGAGACGGTATCAAATGCCTTTTTAAGGTTTAAAAAGACAGTTAGGCACTTATTTCCATTGTCTAGATGATTAGATACTAATGAAGTTAGAGATATGACAGCGTCCTCAGTGGAAATACCGTGACGAAAACCAAACTGAGAGTCAGAGATGATATTGAATTTGTTTAAGTAATTAAGAAGCCTAACATTTATTAATTTTACAATAATTTTGGATATAATATAACAGAATTTGGTCTATAACTATTAATATCATCTCTACCCCCACTCTTGTGCACAGGAGTAATAATGGCTATTTTTAACGAGGGCAGGCAAGATGCCAGTTCTAAAGCAGAGGTTCGCCAGATGGGCTACGATAGGGACGGCTCCCATGCCTATAAACTTTAAAAATTTCGTGGAGATGTTGTCCCAGCCAGGGGCACTGTCAGCTTTTAGGTTAAATTAATATTCTGTATACTTCGTCGGTGCCAGTTTCAAGAAGCACAAAAGAATTTAATATATTTGATGCTTTACTGCTCTGATCGAAGGCATAATTGTCAGTTGTAGGTAGAATTTGTTGAGCTAGGTTATGACCAATTTTAGAAAAATTGTTGTTAATAAAATTTACTGAATCAGACGGGGTTGGCTGAAGTTTTAACAATTCTGCATCATGATTATTTGTTTTCTGTGAGTAGGTAATAGCTTTTATATTTTTCCACAGTATATTATTGTTATTTACAGATTTAGATATCAGATTCCTTTCATATTGTCTTTTTAGTTTTTTAATCAAATTGTTACAGCAATTTCTGTAACGCCTGTAGGTTATTTTTAGAATTCCATTGGTTTGATCCTGACGAAGTTTATTTTGGAGTTTATTCCGATTTTGTATACAGCGCAAAATACCATTGGTAATCCACGGTTTTGAAATGCGTTTTTTACTAAGGATCTTTAATGTGATTGTATTTAATTTAATAGAGTCAGCTAGAGTTTGTACCAACTGAGTACACAGAGAATTAGGATCATCACAGAAAAGTAATTCACTCAAATTCATTTCTTTTAGATAATGTAGGGCCTGCTCAAAGTCAACAAATGTCTTAGTTTTACGAACATTTTGTAAGTATTTTTGGTTGGATAATACTAGAACGGTTGTGAGATGATCAGTTACTGTGGTATTAAGGATAGCAATAGTGGATGAAAACTTTTTCTTATTTACCTTAAGCATGAAGTGATCCATCCAGGCATGATTTGTCTGTCATTGGCAGCAGCTTCCCTGGGAGGATACCATGTAAAGACAACATGTTAAGGTAGTTCATTCTATTTTTCAGTTCATGGGACTGCTCAGTTTGTTTAGGTATAGTATTAATGTTTATATCGCCTGCCACAATAATGTTTTTATTTGGTGTTATGGTGTCCAAATTATTGTTGAGCGAACTGATAAAACTGTCAGTGTTTGAGTTTGAACGTGATCGGTAAATACACAGAATGACATTATTCGATATTTCCAGGCTTAGATAGGAGGCCTGAGATAGTGAGATTTCTATAACCTGATGTTCAAGTGCACTCTTTTTTTTTTTTAACTTGGTAAAATCATCAAATGAGTCCTCCCACCCAGGGCAGAGCGGGAGGGACTGTCAGACTTGTACTGACTAAAATCCACGGTGTCCTTCAGTAGCCCATTATGTTCCAGGGTCACGGTAATTCTATGAGTCCCGCGACCCCGGCAGGCTTTGGCCCTCTAGAGGGGGGCCCCGTCATTATGCTGACACTCTTTGAGGCGCGCGTGGAACACAACGCGCCGTCGACCCGGGCATGGTCCATGATCGGACAGCGAGTCGCCCATTACTCGCCGCCCGCATGCCCGCGCCTACGGTGGCCGGAGATCGTCTGCCGACGTCCGGCGCCGTGGGCGTCTACCACTGCGGCTGGTGTGGAGGGAGGACGCTGTCCTCTCCCTCACGCGGCCCGCCTCCTCCTTCGCGAGCATGACTGCTTCGCAGAAGGAGGCGACCGCTTCCCACTCCGTCTCGCCCCGCAGCATGGCCTCGACCAATGCCGGGCGCGAGAGGTCTCCTCCTATCGCCGCCGTGAGGACACGGCGGTGCTCTGCCCAAGCCGGGCAGTCCTGCACCGTATGCTCCACCGTGTCCTCCGGGCGGTCCATCGAGTGCACTCTTCACATTAACGACTACGCCATCATTTTGGTTTAACTGACTTGAAGTCATATATGAACTATAATTGTTAAGTTGAGTAAAAGGTTTATTTGAATTTAACCTACATTCTGTAAATATTATGATATCTGCTTCGAAGTTAAATGTAGACAAAGTAACAGTAAATGCTTCTAATGTTCTGTGAAAAATCGGGTACCTCGGGATGTGTTGTGGTGAGCCTTGAAAGAGAAATGTATACCTGGGAAGTATGTTGAGTTTATTCGTGCTATGTACAGTCAATCTTGTACCTAAGTATGGTAAACTGCTGGCAACACCGATGAGTTCAGTGTGGCTGTTGGCTTGCATGGTCGGCTTTAAGTCCTTACTTCTTCCTGTTGATTATGGACGCTTTGACGTCGGACATACAGGAAGAGGCACCCTGGTCCATATTGTTTGCCGACGACATTGTTCTTTTCGGTGAAGATAGACCTGAGATCCAGAGCAGATTGGAGAAATGGCAACAGAAGCTGGAGAATGTTGGCTTGAAAATCAGAAGAACTAAAACGGAATGTTCTGCGATTTCGGTAGTCTCTTCAGTCCCGGAGTCATAGCGCTAGATAGCGCGTTTCTTCCTGTCTGCTCCGACTTCCGGTATCTTGGTTCACTCGTGCGAAGCGATGGCGAAATAGATCGTAGTGTAAAGCACAGAATTAACACGGGATGGATGAAATAGCGACAGGTCACGGGAACATTCTGCGACGCCCGCATTCCCCTTTTCCTTTTTTTGTGATGGGAAATCATCAAATGACCCCCCTCCCCACTCTGGGCGGAGCGGGAGGGAGTGTCAGACCTGTACTGACTAAAACCCATCCATGTCCCTTCTTTGCCCTTTGTGTTCCAGGGCCTCGGTATCTCTTTCGAACAGTCCCGCAGCCCTGGCAGGCATCGGCCCTTGCAGACCCCTACATCGTTGCTGACATCTCTGAGGCGCGCGTGGAACACGATCGCGTCGTCCACATGGCCTGTCGTCATAAGACGGCCGGACGGCGAGCTAGCCCATAGTTCGCCGTCCACAGGCCCGCGCCTACGGTGGCCGGGAGCCACCACGTGACTCCCAACGCCCAGGGCGTCTCTCGCGCCCGCCAAACGCCGCTACGAGGACACGGCGGTGCTCCACCCAAGCGGGGCAGACCTCCACGGGTTCTCCACCGTGTCCTCCGAACGATCCTCGCAATGGAAACACCCGGGCGTTTCCTCCCGCCCGATTCGGTGTAGGAACCTCCCGAAACAACCGTGTCCGATAAGGACCTGCGTCAGGCGGTAAGTGATGGCGCCGTGGCGCCTCTCTAGCCACTCCTCAAAGAGGGGACTTATCGCTACTATGGTGGCGTGCCCTGTCCCGCATTCCCATTAAACTTAAGGGGAAGATTTATAAAACAATGGTTAGACCTGCTGTCTTGTATGGATCAGAATGTTGGGCCACAAAAGGGATGAACGAAATGCATTTGCATGTGGCGGAGATGAGAATGCTAAGAGGGATGTGTTGTGTTACGCGAATGGATAACATAAGAAATGAGTATAAAAGGTCTAACTATTCATACACGAAATATTTTCAGAGAATCATCTAACGGCTATAACCAAGCCATTTCAAGGTCAAAAATTTTTTTATCTAAGTATTTTTTTATAAAAATAAATAAATTTAAATTACTTGACCCACAAAATAAAAATACTGGTACCTTATTTTGCAACATCCATTACACTAGTTTACTACGTCGTATTTACCTACTGTCATTGACTTAGTGACTTACACTTACAATACTTTAGTCGCTATTTACATATACCTCACACCGTGTCGTGTATTACGGTACATTAGCAATACAAAAAGAGCAATCGTTCGTTACTACATAAATTCTACATTATTTTTTCTTGTACCCACTAATTATGAGAGAACAATAATTACCTTTACTTTAAGGTATTTGCTCCACGTAATGACATTCATTCTACTAAAACTCCAACTAAATGAGTGATAAGCGTATCACTTCTTGTCTATGTCAGTTACTGACATAGACAAATTTGAGGTTGCGCGCACCTTTCAATGCGACAGTAATGAGCTGTCTAAACACATTTTTGTAAAGAAAAGTGACCTAACTATTTTTTCACAGAACATTAGAAGCATTTACTGTTACTTTGATGATTTTTTATTGACATTGTCTACATTTACCTTCGAAGCAGATATCATAATATTTACAGAATGTAGCTTAAATTCAAATAAACCGACCCTGTATTTATAGTGATCAGTTTATCTACAGATTGTATCATTCTCAATTTTGTTTTCATTCCAGAAACACTGCCTAGTTAGTCATTTCGGTGTATTCCCGTTGACCCCACCGCCCTTAGCCCCACTGGTGGGGTCAGGCCTCAACTTAACAATTATAGTTCATACTAGCTTCTGCCAGCGGCTTCGCCCGCGTGGATGTCGAAAAATATCCCACCCGAACAAACAAAGTTACTTACCTTCATCCGCTGAGACACGTATAAATTAATTTTCAATTGTCAGCCTAAACACAAAATTTGAATATCCTAACTTCAAAACTGACGGACTTTCATACAAACTTCCATCCCCTATTTTACCCCTTTATGGGTGGAATTCCCAAAAATCCTTTCTTGGTGGACATTTACTCTTCACAAAGAACACACCCTCCAAGTTTCATGTCTATAAGACCAGCGGTTTGGGCTGTGTGTTGATATCACCCAGTCAGTCAGTCAGTTTACCATTTTATTTATATAGATGGTAATGTAATACAAAAATCAGCATCATTTAAAGTGAATCCGAAGATATCTTTATAAACTTTTATTGAGATATAAGAATAACAATAAGTTTAACCGATGTGCTCTTTCCTCTGCCGATTCTTGAGAACGCCTATTTCTCATTCTCTTAGCTTCTCTCGAATTTCGAGATAAAGATAATCGTTTTTTAGGTCGCATTGATGCAGGCAAATAAAAATAAATATATATTATTAGTGTATTTCATGTATAACTTTGGTGTTTCTATACCGATTTCTATGATTCTTTTTTATGGAATAGTTAATAATGTTAACTTTTTTAATTAGGGATGACTGAGAGTGTTATAAACGTAAGAGTAGACAAATATAATCAGAAAGCTTCGAACTGCTAAGCTATCGGGAGTTACACGTGATATTGTGAGTCAACCATAAAAGATAGACAATGCTGTCCTGGGATATTTTTTATAAAATTTTAAGGAAAACATTTCCGTCATACATGATTTCTGTGTAGCTTTAACCATTAAGGTTGCACACGCGACGGAAGCTTAAAAATGGAGTAACTTCTCCCGTTTTCCCTTCACTGCTCTGCTCCTATTGATTGTAGCGTGATGAAAAGTATACTATAACCAACTCAGGAGTATGAAAAATAATTGTACCAAGTTTCGTTAAAATCCGTCGAGTAGTTTTTGTTTCTATAACGGTTATACAGACAGACAGACAGACAGACAGACAAAAATTTTACTGATTGCATTTTTGGCATCAGTATCGATCCCTAATCACCCCCTGATAGTTATTTTGGAAATATATTTAATGTACAGAATTGACCTCTCTACAGATTTATTATAAGTATAGATTTAGATAACTTCAAGTCAGTTTAACCAAAATGATGGCGTAGTTGTTAATGTGAAGAGTGCACTCGAACATCAGGTTATAGAAATCTCACTATCTCAGGCCTCCTATCTAAGCCTGGAAATATCGAATAATGTCATTCTGTGTATTTACCGATCACCTTCAAACTCAAACACTGACAGTTTTAGCAGTTCGCTCAACAATAATTTGGAAACCATAACACCAAATAAAAACATTATTGTGGCAGGTGATATAAACATTAATAATATACCTAAACAAACTGAGCAGTCCCATGAACTGAAAAATAGAATGAACTACCTTAACATGTTGTCTTTACATGGTATCCTTCCAGGGCATCTGCTGCCAATGAGAGACAAATCATGCCTGGATCACTTCATGCTTAAGGTAAATAAGAAAAAGTTTTCATCCACTATTGCTATCCTTAATACCACAGTAACTGACCATCTCACAACCGTTCTATTATTATCCAAACAAAAATACTTACAAAATGTTCGTAAAACTAAGACATTTGTTGACTTTGAGCAGACCCTACATTATCTAAAAGAAATGAATTTGAGTGAATTACTTTTCTGTGATGATCCTAATTCTCTGTGTACTCAGTTGGTACAAACTCTAGCTGACTCTATTAAATTAAATACAATCACATTAAAGATCCTTAGTAAAAAACGCATTTTAAAATTGGTAATATTGGGAACAAATTACTTCTATAGCTCGAAGAAAAATAAGATACCGACTTTAAGAATATGCTGACAATGTAATTGTTAAATAATTAAATTGTTAATTTTTTAATTTAATTTAATTGTTTTTAATTGTTTCTTAGAAATCAATGTAAAAGTAGGAATACAATAAACCAATTCCATGAAATGATAAAGGAATATTTTATGACTGACACGTGCATGTTTACAGGTGTCAGGTGTTTCATTTCGTACTTATTATTTAATTTATTTATTTAATTAAGGTTCACCAACAGTTGTTACAGATATTACACAGATAGGAACATATAAGTAATTGTGTCTTAAATCTAACTGCACAACCAATTACAAGCAAACACCACATGCAAAACGCTCTTTTAATTATAATTTTAATTTTAAAGACTTAATGTACTTAAATTATAGATAATTATACTATATTATTGTTATTGATCATTTGAATTTTAGCGAAGTTACTTTATTGTTGTCGATTGAAAAATTATCAGAAGTATATTGTTCATACTGCAATACACACTAATTAACACCAATTTTTTAATGCATTTTTAAATAAATGTAAATGTTGATTTTTTTAAAATACACATGTTACATAATGAAGAATTTTACTAGGTATGCCAAATCGCCTCAGTGAAGCCTCTATTTATACAAATACACTAGTTTTTGTTGTAGTTAAAAATACCTAGTAGTTTTGATTTTATAGGCATTCAAAGTTTCGAAAAATATTGAGTCCCGCTAAGTCACGTGACCGCTTGTGACGTCATGTCACAACGCGCCGCGCAATTGGTAGTTGTATTTTTTTACATTTAGGTACAACACATGACTTCCTAGTATTTGGATTGGACATTTTTAAAAGTATTTAGGTATAATTTCGAAGGCACGGGCGCGCGACCGCGAGCGGACTGAGTGAGCCAGACTGAGCGTGTTGTGCGATGACGTCACACCGTCACCGGCAGCCCGTGTCGTGCGGTTACAACTTGTTTTACTTCTAAATCGAAAACTAATTGACGTATCGAAGTAATTCTTTCACTAGTATTTTTTATTTTTGACAGAGTATATGGAGTGCTAATAATCAAAATTAGTTAGCATTCTTCATTGTACGTAGGTCTCATATCATTATCATCGTATCTTATCATATTATTTAACTTGCAAATAAAAATGTTTAATACCTCTATAACAATGATTTTTATTTATTTCACCTCTCTAACTCAAAATTAGTTGGAATAAATCTTAATCTCTACAAGTCGAACATTTCCTGACAAAATTCGCTTAAGTCAAAGTCCTCCATAAGTCGAAAACTATAACTCGAATTTCTTTGGCTTCTCCCTTCAATTTCGACTTACAGAAGTTCTCAAGTATAAGCAAGTGTGATGATTTCATCGTAAAAAAATAATAGGTACTAATTTTCTGGAGTGTTCTTCTAAACTTGTTTGTTTTGACAAAACCCACCAGTGTCAGTCAAATAAAAAGTTCTAGGTTATGTAAACGTCATCTCTACCACCTGTCATGGCTGTCATAACTCTCACGACAAACGTCAAACATTTTTAACTTTATGTGCATAAATAAAATTCAAAGTCCTGACTGACTGGTATGACACACCGCTGGTCTTTGTGAAGAGTAGGTATCCACTAAAAAGGGTTTTTCGAATTTTCACCTCCAAGACGGTGAAATGGGGGGTTGAATTTTTTGTGAAACTTTACGTGTTCTGGGTCGATCGACTTGAAAATTGGTGTACACACTCTTCAATTAAAATTATGAGACACACGGTGGGTCAATATCAACAAAGTTCATTTTTTGTCAATTTTAGTGGCAAAATTTTTTCTTTAGTTTTCGTGAAAAATAAGGATCGGGTTTAAGAATAGAAAGTCCAAGTTTGAAGGATCTTTAAGAGGTCTCAGAATATCTCCATAACTTTTTGAGATATTTTAGTTCAAAGTCTAGTGTGGCCACCAAAATTGAAAATCGCCCACCAAAATCGAAAGTGCCCACCAAAGTTGAAAATCAGTGACACCAAAATTGGATTTCTCTGTCAGAAACCTCAATCTCACTAATAAAGCTTAATGTGACTATTCTCACAAATTCTCGGGAAGTATCAATAACTTTTATTGGTTAATAAAACTCTCTTTTGTTAAAAAATAGGATAGATACCGAGGTCTGGTCCTAAAGTCGGACTGACATGGTAGCGTTTTTGTACAAACACTTCAACACCTCGATGTACCGGTAGTCGATTTGGCGCCGTTGCCACGTTGGGGAGACTGCAGTACAACCCAAGTCTCGATCGAGTCGAAGGCTTTCTCGTAGTCCACAAACGCTAAACAGAGAGGCAGCTCTTCGGTCTTTTGTATAACCTGCCGCAGCCTATGTATGTGGTCTACGGTGCTAAAGCCATTGTGGAATCCGGCTGGTTCGGGATGATTCTTGAAAACAACTTGTAGATAATATGGCTTAGAAGTGAGATGGGCCTATAATTTTTCAGCCGGGCATTGTCGCCCTTTTTGAAGAATATTACCACCACACCCCGGCACTATGCCTGTGGGGTTTTCCCCTTGAGCATGACGGAATCAAACAGTTTCTGAAGGGCCTAAAATACCGGTTTTCCACCCGCCATTAGGAGTTCGGCCAAAATTCCGTCATCACCCGGTGCTTTGTTGTTTTTAAGCAGTTTCAGAGCCATCCTAATCTCGTACAGGCTGACGTCCGGGTTGTCTTCGGTATAGTGTCGGGTCAGTCTAGCTCTTGGGTCGTTTACTAGGATCATCTCACGTTGCTCCTGCATGAGCTTGAGGGTACGATCAGAGAGTTTTTTGTTCTTATGTGCACGACGTGTCTTGAAGAACTTAGACCCGCATGGACAGTTTCCACGAACCTATCGTTGTATTCGTCCAATGAGCTTATTGAATGCTTTTTTTGAATTGAGCCACCAAAATTGGGACCAGGCATAAAAAAAAATCTTTAAAAATATCCCTTATTTTTATAGTTTTTTTTTTGACATGATGAAGTTAATTTCATTTTTAGTTGAACCATCGGGGCTCTGGCAGGTCCACTTCCTGCGCTCACGCTTTCTGAAGAAGGAGTTCATCATATAGAGGCTCTCCTTCTCCATAAAACTAGACCCCGGTTGTTCCGACGTCCAACCCCAAATTATCCAGTTTCGCGTTGAAGTCCCCCATGACAACGGTGAATTGCTTTTAAGCAGCCTCTCTTTGCTGGTCTGTTTTGGCATTCTAAAAAGCAACAAAATATAAATATATGAATAAGAAACTTGATCATTAGTATGCCACCCTTGTAATAATAGGTCTTACTTATTGCCAAGTTCATAACATGTATTTGTTTGTTAATCAAACGTCTTGCAACGTAAAAACAAGCTATATAGGTACAAACAATACATAATATACAGTACATACTTAAAATCGAAAGCCACCAAAACCACCAAAATTGAGCCACCAAAATTGGGACCAGGCAAAAAAAAATCTTTAAAAAAGGGTTTTAAGTTAAAATTAAATTAATGTTATTGATTTATGAGTCACCCAAATCATTAGCTATAGCATGTAGCTTACTATTATAATACTTTAAAATCAACGGTAAATAGATCCACCAAAAATTGAACTATTCTTGTCCCCCGTTCCACCCAAGGCGAGTACTTGCATTTTTGGAGGGTAATGATAAAACTAAATACACGACCCCCTGCTGCGTTCCCAGCGGACGCGCCGGTAGGGTGTTCTAGACCGGCGCGATGTGTGGCTGACGTCATCATCTATAAATAGAAATCATACTTAACAACTACTCGATATGGACGCAAAAAAAAAAAAGCTGCCGCCATATCTCCCGTCAGCCATGTCGTCGGAGCTCCGCCGGCCTTCGGCCTACGCTCCTCATGTCCCAGACTTTTAAAAAAAAATAGAAATTAAATTCGCGCCACCCATGCGTTGCGGTGGGCGAACCTATGCAGGGGCAGAAAAAAATAAAAAACATTCTTACAAATGAAAATTATCTGGATTTAATACAGTAAACGTAAAATGACACTTATACTCAATATTAAACCTAATAGAATACTGATAACAATAAATAGCATCATTTGCCGCAGGCAAACCTAATGCATCAAAACCAATATAAGCTTTACCAGCATGAGCACCGTTTACAATATCTGGAGAATCCATCTGTACACACAATTCTCCAATACGTACTTTAGAATTTAAAATACTAGTTTCAATTCGCTTTTTACATCTAGGATAATAAACCCAACGTATAGAAGCACCACGCCTTAAAACAGTACGCTTCAAATTAGTATAAGAACCGGTTACTTCAGGCGCCCCAAAAGACCCATGATTACCAACAATATAAGTACATATCGGAAAACTATCTTGACTAAACAAAGGGTCCACCCTTAAATCTGACATATGATTACTAACAACTTCAACTTTCCCCATATCATAATACCTATTTAACTGAATATTAGTAATAACATAATCCACTTTATTCAATATCATCATTCCATACTGATTTTGTAAATAAACACCAACATTCTTATTACCCATAGCAAACAAAGTAAATAAAGGCATTTCTTGATATTTCACATCATAATTTTTAACGCCAAACTCCCAAGTCAGCTGTTGAATAGACGAACCAGCATACACATACTTCATAACACGACCAGGCTGACTCATTACACTACGAATTGGTGGACCAGCATAAACTAAACTACGTCGAAATCGACGTGGGCGCCTCGTCTTCCGACGATATGTAAACACTTTCTTGCGACCACGACGGCGAACTTTCTTAAACTTTCGGTACACACGTCCGTATCGCCTCCCAGTACGGTTCCAAGCCACTAACAAACAATAAACGATTCTTTAAAGCATCATCCATACCATCATCCAACTCATTAGAAACAAAAATTATAGGACCATGAAATGTAATTATCATTTCACTCTCACATTTAACAGGATATGCATACTTACGTCCTTCCAAAAGTCGCTTTAACATACTAGGAATACAAAATTTATAAGAAAACTCTTCAAATAAAATAACCTTATGAAACCCTTCCCGATACCCTTGCATAAAAAATTTACCCACCCCCGGATAAAATACATACTTCATATTTATACGACCAATTACAGATTCAACATAAGTTGATTTTCCAACATTTGAAGGACCATACAAATACAGTTGTTTACGTTTCAAACCTACAGTTTTCAAATAATCATTCCACCACATACACACTTCCATAGTCCAATTACCATAACATTCATAAATAGGTCGCAAACGTATATCAACAACCGGTTCTTTAACATCCGCAAACACCTTTTGCAAAAAACGATAACAAAAACGGTGCTCAATAACAAACGGATCATCAAATCTAAATCTAGGTGTAATCACACACAGCACTAAGGTGTATTCACACAGCACTAATCACACACCTGTCACTAATCGCACTAATCGCACGACTGACAGATACGAAATAAATAACGCGATTGATCGCACACGCACGAAATTTTATGTTACAGTAAGTTGAAAAAGTGCTACCAAAATTTTGATTTTTGCTTGGACAAACTTTGATCGAGTGTCCTGTGCTTTTAAATAAGATTTTATAATATGGTTTAATTGTTTTTAGATAATGTGTCTTATGCATACAGCATGTAAGGGTAAACACCGTTGTCACTCAAACCATGGGTAGTTGACATAAATAAAAAAATATAGGACCGAGTTAAAAAAACAGAATAAGTAATTTACTTAAAAAAACATTTAAAATAAATTATCCCAGACCGGCCGCGAATTCATGGTACCTATGCGCCCGCGTGACGTAATGGCCGCGCGCCGCCCGTCTATTACCTACACAATACTCGTGTTCATAACCTGTAACTGTGATGGAACTTTTCCTTCATACTTTTCCTGGCATAAGACAGGCAAAAATACCTTGCTAAGGTGTTGCGTGTCGAGTCTAATTGTAAATTTAATTTGACAAATTAAGAAAATGAAAAAATAATCCATAAAATTGGGTAGGTATTTTTGGCGTATTTAAAAAGTTCATCACAATTTTATGTACAGTTAAAAATCAACGATTACACTGATTGAATCATTGAATATCTACACTAACTACACTACTAATACCTACATTAATCTTAACAACTGTTCGAAATGAGATCTACTTACGGCTACACACGCCTCCGCACGTTTTCTTAGGTTGTTTCGCACTCGAGAAAGCACAATAGTGTCATTTCTTATGTCTCTAAACGCCCTACGAATCCGTCTTTTGAGTTCCCAAAGATAATCGTCCAGAGGGGTAAGATCTGGCGAACGCGGTGGCCACGCCACTAGCCCTCCACGACCAATCCATTTGAATACAGCCTACGAGCCTCGTTCAGGTTATCACCCGCGATGGCGTAAAGCCGAACCATTTCGGTCCACTGTTCGTTTGTGTAAGACATCTCAGTAGGTACACTAAATTTACGCGCGAGAACCAAGCGGCACCGAGGCGGCGGCGGCGGCGCGCGGCGATACTAGTTACGGACGTGCGCTCGCTTGCTAGCGCGACAGCTGACTGAGGTCATGACTCACTCGTTCGTTGCGTCTGCGGCGTGTAGCGTTTGTAGGTATAACCGCGTGTGCCCGCCGCCGGCGCCGCCCAGCCGTCAGTTGTTTTGCGCGCGCTTTAGGGTGAAACGATCTTGTGGGAAACAGTGGATTTTCTTCAAAAAAAAAAAGGTTGTTTTTTTCATTGGTTTTACGTTCTATTAATGAAACCAAACCACTGGTTTCAAGGATAACGGTGTTTACCCTTACACCCTGTATACTATACGAACTGGGACAAGCCACCAAACTTGAATTTGAAGGCGATTTTTTTTTCCCTGATGATTTATTTCCACTTTAAAAAAAAAAATGTGGCCTTGAACCAAGTTAAGTAGTTCACTACAAAAAAAAAAAAGAAACATCCTATCATTTTACACCTCGATTCTCAACGTTCGTTCGGTCGTTCGTTCGTTCTTTCGTTTTTCTCACGTATTTGCTGATTTGATATTCACCCACGTGTATCACAGTTTTTTAAAAATCTTCCCCCAACAGAGTTAAATAGGGCTTCGAAACTTACGTGCATGGCGAGCGGAACGTGGGAGTATTTACCTATTAGTAAGTAGGTAGGATTTTTCTGAGGTAGACGTGTCTGACACGCTACCCGGTTGAATTTTTTAACACATTGAAGCCTCTCGGTCTGCCAACTCACATATTGAAAATTGAGAGTTGGTGCCCCAGTAATGTTGCTGCGTAATTTAATAATAATAATATAGCCTTTATTCAGATCGACTTAACCTATTAACAATATTCTAAAATAAAACATAAAACTTTAAACTTATTCTAGTATTTCATGCTTTTTTTATTTTCTCTAGATCTGTTTGCCAATCGGCAAATGCCTCATCCAACGTCTTCCATTCTGGTCTTTCTTGAGCCACTCTGTTCCACATAACTCCTGCCACTTCTCTGATGTCATCATCCCACTTTTTCAGCGGTCTGCCTCTTTTCCTTTTACCTTCCCTGGGATACCACCTTGTCACCTTTTTACTCTATTTGTCAAGACCTCTTGTTATGTGCCCTGTCCATCTCCATTTTAATCTTTTTATTTTCCGTACTACATCTATGGTTCTTGTTTTATTCCTAACTAGCTGATGCCCGCGACTTCGTTCGCGTGGAAATTTTGATGTGTACGTGTGAGAAAAAAACGATAACCTATATCATTCCTCAGGATATAATCTATCTCCTTGCCTTTCATTACGATCCAATCAGCTGGTTAGTCATGAAAACGTAACAAACAAACAGAGTTCCTTTCGAATTTATAATATTAAAATGGATTATTTTGTAGAGGATATTAGGAATATACTACGACTTCACGTTCCCATGTAATGTTCCCTAATAATGCCAAAAGAATACGCGCTCTCGTGAGCGAAGCCGCGGGCACAGCTAGTCCCCAATAAAATGGAACTTAGCATACCTAATTATCAAAATGTGGGTGCACTGGTACACATCTCCGTACCCCCTCAAAGCATACAGGCGTGATGTTATGTTATGGTGTTGTGTTGTGTAAACAATAAACATCCAAGCGATTGCAGCAATCACGACAGATTTGCTGTCTATTATTGAAGAGTTCCATTGATATCTCCGAAGATCAGCATCAGATCTTCACCAAATTTAAACGGGACCACCGCAAAATAATATTTGTCCAAACAAAAAAAGAATCATCAAAATCGGTTCACAATTGGCGAAGAAATCGCTGAACATACACACAAAAAAAAATTACTCCTCCTTTTGGAAATCGGTTAAAAATCATCTTTATCTATCAAACTTGAACGCGTAAACAAAGTTTCGAGACCGTGCTACTAACCGTTGAAGAGTTCTCTCTTGAGGAGACGATCCTGGATGCAGGATTAAGGAATGTCTGTCATAAAAATGTGTTGTCACCAGAACCAAAGATGTGTGCAAAATTTCAGCTCAATCGGTTGTACAAAATTGAGTTGCATTCCACCCGAACAAACATAGTACCTTCACCCCCCTTTTTAACCCTTCGGGGGTAGAATTGTCAAAAACGCCGAGACACGTATAAATTAATTTTCAATCGTCAGCCTAAACACAAAATTTCAAGATCCTAACTTCAAAACTGACAGACTTTCATACAAACTTCCATCCCCTATTTTACCCCTTTAGGGGTGGAATTCCCAATAATCCTTTCTTAGTGGAAACCTTCTCTTCACAAAGGACACACCCTTCAAGTTTCATGTCTCTAGGACCAGCGGTTTGGGCTGTGCGTTGATATATCACCCAGTCAGTCAATAAGTCAGTCAGTTTACTGTTTTATATGTATATAGAAGATGACACGATTTTCCAGTCCGTCTGATCTTTCCGTTTGTCAACACTCTAGTCTTTTCTGGCTTAAGTTTTAACCCTACTCTCTCACTTTCTTCTTCTTTCACTTCGGTCTTCTATCATTTTATTGATGACTTGAGGTGTTTTGGCGAATAGCACTATGTCACCAGCAAATCTTAAATGCGTCAGTGGTGTGCCGTCTATATTGATCCCGAGATTTTCCCAATTGAGTTGTCTGAAAATTGATTCCAGTACAGCCGAGAATAATTTTGGAGACAGGGGGTCTCCTTGTCCAACACCTTTTCCTACTTTGAATGGCTGGCTTTTCTTTTCTAACTGGATTCTAGCTGTACTATGGCTGTGCACATTTTTTATTAATCTAATTAATTTAAGTTCAATCCCTTGTTCCACTAATGCTTCCCACATGTTTTTATGTAGAAGAGAGTCATATGCTTTGCTTTAATCGATAAAAACGATGTAGTATGTAAGCTGGTATTCTTATTCTTATTTTTTATTGCACACAAAAATAATAGAAATACACACATAATTACAACATAATAGCTTATGAAAAAAAACCAAATGCATTAAGTTTGCACTACCTCACGTTAGGCAGGTGAAAACTAATGTGTTGGTGAAGGACGAAGAGTTGAATCCTGAAGATAGCATGGTGTTCTTGGGCTTACTTTAGACGCTAAGCTACAGTGGGGCCCACGTATAGATAAATTGTTGAAGAAACTGAGCTCCGCAGCATACGCAGTTAGGAAAATTCATAATTTAACCGATGTAGTGACAGCTCGATTAGTTTACTTCAGCTATTTTCATACCGTAATGTCGTACGGCTTTCTGTTGTGGGGGAATGCCGCCGATATTCAGACCATCTTTGTTTTGCAGAAAATAGCCGTTCGTTCAATTTATAAGTTGAGTCCGAGACACTCTCTCAGAGAAAACTTTAAGGAGATTAATGTAATGACTGTTCCTTCTCAATATATTATATATATATTCTTTTTTTTTAAACCTTTTGTATGCTCACAAAAATATAAAGCTGTTTAAGAAATTGTGATATTCACAATATAAACACAAGGAATAAACATAAATTTATTGTATCCACAACAAGGCTCAAGAAAATAGGTAGATCATTTAGATGCCAATGTATACGCTTTTATAATAAACTACCAGGCGACATTCAAGAACTAAGCCTTAATAAATTCATTTTTTTTATAAAACGTAGACTTTGCCAGAAAGCCTTCTATTCTGTTAAGGATTAAATTGAGGACAAAAAAGCTTGGGATTGAACTGCTCCAATTGAATTCGATATTAAATTGAATTTGTACCCATTTTATTTTATTTTTATTACAGTTTGACATTTTCAAGTGTCGTATTATAATTATTTTGTTTATTACTGTGAATATGAGGACTACGTGGGTCATACCATTATTATTTTATTTTTTTGTTTGATTAGTTTCACGATTGTCTCGCAGTTTGAGTACTTTACGCGGCCTACCCAAATGTCCTTTCTTTGGTATTGTTCGTCGTGTCGTTGAGCTCCTTGGATTATGACTCGAGCTTCAACATCACTGATAAATGCTTGCACTGTCTGGACAGGTCCACTCAAATCTGTGTGGTTATTTCTCCAAAAGACCATCTCAGACATTAATCTACATGGTCCTCATATGACGTGAGCAATGTCTGGACTTTAAAAGAGACGGAAGGTGACCTTTAAATTTGTGTCGGATGTTTCTTCTCAGAGTAGTCAGGTACGAAACACCGGCCCCATCTAGTTTTAAAACAAAACATGTTGACATGTTAAAGAGTTTTGTAAACCAATTGGTGATGGTGATGATGATGATTTATGTACAAAGGCGAGCTTAACCCAGAATTGGGTTTTCTTACAGCAAAGCTTACTTGGATTCATTATATTTCTCTACAACTTAACGAACTAGATGGATGTAGTCGATCACCGAGTAGTGCTTACAAAATCCCGCCTGCTCGATAGGTTTGTGTTCGTCTAGCGTTCCTTCAATCTTTCTTAAAATGATCTTAGCGAAGATTTTGTAAATGTTTGACATAAGACTGATGGGGCGATAGTTTCCGATTTCATGTTTATCTCCTTTCTTATACAACAGGATAATGTTAGACTCTGTCCATTGTTGGGGAATTATTTCAGTGTTTATGATATTGTTAAACATATCTGTAAGTACAGGTATTAACACTTCTTTTCCTTGTCTTAAGATTTCGTTGCTTATGCCTCAGGACCTGGTGTTTTATCTACCCTTTGGGTATCTATAGCTTTCTCGACTTCAGCTTGAAGAATGCTCGGAATGTTTGAGGTGTCCGCCAAATCAATTTCGCCTTCTGTAGCATTACTTTCGTATAATCTCTTGTAATAAGATGTTGCTATATCCAATATTCCTGTTCTACGATGATTCCATTTTCTGCTGTCATTTTAAACTGAGTAATTTAAACCCACCAAAATTATGCAATGGCACCAGGTTGCGAGTGAAAACATTGCAACAAAATGTTATCGAGCCAACTATACTGACCGATTGTTTCCGAAGGGAGTCTGTGTTTATTCCTAGGATACCTCTACCACCATCGAACTACCCCTTCAAGTTCAAAAGAGTGCAATTTCCCCACAAAGTCTGCTTTGCCATGACCATAAGGAAATCACAAGGGCAAACTCTTAATTGACCAAGGGTAGACTTATAGGAGAACTGCTTTACGGAGAACGGCAGTTATACGTGGCCTGCTCTAGAGTAAGCTCCCGGAGCACGTTATTTTAGCACATGAAGGAAGAAATACTGCGGTAGTTAAAGTATTTCGTTGTAAACAATATTAATAATTTATTATCAACTTATCAACTTCTAGTTGTCTCTTAATTAGATCTTTTCACACACGCTTTGAGTTCTGTTAAAACCATACAGTTACCATCCCAGAGATTAGTTTAGTTTTACGGAGAACTTCGTCCTTATTGCTTTCTTTGGGATATTTTCAGTTGCTATATTCAATGAGAGTGAGTGAGAGCCCTTATAATGTTTGTTTCTAAAAAAAATAGTCTTTTGTTTCATGTAGGCCACGCGGGCGAAGCCGCGGGAAGAAGCTAGTTTTGTGCATAAAAACCATATTATATTAAGTAAAAAATGTTACTTTATTCAATTCAGGGGTTTTATTTCCAGCTTTTCTGAAAGGTACATGTTATGGCTGGAATCCCATACAAAAATGAAACATCTTTTTTCTAGAATTTAAATTATAGTCAAAAGTTAAAATGTCCAGTATCTTAAAATATGAACAAAAAACAACTTTCGTCGCTTTCAATATGGACCAATATCCTAACACGTTTTTTCTGCAAGATAAACAACTCATTGAAATCAACACTATTTCCCCAAAGAATTATTTCATACTGTCTCGACTCGGTACATACTGTAAGTAACAACTAACCAGCTTGTCGCACTTGTTCATCAGGAACGAGAAGTTTTACACGTGCTGCGACGAGCCGTACCTGGACATAACGTTCAACATCACGATGCGGCGCAAGACGCTGTTCTACACGGTAAACCTGATCATCCCGTGCATGGGCATCTCGTTCCTCACGGTGCTGGTGTTCTACTTGCCGTCCGACAGCGGCGAGAAGGTGTCGCTGTCCATCTCCATCTTGCTGTCGCTCACGGTGTTTTTCCTGCTGCTGGCGGAGATCATCCCACCCACCTCGCTCGTGGTGCCTCTGCTCGGCAAGTTCGTGCTCTTCACCATGATCCTCGACACCTTCAGGTACCACTGTAGAGGCAATACCGCATCACTTTTTTACGAAATTAGTATGTTGTATTGAAAGATGATTTCTGTGCACTTGCAGATGGTAAATAGTTAACCGATAATTTGTAAAATAACAATGAATTGTACTGTGGTGCAGTATATGCGTGACGGTGGTGGTGTTGAACGTGCACTTCCGGTCGCCGCAGACGCACACGATGGCGCCGTGGGTACGGCGCGTGTTCATCCACGTGCTGCCGCGCCTGCTGGTCATGCGGCGCCCGCACTACCGCGTTGACCCGCACCGCAGCCGCTTGTGAGTACCGCGCGCCACCCGCGCCGAACTTAGTGATCGAGTCATGTGAGTCATGTGTTGTTGTGTGTGCAGTGCAGGGCTGGTGACGGCGGTGAGCGAGAGCGTGCCGTGGGAGGAGAGCTCGCCGGGAGGGCTGGGGGGAGCGGGCACGCTGGATGGGCCCGCGTGCAGCGCGTGCCGCACGTGCCGGCTGCACGACGCGCCTGCGCTGTGCGACGCGCTGCGCCGCTGGCATCGCTGTCCCGAGTTGAATAAGGCCATCGATGGCATCAACTATATAGCTGAGCAGACGCGCAAAGAAGAGGAGTCCACTAGGGTAAATTTAGCGCTGCCCGGTCGCCTACGTTCTGTGCGGTAAAACTAGCATCAATCTTACTAGATTTATGTTCTGTAGGTGAAAGAGGACTGGAAGTATGTGGCGATGGTGCTGGATCGATTGTTCCTGTGGATCTTCACGCTGGCCGTGGTAGTGGGCTCGGCCGGCATCATCCTCCAGGCGCCGACGCTGTACGACGAGCGCGCTCCTATTGACGTGCGCCTTTCAGAAATTGCGTACGCGACGGCCAAGCCACGCCCCCCGCCGCCGCGCTAGACACTGCCGCGCTCCACGCGACACTGACGTGCTCACGGCGACGTGGCACGTCTTTTTTATAATTTATTGGTTACGGTGACCCAGAAACACCATAAATGTCCGTTTGTATTTTCACGGCGTTCTGGGTTCCCGCAAAACGTAATTTTACGATGTTGTAAATAATATACATACATATTATAGTTTATACGACGAAACGACACGATCGAAAATAAGTCGAATTTCTTTTGATAGAGACGAAATAAAACGATTGTTTATAAGTAAAGCAGTTTTATTACATTAAATCCCTTACGAAAATAAAAGATTAGAATAGAATAGTATAGAATATTCATTTATTTGCTAAGAATGTAGGTATCTCTTCTCTATCTCTTCTCTTCTCTTCTCTTCTCTTCTCTTCTCTTCTCTACATATAATAAAATCGTTAAAATCCAAATGGATGTTCCGACTTGGCGCAAAAACTACTGCATAGATCCTGTTCAAATTTTGCACAAATATCTGTAATAGGCTTCTTCAAATGTTAGGCTATATATTATCACGCTACTTGCTTAAGGGGATAAGCAATATTTCATTATGTCAGTATTATTCAATTGTTTATCGTTTCAGTCATGATATGCGTAACAACGTCCATTTCAAAGTAAATGTCAGCGAAGCAAATAGAGAAACGGTTTCATGACCGCTTTACGTGCATCACGTCGCAAGTTCGATCCCCAGTAAAATTATACTTTTTGTAATTGGTTGTAATTTTTTTTGATAGAGATTATTATTATTTTATTTTATCTTTTTTATTTATATTTTTCCACGCGAACGAAGTCGCGGGCAACAGCTAGTTTACAATAATATTAAAGAATCCTTGTACATTCTACCATTTGGCATGTACACATTGACGCAGTTCATCATCAATCATACAAACATTGACACACAACTAAAATGTTTCAGCTAGAAAATCCGATACGGAGTAGTAACATTTATTTAATAGAAGTTCAGTTAGTTTCTTTTTGAACGTTGTCACTGGTTCCTCTTTTATGAAATTAGGAATGTGGTCAAAAATAGCCGGTGCCATACCAAAAACACTTTTCCTCAACAAAGCAGTCCTATAGCCACCTGAGCGGAACAAATTTTGGTATTGAGATCACAAGTTCCATCTCGGTATCTGCTTTCCGATAAAGTTAAAAAAAACCCGACTGAAAAAACAGAAAAGCATAAAACAAGCACATGTTAAATTAAACAAAAGCTGGAAGCAGGCGGGACCCATTTGAATATAAAATTATGAAAATGAAATGGGCCCCACCTGCTTCCTGATTAAGGGATAAGAACGGTGTCATCATAATCTTGGGATATTTTAAAATCATTCTGGCGTTGGGTGTTTCTTTTTGTGGATCTGAGAACCACTAAAGTCTTCGGCTCGTCATCGTTATCGTAATTGTATTCTATCCGATTAACCTCTCTTTTTGTATCCACTTATTTTTTTCATTTCTTACATCTTTCACCTAGTTTCTGTTCGCCAAAAAATCTTTGAAATTGTAGAAGTCTCATGAGGTCATTTTCCTTACATTGTACGGCACACCTTCTGTTTTCGCTCAACGCACCAAGCAGAACCATTCATCAGAAAAGTAAACAATCCACCGCTCACTCTCTCTTTGCGAAGTCTGCAAAACTTTTTGAAAATCAAACGTAGCTACAACGATTTCAGGATATTCACATGCTTCTGTTTTATCAGCTTGTTTAAGTGTTCGATCTTTCTTTTTTGCGCTTAGGTATATTAAGATAGACATCATCGTACCTAATGGCATACGCTTAAAAGCATTAATTCATTTCCACATGGATCTTCGTGAACAGGAACTGGTGACGGTATTGGCGTTGAATTGTCAATGGACGTTGATGCGCCTTTAGAGATTGCTCGCGTTTCTTCTGTCATGGAAACCACAGTCTTTTCAGGGACTCTCCTCTCAGGAATGGCCTCTTCAGGAATTGTCCCTTCAGTTATAAAAGTATTTACAGGCTCGTTCCTGTCACTGAATACAGTATTATATTCCATCATAATATTTTGTAGACATTGCATCAATTCTTCATCGGAATGCAAACATATTGGTGAAGACTCATTCATCTGCAAAAATGGATACTTAATTCCTAGAATAACAGTGTTCGGTGACCATGATAGGTATAACTACTGATAAGTCAGATAAGTATCGAACTATTCATTTATAGAGGGTAGGTTACGTCCTACTTAATCTACCTACCAAACATCCAAGAGTTTTGTTTTAGTCAATTTAAGGTTATGTAAGTCATACATCCGACAAAAATTCTAAACATAATGCAGTTATAAATGTAAGAAGTGACATATCCAACCGACTGACTAACTTTAGGTTACATGTAACAATATCGAAAGTGACACATCCAACAAAATGACCTACTTTACGTACAGGTAATAATGTCGGTAGTGGTACATCCGACAAAAATGTGTGCTTGAATACCATTGAAAATAGACGTATCTACAGGAACCTACTTTATTAAAGGGAATACATCTATATTATACAAAATACGAATTGTTTCATGAAAAAGTTGTAATCTATGAATTATTGAAATGACTGTATAATCTAAAATCTCACTTTATTTACCTAGTAACATAAAGGGTGTTTACCAGGTTCTGTAGGTATGGGATAATCTTGACAATCACTTGTTGTCTCTTTCATAAGGTGATAAATAAGATCTTGTTTATTCGAATTGACTAGATCTAAAATCCGTTTATACCGTTTCGACATGATGACTTCACTTGTTTACACGCAAAAACAGTAAATTATTTATCACTGCAATTTCGCCTCTGCACGTTCTCCTCCCAGTGACAAAAAGCGTAGTGGCAGATCCGACGCAACCGCGCTCCCTCCGCGCCGCAAACAACGCAGGTTGTGTCACTACCAACACTGTTGTGCGGACAAAGTTATTACAACCGACAATATTAACCAAGAAACTGACTGAATATCATGATTTTCAATAAAATAAAATATTACGAACGATAGATCTTTCTATTGTGATTCTATTTATGTAAAAAAGTTAAAATTGGTAAAAATGTACATCCGACATTGTTAATAGGGACCATCGATATTTTCGTAATCACCCTTAAAAACCCTTTGTTTTGATACCTCACTCGATGGTATTGGAAGAAAATTAAAATTCGAACTTCACGATATGGCACCCGAAATCAGCCATTTTCCTTTTTTTCTGTATTTCTGTGTAGCCAATGACACTTGCGCGACCAAGACGAATCTAACGACGTATAATTTATCCAAATCTGTTCATCTGTTTAGGAGTTACGAGGGAACATAGAAACGGACATACATACACACAGGTTTACATAACCCTTTTTTTTTTCCAACGAGGCGGCTTGCGTCCTGGCCGGATCCCCGCCCTGGGACCTAGAGGCAAAAGTACTCGCGTCATTACATCGATGGCGCGAGGAAGAGCGGGCACGGGGCTCGAGGCCGGTGCAGCGGCAGATCGCGCTGCGCCGAGGGGAGCTCCGTCAGGTCTTGGTGGTGGAATGGCGGCAAAGGCTTCTGCGCCCTGCCGCCGGCCTCGCTACCGTCGAGGCGATCCGGCCAGTACTCGACGACTGGCTCGGGAGAAGGCACGGCTCCCTGTCGTTTAGGGTGACGCAGGTGCTGTCGGGGCACGGTTGCTTCGACAAGTACCTGTGCCGCATAGACAGGGAGCCGGACCGGCCGGAGACCGGGCCAGCACCAGTGTGGGGCTGCGGAAGAATCTGGATTCCCGCAGCCCCGCGCGCACGTACGTTTTTTTTTTTTTGGCAGGAAGGGAAATCCGGTCGGACACTCAAGCTGCCTCACAGACGAGCCAGTCTGAGTAGTGCCGGGCTCCAACCGGCTAAAACTACCTCCTGCCTTACAATTATATCCACAGACACAAGCGTCCGTGCCTTTGTTTACTTACATTTCATTGTCTCTGAGCTCCACGTACAAGTGGTGACTCCGGAGTACAACACTTATTTCTACTTAAACTACTTACTACAAACGAGTCCATCAATATTTCTTTTTTCTTTTTTTTTTTTTTATATTATTGCATGCAGCCATTGACTTGTTGCACAGCTGGCAAGAGGGAACCTGACCGGACTCTACTGACAGCGTTAGTTCACGAAAACTGACGCCTGCATTGGCACCGCCCTACTCAACCTTATTTGAGGGAGTTGAACGATCCAACACACACGCCACCATTAGCGAGTCGTTTAAGTGAGTATGACAAGGTTCATGATGCCAGCTGCGCCCCACCTCTTTTATAAACTATTTTCAAAACTTAACACTAGAAATTGGGTAGGGAAGGGTTGGTTTGGGTTACTCGTCAGCTGCAGGTTTCCCACCGTGGAACGGCTGCTGCAGCCGGCTTTACTAAGGTAATGTCAAATTAAGCTGAGTCAGAGAGGCTGTCCACCCTGTGTCAAAAAGCATCGTCGGTTAGTGCTTTTGGAGGCGTATCAGCGACGACGACCTTCGTGTCCCGATGTCGCATAGCCTTCATCATGTTGTTGTTTATGATGTCGTTTGTTGCGGCTTCCTGTGCTCGTCTCACAAATCGTCCAATAGCGTCGTCTGCGTTGTCGGCGTAGTACACACAGCTGGCTGTGTGTCTTGATACGGCCACTACCGCATGGGGGACGCTGCTGTGAAGCACTATGTTTTTGGACTTTGTCTTCAGGATGAGGACTGTCTCGCATGTGAGTCCCTGAGCTTCGTGGATGGTCAGAACGCTCGATCCAGCACCCGAACCATATTCCTGGTCAATGAGGGACTTTTTCTCCTCCTGCGTGTGTACCAGGAACAGTGTGTTGGAGAGGGTGCTTGGTATATCGGCGCCTGTGAACCTTTTAAGCTGCAGGGAGTGGACTTGGTCCTTCGACGAGTAAATGCCAGGATAGACTTCTGCTAGGGCGTTTGCGACATCCATTGGGGTCCAATGCGTACAGGACAACTCTTGGCTGATGGTCGCCACAGAGTTCGGACGGGCGTATCTAAAGGGAAATAGGTTTTCCCTGTCCAGATAGGGCAGTTGGTTAACGTCTCCGACAAGGACCACGTCGGTCGCACCTGACAATTGACCTGCCATCACTATGGCCCCAAAGTGGTTCATGAGAGCCTCGTCCACTACAATGCGCCTGCATTTGTGTGGCCCTTTGAACCCGTTCGATAATATTGAGGCCAGTGTGCGCACCTTGGTTCTGTTGTATTCGCCAATTTTGTGCGCCAGCTTTTGCCGCAGATCTTTCGCGGCCTCGGTTGTAGTAGTGACGATGACGTCGTGATCCCTATCGAAGTTATTAACCACCCAGGTCGTCTTGCCACATCCTGGAACGCCGTTTACCCACTTTATTTTCGGTAGTTCCCAACCTCCACTTAGACTTATGCCCGTCGAGATTGCTTCCGCCTGTTCGAGGATCTTGTCGTCCATCATGATTTTGGTACATCGGGCCACTACCACTATTGGGTCACTTTCGGGTGTCACGAAGGTCATGTGGCCAGTCTGTGACGTTGCTGACTTGTCCAATGGCACGAAGCCATGTGTGGCATTGTACGCAGCCATGTACGTGCCAATCATTTCTCCTTTGATGACTTGGGAGGTGACGTTATCGTATATGGCTGCTTCGGCCTCTTCGAGTCTCACTTTAAGCAGACCTTCAATCTCCAGCTGGTATGACTGCATGATTTTCTGGCAAGTCATGAGACTGACTGCTTTTGTTGCTTTAGTGATGGCTTGAAACTCAAGAAAGGCGTTTTCTACGTGGTCTGCGGGTTCCTTTGCCGGCTTGAGTTTCGGCGCACTAACCTCTCCTTTGTCGGCCCTTGTTGGAACTGGCCGCTGCTCTTTAGGCGGTTTCGGGGTAACCCTGGTGAATTCCCGCAATGCGGCCGCTTGGCTGTTATGGTGGGGTTTTCCTGATCTCATACTGTTGGCTCCTAGTAGCCTACTGAAGAGGTTAGAGATGGTCTTTAATGGACTGTCGGTCTTGGTTTTGTCTCTGGACCTGTCGCTTTTCTTGTCTGAGGCGGTTTTCTCCGCGGCAAGCTTCTGTTGTAATCGCTCTGAACCGCAGGGCGTGGTTGGGGCTGACATGGAGGATGTCTGCCGGTCGGTTGCGGTCTTTTCGGCATCGTTACACGGAGATTTTAGGAAGCTTAAGTCTTCCCCCCTGTCCTCGTAAACTATCACCTCATGGTCTTCTGAGGCTTTGATGCATCCGTACCGATCGGCAACTCTCCCCCTATCGTAGCCAATCGCCATTGCGTCCACGCTGATTATTCGAGGGCATCCGCTCGCTGACCGGCCAGCTTCTCCGATTTCGGTGAGCAGGGAGCATGCTTGTGCAAACGGAGTTTCCTCACACCACTCGAATAGTGCGATCGTCTTGTTTTTTGATCGCACTAGACGGTATCGGTGTTCGGCCACTTCCGCTTCGGGTAACGCGTTGAACTTTGAGCGTTTCATGCTCGCTTTCGAGGTGCTCCCGTTAATCAACGCTGCAAGGCCCGGCGATATGGCGATGATGTTTTCCCTTTCTACGCGGCAAAAGCTTATACCAAGTCTCTCGGCGTTCTTGTTCATAAAGAGGGCCACGCCACGGGTTCTGATGCCTGGTTGCCCACTCTCCCCGCATGTAAGTAACTGGCGTAAAGCCATGGTGCGAGGGTTTAGCTGGGAACTACTGGGGCTGGGTGTATCCGTGGCGACGGCTGTGCTCACGGAGTGATGTGTTTGTGTGGGTGCGGGTGTGGGTGTGGGTGTAGGATTGTGTGTGTGTGGGGTGAACTGTGTTGAACCATTAGCCTTTGCTACGACTTGCACGATCCTGCTCGCAAATTCCAAGAATGGTGTTCTGGTGGCCTTGTTCTCCATGATGGAATGGAGTGTGGACTGAATAACTGAGATCTGGATTTCAGTTTCTAGATCCATTCGCTCACGACCAAATCTTGGGCACTCGGTAAGCACGTGCCATACTGTCTCTTCACAATTGGGATCGCAGACGCATGAGGGACTGTCTTTAATGTGGAAGCGATGGAGATAGGCCCCGAATCCTCCGTGACCGGTCAACATTTGGACATGGGTGGGTGACAGTGCCATGCGTTTAAGGATCTTCCTTGCCGCCTGGACGGTGGGGAAAAACACTTTAGTGACCGAGCCTGTGCTGGAGGATTCGTACCGCTGCTGCCATTTCTTTACAGTTTCCTCACGAATCTGCCTCTTGATGAAGGATATTGGTACCTTGTCGTAGTCGGGCGCTGTTTTCTTTGTAAGAGCCGCTTTCTTTGCTAACTCGTCCGCTCTCTCGTTCCCAGGAGTACCCACGTGTGCTCTCAACCAAAACAGCCTCACGTCTCTGCCCTCCTCTCGGATTTCACGTACTAGCCTTTTTATACCGAGTGCCAACGGGTGAGTGACAGACGGGCTTCTCAACAAGTCAAGCGAAGATCTTGAGTCGCTTAATATGTTGGCGCAGGCCATCCTAGACGTTCTCACCGTCCTGACTGCTCGATATAACGCGTACATTTCCGATTGAAAGACTGTGTTGTGCGGCTCCAGGCGGAAGGTTGAGTACTTGGATTCCCTGCCTTCGTTCCACCAAGTAAAGGCCGCACCGACTTTACCCTCTATTTTGCTGCCGTCGGTATAAATATGCGGTCCGGTTACTTGGTGGTCACTCAGGGTTTCAGGATCCATGTTCTCGAGGCACTCATACTCAGTTATTATGAGCCGCGATGGATGGGGAATCTGTAGGGGCCCGGCCTTGCGTTCGACCTCTCTTCCCGGCGGTAGGTACTCCTGAGAATGACCCTTTTTTACCTTGAATAGGGTAGATGCTTCAGTGACCCGGAGGTCCAGGGGCAGTTGGCCCGACAGGATGAGAGCCGATGTTAGAGACACCGTGCGGTATGCTTTGCAGATCTTCTGCGTGAAGCCTCTTTGCAGCGAGTCTAACTGATTTCTTGTCATCAGTTTCTCTGCTGCCGGGGCCCACGCACTCGCTGCATACAACACGATCGGCTCTATCACCGACACGTATATGGTCCTGATTATCTCGCTGTTCAGGCCCCATGTCACCTTTGCCGCGCACGCTAGCTGTTTGTAGATGTCTGCAGCTTTTTTGCATGTTGCAGTCACGTGCGCATTAAAGGTAAGCTTGTGGTCTATGATGAGTCCCAACAGCTTGATCTCCCCGACAAGGGTCAGTCGAATGCCAGACATGTGAATTACGGGGGTGTCGTACTTGAGCTTCTTCGTAATCACCATTGCGTTGGTCTTGTGAGCGGCAAAGCAAAGCTTGTTTCGTAACCCCCAGTCTGACACTGTCTGCAGCGTTCTTTGAGCTGACTGCTGCAGGGAGCTGACCTCGTGGGACGAGAAAACGAGGACCACATCATCCGCGAACGCTTGACAATATACCCCCATTGTCGTCAATTCCTCCAAGAGCGAGTCTAGGATAAGGTTCCAGAACGTCGGACCGGCTATTAAGCCTTGGACGCATCCTTTTGTGGTGCCCTTCTCGCTAGTCGCTCTGGCGTAGTTGACCCTGATGTACCGGTCCTCCAGGTATGAAGATACGAGAGCAAAGAGGTTCTTGGGGCATTTTTTGTGCAGCATCTGCATTTTGAGGGCAGGCCACCACGCGTTGTCAAAGGCCCCCTCTATGTCCAGTGATACTAAAAGCACTACCTTTTTGGCCCTTACTTCGGCCCGTATGTGCTCCATTAGGACAAAGAGGGCGTCCTCGGTTCCCCGCTGCGGCATGAACCCGTATTGGTGTGTGTTTAGAGTCGGGAGGAAGTGGTGTTGCAGTCTGCCCACGACGAGCTTCTCAACGATTTTGCCCAGGACCGAGAGTAGTCCTATTGGTCTATATGACTTTGGGTGGGTGTAGTCGTCCTTGCCTGGCTTACGGAGTATGCACACGTGAGCTATTTTCCATTGCTTTGGGAAGTGCGGTAACGACAGGCACTTGTTGGCCAGCGCCAGGAACACCTCCCTGTTGCAATTTATAGCAGTTGTGCATATGTCGGCCGTCAGTCCCTCGGGTCCTGGAGCTTTCTTTGGATTTTGTCGCTGAAGGACCATTTCCAGCTCCGCGGGCGTAAATGGTGGATCATCGGCCGACAGACCCTGGGTTTCAGTTGGGGAAAGTTCCTCCGCAAGTCTCCGGACCGACGCGTGGTGTTGTTGTTCGGCATCCACAGAGTCGTCTGGGTAGAACGTTTTTGCCAGAAGATCCGCTGATTGCTCTGGGCTTAGTGTTTCGCCTGCGGTGTTCCTCAGGAGCGTGTCTTCCTGTCTTCTGGCCGTCTTCCTCAATACCCTGTAAATGCCATCCCACATACTCTCCCGGTCCTGTGTGCAGCAGAACTGCTTCCAATTTTCTGTTGCTGTCTCCGCTACTCTAGTTAAGTACTCTTGCTTTGATCTTACGTACTCGTCGATAACCAGGTTCCTTCGACTGGGGGCCGCGTTTCTGATTCTCCTTTTATTGGTCAGTGTTGCTTGTTTTAACTGTTCAAGAGAATCAGTCCACCAAGGCGGTCTCGAGTCAATTTTCTTGTTCCCCAATTTCGGTATCGATTTTTTGGCCGAGCGGTGTATTAGGTCGACGTATTTTGAGACAACAGCATCCAGTTGTTCGTGGTTAGAGACCTCCGATACTGTGGCGGGTGTGATGCTGTATTCTGACAGGTATGCCTTGAGGCGCGTGCTGAAGTCCGACCACTTTGCCTTTTTGGTGTTATATATGCGTGTAGAGACTGGTTTAAGAGGCTCTAACGCTTTTTCTAGGCGTAATGAGAATGTTATCGCATTGTGGTCGGATGTCGTTATATTCCGGTCTACGCGCCAATCTTCAATTCTGCCTAACAGCGACACACTGCATGTACTAACATCGACTATGCTCTGGTATAGCCTGTCTCCCCTGTAGCATTCGAACGTTGGAGTCTGGCCCGTGTTGAGTATCTGAAGGTCTAGTTCAGATAGAAAGGCGTTGTACGATGCCCCTCGGTGGTCCTCGCTGTTGCTTCCCCACCACTGGCTCCATGCGTTAACGTCTCCCCCCACCAATATGTTGGATGTGCGTAACTTAATTATTGCCTGCTTGGTTTGAACGAGGTATGGGTCTATATCTTGGTCACCCTCAAAGTAGACTGATATCACTCCAAGCTTTAGCTGACCCACCTTCAGCAGAACGGCTGCAACGTTTTCGGTGACAATCTGAGGGTCGTGAATGACTTCCAGGTTGTTTCCGAACACGACGATTGCCGCCTTTACTGGTTTTTGCCGATTGAGAGTGCACTGGATGACTTGTGTGCCGGGGTTTTGTTTCATCACACCTGTTCTCCCAACATAGGGCTCTTGGACAAGTGCGATTGAAATTCCCATCTCTTCGGCCGCGTGGTGGAGTTCTGCTGTTGCAAGCTTGGAGCGTTGCAGGTTGGCCTGGATGATCTTTAGCCTGCCTGCTGGTCCTGTTGTGCTTTGCTGGGTGATTGACACATTGTTCCCGTCTTTGCCCTTAGCAGTAGGAAACACGCGACCTCGCTATGTTGTCCCATTTCTGCCTCTCTTGACATTCGGAGCTGAACGCCGGATGAACCGTGTCTTTTCCCTCTCTTCCTACTCTGATGCAGTTCACGCAGGCAGGGGGGCCGCCGTTTGCCCTGACTGAACAGTCTCTCCCAGTGTGTGCCTGGCCACAATATCCACAGCTTTCTTTTACTGCCTTGTAGAGAGCTCTGCCGTGGCCGTAGCCTAGGCACTTGGTGCACTGCACTAGAGGAGACTGGTCCTCTACTGGACACCTCTGGATTCCGAGGTGTACCTTTTCCGCCTGCGTGAGCCGCTTCCAAAGCTCTGGGGAGAGTTCGAAGACCGGGTGGCATTCAAGGGGATTCCTCGCTCGTCTTCGGAATCTCAGTTTTACGACAAGGCCAGCCGGGTCCAGATCTTTCCAAAGATGTTTATTTTGGGCCTGGAGGAGGTCTACCATCTCTTCGTTTGTATAAGAAGAGAGCACCCCTTTGACGACGATCAGTGGGTTGCTGGGCATGGGCTCCTGGACCTTTAGGCCACTGGTGGTCTGGACCCGACTTTTAACGAGGCCGAGGTCTTCTTTGCTGGCGCAGCTCACCACGATCTTCTGGTTGCGCGCTTTCCTCACCTTGTCAACTTTTGCTCCGGTCGTTTTGAGGTCAAGAGCTTCCCTCATTTTCTCTATGACGTTCTCCCCCGTGTGTTTCGGATCTGTTGAGGAGATTATTAACGTGTGGTTCGGCCGTTTGGGCGTTTTGGCAGCCTGGGCGAAGGTCTTGGGGCCCTGTTGCAAGGTTTCCGGCTGCTTCAGCTCCGATACTCCCTTTTCGATGGAGGCAAGGGTCCTCTTTACTGCCTCGACGGCGAACTCAGTGTCTAGGCTCGGTGCTGGTTGGGCCGGAAACTGGGGTTCCTTATCCCTCAGCACTCTGAGTTCGGAGGACACGATGTCCAGCCTCTCCGACAAGGGCTGTAGGTGTTTAGTCAGATCCAGAGGTGGTAGTTGTTGGGGGGGAGGAATTTCGGGCTTCTCCAGAAGGGCTCTGGTCATTTCCGTCATGGTTTCTATACTTTCGGCCAGTTTGTCGAGTTTGGGTTCCATGGAGGCCTCGGGTGGTAGAAGAGGGGCAACAAAGGGTTCTGCAGGTGCTTGGAGCTCCTGCCGGATCTTTTCCGTTGCTTGGCGGAGCGTATCCAGCTGGTTTGATACGCTCGCAATTTGGTTTCCCAGCTTTGTAAGGCCCACCGCTACGGTATCCCATTTTGGGTCCCCGTTTGCGGGCGCGTCCAGATCCTTGGTTTTCTCGTGCCCAGTTTTTATTAGAGCTGTCAACGACTTGATCGACTTCCTGACTTCCTTTATTTCCCTGAACGGCTGTTCTGTCTCGTACCCGAGCCAGTTTCGGATATCTTTAGCCTCCTTCAGGGTTCCGGAAATGTCATTTCGAGCGTGACCCAGCTCGGTGATGAGTTTCTGCTGGTTTTTCATCACCTCTTTTCTGTGAGAACGCTCCACTTTCACTAGTTCTCGGGCGTGTCGAGAGCGCTCCTTCTCGAGGTTGTATTTGTGCCTCGCTCGAGAGTCGGACAGGGATAGGACGATCTCGTAAAGCCCTTGCAGGCTATCGTGGCAAGTGGTCCTGTACTCCTTCTTCATATTTCCCGATGCCTCCAACGCACCCTTCCCATTCTGCAGTAGAGTGTTGGCCTCTCTCGTCGCCATGTCCATTTCTACGCCAGTCCCTCTTCTCGGTGTGCTGTAGAGAAGACTAGCCCTTTTCTGTGCCTGATGGTCGGTGATGGAAGATGCGACAGAGCTCTCCTCGTCTGACAGGATGCGGTGTGGTGGAGATATACCTAGTTGCTCCCAGTTGATTACTTTTGACTCCGCCGTCTCTGCTGCGCCGCATTTCTCCGGCAGAGAGAGGTTGTCAACTGATGTCGCCTGGCTGCTGTCCCCTGCAGCTGGTTCCGACGCTGCTTTTGGCACATCAGGCAGATCCCGTGGAGAGGACTGTTGAGCAAGCCTCTCCGACGTAATGGACTTTGCTACGTTTTTAAGGACTTTCGTCCGCAACGTTCGTGCCTTCGGTGCGACCTCCGCAGCTGACTTACGGGTTGTGGGAACGGAAGACATCTTTAAATTTTAAAAGGCTTAGAAAGTAACAGTATATAAAACAGTCTCAAAACAAAACAAATGACAGTATTATAGATTTACAGTTTATAGTCCTAATTGGTTAATTTTTATGAAATACTATGATATATTGTTTTTTTTTTTTTTTTTTTTTTTTTTTTTTTTCTTATTTTTGTAATGGTGATGGACTCACCCCAAATAAGTTTCGACAGCTTTGATACGTAGTGATGATGCTGTCCTCTAGATGGTTTTGACGCGATGTTTTGGCGTTCTGACGCTTGATGGACTGCGTCTATGTTGTAGTCCGGAGTACACGCCGCTGCGCGAAAGACACAAATGTGCCTTTTGCTGCAGTGCAGCAACCCAGGTCGATTCCGATAGATTCTCCAGGCAGTACCTCCTTTGCTATGCGTCCCCTCGCAGTTCCGCCAGGGCCAGATTGTTCAGTTTTTTCTCCCGAATCGAATGAGCCTAGTCTCGATATGGTTATCTCTAACGGTTCCAGAGATAGGCTTCGGGGGGGTGAGGTAACCAAGAGGGGGGGGGAGGGGAGGGTCTTGAGTGGAGCTTATTTATGAAAGCGGAATATGTGGAGGGGGGAGGGGTTGCTAAGGGTGGGGTAGTGCAGGGGTGGTAGTTTGGATAGTCCTTTGGGGGGGATAGGGGGAATGGTCTTGGTTTTACGACTCGTAAGAGCCCAAACACGGGTGTCAAACGTCAAAGGGTGACGAAGATCCCTTGGGATTCCAAATGAGGGGTGGGGTCTCGTTGGGTAGGGGGGGGGTTCACAAGGAAGGGTTGGTTTTGAAGGGGTGGGGGGAAGTCCCTTTTTTCCCGGTTAAGGCGAACCCAAACACGGGTATTCCAGGACTGCGGGATGAGGAGTTCCCTAAAGGTT